>CM053787.1:272168412-273547540 GCA_028749045.1 Cupressus sempervirens | reverse complement strand
ATTCACAAAAAAAAGGGGTTGGGGAAAACATGATCAGCGCACGAGTTCATATGGCCACAGGCTAGAAATCAACTATTCATCAAAAAAAACTTTTAGAAAATATTAGAAAACATAGAAATCCTCAAGCTTTTAGCGTAGCGCTAGCCAAAGAAGGAGGATCCTTATCATCAAAGCCCCACCCAAGGGTGGGGTGAGTAGATGGCTTAGTTTGAGCCCATGCATCATTAGCAACAATAATATTATCTTCATCTTTCTCTCCCTTAGGCTTGGGAGGAGAAATGGCTAAATCCAGCCAACGAAACACCAATTTGGGGTTAGAGTGCATAGAGGGCCAACCAGTAGTAGGAGAAGTAGGAGGAGCCATTGGGGACCACCCCAAAGAAAACCTCTAAGGAGGCGAGGTAAAGTGGTACCAACCACCAAATTGTCCAGAAGAGTGGTGCCGACCAAAAGCACCACTGCTGGTCCGAGAGCGGTGTGACTGAGAGCGAGGCATATGCAAGTGGCGAGAAAAGCTGCTACGTCCTCGATGGAAACTACTGTAGACACCTAAAAACCTTTAGAAAATAAAGTATTTTTATTTTCTGAACAATTTCTGATGACATCATCATTAATTAATTAATTAATTAATTAATTTTTATGCCATTAAATCCCTTTATCTTAATTAAAAATATTTAATTAAGGAATCCCTCCCAAAAATGTTTAAATCTTATTTAAACATTATTTCCTTATTTATTAATTATTTAATTAATAAATTGACCAAAAATCCTAAAATAAATAAAAAATTTATTTTTTGCCCAAAACTTGGCCAATTTCCTTATGACCAATAACCTCTTCCAAAATCTTCTAATCCTTTTTTAATTTCGATTAAAGGCTAATCCCATCATTTCCTACCCCTAATCCCAACTCAAAATATTTAATCAAGATTAAATTTTAATCCTCATGTTTATTAAAAATATTTTAATAAATATCTCCTCAACCCAAACCCTTGAAATAAATAAAACTTTATTTATTTCATAAAATCCTCATCCTAAGAAGTTCTAGACTCTTCTAGAAAGTCTTCATCCTCATCCTAAGAAATTCTAGACTATTCTAGAAAGTCTTTATCCTCATCCAAAGTCTAGACTCTTCTAGAAGATGTCTTTAAAACTAATCCTAGTCCCCTCCTAACCTTGTCACATTCCATAAACATGAGTTAAAACTTCCTAACCCAAGCCAAAGTTAACAAATATCTCCTCCTTCACCCACCCTCATTAAATGCCATCCACTTGCCTATCCCTAAGCTAATCCTAAACCATCCTAATCCATCCTCTAATCATTTGCACAAGCCTAAGCAAGCTTAAAACCCTCCTAATCAAGCCCTAGTCGAAATTGCTCTCATCTCCCTCAAAATATCTCAACCATAAAACTTTATGAAGTCCACTAGGCCATAAATGACTCTTACAAGCCCTTTTATTGCTCTTACAAGTCATTATGAGGGTCTTTATGAAGATTTTATCTCTTGAGTCTCCTTTGTTGACTCATCCTTCCCCTTTCCTCCATCCTCTCACCATGTGACATGTGTCACTCCTTGATTGGCTATAAGGAAGCACAATCCATGTGCTCTCCTCTCATGCAATCTGAGCCCTCCATAAGCTTTTTCCCATCCTTGCATCTTAGCCCTCAATCCCTCAAGTCTCTTGCCTATAAATTGGATCCTTTTCCTTTGCAAAATAACACAATCCATGAAGTAAAGTTATAATGCTATTTTGAGAGCCAAATCCATACTAAAGCCATGTATCCACACAAAAAATCCACAATCATCCATTGAAGCCTTTGGAAGCATATTGAGCATACATCTTATCCATTTAGATAAAGCCACTCAACAAGAGAGCTTCTCTTTGAGAGAGCCCATTAATGGCTCATATTCTTAATTGAGAGCTCATCTTAGTCTATCTTGAAGTTTATGAATTTTGTTTAGTTTGTAGAAGATTTATTTAAATTTGGTTTCTATTAGCATACTAACATTGCTCATATACATTTTGGCAGGCCCGGTGGGACCCTGCATGGGTCATCTTCATTAGCTTTTTTAGTCAAGTTTTGTATGTCATTTGCTGATTTTGGCTAATTTTGCTTGTTTTTGTGATTGGTAGGATTGTATAAATTGGTTTTGTAGGTCCACATGAGCATGAAGAGACAAAAGGAACTCATAGTATATCTCATAATGTTTGCAGATTTTTCAAGCTTATAGGTGGACAAAGAACTTGGAATTCTGCTTCTTCTTCTTGTCTATATTCTTCTTATTCCATCTACTTCTTCTTCTTCTTTTTGTGGGAGATCTTGGCCATTTTTTTTTAAGGAAGCAAAATCATACATACTTCTTTTTAGTGCTTAAAATGAACCGCCAAATCATACTTAAATCCATTAAAAACTAAAAATTTGCCAAAAAAAAGAAAAAATCTTTTAACAAGTGAAGCTAAACCAATCCAATTATTTGCATCCTTGCAACATCAAGGTTTTAGATGCGTTCATGTAAAGTTAGGAACACTTCATTTTTGGGAATTTAAAAAGAACTTCAAGTTTCCATTTCAAAAGGTTCAAAATCAACACTAAGTGCACACTAAAATCTAAATCAAACTCAAAGCATCAATCAAGGATAAAATGAACCTCATTTGCAAATATTTTAAAGTTTCTTTTAAAAATCTCATGAAAACTAAAAGTCCTAAATGGTTGCCAAAAATTGTCCTAAAAGCTTTGTTATTTGTTCCAAACAAATGTCTTGTTGCAAAATCTTGAATGTTTCTTAGGTTTTTCATGCATCAAAACAATCTAGGAATATCATTTTTGGGCTTAAAATATGCAAACTAGAATACAAAATCTTGAATGAAAACCAAAGTCCAAAGAGTCATTTCACTTTTGAGTCCAAAACAATCTTGAATGATCTAAGGTTAAAACAAAGCACATCAAAGTTCTTAAAATAACAAACAAAATCTCAATCTTGAACGCTCAAAAGGAAAAAAACTTGAATGTTTTAATCACTTGTCTTTGAATGCATGTTGCTAAACACACACCCTTGAATGCCATGGATTAAAATCAAATTTTCCTTGAATGCATGATTAAAACAACAAATCCAATCTTGAATTGCCAAGGATCAATTAACCATTTCAATATCAAACACTTCATTTGGAGCTTCTAAAATTGAACAAAACAAATCTCTTTTCTAGATGCAATCTAGGTAAAGTTTGATTTTTGGACATTTAAGAAACTTTGTTAAGTTAAAATACAAATTTGCAAAAATCAATTTGAGTAGTTCCTTGGACTCACCTCTTTTCTAATCACCCATCAAATATTAACCATTGGTTTCAATCTCAACACCATTTATGGGGATGGGTCTACTTGAAAAAGGTGTTAAATGTTCCACAATCTAACTCACTCACTTGGTCTTTGAACGTTTTCTTTAACTTTATCAAAATTCTTAAATGATCAAAACTCTAGATTAAATCGATCACACTTCAAGTTTGGACACTAAAATTGAACAACAACTAACGTGGAGAGCCTCCGAGCGCACGCTTGAAATCAAATCTCACACACTTTTGTTTTGGGCTTAAAAAAAACTCACACTCAATCTTGAATGCCTTAAATAAAATTAATTGATACTTGACATGGAGGGCCTCCGGGCACGCGAGTTTTCTTTTGTTGACCCTAACTCTTCTTATTGTTTGCATTCTTCGATCGATTTACTTTTGTTGGCGCTTCAAGTTGGAATTGAACATTGTCTCTTAAACATGAGTGCTTGCAAAGTCTAGATTAGCACACATAAGATTTAGTTGGTAAAAGAACAAGCGTGTTTTTTAGCCCAAGGTCATCCAAGTCTTCTCTCCCCTTGTCATCTTTCGAGGCCATCTTGGGTGCATAATATTAGGATCCAAAACCTTGTTTCTTTTTAGGAGGCCTACTTGGGGATTTCATCACCCCTTGGACGACCTCAACTCCAGCATTCTAGCAGAGTATAAGAATCGGGAGGTGAATCGAAAGACACCTCTCTTGGGATCAAGATTTTGTCACTCGGGCTAAGCCTCAAGGAACTTTATACCCTTGAGAAGTGAAAGAGGAGAAGTGGGTTACCGCTCCTCTTGGCTATGTGACATCTTTTTGGTCTCATCTACGGATTTGGGCCTCACATACCTTCGGTATATCGAGGACTCCTTAGCTAAACCAACTGTCAGCCTTGTAGACAACCATCTAGGATGTTAATGTTTTTGAGGTGACTGATCGAAACATTTGTAGAACATACACACTCCTTGGCGCAAGTATCACTTTCTGAGAATCAAAAACTTGTATCTGGTTGTTTCTATCTATTGCTTGATCTTTTATTTGTTGAATGAATGTTTGGCAAACTTGGTCAATCTTAGCTTAGGGCATACTTAGCGTAGTCACTGCCTATTCTAGAAGTTGAACGAGTTGAAGCAAAATAACCGAGGTCTCTCAAAACCAAGCAGATTCAAGAATTGATGTCACAGCAACCTAAACCCAAACAGAAGTTCCACAAAGTTAAACTCAAACCATCTCAGGCATACCAAGAACTTTCAACCAAGAGAAGGGAACTAACACCAAGTCCTTGAATTGCCAAACTCCACAAACTAGAGGACAAAGCTGCCGACAAAGCACTTCAAGAGGCCTGGTTAGAGCGCAACATCAAATTTAGCCAAAATCCAGGAGTTAATCCTGCTTATGCCTTACCAACTAGGCATGATTTCTATGATTAGACCCCCTTGTTTCTCCACATCTTCTTGGATAAGCTTCACTTTAGAGTCATCTTTGTAGAAAAGCCAGCCATTTTAGGTTATCCCCTTAAGCATTATTAGCCCATTCATCTCATTTAGAACCAAACCATCTAGCCAGCAATCAAAACCTCACATCCAAGCCTTCAAAATTGTTGTCACTTTTGCCAAAAGTTTTCCACTCCTAAAATCTTCCAAATCCATCAATCTCACCAAGGTTATCCCTTTGACAGAGCTTTGTTTAGGGTAATCCAACTTTGTCACTTGTTATCCCTCATCACCTTGAGCTAAAGGTTGGGATCCACAAGTGGTCAATCTTCGGTTCTTCCTAAAGGATCATTAGTCTATCCTTAAGTTGACACAATCACCACCAAGCTTGCACATAGGAAAGTAGACCTTTCGTGCTTTGGCAACATATCTTTGAAGTTAGAATCTCCAACCCAATCCTCCTTAGGTTTTGTCATATAGATTTGCCTTAACCTAGGAAATCATTTGCATAGAGAAGCCTTCCCCCTTTTGCATCCATCAGCATTATTGCATCTCATCCCTAGGAGCATTTTTCATGCCACTCGTCACTCGCTTAGCCAAGAAGAAAGAAACAATGGAGCCCTATCATTTGGATCGAACAGCCTCACCCCTCTTGAGCACTCAGCCATCCTTCAGCCTAGAGAAAGCTATGCCATCATGTACTGACATTGAAGCTTTCATGAACCAACCAGGAAATGTAATATTGGTAAATGCCATTATAGACAAGAACAAAGAGACAATCATGGCTAATTTTTGAAGGGACAATGTAGGAACCTTTGACTTTGGAAGACCCCCTCCATTCTCAGATCCATCTCACCCATTTTTTGGGCAACTACCACCACCCATAGGCTCTTATGATCCAAATTATCCTCAATATATGCCAAAAGAAGGCCTCCAGCCAATCCATATGATCCAACAGACCCAAACATACCATCATCCACCCAAGTTGAAATCTCCATGCCGCAAGCCAACCCAGCCACCACCACTCCATCCTTGGTTCATACCTCTCCTCTCCAAACCCCCTTTACCCAAAACAACTCACCGTTCACCCCTTTCACTATTGCTACTGCTGCTCCCCAACCCAGCCTTCCAAATCGACCCATCTCCCAAATCAGTGCTAGCATCTTTGGCCAACCTCAGCAATATACAATAGGGATGCCACCCATGGGGCCAAATAATCAACCTTTCATTACCCCCAGCTTGTTCACCGCAGCCCAAAGCACAATCCCATCATTTCCATTAGGTCTTGGGAGCTCAATACCATTAGCCACAAATCTACAAGCTACTACCCTCACTCCACAAAGCTATCAAATCCCACAAGCTACTACCAATTTTCTACCAAGCTCCCAAATGACCCCAGCCCTTGCCACCACTCTACCAAGCTTCCAAATCCAACCACAAAGCTATCAAACCCCATCAGTTCCATTCCCAAGCTTTCAATTCCCAGCACCTCCACCACCAACTAATCCATTACCTCTAATTAACAACTACTTTTCAATGCCACTTCTATGAGGCAATCCACCACCCCAGCCAACCACCAATTATTTGCAGATACCATCCCAAATGGGGGCACAACCCACATATATTGGTCAAACCCCACAAGCCCCCTGATCCTTTCCCCAAGCCTCACAACCATCTTATACCTTACCTCCACAAAGCAATCCATTTATCCCATAGCCAGCTTATGTTCCTCAATCCCAACCTCAAATTCCATATCAACAACAAGCCTCGCAGCACATGCAGCAATATGCGCCACCTCCCCCTCAGCAACTTGTCATCCACCATGCAGTTGCCAAAACAATGTACAATCCCTATCAGCAAATCCCTCATAGCCATCCATATTCAGTGGCCCCATCCAGCACATACCTACCTCAAGGCACTCCTACATTGGGGGCACCCCAGCCATCACCTATCAATTCAGAATGGGAGCAAATGAAGATAGCTCTGAAAGCCATCCAAGAAGGGAATGATCCAAAGACATTCAAGTTTGAGAATATGTGTCCTTACCCATTTGATAGAGCCATTACCATGACACCATTTCCAAAACACTTTGAGGTACCCAAATTTGACAAATTCAGAGGAAAAGGAGGCCCTGTCACACATATCAAAGAATTTTACATGCACTGCTAGGACGTAGCATACAATGATGTCTTCCTCTTGTGCCTTTTTCCCAAAAGCTTGGCTGGACCAGATCTTGAATGGTTTTATAGAAACCCCTATGGCACAATTAAAAACTTTGCTGAATTATTTGAGGCATTCGTAGCCCAATATGCCCATCTTGTTGAAACAGAGCTATCAATAGTTGACCTTGTCCACACTAAGAAAAAAGGTGGAGAAAGCCTTGGTGAATACTTGCAAAGATGGCAAACCCTTACCACCCGCATATCCTGCACCTTGCCAGAGTGCCATGTGGTGAAAATATTTATTGATAATTCCCATCCTAGCTTGGCTCACCACATGACCATGAACTATTTGCAGACCTACAAAGATATCAAAGCGAAAGGAATCATCCTTGAGCAAGGACTCATTAAAGATGGTGTGGTCAAGATTTACAAGGAAGCCAACCAAAATCAATCACATTCCAATGACAAGTCTAGGTATTGGAACAAAAACAAGCACGTTGCAACAGATGGCATCACTGACACCAGACATGTGAATATTGTTGGTCCTTCTCAAAACCTATCCAACCCACCATATCAAATAAACAATCAACAAGCTATCAATTACCAACAACATAATCACCAAAGCTATCAAAACCACAATCCAAGACCCAACTTTCAAGGGTCTAGCAATCAAGCTAATGCCATCAATGTAGCTGCAGGACAAAAGCCTAGATTCCAACCTACACCTAGAAACTATACACCCCTTGGTGAGCCATTGGATGTCATTTTTGAGAAATTAGTCAAGGAAAACCTCATCAAATTTCCTCCTACCCAACAAATTGACCCAAGCCAATCCAAAGCTGCATGGTACAAAGATAATGAGTACTGCAAATTTCATAGGGGAAAAGGTCACACTACCCTTAGATGCATGAAACTGAAAGACTATGTGCAGGACCTCATTGATCGGAAGGAAATCACTGTTGGTGCCCAAACCTCTCTGAATGTAGGCCTACAGATCTATCAAAATGCTTTTCCTCCTCACAATAATCAAAATCCTGGAAAAGCACCTATCCAAACCAACAACAACAACACCAACAACCATTAGCCAAACCAATAGCATGGGAAGAAAAATGACCACACTTCATCCTATATAGACTATGGTAGCCTTATAGGTTCTATATCCAAGAAAGAGCCTTCTGTCAATGTTATCAATATCCAAGGACCAAACAATGAGTGTGCAGTCACCACTCGAAGAGTGATATTTAACATCGTAGGCCCACCCGTTACACCAACACCATCAGCTCCATCAAAAAGCCAGTACAATATCTTGGAACACCTTGGGAACATGCCAGCCCAAATCTCCATTTTAGACCTTCTTCACACTAGTCCTATGTACAAGAACATCCTTGACAGTGCTCTCATAGAATCTCGTGTCCCTTCTGATATCAATGCTACTAATTTTTGTAATCTTGTTGGACACCTCTCATCCTCATGTGCCCTATCGTTCAAACCCACCGACATACCTGTGGTCGAGCCAGATCACACCCTTCCGCTTTGCATAGCCATCATGGTATCCAACTTTGCTGTGAAAAGAGTAATGATAGATAATGGATCAACCTTGAATATTTGCACCCTAAAATTCATAAAACAAGCTGGGTATACTGAGGCAGATATCATTAGTGAGGTTATCACCATCAAAGCTTATGACAACTTGGAAAGAACCACACAAGGAACTATTTTGTTGCCAATCAAGGTTGGGCTAGTCATCCAAGAAACACTCTGCCATGTTATTGATCTAAACCTACCATTCAACATCCTCCTCGGTCGCCCATGGATTCATGCCATGAAAGCCGCTCCATCCACTTACCATCAATGTGTCAAATTTTCGTATCAAGGCATTGAGGTAACCATCCATGCCGATCCAGAACCCTTTTCTTACTGCAATGTAGTTGAAGCTTCATATACAAACCATTGCCTTGGAATTGATATCGGCACATCCATCGCCAGCTCATCTCACACTTGTAATGACCCAGAAACCATCCTCGCCTCTACCTTGTCTACCGTAAAGATCAATAACAAGGGCTGTGGAGAGTATAGTCTGTCGGATGCATTTGTTGTCAGGGCACTCCCACTTGATCCACATGCCCATGGACGACCGACATATCACAAAGCTAAGGAGATTCCACCTCCTTGATACAAACAGTTTGGCCCAACAACCTTTGTATCCTCGAAAATCCCTCTTCATGAGGAGCTCATTCCAGATATCAACAATTGGCTACATAAGGATGCACCTCCAAGAAATCAAGCACGCCTTGATCACTTCAGCCAAAAGTACCCCCAAGAACATAAGCTCATCACTGACAAATGGAACTATCAAGGTGGTGGTCTAGGACTAGAAGAAAGAGGCATGCAATGCCCCATCGAAGCACACAAGTGGGAAACAAATTCAAGTCTTGGCTTTGGCATATCCACAACTGGGGGCACTAATGAGAATGGTCATGCTTTTTCGAACATTCATCGTGACCTTGTCAAAATCAAAGACATTCCTGAGGAAGTTGAAAAGAAAGCCTACGACGATATCCTAGACCAAATCTACATCGAGACTCTGTTCTCCAATAACTATCCATCCACCTCATTGACCTACCACTTGCCCATCCACAACTCATAGATTGGGACCAACCAAGCGTCATACACATTGATGAGTTCACATCAGAGGAAGCACTTTTGAGATTCATGGGAGCTGAAACACCTCACAAAAAAACAAAGCCAGATTCTGGCTATATCTACAAGCTAGATCCCAAGGGGTATTTTGGAGAAAATCCCCAACCTAGTTCTGATACACCCAAAACTGGAACTAGGGTGAATCTGAGACTAGCTAAGGTAGCGAAGAGAACCCCTCAGTAAGAACATCCAGAGCCACAAGTAGAACATGAGGATTTAGCATTACCTCCTCAGGATAATCGACCAGAGATATCTTCTATTCTAATTGAGGATACTAGGGAAGTCAACATCGGTTCTTCAGAGATCCCTAGGCTTGTTCACATTGCTGCATCCCTATCACAAGACCAAGCTGATCTCCTCTTTGAGGTCTTAAGAGAGAACATTGGCCGATTTGCATGGTCATATCAAGACATGCCAGGGCTTGATCCAAAGCTTGTAGTTCATCATCTTGTAGTCAATCCACAGATCAAGCCCGTCAGATAAAAGCTTAGAAAAATGCACCCCAAGGTGGCATTACTGGTCAAAGATGAGTTAGAAAGAATGTTAGCTACTAAGGTTATCCAACCTATTGACTATTCAGAGTGGATCTCCAACATGGTCCTCGTCACTAAGCCTTCTGGTGACATCAAAATCTGCACTGATTTCAGAGATCTTAACAAAGCTTGTCCAAAAGATGATTTTCCCTTGCCCAACATAGATATGATTGTAGATCTTATAGGTGGACATGAAATTTTGTCCCGCATGGATGGATTTTCTGGGTATAATCAAATCAAGATTGCAGAAGAGGATCAGCATAAGACAACATTCACTACCCCTTGGGGAACCTTTTGCTACAACATGATGCCTTTTGGCCTAAAGAATGCTAGGGCTACCTATCAAAGAGCTATGAGAACCATCTTTCATGATCTCATCCATAGCATTTTTGAGGATTATGTCGATGATATCTTGGTCAAATCTCATACCTTAATGGATCATCTTGCTGACCTTGAGAAAGTCTTTGATAGGTTAGCCAAATATCATCTCATGCTAAATCCCAAGAAATGTGTCTTTGGGGTCACATCTGGCAAGCTTCTAGGCTTTATAGTTTCTAAACGAGGTATAGAGATCAACCCCAAGAAGGTCAAGGCTATCTTAGACATGCCTCCTCCCCAAACACTGCAACAGCTTCATTCTCTTCAGGGAAAGCTTCAATCTGTTTGACGCTTCATCTCCCAGCTTGTAGATAATTGTACACCATTTTCACATTTACTAAAGAAGGATGAGAACTTCAAGTGGGATCCTTTATGTTAGTGCAGCTTTGACCATCTCAAGCAGTATCTCATCAATCCCCCTATCTTGGTTCCACCAGTTCCTGGTCGTCCCCTGATTTTGTACATATCAGCAACACCTACTGCTCTAGGGGCACTTCTAGCACAACTTGATGACTACAACAGAGAAAGAGCCATCTACTACATCAGCAGAACCCTAGTTGGTTATGAACTCAATTACAATCCTATGGAAAAAGCTTGTTTGACAGTTGTTTTCTCAACTCAAAAGCTTTGCCATTACATGCTAAGTCATACCATCCAACTAGTCTCCAAGATTGACCCTCTCAAGTATATACTCTCCAGAATAACACTTATAGGCCGTTTGGCAAAATGGGTTATGCTCCTTAGTGAATTTGACATCCAGTATGTGGACAGAAAGGCAATCAAAGGGCAAGCTATAGAAGATCACCTAGTTGATGCACCTCTAATAGATGCTTATCCGTTGATCACAAAATTTCTAGATGAGCATATCTGTCTAATTGAAGAACAACCCCCATGGAAACTTTATTTTGATGGCTCATACACATCTCATGGATCAGGGGCAGGAATATTGTTGGTCACACCTCAAGGAGATTACATTCCAAAAGCCTTCAAGCTACAATTCCCTAGCACCAACAATATAGCTGAATATGAGGCCCTCATAGCAGGATTAAAGATAGCTATAGAATGGAACATTGCTGAGCTAAAAATCTTTGAAGATTCTTAGCTCATCATCAAGCAAGCCCTAAATGAATATCAAACCAAAGATGAAAAACTATTACCCTACAAAGAGCTAGTTGATCAGCTAACCCAGCATTTTACAAGGCTTTAGTTTACACAAGTGCCTCGAATACAGAACAAAGCAGCAGATGCTATGGCTACTATAGGCTCACTCTTGGAAATTCCCCAAGTAGCTACACAGTATGAGTTTTTAGTGGAGCAGCTCCTCACACCCGCCTATACGAATGAGGATTCAAACCGTGTTTGTATCTTGGTTCATCCCCAATCCCCTTGGTACCATGAGATTCATGCTTACCTTAATGATGGTATCATATCCCCTCACCTCACACGTACCCAACACCAGAACCTCATTCGAAAATCATCCCGCTATGTTATCATAGCCAATACCCTATATCGTCGGGGTTATCATGATACTCTCTCTCGATGTTTAGACCAAAACAAGGTCGCGATGGTGTTAAAGGAAGTACACTCTGGACTTTGCAGTGCCCACACAAGTGGTATTGTCCTAGCGTGACAAATCCTTAGAGAAGGATACTATTGGCCTACCATCGAAGAAGACTCCTGTGACTTTGTCAAAAAGTGTCTCCCATGTCAACAACACACAAATCTTGTGCATGCTCCATCACAAGATCTTCAGCCTATTGCACCACCTTGACCTTTTGCTTGTTGGGGCCTTGATCTAGTTGGAACTATCACACCCCTCTCATCTGATGGACAGAAATGGATAATAACAGCTACAGACTATTTCACTAAATGGGTGGAAGTAGTCCCCCTAGTCTCAGCTACAGGAGTTCAGGTCTCCAAGTTCATCTTGTACCACATTGTTTGCCACTTCTGTATCCCTTCCACCATCTTCACTGACCACGGAGGAAACTTTGAAAATCTCAACATGGAAGAATTATGCACTTCCCTCCACATCCATCACCATTTTTCTAGCCCATATTTCCCACAAGGTAACGGCCAGGCAAAGGCAACTAACAAAACCCTCCTCAAAATCCTAAAGAAAGTTGTCAATGATTCCGGCCGTGATTGGCACCTACAAATAAATCCAGCCCTATGGGCCTATCGAACTTCCTTTTGCACATCCACAGGCACAACTCCATACTCCCTAGTCTATGGTGCCGAAGCAGTACTACCCATAGAGGTTGAACTTCCCTCCTTGCGCATATCTTTGCAAGGGAAAATATCAGATGAAGAATACAGAGTAGCTCGGCTCACCCAGCTAGATCTCTTAGACGAGAAGCGACAACAAGCCTATGATAATCTCACAGTCTATCAAACTCATCTCAAAAGGAATTTCAACAAGAAGGTGCTTCCACGACACCTTCAGCCAGGTGACATGGTCCTCAAAGAAAATATGAAAGTCCAAGTAGATCGAGAAAAGAAAGGCAAGTTTGAACCTACATGGCTTGGTCCTTATGTTTTCACTGCTTCCTTTGGCTCCAGAGCTTATCAGCTATCTACACCAGAAGGAGAACTCTGGAATGATCCTACTAACATCATTCATCTCAAAAAGTTCTATGCTTGAAGATCCTTGGTATACCCAGCTTTTGAAAAATACAAAAGAAAAAAATAGTAAAGAGAAATAAGCGTCCAATGGTGAAAACTTGGCAATTCAAGCACCTTGGATAGGTACCTTGGTGAAAACCTGGTAATTTAGGTGCCTTCTGTACTAAGACTAATCCATTATCTATCACTATCCTATCCCTCATCCATTCACCCACCATCCCATAAAACATCTACTTGTTCCCTTGGCGTTCCAGCCAAATATCTAAAATCTAATGGAGCTTGTAAATACCTCCTGCACAACTTGTAAAATCTTGTACTAAATTTTGTATTATACCTTGTAAATCTTGTACCATACCTTGTATATCCAAATCTTGTCCAAAGCTTGTACCATACTCCATCTTGTAGATAATCTTGTATCCTAGCTTGTATCCTATCACACGCACACAAAGAATCCTATTTTCCTTAAGCTTTTCGTAAACCATCTACCTATCCACCTATCAACTATTATAGACATCCCATCCTTCACAAACATTTCCATCTCACAAAAAACCAAAACATGAACAACCTTGTAAATTTGTAACATATCTTGGTATGTCAGCTTGTACATCCTCTTTAGCTTAGTACCATTATATCTATCCAGCTTTCGTGTCTGTTCCTCCTTGATCAACATCTTGCACACATCGCACAACCCTTGATTAGCTATTCCAAGGCATCCTTTAGCTAGATCTCCTATCACCAAAGTGTTATCCTTCTTAGTTCAGCTTGCCAGATGCATCACCCATCCAGATCCACCAGCTTAAGTACTCTTCGATAGATCCTTGCAGGATATAGCTTTCCTCATGTCTGATCTTGGTCCGTTAGTACCTCATCCTACCCATCTCATTGGCAAACGGTTCTCTTTTGGATTTTCAATTTCTTTTGATTTGGAATCTCCCCTTTTGAGTCTTGAAGTATCTTTTCCAAGAAATATCCTTGTTCCCTCCTCAAGGTTGCCACGATCTTCCATATCATGGTATGCTGCGAATGGGGCAATTAGAGCATAAGGTCTTGATCAAGTCTTTCGTTTGTTTTTCTTTTCTTGCTTGTGGGTTACCCAGTGTTGGTTCCACACTGCTTCCTCTGGGATTCATGTGTGATGCTCGGGCAACCCTTGCGTGTTTGTTTTGAGTCTGCTTGTCAGTCCTCTGGACAGTTGGTGAACAGGCCTTGATGTTCTTGGTAACCTTGGCAATTAACCAATAGTCCTATAGCAAATCTAGTGCTCAACTACATGGTGGTACTTCTTTTTGAAGTATCCTCCCGCTCAAAAAAGCTTCAATGGATTCCCTTCATCTCCATTATCCCTCATCCATATCTAGCACCTATCCCATCTTATGCATCAGTATCTCTTTGGATCACTCCTCACGCTTAGCTTTAGGGATCCACAATCCTAGTCTTAGGGATCCACCAATCAAATCAATCCACCAAGCCTCATCTTTCGAGATCCACAATCCTAGTCCTAGGGATCTCCGAAAACCCATCTTCCGCCAATCTGACTCTTTGAAATCCTATTGCATTAGCTTTTTAATCCCCTCATCCATCTCCCCATCCTAAATTCCTTTTATAGTGCTCTGCTCCTTCATCCTCCCCCCAATCCCAAAAGTCTTAAGCTTGTTTCCTCTTGTGCCCCTGATTTCCCTTTATCATCCTCTCGTAG
The DNA here is from genome assembly GCA_028749045.1 of Cupressus sempervirens. NCBI lineage: Eukaryota > Viridiplantae > Streptophyta > Pinopsida > Cupressales > Cupressaceae > Cupressus > Cupressus sempervirens. Next base: position 273,532,698 of record CM053787.1, on the reverse strand, counting down.
TGAGAGTTTGAGCTAATTCAACCCCTTCTCTTTGCCAAACCTATGTCTTAGCTCATCTCAATTTCTTGTACTTTTCAAGAAGTTGTCGAGCCTCGCTTTCTCTCCCCGTCGCCTTCTTGAGGGGGCATCTTGCAGTCCATTCTCTCCTTTTCTGCTCTAGCCTTGGGCATCTTATTTTCTTATCTTTGATGCCATGCCACTTGCAACATCACATCAAAGAGGGGAAAAATGTAGACACCTAAAAACCTTTAGAAAATAAAGTATTTTTATTTTCTGAAAAATTTCTGATGACATCATCATTAATTAATTAATTTTTTATGCCATTAAATCCCTTTATCTTAATTGAAAATATTTAATGAAGGAATCCCTCCCAAAAATGTTTAAATCTTATTTAAACATTATTTCCTTATTTATTAATTATTTAATTAATAAATTGACCAAAAATCTTAAAATAAATATTAAAAAAAATTTTGCCCAAAACTTGGCCAATTTCCTTATGACCAATAACCTCTTCCAAAATCTTCTAATCCTCCTTTAATTTCGATTAAAGGCTAATCCCATCATTTCCTACCCCTAATCCCGACTCAAAATATTTAATCAAGACTAAATATTAATCCTCATGTTTATTAAAAATATTTTAATAAATATCTCCTCAACCCAAACCCTTGAAATAAATAAAACTTTATTTATTTCATAAAATCCTCATCCTAAGAAGTTCTAGACTCTTCTAGAAAGTCTTCATCCTCATCCTAAGAAATTATAGACTATTCTAGAAAGTCTTTATCCTCATCCAAAGTCTAGCCTCTTCTAGAAGATGTCTTTAAAACTAATCCTAGTCCCCTCCTAACCTTGTCACATTCCCTAAACATGAGTTAAAACTTCCTAACCCAAGCCAAAGTTAACAAATATCTCCTCCTTCACCCACACTCATTAAATGCCATCCACTTGCCTATCCCTAAGCTAATCCTAAACCATCCTAATCCATCCTCTAATCATTTGCACAAGCCTAAGCAAGCTTAAAACCCTCCTAATCAAACCCATGTCAAAATTGCTCTCATCTCCCTCAAAATATCTCAACCATAAAACTTTATGAAGTCCACTAGGCCATAAATGACTCTTACAAGCCCTTTTATTGCTCTTACAAGTCATTATGAGCGTCTTTATGAAGATTTTATCTCTTGAGCCTCCTTTGTTGACTCATCCTTCCCCTTTCCTCCATCCTCTCACCATGTGACATGTGTCACTCCTTGATTGGCTATAAGGAAGCACAATCCATGTGCTCTCCTCTCATGCAATCTGAGCCCTCCATAAGCTTTTTCCCATCCTTGCATCTTAGCCCTCAATCTCTCAAGTCTCTTGCCTATAAATTGGATCCTTTCCATTTGCAAAATAACACAATCCATGAAGTAAAGTTATTTATGGCTCATATTCTTAATTGAGAGCTCATCTTAGTCTATCTTGAAGTTTATGAATTTTGTTTAGTTTGTAGAAGCTTTATTTAAATTTGGTTTCTATTAGCATACTAACATTGCTCATATACAACTACAAGGAAGAGTATAGTCACCAAAGGCCAAATCTGGTAGAACATGACCTACTATATAGGGGGCATTTCCCGAATGAGCCAAAAGCTCCTATAAGTGAGCCACCTCAAAAGCCACTTTATCTATTTGTACTTGAATTTGCAACATGACATTGTTATAAATACATGTTTTAGTGTACATAGCAACATTAATGTTAAGTGTATTGTTAGCATAAATAACTGCATTGTGATCTTCCCAAATGGTAAATAAGATCTCCAATCTAAAAGCATACCATATCTAGGCATACTTCAAGGGTATCTGATTATTATCACCTAGAACAACCATATGCCAAGAAAAAGGTTCTAGGTGGAAGGGGCGAAAAAGATCTTGGATCCATCACCAGTAACACTGAGCCCATCTATAGAACCAAAAAATGTGCAAAAAAGTCTCTGGTTGACCACAAAAAGGGCAACGAGGGTCAGGAACTCCTAGGTGCCATAGCCAAGGGCCCAAAGGCAAGCCTTGGAAAAGAATACACCAGGCAAAATGCACAATTTTGGGTTCAGTAATGGCATTCCACATAGTGGAGAACCTATGACTCTAAGTACGGTGAGAATATTGCAAATGCCATTGTTGGTTGAGAATAACAACCATGGGCAAGTGAGGAACTAGCAATCAATAGCCTAGCCTAGGCTTATAGCTAGTTACCAGGGTGTCTAGATACCACTTCCAGTCTTTCCACCAAGGGTGAGTGGACTGAGTGCCCACTTTATGTAACAAATGTGGAGGCACCACAAAAACTAGAAGATCAAAAGTTTTCCAATCTGGACGAGTGAGTTAGAATTGCACTTTCATGTCCTCCCATGATCGTAAACTCATAGTAACTCTAGAGAAAAGATATTTAGGAGTCCTTAGGCCATGATTAAAAAAATGCAAAGCACTAGCTTCATCCACCTTTGCCATGGGAATACCTTGGATAGAAAATAATGGTGACCACTAGAGATTGTGATGGCATTGCCAACCCAGTGAAGCCAGTGCTTGATTGCTTCCTAGGCTTTCCAAATACTCTCGACAATAAAAGTACTCTAAATCTAGATAGGTATGGTGGTGACAAGAAGGGTTTTAAAACCAATCCCCTTCTATGCTGGCCAGTGAACTAGAAAGCCTAAAGAAATGCAATGTCTTAACATAATATTTTGGGCTTCATTGCCAAAAGTAGTTCGAATCACCCATTTGGTGCATAAATAAGTACCTTTCTTTTGGGAGGAAAACAAGCCTAGGCCACCAGACTCTTTGGGAAGACAACAAAAATCACAAGCAACTCTATGAAAGCCCTAGTGAGAAGCATCTGACGCCCAGAGGAAGTCACGTAATAGGTGCTTGAGTTTGAGGTAAGAGGCCTTTAAAGGAGCTCAACAGGAAGAATAGTATACATGGGTGGCAGCCAATAGTTTTGAGCAAATCTAGAATTTTCCCACAAGAGAGAGAGGTTTGGTGATCCAATACTCTAGCTTCTTCTCTATTCTAGCAAGAACCACATTCTATAGCTCTATAACTGAGGCTTGGAAGGCAAAAGGGATGCCAAAAAAATGAAAGACTTCCCCATGTTGAACCCATTTCCATTGATATTGTTCAAGCCAAGAAGAATGGGGAAGAGAAGATTGCCTATAGTAAAGGGTTTTGTGCCATTCAATAGTAGACCTTGAAGCAAGACAGAATGTGTCAAGACATTGTAAAGTGGAGGCAACATTCTCTTCATCCTCTATGCGAGTGAGGAAGGAGTCATTTACGAAATGACCATTCACAAGCTGATCAGGGGAATCTGGGAGGGAAATACCCCAGACCCCCCTTTGTGAGATGGAACTTGTGAGCAAATATCCCAAACATTTTGCTGCCAACACATATAAAGAGGGCACCAATGGACATCCTTGTTGTATTGAATGATAAAGCCAAAAAGCTTGAGACTAATAGCCATTAATGGTGATGCAAGAAAAGGCATCCCCAAAAAGAAACTGGACTAACTACAAAAAAGTAGGGCCAAACCCAAGAGCCTAAAGCATTGCAAGGATGAAAGGCCACTCAATCTAGTCATAAGCTTTGGCAAAATCAATTTTGAGAAAGGTGGCTTGTTTTCTGGAATGTTGTGCCCATTCCATCCCTTCCCACACATCAATTATATTGTCTAGGATATAATGGGATTTTATAAAACCTATTTGTTCAGGGCGAATGATCTAAGGAAGAAGATGACAATTTTAAGAGAGAGAGAACCTTAGCAATGATCTTGTAGGAGACATTCAACAAAGTAATAGGCCTCTAATTGCATATTTCTTCAGGGTAACCCACCTTAGCTATGAATTTGATATTCTCCTTTTTAATAATATTTCCTAGAGAATAGGAATTGTAGGCCTCTATGTAAACTTTATGCAGGTCGAGTCCAATCTCATCCCAAAATGTTTTGTAAAATTCACAAGGGAAGCCATCAAAACTAGGAGCCTTATCATCCACCATGGAGAAGAAAGCTTCCTTGAGGTCCACTAAAGTGAGGTTTTGCTCATAGAACACATATTATTCTAGAGTGAGTCTTTTCAGAGTGACAACCAAACAAGCCTGCAAGGCTTGGTTCTGGGCTACCGAGGGACCCTGCATTGTGAAAACTTTTTCATAGTGGTGAACAAAAGCTTGGAGAATGTCAGGAAGCTCACAGAAGGTGTGCTAACCCTCTTGAATGCATTTGATCCACACTGTACAGTTGTTAGCCCTCAACACATTGAAAAATTCCTTGGAATCTTGATCACCAACCTCTTGGTAGTGAAGGTAGGCATTGAGTTGAGCTCCCCAGGCATTATAATTGTTTGCAACCTGCATCTAGTGGCAAAGGTTAGCAAGCCAAACCTAGAGATCTGTATCAAACAAATTCATGGCAAGAGCTTCAGTGGCTGTACAAAGATCTTCGGTAGAGGCCTCATAGGATCTCTTGTAGAAAATGGCCAGTTGTCTCACATAAATGCGAAGAAACCTTGTAGTATGGGTGATGTCATCATTCCACCACTGAATCCACCCAAAGGAAGAGTGGGGCCTAGGTTCAAGGTTCCAAGTTTGTAAAATATGAGCAGTTATGGGTGGATGGGACAACACTGAAGGATTAAGGTAAAATTGAGTTTTATAATTACAAGGAGGGGAGGAATGCCAGGTAATGGAGAAGTGGATTTAAAAATTGTCTGAAAGAGTCACATTAGGGAGTGGAGTAATAGGTAGCAGACTTGTGTGAGAAAAAGAGAAAAAGGACTGAGAAAAATCATAGCATAGTCCAACCTTTTAAGAACCTTGTTAGCTCTCTCTCAAAAGTTAGACCATGTGTACTAGATGCCATCAATCCAATGGCGATGAACATTGGGATCAAAAAGACCCAACTTGTTTCGCATGTAACCATCGGAAAGATAGAATGCCCACTTTATCAATAGCCAACTCAACTATATTAAAATCTCCATAGAATATCTAGGTGGAAAATGGAAAAGAATCAACTGGCCACCTCCACAAGTGTGAGTGCTCAACCACATCATTAGGAGCATAGATATTGACAATACCAAAAGAATGGTTTTGAAAAGATAACAAAATTTAAAGAACTCTTTGCATGGGGTTAGAACTATGCGAAATAAAAAAAAGGGAAAAGTTGAAGGGAGAGGATAGTGACTACACCACCTTGACTAGCTTCATGTTGAGAAGCAAAGCTAACACCATCCAACCATATCACACGGCAAGCTGAGTTGAGAAGAAACCCAAAGCCTTTGACTTCTTGTAGGCACAATACATCAATATTGCTAAGCCTACACTTGGTATCATGTACATGATATTTTCTAGGGAGGTCTGTTAGCCCCCACATATTCCAGGAGAAAAAATTCATTATAAACCAACTTTCATATTCTCCTTGTCCCCAAGCAAGGAAAAGGTTTTATGCAAGAAAGTAAAGGATTTGAACGTGGGGTCACCCAAAGTGATGGCTCTTTGTTTATCCCTAGTGATAGCAGCTACATTCTGGCCTTTAGGGCTACGAGAGTGATAGAGAGATGGAGAGGAAATCATAGAAGTTTCTTGAGGCACACGAACCCAAGTAGCTTGGACCTCCAACTGCTAGGTCCCCTGCGACACAGGGTTTGAAATAGGTGATGGGACAACAATGGGAACCTTTGGTGTCGTGCGCATAAGATGAGCCACACTGGAGCTGGGATGACTAGGTTCTTGAGAAATAGGGCTTAGCTTAGCAACACCCTTACCCTTTGTGACAATTGTTGTCCACTCATCTTTTTTAATGGTCAGAGCTAGCTTGGGTTCCTACACCAAAGAACGATTATGCTTAAGAAGAGGACAATCCTTTATCTTATGGCTAGCAGATTGACAATGAAAGAAAGTATTTGGGAGATTTAGGTAAAGCACATTTTGGGTAAAGGTGGTAGCACCAATATGAATTTCCACATGAATTATTTAAGGTCCCTAGAGAGGTCAACCTAAACATAGCCCCTCCACTGAGGGCGGGCATTAAAAAATTTGTCCAATTCCATGAAAATCACTTTGCCCATAGTTTGGGCAATTTTTAGGAGAAAATACCAGCAAGGGATGGGCAACCCAAGGAACTCTATCCAAATTGGAACCCTAAGTTTGAGGTCATCCGAGATGCAAAAGTGTCAAAACCATCTCTAAAAAACAAGCAACAACGAGAAAACTATCCATGACCCATGGCTAAAAATTCTCTTAGCCTAGGAAGGGTTACCAAAACAAAACAAAAAAAAGCCCTTAGTGACGTTTTGAATCCCTTCAAGGAAAATCCCCTAGGGGGTCCAAGCCTCGGATACCCATTCATGTAGTTTGCTTTCAAATGGAGTGCAACCCACAGAATACCCAATAAGGGTTTGGGTTTCTAGCCATTGACAAGAAGATTCAAAAGCAGAAATATTCAAAACCAGGTCAGGAGAAGAATTACCTCATGAAATACTTTGGGCACAAATTTGCATGGGCATTTGCTTGGTAGGGCCATTTTTGCATGCAGCAACAACTCCAGCACCAATAACAACTATTGGGCCAAAGAGGGTTGAGGTCATTATATTCTAAAGTAAATTCTTGCACTAAATGCAGAATGATAGACAATAAGGTAGAAAGGGCTCAGACGCAAACCGTACAAACCCTAGCAGAGCTCATTTCTTGAATTCTTCTTTCAACACACCCTAATTCCAAGAGCATTTGGGTGATATCTTCGATGAGTTTTATTTAAGTTTGCATGACTTATTTTTTAATTTTTTGCATTGATGAACTATTTTATATTTTATATATTTAATTGTTCACATTCTCGTGAATAGGCGGGCGAAGAATTTTAAAACACAATTCAAAAGTTTGTGCAAGAATGGGGCCCACATCTTTGTTATCTTTTGATTCTGTTAAGGTATGGCAATGTATATCATACATATTTTGCATGCATAATTTAGTATGGAATGCATTTCTTTTCATCTACCATGTCACTTTTTGCATCTGGACAGATGGCGCCGAGAATTGATAGTTACAAGTACAATTGTTTTTAATGTCTTCCTATGCATTTGAATGTTGCATTTTCTTAAGACATACAAAAAGTACAGTAGATCCTTGCTATAATTTTAACTCTTTCAAAATGGATGTTACTATGTACAAGAATGACTTATATACTAATATATGTATAAATATTGTACCTAATTTAACGTAAACCTTTATTTATGTTTTCAAATCAAACACCTATCAGCATCAAATGCTAGTTAATTTTAACTAAGCAAAAAATACTGTTGTCAGAATTAGAATATGATATATTGAAGTCATTATAGGGTCCAATAGATTATCATATCATCTATTAAAAAATTTCATGAACAATGGGATCAACAATCAAATTGCGAGTTGGGAAGTTGTACAATGCGTCGAACATATGATAATGACTAGACAATCGATTGGACATTCACCTAACTTCACATCGTAATAATTGTCTATTGATTAAACAATCAATTGAGAATAATAAGTAATTCTTCACATGGAAATTATTGATATTTGTTCGTAAAGTTGCTCCAATTATTTTTGAATGTAGTGAAAGAAAATGGAGGCAGAGACATTTAGAAACCATTTAATACACAAAAGGCATCATTCACGTTTACTATGAAGAATTTGATAACCGGAATTTCCATGTTTCTGTGCCCATGATTTTTCTATAAATTGACAAAGTTTGTATTAGATGAGGCAAACTATGGCTTCTTCAGAGTCTTCCATGGAAGCACATCTCAAACTCTATGAAATCATTCTTTCAGCAGCCAAGCTAATGGCCCTTCAGGCTGTTGTTTTACTTAACATTCCTAACATTATTGCCATCCATGGTGGTGATGATCCCCTCAGTGTAAAGAAAATTTCTTCACATATTTCTATTTCCACCAACAAACTTGCCCATAGCTAGTACCTATTTAGAATCATGAGGCTTCTGGCTTCCATTGGTATTTTCACAGAAGAGAGCATAGTAGATTATGGTGGCACTCCCCAGTTCAAGTATGGCCTCACTACCCTCTTTAAGTTTCTTGTCAAAAATGGTGCCCAGCAATCATGTGCACCTATTCTGTTGGTGAGTAATGTGAAGTGTGTGGTAGATGGTTATCAGTATCTACATGACTTTGTCATAGATGGTTGTCATGCATTCATGGAAGCCCATGGGATGAACTTATTTGAGTACATGAGCACCAATCCTGAACCAAACAATATTTTCAATGAGGGCATGGCTAGTGATACTGGCCCTTTAATGGCATTTGTGGTGAAGATTTATGAGGGGTTTAAGAGCTTCAAGAGTGTAGTCAATGTTGTAGGAGGAATAGGCTTTGCAATATCTGTAATTGTGTAAGAATATCCACACATTCATGGCATCAATTGTCACAAATCAAATCTTGACATGCTTTTTATATGGACTTATTATGTGATTGACCTTTTGACTAAGACTATGTATGACTCGACTTGAGTAGGATACTTTATAGACTTTGATTAGAATTTTATCATATATGTTATTAGATGGTAATGTTAATTTATTTTGTCATTGTGATAAGTCGTTATATGCTGCGCTTATGAGATATTGACTTTTGACTTTTCAAATTCTTTATATTTCCGCATATTGTTCCATATCTTGAAGTTTTTTTGCTTATGTGGCAATAGTTGTGATTTTTGAACTTTACTTCAATTTCGACCTTCCTCATGTCATAAGTACTACTCATTCCATACAAGGTCAATAAAAAATTTCTATCTCTAAGCTTTCATAGATTCTCAACAATGAGAACTTGCATGCTAGCAATTAGAGCATTGGAGGATGCTTGCAAATTTCACCACGAATACAAACGTCTTCTACAGTTTTCTGTTATTCATAGAAATTAATTAACTTTGTAGGAATAGAGAACATGGAGGGTAATATGTTCAATAAGATTCCTTCAGCAGATGCCATTTTTATGAAGGTATTTATACTTTTAAAAGTTGTTTTTATTGAAATTCAAGTTATGTTTTCAAATGGTGATGTAATGAAATGTTTCATTGTTATGTATTTAGTGGATTTTGCATGATTGGGATGATGAACAATGTATGAAAATTTTAAAGAATTTTCATGATGCAATATCAAAAGATGGGAAGGTATTATTTGTTGATGTCATCATTGAGAAAAAAGGAGCAGTCAAGAGATAAGCTGAATTACTGTTTGATATCTTAATGATGGTTACTTGCATAGGCGGAAAGGAAAGAATAGAAAAGGGATTTGAGAACTTGTTTTAAAAAGCAAGATTTTAAAATTGCAAAATCTTCAAATTACCTTTTCTTCAAACACTTATAGAAATTTCCATGTAATAAATATAAATTTATAATAAACACGTTCCAAGTAATAATGAATAAGATCTTGTATGTGACAATACATTATGTTGTATGTGGGCATGTTCTACTACACATAATTGAAAAAAATCAAAATTTTATTTGTAGTTTTCTAAAGAACAATAAGTTGGAATTTGTGTATAACAAAAATATTGTGTTGTATGTAGTATCTTCCACTCACATAATTGAAATCATGCAATATTGTATTAGTATAAGTTAGCACTCTAAACATCAATGAAACAAATGAGTTATTTAATGTTGATAAATAATATGTTCAAGAAAATTTAAATAGCAATATAACAATGCAATTGTATGCAATATGAGTAATACTTTTATGTTCTTTTGATTTTGTATATTTTTAAATTAAAAGATACATAGAAGGAAGGTTCTATTTTTTATAATTTTGTTCAAAATTTATTATATATTTTTCATTAAAATTGTATATTTTTAATTATCCCTATAAGTTAAGCTATATTACTATAAATTGCATGACCATTGAAGATTGAAAAATATTTTCATTTTCATGAAAAATATAGAATATAAAGAACTTTATAATCTTGATAATATATTAATTTCCCTTCTAAGGTTTCATAGGCATCAAAATAAAAGTTATCAAGTACAAGTATTTGGTGGAAAAATATTTTCTATAATCTTATCAAGAAATTTGTGTATAAAAAAATGTGCCTTGGATTGCTTAAAAAGGACTTTCATCCATTTCTTTAATAAGAGAAAACATATAGAAAATAGACTTTCAAAATTCTTCCAATATTATAGAGATGCTTTTAAATAAAACCTTTCAAATAGGCTTTGCACAGTTAAGTTACTCTTTGAGCAAGAAAGAAGTTAAACCTACATTTTTTGCAACATTGATTTTTTGAAGTATTAAGTAATTATTTATTTTAAAATGAATGTAGGAGCATTTTATGAGTTGTTGTAATTGTGCTAAAAACTAAATATTTTTAAGCTTACCATTTTCTAACATAAATTTATTCAATTTTTCTATAAGGTGTGAAAGACCATTGAGAATACATATTTATAGAAAATAATATGCTATCAAATATGTAGTTATGTAAAATCTATATTTGGAAATTTTGTATCATCATCATTTTTTTTCTTATAAGTTGGAAATGATAAAGAAAATGAATATATTGTTCAGAGAACATGGGACTATGTATGGAGAAATTTGAATCAAGGAAAGTAAACATAAGTTCATCACATAACCTAACACCTTAAAGAGAAGTCTAAGTGAATAAATCCCAACTCTAATGTAAATAGATCTAGGAAGATTAGTGTTAACCAAATGATGAAGGGGCACTAATATTAAAAAGTATCTAATATGATAGAATTAGAGAAATAATTCAAGATCCTTATACCCCTTAATGTAGAAAAATATACGAAATAAAATTAGAATACCAGATTTATTAAGTAGATGTGTTGAAATAAAGAAGGTAATTGAAGGACTAGCCTTAAGAATGAGGATCTTTAGATTTGATTTCTTGATGTTTTGTGCAACTCAGACTAATGAATAATATAATCCCCAAACCTCAAATAATATCATTTTAAAACTCAAAAATTGTTTGGCTATTTGGCAAAGTCCACTTTTCTCTATAGGAATGACTTTAGGTCGTAGGGAAGAAATATGTGTTGGAAGTATTAGAGTTCTGAGAAGGGGGGTGAATCAAAACTCACTGATTTTAATCAATTTTTAGATTCTAAGTTTAAAGATTCAAGAAACTGAATGCATTCAAAACTTATTCAAATAAATAAGATTCATCATGCATAAATATAAAACATGAACTAACAGAAGATAGAGACACATATTTTGCTGAGTGAGAAACTCTCAAAATTTCTCAAAAAAGATTCGTCATATGGAGAAAACCCACTCCACGAATGTATAATCTTTATTGAGCTTCAACTCCTTTACAATCTACAAAAGTAATTGCTCAAGGTGTTAAACCCTTTATATCTTTTGCTATTTGTTTACAATCTCACATACACATATACATGTATATGCTACATCTATACATGTAGGTAAGCTTATAATATAGCTTTCAGATTACAACTCTTCACAAGTTTTCTCAAATGTATTTTTGTCTCCTTTTCAATGATCTTTCTCACAGACATATTTCAGATTTTACAATGATCTTTTTAAACAGAGATAAAATTTGAAATAAATCAGTTACACAAAACCAACTGAACTAGTTAGGGACGTTCAACAAAAAACACTTATGAAATGCTACTTTTTAAAAACCAACTTTAATCAGTTATGCCTCGGATTCGTTCATGTCTTTTGAAGAAACTAGTCATATAAACTTCAAACTGTGCAAGTAGGATTTTGCACTTGAAATTCTCAAAGGATTCCTTTTAAACAAAAAAAATCTTCAAAAATGCCATTTTAGGGTTCGAACCAATAACCCTATTTGTCTTGGAACTTCATTTGAAAATTGAAACTGTATCAAACAAAAGATTTTGCCTCTAAAAAATAGTTTCAAACATTCTACATTTGTTTTTGCCTTTTCTTTCAAAATTATTCAAAATAATAGCCATTAGGGTTTATAAGAAAATACCCAAAAAAAAATTCTTTTGAAAACAAATGAAACCCTTCAAAACTTGCCATTTGAAGACTGATAAAAAATCTTTATCTTTGAAACCAGATTCAAAAAAATTCATGAAATGCTTCATACAACAACGAAAAATTTGTCTTTAAAAAACCTTTATTTTTCTTTCTTTTGTTTTTCAAAAAACTCATTGTATTTTCCTTTCAAGATAGAAAGAAATTTTCAAACTTTGTTTTCAAAAACTAAAACTAGATTTGAAAAAAAAATTCATATAGGAAAACATTAGAAAAATTTGCTTAACCTTATTCCTCCTTTTTAAAATTTCATTTTTGGGAATAACAAACTTCAAATTGTTTGAAGACATTCCAAATTTTTACCTTAATCCTATTAAAGAAAAGATTCTAAATAGACTGCAATGATATACCTATAGCTAGGTAGAGCATACTTGAAGCTATTATTTTTATTTTTACCTCCATTGTTTTTGAAAACCCTCATCACAGTTTTGAAAACCCTTTTACATTCTTTTGCATTATTCTGCCTTAGCCATTCATGCATGCACAAGATAGAAATAGATAAGTATTTATTCAAATAGAAATCATGAAGAACCTTACCCATTTTTTATCAAAAGGAAACTTGTTCAACCACTTTCACAAACCATTTCATGCAGTCAAAGATCATTTCATCTTAACAAAGAAAGCACAGATCTTCTCAAAACAACTTCATATGCCAAAATATGTTTGTAGGAAGAAAGAAAATTTTTCAATAATTTATACTTGTCACACTTTCATTTGCATAGAGAAAAAGTTAGAAAAGTCTTTCATAGGATTGAAATGAAACACCCACAAACAAAACCAAATCATAAGTCCCTTTGAAATCTGCCATACCATTTTGACATTTGGAGAAACATGTAGGTTGATATTAAATGTCATGTAATGATCATGTTAGTAGTTTACGATCTTCTTTACAATGCTTCCATCAAAACAACATTCAAGGTTTCCTTTCAATTCTGCCTTTGTTTTATGTGTGCCACATTTTCAAGACTTTGCTAATAACTTTCCACATATACCATGTTTATCACCTATAATATTGCTTCGACATATGTCGTATTTACCACCTTTTAATATTACCTTGCATTTTGCCAACTTTTTGAATTGCCATCATGGTCAATGATCTCTACCATTTTTTGAGGCAAAAATTTTCACCATCTCATATATACAAGGTGAAACATAAAAACTTTGAATACAAATTTCATCTCATATATACAAGATAATGAACAGAAATGCAAGAAGATTATTTTCATGAACAAGGAGTGTTGACCACACAAATGCTGATCACATAATGTTTTGAATCTCAAAAACTGAACACTAATACTAATATGAATGCTGATCACACAAACTGATAATGTGAATACTGACAATCATAAAACAATGTTGATAATGATAAACAACTCTGATATCTCCCCCAAAAATTTTGCGTCAAAAAATTTGACCATCTACTTTTCATGAAAAAATTTTGTGAATATGAGAAAAAACCTAATACAAAATTTTTATTGGCAAAGATCTTATATCAGCATTGATTGGGAGAAAACTCCCAATTGAGTTCTTGACTTTTCAAACAATTCCCTAGTTAGAGCTTTGGTAAAAATATATGCTACATGTCCTTGAGTAGGCACATAGATTAACTTGAATTCATTATTAAAAACTTTATCTCACAAGAAACGAGGTTTAATGGTGACATGTTTTGTGTGTGAGTGCATTACTAGATTTTTTCTTAATTAAATAGTACTCATTGTCACACATGATAGAAATGGATTTTCAAACCTAAATACCTAAATTAGATAGCTGATAATCCATCTAAATCAACAGACTACAACATGTTGTAGCAGCAAAAAATTCAGATTCACAGGTAGACAAAGTGACACAATCTTGTTTCTTACTATGCTAGGCAACTAAAGTATCATCAAGGAAGAAAGATGCACCACTAGTGCTCTTTTAATCATCAGATCCACCCCAATTTGAATCAATATAACCAAAAAGTGTAAAATCATTACTGTGAGGATACCATAAACCAAAATCAAGTGTTCCTTGAATGTATTTCAGTATTCAATTCAGTGCATTGAGATTAGATTATTTTGGATCAGATTGAAATCTTGAAACCATACATATTTCTTGCATTACATCAGGTCTAGATGCTATAAGATATAAAAAAACTTCCAATCATGGATCTATAAAAATTTTGATTTATAAAAGGTGAGTTATCATTCTTTATTAGTTTGTAGTCCGTCTTCATAGGAGTACTTACTGGTTTACAGTCAATCATATTAAACTTTCTCAACATTTCTTTTGCATGTTTAGTTTGAGACAAAAACAGTCCATGTTCAAGCTGTGAGACTTGCAAATTGAGGAAAAATGTGAGCACACTCAACAGTGACATTTCAAACTCAGATTCCATAATTTAAAAAAAATGTTTTTCTGATTCATCATTAGTAGACCTGAAAAATAATATCATCCACATAGATTTCTACTGCCAAAATGTCATCATTTATAACTTTGATACACAAAGTGCTATATGCTTTTTCACAATAAAATCCATTTGTAATTACATGTTTATCCAACCTAGAATATCAAGCTCTAGGAGCTTGTTTTAAGCCATATAAAGTGTTTTTGAGTTGGTACACATAATCAGGTTTTTCAAAAGATTCAAAACCTTTTGGTTGTTCCATATAGACTTCCTCTTCAAGATACCCATTCAAGAATGCAGTTTTGACATCCATTTGGTAAACAGTGAATTTTTTATAACTAGCATATGCAAGGAAGATTTTGATTGATTCCATCCTTGCAACTGGTGCAAAGGTTTCACCAAAATCAATTCCTTCTTCCTAAGCATAACCTTTGCATACAAATTTGGCTTTATTTTTTATTGCTTTTCCATCTTCATTCAGTTTGTTATGGAATACCCATTTTCCACCTATGACATTTTTGTCATTAGGTCTAAGAACAAGTTCTCAGGTCTTTTTTTTCTCACTTTATTTTATTTCCTCCTAAATATCATTTTTCCAACAAGAGTCTGATAAGGCTTTAGTAACATTTTTTGGTTCAAAATTTGATATGAAGCAAAAAATGTCCAGCAATGTTTGCTTGTTCATCTATTTTGGCTTTTCTTCTAGTTAAGATCCCTTTTTCTACATCCCCAATAACTTGAGACTGAGGATGTCTCTTAGCAATTATTCTAGAAGATGTTTTTATTTTTGAACTAGTACTTGTTACATTGGGACTTGAATAGTTTTCTGGTTCAGTTTCATCTGTAATTTTAGTTTCAACATTTTCAGGATGTTCATCATGCATAGTTTCTGATTTTTGGAATGATGTATCTTCATGATCCTCTTTATTATTGCAGCACATAGAATTTTCATCAAATACAACATTTATGGCTTCTACGATTTTATTCAGCCTTTTATTATAGCATTTATAGGATTTTCTATGTGTAGAGTATACAAGGAAAATCCCTTCATCAAATCTTGAATTCAAGTTCTCTAAGGAATCATCATTCTTTTTGATGAAAGATTCACAACCAAAATATTTGAATTTTGAAAACATTTTTTGTTTTGCCATTCCATAATTCATATGGAGTATGAGTTGTTCTAACTGTAATTTGTGCTCATTTTAGAATGTAGATAGCTATATGAACAACTTCTTTCTAGAATTTTTTAGGTAGTTTTGCTTCATTAAGCATGGTCTTGGCCATTTCTTTGATAGTTCTATTTTTCTTTCTACAACACCATTTTGCTATGGTGTCCTAGCAGTGGAGCATTGTCTTTTTATGCCATGTTTTTCACAATACTTAATAAATTCTTGAGAGGTGAATTCTCCTCCCTTATCTGATCTTAAAAATTTTAATTTTAAGTCAGTTTCCCTTTCTACTATTTTTTTCAAAAATTTTGAAGTGATCAAAGGCTTCTGATTTGTTTTTCACAAATTTTACCCAAACCATCCTTGAGTAGTCATCTATGAAAAACATGAAATATTTCTCACCATTTAATGATGCAGTTCTAGTTGGACCACATAGATTAGTATGCACTAGTTCAAGTGGTCTACTCGATGAGTATTCTTTTGTTTTAAAAGATCCTCTTATTTATTTACCTTTTACACATTCTTCACAAATATTTATTGGTTTGGTAATTTGTGGTAATCCTCTAACCTTTTTATTCTTACTAATTCTAGCAATATTATCAAAGTTAAGATGTCCCAATCTCTTGTGCCATAGCCAATTCTCTTCTACTTGACTCATAAGACAAGTATTAACCAATGAAGTTTCTTAAACAATAGAATCTCTTAAGTTAAAAAGATTTCCACCTATCCTTAATCTACTAACAATGACTCTATCCCTTCCATTTTTGATAAAGCATCCTTTAGCATTAAAAGAAATAGAGTACCCACTATCACAAATCTAACACTCAAAAGATCATGTTTCAGACCTTCAACAAAGTATATATCATTAATTTCTGTATCCTTGTTTGAAATTATTGAACCTCTTCCTATTATATAAGCTCTAGAGTTATCACCAAAGTGTACAAATCCTCCATCAAAATCTTCTAGGGTTTTGAATTTTCTTTTACACTTAGTCATATGGTGTGAGTAGCCACTATCCAAATTCATGTTGCAGGTTTTTTAGCAAATAGGGCTATTTCAACAATTAAAGACTTTTCAGTTGTCTTCACTTGTTTCTGGATCTATTTAGGTCTCAAATTTAGATTGCATTAATTTGTATAATGACCATAGTGAAAACATCTAAAGCATCTGATAATTCTTCTCTTACCTTGATTTGTGTTTTTTTCACAGAAAATAGCCTTGTGCCCAAAGATATTATCATTGAAATAGTAACCATTGAAGAAGAATTTGGTTTTCTAATTAGAAAACTCTTTAGATGAGCTTTGTAAAGCATTGAATTTTTTATCCTTTTCTTTAAGTAATGTTTTCTAATTTTCTATAATCATATTTACTTCTTTTAACTCTTCTTGAAGTTTTTGATTTTCAATTTCATGATTTGAAATTAACTTCTTTAATCTTTTAAGTTCTAGCAAAGACTTTAGAAGTTCTTCTTCAAGATCTATTTCTTCATCTAAATCAGATGAAGATTCAAATTCACCAGATTCTGGTTTAGGGTTGTGGACTATTTCAACCATGAATAGTCTCTCCCCTTCTTCAAAAGCATCACTAAAATCTTCATTTGAATCTTCTTTTGATAGAAGACTTTTCTTTTTGAAGTCCTTCAATCTTTTGTTTTGATTCCAAGGTTTCTTTTTAGAAAACTTTTTAGAAAACTTTGAAGTCCTAATTGACCACAATTGAAACATTTAGGTTTTCATTTATACTTCTTTCTCATTTTCATGTCTAGTAATGCTTCTAGAGCATCTATAGGTCTAAATCACTCTCATCATGTTTTTCGGCCTTAAAAGTTGTCTCTTTTGATGAAGAACTAGCTTGGTTACTAATTCTAATTTCATATGTAGTTAGAGTTCCTTGTAATTGATGCAGAGCCATTTTAGAAAAAAAACTTTTCTTTTCTTCTAAAGTAGAAATTTTAGTTTCAAATTTAGGTAGAACTAACCTAATGACTTTTGAAACTATGTCATTTTCTTCAATTTTTTCACCAAGACCCTTTCTAGCATTGACTACTTCATCAATTCTTAAGAAATATGCCAAAATACTTTCATCTTCATTCATTTTCAAATTATCAAACTGTGTTTTGAGAGATAACAATTTTGACTCTTTAACCTTTTCATCTCCTTGATAAATAGTTTTCAACTTTTTCCAAATATCATTTGCTAATTTATAGTAGACCACTTTATCAAACACATCTTTGGTGAGACCACACAACAAAGCATATCTTGCCTTTTTATCTAGTTAATATGTTAGTTTATCATTAGCATCAATAGGTATTGTTGGTGGGACAATATACTTTGTAATAACAACATCCCACATTCTAACATCTATCGAATGCATAAATGCCTCCATCATTACTTTCCAGAAGACATAATCATTTCCATCAAATAGTGGAGCCCTATTAATGGAAGCCGCTTTAGCTTATGCCATAACTTCCATTAAAAATCCTTGGAATAATTCGTAAAATGATTATTATGCTTTGATACCACTCCTTGGAAGTATTAGAGTTTTGAGAGGGTGGGTGAACCGAAACTCGCTAATTTTAATCAATTTTGAAATTCTAACTTTAAATATTCAAGAAACTAAATGCATTCAAAACTTATTCAAATAAATAACATTCATCATACATAAATATTAAACATGAACTCACTGAATATAGAGACACATATTTTGCTAACTGGGAAACCCTCAAAAATCCTCAAAAATGTTTTGTCATAGGGAGAAAAACCACTCCATGGACCTGTAGTCTTTATTGAGCTTCAACTCCTTTATAATCAAGAGCAATAACTACTTAGGGTGTTAAACCCTTTATATCTTTTGCTATTTGTTTACAGTCTCACATACACATATTCATGTATATGCTACATCTATACATGTAGGTAAGCTTATAATATAGCTTTCAAATTACAACTCTTCACAAGTTTTCTCAAATGTATTTTTGTCTCCTTTCAATGATCTTTTTCACGCACATATTTCAAATTTTATATTGATCTCTTTAAATAGAGATAAAATTTGAAATAAATTAGTTACACAAAACCAACTAAACCAATTAGGGCCATTTAACAAAAAGCCCTTATGAAATAGTGTTTTTTTTAAAACAAACTTTAATCAGTTATGCCTCAGATTTGTTCATGTCTTTTGAAGAAATTAGTCATATAAACTTCAAACTATGCAAGTAGAATTTCACACTTGAAACCCTCAAAGGATTCCTTTTAAAGAAAAAAATCTTCAAAAGTGCCATTTTAGGGTTCGAACCAGTGACCCTATTTGTCTTGGAACTTCATTTGAAAACTAAAACTGTATCAAACAAAAGATTTTTCCTCTAAAAAAATAGTCTCAAACATTCTACATTCCTTTTCACCTTTTCTTTCAAAATTATTCAAAACAATTGCCATTAAGGTTTATATGAAAATACCCAAAAAAAAATTCTTTTGAAAACAAATGGAACCCTTGAAAACTTGCCATTTGAAGATTGATAAAAAATATTTATCTTTGAAACCAGATTTGAAAAACTTCATGAATTTCTTCATACAGCAACCAAAAATTTATCTTCAAGAAACCTTTATTTTTCTTTCTTTTGTTTTCCGAAAAACTAACTGTATTTTCTTTTCAAGATAGAAAGAAATTTTCAAACTTTCCTTTCAAAAATTGAAATTGGATTTGAAAAAAATTTCCATATAGGAACATAATAGAAAACTTTGCTTAACCTTATTCCTCCTTTTTTAAATTTCATTTCTAAGAAAAACAAACTTCAAAAGTTTGAAGACATTACAAATTTTCACCTTAATCCTATTAAAGAAAAGACTTTGAATAGACTTCAATGGCTTACCTATAGTCAGGTAGAGCATACCTAAAGTTGTTATTTTTCTTTTTACATCCATTGTTTTTGAAAATCCTCATCACAGTTTCAAAAACCCTTTTACATTTTTTTGTATTATTTCGCCTCAGTCATTCATGCATGCACAAGATAGAAAAAGGTAAGTATTTATTCAAATAGAAATCATGACAAACCTTACATATTTGTTGTCAAAAGAAACTTGTTCAAAAACTTTTGCAAACCTTTTCATGTAGCCAAAGATCATTTCATCTTAACACAGAAAGAAGAAATCTTCTCAAAAAACCTCACGTGCCAAAATATATTTGCAGGAACAAAACAAAATTTTCAATAATCCATACTTGTCACACATTCATTTGCACAGAGAAAAAATTAGAAAAGTCTTTCATAGGATTGAAATGAAAGACCCACAAACAAAACCAAATCATAAGTCCCTTTGAAATCTGCCATAACATTTTGACATTTGGCGAAACATGCAGGTTGATATTAAATGTAATGTACTGACCATGTTAGTAGTTTATGGTCTTCTTTATAGCGTTGTCGTCAAAACAACATTCAGGGATTCCTTTCAATTTTGCCTTTGTTTTATATGTGCCATGTTTTTGAGACTTTGATAATACCTTGCCACATATACATGTTTGCAACCTTTAATATTGCTTCGACATATGCCATATTTACCACCTTTTAATATTACCTTGCATTTTTCCAACTTTATGAATTGTCATCATGGTCAACAATATGACCCTGTCAAGTAGGTTTTGAAGCTTTGAAGATAGATGTAAGGGAAATTCAAATGTACAATTTGTTCTTCCTATTGAAATCTAAAACTTACAAAATAAAGATATGTTTGTTTTAGTAATGCGGGTTTGCCTTGGTCAAACCCCAATTTTGGAATTAACTTTCACCTTACCATAGTAGGATCTCTTAAATCTACTCCAATGAATTCACATTATTAATTGAATTGGATCAAGAGGAATGAGGACGAATAGATGTAAAAGATGAGAAAAGGGATCTTGAATGTACTGAGGAAGACCTAGAATTCTAGATAAACTCCAATTTCTTTAATGCTTGAATATTTAATCTTCAATGGAGAAATTGTTTGAATGTTTGAAAAATTAAATGCATGAGAACATGAGTGCTTGAGCACAAAGATCTTGTATGTACATCACAAAAAAATGAGGAAAATGGATAAGATTACAAAGGGCTCAGGAGACATTTTCCACTACAAGCCAAACTATGTTTATATATAAAATATGTTGTTAAAATTACAGACATAGGCACACCCAACAACAAGCCCTTCTATAATTCAGAAATCAATGTATACCTTGGTCATCCAACAAAAGTGTGTATAGGAAGGTGATTTTCAATTGCCAAAATCATTTGGGCTGGTAATCAAAATTCACAAGGCAATACCTATTCGCAGGTAGTGATCAAATTTGTTTTTATGACTCATGATATATGAGAAAACATGTCTTAAAAGGTGTTCTTAACATACTCAAAAAATATACTCAGAACATACTAGGTGGGATGATCATATATCATAATAAATGGAGATGCCCAATAGAAAGTTTCTAGACAATGCAAAAACTAAAAGTATGTTAGTTTGATATGCAAAGAGTGGTTGGAAAAAATTCTTGAATTTAAAAAATAACTGAAAACATTTAAAATCTATGGCACCCCAAAACAATGAGAATAACACTTCGAAAGAAAGAAAGAAAATGTGCTATACTAATTTGGCCCTAACCAAAAGATTAAAACCAAAATAAAGAAATGCAATTTAGGGGCTTGTAAAAATTCAAATTCATCCTACACTCGTCTTATTCTTCCCTCGAAAATTAAACCCAGCAAGGGAGCATTCAAGAACAACTATAACTCAGCAATCTCCCAGAAAATATAAATAAAACCAAACACATGTATGTCAATCTGCCTCTATGTAAATAAAGATTTGTCAGAGACAAAAAACTAAGCAGAATCAAATGAAAATAAATTGGCAAAGGGACTTGGTACATACTCTCTGGAGGTTTGTTGAATAGGACATGAAACTCACTGATTCCATCATTTATCATCTCCACTTTAGTAATGCCATCCAATTCTCTTTCTCTGGCATGGTTAGTAAGTAGCACATCAATGAACATTTTCTCTAAAACCTTGTTATCTTTTTCTTTTTGTGTAAAGGAAATGGGTGCAACTTCTGTAGCCACTTAAAAAAATGTCCTTGCCAATCCAAATATAATGACATAGTTGTGTCCTGGGTCTACCCAAAAAAAAAGCTAAATGAACATGAACACTTTAAAGTTTACCAGATGGATATCCACACACAGTGCATCTTTTAACATTTTACAGTTAATAATAGCTACTTGTGCCAACCATGGGTCCCTCAAAAATAAAAGACACATGCAACTAACATTTTACCAAAAAAATCAAATATCTCAAAGAATTTCACTGTCAATAGTGAAAATAATTAAAGAAATAAAAAATAGGGCACAAAGATGAACCTCAAGCTTCGAAAGAAGCATCCATGAATGCACGTACTTTTGGTTGAAGCTGAGAATTTTCAAAGCATGGAAAACCTTGATAAAGATAAGCTATAAAAAAATTGTGCAGAGTTGAAAGGGTAGAGTAGCTGGAATAACGAAATAGTTGAAAGAACAAGAAATTGCCACCATAGCTAAACATGGTGACAATGAAGGAGTTGTGGGTACATAGCATCTTATTTTTGCTGTAAGTTTTCACATTTTTCCCTAGCTTAGTTTGAGATTTAAAATTTATATATTATTTTAAAATCTTTATTGTTATGCCTTTTAGCATTATTAATTTATTAATTTACAATTTCTAAATTATTTTTCATCAGTTTAAAATTATATTTTATTCACACACACTCTATTAGAGGTTTTTTATTTTGGTTTCAATAATTTGATTTTAGCTATTTATAATTCTAGATATTGAGATCAAATTATCTTTAGAAATGACAATTTTGATTAATGCCATGATAATTATTATGCATCTCAAATTATAGTTTATCTAGAAGTACTCTAATGGAGGTTTTTATGTTTGGTTAGAATAATTTCTCTTAGTTTCTTTTGTAATCCTAGAAACTATCATAAAATAATTTTTTAAATGATAATTTGATTTCAAAAACAAAATATGTCACAATGAACAACAACAAACATTTATCTTGGGAATTGCTGGTGGGGGGGGGGGGGGGGGGTGGGGGGGGGCAGGGGGGGAAGGGTGGGGTGGGGTCAAATAATGAAGTAGAAGCTTTGGCCCTGCTATGGGGATTGATGATAGTGAAAGCTAGAGGAATTAACAGACTAGCTATCGAGGGAGATTCTATGTTAATTATCAAAGTTGTGAAGGCAGAAGGTCAATGTAGCTAGAAGATTAAAGCGAAAATAGAAGAAATCTACACCTTATTGAGTGGGCTTCACAAAGTCCACATGGCTCACATCTATCAGGAAGGTAATAGAGTTGTGGATGACCTAGCTAAAATAGGTCACAACATGGAAGGAATAAAGGAATGGGATGAACCCAACCATCCACACAAATGATGGTGGAAAGTGAACTTGTTCAATACCTCACAATATGATGAAGCACAATATGTAGAGCATTGGTATGTATCCAAGAGGGCAAGAAAATCCTTGGTTTAAATACTATAAATTCTAGAACATTTGGAAATATTTTTTGATTATTTCCATTTGGGATTCCCTCACCATAAGCATTAATTACAATGATGAGAGGAGGATCCGTGGGGATTTTGGTAGAAAGTTAAAATCGCTAAGGACAGGCATTGTGAATAAGCATAATGAAAATTCTCTTGCACTTCACTCCATGCATAAGAGTTACAACTGGCCATGGTTGATATCGATAGGAAAGGCACCATTCACACATGTTAAAAGTGGAGCGAGATTGGAAATCATGACACCTTGTGATCTTATGATGGGAATTGATTGCTTCCTCATGTTCATTTTTAGTATTATATCTTTAAATTGCCTTGGCTTTCAAGTTTTGTCCTGCAACAAGGGGATGGCAATGCAAATTGAGTATTTGGTTATTGAGCTCAATAAAGACGTGGATGCTAGCACGAAACGTATCAAGAACTAGATGAAATTGAAGACTGTATCATGGATAGTGATGCTGTGTAGATCTATTTATGAGAAATTGGATTATTTTCATTCATGGAATGCATTGAAGGGTATGACTAGCATGTGTCCATGAAACTTATCAAAAACTAGAATAAAAGGACTTAGGTGAACATAAATGGGGTGGTCTTCAAAATCATAGAGGAACTTGTCATGGCGATTGGTGTTTGTCTCTTGAGGGTAGGAGCTAGCGTAAACAACCCAGAGTTTAAGATAAAATGAGTTTGAGGAAATTCTCCTAAGGAGGATCCTATTCGCATGCGTGGTGGATTTTTGAGGGGGGACATACCCAAACCTTGGGACATTGTGTGCTACACCATTATGCACTACATTATGCTCAAAGACTAGTTCTGGGTGATGTACGAATACCGCTTTTCTATTTTAAACCACTTTAGGAACCAAGACTTGATTTCCTTCCCACGCCTTATTTTGCACTCAATGGTGGATAATGTTTTTCATGCTAGGAAAAAGAGGGAGGAAGGAAGACCCTCTTATATCATGCATCAAACCTTCATGTTTAAACTATATAAATTCTAACTTACTCTCAACTTGCATCTTTTAGTTAATAACCTTGTCATTGTGATGCCTCAAGTCTACCTTGAAGAAGGTGGACAAAAAATTCCTGGTTACTGGGAAAAAAATTAGTGTTATTGACTCGAATACTAATATGGGGCAGAGCAATAAAGTTTCTAGGAGATCTAGAAAAAGGCTTAAACCCAAATAGAAGGTGAGTTTAGAATCCATAGAGGCTGAAATGAAATCCACTAGGAGGAGATGGAAAGCTATGCAACCTAGCTCTGGGAGTAAGGATGTTCCTATCACTTCCCACATCTCAGACACCATGGAAGCCAATCCGTCCGAGATAAGAGCTTGAGGGAAGATATCACCTCCCCTGTGAAGGAAGCTTCTAGGGGTGGAAGGAAGAAGGGGCATTACAAGCATGAGCATGATCAAAGCAAAGCTAGGTTGGACAGGCTGGGGAAATTCGTGCATGACCAAGCCAACAGTCATGAGACCCTATGCTATAAAGTTGGAACCCTTTTTGAGTTCTTTACAAAGGTCATGCATTCGACAACCACCACTTTTTACTTTTTGTAGGTGAACAAGGAGGAGAAGGAAGTGGGAAAAGAGAGAGAGCCCACTTGCTCCCTCTATAGCTTCTTGGAAGACAATTGGCTCAAGACTCTGGGACCTAGAGGAGAAATAGGAAAACTAGCCCCTGTGCCTTTGTTCATTTTTTCTTTTGTTATATTATGGTTAACTGTGAACATCATGCCCATTGTGGCATTTTTTTATGATAGTTGATATTAAATGTATTAATAGCAGCACTTGTAATTTATATTGGTGGGTAAATTTTTGGTATCATATGTATGTCATGGGTAGTTTAGTTGATACTGATACTAAGAAGTGCCTTTCTATGTTGTTAATCATTAAGATGTTTTCAATGTCTAGAAAAGGTATTGGTTAAATAGTAGGGGGTAGCTAGTGACTGTTCTCCAGCCTTATGTACTATGGGGTTAGCCCCCATTTTTGGTTGCTATCTAATACATGAAAAACAAGAAATATTTAAATCATATAAGGGAAAAAATTACTAAATATTGGAAGGTGCATTAATTTTTATAATTAAAAATTAATAATAATATTAAAAACTAAAAATTAGAAGGTGCATTAATAATAATATTTAAAAAATAAATTTTTAAAAATAAGAATAAAATAATAACAACAAAACTATAATATAATATAGGCAAGGGCCTACAACACAACCATCATTTGGGTTCTTCAACAACTTTGAAAATAAATGAGTTCTTGAAAGAATGAAAGATATTCTCAAGTTATAATCGCTTTACTATTCTCAAATTATAACCACTTTGCCAAGAAATTTGAAGAAAGATGTGTTTGTGAAAAAAGATAATAGCACATATTTATTGCACTGATACTTTCTCTTGAGCTCTTTTACATAATAAAAGTATCCCATTATAGAGTCAACAAAACTTATTCTCCTTTGTTTTTTTGCAGAAGAGTATAAATTAAACACTCAACTAATACAAGTTGTTGACATTTATGGCTCAAAATTTGTAAAACAAGTTTTTGTTAATAGTTTGAGTTTGAAAATTTAGAAGTTTTCATATATATGCAAATTATATTGCACCCATTTATGTTGATCAATTCTTCTCCATCTTCAACACCTTGTTGTTTCGTCAAGCACACACCTACTATAGTCATTTTTTATTTTAGAAAATATCATTTGTCAATAGTTTATTATCCTACTTGCTATAGTGGTACAGTTCTCAATGAAAAAAAAGTCAAATACTACATATATAGTCACAACATATACTATAGATTTTGCAAGGTATCGTTGGTATAATACCCAAAAAAAAATCAAATTTTAATTATTGAAACAAAATGTAGAAGATAGATGCTTAGAACTCTACATTGTCCTCCTTTGATTGTTTAGTCATAAATGCCATAGATTTCTATTCCTTTTAAAAGCTCTTATAGATAGGACTAACAATCTTGTTGAGGCAAGAGCTGTCAGGGACAGGCTAAAGCTAGCATTATTTTTGGAGAATTCAAAACTCCATATTGGAGGTGACTCTCAGATTGTTACTTCACCATTGTCTTCAAAGAAGGTTATTAACAAAGACCTTTAATATGCCTTAGGTGAATTTTGGAAGCTGTTGCCTTTCAAGAGTTAAAAATCAGTCATTGTTTTAGGGAAGCCAATCAATTTGCTGAATTTTTAGCCAACATGGGGGTAGGTCTGGAGCTTGGTTGTAAGTTGTTTGACATGGTAAGCATAGGATTTTTATTTAAATGTTGTAACTTCTTAGCTAAGTTGGCTGATGAACTTGCAACTTCGATGATTTGACATCTTTTTCAAGCTGGATTAGCAAATAGTTTTGGGGTATTTCTTATTGGATCTTTCTTCCTTGAGCTCTTGAACCAATTTTAGTTTCTTAATAAATCTTTTATGATGGCTTGCCACTTTTAACCAAAAAAAACAACACCTTTTATTGAATAATAATCCCTGCATAGAACTTTTAGCATATATCAATGACACATTACCAAATGTTTAAACTACTCTATATAGAAAGCAACCATGTACAAATCAATTCTAATCAATGAACTCCCAAATTCCATTTATGACACAATTTATTTTTATTTGATCTATTTGTTCATAAATTTTGGTTGGTAGCATTAATTTTATTAACTTTTCAAAAAAAAAAAAAAAAAACAAAAGAGGGGTAAAAATTTATTAAGATAGAAAGGAATACAACAAGGAGAGCTCAACAAGGAGCTCGATCCTGAGCAACAAGATCATCAAATTCTTGCACCATCTCAAAGGACAGTTGCCTCCTATCCCTAATATTCCAACCCGGATCATGACTAGAAGCCCATTTGGCTAAACAATTAGCAGTTCTATTCCATTCACGAGGAATATACGTGAACCTAATGAACTGAAAAGAGGAAGAGAAGAAAAGAATCTGCTTAACAACAGTGGCCAGCTGCCAACTAACATCCTCAAGCTCTTGCGAAGAAAGCATGTTCACCACCACCTGTGAATCAGACTCACAGATAATCTTACTCCATCCCCACAAGAAACATTGTTCCACAGCATATAAAATAGCCTGAGCTTCCATGAGATTGTTAGTATAATCACCCTTATGAACTAAGAAGAAAAAGTTAACATCCCTAGAACTACAATGAGCCACTCCGCCAATACCAGCCGGACCAGGATTTCCACGGGAAGAACCATCAGTGTTAATTTTTAGAACTCCACAGGGAGGAGGAGTCCATTGCCCATCCTGGTTAACCCAACCCTTCCTCTGATGGTGAAGTTGCCTAGACATAGAAGGAAACCTATGAGCTGCAAACCCATCCTGCAGATGAAAATTGAGGCGATTACAGATAGTAAGATCAACCAGATCCATACCCCAATCAAGCTCACACTTCACAAGAATAGTTTCTTGAAGAGAATGTGATATTTTCCACCAAAGATGCAAAACACCAAGCCAAACATCTTGGAATATGCGATGATTCCTCTCCAACTAGATATGCCAAAGCATGAAAGATGGGCCAGCAATCCAAGCAGCATGGAGAGAAGAAGACTTGGAGGGAGCACTACCCAAGCAGGCCCAGAACTCAGGCAAAGAGGAAGCATGTTGACAAGAGCAACCCCAAGCACTCCACCAAAGGTGCCATATCTGAGTAGAATAGGAGCAATGGAAGAACAGATGGGAGACAGACTCCTCTCCATTACCATACAAAACACAATAAGAGGGGCCCTGAAATCCACGTTTACAAAGATTATCCCAGGTAAGACAACGGTTGTGAGCCACTAGCCACATGAAAAAATTGCACTTTGACCAAGAAACTTTATTCCAAACTTTCTTCCACCAAGGGACCTCAACATCCCCAAATAATTGTCTAGTTATCTCCTGATACCCAGCAGAGACATGATATTTACCAGACAAGGTACCACCCCAAGCCAAAACATCTGGACAAGCAAAGAAGAACACTCTCTAGAGGCTAGAATTTGAGAAAGCTCCTGACGATCCAGATCTGTACCTCAAGGAGGCCAATCAGAAGAATGCTTCCATCTATAACCAACAACAGGTCCCAATTGATAAAGAGTCTTGTAATGAGCCACTTTATCCCATCTAGCAACAAGAAAAGAGTCACAAAGAGGCTAAAGATGAGGGTATATGGATAAAATGGAAGGGAATCCATCCCAAGCATCAGACCAAAACAAAGCCTGAGAACCTCCTTTACATATCCAGAACAGACCCCTCTTCACCAACATCGCACCTGTCTTCAAAGTATGCCAAACCATTGAGCTACGACCTTCAAGAGGAAGTGCAGAAACAGAGCAAGGATCAGCACCATAAAAATATTTATGAGTGATAATACGAGCCCAAAGTTGATGTTGTTCAGAGCACCATTGCCAATAAAGTTTAGCAGCCAAAGCTTGACTACTCAACACAGCAGATCGAAGACCAAGACCACCCTCCTTTTTAGGCCTACAAACAGTTGCCCAATTAACCAAGCTCCATTTAGTACTACACAGATTACCACTCCAAAGGAATTGTCGAGAAAGAGCATCAAACTCCTTGAGAAAGTAAATAGGTGCAGCGTGAACCATGCTTCTATAAGTAGGAAGAGCTTGGATAACAGCTTGAAGAAGAGTAACCCGGGCAGCAGTAGAAAGCCATCTATGAGTCCAATGATTTACCTTATCCTGAAGCTTGGTAATCAAATTTTGCCAGAAGAGACATGGCTGCCTGTAAACAGCAATAGCAATGCCAAGATAAGTCAAAGGAAGTGATCCTATTTGAAACCGTAGGATACCAACAATCCTGTGCTGAATAGAATCAGGAGTGTTAAAAAAGTAAATGGAAGATTTGTGCTCATTAACTTTTTGGCCTAAAGCTACCAAATAAACATCCAAAGCATGTCGAAAGACTTTAGCTTCCTTGATCCTAGCAAGACCGGCAAGAGCATAATCATCAACAAATTAAAGATGGGAAAGAGAAGGTAAGCCATTACCCCACCGCTAGCCTTGAATAGAATTCTGGGACACCCGATGCTTAATGAATCTGCCCAAGCCTTAAGCCATGATGATGAATAGATATGGGGAGAGAGGGTCACCCTTGCGGAGGCCTCTAGAAGCACCAAATAGTTGAGAAGGTTGACCATTAATAAGAATAGAAAAAGAGGCAGAAGTAACACAACTCATAATCCAACTCACCCAGTCAGAGCTAAATCCAAAAGAAAGAAGAATACTCCTTAGGAAGCTCCATTTAACTCTATCGTAGGCCTTAGCCATATCTAACTTAACAAACATGGCTTTCTCCCTTGAAGTAGCCATAGAGTGAATAGCCTCAGTAGCTATAACCACCCCATCCAAAATTTGTCTGCCAGCAACAAAACCACCTTGTTCTTCTGAGATAATAATGGGAAGCCACCTTTTCAGTCTCTCAGCAATCAACTTAGTAATAACTTTTTAAACCACATTACATAAAGCAATTGGTCTAAAAAACTCCAATTGATTAGCACCCTCTCTCTTAGGAATAAGAGTCAAGAATGTAGAGTTCAAAGCTCGAAGCATCTGCTTGCTAGCATAGGATTCTTTAACCACCTCCAACAAATTATGATTAATGATGTCCCAAAATTCCTGAAAGAATTCAACTGGAAAGCCATCAGGACCAGGAGCCTTCCCCTTAGGCATGCCAAACACCACCTCCTCCAGCTCTTCCAAATATATAGGACACATGAGATAATCATTCATTCCCTGAGTGATAAGGGAAGGAATACATGAAAAAATAAGATTTTCTTCATTATCAGTAGGAGGAGAGTCCTCGGAGAAGAGGGTAGAGAAGTACCAAATAGCCTCCTGGAACAAAGCTGGCAAGGAATTCAGTTGGATACCTTGAGAATTAACCAAAGAAGAGATAGTGCTCTGATTCCGGTGAGATTGCACTGTTTTATGGAAAAAGGCAGTGTTTCGATCACTTTTTGGAGCCAATCAACTCTATCCTTTTGCTTCCAAAAAATTTCTTCTCGAAGTTCCCATTCTTCTAGAGCTCTAGAAGCAAGGGATTCAGCCTTGCCAAGATCCTCTGAGAAACCTCGATCTCTAATCTCCCTTGTGATGACATCAAGTTCTTCTTGAGCAAGCCTCTTCATAAAGTGAAGGTTCCCAAAGCATTCCCTATTCCATATCTTGAGCTGCCTTTTAACATATTGAAGCCTTTTAGAAAATGAGAACATTGCACTACCATATGCAGGAGCACCATGTTTCCACCAACAAAAAATAAAATCATGAAGAGAGGAGTCATGAAGCCACATAAACTGGAACTTAAAAGGAGGATGCTTCAGAACATAAGCCCCTATAGTGGAAAATTTAATTGGCCAATGATCTGAACCCCTCCAATCAAGGATTTCTGAAGAGATAGTAAGGGTGCCACTAACCCAGAAGCAAGAAACAAGAAATCTATCCAGACATTCTAAGATAGCAGCAACACCAGTCCTGCGATTATTCCAGGTATAGAGACCATTAGAAGGCTTAACATCAGAGAGATGAAAAGAGATATGTGTTGCTGAAGAAGAGCAGAAGAAGGCCCCAATCTAGCCAAACCACCATGCTTCTCCTCCAGACTTAAAACTGAATTGAAGTCCCCTACTAACTCCCAAGGACGATAAGGATGACAATTTCTAACATATTGAATATGTTCCCAAAGTTCCTCTTTTCCCACAAGATCAATAGGTGAATACACATTAGTAACCATGATTACCTCTCTTGAGTCTAGAGCAGAAGCTACCATAGAGAGAGCTGAGTGAGAAGACATCCAGCCAAGAGGAGAAATTTTTTGAGGATCCCAAAATATAGCTAAACCACCCGCACTGCCTGTTGCCCCAACACACTGGCATTGGCCACGAGACCAAATACTAAAGGCATGTTGGACCATAGACTCCACAGAGAGCTTAGTCTCTTGGATACAAAAAACATCAGGACTATGATCAACCACCAAGTTATGAATAGCCTTTTGTCTATGGATGCTATTCAACCCCCTTACATTCCATGGGAGAATAATCATCATTGGGTAGAATTGGGAAAATGAGAATCCAAAGGTTTCACTGAACCAGACTCAATCAATATATCTCCTGTGAGTTTAATCTTCTCTTGGTCTGTTTTACGCCCACTCCTTAGAGGGGGAGTAGAAGAAGCCCGCTTAAAGGGTCGAGACATCAACCCCAAGGGGAGAGGAGATCCCTTTCCCTTACCTGATGGTAGCACATCCTTAACCAAGTCAGCTAAAACAACATCATTATCCTCCAATACTGCAGGAGTCACCATAGCCTCTGTCACAGGAGCTATAGGGACCTCACAATTCTGATATACTACAACTTGGGATGCCCCACAAGCATCATTAGGAACAAATCTCTCATCTGGGCAAACTGGATCAGAAGAGATAGGAGGAGCAATACCCTCCTCTAGAACCATACTATCCAGCACCTCAAAGCAGTTAAAACCTGAATCAGATAATCTTTCTTTCAAGGGCCTCTTTTGACCACGTCCCTTAGCTCGAGGGCGAACAGGGGTAAATCCATCCTTATCTTGCATTTGAGCCTTACCCTTACTTGTAGCATCTTGCAGATTCATCCCCTTGGTAGTATTAGCCATTTGAGATTGTCCTTTCCCTATAGTATCTACCAAACCACCAGCATTGCAAGCTGTAGAACCATCCACTCCTTTGAAACTCGAGTTACGAGGGCACTGACGCTATAAATGACCATACTCATGACAAATTCGGCAACGAAAAGGGAGGGATTCATAATCTAACTATTGCACCCAAGAAGAATCCCCCATACAAATTTCCAAAGAATCTGGTAATGGGTTATTCAAATTAACTTCAACACAAATTCTATCATAAGAAATAACCTTTTTATCAAGGGATTGATGTGCAATCGCAGCTGGCTTCCCCAACAAAGCAGCAATTTGTCGAAGGATGTCTTCACGCCAAAATTCCAAGGAAAGACGAGGCAAGCGAACCCAAACTGGCACTGTTGAAGGGAGATCCTCAGCAAAATTAAAACCTGAATGCCAAGGTTTGACAAATAACCCCACATGGTTGTAGAAATAAGGGTCTCCTTCAAAAACACGATCCCGATCAGACATGCAAGAGAATGCAACAAAAAAATAACTATTCCCTACCAACATAATCTCCATATCGTCTTCCATCTGCCATGAGCGGCGAATCCATGCCTCAACAGCGGATAGAGAAATCTGGATTCCAAGAAATTTGCATATCAAAGCATGCTTGGTCCAATAATCAATGTCCTCCATTACAGCCATTGGAGGAATAACCAGAACAGGGCAATCATGGCTACATGGAAAACAACCATTAACTTTTTGCAGCTTGGAGCTCTCCCTTGAATAAAATGATTTAGATCGCATTGCATGCATAGTTGGAGAAGAACCATCTGTTCTCACCAACGGAGAAGAAATCTCAGGCCCTTCCATGCAAACAATAAAACCCTAATCCAAAATTGACTGCAGAAGATTTCCAAAAACACCGACTCAAATTATGTCCAATAGCTAGCAATCCAAACAGAACAGAAAAATAGGAAAGATCAAACACCAAGAACAGGCTAGGGGAAAACCCTTAGCCCAGCCGGCAGCCAACGCTTCTCCACATTCTCCCTTCAATTCCAACTTTTCAAAAAAAAGTGAAATTGACCAAAAGCCATATTATTAACTTTTCATTAAAATGAAATTTAATTTTTTATTAATAAAAGCTTTACTTAAATGAAATTTTATGATGTGATTCATGAATGAGCTATCAATATCAAATTGCCAAAGTACTTTTTATGTTGGAAAATGTTACGATTAATTTTTCTTAGTAAATTAGAACATGATTTGAATCTTTATTTAACCTTTCTATTTTGTACTTTCAACTCCCAAATCCACATCAAAGTAATAATATGTGAATTATTGAAATAGTAAAAGAATTGAAATTTAAGAAATACAAATTTTAAAATGCATTTTTTAACATCTCACATTTCACATTTCATTGCCATCTTTGATTTAAAATGAAATAAATAAATAAAACCATTAACAATATTAGTTATATCTCACAGCACTAAAGAAATTATTTTTCATATAGAATCAAGACTAAAGAATTTCTTAACTTAACATTTTATCTTATTTTTTAATCAACAAAGTAAAGCGACTCACAATCTTAGTAAAATTTTTGGACTAACTTCACATAGATATTGAAATTCACAATATATAGTCACCAAATAACTCATATTCTGAACGCTGTGGTCTCCAGATGATGCATCCACAGCCTTGAACAGAAATTCAAAGGGCCTTATAAATATCACCTGCCTCCCAAAAAACTCCCTAAAATGAACGGCGAAATCTCTCAATTACCTGAGAATTTCCAAACAGTCCAACCGACGGACCAAGACAACTACAATCTCCTCTAAAATCCTTTGAATTGTTTGCCAGACTGATCAGAATGTATGAAATTCCATTCAATTTCTCATAATTCATCAACATTAACCTATATGTATGTGGCAGTATTGCTTCTCTGCCAAGATGATACAATCACACTACAGAAGACAAGTGCTGAGGTTTACTTTTTTAGCATGTCTTAAAATGTGTAGATTATTTGTATAAATGGCTAATGTGAGTATCTAATTAATTACTTGAATATATAAACAGTTTAAACATCATATATTAAGCTTAATTCTTATACCAAAAGTGTTAAATAGTCTAAATTGAATTTTTTTCCCAAACTTAATTCTTCCTTTTGTATGTGATGTTTAAGAATGGCCGTCCAAGTCTACAAGATAAAACAGATGTCAAAGACCATTGCAAATATCTTCAACCAATTAAAAAATATATACAAAATGAAACTCCATGGCTTCATACTTTTTAAATTAAAATTCCCAAAAAATTTGAACTTAAGATAAACTGCACGTAAATTCATCATCACAAAATATTTTATGTATCACCTATTTTCTTAGAAAGATTACAATACTGAGTTACAGTAATACCAAATTTGTCTAATAAAAAATACGTATATCTAAATTTTCTATTATTCTTTGATACTGCTCCCCACTGACTATTTACCCAGTGTATCACATCATTCAAGAATACTATTTTCTTACAAAAATTACAATGCTGAGTTACGGTAATACCAAACTTGTCTAATAAAAAATACGTATATCAATTTTCTATTATTCTTTGGTACTGCTCCGCACTGATTATTTACCCACTAACTATTTAGAAATTTCTATGAATGATTGAATGAAAGGTAATGTTATGACACGGTAACTGTTAAACCCTGCTCTGTAAAACATATCCTCAAATTGTTTCCATGTTCTTTCTTTTCCACCAAGAGACACAGCCATCATACACATATCAAACAGTAATCCTGCTTGTCTCTTCGTCCCTTCTGCTTCATCAATAATTGCATCCACAATTAATACTTTCCCATCTGCTGGTATTGCTTCATAACAATTTATTAAGATTTTCAAGCATTGTTCATCATCCCAATCATGCAAGATCCACTGCAGAAAAATAAACAAAAATAACTTGTAAAATTAGCATAAAATCAGCACGTCAGAATTGAAATCGATTATTAGATAATTGAATATTAAATCACACCTTCATAAAAATTGCATTTGCTGAAGGAATTTGTTCAAACATATTGCCCTCCACATGCTCCACACCTGCATTTGTAGAAGAATTTACTCAAACTATTTGTACTTCTCCGTGAAATTTAGAAATGAAAAATAGATACCAATTATCTAACTATAGAAGAAATTGAAATTTATGCCCTTCTCTCTTATTATCTAAATACTAATTTTCTATAATGATTAGAGATGGAGATTGTTACCGACCATGTATGGGAGCAGCAGTAGTTATGACATGAGTAAGGTCGAAATTGATGCCATGAACGTGTGGATATTCTTCCACAATTACAGATATTGCAGAGCCTATTCCTCCTGCAACATCCACTACACTCTTGAGGCTTCTAAACCCATCATAAATCTTCACCACATAAGCCATTAAAGGACTAGTATTGGTTCAGGATTGTTGCCCATCTATTCAAATACGCCCATACCATAGGCTTTGATAAATGCAGGGCAGCCTTCGATGACAGAATCATGAAGATGCCGATAACCATCTATGATACATTTTAAATTAATAGCCAGCAGAGTGGGTGCACAGGATTTTTGGGCACCATTATTAACCAGGAACTTAGAGAGGGAGGTGAGGCCATATTTGAATTGACTAGGAGTGCCACCATAATCTACTGTGCTCTCCTCTGTAAAGACACCGATGGAAGCCAGAAGCCTCATGATTCTAAACAAGTATTCAGTGTGGGCAGGTTTGTTGGTGGAAGTAGCAATATGAGAAGCAATTTGGTCTAAAGAGAGGGAATTCTCACTACCATAGATGGCAATAATGTCAGGAATGTTAAGTAAAACAGCAGCCCGAAGAGCCATGGGCTTGGCTGCTGAAATAGAAATTTCATAGAGCTGAAGATGTGCTTCCATGGAAGACACCGAGGAAGCCATGGTTTGCCTCATCTAATACAAATTTGGCCAATTTATAGAAATGTCATGATTAGAGAAATGTGGAACAACAATGTTGCCCATTGTCAAATATCGAACTGTTTATAACAGTTAGTAGTAAATTGTTTATCAGTTCCAAAACGTGAATGAAACCCTTCTAATATTTAATGTTTGAATTCAGGATAAAATATTTTTGTAAGCTTTTTTTTTAATGTTTTCTAATGTATTGCATAGTCGCTGCAGTGTCTTGAAAAAATAGAAGTGCTGGAAAACGTGGTTCAGCACATCACAGGGACTGCGAAGAGGCCATGGTTGTCGTATCAATTAGAGATTCTCAATTTCAATTGCCAGCTTGTGTCATCACTAGGGACCCCATTGTTAAGCTCCTGTGCATTGATAATAAGTTCAGACATTTGACAAACATTATTTTTCTGTCCTTATTTTCTTCTAGATTTTCCTTTATTTAAATATTGTTTTATATAATATATCTGATGTGAAGTCATAGTATTCTAACTACTGTTTTGGTGATTTCAGCATATCTCCGCACCAATGGGGCATATATTTTCTCTTTTTTCACTTTCACAATAAGCATGTAGTCAAATAATTAATTTTTCTTTTTTTTTTCTGACTTTCTTTATATAAACCATTTTCTGCTATTTTCATGAATAACTCTATATTTTTCTATTTTTATGTAAGTATAATTCTGATGGAGGTACTGATGGGTGGTGCTCCTCAGAGTTTTCTCTTAGGCTGACTCTTGCAATATGGGCTTTACATAGACTCCTCTTTCGTAGGCTGTCACAAATCTGGTGATCTAAGGACATTCAAAACTATTTTTTACTAAGAATTGAGCGATTCATTTTATATTTTTCTGAATATGTAATTCTATACTTATATTAATAGAAAATGAGTACTAAAATATATATAATATTTACTAACTAAACAAATTACAGAAAAAAAGAATAACTAAAAATATATTATATGAAAAAAACCATGTAAAATAAAAATATTATTCTAGGCCTGCATCTATCTTAGTGTTTTTTTTTTACAACATAAATCACTATTAATATATATGCTATTTTTCATTATTTAAATTAGTAACCAGCAGTACAACTCAAGATTTGTCTTCTCTTTTATGAAGTCATTGGTCTACATGCCTTTTAAAACCAATTTATTAGAAAAGTCTAATGATTTTATCCTTGTCAATTATGGCAGTCTTCTAAATCCTTTTGTCCTTAATGTTTTAATACATGATCACATAGACATTTATATAAAATGTAAATTTTAATTTAAAATTTTTATATAATCAATTAATTTTTAAAATTTAATATATTAATTAAATAAGATAATCTTAAGTGTTTATCTTGTTTATTTAAAATTATTTAAATACTTATACGTTTAATTTAAGATGGAATTCTTTTTTTTCTATTAATTTAATATGAATATTGTTTGGCAAGTTGAAACGTTTTATATATTTAATGTCTAACTAAATACTGTTGTCAGTATTGTAATGTATTGAATGTCATTGTAGGGTCTAATCACTGATTATCTGATCTACCACAAACTTTCATCAATAGTGCTACACTAATGGATCAACAATGAAATGTTCCAATTATTAAATATCAAATTTTTTATCTCTGTTGAGGTGGCACGTTGAACAATGTGTCGAACATATTATTATGATTAGACATTCGATTGGGCATATCGAACTCTTCTGATGGCAATAATTTAAAAAAATGAAGTATATAGAAACATTTATAACCCATTTATAACAACCCTCCATTAAAAACCAAAAAAATACCATTTATAACTACAACTTCTTCAAAGTTCCTGTGATATGTTGAACCACATTTTCCTACTTTTATATTTTCTTAAGATACTACAGTGACTATAAAATACATTAAAAAACATGAAGAAAAAAGCTTACAAATATATATTAGAAAGGTTTCACTCCCTTTGCAGAAATGATAAACAGTTTGATATTTGATAATGGGCAACATTGTTGTTCCACGTTTCTCTATTCATCACTTTCCTTTAAATTGACCAACTTTGTATTAGATGAGGCAAAGCATGGCTTCCTCAATGTCTTCCATGGAAGCACATCTTCAGCTCTATGAAATTATTCTTTTAGCAACCAAGCCCATGGCTATTCGGGCTACTGTTCTGCTCAACATTCTTGACATTATTGCCATCAATGGTGGTGATAATCCCCTAAGTGTGGAGCAAATTGCTTCTCCTATTTCTACTTCCATCGACAAAGCTGCCCATAGTGAGTACCTATTTAGAATCATGAGGCTTTTGGCTACAATTGGTGTCTTCACAGAAGATAGCATAGTAGATCACAGTGAAACTCCCCAATTCAAATATGGCCTCACCGCCCTCTCTAAGTTTCTTGTCAAAAATGGTGCCCAACAATCCTGTCCACCAACTATGTTGGCCATTAATGTAAAGTGTGTAGTAGATGCTTATAGATGGTTTGTTGGAATATTAATTGCAGATGGTCATTTCTCCCTGGAGCCAAATGCCCACCTACCACCTGACGACCAGCAAAAAAGATAGAAACATAAATGCGGTCAGTGAGTTTTCAAATTCAAAAATGGGGGGAAACATCTTGCAAGTAAGACAAAATGAAGGTTTTGCACTCATTAGATTGGAGATCTAGAGAGATAGAGAAGAAGAGCAGATCAGAAGTTGCAGAGAAGGAAGAAGAGAGAAGTGATCAGCAGATCCAGACATTAGAGTGCAACAAAAAGGAAGTTCATTTCGTGCCTGCAGTTGCATGTGTTTCTTCTCTGATCATTCTATAAGTTGAATGTTTTATTGTTTCATTCGTCTTGCTGAAGCAGTGATTGCTCTGGGCGTTATTGTATGTAGCCATTAGAGCTGCAAGTTTAAAGTTTCTAAGTATTGAAGTTGTTCAAGTTCTATTAGTTTAGGGTTTTCTAGTTGAAGCCAAATGCTCCTAGATTTTGTAATAGTTTGAATCTAAGTTGAATAGAAAGCTAGCAGGCATACGTGAATTCATTGTCTCTTAGCATTTGTGAAGTTTTTTTTTGTTGAATATTTCAAGCTTGGGTCTCTAGTTTTAATGGTGAAAATATTCATGTCATAAGTTTGCACTCGATATTATTTTTTGGTAGAAGTCATCTGCAGTGGCTACCGAGTTTACTCGGTGCTGTAATAACCCTCCTCAAATCTGCTCTCAAAAATGCTGATGAAAGCTCAAGGAATTTCATCAAACAATTCACATGCAAGGGATGTATTACTGTTATAGTATTTCAGCTAGCTTCAAATGACCTTTTTACAATTTGTATCAATGAAAATCTTGTCCTAGAAGACTACAATGGACTACACAAACGACCTAACATGAGTGTTCTACTAATTTTGACAATATTCAGTGCATATATATGATCTAAGCATGAGAAATGAACACCTATAGCCAACTGGAAGTTTTACAAACAGTTGGTATGCAAACTAACTAGCCGATAAATAATGATATTAAATTGCTTAAATGACACCAGCAACTATTATCTTCTTAATTGCAATGAAAATTACAATGCTCATGAAATATGGCCAAGACTTTGGCATTTACACGGATTACAAAATGATAATGCTGGTATAATGCACAGTTACAGCTGAAAGCTTATAACACCCTAAAAACAATACTAACAAAGAACTTGGTTGTAGATGGCTGAAATAATTTCCTTCTGTGCCGCCGCTTCTGCTTTGCTTTTTTTGAACTACTTTTTCGGCCTGCTTTTTCGTACTCGCTTTTTCAGCCTGCTTTTTCGGTTTCACTTTTTGAACTACTTTTACGGATTGCTTTTTCTGCTTGCTTTTTTAGTTCCGCTTTTTTTGGGCTGCTTTTTCGTATCTTCTTTTCTCAAACTGCTACTATGTTGAATCTCAAGACCATATCTTTCAATGGCGTCAAGATTTTCAGCTTGAAGGGATTTCGTCCTTCAAACTATTGAGATATAATCTCCAAAAAATTCTCCAATTTCTTTGATATTTCCAGGCCTGAATAAATGAGAGCTATCCTCTTCCTGTTAATCCCTTCCTCACTTGCTCCACGCTTCTGTCTTACCAATGTGGGATAATACATGACTTTTAATATTACTTCTTTTTTCTTTTTACAAAGTCCATGTATGTGCTCAAAAGGGGGACTCTTGATTTTTATAAAGTGACTTTATGAAACATTATAATATTTAATTTAAATAGTCACTTTACCATTGTAACTTTAAACATTAAAATAATATACCAAGTAAACTCAAAATCCCACATATAATAGCTCATTAGAAAGAGCCCAACAAAATGCATCTCATCCTATCATTGAAAATTGAAGGCACTACATCCCCCTATTGGCTTACTAAAAATAGTAAGTCTTCCTGACAACCCAACAAACGAACTCTATTTTGCCTGTAATTAAATTTGACTAGGCCAAATAACCTTAGGATCCCTTTTGAAGTCCTGGTTAGCCCTCGGGACCATACAAGAATGGGCTAATGACAACATACCTCCAAATTGGCTAAGTGGGGGACATTACAGTCCACCCCTCTTGAAATTGCTTGTCCCCAAGCAATCCTAACTCAGGATGCTGAATAATCTCCTCTGCCTCCCATGTCGCATCCTCAACTAGTAGGTTCCTCTACTTTACTAGGTACTCCCTGATAGTCCGCCTGCGAAGCACCCTCTCCCTAGAGCCAAGTATGGCCTCAGGAATCAAGATAAGTTTTCCCTCATCATCAAGAGGTGACAATACTACTGAAGGCACCACATTATGCCCTAATGCCTTCTTAAGGTGTGACACATGGAACACGTTATGTACTTTACTGTCTGCAGGCAGCTCTAACTCATAAGCTACCTCACCCACTCTCCTGGTTACTTTGAATGGTCCATAGTAGCGAGGTTTCAATTTCTCTGCTCCACT
The DNA here is from genome assembly GCA_028749045.1 of Cupressus sempervirens. NCBI lineage: Eukaryota > Viridiplantae > Streptophyta > Pinopsida > Cupressales > Cupressaceae > Cupressus > Cupressus sempervirens. The sequence continues at coordinate 273,492,068 of CM053787.1, read as the reverse complement.
CTTCTTGAGAGAGGAATGTCTATATGAATATAACATGAGGTACACCATGTCTCCTACCTCGAAAAATCTCTCAACCCTATGCTGATCAGCATATTGCTTCTGCTAATTTTGTGCCCTTTGCAAATTTTCCTTTAAGGATCGCATAATGTCCTGACACTCCTGCAATATATCCTTGGCCTTAGGCACCCTACTGTCCCCAAATAACAAATCTAGAAAATTAGGAGCATCATACCCGTATAGTGCCATGAAAGGGGACATTTGAATAGACATATGGAAAGAGGTATTGTAGCAGTACTCCCCTTGATGCAACCACTTCACCCAAGCCTTCTGCTCTCCTGCAATGTGGTTTCAAAGGTACCTCTCAACCCATTTATTCACTATCTTTGTTTGCCCATCAGTTTGGGGGTAGTAACTGGTACTTGGAGTTAGCTCTGTTCCACACAGCCCGAACAACTCCTGCCAAAAGTGGCTCATAAACCTACTATCCCTGTCGCTGACTATGTTCTGTGGCATCCCATGTAATCTAAATACCTCTTGAAAGAATAGCTCTGCTATCTGTACTACTGAATATGTGGATGAAATTGCAAAGAAATGTGCAAATTTCGTCAATCTGTCTACCACAACAAAAATAAAATCCCAACCTTGTACCTTGGGGAGGCCTATAATGAAATCCATGGAAATGCTATCCCACTTCTTCTCTGGTATGGGTAGGGGCTATAGTAAACCACCTGGAAAGGAATGTTTCTATTTGTTCTGCTGACATACTGGGCACTTCCTAACAAATTGAAGCACCTTTGTTTTGAGTCCTTTCCAAGTGAAGCGCTCTCTCACCTATCGATATGTCTTAAAGAATCTGAGATGTCCTGCCAATGGTGAATCATGAAATGCCCTCAGAATCTTCTGCTTCATAGCAGACCCGAGTACTAAATAAATCCTTTCCTTGTAGATGATCAAATCATTTACAATAGTGTATCAACTATCCTAAATAGTTCCTTCAATAACACTAGATGCCCAACTATCCTTGGCATACTCTGCCAAGATCAACTCTCTTCAATTGTCCATGACTATCCCAACAACAAGCAAATGAGGCCTTCTTGATAAAGCATCTGCGACAATATTTTTCTTCCCTTTGACATAGACTATGTCAAAATCGTAAGCCTGTAACTTACTCACCCATTTCTATTGCTTGTCATTGAGATCCTTCTGTCCAAGGAAATGTGTCAAGCTGTTATGATCTATTTTTACTGTGAATTGGCTCCCTGCTAAGTATTTCTTGAAATTAGCTAGCGCATGCATGATTGCTAGCATTTCTCTGTCACAGATGCTATAAGTTCTCTCAACACCTCATAATTTCTTGCTCTCATATGTGATGGGATGTTTTTCCTGCATGAGGATAGCTCCTATGCCCTCTCCTGAGGCATCACACTGCAGCTCAAAAGGCCTGGTGAAATTTAGAATGGCTAAAACAGGGCATGTACTCATCAGCTCCTTGAACCTGTCAAAACAATCTTGAGCCTTCTCTGACCACTTGAAACTGTCTCTTCGTGTCAAATCTGTAAGTGGTGCTGCTATCTATGAAAATCCCTTCACAAATCTACGGTAGAACCTACAAAGCCCAAGAAATCCCTTGAGTTGCGAAATGTTCCTCGGCGATGGCCAATCCAGAATGGCCCTGATCTTTTCTGGGTCAACCCGAACACTTCCTGCACTAATAATATGCCCTAGATAGAGCAACTCTATCATCCCAAACTCGCATTTACTCATCTTGGCATATAGTGACTCCCTCTCTAAAATGTTGAGCACTACATCAATATGCTTCAAATGTTCCTCCCAAGTACGGCTATATATCAGTATATCATAAAAAAAAATCAAAACAAACTTTCTCAATTGATCTCTGAATACTCTATTCATATAGGACTGGAAAGTGGTGGGGGCATTAGTCAACCCAAAGGGCATGACTAAGAACTCAAAATGTCCATAGTGGCATCTAAAAGCTGTCTTCTCTACATCCACCTCTCTAACCCATATTTGGTGGTAGCCGGATCTCAAATCAATCTTAAAGAAGTAGCAGGCACAGTGTAATTCATCAATAAGCTCGTCAATGGGTGGAATAGGGTATCGGTTCTTGATTGTCTTCTTGTTTAGTTCCCTATAATCAAAGCACATCCTCATTGTACCATCCTTCTTCTTCACCAATACTACTGAAGAAGCAAAATGACTCTTGCTTGGTTGTATGTGCCCCATGTCAATCAACTCCTTGATTGCCTTTTCTATTTCATCTTTATATCTCTTTGGATGGCAGTATGGTGTGATGATGACTGGCTTAGCCCCTTCCTCTAACTCAATAACATGCTCAATTCCCCTATCCGGGGGTCTTCCTGGAGGTATCTCACCAAACACCTTAGTATGTTTTGTTATTATTTTTTGTACATTAGGGGGATACTCCTGTTTATGTTGCTCTGTCACCTTAGGCATTACTCTGAACTCTGTTGTCCATTGCACCTAGTCGTGTCTGAAGAAACTCTGCATCCGCTTGAGTGACACCACTCGTAGTCTCCCATCTGACAAACCTCTGAGTACTATCTTCTTACCATTTTCCTCAAACCTCATTTCCATTTTCTGGAGGTTAAATGTAAACTCTTCCAAAGATTTCATCTAATTCATCCCAAGCACTATATCCTGATCACCAATGTTGACCACAAAGAAATCTCCCACCATGTCATAATCTCCCAAACAAAGCTGCAAGTTGGAGATTTTCTTAGTACAGTCAATTTTGAAGCCGTTGGCAACCATCACCTTAAATCCCCTATGCTCTTTTGTATGTAGCCCTCTACGTGTCACAAACTTCTCATCAATGAAGTTATGTGTTGCCCCTGTATCAATGAGTGCCACAAATCTTTGTCCATCCAAAGTTCTCCTAACTCTAAAAGTGATAGCCTCTTGTATACTGGACAACTGAGCTATTGTGCTATCATTGTGTGCTTCCTCATGTGAAGAATTATCATCTCCATCTGATTCTGATAGCTGCTTTGAATCTCCATCCACTGACTGTTCAACTGAAAAGTACTCCGTCTGCTTGGCTTTTGCTTTCAATAGACAGTTATGTGACAAATCCCAAGGCTCCCTACAATGAGAAAAAAGATTCTTCTTCTTGAGATCATTAAGTGTCTCATTGTCCAACCTTTTACTTTCCTCCTTAGGTGGCTAGCCCTCTCTATGAAAAGGTTTACTATCCTTATCTTTCCTCGAAGGGAAACTCTTTGCCTGGAATTTATTTTTAGAAGCTAAAGAGGAATCCATGTCACGAGCTTTCTTAATGGATTCCTACAAAGTGGGAGGGTTGAGAGCTTTAATACACCCTCTCAACGGATCAGCTAACCCATCCAGATGAATTGCTGCATACTTAATAACTTCTTCCTCAGGCATAGGGTTCAATTAAAAGTATGTATCAAGCTTTGAACCCACACTCTTGCTGTAGACTTCCCTGAGCCATCATAATATGGTAACTAAAGTTTCTCTACTTTCTTCTGTAGCTCATAGCTCTTGTTCCTGTCATGTCCATGTGGCATATGTTTCATCCGCACATCCATATACTCCCTAAAGGTAATTGTAGCAGTAAAATATGGACCTCCGACTTCCCAATCTCTTCTCAACTGGTCCTGTATATCAGTGATATGGAGCTCTAGTATGGGCTGCTCTGGGGCTCTAGGAGAAAATGTGAGAATCATGGGCATTGAACTCACGGTCCTAGCTTGCTGGGGTGCATGACCAAAATTGTTCCCAACTTGTTCACCTCCATTATGTGTCCCATCCTGATTGTTCCCATTCTGATTGTTACCATTTTGATTATTACCATTCTAATTATTTCCTCCACCCATGTTAGCATTCAGCCCCATTCGACGAGCCATCTTCTGCATCATAAGCTCCATTCTCTGATTTTGTTCCTATTCCCTCTGTTCTGCTAATCATTGTCCCTATGCCAAGGTCTCTAATGACTATAAGAATCTTTCCTCTCCAGGATCCCGAGCATTCCTGTCTCCCATATTGCCACCTTGATCAAAGAATATCTCTTCTGTGTCTGTATGACTAGATTCTATGTCCACCTGCATGAATGAACTAGACTATTCTCTTTGCAGGTCTAAAATCCTATTTTGTCTTTCTTTGGTATTGCAAAAATTATAAGGCCCCTGTCGCATGCTCAAACATAAATGCTCTGATTTTAGTGTTTTTTCATTTCGTCAAACACTTTCCCCTCTATCTGGCTGTTCCAAATTCCCTATAAGACCTCCATAGGATGGTAGGACTTATAGCTCTGATACCACTGTAATAACCCTCGTAAAATTTACCCTCAAAAATGCTGATGAAAGTTCAAGGAATTTCATCAAACAATTCACATGCAAGGGATGTATGACTGATATAGTATTTTAGCTAGCTTCAAATGACCTTTTTACAATTTGCATCAATGAAAATCTTGTGCTAGAAGACTACAATGGACTACACAAATGACCTAACATGAGTATGCTACTAATTTTGACAATATTCAGTGCATATATATGATCTAAGCATGAGAAATGAACACCTACAGCCAACTGGCATTTTTACAAACAGTTGGTATGCAAACTAACTATTTGATAAATAATGATATTAAATTGCTTAAATGACACCAACAACTATTATCTTCTTAATTGCAATGAAAATTACAATGCTCATGAAATATGGCCAAGACTTTGGCATTTACATGGATTAGAAAATGATAATGCTGGTATAATGCACACTTACAGCTGAAAGCTTATAACAACTTAAAAACAATACTAACAAAGAACCTGGTTGTAGATGGCTGAAATAATTTCCTTCTATGCTGCCCCTTTTGCTTTGCTTTTTTCAAACTGCTTTTTCAGCCTACTTTTTTGTACCTGCTTTTTCAGCCTACTTTTTTGGTTCCACTTTTTGAACTGCTTTTACAAATTGCTTTTTACGCTTGCTTTTTTGGTTCTGCTTTTTTTGGGCTGCTTTTTCGTATCTACTTTTTTCAGACTTCTACCATGTTGAATCTCAAGACCATATCTTTCAATGGCATCAAGATTTCTAGCTTGAAGGGATTTTGTCCTTCAAACTATTGAGATATAATCTCTAGAAAATTCTCCAATTTCTTTGATATTTCCAAGCCTGAATAAATGAGAGCTATCCTCTTCCTTTTAATCCCTTCCTCACTTGTTCCACGCTTCTGTCTTGCCAATGTGGGAGAATACATGACTTTTAATATTACTTCTTTTTTCTTTTTACAAAGTCCATGTATGTACTCAAAAGGGGGACTCTTGATTTTTATAAAGTGACTTTATGAAACATTATAATATTTAATTTAAAATAATATACCAAATAAACTCAAAATCCCACATATAATAGCTCATTAGAAGGAGCCCAACAAAACGTATCTCATCTTGTCATTGAAAATTGAAGGCACTGCATCCCCCTATTGCTTTACTAAAAATAGTAAGTCTTCCTGACAACCCAACAAATGAACTCCGTTTGACCTGTAATTAAATTTGACTAGGCAAAATAACCTTAGGATCCCTTTTGAAGTCTTGGTTAGCCCTCGGGACCATACAAGAATGGGCTAACGACAACATACCTCTAAACTAGCTAAGTGGGAGACATTACAAGTGCCTTCTTCTACCTTGCTCCACTCTCCTGTGGCTACTGAGTTCACTCAGTAATCACACCCTATAGTGTCTACCGAGTTGATTATTCATCTACCGACCTCACTCGATATCTAGTGTTTATCAAGTTGCCTTTCATTTATCGAGCTCACTTGATAAACTCTCTTGCCACTTGGTTTCTTTGGTTACCGAGCAAAACTTTCACTCGATAATAGTTGTAGCCAAGCAAATTTTTAGGTTTAGGGTTTTGAGTTTTGAAGTTGTATTATTATTTCTCACATGGTATCAGAGCTTTGAGGCCCCACATCCAAAGTGAGTTAGGGAATTTATTTTCTTGGGATATTTATCATGGCAGGAGATGCAGGAAAGATATGGCAGTAGCCGCCATCATTCAATGAACAAAATTATGAGACATGGCCAAAGAAAATGAAGACCATAATGGTTGCTAATGATTTGTGGGATTTTGTAGTTAATGAATTCAATGATGTGACAGACCCAACTCAGTATGCTACCTTCACAAATGCACAAAAGACTCATTTGAAAGAGTCAAGGAGGAAGGATGCTAAGGCATTAAGTTTGATTGAAACAACAATGACAAAAACTGCATTCTCAAAGATTTCAGCAGCAAATTATTCAAAGAAAACATGGGATATCCTTGAGGAAAACTTCAAGGGGACTAATAAAGTCCATACAATAAAGCTATAGAATATAAGGAGGGAGTTTGAGAACCTTCAAATGAAAGAAAATGAATCAATTGTAGATTTCAGTTCAAGGACCTCAAATGTGATTAACCAACTGAAGTCAAATAGAGAAGACTATCAAGAGCAGAGGATAGTGGAAAATATATTGAGTAGTTTACCTCATAAATATGACAATTTGGTCATGACCATAGAAGAGGCACAAGACCTCACTATTTTGAAAATGGATAAGTTGATGGGTACACTTCAAACTCATGAGCATAGGATCAACAGATCTACTTCTTCATCTTCCCAAGAGCAAGCATTCAAGGCTCAAAAAAATTCAAGAGGAAGGGGGAGAGGAAGAAATCACTCAGGTAGAAACTCTAGAGGTAGAGGCCGAGGTAATGGAAGACAAAGGAATGCTGCAGCAAAAAGCTCAGGAAGAGCGGATGGAGCAAGTAGCTCACAAAATACTTCAAGAGGAGGTAAGAAAAGTTACAAGTCAAATAAGAGTAATGTAGAATGCTACTACTATCATAAATATGGGTATTATGCAAATGAATGTTGAAAGAAGCAAAATGATTAGTCAGGACAAGCAAATGTGGCTGATGTGAATATGGGAAGTGAAAATAATGCCACTGCCTTCATCATGTGTAATGTTGGTGAATAAAGAAGCCCTGAGGTTTGGTACCTCGATAGTGGATGTAGCAACCACATGAGTGGTAATGAAACCTTGTTCTCATTCATTGACAAGAGTTTCAAATCAAAAAATAAGATGGGTAGCAATGGAACCCTACCAGTTGTGGGAAAATGATCTATTATGGTCCGCACCAAGAAAGGTGAGAAGAATAAAATACAAAATGTATATTTCACCCTTGGTATGAAGCCAAATTTGATGAGCATTGGTCAGCTCATTCAAAATGGATACAAAGTGCTAATAGAGAATGACACATGTGTCATTCATGAAAAGGATGGGAGCAAGAATTTACTTACAGTAGTTCAGATGACAAAGAACAGAATGTTTCCCTTGAAGATAGAAACATGTTTCTTATCTCAAGTTGGTACTATACCTCTCACACAATCAGCTCTAAGGAGTGTGATTGAAGACCCCTCACGGCTATGACACCTCAAGTATGGTTATCTTGGCTATGCTAGTTTAAATTTATTGTCAAATAAAAGAATGGTAGAAGGTTTGCCACGCATAGGAAATTCATGTGACAAGTGTAAGGCTTGTATTTTGGGTAAGCAACATAGGTTTTCCTTTAATTATGGAAATTCTAGGAGGGCTAAATATCCATTAGAGTTAGTGCATACTGACCTAGTCGGTCCTATGCAAGTTACTTCCATTCGGGGGAGTACTTATTTTATGACATTCATAGATGATTTCAATCGTAGGACATGGGTGTATTTCTTAAAGAACAAATCTAAAGCATTTGATGAATTTGTAGAATTTAAAACCCAGGCTGAAAGAGAATGTGGACATTCTATCAAGGTCCTAAGATCAGATAGAGGAGGGGATTATACCTCCAATTCTTTTATAAGTTTTTACAAGAAACATGGCATAAAGAAAGAGCTCATAGCTAGTTATACACCACAACAGAATGGAGTGGCTGAAGGAAAGAAGAGGACCATTGTTGAAATGGCAAGGAGCATGATGAAAGAGAAAGGTCTCCCAACTAAATTTTGGGGAGAAGCTATGGCAACAACAATTTACCTAATTAATAGATGTCCTACAACGGCAGTCTGTGATAGAATTCCAATGGAAGCGTGGCCATGAGGAAGATGGATAGTTTAACACCTAAGGGTGTTTGGATGTGTTGCATATGCACATGTGCCTAAAGAGCAAAGGCAAAAATTGGATGACAAAGGTGTGAAATGCATTTTCGCGGGGTACAGCCCAGAATCAAAGGCATACAGATTGTATGACCCATTGAACAACAAGATGATGCTTTCAAGAGATGTGGAATTTCTTGAAAATCAATCTTGGTATGGACAAAATGATGAGTCACCGAGCACTTCATGTAAAGTGCCAATTATAAGCAAAGAAGATGGTGATGAACAGTAAGAAGAAGGAGCAGATAGAAGAAGAGGCAAGCAACCTCAGTCATTACCGAGCTCCTCTAGGCATGACCAAGTGTCAGTGCCAATAGCAATGAAGATTCTAATCCCACACTCTCCTCCCTATTACCAAGAAAGACCAAGAGTTTTAGGGAGATATACCAAGATGAAAGGTATGAAGATTATGATGAGAGTGTTAATTTTGCATTATTTTCTCATAGTGATCCAATATATTTTGAAGAAGCTATTAAGGAGAAGAAATGGTGTAAGGCCATGGATGAGGAGATAGATTCTATACAAAGGAATGAGACATGGGAGCTAATTGAATTGTCTCCCAAGAAGCAAGTGATTGGAGTGAAATGGGTCTACAAGACCAAATGCAATGCTAAAGGCAAGATTGATAGGCATAAGGCAAGGCTAGTAGTCAAGGGCTACAAACAGAAGTATGGTAGAGATTATGATGACACATATGCCCCCGTTGCAAGAATGGAAACTGCGCATGCTGTCATAGCAATTGCAGCTCAACACAAATGGAAGGTATATCAAAAGGATGTGAAGTCTGCCTTCCTAAATGGTGTATTAAAGGAAGAAGTGTATGTGGAGTAGCCACCTGGTTATGAAGTAGAAGGTGAAGAGAACAAAGTATATAGATTGAAGAGAGCTCTTTATGGGCTCAAGCAAGCTCGAAGGGCATGGTATAGTAGGATTGACTCATATTTGATGAGCAATGGCTTTAGTGAAAGCAATGGTGAGCCTACTCTCTACATCAAGGCATCAAATGGAAATTTGTCGATTGTTGTCTTGTATGTAGATGATTTTATTTTTACTGATAATGAAAAGACTCTAATTGGTGAGTTCAAAGAGGTCATGAAAAGTGAATTTGAAATGATAGACCTAGGTCTCTTAAAATACTTTCTAGGCATAGAAGTAAAACAAATGCATGATGACATCTTTATTTCTCAAGAAAAGTATGCAGGACAGATCTTGGAGAGATTTAAAATGCAGAACAGTAAGGTAGCCCCAAGACCAACAACATTAGGTTTGAAGTTGAGCAAGGAAGACTCTAGCAAGAGAGTGGATCCAACACTATATAAGAGTATGGTTGGAAGTCTAATATACTTAATTGCAGCTCGACTAGACCTAATGCATGCAGTAAGTCTGATTTCAAGATTTATGGAAATAGCAAAGGATTCCCATTGGCAAGCAGGAAAGAGGATCCTAAGGTATGTGAAAGCTACCAAGGGATTTGGAATTTTCTATATTGTAAATGATGATTTCAAGTTGGTGGGTTATACTGATAGTGATTGGGCTGGAAGCTTAAATGATAGGAAGAGCACTTCCAAATATATGTTTCATATGAGATCGGGTGCAATTTCATGGTCATCCAAGAATCAACCTATTGTTGCTCAATCTATAGCAGAGTCTAAATACATAGCAGCAAATGCAGCAGCATGTCAAGCAATTTGGCTTAGAAGAATCTTGACAGATTTAAATCAAAGGCAAGACGATGGAACCACAATTTATTGTGACAACATCTCATCTATTGCATTGTCCAAGAATCCAGTCTTCCATGGGAGAATTAAACACATAGAGATCCGATATCACTTCATCAAAGAGTTGGTTGAGAATGGGGATATCAAAATTGAATATTGCAAGTCTGAGTAGCAGCTAGCAGACATTTTTACTAAGCCATTAGGCATTGGAAGTTTTGTACACCTAAGAGAGTGTCTTGGTGTAGTTGATGTGGATCAGCAGTGATCTTTGTTTGTTTGGCTTAGGACAAAGGGGGAGTGTTGGAATATCAATTGTAGATGGTCATTTCTCCTTGGAGCCAAACACCCACCTACCACTTGACGACCAGCAGAATATATAGAAACATAAATGTCGTGGGTGAGTTTTCAAATTCAGAAATGGGAGGAAAACATTTTGCAAGTAAGAAAAAAGGAAGGTTTTACATTCATTCGATTAGAGATCTAGAGAGACAGAGAAGAAGAGTAGATCAGAAGTTGTAGAGAAGGAAGAAGAGAGAAGCGATCAGCAGATCTAGATGTCAGAGTGTAAAGAAAAGGAAGTTCATTTCATGCCTACAATTGCACGTGTTTCTTCTCTAATCATTCTATAAGTTGAATGTTTTATTGGTTCATTTGTCCTGTTGAAGCATTGATTGCTCCAGGCATTACTATATGCAGCCATTAGAGCTGCAAGTTTAAAGTTTCTAAGTATTGAAGTTGTTCAAGTTTTACTAGTTTAGGGTTTTCTGGTTGAAGCCGAATGCTCCCATATTTTGTAATAGTTTGAATCTAAGTTGACTAGAAAGCTAGCAGGTATATGTGAATCCATTATCTCTTAGCATTTGTGAAGTTTTTTTTGTTGAATATTTCAAGCTTTACGTCTCTTGTTTTAATGGTGAAAATATTCACGTCATAAGTCTGCACTTGGTATTATTTTTTGATAGAAGTCATCTACAGTGGCTACCGAGTTCACTCGGTGCCTTCTTCTACCTTGCTCCACTCTCCTGTGGCTATCGAGTTCACTCGATAATCACACTCTATAGTTTCTACCAAGTTCTTCATTTACCAAGTTGATTATTCATCTAGTGACCTCACTCGGTATCTAGTGTTTACCGAGTTGTCTTTCATTTACCAAGCTCACTTGGTAAACTCTCCTGCCACTTGGTTTCTTTTGTTATCGAGCAAAACCGTCACTCGATAATAGTTGTTGCCAAGAAAATTTTTAGGTTTAGGGTTGTGAGTTTTGAACTTGTATTATTATTTCTCACATGGTTGCCATGCATTCACAAAAGCCCATGGGATGAACTTATTCGAGTTCATGAGCAACAATCCTGAGCCAAACATGATTTTCAATGAGGGCATGACTACTGATACTGGCCCTTTAATGACTTATGTGGTGAAGACCTATGATGGGTTTAAAAACTTCAAGAGTGTAGTGGATGTTGCAGGAGGGGTAGGCTCAACAATATCTATAATTGTGCAAAGAATATTTGCACATTCATGGCATCAATTTTGACCTTCCTCATGTTATAAGGACTACTGCTCCCATACATGGTCAGTAAAAAATTTCTATCTCTAAGCTTTCATAGATTCTCAACAATGAGAACTTGTAGGCTAGCAATTATAACATTTGAAGATGCTCACAAATTTTATTCCAAATACAAATATTTTTATTATTCATAGAGATTTAACATGGTAGGAGTGGAGAACGTGGAAGGTAATATGTCTAAAATGATTCCTTTAGCAAATGCCATTTTTATGAAGGTATTTATACTTTTTCAATTTTTTAAAAATTATTTAAATTAAAACTGAGTTTTTAAATGGTGGTGTAATGAAATGTTTCACTGTTATGTATACAGTGGATTTTGCATGATTGGGATGATGAACAATGTATAAAATCTTAAAAAATAGTTATGAGGCAATATTAGAAGATGGGAAGGTATTAGTTGTTCATGTCAACATTGAGAAAAAATAAGGAATCAAGAGACAAGTTGGATTACTATTTCATATTGTAATGATGGTTGGTTGCATAGGTGGTAAGGAAGGAACAATAGTGGAATTTAAAGACTTAATTTAAAAGGTAGGATTTAAGAGTTATAAAATCTTCAAATTACCTTTCATTGAAATGCTTATAGAAATTTCTAAGCAATGAAAAGAAATTTCAAATAAACAAGTTTCAAATATAATGAATAAGATCTTGTGTGTGACAAGACATTATGTTGTATACGTATAAGTTGTGTTCTATGTGATATCTTTTATTATTGCAATATTCTATTTCTATAAGTTAGCACTATGAACATCAATGACATAAATGAGTTATTTAGTGTGGATGAAAATATGTATAAATTTTTTTTAAATAAAATATAAGAATGAGATATTAAGTTGTATGCAACATGAGTAATAATTTTGTGTACATTCCAATTAAGAGATATACATAGGCAAGGTTCTATTTTTTATAGTATTGTGCAAAATTTATTATATATTTTTCATTTGATTTATTTATTTTTAATTATATGTCTAATTTTTTCTATGTTAAGTTATAATTTAAATGAAGATTGAATATTTAAAAGGATTTTTTTTATTTTCATGAAAAATATAGAATATAAAGGATTTTCTATTTTTGATAATATATTTATCATTTATGTTCTTATATAATATAATGTTTCATGAGCATCAAAATGGGGTTATCAAGCACAATTCAATAAATACTCTGAAAAATATTTTTCATAATCACATCAAGAAATTTGTAAATCAATAAATGTAACTTGTATTTCCTAAAAGGGATTTTCATCAATTTTTTTAATAAGAGACAAGCTTAGAAACTAGACTACAAAAATTCTTTGAAATTATACAGATGCTTCAAACAAAAACTCTTGAACTAGACTTTGCACACTTGGGTTACTGTTTGAGCAAGAAACAAGTAATAATTTTTAACAACATTAATATTTTAAATTATTTAATAGTTATTTATTTAACAATTAATTTAGGAGCATTTACGAGGTGGTATAATTGTGCTGAAAATTAATGATTTTTAAGCTTAATGTTTTATTACATTAATTTATTTAATCTCTATACTTCTTGTATTTTCTTACACATCCTATTTCATCTTTTAACGTGAATAGATGTGGCAAGATGTCATCATAGTGTATGAATTCTCACTTTGTAGTAGAGATTTTTTTTATCTTGTGTTAATATCTCAAGTAGCATATATAAGAGGTCATAAGTTTTCATGAAAACAAAAAAATCCTATAAGAAGTTATAACATGCAATAATTTGACTCTATGTAAAAGTTGACATTTGTCAAGAAGAATTATTACATGGATAATAAGTGGTCCCTAATCAGGTAACAATAGGAAATAGGAGAATTAAGTTTTAATGATAATTTTTGATGAATTAAGATATAACTCAAGTGTTGTCAGGTATGATAGATTGTTTCATGTCTATAAGGTGTGTAAGATCATCGAGAATACCTATATATCTAGAAATTAACAAGCTTCCAAATTTGTAGTTATGAAATATGTAGGATTGAAAATTTTGTAAAAGCACCATTTACTATCTCATAGACTAAAAATGATGGAGAAAAAGAATAAATTATTTAGAGATAATAGGGCACAAACTATTACATCTTCAAATAAGATGGAGTAAGTGAGCGACAAGAGGAGTGGAGGACCTTTTTTAAATTAAAAAGTTAGTGCTTCGCGGATATGAGATCCCCAAGAATTTTTAATTTAAGATATAGCATGCATAAATTCATCATCTACTACAAAATTATAAAATAATTTATGTATTATATCATTCAAGATTAATATTTTCTTAGAAGAAATACAACACTGAGTTAAGAATGATGGTTATCCTTCAATGACAAAGTGATGAAGAAGAAGATAGCCATCTATGTTTTAAAGAATTTAAATGTGAAAAGAAAATTTAATAGATGCAAAACAATTATATAATGCCAAATTTATCCTAGTTCACCAAAAATGTGGCTACATCCAGACTACAAGAGTATTGTATTAATGTATAAAAGATAACTACAATTGAGTAGTAGCAACATATTAATAAGCTCTAATTACATTACATATGAAAAGTTTTATAAAACCAAGAGACACAAAATTGGAGGGAAACCAAATAATGAACGTTGGCCTTCAATGTATCAACAAACACCCACCTGAAGGACAACCAATACTGCAACTTCTCACCCAATACCCTACTTAAATGTCGATTTACCTTTTCTTCACAAGCCCAAGAGAAGTCTTGGCACATTCAAACTTCTCTTTGGTGACAACTTTCATGAAAATATCTACATGATTGATCTTAGTGCCAATCTTAAGAACTTTCAACCTGCCCTCTTCAACTGTGTAATGAATAAAGTTAGCATATGTTTCAACACATTGTGATGAATGATTATGCACCATCAAAATTGTGTTTTATTTGTCACAAAAAAAATTATATTCACTTTGATGAATTTTCAAGTCACTAAGAAATCATTGAAGCCAAATCATTTCCCTTGCACCTTCAAAAAGAGCCAAATACTCAGCCTCAACTAAAGAAAGAGCAATGAAATGTTGCAACCTTGAAGCCATACTGATAGCAGATCAAGCATACATGAAGGTATAACCAATGGTAGACTTTCATTTATCCAAGTCTTTAGCAACATTAAAATTAGTGTAACCTTTTGCCTAACCCTTATTTCCTCCAAAACATAATACATAATTTTAAGAGCCTTTTAGATACCTTAGTATCCATTTGACAGTTTCGCAATGAGATTTTATGAAATTCCTCGTAAATCTACTCACAACTTCCACGGTATGAGTAATGTCGAGGTAGGTAGAAACCATGACATACATAATGTTAACAATTGCTTATTTATAAGGATTTTTCTCCATGAATTCATTTTCTTCTTGTATTTTTGGGCACAATTCAAAAACTTAATCGAAAATGACCAACAAGTGGAATAGGAGCAACTCTTGCATCGATGATGCCAAATCTCTCAACAACTTTGTTAATGTATTTTTTTTGAAACAAAATAATTTTCCTCTTTTTCCTATCCCTTGTGATCATCGTGCCAAGAATCTTCTTGGCTGCCCCTAAGTCTTTTATTGGAAATTTGCTTGCTAATTTCTCTTTTAACTGATTAAATATTTTCTTATTTGTGCTAGTTACTAATATGTCCATCTACATAAAGAAAAAGAATGATAGAATCACCACTAGGAAGTTTCTTGAAGTAGATACATGGATTAGATTCACATCTTGTGAAATTGTGTTCAACCATGACCCGATCAAAATTTTTATACCACTATCTTGGGGCTTGTTTGAGGCCATACAAGCTTCGATTTAATTTTCAATAAAGATGTTTTTGTCCGTTCTTCATGAATCCTTGAAGTTGCTGCATATATAACTCTTCTTTTAGATCACCATGTAGGAATGTGGTCTTGACATCAAGATGTTCCAACTCAATATCCCAAAATAGTTTGGATGGTTGTCATTTTAAAAACTAGTGAGAAGATCTCATTAAAATCTATCCCCTTGTCTTGATCAAACCCCTTTGCCACCAGTCTAGCCTTGAAGCTTTTTTTTGGCTTCTAATTCCTCTTTCAGTTGGTATAACCACTTGTTCCTAAGGGGTCTTCAATTTTGCATAAGAGAAACTAAGTCCTAAGTTCAACTCTTGAATAAAGAATCCATCTCTTCATGCATCATTTTTTGCCATCTATTATTGTTGATATCCTTAAGAGAAACTTTAAATGTTGTGGGTTCTGAGAATTCTAAAACTACAATTGAAGGCTCTACCTCTTCAGCAAATAATACGTCATAATTAGAAAATTTGGTAGGCATTCTCCTTTCCTTAGTAGATCTTCTTAAATAAGGTTTTGGATTCTCTTTTCTATTTACCAAATTATTGTTGCCAGGTATTGATTCAAATTCAAAACCAAAAACCTAAGTCTTCAAGGCACTGGTATTGTTATTTTAAAGAAGACTAGTTTTAGGGTGATCATTGTAAGAGCATGAGTGACCAAGCACTTCATGACTATCTAGAAATATACCCTTTTCCTACATTGGTGATTGTTCTTGTGATTCATGTTGATGAAGAACTTCATTGTATTCACATAAAATTTTATAGGTACATATATAATTGTGTGCCAAATGCATAAAGCTATAGGAAAGGAAATAGCTATAGGAAAGCTACAGGAAAAGAAAGAATAGTTTAGGAACCAACTGTAGGAAAGCTATAGGAACTGAAACAATAGTTTAGGAAAGAAAGCTCTTTCAATATTAGAAACAATCTAATATTGCAACACTCCCCCTCAAGTTGGTGCATAGATATCCCACATGCCCAACTTGCCCAAAAACTTTGAGAACACTCGACTTGAAACTGCTTTGGTAAGAGTATCGACTAGCTTATCTTCTGATTGAATCTCAGGCAGCTCCACAATCTTCTCATCCAACTTCTCCTTAATAAATAATCTATCTACATCCACATACTTTGTACGATCATTTTGAACCAGATTATGAGCAATATCACATGCTTCTTTATTGTCACAATATAGATGAATTGGCTGCCTAGGTAGACAACCCAAATCTCTCAGGAGAAGTCTTAGCCACAACACTTCACATACTCCGAGTGCCATACCTTGAAATTCTACCTTTGCACTTGATCATGCAATAACATTCTATTTTTTTCTTCTCCATGTAACAAGATTACCTCCTACAAAGGTGAGATAGCCTGATGTAGAATGCCTATCATCTACTGCTCCAGCCCAGTTAGCATTAGTATATGCATCCACACTTTGATAATCCTCATTTTTAGTGAATAAATTTCCCTTTCCAAGAGTAGACTTCAGATACCTCAAAATTTACATAACTACATTCATATGTTGCTCTCTAGGATTATGCATAAACTGGCTAACAATATTTAATGCATAGGCAAGGTCTGGCCTTGTGTGTGCTAAGTACATCAATCTTCCTACAAGTCTCTAGTATCTTCCTTTATCAACTGGTACCTAATTAGACTCAATACATAACTTGAATCCTTCTTCCACAGGTGTATCAGTGGGTTTACATGTTGACACACTGGTTTCCTGTAACAAGTCTAAGGCATACTTTCTTTGAGATAGAAAGATCCCTTTATCAGATCGAGACACTTTGATCCCAAGGAAATATTTCAAGGGATTGAGATCTTTCATTTTGAATTCTCTGAACATGTAATCCTTGAGAGCCCTCCTTTCTTCAAGATCATTTCCTGTAACTATCATGTCATCCACATACACAATAAGTGTAGTGATCTTACCTTGTTGATTCTTTATGAATAAAGTATGGTCTGAATTGCTCTGATGGTAACCAAAGGGTTTCATTGACTTTGTGAATCTTTCATACCATGCCCTTGGAGATTTCTTCAACCCATATAGTGACTTCTTTAATCTGCACACCTTCAAACTATGTATTTCTGGTATCATGCAGCCAAGTGGGAGTTCCATTTAGACTTCTTTGGACAACTCTCCATGTAGAAAGGAATTCTTCACATCAAACTATTGTAATGGCCAACCCAAGTTCATAGCTAGTGACAACAAGACCCATACTATATTAATTTTAGCTATAGGTGCAAATGTCTCTGTATAATCAATCACATAGGTTTGGGTGTACCTTTTTGCCACCAGTCTCGCCTTAAAGTGTTCAATTATACCATTTTCTTTGTACTTAACAGTATAAACCCACTAACATCCATCTGGTTTCTTTCCTAGTGGATGGTCAACAAGTTCTTAGGTATTATTTTCCTGTAATGATTTCATCTCCCTATTCATAGTGAGTTTCCACCTTGAATTAGCTAAGGCTTCCCACACATTGTTGGGAATAGATACAGTAGATAATCAATTTCCAGATGACTGATTTGATTCTGACAAACAATGGTTAGATAAATAATGACTCATAGGATATTTAACTTTACTAGAAAGTTTGGGTTCATGTGTGGATTTAGGAATACCTCTAGTGAGACATTGAGGTAGTAGTTTTCTAGATGGTTTAGGAAGATCCTTGGTAAGCGATTGCTATGGTGTCAAGGATTCGGATGGAGGTGGACCCATAGCTTCAATTTTTGGGTGTTCATCACTGCTTTGATTCAAAGTTTCACCTACTTCTTGATTAACAATATTAGTTTCTAGATTTTCATCACTACTTTGATCCAAAGTTTCACCTACTTCTTGATTAACAATATCAAAGACTTCCCTTCTTTAGAGATGTCCAAGCTACCCACATTTTCAAAAATGTGAACATCCACATTTTCAAAGGTGTTATCCACATCTTCAGAGATGTTCAAGCTACCCACATCTTCAGAGACGTGAACATCCACATCTTCAGAGATGTGATCATCATAGTCTAAAGTCTGAATTTCCTTCTGGAACTCCCCCTAAAGTTTAGTCTTAGTGAAAAAATACATCGAGTCTTCATGAAAAACTACATCTAATGTAATAAACATTTGTTGAGTTGGAGGATGATAGCATCGGTACCCCTTTTGATAAGCATCATATCCTAGAAAGACACATCGTAGTGCTCAAGGAGATAACTTGTTGCACTGATGCTTATTGAGGTGTACAAAAGCTACACAACCAAAGATGTAAGGAGGTAAATTTGGGACAAAAAGAGCAACAACCACCTCAATGAGAGCCTAGGATGGTGTCTAGAAATCAATAGTGCTAGAGGGTACTCGGTTTATCAATTATGCTGCAAAGGTAAGTACTTCGCCCCAATAGGATAATGGCATATGGGCTTCTATTAGAGAAGCATGAACAACCTCCAACAAGTGGTGATTTTTCCTCTTAGCTACCCCAGTCTACTGAGGTGTATTGGATCAAGTAGTTTGATGAATAGTTTTGTGTGCTTCTAGATACTGCTGAAGTTCAATTCTTAAATATTCACCTCCATTGTCACTATGAAGAACTTGAACTTGTGCATTGTATTGAGTACGAATCATGTTATAAAATTTTTGAAATAACAAGTTCACATCACTTTTAGACTTCATAAAGCATACCCAATTCATTCTAATACAATCATCAATAAAAGTAACAAACCAACATGATCCACCCAAGGTAGTGACTTTGGATGGACCTCAAATATCAGAATGTATGATCATAAATGGAAAT
Organism: Cupressus sempervirens; assembly: GCA_028749045.1. Classification (NCBI taxonomy): domain Eukaryota; kingdom Viridiplantae; phylum Streptophyta; class Pinopsida; order Cupressales; family Cupressaceae; genus Cupressus; species Cupressus sempervirens. The sequence continues at coordinate 273,473,031 of CM053787.1, read as the reverse complement.
GAACTTTTATTCAAAGTTAATGGAAAAGAAGCACGATGGGATTTTGTAAGTTCACAAACTTCACAATAAACTAGGAAATAATTTCTTTAGATAACCAAAGGAAGCATGTCCCAGACATCAATGCCATAACCAAATTTTAGATTTTTGCTTGTAATACTCTAGAGCCATCCATGTCCAAGTAATACAACTTCCCTTGCCAAACACCACAACCAATCATTTGCCTCATTTGGATGTCCTTAAACACATAGAAATCAGGCCAAAAAATTACAACACAAAGTAAAGTAGTGGTGATTTGGGAAACTGACAACAAATTGTAATCCAAAGATGAAACCACTAAAATAGAATCTAGATTCAAAGTATCAGAGAAAGGTAAGGATCCTTCTCCTGTAACTAGGGCCAGAGAGCCATAGGTAGTGGAAATAAATTTTTGTGAGGACGGTTTAACAAATGAAACTTGTCTAGAATCAAATGTCATATGATTCGTAGCACCGGAATCAATTATCCATGGACTATTAGAAACAAGTGTAGACATATTTAAAAACTTACCACCATTACTAGCCACTGCCGCTAATGCCGAAATCTGTCCAACAACAATTTGACTGCAATGGGTGCATTTGTAGGTGGATTTTTCAGCACCATTAGTGATCCCTACCTTGAACAACGAACCTTGAGATTGAATAATAATGGGAGCAGATTTGCTCTCAAATACTTCTGAATCTAAGTCAGCCATAGTTCAATGAAGGGATACAAATAATTCAAGCTTCAAAGCTTTGATACCAACTTTAAAAACAAAAATTTAGAGGAATATTTTCCATTCATTGTATTCACATAAAACTGTATAGGTACATATATAATTGTGTGCCAAATGCATAAAGCCAGAGGAAAGGAAACAGCTATAGGAAAGCAACAGGAAAAGAAAGAATAGTTTAGAAAATAGCTATAGGAAAGCTACAGGAAAAGAAAGAATAGTTTGGGAAAGAAAGTTCTTTCAATATTATAAACAATCTAATATTGCAACAATATAGAGGTATACAGAGGGGTAACTCTATTGTTACGTATACATGAAGATGGTGGGGAGAGTTCTTTGTTAGACTGGTTACTACTTGGTATAACCAACTGTTCCTCTGGTCTGAGGCCTATAGAATTACATCCACCATATCGTGATGTAATCGTATTGTGAGCCACAGAGCCTTGACAACGCAGATTGTTGTGCTCTGCTACGTTTGGTTTGTCGGCACATGTAGATCCTGTGCCAAGTTTGGTGATATTAAGGCATACAGACGATGAATTAGCTTTAGTTTGGAGATGGCAGTGCTCGACGGTTTCTGCAGAGGCCATGTCTTCATGGCTGTGTGATGAATCACCGTGAGTAGACTATCGTGTAGTGTTCTAGAAGTCAGCAATGGTGTTTGGAGGAGTGATGTCTCCAACTTGTTATTGAATACTTGGTGAAGGACGACGCGTTTGAATCCCAAAGGAAATCGAATTCAGGAAAGAATTTTCTGTCGATGACATGAGTTGGGCTTTGACACAAGGATTGCATGACATTATCAAGGTTGGGACTTACACTCATAGATTCATTATGTCTAATTGCCACAACAGAATGCTCAGGGCTACTGTGTAAAGGGGGTAAAGTTTCTTCACCAATAGGGAATTCAATTTGAATTTGAGGGTTATAATCACTTGAATATGCAGAAGTAGAAGATGAGCGAGCAGAGTTGGGAAATAAAATAGAGGTGAGTAAAAAGGGAATAGATTGAGGATTTTTAGTAGTATTGCCTTGGGAGAGAGAGAGAAAATTGTCATTATTCGCTATAAGGATATAATCTTTATTTGAATTGTCTTCTTTCATATTGGGAAAGGTAGTCTCATTGAAAATAATGTCTCTGCTGTGAATAATTTTCTGTTCTATCAAACTCTAAAGTCTAAAGCCAAACTGATCTTCTCCATATCTGACAAATATACAAGGCTTTGATTTGAGATTCAACTTGCTTCTCTTCTTCTTAGGAATGTGTACAATTGTCTGACAACCAAAAATCTGAAGATGAGAGTATGAGACTCTTCGTCCTTGTCATTCCTCTTCTGGAATTCTGAAATTCAATCTTCGAGAAGGACTTCGATTGATTAGATACACGGTTGTTACATGCTTTAGTTCAAAACTCTTTCTCCAAACTTGTATTTGAAAGCATACACCGAGCTTTCTCAAGGACAGTCCTATTGAGTCTTTTCAGTGTCCCATTTTCTTGAGGAATGTAGGGAACAACTTTCACCTTTCAAATGCCATTATGAGCACAGTAATTATCAAAACTCTAACAAAAAAAATTTACTGCCATTATCCATTTTCAAGCATTTAATCTTGTGACCTCTTTGGTTTTCAACAAGAGCTTTGAATACTTTGAATTTAGAAAATAATTCAGATTTATTAGCCATCATATATATCCAAACTTTTCTAGTACAATCATCAAGGAAAGTAACGAAAAAATTTGCATCTCGGTAGGATCGAAGGCATCTAAGGGCACAAGTTCCAATGGTCTTGCCTTCATGTCATGCCCATCTTTTAAAAGCCTAATCCATATTTTCTTGCCATAAAGAAAATGGTCACAAAATTCTAATTTTGCTGATTGGAGACCTAGTAGTTGATCCCTTTTGAGCATTACCTCAAGGTCATTCTTGCTTATGTGGCCTAATCTTTGATGCCAAAGTGCCACATTGCAACCCATGACTATCATAAGAGTGCCTACTTTGGTAGTTTTTCAAAGAGATAAAGACTACCAACTTTATTGCCCTAGACAATGATCCTCAAACCCTTGGTGACTTTTCAAGTATCCGGATGAAAGAATGGAAGATATCCTTGTACGAAACGCTGACTATTAGAAATCAAAATTTTCCTTAATTTGGGGACATGGCAAACATCCTTTAACAACAATAGACCTCCGTCTTCTAGCTGTAACAAAATTTCAGCTTTTCCAACTATTTCGCAAGATTTTTAATCTCCGAGAAATACCTCTCCAAATTTTCCTTCATGATAATTTGTGAAAAAATATGTACATGAAGTGGTATGAAAGGAGGCTCCAAAATCTATCACCCAAGAATATGATTTTGTGTCATTTGTAGAATGAATTAAAATTGTTTCATCTTTCTCATTGGTTGTATTTCCTTCAATATTCTTTACTTTCTATTATGCTTTCTTGTAAGCCCAACAATTTCTCTTTGAGTGGCTAGGCTTACCACAAAACCAACATTCTCCATTCCTACCTCTTGAGTTTGATCGATTGGGTGATCTAGATTTCCTTTGATTGTAATGATTGTTACCTCTATGATGGCTTCTTTCCCTTTGCTTGGTGCTGATCATGGTGAGAGAACCACTAGATGAGGAGTCTTTTTTACTCCTTCTCATGTCTTCATTAATTAAAGTGGCAATAACTTCATTTTAGATCAACTTTGTCTTCATAAAGCTTGAAGTTCTTAGTGATGTAGCTACAAGATCCCAACTGTCGGGTAAGGAATACAAGAAGATGGTGGCTTTGGCTTCATCATCTTGAGTCATAGCAGTCGAGGTTACTTGACATAATAAAGTTTTCAAATCATTTATATGATTTGACATCACAGTCCTTTCCTTCATTTTCAGCTTCTAGATCTTCTTCATAATGAAGATTTTATTTGTAGTCGATGTTGTTTGATACATGCTTTGAAGTTTTTCCCAAACTTGCTTCATTGTCTTTTCATTCAAAATATTGAACAAGACATTTTGTGATAGTGAGAGAAAAATAGATGCCATCACCTTCTCATCTATCTTTTCCTAGTATTCATTTGATATTGCAGCTAGTTTCTTAGACTTTCCTTCGATTGCAACTGATAAGTCTTGCTTAACCAGAAAAGAGCACATCTACACTTTCCATAGGGTGACGTTATCTTGTGCAAATTTTTCCACTCTCACATCTTCCATCTTTCCAAAAATTCAACACTAATTTCTAGTTTGCACAACTTGTGCTCTAATACCAATTGAAAGGATTGCGAAGAGAAAAAACAGTAGATGTAAAACAATTAGATGAGAAACACAACACTAGATTTATCCTAGTTCACCATAAATGTGGCTATGTCTAGACTATAGAGTATTGTATTAATGTATAAAATATAATTACAAATGAGTAGAAGCAACATATAAATAAGCTCCAATTATGTTACATGTGAAAGGTTTTGTAAAACCAAGAAACACACAATTAGAAGGAAACCAAATGATGATCGTTGGCCTTCAACATATCAATAGTTATACTTTTAAATTAATAGCCAACACAATGTGTGCACAAGATTTTCGGACACCATTATCAACCAACAACTTAGAGAGGGCAGTGAGATGATATTTGAATTAAGGAGTGCCACCATAATCTATTATGCTCTCCTTTGTATAGACACCAATGGAAGACTTGTGATTCTAAATAGATACTCACTTTGGGTAGGTTTTTTGGTGGAAATATAAATATGTGAATCAATTTAGTCTTAAAAGAGGGAATTCTCATTGCCATGGATGGTAATAATGCTAAGAAAGCTAAGTAAAACAATAGCTTGGAGGGCCATTTGCTTGGCTGCTAAAAAAATGATTTCATAAAGTTGAAGATATGCTTCCATAGAAGACACTGAGGAAGCCATTTTTTTCCTCATCTAATAGAAATTTGGTCAATTTATTGGGAAGTCATTAATAGATAAATGTGGAATGAAAATGTTGCCAATATCAAATATTTGACTGTTTATTAGCTCCAAAATGTAAATAAAACCCTTATTATATATTATATTTCAATTAAATCTATAATAGTTTTGTAAGCTACTTTTAATTTTTTAAATCTATTGTAGAGTCATTGTAGTGCCTAAAAAATGATAAAAGCATGAAAACATAGTAAGCACATCAAGGGACTGTGAAGAAGCCATGGTTGTCATATCAATTAGAGACTCTAATTTTATTTTTGATGAATAGATATTTTCTATTAATAAATAATATACTAAGATTACAATTCACAAAAAAGGGCTTGGGAATACAAGATCACCTCGTGAGAGTTAACACGACTGAAGCTAGAATCAGCAACTATTCATTAAGAAAAAAAAAAACATCTTAAGCAGCTAATGCAGTGCCAGTAGAGCAGGGTGTTTCATCCTGATCATGAAATCCCCAGTCATCCTTTGGATTGGTAGGTGGGCTAGGACAGTCTAGTCACCAGCAACATCATCAAGAGACTCTCAATTTGATACACATTGCAAGCTTGTGTCATCACTAGGGACCCCAATTTTAAGCTATTGATATGTTCAGACATTTGACTTACTCTTTTTTTATTTTATTTTTTTCTCCTAGCTTCTAGTCTTTCCTTAATATCATTGAGTTTTTGTGATATATTAATTTATATAATATATCTAATGTAAATTCATAGAACTCCAATTTTCGCTCTAGCGATTATTTTATCGATTTTGGTATATCTACGTACCAATGAACGATATAATTTCTCTTATTGTAATTACTAGTATATTGCATTGATTTCTGATTGCATTGACTCTTGTTCAATTACGTGAATAAGTGAATTAATCTTAATAAATCTTCAAGTATTTAAGTTTTCCTTCTTTTCCTAGATTTCTTTCATATTAATGATTTGTTTTTTAATAGCTATTTTGACAAATAACTTTAGATCTCATTTTTTTTATTGAAAAAAATGCTTTTAAAAAGAAAAAAGAAAAAGTGGGCTAACTACTACAAATTTTATTAATAAATAAGCTTGATTCAAGAGCTCATTAGAGAAAGAACTAGGAAGAAAATTCTGAATCCCAGCCCAACACTATAGAGAAGAAGAAAAAGAAGAGAAGGGAAGGAGTGTGAGCAAATTTAAAGGAAAACAAAATGACATTTGTGAACAAGAACTAACATAAATGTCAAGACTTCTCATTCTCAATAAGCTCTTGCAATATCTTTCATTCAAAGAATTGAGTATAAGGGCTGAAAGCTTCAAAATTAGCTTCATCATAGCTGAGATTAGCAAGATAATCTGTGACTCTATTACATTCTTGATAGGTATGTGAGATACAATGATCATCAAAAGAGTCTAAAAGTTTCCAAATTTGATTCATAATAAACATGAGTTTCTATTTTAGGAGTGATCTCTTGATGCATGCATTAATTATAACCATGGAGTCACCTTCAATGTGGATTTTATTAAAATATCCATGCTTAACCAATACTAGCCCAATGAGAAAAGCTTGAGCTTCTACAATATTGTTAGTGCATGGGGGAATTGGATAAAATTTAATTGCTTGTACTATACCACCACAATCCCTTTTCCAAATGCTAATGCCAAATTTATCCAAATTACCTCTTGATGGACCATCAAAGTTGAGCTAAACAAAATAAGTAGTAGGGTGATCCATTTAGTTGATTAATGGTCTAGAGGATATTTCAAGCTGCTATTAGAAATAGAACCAAAAGGAGCAAGTAAACTATGCCATTCCCTAATAATTTTGCTATCCCAAGATGAGAAGATATAATTGCATTTAGCATTTAAGATGTTGTTAACAACTTTAGAGACTAATTTTTGAATTCCATCTTGAACTATGTCTAAAGAATTAAAATCTTGGCAAAAAATGCATTTATTTCTCTCCCACCATAGAGCCCAAACATCTTATTAATATATTTAAGTAAACACTTATTGATAATTTTGGGGGAGGTGGGGATGGGTGACACTATAGCTCTGTCTCTCCTCTTATTATGCACATGTTCACCTTGTGTTGCTACTCCCACTACCCCTTATGCTTATGCTACTTGGTGGCCCATTGTAATCAATAACAAATTGTTTCTTGGGTGGTTGACACTTGCAATTTCCCGCTATAAGAGGGAGGAAGAAAGAAAAAATAAAAATAAAGATGATGGGTGGTCTCTCTCAAACCCACCTCCAAACTTTGCTAATGTATGGGGTTCTGAGGATTGATACGATCCTCTTCCCTAGGGAGACACAACTCTTGTATCTTGAGAACTTTCAAAACCATATTTTTTAAATTAATTTAGTTTGAGATTTTTAGTTTTCTAAATTGACATGTACAACTCTCATGAAATAATCCTCTATCCCTTTTCCCTTTCTTTTTGCAAATATGTAACTTTATATTTATATTAATAAAAAGAGACTTCATGAAAAATATATAAAATTGATTAACCTAAAAAAGTAAAATAAAATAAAGGAATAACTAAAAACATATTATCTTTGAAAAGATCAAGTAACATGAAAATGTTATTAAAAATATCAAGTAAAAAAGAGGTGGGTGAAAAACTTTAATTATGTCAACTTATTTCTTGTTTAGTCTTTGAATTTTAATTTCTAATTTAATTAACAATAAATTATGAGATATGAATACGGATTCTTCTAATATTTCACTAACTTTTATTATTATGTGTTATAAACTATATTCAAGTATAGAATCCAAGACAAGATGAGAGGCTTACAATTTAACAAGAAGAGTGGGTTTGACCATGTAGGAAACTAGTGCATTCAAGTTGTAGTGATACTAAGATGGGTGACCTCTCCCAATACTTCACCTTTGTGAGAATCACCTAGATCCAATGAGTGCTAACTGTTCCATTTGTTCTCATGAGGGATGGATTCTTGTGAATCACTACTTATGAAACATAAGTCAACGAGTTGATTCAAAAAACTACACAATTAAATGCCACCTACTTATCAGCTTATACTTTACCATTGTGTAGTTTTATTTGGTTAGTTGAACTTTAATAATTTTGATAAATTCAAATCTTTTCTACCCACAAATTGAAATATGTATTGTGAGAGTGAGGTTTTTCTATGGACTTATAGATATATTTTCCTATCTAAAAGAGGGGTAAATTTTTATTAAGAATAAGGAGCTCTATCCTAATCAATAAGGTCATCAAATTCATGAAATAATTTGAGGGGCAATTTCCCCCTTTTCACAACATTCCAATCTTGCATTTGATCGAAAGTCCATTTAGTCAAGCTATCCACAACTCTATTCCACTCCCGAAGGATGTTTGTAAAGAAAGCAAACTTCAAAGTTCTACAATAGATAAGAGATTGATTAACAGCTAAAGCTAGATGCCAACTAGCATCCTCAAGCACTTGTAAAGTAAGAAAATTCACAACCACTTATGAGTTAGACGCACACATAATCCTACACCATCCCCTCAAATAAAATTATTCCATAATGTGTACGATGGATAACACCTTTGTACGATTGTTAGTATGACAACCGTCATGCATTGAGAAAATAAATTAGATATCAAAATAACTAGAATGAACCACTCCCCCAATGCTAGCTAGATGTGGATTCTATTGAGAAGAACCATCAATGTTGAATTTAGGAACTCCTAGTGGAGTAGGAGTCCGATTCCCCTTGTGAGTCACCTGACTCTCCATCTATCACCTATGTTGTGTAGGAAGACCATCAAACCATTGACGATCATAAAGGCTAACTTTAGTGGCTAATATTTTATAATTGGCTATTCTCACTCATCAAGGACCCCAAATTTGACTAATATTTTAACACTTTTGGGATGTCCATCTTGCCTACACTTTACCAAAATTGGGTCCAATGATTAAGTCAATCGCCAATAATATTACATAAGTATTTTTACTTTGTTAATGACTTCACCAATAGAATCTAATTTTTATATGCTACAAATTAAATATTTTTTTCTACAATTTCCAAGGATTGTCTTAATCAAAGGTCATATTCACCAATATTAGGTAAAATATCAAGTTATCTTAAAGATTAAGTCTATAGATTCAACATGTGTCTCTATTTCATAGACTTCTCATGAAACTTTTTATTATTCATCACTTTAGTCCAAAATAAGTTTGATTGGGGATACATATCTATATTTTGGGGACTTTCTTTAAAATTTTGAATCCTTTTAAAAATATCACTGCAAATAAGATATAGTCGATTGATTTAGGATCATCCAATGGCAAAAAATAAAAAGGGTGCTGCCCTCTTAGTGATATCAATAATTTGGAGGCAAACTGTAACAATAAAAGTGAGATAAATTGAACCTTAAAGTTTGATAATTAATTAGGATCCATATAATAATAATATAATCATATTTTTTAGGTATGTGCACTTATATCATTATTTTTTATCAATAATGAAATATTTGTTAGGATTTTATAGATTTTTCATACGATTGAAAAAAATTGTCAATCAAATTAATTATTTTGTTACTTAAAAATAAAAATTCACCAATAGAAATTAATTTTCCCCCCACCTAAACTAATGTTCGATTTGCCAAAATTTTATACTTTTTTTAAAAGGGGAATTTCTTAAAGTTATCCCTGACCTGCAACCCCTAAGACCCCTCCTTGAAGATGAATGTTGAGGTGATTGTAGATGGTAAGCTCACTATGAGCCATACCCTCATCTAACAAACACTTATCTAGAATTATTTCATGTAGAGAGCGAAAAATCTTCCACCAAACTTGTATAACCCTGGTCTAAAAATCTTAAATATTTGCCTATTGCTCTCCAAAGATATATCCAAAAAAGTAAATGAAGGGCCATCAACCCACACAACCTGAAAAGGAAATACTTTAGTGAGGGCACTCCCCATGTGATCCCAAAAAAAAGACAAAGAGGAAGCATGCCTATACTGACAACCTATTCCACCAAAGGCATGAAAGCTTCTATTATTCCAAGTAAAGAGCCCATTAGCTAGCTTCATATCAAAAGGATTCAATAGATTAGTATTTTGATGAAGAAGATCAAAAGAAGACCCCAACCAAGACAAACCACCTTGAGTTTTTCTTCAAGACTTATAAGTGAATTGAAATCTCCTACTAATACCCAAGGATGGTAATTATGAAAATTTCTCAAATGCCCAATGTGCAACCAAAGTCCCACCTTTCTCACATAGTCCACATGCACATACACATTAGTAATCATAATCACCTCACTAGAATAAAAAAAAGTGTCCATCATAGCAAGGATTGAGTGAGAAGATATCCAATTAAGAGGAGAGATTTTTCATGGATCCCTAAAGAAAACCAAACCACCACCACTCCCCATAGCCCCTACAAATTGGCACTATTCATTAGGCCAAATATAAGGGGTGCACCAAACCAAAGACTTTGCTAAAAGCTAGTCTCGTGGACACAAAATATATCTAGAGAATGAGCAATCACCAACTTGTGAATAACTTATTTTCTAGGGATGCTATTAAAATCCTAAAATTTAATTGGAGAATAATCATCACTGGGTAGAGTGGGGAAAATAAGCATCCAAGCTTTTCACAGTCCCAAACACTACAAACACATGTCCTTTAATTTTGATCTTTCCTGACCCTTTTTTACGCCCACTCTTTAAAAGAGTAAAAGAAAACCACTTGAAAGGCCTTTTTGTCAAACTCAGAGGTAGAGAAAGCCCCTTACCTTTACTAGATGCCAACAAATTCTTAACCAAGTTTGCCAAAACTATCTCATTATCTTGTGGTACAACAGGAGTCACCAAAGCTTCAAACTTAGGAGCAGTAGCAACCATACTCAACTAATGAACCACCATCTAGGAAGCCAACCAATATTCATGAGGTGAAAATCTCCCATTTGAGCCAGTTAGATCATAAGAGATGTTAGTAGGAATAATTTCCTCTAAGGCCATACTATTAGGCACCACAAATTGATTAAAACCATAATCAAGCTACCAATCTTTAAAGGGTCTCTTCTATCCATGCCCCTTAGCTCATGTCAAATAGACATAAAGCCATCCTTATCAGGACAAATCTCAGTCACTTGAGGTTTTCCTTTTCCTATATTACCAATTTGAATATTCCCATTTGCTATGTTATCCATCAAATCTTTTCCTTTTCCTACATTATTTTTTTGGCCACTAGTATTACTCACATAACCATCAACCCCCTTAGAATTTGAAGCCCAAGGGCACTAACATTGAAAATGACCTTAATCATGACATGTCCAACACTGGAAGGGGAGGGATTCATAATCCAATTGTTGCACCTAGAAAGAAGACCCAAGAAAAAATTCCAAATAATCTAGTAATGGGTTACTCAAGTGAATAACAAGGACTCATGCAAAAGAAATAACATTTTTATTTAGAGATTGATGTGCAGTCACAACTGACTTTCCAAGAAAACTAGCAATTTGACAAAGAATTTATTCTCACCAAAATTCAAGAAGAAAACATGGCAAGGGGAGAACCTATATGCCAAAGTTTAACGAATAAGCCCACATTGTTGTAAAAATAAGAGCTCCCTTGCAAAACACGATCCCAATCAGACATGCAAGAAAACCCTACAATGAAGTAGTTATTACTAGCCATCATGTTCTCCATATCTCTATCCAACTATGTCAAATGCTAAATCCATGCCTCAAGAGTTGATAAGGATATCAAAACTCCAAGAAATTTACATATCGGAGCATGCACAGTCTGATACTCAACGCCCTCCTTCACAGTCTTTGGAGGAATAACTAGAACATGTTGATCCTTATTTTGTGGATGGAGCCTTATCCAAACACACATCTCTAGTTTCTACTCATTGGAACTCTCCAAATAATGATGCTTATACTACATATTCTCATTAATATGTAAAGATATATTTTCCTATCATTCTTCTAATAATAAGTTGATTTTTTATATACATGTAAATTTAGTTTCTTAGTTTTCTTTTTGAAAAGAAATATATAATTATGTACTATTATTGATTATTGAGTGGAATTCTCTGTCTCTTTACCTTTTCCTTTCCTCTTTCCTAGAGTATATAATTATGTACTATATTTGATTATTTAGTGTCATTTCTTCTATCTTTTTCCCTTTCTCTTTCATCTTTCCTAGAGTTTTCTTGTTCCATACTTGGTCTCTTTTTTTGTTATTTCCACCATTTTTGAGGTCCTAGAATTTAAATTAGCAACCAAAGTCATTGTCTTCATCTCCTTTCTAGCCTAATGCCAAAAAACCCATAATAATGCAATCTTGTAAATCCTTTTGTCATTGATGTTTTAAGACATGATCATATACACATATATACATAATGTAAATTTTAATTTAATATTTTTTTTTTTCTAATGTAGAGGTATCCTTGCGGCCCAGCCCAACACTCATAACACTCATAAAAGGAAAGCTGAGGTGAGACTAATCCTTTGTAGGTGGGGTAGTGGGCTCGTACAATGGTCCCACTAGGTCACCCTAGAGAGAGGTTTGAACTTGAGAACATGGGGGTAACCCACAGCCTTAGGCCTCTACTCTCAACCAGATGAGCTAGCACCTTTTGACATTTTTTATTTAATCTTATAGGTTTTAAATTTTTATAAATTAAACTAGCTAGCAGTTGCATGTTTGTGTATGTGCAACCATGAGCCAATAGGAAATATTTGTTTTGTATAATGAATAAAATTGATCACAAATGTTAATTTATACAAAAATAATGATGTCCACTAAGCTTATGACACACTGATACAAAGATACTAGAGAAATATTGGATAGCAAGATGAGAAAAGGTCATAAAATAACTTAGTTAATTATTTTATTAAAAACTTTAAATTTTTTATCCACATATTAATTTTTTTAAACCTTCAATCATTTTTTTATCTATACTTCACTATAGATGACCAAAAGAATTAAAAAAATTCACAATTGTAAAATAGATACATATATCAATTTAATAAACAACATGGAAAGTTTGTATAAATTTAATCTTTTAAAAAACCATTTTCTTTATTCTATCCATCATAGCATTATAGACACATATATGAGGCAAGTTCAAATCTTCTACAAAATTTATTTGTCAAATCTAATATTCACTACTATACAACTAAATCTAATGTTCACTCTGTACTATACAACTAAATCTAGATATTAGGGTTTAGCCTTTTAAATAATTACAATTCCAATGTATTGTGTTTCTCTACAATTTGAATAAAAGCTTTCAAATGTAACTCAAAATTCATTGTATTTGAACCCCATAAGTTCGCACAAAGTGCACATTATTTTCTGATAGATCGAGAACATACATCTACATCCTCAAAGGCAACATAAGAACTGATTTAAAAGAAAATATTAGCGAGTTGGAGGAAACATATGGAGCAATTTAATGGAGTATGCCAAATATAGCTACTTGACTACTATTCATAAGAATTTTAAATAACTTGACAAGAAATGCAACAAACAAAATCCTTTATAAATTTTTTGAAGCTACAAAATTGGGAAAGTTGGTGTAAAATAATTAATATTATAGATATTTTATATTTGCAACTTTCAAATTTTTTATTATCTTAAAATGAACAAACTAAAATTAAGAATATAAAGTCATATTAAAGAAAGAGAATAAAACTAAATTTCACTATTTTTAATCATTTAAATAAACAAAAGCAATAGTTTCCTGTTGCTCAAGAACTAATATGTAATGTCTCACTAGAGCATGAAATATTGTTGTCAGTATTGTAATGTACTGAATTTCATTATAGGGTCTCATCAATGATGATCTGATCTACTTAGAAACTTTCATCAATAGTGCTATACTAATGGATCAACAATGAAATGTTGCCAATTATTAAATATCAAATTGCTTCAACTATTTACATTTGTCGAGTTGGTAAGTTGATCATGATTAGTCATTATATCCAACTCTTTACATGGTAATTATTGACCATGAATATCAGTAGCACTCTTGATTATATCTCTACTCATTGAAATTAAAATATATTTTTTCTTTTTCAATTCAATCCTTATTATGTTGCATGACATTGCATGACATGTATCCATAATTAGAATAAAGAATTATTATTTTTTATTATTTTCAAAATAAAATAAATATGATTCTAAGTAAAATATAAAGAATTAATTCTAAGACTTCATATAAGCATTCATGATTAATAAATCAAATATACATTTGAATATTAATTATTTAGAATATTGGCATAAGTTTATTTTTTAAGAAAGATATATATTAGATTTAATAAATAATTAATCAAATTAAGAATGTTTCAAAATTATGTAACAAAATATAATGTTTTTCATTTAACTAATCATCAAATCTGTGTCTCCCGCTCACATGAAAACAATTTTCTAGCATCTTTTTCTATGATTTCCAAATATACTGAAGAAAAACAAAGGAGACAGCGGCATTAAGAAACCATTTAATATACAAAAGGCGTCATTCACGTTTTAGATCAGCTGATAAACGGTTTACTGTGAACAATTTGAGGACCAACATTTCCTGTGCCCATTATTTTTCCATAAATTGGCAAAGTTTTTATAGGATAAGGCAAACTATGGCTTCTTCAGAGTCTTCCATGGAAGAAGATCCGTCTTTCAGAAGCCAAGCCAACGGCCGTATTTTACTTAGCATTCCTGACATTATCGCCATCAATGGTTGTGATCATTCCCCAAGAGTGGAGCAGATTGCTTCACATAGTGGAGCAAAGTGCATCCACAATTAATATTGTTACATCCTCTCGTATTCCTTCCTAACATTTTTTTAATATTTCTAAACATTTTTCATCATTCCAGTCATGCAAAATCTCCTATAGAAAAGCCAACGAAAAAAAACTTGTAAAATATACATGTTATAAGTTAAATTTGAATTTTATACAATAGTATTTTAAAACACACCACCATAAAAATTGCATTCAATTTGTTCAAACATAGTACCCTCCACATGATCTACTCTTTTATTTATAGAAGAATTTAGAAAAAAATGAAATTCACTTAAATAATTTGTTCTTCTCCATGAAATCTAGAAATGAAAAATGCTCACCAATTATTTATCTATAGAGAATATTGAAACTAATGGTCACCTTCTAGACATCTAGGGTCTATTTAGCAGAAAGTATGAGAATACAAGTTGTAGCAACTATTCTTAAGACTTCAGACAATAAATGTAGAACTCTAGAAGAACTTTCCATAAATTTTGATGGTTCATTATTTTGAGCTATGAGTAGAAAGTTATGACTTCTACTAGTAGATATTAATTTTAATAAAGATTTTTGTAGTTTTTATAGTTGTTAGAGTTTATTTTATAATTAGTTAGTTTGTAGACTTTTCATTTTCATATCCAAGGGATAATGGTGACCCTTGGGATCCATCAAACTTGTATAAACTCTATTTTTCGAAATGAATGGATGACTTTTTGGATTGTAGAAACATCTACTATTGCATTTTAATTGCTTTCAATTTAGTCATAAAACTACAAGTTCTACACCAGGTATTGCAACCTAAATTCCTAATTTAAATTCGTGGTATCAGGGCTTTTTCTCTCCTGTATGTCCCATCATATGTGGTTAGCTTATCAAAGGTTGGGGTTTTCCATGAGAGATCTCTTAGATTATCATCCTTTAAGATGCACATGGTCCTAGATGCAAAACAATCATAGAAAGGGATGGATGAATCCTTCAAAATACTAGTAGAGGAGGTATTAAATAAACAACATGAAGAAATGATGCAACAATTTTTATAGATGCTTGAAAAATGAGAGTTACATGCTAGTCCAAGAAATTCAAAATTTAGTGAGAAAACCCCATTCAAGGTGTAGGTAAATTTTGACATTCCAACTTTACAAGGAAAAATTAATGCAAATGTTTTTCATGACTGGTTGTCCAAATTGGAGAGGTACTTTTGTGTTACTAATTTCTCAGATATTGAAAAGATAACCTTCTCCCTCCTCAAAGTTGAGAATCATGTGAAGTTGGCATGGGAAGTACACTTAAGAACTAAAGAAACCCAAGGATCTTAAAGATAGACATGAATTCTCTATGTTATTTGATGGAAAATCCACATGGGACAAATTTGTAGATCATATAAAACAAGAATATTACTTTGAGGAAACATATGAACAAAAAATATGCAATGGAAATTACTTTGATAGAAGAAAGAGTAATTAGTTTAGGAGTACACCAACAATTGTCATGCTCTCTCTATAAAGCTTGGAATCAAAGACTCGGAAAAAATATTGAGTTTTGAAGTCTAAGAGTGGTCTTCATAGATACATTTGGATTGAAATAAATTTCTTGAATATAGAAACATTGTCCAATGCTTTCAAATATGCATCAAAAATTGAGGAGAAGCTCAAACAAAAGGGGAGGAGGGAAAATCCAATGAACAACAAATGGAAAGGTGAAGGTAATAATCCAATGGGAAAACAAATAGCCAAGGAACCATCTTCAATTTTACCATCAAGGAAGGCATGGGGGATAAAGAAAATAAGGCAATAATCAGGTACGTGGTGTGAAGTCCATAAAAGTCCCTCTCATAACACTAAAGATTGTAGAACTATATAGAATTTAATTATGGAAACCCATGAAGAAGCTGTTGAACTCAAGATGACAGAATTTGGAAAACAAGGGGATGAACAAATCATTGAGGCTAACCCATATGCCACTGTGGCCACTGCAAAGGTATTTTCTCATGATGATGAAAAGAGATTATTCTATTCACAAATGTGGGTAGGAGGAAAAGCTTTGCATTTTATTGTTGATAGTGGTAGTCAAAAGAACTTGATCTATCTTCTAAGACTATAAATAGATTGAATCCAAACAAACATCACAACCAAAACCATATTCTATGTGTTGGGGGAGCAAAGGTCAAGACATTTAAGTAAACAAGCAATGTCATCTTTCATTTCCATAAAACCATTCAAAGATGATGTTATCCGTGATGTAGCTCCTCTTGATGTGTTTGATATTCTATTGGGGCAGCCATACACATATCAATATCATGGAGTGTATTAGTCAAGGCCACGATGCATGAAAATCAAATTAGGTGGACAAAAGTACCAGATTCCAGAGGTAAGTCCTGCACACTCTACATCTTTGATTAGTTCAAAATAGTTTAGAAGGTTAATAGCCCAAACTAGTACATTTGTATTATTAATGATCCATTGAGAGGAATGAAAGAAAAATGTGTGTAATTACCATTCCATGGTGTCCATCACAACAAAAAAACAAAGATAAATGGATCAAATTTTAACAAAATATCAGAATGTGTTTGAGTTACCAGTAGGGTTACCCTCACATTTCCAAGTTAGACACTCTATTGATTTGATACTAGGAACCCCATTGCCTAATGAACTAGGATATAGGAGATCAATTCTAGAAAAGATGAGAAATAAAGGAAGATACAAGAATTAATTAAAAAATGACATATTTGCCCAAGTGCATCTCCTTGTGGTAACCCTACTATTCTTGCAAAGAAAAAGGATGGTGTAGGATTTGAGAAAATATGTAAATCAAATTCACAAGCCCTTGAAAACCTATTGGTAGAAAACTTGTCATAGAGAAGAAAAAGACAAGAGAAGGCAATGATTTAGTCTAAAAATATGAAAATTATATTCTAAGATAAAGAAAAGATCTATGTCTAAAATACAATGAGAGATCATCCTTATAAAGGAGATTGAAACCCAAAAAGGTAATGTAAAACTCTTTAGGGTATTTAATAATTACAAGATAATTATTAAATATAGGAAGAGAATTTAATCTAGGTTGTAGCATAATAATTAATAAAAATATATTAATTATTACATACTTAAAGTTTAGCTTAAGTGAACTAGAGTTAATTAAAAAATTTCTAATTACTCTAACACCCCCCTGCCTCCCCACCTTAAGATAAACTTAGGAAGTAGCTAAAAACCTATAAACTACCACTAAAAGAAGATTTGGGTCCCGAAAACAAGGCTTGATGAGGTACCCAATTAGAACCAAATCTCTATGAAATAGAGAAATAGAGAAAACCCATGAGGAAAACATCTACTCTAAAAAGAGATAGAAAAAGGATGCACAAATGAAACATCTCAAGATAATCTCTCAAGACGATAAGTACAATGAAAGCCTCCATGATAGAAGCTTGAGATTCCATAGCTCCCCTAGAATGGAAGAACTCTTGTGTCGATGAACATACCAATGTGACTCCAATTTGAAGGAAACAAAGAAAGTGGACAAGGATGATAAAAACCATATATGTAAGGTATAGCTAGAAGTCCTAGCTGATGCTCAAAGGAGAAAGCATGAGAATCATAGTAAAATGGAATCTCCAATGGGAGTGGAATAATAGGTTTGTTGAATCTATCATCTGAGAGGAGATGTGTGTCCTTTGATATATCCTCAACAACTTTAGTAGGTGGCTTGATGACTGGAGCTACAATAATAGGCAATGTTGAAGAGTAATCATGTGTAAGAGATGGATTCTAAATAGGAGGTGGAGGTGTAGAACTAAAAAAACTAGTCTTAGCAACAACACATAATTTCAAGTGACTTGACTTCGCCTTAGTAGACTCCCGTAAAAAGAGAGAGTGAGTCTTTGATAGTGGAGATGGTGGACCAGAATGTGAGAAGGATTATAGGAGGGAAGCATGATAAAAAATCCTTGTAGCAATAATATTCCTTGTCTTATTGTCTCTGATGTGCACTAAATCATGTGCAAACTCAATTGTCTTCCTTGTCCCACTATGTGTAATATGATAAATAGAGAGAAGATGGAGTACAAAGTACATTATTAAATGTACCATCATCAATGTCAATAGAACCTTTCCTACATATAGTCATAATAGTGTTATTACCCATCAAAATGTGTGGAGTAGGAGAAGCCTCAAAGTAGAGAAGAAATCTCGAGAAGATGCCATATGGTGTGAAGCACCTAAATCCAACAACCAACCAAAAGAATGAGGGATAGTAGTTGCACATAGTGCATGACCCTTTCCCATATCTTTACCATCTGACTAAAATGATGATGATGAAGAAGTTTATAAGAAGCAGAAGGAATATCTATGTTGCTTTTCTAAAGAAGAGCTATCAAATCTAAAACATGTTTGGCATAGCCATCTAACTTCTTCTCATAGCAATGTGACTCATCATGATTAGGCTTATTACAATAAGAACACTTCAGTTTTTCTAGTTTTGATTTACCCCCTTTAGGAGGAAGTGGTCCTAATGAATTGTGAGTGCTAGAATCAATCTAAAACTTTTTAGAATTATATTTCAGAGTCTTCTCCTTTGTCCCTAAAGATGGCTGAGCTACCAATGCATGACTCTATGAGCCTGTGAGAGAATCCAAGTTTTGAGAAATCTTAGCTTGCTCTTGAGTTAACCAATCATAGAAAACCTCAAAGGATGACATGGTAAATCTATTACCCAAAGCATCTTTGGTGGAACAGAAGATAGAAGAATAGATTTGAAAGTTCCCATGAAGCTTAGAAAGAATCAAGTAGATACACTCAGTGTTAGTCTTCATTTTTCCACAACCTTGCAATAAATATCTCAGTTGATTGAACTTCATCTAGAAGTCCTCAATAGAAGGAAAATAATTTGGTATAAGAGAGGTAAGCTTTGCCTCAATCTAAAGTTCCCTGAACTCATATATTATACCAAACAAGCCTTCAAGCTTGGCCCGCATAGCTAGAGGAGTATTGCACCCATCTAGATGAAATTGTAGACTGTCTAAGACCTATAAATCAATCAATCCTATTGCCTCATTCATCTTGTTCTTATGTTACATGACCTCAAAAGGCCTTTGTAAAACTAGCTATACTACATCTAAACAAGACCACAATGCTTTTGACCGAAGAAGTTGTGTCATTAAGATCTTCCACGTGTGATAATTATGAGGGGTCAGATGTTCTAGACAACAAGTGGTCTCAGCCATTATTTTAGAAGGGGTTTTTGATGTTTTCTAATATGCTAATATAATAATAGAAAGTAATATAAAACATCTCCCAAAATGAAAATAACTAAACCCCAACTTATAGAAAGAATGTCTAAATGAGAGAAGAGCAAAAAAGCTTTAGATATGAATCACAAATACATATTTTTTATAGGCCAAAAAAGATCAAATGACAAAAGCATTATTTCCACTCAATTTTACTCCAAACTGATTTCAAATCTGGAATGTAGACAATAAATCATGTACTTTTTTTTAAAATGGCATCAAAATAGGTATCCATATGAGCTCAAACGAAGTCTTTGAAGTTGTAAAAAGTTTGTGATTTGTAATTTTTGGAAAAATACAGAAACAAATATAACAAATAACTTGTACCAATGTCTAGATCATGGAATTCTACCCCAAAACAAAAAATAATTACTCAAAGAAAGGATTCCATATGAGGGTAATATCACTATTTGAAAATCCCCTCTATAATTATTTTTTCTTAAACACTATTGTTTCACCTCCAAAAAACAAAAAAAAAAAAAGCCCAAAAAATGTCAGATCTATTATGTCAAACCCTCTTTCGCCTCTTTCTTCAATTATTGAACAAGCTACAATAGATCTAGCTTTGATACGATGTAGGAATTGAGCAAATATGCAAATCAATTCCACAAGCCCTAAAAAATATACATGTAGAAAACCTATCATAGAGAAGAAAAGACAAGAGGAGGCAAGGGTTTGGTTTGAAAATATGAAAATTGTATTCTCGAATAAAG
This sequence comes from Cupressus sempervirens, assembly GCA_028749045.1. NCBI lineage: Eukaryota > Viridiplantae > Streptophyta > Pinopsida > Cupressales > Cupressaceae > Cupressus > Cupressus sempervirens. The sequence goes on along the minus strand of CM053787.1, from coordinate 273,452,623 downwards.
AAAAGATCTGTGTCTAAAATACAACAAGAGATAGTCCTTTTAAAGGAGATTGAAACCCAAAAAGGTAACATAAAACTCTTTAGGGTGTTTAATAATTACAACATAATTATTAAATACATGAAGAGTATTTAATCTAGGTATTTAATAATTAAAATATAATTATTAAATTGAGGAATAGAATTTAATCTAGGTTGTATCATAATAATTAATAAAAGATATTAATTATTAGATACTTAAAGTTTAGCTTAAGTGAATTAGAGTTAATTAGAAAATATCTAATTACTTTAACAGATGGTACATAGAGGCTTTGTATTGATTATAGATCATTGAATAAGATCATTGTAAAAAAATAGATACCCAATTCCTTAGATAGATGATCTCTTAGACTAGCATAGAGGGGCAAAATTATTCACTAAAATTGACTTGAAATCTAGGTACCGTAAAGAACCAATTAATCCAATAAATTTATGGAAGACTACTTTTAAATATAAAGAGGGACCATTTGAATGGTTGGTGATGCCTTTTGGTCTCACAAATGCCCCAGCCACATTTAGGAGGATGATGAATGATATTCTTAGGCCATTCACTGACTCATTTGTAGTTGTATATCTAGATGATATACTAATTTTGAATAAGACTTGGGAAGAACATTTGCAAAAAATACTTTCTACATTACAAGACCATGAACTCTATGCAAATAAAGAAAATACTTTTTTGGTATACAAACTATTAAGTACTTGGGATATGGGTATGTGCATCATCATTGTGTGCCAAAAAGTGGCAACCTAAAAATTATGTAGTTTTATAATGCCTCAAAGAATTTCATAATCTAGTCTAACTTTTTTCCCATCCATCTTGATGCCAAACCCAAAAAAAATACCTTTATAAGACCTATTATATCTTTGGATAGCAATCCTACATGGTCAATTAAAAAATGACCTGAAAACATGTTTTTGACCTGATCTTGTGTATTTTTACTTCAAACATGTAGCTAGCAATTTGTTTTGACCCAAATTTGATGAAACATAAAGGGTTTCCTAAGAATGTTCTTAGCTTTCCATAACTATAATGTTTGTCAAATTACAAGTTTAGTTAGTAATTATTACTTATTTTCTAATGGATTTACATATAAAGTGTTGATTGACACACCACTTTAAAAACAAATATAACTTTCAAATGTTACAACATTTTCAAAACCCAAAAGATGCACCACATTCTATGCTTCTTATACTATAAGGAAAAAAGAAAAGAAAATTTAATTTTGCAAAATTTTGAATTAGTTGAGGTGGTCACACAGGGGAGTTTTTAATTCCAAAAATACTATAGTGGAAAATTAAAAATTAATTGTTTATTTAGAATAAAAATACTCAAAAATATATGTCACATTCGTAAATGAGTCTAATTCTTATATCTAGAATATTATTAAAAAATATTATAATTTGGTTTTGATTAAGATGGTTAGGCATACATCTACTCATTTTTTTCCTAAAATGTTTGTACTATTGCATTAAAATTAAAAAAATTGACCAATCAAATTTTATTTCTTTAAGATAAGGCCTAGTATTTTAGAAACTAAATTTAATTTCCTAGAGACACTTTTCTCTAAAATTTTTGATACAAAGTTCATAACAAGTTGAAAATTGCACATCAAGTTGACATAACCCTAATTTGTTGATTTTTCATTGACACTTAAGGGCATAGTTTGGATGACCATGATCTTGAAAATACCCATATGTTATTGATAGTAAGGGTGTTCATGTTGATCCTAAAAGGATCCTGGTAATTAAAGTTTGGTTTTCTCCAAGGAACTCATAGAGTTATGTAGCTTCTTTGGGTTAGTTAACTTTTATTACAAATTTGTGTTTGAATTTTCACATTTTTCTTGGCCTTTGAATCATTCATTACGAGGAGGTGTGAAAGTGAAATTCAAGTGGATAGGTGCTCAACAACAAGAATTTGAGGATCTAAAACAAAGTTTTTGTTCTACACCATTTTTATCTCTTCTCGATTTACAACAGTCATTTGAAATACAAATTGATGCATCAGAATATGCCTTGGGAGTAGTCCTCGTACAACATGGACATCCAATTTGGTACCATAGTGAGAAATTTTCTGATGCACTGCATAGATATCCCACCTATGATAATGAATTATATTGTATTGTTTAAGCTTGCAAGCAATGGAAACATTATATATTGGAAAATGAGACTTTCATTTATACAGATCACAAACCCCTTCAATTTTTGCAAATACAAGGTAAATTATAGAATGATAGGCATCAAAGATGGTCAACTTATGTTCAAAAATTTCATCTCAACATTCTTCATCAGAAAGGAAGCACCAATAAGTTAGCAAATTGTTTGAGTAAGCCTCCAATTGCAAGAATAAGTATGGTATTAGACTCATGTAGTCACCTAACAGAAAATTGGGCCCACTTATATGGATATGATAATGATTTTTTTAGATGTTTGTACTGACCTAGTGGAAGTTAAACATGTGAATAATTTTTACTTGCAAGATGGAATGCTTTGTCACTTTGGCCAAATCTATGTTCCTGAGGAAGAACAAAAGTTAATATGGCAAGTTCACTTTAGTAAGTTTTCTGGTCATTTTGGAATAGGTGAGACTACTGCTATAATAAAAAGATATTTTTGTTGGCCAAAAATGAAAAATGATGTGATGAAATTCATTCAAGCATGTGCGATTGCAAAGCTTGCAAATCATAAGTTGGGTTTATATTTACTATTTCCTATCCCACATATACCTCAGAATTCAATTGTAATGGATTTTATGTCTAGTTTACCTACCACTCAACATGGGCATGGTTGTGTATATGTTGTAGTTGATAAATTTTCCAAAATGACAATCTTGGTGGCTTATAAAAAGGCAATCTCTGTAGAAGAAACTACAAAACTCTTTTTTGAGCATGTTTGGGTTCATTTTGGGGTACCAAAAAGAATTATTTCAAATAGGGATAGTTGGTTTCATGGTAAATTTTGGTCTTCATTATGGGAAATGATGGACAGAAAATTAGAAAACTCTATTGCTTTTCACCCTCAAACATATGGTCAAACTGAGGTTGTTAATCAAATGATTATTCAAATCCTGCATATGTATCACTCCAAACATCCTTGTACATGGGATGAGAGCCTTCTATACATACAACATAGCTACAATAGGATAATTAATAGTTCAACTAGTCATAGCCCATTTGAAGTTTGTCTCAGATATTAGCCCTTAGGAGCAATAAATGTTTCTAGTTTTGTTATGCAATCTGACTTGGTACCATGCTTGGAGAAGGAGAAGGACAAATAAATGAAGTTCATTGATAAAGCACATCATTTGCCGCAACAAGTTCATGAAATTTTGGAGCAGACCACTAACAAGTATAAAGAGAGGCACGATGAGCATCAAACTCCTCATAATTTTTAGGTTGGGGATAAAGTATGGTTGCATTTCCAAAAGGAACACTTATAAGGTCCTCATAGGAAGCTTCATCCTATTTTCTATGGTCCCTATGAGATTATTAAAAAAAATTGGTGAAAATGCACTTGAACTCAACTTGCCTCCATTTTTGGGTGTTCATCTAGTCTTCAATGTAGAATTATTGAAGCCATAGGTCTCCCTCCTTTACTAAATATCATATATGTTGTTGAAGAAATCAGTCATACAAAGTTGAACCTAGAAGTTGTCAATCCACTTCATAGTGCTCAAATTGTGGAAGTTGTCATAAATAATTTGAGGAACTAGAAAATCTATTTAAACCATGTGTTAAAAGCAGTCCACAATTTGTTCAATAGTGAAAATGGATTACATGTGAATAAATCCAGCTTCATTTTCTGCATCTAATTCAAAGTGTGGATGAAATGAGGTCCATTTCCTCTCAAGGAGGTGGTCAAAACATATTCCAATAAGATGCAGAGGATGCTAGTACAAGCAAAAATGGAAAAATATTGAAATCCATTGTTTTAGTATTTTCTATGCTCTAGTATTTTGCATTTTTAGAGGCCTCTAAGGCATTTTTGGGCTTTAGAAAATAAGTCATAGCATTACATTGAAGACTTCCCGCAATAAATGTAGAACTCTAGAAGACCTTTCTAGAAATTCTAATGGTTAATCATTTGAGCTATGAGAAGAAAGTTATGACTTTTACAAGTAGACATAAATTTTAATATAGACTTTTGTAGTTTTTATAGTTGTTAGAGTTTATTCTGTAATTAGTTAGTTTGTGGTCTTTTTTTTTTCATATCTAAGGGATAATGGTGACCCTTGGGATCTATCAAACCTGTATAAAATCTATTTTTGAAATGAATGGATGACTTTTTGGATTGTAGAAACATTTACTATTGCATTTTAATTGCTTTCAATTTAGTAATAATACCACAGGTTCTATAATAGATATTGTAATGTGAAATTCTAATTCTAATCAAGCCATGACTTAATGATTTGGTCAAAATTTATGAATGAATCTGTAGATATTCTTCTAAAATTATAGATATTGTAGAGCCTATGCCTCTTGTAACATCCACTTCATTCTTGAAGCAACTAAACCATTAGTAAAATATAATATAATATATAGTATGTATTAAAATATTAAATCATATATAAAATATGAAACATGTGAATGATGCCAACCCTGAAGATTTTCAAACTATAGTAAACAAAAATGTAGAAGGAAGAATAACCTTTCATCTAGTATCACCATTCTTTGACATCAACCTTTGTCTTTGTCCTTGACTGCCTTGGCCATTTCGCCCACTTGTGAATCCTCTTTTTTTCCATATAGGCCCAAGCCTCCTAGGAAAAATATAGTTAATATGTTGACTCTCAGCCTCACCCCTAAAACTTTTAAGGAAATAGATGATGATTGAATGCTAGAAATTGTTCATTTTTTCTCTGCCCATCACCAGGTCACCATACTTCTTCCTCCATCCCTTTGGCTCCTATTATGAGAAGACCTTAAATAATAATTGATGATATGGAAATCTTGATACCTCCGAGATCTGAAGATGATGAGTTAGATAACAAATTTTATTTACCTTAGTCTAAAAGAAGAGGTAGGCCGCTGGGATCCAAAAAAAAACAATTTGTTGGTAAAAGTGGTCCTACTCAATTGATTAACACTTCTATTGATGGATCTATGGATTCTAAGCATTCCCCCACTCAAGATTTTCCTCATGAATTATGTTTCTTGGAACATAAGGGGACTTGAGTGCCTTTATAGGAAGCACATTATCAAGCATTATATCGACACTATTAATCATACAAATTTTTAACTACTTCAATAATTAAAAGCCAATAATTTTGTGCTTGAAAGAAACCTAAATTTTATATGGAAGGACTCTTTTAAGGTTTTTTCCAATCATACTAATGGTAAGGGGGTTTTTCCCTTCTCATTAATCCTAAATGGATTCCCTGCATCAAGGGTAAAGGTGTGTCTCCCTGTAATAGGGTTGTTTGTGCCACTATGAATATTAACTCTTTGTCATTTGGTTTTTGTTCCATCTATGCCTCCAACAATTATAAAGAATGACCATACTTTTGGTCTTGGTTTACTTCCCTCCCTAGTATACCCAAGATTTTTAAGGGAGATTTCAATATGACTTCTATACTATCTCATGCTTTTGAATTTATCAAGCTAAATCTATTTTCTTCGATTGGTTTGATCAACCCCTAGGGTGGTGTAGCAAATTTAACTACCAGTGGGGAGGCCCTCAAAAAATTGTTTGATACCTAGATATCCTATTTTCCATAGATCCCTCCCTTAAGGATATGTGGGCTTGGGTTAAGGATAAGATATTCAAGAAGCTTAGTAAGAGGCATAACAAATCCCTCTCCCTTGTAGGAAGTGTTCAGGTTTTAAAAGAATTCTCTCTTCTTATAATATTTACTGCTCCTCAACTTGGATGTTTAACAATTGTCAAATTATTAAAATTCATAAATTCATTAGGAACTTCCTTTGGTTTGATGGCAAAGCTAAAAAGAAAAGGCACACTATTAAATGGGACTATTGTTCCACTGATAAATTCCTTAGAGGTTTATGTTTAAAAGAGCTTAAGTTTCAAGGGACTACCCTTGCTGCCAAGTGGATCTTTCACTCTCTAGAAGGAGGTGAGCCCTAAAAGGTCCTTATTAGAAGCAATATTGAAAGAGGAATTCTTTAAAAGGCTAAGTCTTGGAAAAACATTCCTTGTTGTGCTATCATAGAGGATCACCTTCTCATTATTGTTCAAGGCTCTTTGGTCTTTAAAACTATTTGGAAGGCTTGGGAATATGTTAATCAATATATCACAAATAAAGACTTCATTGATCATGAAATTCTTTATGGTGAAAGAACTATTTGGTGGAGCTTGTATCTTGTAGGAAAACCTCTTGCCCTTTCCTAAGGATGCTCTGCTAAACATTTGAATAATCTAGGAATATCTCAATTCATTCATCTTTTTTAGAAAGATAAGCTTATTAGTTGGGAGGATATTAGTGCTAAATGTCATATTTTTTTTTCTTTCAAAAGAAGACCTATATTATGACCGTCAAAGATTTTAAGGACTTTCCCATAGTCTACCATGTTGATTCTCATATATTTCTTAAGATCAATGGCCAAATGGTATGACTATGCAAAAAATTAAAGCCAAAAATATTTACAAAGTCATTGATGCCAAAAATGAAAATATTTGTCATATTAAAAAAATTAGGTATACGAAGTTAGATGATAATATGTGGAAGAAACACCTTAAAAAATTGTGTAAATTTCATATTGAGCCTAAGATCAAATGATTTAGATGGCTTCTTCTTTTGGACAGACTCCCTTGAGGAAAGATTCTATTGATAATGATGCTTGTAGATTTTGTGGTCTTCCAAACCCAAGAAGACATATCTTCTTTGATTTCTCTTTTGCCAAAAGTATTTGGCATATGTTTGGTATCAATTACCCTTTCTTTGTGAATATTTTTGAAATTATTAGTGGATATATTGATGGTATTAAAAAGGATGCTAATATGTATTGCTATTAGTTATAGTTTTAGTTACATATTAATAAATATTTCTTCTATTTTACAATTAATAATTGTATATCCACAAATTTATGATAACAAAAAGTTAGGGTTTAAGTGATGATTATTATCATTGTTAGAATTACTTTCTTGATCATGAATAGAGTCAAGTTAGGGTTTAAACTAAGTTTTAGCATTTAATATTAGGATTAGGGCTAGAATATCATGGTTAGGACTGAGATTTATATATCATACTTGGTATTTTCTAAGTTTAAGATATTGGTTCAAGATTATGGATTATGGTTAGGTTTAACATTTATACCACATGATGGTAATTAGTATTATGGTTAGACATTCAATTTATATTCATATGTAGGTAAGTAGTTTAGGTTTACATCAAGGTTAGAGTTATGGGTTACAAAAATTATTTATTTATTACCGTTTAATGTTTGGATAAGAATTAGCATTAGGGTTGGTGGAAGGATTATAATTATGGCTAGGGTAAGAGATTATCATGCTTAGTATTACCAGTTAGGGTTCCACAGTTGATTATGATTAGGAGTAGGTGAAGTTAAACTTTTTGACAAGTTTAATTTCATGGTTATAGTTAGGCTTGTAATGTTTTTTTTATTATATATTTAAGGGGGTTAAAAAAAGATGCAACAATATCAATGAGAGTCCAAAAATGGACATTAGGTTTATAATTGAGATAATAGTTTAGGTTTATAACATTATGAGGGTTAGGGTTGTGTTTATAATTTGAATTATGATCTTATTTAGGATCAAGATCATGTCAAAATAAATAGAAAGTTTCCATAATTATCAAGGTGCCTATTTTATTATAGGCACTATGAGGAATAATAGTGCTTAAAGAAGATATCTCTTCAATTACATTATATATATTATTAAAATAAATATATATAATCTAGTAACTATGGCATGTGAGATTATGAGAAATGTCTAAATAGAAAACTAAAATGTGTGCCTGATTAAGGATACTTGGGTTTGTATGTAGGCATCGACAAGACTACTAAAGCTAAGCAGTTTAGATCTCAGACCTATGTTTTGTGGAGTACAGTTTAGATCTAACTATTTTTTTAGGTTATTGTTTCTCAACTAAATGTAGTGAAAATGATGAGGATTTTAAGCATTTTATCAAATTTATAGAACAATGTGCTAAGCATGCTGTTGTTACAACTAAATGTAGTGAAAATGATGAGGATTTTGAGCATTTTATCAAATTTATAGAATAATATGCTAAACATGCTTTTGTTACAACTAAATGCAGTGACAATGATGAGGATTTTGAGAATTTTAACAAATTTATAGAATAATGTGCTAAACATGCTCTTGTTTTTTTATAAGAAAAATAAGTTTTAAATGGATCTTGAAACCCAAAAGTTCTTACGAAGCAAAGGGCTATGAAAAATTCAAAACAAGCCTAGAAATAGTACTACGGCCAATATAAAGGCTAGAACAAAAAATAGGCAAAAAGCCAAATAAAAAAATAATAGACACAAGGAAAACTAAAGACAAAATAGATAAGCCTTCACTTACTCCTCTACCTTCCTATTAAGGTCCTAAATTGTTTCTACTACTTCATGGGCTTTCTGAACCTACTCTTCCATTTTCTCTTGGTTCTTCACATAGGTCTGATCTTAGTGACTCTCGGTTATGTCCATTATAGTTTCCTCTTCCATCCTATATTTTTCTTTGTCCTTTTCCTCATTCTTGACAACAAAACCCCTGGCTTTCAACTTACTAGCGAAGGTAATAATGTTTTCATTGAGAGAGTTCAGAATAGAGAACATTTGTTTAGCCATGTTGTGGTTGTGAGTCCCTAGATTTTTCATCCTTTTCTCAACCAACCTAATACAATCCCCTTGGTTTGTTGGATTCCATTGCTTAAACTTCTTCCCCTAGCTTTCCAACTATCCCATTCTTTATTTTACCTCCTCTAGTTCACGAAAGAGCCATTTAATTGATTTGAAGTTAGCAAGTACATTCCCACCTCCCATGTATTATTAGTGATGGCCACAAGCACCAGTTCAATTAGTTCCTCTAACTAGATCTTTCCCTCCTTTTATTCAAGGATTTGGGGATTCATGAACTCTCTCACAATCCCCATCTTTGGGGTTCTAGCATTGAAATTTTTCCAAGCCACATGCCTATATTTTATAACAACCTCTCCACTTCCTTCCTCCATTTTCTCCTTTTCTTTCTCCTATGGGTGAATTTGAGAGGGAGGAAGAACAAAAATCTCTAGACCAAAATGAATTTTACCCTCTAAGGGAAAATCTTCATCTTTCATCCTCCTTTGCTTCTTTTTGGGTTTTCCAACTGGCTCCTCTCTATTCTCATCATCCTCTCCCTTATTGTCATCATTCATAACCATGTCTTCTGCTTCCTCATTATACTTATCTTCACCTTGACCAACAACTCTAGGTCCATAGCCCCTAGGGACTTTCCTACATGGAAATTTACTTGGAGTAGGAGTATCCTTGTCTTTACCCTTGGCCTTCTTTCCTAATGAAAGATAATCTTCCTCCCGTGAGCTTATACTTTGAACATATTTTGCATTTGAGGATAAGTTAGAGCTCCTCGTCTCCTTGGACATCACCACAACATGTGACAAGGATTTACCACTAGATTGGGCCTTAAAATATTCATATATCAAGAGAAGTAAACCATCATATAGGGAAAAGTTAGCACTAGGTTTTTTCTTGTACCATAAAATAATCTTGTGCATGGAAGAATACAAATAAAAAGGAAAGGAAACCTTAACCCCATAATGAATATGATTGAGCAAAAAAAATGATGGGTTCTAACCCTATCAAACCTCCTATCCAAAGAAATAAACTCAATAATGACCCTCAACACATACCTTCAAAGCTTCATAATCGACTCTATCTCATAGTAGGTTTCACATTTTGCTAGTTCCTTCTTCTCCTCCATGTTCTTGGAAAAATCCTTAACTTCATTTGTTGACACCTTTTTATCTCTGTAGAAATTGAAACGGGTATGTGTAGGATCATGGTGTACCAAACTATGGCCTTAAGTGGCAACAAAAAACCAGCAAATCAGGGTTATGTCAACTTGACAGATAATTTTAAAGTGGTTCTAGACTTTATATCAAAAATTTGTAAGAAAATAATTTGTAGGAAATTGAATCTAGTTTCTAAAATACAAGGCCTTATCTGGAGAAAAAATTATTTGATTGGTCAAAAGTTTGGATTTTAATGCAGTACTACAAAAATTTCAGGGCAAAAATAAAAAGTAGGTGTATGTTTGACCACCTTAATCATAATCAAACGATAATATTTTTAAATATAATTTTAGATATAAAAAGTAGACTAATGCCTGGATGTGACACATATTTTTGGCAATTTTTATTCCAAATAAATAATTAATTATGAATTTTGTACTATACTATTTTTAGAATTAAAAAAATTTCGTGTCTAACCACCTTAATTAGTTTTAAAAAAATCAAAATTAAGTTTTTTTTTTTCTTATACTAGTCAAAGCATAGAATGTGACGCATCTTTTGGATTTCACAAATCTTATATGGTTTGAAAGTTATAGCTATTTTTCAACCAATATGTCAATTAGCACTTTGTAGCTAACTCCATTAGAAAATAAGTAATAATTACTTACTGAACTCGTAATTTGACAAAACTTACATTTATAAAAAGATAAGAACATTCTTAAGAAACCCTTTTCATTACATCAAATTTTGGTTATAAAAAAGTCGTCAGCTACATGCTTGAAGTAAAAAACACATAAGAACATGCCACAAACACATTTTCGGGATGTTTTAAAGATGACCATATAAGGTTGGTATTGAAAGATATAGTAGGAATTATAAAGGTATTAATTGTTTTCATTTAGTATCAGGATGGGTGGGAAAAAAGTGGTAATAGATTTTGAAATTCTTTGAGGCATTTCAGAACTACATATTTTTCAGATCGCCATTATTTGGCACACCATGATCCTGCACATACCCAAACCCTCATTTGGGATTTCAGTGGCATGGGCAATGATCTCTATAGTAACTTGATATGACACCCCATCATTTTTTACCCTACCATCCTTCCACAAATTTACCATAAGATTGGTAATTTCTGGGTCATACCCATGAAGCTTGGAAATGTAGTTTGTGATGCCACCCTTTTCAAGTTTCTCCTAGACTTTAGTCCTCTGCTTTCATTTCTTCACCTCACCAAATAGTTCTTTCCCACTCCACTCACCCACCATCTCAGTAACCTGAGTGGTATCCTTTCTCATAAATACATTCCTCCTTTTACCTTCCTCTATCCACTGTATACTCTAATCAAAACTACTTTGTCTTTCAATTCTAGTAAATTGGTAAAGAAAATAAACCACCCATAAGGCATGGCAATTTGACACTAAAAATGTCATCCACTTGGTCCTCCTATATTTTTGATAAATGCATTGGCTTTTGCACATACTAGCATTAGTTTCCATAGTTAAATTGAGATTCCACCTATACCTTCCTTGATCCTCTCCTGATCAATTAGGCTTTTTGCGACTAATAGAATATTCCCACCAGTATTCCACATCATCACCATTTCTTTCTTTATTGCTTTGTTGGCACACCAATTGGCCGTCGAGTTAGCCTCCCTATACTCATGGCTAACATGAATATTTTCAAAATTTCCAAGTGTTGTACGAATTTCTTCAATTATATTTGCAACTATCTAGGTAGGTTCGAGAACACCAATAATACATCTAGTGATATTGTTTGAGTCACCCTCCAACCATAAATTTTTTGAATCCCACATCCAAGGCTAATTTAATGGTGTGGACAGTAGCACTAGCTTCAACATAATAGTTTTTCTAGAATCCCAAGGGGTATGAAAGAGTAGCAACTCCCCTAGCATAAAAATTTCTAATTATACCTCTAGATCTCAAAGGACCATGGTTCCCTTTAGTTGCTCCATCAAAGTTGGCTTTATGACAATCTTTACGTGGGAGTTTCCACTTCACCTCTTGTCTTTTAGTTCTTCTATCCTTTTCCCTTTGAACCTTACTATTGCCTCCTTCTTCAAGATCTCTCCCTTCCTTATCTAGAAATTTTCCTTCATAATACTATTGATTTTATCCACAAGCACATAAGCAGGTTCCTCCTTGCCTCTAAAAATTTCATTGTTTCTCTCCTTCCATACTCCCCAGCAGAAGTGAGGCAAAGTCCAAATTATTATACTATGTGACTTTGTGCCATTATATGTACTACATTACTTGGCTTATATCAACTAACCCCATAGTTCTTAGTGAGAAAATCTCAAACCTCCTTGGAATAAGGGCAATGGATAAAGATATGTTTATCGACTCTAATTGATGCTTGCAAAGAATACATATATTTGGGATATACTAACCTCTCTTTTCCAAATTATTTAGAGTGAGGAATTTATCTTGTAGCATTAGCTACAAGGAAATGTTAATTTTAGGGGTAAGGCCAAGCAACCAACCCTTAGCCCAAATGCGTTTCTCCTTTAGGCTCTAAAGGGAGTTATACCCTAAGGCCACTAAATAAAAACAATTAGGATTACCCTCCCATATTAATTCATCCTTTTTCTTGTTCAAAATTATTGAATTCAACATCACCATTATTGGCTTGAGATCATTTGAAATGAAAGATAGGTCTCTCCATACTTGGTGTGTTCTGTAATCTCTAACTTTCAATCAAAATTACCTATTACAAATATTTTCCCAATTTTCATAAATAATATTTTTGATGAGAGGACATTGAATCAACCAATTATCCTACTAGAATAGGATGTCTTCTCCATTTTTGACTTTCCACTTGGTCTTATAATTAGCTAAGGCTCTTTCCTTAAGAATCCTATTCCAAATGATCAAGCCATTTGAGTTGTCAGGGTCATTAAACAAAAACCTAAGAGAAGGCCTCCTAATATACTTCTCCACCAAAATGTTTCTCCATTCTCATGTTCTACTGAAATTTTTCCAAACCCACTTAGGTAGAAGAGCATTATTGAGAAGCCTAAGTTTCTTGATTCCAAGACCACCATAGCTCTTGAGGAAGCATACATTATCCCAAGCAATGAGAGATTATCTTTTATGTTCCTCAAGACCAAACCATAGAAAATATCTCTACATCTTTTCCATTTTATCAGCATATTTGGCCAAAATCCCAAAGAGACTCAAGGCATATGTTGGAAGATTCTAAAGAGTAGACTTCACCAATAGATATTTTCCAACTTGGATTAGGGTGGTACCTTTCCATCCTACTAGATTCTTACTAAAGCTATCAAGAATCCTATTCTAGAAAGAATCTAATGACTTAGTTCGCAAATGAAGTCACTACGCCTACTCTTGTTACAATCATTTCTTAAGAAAATTACTCACTAAAGTCAAATACCTTAAATATGGACATGAGTACTAAATGGAAACCACTCAAAATATATAGACTATCTTTTGGAAGAAGCTTTATCTCCACCATGCTAACTATTACTTGAATATATTTTGATGTGTATTTTTAAAACCTATTGTAAAGAATTCCATATCATACGTCTTAGAGTGAAAATATGAACAACAAAATTAGATGGTTCAAATTATTTGATGGATAACAACATTGGCAATGGACATAAAATTAAATTTTGGAAAAGATAATGAATAGACCTGATGTAGTCATTGAAAAGAAATAAGGGGTCAAGAGGCCAACAATGTGATTACTATTTGATATCACAATGATGGTTGGTTTCATAGGTGGAAAGGAAAGATGGCTGAAAGACTTCAAGAACTTGTTTTATAGAGTAGGATTCAAAAGTTATTAAATCTTCAAATTACTTTTCCTTCAAACCCTTATAGAAATTTCTAAGCAATAAATATAATATTAAAATAAACAAGCTCCATAAATAAATAAAGTTTCTTATGTGACAAAAAAAATGTGTTGTATGTGTTATGTTCCACTATACATTGATGAAAGGAGTCTATATTGTATTTGTAGTTTTCTAAAGAATAATCACTTATAATTTGTGTGGGAAAAAAATATAAATTTGTATGCAATATCTTCCATTTACATTTTTAAAATCATGTAATATTTTATTTGTATAATATAATAGAATGAAGGAATTAAGATTAGTGAAAAAATTGACGTTGGGGAAACGATGAACTCCATTCCAAATATCTAGAGAAAATCATAAGACTTCAAGAAGGACTGTGAAAATAAATTTGATGGAATAAATGAGAAGATTGAAGAGCCTAATAAATATTTCAAAACTATGATCACTTGTCTTGAATTGGGTGTGGTTGTTTCCTCCATTTGCAAAGTACAAAAAGAAATGATGAGCAAGGTTGTGTTTGGGGTCATCAATTTGAAGAGAGAAATGAAAAAGGTGGGCCAATCAAAGAAAAATAATTGCAAGGAGATAAAAAGTGCTACTTAAATCAAGAACTAGATTGAAGAGAACAAGTATAGCAATGAAGATTGGGATAAAATTATACAATCTTAGTGTCTCTTTCCTATGTTTTTGATACTTTTTTGGGGTTTTCTGTTGGTTACCTATTTTCTCTATTGTCTTATAAACATTTTCATAAATTTGTGAAGATGTTGAGGTTGTTTATGTTATCTCATTACTTTGTTTATTCACACTGTTGTTGGGGTTGTAAGTCTTTTAACATGGTCAATAAGTTTAGTATTTTAAAGTTTAGACTTAAGTTAGTTTTAGGTGTACATGGTTTAAAATATTAGAAGAAAATTGATATTTTTGATTAATTTTAATTTTTGTAAGTTATAGGTAGGACTCTAACCACTGGGGTTAGAGTGTGCTTCTCTTCTACTTGGGAGTAATGGTCCATGATAGAAATCGTATGAATAATTTGTTGTTATCTGGGTTTAGGACCCTCTTCTTTCTTTTTCTAATCAAATTACAGTGAACATCAATGGCATGAATGAGTTATTTAGTGTTCACAAAAATATGTTTTTCATTGTTAGAAGTTAACTCTTGTTAGCTATGTGTATATATACATACATACACACACATATGTATGTGTCTATGTATATATGTATGTATGTATGTATGTACGTATGTATGTATGTATGTATAGAGAGAGGTCTTGTGATTGTGGATTATGGGTTATAAGAAAAAGAAACAAGACATTAATCATTGCCCATTTGTTTTGATCAATTTTTGAGAGCTACATGTGAAAGAGGGTGGCAAGCTCTAAATGTTGGTGGAGACTAGTAGAGATTTACGATTTTTTCTATGCCCTTGTGATCATTGCATTTTTTTGTCATGTCCTTGTGATCTCTTCATCTCATTGTCACACCCTTATGATATTTGTATATGTATGTATGTATATGTATATATATATACATACACACGCATATCTCTATGTCTATGTATGTATTTAAACATACAGATCTTGGCGCAAATACAAAAAATATATAACTCACTCAACACGTAGCATGACCACAGATGTGATGGAAATGCCTATTGGTAAGTAGATTCCTCTTTTTCTCTCTCATTTTTCATGTGTTTATTTCACTTGAACTATTATTTCTTAGGGGGTATTTTGTAATATTTGATTCATTTTATGCAAGCGGTGATGAGGACATTCCTAGGTGTACCTATCTCAGATGTATGTTAACACTAAAGAATTGTGATGAATTTCTCATGAGGAATGAAGATGGACTTCCCCTAAGAGTAGCCCAACTCCTAGGTACTTTAAAGATTAATCCTTTCTTAAATATTTTAGATGTTAATGAGGAATTTAGATTTTGGGGGGGTGGGGGTGGGGGCAATATGAGATTCCACCTTTATGTGGTTGACCCTGATTAGTAGAGAATATTAAACTATTCTCAAAACCAAGTGAAGTTCAACATTAACCTATGATTGCATGACAAATAACTATATGAATCTCTTGGTTTTAGGAAATCTAGAAAAAAGTCATACTTCAACATCAATCTCAATTTTTATGCATAAGATATCAGGTGGATCTAAAAAATATAATAGGATTGAATTTTTGTTAGAGATCTTTAATTAGGTATTTTAAGTTATACACCATCATGAACATTGTAACTTTGAATCTTACAAGTAGAGTTCTAATTTTCATGATGGTCTATAATTTTAAAAACTTAATAAACCTATTAAATAAATGTAATATTTCTGCACTTTTTCATCTATGCCTATTATCCATGCATATAGAATGTAGTTGCACATGCATTATCAATTCAAAGTGGTAGAATTTTATTTTGGATGTGACAGAAAAATGATATGCACCATAAGATGGGGAAAATGATGTCACTTTTGTAGGTCTAGAATCTTTTTCATACTTTATAGATTGATCAAGTTTTTAAAAGATTTTAGATGTTAATGGAGAATTTAGATGTTGGGGAGTGGGGCCAGATGAGCTTCCACCTTCATGTGGTTGTCCTTGATTAGTAGAGAATATTAAATTATTCTCAAAACCAAGTGGAGCTCAACATTAACCTATGATTGCATGAAAACTAATTCTATGAATCTCTTGAATTCAGGCAATGCAGGAGGAGGACATACTTCAATATGCAATCTCAATTCATATGCATAAGACATTAGGTGCAGGTGAAAAGTGCAACATGTTTGCATTTTTGTTAGATGTCTTTAATTAGGTATTTAAGTTATAGACCATCACAAACATTGTAACTTTGACTCCTGTTGCTAGAGTTCTAATGTTCATGATGGTGTATAATTTTAAAAATGTAATATAGCAATTAAATAAACGTAATTATGCTATGTTTCTTCAACTACACCTATTATCCATGCATATAGAATGAAGTTGCATGTGCATTCTTGATTCAGAGTAGCATAATCTTATTTTGGATGTGGCAAAAAAATGACATGCACCAAAAGATGGGAAAATGATGTCACTTTTGCAAATTTGGAACCTTTTTTATACTTTAAAAATTCATCCTTTCTTAAATATTTTATTTGTTAATGAGGAATTTAGATGTTGGGGGGAATGAGCTTCCACCTTCAAATGGTTGGCCTTGTTTAGTAGACAATATTCAACTATTCTAGAAACCAAGTAAAGGTCAACATTAACCTATTATTGCATGAAAATTAACTGTGGGAATCTAGAAAATAAAAATGGTTTTAAAATATAACACCCACTTCAGGTATAATATGAGATCATTGAAATTGGGTTCACAATGGTTGAAATGTGTGTTAGGATTAGCCTATGGTAGTTTCCCAAGATAAAATCAAAATTTTTGTTTCTCTCCCCCATTGCTTTCCACATGCTCCACAACTCCCTTAAAAATAGACACAATGTGGTACACTACCTTTGAATAAGAATTTCAATCTATGCTTTTGATTTGTCTTTCTCTAAATCTAGACAGGGATAACATCTTAGAGGGAAATTTTTGTGGATGAAATGGGTTCTTCATATACAATAATTCTCTTTCTACCCACACTAGTGAAAGAAGTGTTTTGGGTTTATGATTCTTGTACACCAGCTTGGAAAGTGGTAATTCTTTGAGATAATGGTGTTCCTTTTAATGGTCTAAATCAAATTATGTGAATAAGTGTTTTGGATGTGGTAGTTAGTTTCCAAGGAAGAGGACAAGGAAAAGGAAATAGAGGGGCTTATGATGTTCGATAGGCACATGTGACTCTCTGGTAGCAAGAGGATGATAGAGGGCTTGAACATGTAGCCATCTCATCATAGTTATCAATTTCATTCATCAATGCATTGATATAATTGGTGACTTCTATAACTTCTTGTTATTTAACATGAATTGAACTTCTTGATGTTTAAATTCTTGGTCACATATATAGTAATCAAATTGAGGGGTAAAACATGAATTTATGATTTATATTTTTAATAATTCAACTATCCATTGCAATTATGATGACATGTTCAAATGGCTAGCCATAATTTAGATAACACAACTATCACAATTATGATGGCCAATTCTAATGGTTGAATGTTGCTTCCACAACACAATTGTCACATGGACATCACAATTATGATGATGTTAGCATGACCTCTTGCCCCTTCCTTCTCCTAAGTTACAACAATTTTATCCATCAAAATTATGACAAATAACCTTGACATAAAAAATTTCAACACTAAAAGTTTGACACACATTCAATGGGAACCAATTCATGCTTCTATTTCTTGGGCAATGGGTGGCCATCATAATTTTTGTCCAAATGTTGTTGTGTATGGAAATTTCTTGAACTTGGTTGGTTGTGGCCTATATATGTTCAAGTATGTTTTTTTAGATAGATCTACAAGTTAAACTATAGTAATATAATTCATGTAACATATTAAATCTATAACATATAATCAAGAATTGAAACTAAAATTTACCTTTGTTGACTCCTTTTCTAGATATAATGGCTATGTGAGCAAGGATAAAAAACTATGATGTCCAACCTCCTATGCACTAGGTGTTTCCTATGAGATACAAAAGCCTAGTTGTTAATATCATGGAAATCAGTTTTGAATTTGTTGATGAAAATAATGAAAATAAAAAATAAATGATACTTATACATATGATGGGGCTCTCAATGCAATTGGAAATGGTAGAGGGTTTGTGATAACAAATCTTCCTAGACTCATCACCAGTAGCCATGCCCTACAGAGTAAAGAATGTAATTAAATTTCACTAGCACAATCATTTTATAAGAATGCATCAATATTTAATCACTTTAAAAGCAACTAATTACCATTCACTTGTCAAAAGGACATGCCTCACCCCCCACACTCTACCCTCTAGTTATAGGTGATACTTGCAAGAGAAAAGAAAGATTAGAAACCATATATGTTCCAATATCAAATAGAAAAATGATGAGAACACAACATAATGTACCATAGATGTCTCAAGGCCAAATGAAATAGTCAAGAGCATGATACCATCAACCTATCTGAGCTCCTCCTCATTCATCAACTAAACATGAATTAAGATCACATACATGTATAACTTAATATGGGTTAAAACTACTCAATTATAGAGATTAACTTCAAATCACATATGTTGTAACAAAAAAATGTAGCCTGTAGTGCCTGCTCTCATTCACATCTTTCTGGACACATTGTTGTTATTATTATCAGACTATGTTAGACTAGTTTTATGGATTAGTGGTATTGTTTCAAGACTATTAGATATGATGTTATGGATTTAGTTGATATATGATGAGATCATTTAGACTTTACATTTCATGTATGCATGATGATCATTGTATTTCTTTCAGTTATTGATGATGATTAGTTAGATGGTTTATTATCTCATGTGTTTTATTATGGATACTTACCCCATACTTGCATGTGTATGGTGTGCATGTTTTTTCTTATTGTATGCCATTTCTGATGTGGTTAAGGAAGGGAGTCATAGTCACCTGCTAGTCGGGATCTACATGATGCACCACTTCTTTCCATTACCTGTTTAGCTTAGCATTATATATATTGTATGTACATGCATGGTTTTTATGCAGGTTGTAGGTACTGGGTATTGACTTCCCTGAATTGCCAAGATGGGCGTACCCTATTACACTATCTCAATGATAAGAGAAGGGAGATAAATTCTCAAGTCCAAATCCCAAACCCTTAAACCATTTGTCTTAGTGAGGTTGGACAAGTATCTAGATATTTTACCCACTGAATGTGTTGGATGACATATTTCATGATTTTTAACCCTTTAGATTGATTTTGTGTGCATTGTTCTATGATGGGGTTTTATATTTTATCTTGGAGGTCTATGGTGAATTTTCTATTAATTAAGTCTTAATAAATAGATTTAATTAATAAATTAATTATTTGGAGAAAATTAATATAATATCATGATCTTTGATATTTTGACTATAATTAATTAATTGAGAAAAAAAAATTAAATAAAAGAAAATTAGAAATTAAATTAATTATTATTATTAAATAATAATAAAGTAATAAATAAATAATAATAATAAAAGTTATGAAAATTAAAATGAAATTTATATAAAAATTAAATAGGAGTTATAAGCTTGCCTAGGAGTTAACGCACCTTTTTATTTCTCATATGTCAACAACACGGGGGTTAGTGCACCAATTAAGCACATGGTGTCTACAACCTTATGACCCATCTAGAAGGTTGGAAAAGACACATGCTTAGTTGGTGACACCTTCTAGTTGTTTCTAGAGACATTCTAGGTGCTTCTTGAGAATTTTTTATATTCAGGCATTCCTAGAAACATAGACACAACGTTTGGAGAGCGTTTTGGAGCATTGGAGGACTCAAGAACTTTGGAGAAGGGAGGAGCTTGCTCTGCGGGTTTTCTAAGGAAGAGTGAATTAGCATTAGAATTCGGGTAGACTCTTGTGATTTTACTCATGCTATTTCCGCATCTTGCACTTCCTATCTTCTTTGTGTCTTCCATATGTTTTCTGAGAAATTTCATATTTTGGTTGTATGCATTCTCAATACGAGTAGTTAAAATTTATTTGAGAAACTTTATACGCATAGATCTGAAGAGAACATGGGGCTAGGGTTTAAATTGTAGCCAAATCCATTAGAAAATTATCGAGTAAATTTAGAGAGTAAATATTTTATAGGAAATCGTATATATATATATATTCTTTGTGAAATATATATATATATATATAATTCTAGATCTGCATTTTCATATATATTTAAACATATATGCTGTATAAAATTTTGCATATATTAATATATATATACACACATATATACATATATATATATATTTATATATATATATATATACACATACATATGTGTATATATATATATAATTAATTGGAAAGCCGAATGAATTATCACAGTGAACACTCGTTAAATCACATTGCGATTTGTAATTGCATTTGAGAAACATTATTAAAAATGTCATGTAATTTTTTTTCTAAAAATATACATTATGATGTTGCATGGGCAGGAATTCCATACCCCACCCACCATAGGCCTACGAGATCGCAGAGTACCTATGATCGTAGTGTACCTGAGATCCACAGTGTACGTGCAGTGCGGTTGCTTTAGTGGCCCGTATGATTTTTATAAATCGCATTGTTATTAAGTTTGTTAAAAAATTTATATATTAAGTTATGTGTATATATATGTGTATATATATATATATGTATATATATATATATATATATATATATATATATATGTATATATATATATATATATATATATATATATATATATACGTAAGTTAATAATGGTTATCATTCTTGTTTTAAAAATCATGAATGTGGAACATTAATTTAATAATAGATCGTTAATTATTATTAAATTAAATAGAAACATTAGTTGCTTGAATTAATCAGGAATTGGAGTTTGGAGATTTAATAATTAGTCATTTAAAAGATAATTAGTTTAATTTAAATACAATTTAAATCATGGTCAATTAGTCAATGGAGTTGTATATTTGTTGGCAATTATTATATTTAAAAAAATGATGGGGGTCATTATCAACAAAATGTGTATATGTAATAGACATTTAGAACATTTAGAAAATTGAATTCTAAGAGTTATAAAGGAAAACCTTTATCCATCTAAACAATACATGGGTTGGGAAAAACATACAAATGTTCCTCCATTTATTATCTAAAATTTGGAAATGGAAAACTGGAAACCTCCACATTTAATTCAAGTATGTAATTTTAGAAAAACCAAAACATGTGCTTGCATTGTGCATTTCTTTATGCTTTTGTTTTGGGTGTTGGGTTGACTAGTGTTGACCAGTTATAGGACGTCTACCAGAGGCTTGGGGGTTATGATTGTGATGTCATGATGATACTTTATTTCTTATCTTTATTAACCCAACCATGGTTATGTGATGGAATGCTCTATGTAATGTTTGCAATTACTGATTGTTATAGCTAAAATTCTTATGTATGAGACATTTGACCTAAACATTTTTGAGTCATCGATCAATTATCCCTAGTTATTTTCCAATCGCCATGATGGGACCGAAATGTTATTTTATGATGTCATGTTGTGACATGTTTTGACTCAACCATTTTGGAGTCTTCGATCAATATGATTTGAGATATATTATTGGTTATTAAGAACCAATGGATACTTTTGATTATCAATGATGCTTCAGTTGCCAATAGAGCGCTGTTGTGGTCATGATTTTCTATGGATGCTTGCTCATGGAGATTTGATGCTTTTATTGTGCATATTTGATTTTCTTATTATGGATTATCTTTTGTGATCTTGAGATTTATGATTCCATAAGCTTAGGGTAGGTTATCTGCTTGTAGTTTCGGGAAGTGGCTTGCAATGGGGGCCAGGGCCCTAAGAGGCTGCCAGGGTAACTCATTGTAAGTTGGTTAATAAGTGAAAACATTCACACCTAATACTAACTAAATGAAACTGAAAAGATAATTGTTTTGTTCTCACCCATACCTCGAGTGCTTGCATAGACTAGGATGGGAGTAGAGAGAATGCATGGTTGCGATCTTGCATTCCATAGTATGCCTTGTCAGTATGAGAGGATATTAGTGGCCGCATGAGGATTAGTAGGGACCCATGGAGTTTAGCTAACTGCTAGGGTAACTTCTACATGATATATGCGATGAGACTTTCCCGCTTTCATAGTAGGTTCCTACATGTCTTTGTGTGCCTCTGGGAATTAGATGTCGATTTTGTGTTTGGAACCTTTGATTTAGTATACTTCTAGGATTATGAGACTTAGAAAGTATTCTTATGCTATGTGTTTTGGATAGCCTGTTTGGGACTTGTGGTTATCTCCTCAGCACGATGGGAGTGGACCACTTAGGTACCATGCGGTCGGGTGGTAGTGTTTTTCCACTCTTATCATTTGAGATCCATTGAGATAGCATCCTTTGTGATGGTGGATATTTATCCTTTCATTAATGATTAGCATATGTTAGATGATGTTATCTTATGCTTATATTTGCATGTTAGATTACTTTCTGTATATGGTATAGTATATTTTAGGAGTGACATTCCTAATATTCTAATACCAATGATCTCTTCAGTAATTTAGAATGTTACGCATGGAGGGATGGCTAGGATCCACGATGGTCTAATGATGCTATTAACGATTGGGAGGAACTGTGCACTTAGTTTATTATGTTTGATCTTTTATGATGGATGTTTATATCTTCTATGATGATGTATCATGTATGACATGTGATTATCTTTTCTTTGATGTATCATGGATTAGAATTGGATGATGTACCTTATTCCACATATGATTATTATTTTAAGCTTTTCATACCTTGTGACATGTACAATGGATGATTGAGCATTTAGAAATGTAATGTATAAAAATTGGAATTATCATTATTATTTCATGTGGTTGTTTTATTAGATGGATTCAATAATGTTAGTTGATTTAGATGTAATTCAGTGTTAAGGGATCCTTAAAGAATGTAATATGTTGTGTATGTTATGTTTACTTTTAGATGGACATTGCTATTGCTTCCATTATGATGCATAAGTTATATGTGGTATTTACTTTCACATTTTGAAAAAAAAATGCTACCAAACTTAGCAAAATTCTAGGTTAATTCTTTGGATCTCTTGGCGAGGCATTACATAGCCTTTTCACTGAACTAGGTGGACTAGATGCCTCTTACATAAACAAAAAGGAAAACCCAAAGTTTGACTACTAAATTTATATGATTCTTTGTATCTAACATTGAATTAATCAAATGCATAATGATTCATTTTTTAATGAATATTTACTTTTTTACGCTTTCATCATAAATACCTCTCTCATCGACCTCCTACAACAGTCAAGAGTCCTCTCATATGTCAAGATTTTTGGCTTGTATATGTTCAAGTATGTTTGTCAGATGGATCTACAACTTAAACTATAACATTATAATTCATATCATACTAAATTTTTAACATATAATCAAGAACTCAAACTAAAACTTAGCTCTTTTGACTCCTCTAGATATAATGGCTATGTTAGTAAGGATAGAAAACTCTGATGTCTAGCCTCCTATGCACTACGTGTTTCCTATGAGATATAAAATCCTAGTTGTTAATATCATGAAAATGAGTTTTGAATTTATTTATAAAAATAAGGAGAATAACAAATAAATGATACTTATACATATGATGGGGGCTCTCTCTATTAATGGAAACACCAGAGGGTCTAGGATGTCAAATCTACCTAGATTCATCACTAGTAGCCACACCCTATACAATAAAGAATGTAATTAAATTTCATTAGCACAATTTTTTTAGAAGAATACATCTATATTGAATCACTTTAAAAGAACCTAATTACTTTTCCCTTGGAAATGGGTTGTGCCTCACCCCACACACTCTACCCACACTAATAGGTGATACCTACAAGAGAAAAGAAAGATTAGAAATCATATAAGTTCCATTATGAAATAGAGAACACTGAGAACACAACAGAATGTACCATAGATATCTCAAGGTCAAATAAAATAGCCAAGATCATGACATAATCAACTTGTCTAACCTCCTCCCTAGTCATCAACTAAACATGAATGAAGATCACATACATGTATAAGTTAGTATGGGTTACAATTACTCTATTACAAATATTAACTTTAAATCACATATGTAGTAACAAAAAAATGTATACACATATTGACACAGAAGGATCTCATGGCTTTGCATGCCACTCCTTTCTCATGTCAAGGTGTGTAGTCTTTGTAGGCCCATCTATTGTATCATCCTCCTCAAATAGAAATTGATAATAAAAAAGATCACATATGAAACCCAGACAAATATTCTTTCACATTATGAAAGTATGCTAGGGCACACAAACTTTTGATGATCTCACTAATGATGAACTCGCACCAATATCATCAACATGGGGAGGTAATGCTGGCCTAGCCTATGATATCAATAGGATAGTCAATCTATGAATGGCTCTTATAGTCTAAGAGCTAGCCTCTGCAATGATATCAAGATGCTATATTGGATGAGGGGGGGAGACATCAGTAGGGGGACAAAAGTGCTAGCTTTCTTCCATTGGGAAAAGCATCTATCCTAAGGAGCTCCTCATCCTACACCCATGTTGGGCCTCATGCTCTAGTAGTTCACCTTGAGGCCCAACATAAATTCAACATACCATTTTTCAATGAAATAAAATGGCACCTCTAAATTTTTGTGTGGAGGTTTGTCAAAAACCATCCACCAATGATTTGAAAATTTTACATGCATAGCCTTATTTGTTCATTACTTAATTGATAATTTGGGGCTTTTGTGGTCTACTATTTTACCAGTCTTTGGGTTTACAAAAAGGTTAAGTATATAATCTTTACTTATGTTTAGGTCCACAACCTCATCATAGTCTAACCCATCATCAAACATGGCATGCATTTTCTCACACCAATGAAGAGAAACATTTCGTTCATCGGTAAGTGTTTGAATACTATCTACTATGGTGTTTAACATGGATACCATCAGAGTCAATGCAAGTATTGTGCTATATATGTTTTACAAACTTGCTAGCTCAATAAGATTTCCTTGTATTGCAACACCCCACAAGGGAACCCAAAAGAAATTAACCTAAATTTTCACAAAGTTTCTTAAACATTTTTTTTAAAATCTAATAACAACAAGTGATAGAATAATCTAGTGGAAGCATTAACTAACATACATAACAACCATCATAAAATAGATTACATCTCTTAAAGGTCCCATGACATTAAATCACATTTAAGTTTAATTTATAGTAAATCTAATACATAAAAATTTTTACATCAAAGAATAATCATAAGTATAGATCCATTTTAAACAATATACAATTATATCAAATGCCACTTGGAAATAATCAAAATGCACAATCATCCACTGTACAAGTCACAAGCTATGAAAAGCTCAAAGAATATGCATCATAAATATAATACATCATCTCATAAGATCTCTGATAATCAAATATATTATAAAAAGGTATAACCATCCAAGAAAAATACAAGATTAGATAGAAAGGAACATATGCACAAACAAATCCAACAATGACACCCAGCTGTCAAATCTCAATGGTATAAGAAAATATACTACCACCCAACCTCGTGGAACTTAAATGGCCCCCTCCCACCATGCTATGGCGATAAACTCAACTCCCACCATGCTATGGAGATAAACTCAACTCCCATATGTATATTAGAATATAATCATAAACAACATCTAGGTCAAGGAATCTCATGAAAGAAAACTATCTCAAAGGCTACCAAGACACATGTATCATCTAATCCCAGAGGAAAAAAAGGCACATAGGAAATATATTATGTAAGTGGGAAAGTTTCATCGCATGAGACAACTCTAAGGTTACCTTGGTAGCCTCTCTAGACTCTGACCCCCTAGTGTCTCTATGCAAGACTAGTTTTCTTTCGTACAAATAAGGCAGATCAATGAAGCAAGGTCACAACCAAACATCCTCTCCACTCCCATCCTAGCTTGTACTAGCACTCAAGGCATGGGAAAGGAACAAACACTAACTCTTTTTAATTCATTTTAAACTCATTTAATGAAATTTTATCAATTATTAAAACAACTTACAATGGGTTACCCAAGTAGCCACTCTGGGCTCCAGCCTCCATTGCAAGCCACATCCCAATGTGCACATTAATTAGCTACCCTAGGCTCATAAAACTATAACTCATAAAATCAAAATTTTTACCTTGCTCCCTCACAAGCAACTAGAAAACACCTATAGAAAAATCTTAATATCACCTCAGTCCTATACAAGTAACCAGAAAGAACCAAAAGATAACCGATCGAAAACTCAAGGGTTATAGAAACAAAGTCACAATTATCACCTCAGTTCTATATAAGAAACTAGAAAGCACAACCAAGCACTAATCATAACTCATCATAGAAACACGTGAGACATTACCATGGTCAGGTAGAAAAGATCGTATACAAAACATCCTCACAGAACAAAAAACCCCCAGCCTCTGGTAAACACCTTGAATGGTCAAAAAACTAAGTCAAACCCAAACCCTAGCATGAAATACAACACACGTCTCATCAAAAAAAATTACAATTATTTTCATAGTTGGTTTAGGTTTGAACTCATAAAGGTCAATTTTCACTATGCTTTTCAAAAAAAAAAAAAGATTTGATATATGCAACCAAGATTCCAATTTTGGTCTTCTCAAAGTATTATAATTACTAAGCTTTTCGAATAATTAAATTTTCCTAGTATTACAAATCATTTTCATATATTTGAACCATATAAACACATCCAAGCTTATAATAAAAATATTAATTGTCTTAATTTTTTTTCAATTTACTATAAAATTATATTTAAATAATAAAGTAATAAACTAAATTTTCAATTAATTAAATTTAAAATTTAACAATACTTATTGAAATTAATAATAAAAATTATAAATTAATAAAATTTATTATTATAAATTATTACCAAAATAATTTTATATTTATTAATCTTTGGAAAAACTTCCCCAAAATGGAAAACTATTAAAAATTGAACCTTTCTCAAAATAGAAACCTACTACAAATGGAAATTTTACCAAAATAGAAACCTGATACAAATGGAAACTTGCTAAAAATGGGAACATTCCAAAAATAGAACCTACTAAAACTAGAAGCTTTCCAAAAAAGGAAATCCACTTAAAATGGAAACTTTCCAGAAATTGAAAAACACTAAAAATGGAAACCTACTAAAAATGAAAAATTTCCAAAAATGGAAAGTTTCCAAAAAGAAAAACTTGCTAAAAATATAAACTTTCTAAAAATGGAAACCAATAAAAGTGAAAAACTTCCAAAAATAGAAACCTACAAAAAATGAAAACCTTCTAAAATAGAAACTTTCAAAAAATGGAAACCTCTTAAAAAATGTAAACTTTCCAAAAATGGAAATATGCTAAAAATAGAAACTTTCTTGCAATGGAAATCTGCTAAAAATTTGCAAAATGCAAGTTTCTAATTCTTACTTCATATACAGATGATTTTAAAACAAGGAACAATAAAATTTGCAACAAGGGTTTCAAAACTTAATTTCATTTATAGATGTTCTAATTTGAAGAATGATAATGTTGGATATAATTGTCTAATTGTGTGTTGTCTTTGATGTTACACAAATGTCATATCAATTGGCATAAAATTCTTACCAAGCTCACTTGGTCAGCAATGCAATTTCTCTGTCTACCAAGAATTCTTGGAGATTACTCTACAAATTCAGTGTCTACTGAGCTCAGTCGGGCGTTAAAGGAAATTGTGGTAGAAAGTAGTGTTAATGAGTTCTCATGGTTAATGAAGGAAAGTTGGTCAAAAGTTAGTGTTCACCTAGTTCACTCAGTTTCCAAAGAATTTTGCAAGTCCGTAGTGTTAACCAAGCTTTTGTTGGTTAACATAAGAAATCAAGTTAGGATCAGTGTCTACGGAGTAGGGTCAGCCAATCAAGGATTTTGTTAATTTGGGATATGAAGTTTAATTATTTCAAATATTATTCCAGCCAACTGTGGTAATATTTATTGGTCATTAAAATTTTTAAATAAGATGACTTGATAATTTGTATGGTATAAATGAAAGGTCAAGTCGAGATTCTAGTATGTATGAGCGAGTATGCAAATGTATTGATTGTTTGGAGAGAAAAGTGTGTGTGAATTTGAAGAATGGTTAGATATCCTTGAAGAGCAAAAAATCAATATTCAATCAAGAAGGATCTAGTGTGAAGCAGAATAGAGATCTGTAATCAGCAATTCAATTGCATCTCATTCAGGTCATTTCATTGTTACTCTCTCACCATTGTAGCAGTGATTCCAAAATCTCTTAGTAGAGTTGGTTTAACAGCCAATTGTAAATCCTCTAACAAGGTGGTAGTTCTATTGAATTGTTTAAAGACTTCTTGCATGACCACTCCTTATAGGATGATTAAATCCTCTGACAAGGTCACACCTAACAGTGTGTTTTGTAACCTGTAGCCAGGTTGGCTCCTAATAGGGCTCACTTCAGAAAAGTGACAATTAGTAGCTAGATACTTGGTGGTTTTTCCCATATTCAGTTTTCATGTTAAATCTTGGAGTCTCATGTGTTCATGTTATTTCTTTCATGCTTGCATGTTAATCACTATGAATGTTTAAGATATGTTAAAGTATAACATACACTACATCTACCAAGTTACAACAATTTCAGTATGTTTATCAAGTGACAATAGTAATTAGTTTTATCTGAAATCTAAGAAATTTGTGGATTTATTATTGTTGTAACTGATTCACCCCCCCCCCCCCCCCCTCTTAGTTACTTCATCTATATTTCCAACAATTGGTATGAGAGCTTTTGGTGCTTACAGGAAATGTTTCAAGGAACTAAGCTAAAGATCAAGATGTCTTCCAAGAGAGAAATTCCAAGGCTTAACATAGATAACCTTTCAATATGGTAGGGTCTCATGAGACTTCATCTAGCTTCCATTGGTGATTCAAGATTGAAATACCTTGATGAAGAATACACAACTCCTTCTAGTACATTATCTATTGGTGACATTACTGAGAAAAAGACTCATAATACCATCATGATAGACATCACATCTGCTATAAGCTATGAGGAATTTTATGATATTAAGGACTACAAAAATTCCTTTAAAATGTGGAACAAGCTAAAAGATATCTATGGTGGTGATGACAATGTGAGGAGAGCCAAAGAAAAAAGTCTTAGAGGACAATTTGATTAGATGAGAATGAGAGAAGATGAAAACATTGCCAAATATGTTCCAAGGATCAAAGCAAGTCTCAATGCAATCAAAGCTTTTGGAGGAGAGATCAAGGAAGGAATAGTTGTAAGTAAAGTTCTTAGAACATTGTTTCCCATTTATGCAATTAGATTATCTATAATTCAAGAAAGAAGGTGTGGAACAAATCATAAGATATCTTTGGATACCCTGGTAGGAAGATTGACAGCCTTTGAACTAAATAACTATGACAATTATGCTCTAGCATCTAAGAATATTGAATCTGTGTTTGAGGCCAAGCTTTCACTTAAAATAAAAAGGCAAAAAAATAAAGGACACTCAATCAAAAAGTGAAGAAGAGTCGAAGGAAAATTCTGACAGTGATCTTGAAGTTATTGAAGCTCTACTTGCGAGGAAATATTATGCTTTTGATGCGAAAAAATTGGTCATATTTCTGCTAGGTGCCCAAAAAAAGGAAGCAAGGATGATAAGAAAGGTAACAAGTGTAATGGCAAGAAGGATTTCAAATCATTCAAGGAAAAAGGTAAGTAAACATGTTTTATGGCTAAGGATTTTGATAATAGTGAAGATGAAATAGTTTACATTATTGTGAAAGATGAATCTGATGATGATGAAGAAGATAAGATGGCACTTATCTCTCATGTGAGAAAAAATGATAGATGGATCATAGATAGTATATGCTCACATCATAAGACTCATGATAAAACAAAGTTTGAACACTTTGAAGATTATGATGGTTGTAGTGTAAGGTTTGGAAACAATGAACCTTGTTGCATAAAAAGGAGAGAATGAATCTCATTAACCAAAGAACTTTTATGTGATAATGCCTCATAGGTTGAAGGACTAAAACATAATCTATTGAGTGTGGCATAGCTAATCAACATTGGATTCAAGGTGGAATTCATGCAGGGCAAGGCAAGATTGATGGATGACAAAGGAAAACTGATTGGATCAGGCAAACAAACAAAAGGTAACTTATTTTATCTTGATCTTGGTGAGTGCTCATGTTTTATTACTCAAGTTGAAGAAAGTTGGTTATGGCACAAAAGGTTATGCCATGTAAATTTTGATAACATGGTGAAAATAAGCAAATTCAGGAAAGTAAGAGGCATTTCTAGTTTGAAGAAACATGATGTTGGTCTATGCAAGAATTGTCAGATTGGAAAAATGGAAAAGACTAGTTTTAAAAGTAAAAACTATCAATCTGAAGATATTTTAGAAATTATGCATACTGATCTGTGTGGACCTATTAGAATTAAGAGCTACAGTGGAGAAAAGTTCTTCATTCTTTTTGTTGATGACTACTCTAGAATGATGACTATTATGTATTTGAGAGAGAAGTCAATAGCATTTGAGAAATTCAAATGGTATTTGGAAAGAGTAGAGAAGGAAATAAGGAAAGATTGAAATGCTTAAGATTAGATAGAGGTGGTGAATTCATCTCCAATGAATTCAATAACTTTTTCATTGAAATTGGAATCAAAAAATAGGTATCAGCCCCTAGAACTCCCAAGCAAAATGGAATAGCTAAAAGGAGGAACAAATCTATCATGGATTGTGCAAGGACTCTAATGATAGAAAATAACATTGCTATCAAATACTGGAAGGAAGCTATCAATATTATAGTTCATACCTTAAACCAAGTATAGTTGAAGAATGACTCATGCAAAACCCCTTATGAGTTATTGTATGGCTATAAACCCAATGTAAGTTACTTGAAAGTATTTGGAAGTAAATGTTATATCTTGAAAGAATCTAAAAAAGGAAAATTTGATGTAAAAGGTGATAAAGGTATATTTTTAGGATATTCCTACAAGAGTAAGGCATATAGATGCTTGAATTTGTCTACTCATAAAATCATAGAAAGTACACTTGTGAGAATTGATGAGTTTGTAGAAAGGACTGAAGAAGAAAGTAAAAAGAAACTAGAACATTACAAGAGATTTGTTTACATTGAATCTGATACATTTCCAGACAC
The DNA here is from genome assembly GCA_028749045.1 of Cupressus sempervirens. Taxonomy (NCBI): domain Eukaryota; kingdom Viridiplantae; phylum Streptophyta; class Pinopsida; order Cupressales; family Cupressaceae; genus Cupressus; species Cupressus sempervirens. The sequence continues at coordinate 273,421,013 of CM053787.1, read as the reverse complement.
ATCTATCAATTAGGAGACTTCTACTCTTGATTCTTCCTTAGTTAACGAGTTGCAAGAAGTTAAAACCGAGTCACAAGGACCCGAGTCACATTCTAAAGCTACCGAACCAGTGCCTACCGAGTATGAGCAACCAAAACCTAAAGTTAAAGTTCAAGAGGATGACAATGCAATTCATTCAAAAGGCAAGGAACTTGTATTAGCCCAGTATGTCAGGAGGCATCATGCACCAGATTAGATTATTGGAGATAAATCAAAAGGTACTATGACAAGAAATAAGCTAAATGGTACATGTTTTCTTGTTGATTTTGAACCTAGAAATGAAAAAGATGCATTGGAAAATGAAAGCTAGATCGAGGCTATGAATGAAGAAATAGAGAAAATAAAGAAGAACAAAACTTGGACTCTTGTACCTAGGCCTAAAGATAAAAATATGATTGAAACAAAATGAGTATTCATGAATAAGTTGAATGATGATGGTAAGGTATCAAGAAAAAAAGTTAGATTGGTGTGTAAAGGATATTCTCAAGAAGAAGGCATTGATTATGGTGAAACTTTTGCTCCTATTTCAAGATTGGAAGGTGTCAGGGCCTTACTTGCATATGCAGCACATAAAGGATTTAAGGTATATCAGATGGATGTTAAATCTACATTTCTCAATGGTATTCTTGATGAAGAAGTCTACATTGAACAACGTGAAGGTTTTGTTGATCCAGAAAAAAGGGACATGGTCTGCAAATTACACAAAGCATTGTATGATCGGAAACAATCTCCTAGAGCATGGTATGAGAGATTGCATAACTACCTTATTTAGATTGGTTTCTAGAGAACTAATGATAACAATAGTTTGTAGATCAAGGAAGGACTAGATAAAAAGATTGTTTTGGTAGAAATATTTGTGAATGATACTTTATTTATAGGGAATGATGATCTATGCAAAGAATTTTAAAACAAAATGAACAAATAATTTGAAATGTCTATGTTTGGTGAGACTAAGTTCTGTGTTGGTCTTTAGATACAACAGAGCAAGAATGGTATCTACATCACTTAGTCTAAATATATCAAGTAGATACTCAAGAAGTTTGGTATGGAAGATTCAAAACTAGTTGGAACCCCCATGTGTACTAGACTAAAGCTTACCAAAGATGATGATTTAAAAGAGGTAGATCAGACCTTATACAGATCAATGATTGGAAAATTATAGTATGTAGTTCATACAAAGCTTAATATTTCTCTTGCAATTGTTATAGAGGCAAGATTCTTGGCAAAACCTAGAGAAAATCATATGATGGAAATCAAAAGAATCTTAAGATACTTGAAAGGTAATGAAAATTATGGTTTATGGTATACACTTGGAAGAAATATGGACTTAAAATTGTTTACTGATGTTGATTGGGTAGGAAACATTGATGACAAAAAGAGTACAAGTGGTGGAGCATTCTTTCTTGGAAAAAAGTTGGTATCTTGAACAAGAAAAAAAAAAAATTGCACATCCCAATCTATAGTAGAAGTAGAATATGTTGTAGCAATAGTAAATTGTTCTAATATTGTTTGGTTTAAATAGTTGTTAGAAGGCATGAAGGTTGAGATCAAAGAACCAATTGTCATGTTTTGTGATAAAAAAAAGTGTAATTAACATATCAAAGAATCCACTGATGCATTCCAAAACCAAGCACATTGCCATAAAATATCATTTTGTCAGAGAATTGGAACAGGATAAAGAAATCTTATTAGAATATGTCCATACAAACAATAGATTATAGACATATTTACCAAGTCATTACCTAAGGATGCATTCTTGTATCTAAGACGTAAGTTAGGGGTAATTCCCCTATCAAAAGCTCACTAAAATAGAGTTTTAGTGATGCATCAATAGGAACCAAGTTGAAGATCTATTAGTTGATGTAGCATAGTCAAGGAAACATTGCATATGAATCAGTACTCATAGTACATTGATACTCATTTTGTATCTGTTTTCTTTGGAATGTATTTTTAGAGAGGGAGAGTTTATTGTCATATCTTTCTAAAATTTGTTTGAGGGAGAGTTTAATTTTTTGAGGAAGAAGATATTTAATTCCTTCACAGAGGGAGATTACTACATTAGAGAAGTTTGTGGCATAAAATCTAAGAGGGAGAAAGATTTCTATCAAAGAAAGTTTTGTTTTCAAATTTCACCATACTATGACATGTTGTGTTGCCATCAATGCCAAAGAGGGAGATTCTTGGATACAACTGTCTAATTGTGTGTTGTCTTTGATATTACACAAATTTCATATCAGTTGGTAGACAGTGCTTACCAAGCTCACTTGGTTAGCAAGGCAATTTTTGTGTCTACCAAGCTCACTCAAGGATCGAAAGAAATTGTGGCAAAAAGTACTGTTAACTAAGTTCTCATGGCTAACGAAACAAAGTTGGTCAAAAGTTAGTATTCACTGATTTCACTTGGTTTCCAAAGGATTTTGCAAGTTTTTAGTGTTAACCAAGCTTCTGTTGGTTAACACAGGAAATCATTTTAGGATCAATGTCTATTGAGCAGGGTCGACCAATGAAGGATTTTGTTAATTTGGGATATGAATTTTAATTACTTCAAGTATTGATTCCAATTTTCAATGGTAATGTTTATTGCTAATTGTAATTTGTAGATGAGCCAATTTGATAATTTGTATGGTATGAATGAAAGGTCAAGTTGAGATTCTAGTGTGTATGAGCAAGTATGCAAATATATTGATTGTTCAGAGAGGAAAGTGTGAGAAAATTTGAAGGATGGTCAGATATCCTTGAGGAGTAGCAAAGCAACATTCGATCATGAGAGATCTAGTGTGAAAGAAAATAGAGATCTATAATCAGCAATTCAGTTGCATCTCATTCAGGTCATTTCATTTTTGCTTTCTTACCATTGTAACAGTGATTGCAAAATCTCTTAGCAAAGTTGGTTTAACAGCTAGTTGTAAATCCTCTAACAAGGTGATAGTTCTATTGAATTGTTTAAAGACCTCTTGCAAGGCCACTCCTTATAGGGTGATTACATCCTCTAAGAAGGTCACACCTAAGAGTGTGTTTTATAACCTTTAACTAGGTTGGTTCCTAACATGGCTCACTTCAAAAAAGTGAAAATCAGTAGCTAGTTACTTGGTTGTTTTTCTCATATTGAGTTTCCACGTTAAATTCTAGTGTCTCATATGTTCATGTTATTTCTTTCATGCTTGCATGTTAATCACTATGAATGTTAAGATATGTTAAAGTATAACATACACGAAATCTATTGACTTACAATAGTTTTAGTATGTTTACCGAGTGACAGTAGTAATTAGTTTTATCTGACATCTAAGGGATCTATGGATTTATTATTGTTTAATTGATTCTCCCCCTCTTAGTTACTCCATCTATATTTCCAACAGATAATTCAACAAACAAGGGTTTCAATCCAATTAAAATTCTAAAAACAAATTCATCCAAATATGAAGAATAGAAAGAATTCGAAAAATAAAGACTACTACACAAAACTCACGAGATCCTACCTGGATCTGGTGCTAGACAATGAAGGCACAAGACACAAAAGAACTTTTATTTTCTTTCAAAAATCCTTTTCTCAAAAATCCACTCCTCCAACTATATATGGACAAATGAGCTCTAATTTCCTAATAAAGTGTTTTCCCCCAAATTAGGCTTTCGATTGTGCAATCATGCGAAACCCCTCTTTTTAATTTCATTATTGTATTTTAGTTTTCATGTGCAACCTCTATGAAATTTAATTAAAATATATTTACTAAATCAATCTCTTTCTCTCTTTAATTAAGTCATAAGACGTTTTTAATAATATACTTATTAATTTAGCAAATAACATTATTTAAAATTTATTATTAAAATAAAACTCCTAAATAATTATCATTAAATTAAAGAAATATAAATATGCCAAAATTAGAACTTTAATTAAATTTTTTAAATTAAATTCTTTGATTTATTTAATTTCCAATTAATTAAATATAATTAAATATTGAATTTTCTTTATGAAAATTTCATTAAATTATCTTTTAATATGATTTAATTATAACTTAAAATCACAACAGACCCACAAAATTAAATCCGAAAGCTCAACTGAAAGACAAAGCACAAAGAGAAACTCCAGGGTCAAAATCACAAATTCATGTCACTTGAGGAATTTAGACGGGTAAAGAATTCAAATTCTTGTCCTACCTTCTAGGACAATTGGCTTAGGTTAGGATTTGGACTCAAGAATTATCTCCCCACTTTTACTATTGAGATACTACAATAGGGCATGCTTGTCTTGGCAATTTAGGGAAGTCAATGCCTGGTACCTGCAATCTGCATAAAATCCACACATGTACATATACATATAATGTAAACCAAATAGGCAATGGTGGAAAGCATTGCATTGTGTAGATCCTAACTAGCCGGTGACTATGACTCCCTCCATCAAGCACATCATAAACATCAAACATAAATTAAAACATATAGGTACACCATAAACATGCATGTATTGGGTAAGTAACCATAGAACTACATATAAATAATCCATCTACTATCATCATGAGATAACTGAAAATCACTATATTAACATATATGTATCATCATAGAAATAATCCTGAACACATGAAATAACTAAGTATTTCATCACATAAATCAACTAAGTATTAGATAACATTTAATCAAATTCGGTAACTAGGTACTAATAATCATAAAACATAACCATCAAACTCACGTAAAAGAATCTGGTAATATAATCGAAAAAGTAAACTAGGGGTAGGCATTATATTTATCAAATCTTCAATTCGAGGAGAGTTTTGAAGGGGTACTAGATTATTTGATGGAGGGTTTTGAAGAACATTATTTCATGGCTCAGTGCCATCAATATCATTCAAGTCAACCATACCTATTTAATTGCAAAAAAACATTTTAATTTTTTAATTAAAATAAAACAAATCAACAATTTCTATTAAAAATAACCTAGCTTTAAATATAATTATACATTGAAAACCATTAAATAAAACTTAATTTTAAATAAAATTAATTGAAGACCATCAAATTGAGAAAAAAGTTACCCCAATTGTATACCCATTTTTGTATCTGATACCTGAAATGGGAGGAAAAATAATGTTGATTGAAAACAACTTCAAATGCTCTCAATTTTTTTAATTCCTAGTCACAAGTATCAGGTATCCAATCTCATATAAGATATCTAATATAATATCAAATACCTAATATGATATCAAGTACCCGATAATGGATCAGATACTTGATAAGGGTTGGTCTAAGCTTTTTACCTTGGCATCAGGATGGGTGGGAAAAAGTTAGAGAAGATTTTGAAATGGTTTTAGATGTTTTAAACCTCCACTTTTTTTATATAGCCACTTTTTGGCACACCAAGATCCTCTACATACCCCTCAAATTTTGAGCATGTGCCCTCCTTCCCTAAAAATTACTACTCAAAACTTGTCTCCCCCTTCTAAAACTAGTCCCAAAGAGGACCCCACAACCATGGCCAAGAAAATTGAGAGTTAATTAATGTCCTAGATTTTGAGAAGATTTGTAACATAAGTAAGAGCACAAATTGACTGAGCAAGTGGCTAAGAGAGAAAATTCCCTTGGCCAACCTTGCATTACCTACACAAGATGACTTTGGGATAATATATGGACCTCATCCCAAACATAATGTCATCAAAAGGAATTACAAGGAACATGAGGAAGAAGAAATAGAAAGTGAGGATACAATTGAAAATATGGAGGATGCCATCACCTCTCCCTCCAAGTTTTCTAACACATTCAAAACCATTAGTTCAGAGTCAAGAAAGTATAAGAATGTTGAGCATGGCATAGTCACCTCACTGATCAGGATGGGTACTCTAAGTAGTCAAGCCCAAGAGGAAAGTACTAGGGGAGAACATGTGATTAAGGATGCAGCATAGGGGGAAGACCACACTCACCAAGAAGAAACTAGAGCTAAAAATGAGAACACTAAGTAGGAGAACTAGGTGGTGGAGAAATAGGAAAATTCCACTATGGATTTAGTTAAATAGAATGAAGACCTGGAGGATAAGTTTGATAGCATTATGAATTTATTAGTCCACAGTATGCACTCGGTGACCACTACGCTCTACCTTATGAAACCCAACAAAGACAATGAGACCTATGATAAGGAGATGGAGACAAATGGTGTACCATATAGCTTCTTGGCTAGCAATGGGCTTTGTGTGCTACTAGAAAATCTAAGGAATCACTGACGGCTACCCTGCTAGTGTCCTTATGTTTTATTTTATTTATTATGCTATTTAGTTACATTTGGAGCCTTTCAGCCCCTTTTGGTTTTTTTTCTTTAGAATTATATTAAGGAAAATATTTATCTTATGGCCATGTTTTTAGATTTTGTTAAGACTTTCAATGCTTATGGTAGTATCTACATTACTGTTATGGTTATGGGTGGCTTTTTGAAAATTTGAACCTTGGGGGAGGGGTAACCTTTTTGATGCAGGAGCATCCAAAGGTATAAGGGCAATCCTGTGTCACCCAAAAAAAAATGTACTTAGACTTAGTTTCTATTTCATGTGTTTTCATTTCTGGATACCCATTATAAAGCTTCCAACTCTCATAGTTCCACTATTAGTGTTCTGGGTTAGAGTTTTTAATCACCTTGGGATATGTGTAAATACTAAAAAAATAGGAGTATGTAATTGAGCCATCATTTTGGTGAACTAGAAGGTTTAAATTGGCTAGATGAATGTAATTTAAATTTAGAGCATTCCAAAAAAAGAATTAGGGCAAAAGGCCCCACGGTTTGAAAGTTATCGCAATTTTTCGATTTCTAGAGACCTCCTAAGAATGCTTCAAAGTCAAGTTAGGGGCATTAAATTACCTTGAATAGGTCAAAAAAATGGGGGACGATCAAAGCTCCTCCATAGGGCTATAGAGTGCTTCGAGAGCTTTTTGGAAATGTAAACGATTCATCAATCAGAGCTACGGTTCAAAAGTTATGCCTCCCAGAAGTTCAATTACCATTTCTAGATTCTTCTAGATTTGTGCCAACTTCTAACATGGCTTTTGGAGCCTTCTACTTGGTTAGTGGATGCCAACTAGCACTTTCTAGAATGTATTCCTAATCCTTAACCCTTTGGGGTCTATTTAAGAAAATTTCTAGCATTGTAAAAGGTAGTTCAGAGTGGAGTTTGAGAGAAGGTACTGGGAGAAGAATTTATCTCCAAATTTATGCTATTGTAAGCCCATAGGGCATGTTTTGAAGTCTATTTTCTTTGTACCAAATGTACTAGCATATTTTCATAGTTAATAAAATTTTCCCTTTCCTGTTGTGTCCATTTTGTGCTTGGGTTGTGTCCCCATCACTTTCGGTAATCTTTTGGTAGTAATTGCCGACTAATCTTTAGATAGTTATTCTTTTCTATATTGGGACAATCCCCATTTTGGCTACTTCTTAATTTCTAAAACAATGAACTAGGGAAAAAGTGAAGACTTGATTCTATTACAAGGACCCTTTGCAAAAACTTGACCAATTCCAAATGCAAGAAGGATAAAAGTGAGCATGTCATCCTTAGAAATGTGGAGACTACCAAGGTTGTGAAAAAATTATAGTAATTTTGTGGGTCTTCGACCCCATTTTTCAAGTTTTTATATTTAGCTATTGTTTTTTGGTTTCTATTTATTTGATTTATGTTTCATTTTATCTATTTAATAATATGATTTGGAGGAACCTTAAAAACCTATTCTGTCTAATAAAAAATAAAAGAGGGAGTGCCTAAAATGAAACAAATAGAAAGAGAAGAATAAACATGAGAGTGAAGCTATAAGAAAATAAGAAGAAATAGGAGTAGAAGTAGTGGATTCACTAGAGCCCTCACAAAAAAATTCAACTAGAAATAGTATAATTTTTGTTGTAGAGAGGGCATCAAATGAGGTGTCATGAAAAAAAATGAAAACATAAAATAAAATAAAATCAAAAAATATATACAAGAATTTTATTTTATTTTATATGTATACGATATGAAAATAAAAACTAGAAAACAAAATATAAGAAACAAAATACATGAACGTAAAACAATACCTTGTCATTTCAAGAATGATAGACCAATAAATGGATAACTCGATTTTTAAGATATATATATATATATATATATATCAATATGACTATTTATAGTATTCAACAAAGAAAAATGGTGATGAAAATTTTATTTTACATGTTATAGAGAAGTAATATTTATGGCTGAAAATTTGAGCAAATTCGATAGAATATTTGAGCCACTTGAGATAATATAGCTCAAATTTGGCAAGTCTATTGGTATGTGAAATCAACAAAGAAATTATTAGAGGGAAAAAAGGAGTCTTGTGGTTTCCTATCATATATATTATACAATGTAGTGTATCATGAGAATGTGGATTTGTGAAGGGAAAACAAGAAGCAAAGCATCATATTGCTTACATTATTATTTTCATGAAGGCTTTCTTATTTGGGTGAACCCACAATAGTGGGTTACACTTTTTTGGAGGAAGAAAATCCTCCAAATTTGTGCAACCACAAAATTTCCCTTTTTTGGTTTCGATAGAATTTTTATTAAAGTTTTGATTGAAACATATTAGTTTCTATCAAAACTTATCAAATTGATTTCGATCAAAACTACATAGAATGTTTTGATTGAAACTACATAAAAAAATTTGATCAAAAATTTGTATGTAGTTTTGATTAGAGCTATGAATCATGACTAGGAGTTGTTAACACCATGGTTGGCATCATTAGTTCTGATCAAAACTATAGTAATGAGATTCTATTGAAACTAGTCTATATAGTTTCGATCAAAACTAATAAAAGAAAGGGAATGTTGAAAATGACTTGTGCAGCCCCACAATTCATTTTTGACTATGAAAAATAGTTTTGATTGGAAGCACAAGGAAGAGGATAGGCATCTAAAATCACCAACCTTCAAAACAGGTATATTTTTTCTTTATTTTATCTATTTTATACATTTTTAGTTTCATTTTATATTTGTTCTTTTGTATGTATATATATATATATATATGTGTGTGTGTGTATCATGTGTGCATACAACATACATTTATATGTACATACATGTATACATGTATATATATACATGTTATATATACATATTGAATGTAAATGTATGTATATATATATATATATATATATATATATATATATATATATATATATATATATATATATATATATATATATATATATATATATATATATATATATATATATATATATATATATATATATATATGTACCGTGTGTCTATACATGAAAATATGTATATATGTACATACGGGTATATATGCAATACATGAATATATATACATGTACAAATATGCAAGCATGCATGTTTATATATTCATGTATTTCATATATACATGCATGCACATACATATGTACATGTATATATGTCTACATGTATACATATATACATATAGATATGTATACATGTATATATGTATACACATATATCTATACATGTATACATATATACATACATGTATATATGTATACACGTGTATATATATATATATATATTTTTTTTTTTTGTTTTTTTTTTTTTTGTGTGTGTGTGTGTATACATATATACATGTATATATACACACACACATGTATGTATACATACATATTGTGGATATGTAGACACATACATTTAAATTTTTAATGTACACACGTGACCTTGTAATATATTAAAATTTAAGTTCATATATATATATATATATGTGTGTGTGTGTGTGTGTGTGTGTGTGTGTGTGTGGGTTTGTGTGTTTAAATTTTCACCTTACTAAAAACTGTAATCTAGATTTGTATGTGCTAACCCTAATCATTTAATCCTAAATATCCCTAAATATTATATTAACTTTCCCTAACATTGATCATGAATCTAATGATATAGCTTTAGAAATCCTAACCACAATCCTAACTTTAAGTCCAACCATGTAGTTCTATAGTTCCATAACATATTTACCTTTTAATCCTAGGTATTGCTAAACCAAGTAATGAGCTAATTATAGTAACTTACTCTCAAGACATTTAGTCTTGTTAGAATCTGAAAAGATTAATAACCCAGAAAACTAGTGCAAAGAGTAAATATCTAAACTATGAATGCAAATGATATAAAATCAAAATAGCATCATAGAGTTAGTCTTCAAGAGAGTAATGCAAATGCTAGAAGCAAAATAGCATTAAGAGGGTGCAAAAAGAAGAGAGTCAAATACAAGCCAGGTAGCATGCTTATATAAGCTAGGAAGAGAGAGGAGGTTGCAACACCAACCAATAAGGAGCAACCATCTATCAGACTAAAGATAGAAAAGTATCTTTCCAAGATAGCTAATGGATGCTCACATGTAGGAAGGTGACACCTCACAACCATTCACCTAATAAGACATGATTTATAAACCTAAGTGAGATTATTAAAAGTGTAGGAAAAACCTAGCAAAATAGAAAAAATAAAAAAACTACACTAACACCTCCCCATAAGCGAAGCTTAGGTGGATGCTAACCTAGCAAAGCTATGAAAGCAGGAAAATGGGTCCCGGCAACAAGGCTTGATCAGGTACCCAATACAAGAAAAAGAACTAGATGAAGGAAACTAAGCCTCCAATCTAGGAAATGTCCCAAAGAGAGGAACAAAAAAGAGCATGAAGCATCTCTGAAGCATGAAGCTGCAAACACTATCAGAAGAAACTACTGGAACCCCCACTGAAATAGTGCATGACCAGGTAGAGAAGACAAAGTCTGAAGAGCTGATCAATTGAAGAGGTGACTTCCAAAGGTAGGAATGAATGAGTGTCTATATAGTAGATGAACCATCTCACGGAAATGCATAGGTGCCTAGCCACTGCATCCGCCTAGTACATAGGAACAAAAATTGAATACGTAGATCACTCAACCGAACCAAACAAGCAATAGAGCCAACAGGTGAACCCCCCCATAATGTTGAACAGGGAGAGGGGTGATAGGAACACTGAAATGCAATTCCAAAAACATCTGCAAGAAGAAGAATCAGGAATACCAATAGTGCAATAGAAGTACAAGCATAGGATAAAGGGCGGTGTCACCGACACACTGCATGGGCTAATGTCGTGGAAGAAAAAATCACTTGATAAAGGTGTATGAACACAAAATGGCAAAACATCATGACCCCCCATGGCACTTTATAACTGAGTGAGAGTACAAACAAACACAAGGTGTACAAGATCCCAGATATACAAAAGTAGGCACTTTATCTCAGTACATTTATAGAAAAAGGAATGCAATAGAATAGAAGCATACAATGCTCAGAAGTCAGAAAGAAGAGTGAGCCAAAAGAACAGAAGAAGAGATTCTAGGACCTGTAGAATCCAAGTAATCCGCTAGAGTGCGAAAGTGTAAAACTCAAAGGAGAAAGAACTTGGAGCAGACTCTAGATAAAAGACCTCTGCAACTGAATAACTCATAGATCCATCTTTCCAAAGATATCTGGCGAGCCCAGAAAAGAGTCTGAATGAACGAGATATGGCTCCCGGAAGACAAAATAGAACATATGGCTTTGACTACCAAAATAGGCAACCAGACTATAGAAAAAAGAAAAAAAACTTGTACCATCATCTCTGTCCTAGAACCAGCTTTCCAACGCATTTTTCAGATCGAAAAAATACATCCGTATGCTCAAGTAATGAAATAAAAATCGACAGGGCCTCCTCATGAAGAGCATATGTTAAAAGTGAAACTTGGGCACAATAATCAAGAAAAAAAATAGCACCACTATGATCTACTCGAAAAATCATGCACTTTCAAAAAAAGAATCGCCTCGATATGAGGTCGTATGAGAAAGTTATGATCCTTGAAAGTTTCCAAAATGAGAACTGTGCACAGTCACGGCTGAGAATCTGCAATTTTTGAAGAATTCATGCATGAAAATCAAAAAACAACTCCACTAGTGGATAGAGCACAAAAAAAAAAAGCCAAGTTCATAACAAAAATCATCAAAATCAGAGTCATTATGAGCAAGAACGAGACATTTGAAAGCTGCATTCAAATCTGCGATTGCCAACGGAGAGGGGTATGGCTTTAGCTTTCCATGATTGATTCTAAACAATATACAGCTTGCATGCAAAATCTAGAAGATACTCAGATGGTTTTTCGGGGCTGCAAACAAAACCCAGAAAGCGTTTTTCTTGCTGATGTACAAAAGATGTTGTTGTAGTGTAAATCAGACGCCTTTAACAGTAAAAAATGGCTCCAAAAATTAAAAAATGACCCCAGCAACCAAAATATAACATGCAAATGTTGGATCAGCTTCTTAAGTCCATCAATGGCATGCTGGAACCTGCAAAATTGATTGAAAACTCTAAATATGCAAGTTGGTTGTCAGATTTGAGATTGAAACCCCAGAGAAAAATTGATTTTGTCAAAACTTTTCTGATTCTCAGGATCATCCAAAGATGCAAGAGAAGAGCATACTTCATTTTAAAAAAAATTGCAATAAAATTTATTTGCCCCCCACCCCCCCCCCCCCCCCCCCGAATCTCTCAAAAAAGGAAACTAAAATCTACTCTTGCACATAGAAAAGCTCTGATACCATGTTAGAATCTAAAAAGATTAATAACCCAGAAAACTAGTGCAAAGAGTAAATATCTAAACTATGAATACAAATGATACAAAATCAAAATAGCATCATAGAGTTAGTCTCCAAGAGAGTAATGCAAATGCTAGAAGCAAAATAGCATTAAGAGGGTGCAAAAACAAGAGAGTCAAATACAAGCTAGGTAGCATGCTTATATAGGCTAGGAAGAGGGAGGAGGTGACAACACCAACCAATGAGGAGCAACCATCTATCAGACTAAAGATAGCAAAGTATCTTCCCAAGATAGCTAATGGATGCTCACATGTAGGAAGGTGACACCTCACAACCATTCACCTAATAAGACATGCTTTATTAACCTAAGCAAGATTATTAAAAGTGTAGTAAAAACCTAGCAAAATAGAAAAAATAAAAAAATACACTAACAAATTTGAATCCTAAACCTAATTTTAATTCTACCCATAACGCTAGTGTAAGTCTCACACTAATATTAAACACTATTGATCTGTCTAGACAAGTTACACAAATTTATAACACTAACCTAAACTCTAACCATAATAGCTTACTCAACATAGAATACTATTCTGAACACATGCTCCTTTAACCTTGGCCTTAAATATTTTGCTAGCCCTAAATGAAAATTTACCATGATTAAACTAGGCAATAATGGTCCCCTAAACTCAATCTAAGTAATACTAACCCAGGTAACCCTAAAATTAGCCTTAGAACCATAATTTATAAATTGTAATCATGATATTACATTAATAAAGTGAATGCCAACCCTAATCAAATTAATTTATGCATTCTATGAGGCAAGTGCAGTTCAAGAACAATATGTAGTACTACTAATGTTATAACTCTAAACCTAACTATAACCCTATGTAATGTTTTAACTTTAAATCTAACCATAAAATTAATTGCATGTGTCACATTTATATTAATGTAAACCAACTAATTTTTAACTATAAACCTAACTATATCCCTACATAATGTTTTAACTTTAACCCTAACCCTAATATTATCTCCATGTGTCACACTGATATTAACCCTAGCCCTAACCCTAAAATTAATGTAAGTCTAACAGTGATATTAAACACTAATGTTCTAGCTATATAAGTTACACAATATTCTTAACAACCCTAGCCCTAAATATTTTCCTAACCCTTAGTGAAAATTTACCATGATTAAACTAGGCAATAACTATACCCTAAACTCAATCTAAGCAATACTAAACTAGGTATACCTAAAATTAACCATAGAACCATAATATAAACCATAAACATGATATTACAATAACCAAGTGAATGCCAACCCTAATCAAATTATTTTATGCATGCTATGAAGCATGTGTTGTTCAAGAAAAATAAGTAGTATTGCTACTTTTATAACTCTAAACCTAACTATAACCCTACATAAACATTAACCCTAACCCTAATATTAACTCCATGTGTCACACTGATATTAACTCTAACCCTAACCCAAAAGTTAATGTGAGTTTCACATTGATATTAAGCATTAATTCTCTAACTATATAAGTTACACAATTTTATAAAACCAACCCTAACTCTAACCTTAATAGCTTACTCAACATAGAACACTATTTTGAACACACATTCCTTTAACCCTAGCCCAAAATATTTTCCTAACCCTAACTTAATGAAAATCTACCATGATTGAACTAGGTAACAATGGTCTCCTAAACTTAATCTAAGTAATACTAAACTAGGTAACCTTAAAATTAACCCTAGAACCTTGATATAAACCATAATCATGATGTTATACTAACCTTTAATGTCAACCCTAATCAAATTAATTTATGCATGCTTTGAGCCATGCACAGTTCAAGAACAATATGTAGTACTACTAATTTTATAACTCTAAACCCAACTATAACCCTATGTAATGTTTTAACTTTAACCCTAACCCTAAAATTAACTCTGAACATAGCACTAACTGTAAGTCTAACCATAGCTGTACTTATTTCCCTAGTAACATTAACCATGATCGTGACTTGATATACCTATTAAATTATATAGTGAATCTCTAGTTCTATATTTAACCTAGAGTTATGTACGTCATGTAGTCCACCCATGTTATCTAGACTCTATATAGACAAGTAATTCTGAAATAATTTTATGAAGTTATCGCAAATATGTGCATGTATGTGTTACATATTTGTTTCATGTTTAAACATGTATTATTTTTAATTTCATATGTTTATGAAATTCTAGTTTCTTAAATTTCACCAAGTACAATAAATTTCAAGTTTATTAAATGTCCTATTTTAATTTAGGATGTAAAAATTCACACATATAGTATTGTACATATATGTCATGTTCATTTCATGTTTACACATGTGTATTATATACGTCTAATTCCATGTTTACAAAATTCTAGTTTCTTAAATGCCATACAAGTACTTGATAAATTTCAAGTTTATTAAAAATGTCAAATTTAAATTTAAATTTTAGGTTTACACATTGTATGTACATTCACACATGCTACATACATTGACCTTGACATACAGCCTCATATCCCCCTACAGTAGCAACCTCATATCCCCCTTAGCAGCAATGTCCTACTGCTCATGCACCCACACTTCCTTGCTACTCATTATCGTTATCCAAATAACAACCAAATTCTACTCTATTTTGCATGATGGCTTTATACTAAGGTTCACTTAGGTAGGGTGATGAAATACATTGATTTACCATCACATTTAGGAAACGGGCATGGTAGACTAGTTGATAGGTGACTGGATTATCCACCACTGACACATAAGTTGATTGTCGAAGAGAGGGTACCTGTTATTTCCCTTATATTAAATCCATCAGTTGATGAGGCCATTCACAACACATAGCTGTGGGGGATGATTTAGGGAGTTGGAGATATTGTCACAGCTATTAGATCTATTTATAGTAATGAGGTTGGCTACTATTTGATGTCACATTAATGTTCTAGATTGTTGCTTGGTGCTTCATCTTTAGGAAACTTGTACAGTGCAGCAAACATCCCTTCACTAACTATCTTAGAGGGTCTCATTAGATTTTTTGGCCTGAGATACTATGATTAGTCTTGTTGAGGACCTATTATATTCATATAGATTCATATAAGAGCATCTTGGCATACTCATATCAGATGTTCAACATTGTGTCCATGGTATTATTGGGTAACATCCTCAACCACATTCCTCTCATCGATCAGGTAGTGGTCATGGTAGTGCTACACATCATGATCCACCTACTAACCACTCTTTTTCTATAGAGGGACATATATATAGTAGTATAGACCCTTCAACCAATGCAGTGCATGGTCAATGTTCACATGTGGGACTTGATGATGTTGACTTCAACTTGTCAACCATAGGATGGATGGAATTGTTGACACATTATGATTCTACTTCTATGCAATCTCATTTGGTCAATCCACTTGGATCATCATTATTAGGACATGTGCCAACCATCAGTCATCCTAGCGTAGATGCAGTGATGAAACTAGATGAGTCCCAAATTTTTTTAGATATATTGGTAGACAAAATCGATGTTAGGTAGTTTGAGTATTATCAGATGTCAACATCTACACAAGTAAATCTATAGTTATTTTAAATTCATGTTAAAATTTCAATTTCAAACATTTGTTCAACCAATAATTTATCCATATATACATATCATACCTTTGTAATTAAATTTAAATGTTTTAATTTGATTTGTTGCACACATGTATGTATGTATTGTAGGGGGACATTCCTCTTTTTACTCCATCTTTGATGCCAAATCATGTATGTCATCGAGACTCATTTGATGATGTTAGTAATGGATAGGTGAGTTCTATTTTTTTTGAATTAGATACATATGAGTTTTAAATGTAATATATTAAATTGCATGCAATTTGTAAATTTAAAAGAAATTTAATTAAATATGAAATTATGTACACTGATTCTACTTTTTGTTGAATATATATAGCGGTCGACGCATCTTAGTGAGCATCCTGATAGTTAGTCTTCAGACTGCACCATGAGGATATGTCATGATGATAGTTTTGCACTTGATGATCTATAGTTTTTTAATATTATAGATAATTTGATGTAGACTTTCATCCAGATTATACATGTTTGATGATTGTCTTAGATATATACTATGTTCTAATATGTTAGATTATGTTGGATTATGTTAGACTATGTTCTTTTACATGTTGAATTGTGTTGGATAATGTTCTATTATGTTGGATATTATGTTAGATTATGTCAAGGATATCGTTCTATTATCTAGAAATTATGTTAGATTATGATAGATTATGTTGCATTATGGTAGATTACATGTTCTTTTACATGTTAGATTATGTTGCATTTTGTTGGTTTATGAAATTAATGTGTGTACATATAAAATTGGTTAGGGTTACAGTTAGGTAATTAACTTTACATAATTCCTAACTAGTTATATAATTCTCAGTTCCTACTAATGTAAGCGATTTTTAAATATTTTGAATTTCCTCCCCTCAAGGCATATGCCCTAATTAGTTGCATATAAGTTCCTAAATTCTATAATTAGCTAAAAATCACAATTTATACTTCACAAGTTAAATGAAAGAGTAAAAGTAATATATAATTAGTTACAAGTCCTAATTTCATCCCCTTAAGACACAAGTCCTAATTTGATCCTCTTAAGACAAGTGTTCAAATTTCTTCTCCTTCAAAGACACATGTCCTAATTAGTTGCATACAAGTTCCTAATTTCTATAACTAGTTGCAAATCACAATTTAAACTTCACAAGTTAAATGAAATAGTAAAAGTGATATAAAATTAGTTACAAGTTTTAATTTGATCCCCTTAAGATAAGTGTTCAAATTTCTCCCCCTTCAAAGGCACATGTCCTAATTAGTTACATACAAGTTCCTAATTTCTATAATTAGTTACAAATCACAATTTAAACTTCACATGTTAAATGAAAGAGTAAAAGTAATATATAATTAGTTACAAGTCCTAATTTCATCCCCTAAAGACAAAAGTCCTAATTTGATCCCCTTAAGACAAGTGTTTGAATTTGTTCCCTTTTAAAGGCACATGTCCTAATTAGTTTCATACAAGTTCCTAATTTCTATAATTAGTTTAAATTCATAATTTAAACTTCACAAGTTAAATGAAAGTGTAAACTTAATAAATAATTAGTTACAAGTCCTAATTTCATACCCTTAAGACACAAGGCCTGATTTGATCCCCTTAAGACAAGTGTTTGAATTTCTTCCCCTTCAAAGGAACATATCCTAATTAGTTGCATACAAGTTCCTAAGTAAAAATCAAAATTTAAATTTCACAAGATAAATGAAAGAGTAAAAGTAGTATATAATTAATTCAACCAAATTTTAAATTGAAAATGATCAAGTTCAACCAAATTTCAAATTGTTGAACCAAATTTCAGATTTCAAATAGCTCAACCAAATTTCAAAATGTTCAAGTTGTTTCAAATTACAAGTTGTTTCTATCTCGGATCAAGTGGGTTGGCTCATTGTTGGATAACATTTAATATTTTTTCATGATAACCAATATCGAGCCTTCACTTACATATTCTAGGTCCTTTGACTAGATGAAGAGTTAGACTAGTAGCAATAGCATGGTTACTATACTGATATACTTTATTGTTAAGTTGATAATTAGTTAAATGAATCACAATCTTAAGTACTATATTTTGCTTCAAATATTTTCCCTGTACAACAATAGAACTTGTATACATGTCAATCAAATAAGTCAATAAATTTGAATTCATAGAAAACATAGAGATACATATACATACATGATTTAACTATATACTAACTTGTGGGAAACAATGATAACTTTAAGAAACCCCTCTTGAAAAAAAGGTTTAAAATGTTGGTGAATCCAACATTTTGTGGGAAAGAAAAAATTAGTGTCAAAGGCAAAAAAAAAATTTCCATATAGCGAAATAAAATATTATATGTTGGTGATTTTTTTCTTGCCCTAGCAAAAATCATTTTAAATGTGGCAAATCAATGTTTTTTCTTACTAACAAATAAATAAATGATGAGTATTTTTTCCCTTCCCGAAAATGAATTAATAATGTCAGTGTTGAATTACTTGTTTTGTAGGAAAATGAATAATAATGGTCTTGGCTAATCTTTAGTGGTAAACTAAAAAATTATTTAATTTGAACATGAATTTGCACATGTATTGGCTAGTGATTGTACTGACTACTGAGTAGTTACTTCAAGTTTCAACTTGTGTATTTTCTTAGTTCTATTATTAATAATGTTGTAACATCATTATATTAGTGTCGCTATGTTGTCCACCATCACTTTCTTATTGTTAATACTAAATACAATAGTTTTATTGATCATTGATTAATTAGAGATCAATGACAAAAGATGCATTTTGGGGCCACTCACTTGAAAAGACCTAAAGTCACATGAAATTCTCTAGAATGGAGACATGTGGAAAGTTTTTCATAGAAAAAATTAATTAGAATTTACTCAATGTTAGGCACTTTCATATATCCGACATTAATACAGTACATTTTGGTGTTTTTCATGTTTGAAAATTAATAGGAATATGAAAAAATAAGATATGAAAGATTGTGAACACCAAAGAATTTAATGCAACCATTGTTAAATAGCCTCTTCAATTCCTCTTTCATTATCATTTCTCAAATTCTTCAATTTGAATTTGGTTTGTAGAGTTTTTTGAATCTTAGTCATGGATATGCCCATTCACTTGAAATGCATTAGAATGGCTCTGCAAAAGCCCTTTTTAGGCAGGATTCCTAATGATGTCCTTGCAATGGTTTGCAAGCCATATGTCCAATGTCTTTTTATCCGCCATGCTATATTCATGGTCCTTGGCCATGAATTCTTAAGAAATGATAAGAGGTAATGTGTGTCTACGAATATTTCCCCTCACTTCCTTGCATCTCTTCTTGACCTCGGAGGAAGTCAAATAAATATTTTGATGCTTATGTCTAATGTTTGTAAGGAAACATTTATAGAAGATGATGTCAAAATTCTTGTCTTGGCCAAGCAGGTATCAGAGCTAGGCATTGGCATCTCTTTTATAGACATATCAGACAAGTGCTAGGAGAAAGGCATAGGGAGCATTGTATAGAAGCAATCTTTCCTACTCAACATGAAAAAATGACAATTAACTCACCATCAAAAGTGAGCATGGATCGAAAGAGAATTTTTATGGAAGTGGTTGTTTTTGGATGACATCAGCAAGATTGACCTGACATGACTAGACGAGTTTAGTGACATCATCTTCTCTAACAGATTCCTTGTAGAAGGACTTGAAGACCTCTCTAATTGAGGGCTTCAAGCCCTTAGCCCCTTAGCCTATTGATGCTTCGAACCTCTTTGTTCTTTGGTTCCCTATACCGTATTTCCTAAATATTGTTTCCTTAACCGTTGCCCTTTGGGCAAAAAAATGTTTTTATGATATCTTTTTTTACTTTGGATTGGGCCTTGCCCTTTAATGTAAATTATGAAATAGTAAAACCAAGTTGATTTAATTAGCTATTTTGAATATTTATGCTTTGTAAATTCTAAAATATTATCAATGAAAATAATAGTTTTTGGCTTCTCAAAACGTTATTCCAACTTCCTATTAGTCTATGACTTTGTTTAAAATAATTAATTGTTAATAGTTATAAAGTTAGAACTCGAAAACAAAAAAAGGGTTTCAACAATCCCTTTATAGTTTCATATAATATATTTGATTAAATATTTATAGTAAAAAATCATTCAATTGAAAATCATCCAATTAAAACTTTTGTAGTTTCTAAAACTATTTTTCTTTAATTTGATTGGTTAAACAAATGGAGTGAGAAGAGCAGATTTTCAGGAAAAATAAAGATTATAACCTTAAGAAAGTTAAATAAAATTTTTACAATTTATGTGTCAAATTTTTATTTCATACCTATCTTGTCACCTAACTTTTTTTCATTATGAAATATTTTTAATGATGAATATTTTATAAACAATTTTCAATATATGTTAATAATTTATAGATAATTAAACTATATTACATTTTAATTTTCAAACTAAATAATAAACATGAATAAAAATATAGCATTTGTAGTTATATTTTTAAATCTTAATTATTTTATTTACATTAACTATTGTCACTATTATTTCATATCTTGCACCAATTTTATTTTATAAAATTCAATATATCTTCAATGAATTTTTCATATCATCTTTACAATAAAAAGTTTATGATAGAAAAGAAAATCCTTTATTCATATTATATTATAACTATTATAATTATTGTAAATTATATTATATATATAATAGTTGATATATATATACATATAATATATTTTATGTAAATAATTAGATTGACATCATGATTTTGACATGGTAAACTTAAAAATATAATAATAATAACTAATAACAATTTCTTTAACAATATTTATTTCAATATTTGGTTAAATTCTATTTCTATCCAAAATCAAGACACATGTACTTAAAAGTTTCTACCTGAAATTCTGACCATTGACTAAAAGAAAGATCGACGACCCGAGATAAATTTTGGACCAATTTGAGGAATATTTTCCCATGTGCATAGATTCATCTAAAATCGTGACACGTGTCTGGTCATCAAATAGCTCAATTAATATTATTAATAATTATGTTTATGAACAATTATCACAATTATCAGTAATGTTAATAATTTGTATATAATTAAACTATATTACATTTTAATTTTGAAACTAAATAATAAATATGAATAAAATTATAGCATTTGTAATTATATTTTTAAATTTTAATTATTTTATTTGAATTAAACTATTTTCATTATAATTTATTATTAGTACTTGTCAGTAGACTTAGGGCTAAGAACTATTGTGATACATTTTGGATTTTAGACTTTAACTAGTGATTAAATTTGTTTCATTTTTTTATGAGTAAGAATAAATCGTTATAATTTGTTTTATCAAACTAATATATTACATAGCATAGATGCAAAAAATTGAACTTAAAAAATTTTATAAAATATTTTCTTAAGTTATGATTGGATGATTTCATTTAGCTCTTATATTGGTCGGATATAAGTGCTAAATATTTCATTTTCAATGTGATTCATTAATGTTAAATTTATCTATTTTTAATGTAAGTGCATGGTTTATATTTTATATTTTAATAATGTATTTTTTATAAATTATAATACGTCTTTTGTCATTCAATTAAAAAAATTTACTTATATTATATAATCATTTAAGATTTATTATTATTAAAAAAAAAATTATTTTTATATTATAATTATTTATTTTATAATAGAACATAAAATATAATTATTTATAATATAATATAATATAATAATAACCATATGATATATAGTAATAGAACATATATATCAATGATTATATTTATCAACAAAATTTAAATTTGAATTAGATTTATATAAAAACTAAAGGCAAGTATTAAGCCACTATGTGGCACTTGCTTCATATTTTGCACCAATTTTATTTTATAAAATTTAATATATCTTCATTCAATTTTTCATATCATCTTTACAATAAAAAGTTTATGATAGAAAAGAAAATCCTTTATTTTTATTATATTATAACTATTATAATAATTATTAGAAATTATATATTGACACATGTACTTAAAGATTCTACCTGAAATTCCAACCATTGACTAAAAGAAAGATTGATGACATGAGATGAATTTTAGGATGATTTGGAGAATGTTTTCCCATGTGCCTAGATTCATCTACAATCGTGACACATGTCCAGTCATTGCAAAGCTCAATTAAGTGCTAAGACTCAGTTAATATTATTAATAATTATGTTTAGTGACTTTAGTCTTTTAAAAAAATTATTACTTAATCCCAACTCGAAGATGTTGCAATTGTTAAGTAAAAGGAAGATCAACGCCAACAACAATGGCCTGTGATGAATTTTAGGTAAATTTTGGATCTACCATCACTATTGTCAAGAAGCATCTAGAATCATGACACGTGTCCTTAACAAGTGTCACAATTCCAAATGACTCTTAACAACAACGATACCATTCCACAAATAGACCTAAAAATCATATCGATAGTTAAGTTCAATTTTTATTACTTAATTTATTTAAAATCAACAAATTTGAAAATTCAAATGTATATTAATGTAATAATTTTTTACTTTTTATTATTATAGTTATGTACAGACCTACATTATTGAGTATTTTTTTCATTTACATGTACATTGTACATACTATTAGTAAAGTACCTAAAACCATTAATTACTTAATACTTTCATTATAACTTTTAACTATTAACCTTCTATATTTTTAGAGTATGAAGTTGAAAGTTCTGCAAGTTGAGAGTCCGATATGATAGGGTTTTCAAATTTCAACTTTTCAAATTTTTTGTTCTTAAGATTGAATTCTAAAAGTGTAAAACTTGAGTATTAGAGGACAACACCAAGCATTGAATCTCAATTCTGGGTATTTAATTTTTATTTTTTTTAATTTATTGCAATTTGCAACAATAGAAATGTTGATTTTAATTGCCTTAGGTTACACTTTACAATTTTTTTAAATAGGGCTTGAAGAATTTTTTTTTGTAATAACTAGTAGTAGGCATGGGAAAAACAAAATAAAAAAATCTCACATACGAGTGCAAGCATAAAGGAAAAGAAAGACATTAAAGAACTCAAGCAAGTGCTACAAAGCCCAAGTTTCATCGATGAATGTCATGATATTTTTTATCCTATTATCCATGGAGATTTTGGAATAATGGGAATTAGACATTCATTGTTTAATAAGTGGAAAGATTCATAGAAGGGGAGAATTTATTACAAATTTAACAACATTATTCATGCACATACAAATAAACTAGCTGCTTTGGTTACTAGATAAGAAAACATCGTTGTTCTCGAAGTATTCCCTTGCCCTAAAATTGTAATGTTATGTGCTCAGAGTTATGATGAAAATAGAAAGGCAACTATAAACCAAAACACTCAAGAGGAAATTTTATCCATAACTGATAATGATTTTTTCACTTTGTTCGACTTAGGGCTAGGGTTTAAACCAAAAAGCTAAATAAAAAGTGCATTAAATTGGATAAACTAGCACAAGATTATGACAAACTGGACACATAAGATGAGGATGACTGCTAACAAAAAAAACTACAACAATTTTGTAGAATTCTTTTTGAAACCTATTTACCAAAAAATCAAAGGCACTACGATGCCTAGATTGCTTGTGTCTTGTAAAGATTTCATTCAACTGGGAAGTTAGAGTCACTTGGTTGACTGGTTTTTCATGGAAGAGTGCACTATCTTAAGGTTTTATGGTTTGGTGGTTGAACCTTGCAAACTTCAAATGCATGCTACAAAAAGGGTTTTTCACTTAAATATGTACAACATATGGAGAACATAGATGAACTTTTCACTAGACAACAAAAAGAAAATGATATTTCCTTCCTTTCCTTTTGCAATTGGAGTCCTCGCATTTGAGAGAAAGGCTTTCAAAGTGGAAAATGAATTGATAACTTTTTTTGTCTTTGATTTTGTTAGTCACTAGAATTATTATCTATTGAACATAATAAAAATAAGACTTATTGTTAATTGAAACTCTACGAGCAAATATTAACATTAGGAGATGCTATTGATAGAAAAGTTTAAAAATAAGGATTCATGGGATGACGTTAAGAAAGAGATGGAGAAGCATGCAACAAAGAATAATATTTGAATGCAAGAATTGTCATCCAAAATTATGACATTGCACATATCAGAGTCACAAAAATCAAAGCATTTGACATACTTAAATTTCTACAAGAAAGCATCTAAACCTTCTAAGAGGTCTATGCCAAAAGAAATTAAAGAAGCATGCATATTTGAATCATGATGTCAAACTAAGATGATTGATTTTTGGAAAATGAGGCAAATTTTGGGTGAACCAAAGACATTAGCAGGTTTTGAATAAATTGACAAGGATGAAATTTTCAGCAATTATTGGGATAAAGAGCATCTAACTATACTATATGATTTTGGTAGTTTTAGTAATAGTGATATTGAAAGATAGAAGGACCTCCAGTCTAATGCTGACATTCAAGCTATTCAAAATTTTAGGTCAACTAGGGGTAGAGATATTGTTAAACTTTAAATGAGTGTTCCTATTAAACAAACATATATTTAAAGGGATAACTATGATACAAAAAATGGCTTATGTAGGTATAGGGCCCATTGGTGCAAGTGGTGAAGGGATTTGGAATCTTATTTTAGTTGTAAACCCACCCAAAAGAGGAAGTAAACCAATCATTGGACTCTCCGAGATTGAAGATTATTCATCTACAATGGGCAAAAAATATTATACTTCTAAAGGTCATCCTAACACATTATTTGTTAAATCTTCAAATCCAATTATAGTTAATCCCACTAGTATTGGCACAAGCACTGGCACTAGCATGGATGAACCTTCTATAAAAAAGAAAAAATTTATGACAATTACACCATAAGAAATGTCAATGGTTTCTTCACCAATGTATGCACTAGTAGCTTCTATACAAAACCTTGAAAATAGTCCTAAAATGCCAGGATTTGGAATGGTCCATCTTCAGTATGTTGGTAATCCTCAAAAACAAAATTGTAGGTGGAGTAGGTTTAACTGGAGTTGGAAGAGCATACAATGATACAACTAATAATTCACCTTTCAAACACTCAATTTTGTTAGCAAACCCAAATTTTATTTTGAACAAGTTTGCATTGAAGTTTGATGAGACAAGTGAAAGAAATAGGCAAATTATGAAGACTTTGAAAAGTGATGCACTTGTTGAATGTTAGGGATCTACTAACAAAATATTTCCAACATATGATCCAAATAATGAAATGATGAATTTCATGACTGTTATGTGCTTGGGTAGAGATAATAATCCACCAAAAAATGTAATAAATTGTAACAATGTACAAGTTACCAGTCTTCAAATGGATTTGTCAAAAGTGAAAAATATTAACAAAATCAATATATCAAAAGAGAGCAAAAAAATGGTCTACTCTACACTTTTGAAAGAAAAGAGGGAAAAGAAAGGCTTACAAAGAAAATAGAGAAGTTATAGAAAAACCTTGATAATGTGAAGGCCAAGGAGAAGGTAGCAAACAATAGATTCAAAGAAATGCAAAATAGGATAAAGAATCCTTCTTCTATAGAGGCAATTGTCTAGCAAGAAAAGATGAATGAACAAGTGCAAAATTTGACTAAAGAATTGGATGAGTGCCAAAAAATAATTCAACATGGAAAAGCCTCTACTACATAGTTGTTAAAGTTTGTAGAGGGTAGTGCACAAGTCAACAATAAACTAAAAACTGACCTGGGCTTTGCTATCAAGGAAAATAATAATTTGAGATTGAATTGGAGAATGAAAAGAAAAAAAAGGAGTTTAAGGCAAGGATAATTTTATAATTTGTAGAAGGAATTGGGGAATGAGAAGAAAAAATAGGAGTCAAGTGCAAACACAATCCACAATTTGAAGAAGCATTTGGAGAATATGAAAAAAGAGAGGAGTTAATTGCAAAAATGATCCTTGATTTGAAGAAGGAATTGGAGAATGTGAAAAAAATAGAGTCTAGTGCTATTGCAAGTACTAACACAATCCACCATATGAGGAGGGAATTGTGGAATGCAAAGAAGAAGAAAAAGAATTAGTTGCAAAGAAAACCCTAGATTTGACAAAGGAATTGGAGAACGTGATGAAAGAGGAGTCTACTCAAAGACTCTATGATTTGAGGAAGGAATTGGATAATGCAAAGAAAAAGGAAGAGTCCACTACAAAGACAATCCATGATTTGAAAAGGGAACTCAAGGATGAGAAGAAAAAAAATGTAATTACTACAAAAACAATCCAAGATTTGAAGAAGAAACTGGACGACGAGAGGAAGAGAGCAACAAATTGGCAAGGGCAACTAGAGGAAATGCAGAAAAAGAGTGAAAAAGAAATGTCTGAAATGAAAGAAAAGATGGAGAATGTAATTGCAAAAAATAGAATGACCTTTTCTAAAGACCATCATGTGAAGGATACTATTATAAACATAGTTAAGCTTATCAAATAAGAAAATTGGGACAAAATAATGAAGAACAGTGATAGTTTGTTTGAATGGCTTGATTTAAATAGCAATCTTAGACTTCTCTTTGACAATGTCAAAAATGATGTTCAAGGTAAAAGAGGAATCTTCACCAATTCCTTAAGAAATCTTGCTAACCAAATTTTGAATAAAGTATGGAGATTGAGTGACAGGGATTTGAAAAATCATGGAATAAAAAATTGCTTGGATGCCTCTATAATCACATTTGTTGTCTTTCAAAATTGCGAACAAGTAATGAAAATAGATGAAGCTCTCAAATCTGCTTCCATAGACTTGATGAAGATGAATCACAACATACTAAACTTGCTAAATGTTGGATTACCAAATCCAACTAACTCAAATGGTAAATTCATTTGAAAAGAAGATTACATGAAAAAGTTGTAGGACACCATGAATTCTAATTTAGGCAACTTTCCTAAGAAAACCACTCTAGAAAGAATTGCAAGTTACATCAAACCACTATCAACAATGGATGCAGTTATAGATAAATTCTTTAATTCATGTAAAATAATCTTTGTGAATTATTCATTGTTGACAAGGTTACAAATATTTAGCTACAACCTCAAACAATTGGAGCTTCCAAATGATACAGAATGGAGTGCCCTAAAGAACTTCATCAGAGTTGGGTCATCTTCTCAAACTATTACTATTGTTGTTAATGGCAGTCATAGTTAATAGCACTAAGAAGTAATAACTTAGTAAGTGATAGTACTATAATCATTTTTTTATTTGTTACTCTTTAATTTTAAATTTTTGATTTAATTTCAACTTTATTTAATGTTAATTATTACATGAATCAAGAGACAACAATCAGGATAGTTGGACAGCCAGACATTGGCATACTATTACTACACATAGCAGATGGAAAAAATTGTACAATTGGCAATGTGATTGTACACATGGTGAAATTAAAAAAATTGTGTTACCCTTTGTGATATCGAAGAGGGTTATGGCTGAAACATTTACCATTGTACCAATTTTGGTTGTACCAATTTTAGCCATACATGTGTGGTAGTTTCGTGTGCCGACACGGCTTGTACCATATCGGCCAAAAGTGTTTTGACTAAAATGCTTTTGGCCAAAACACCCTAGTTTTATAAAGCCACAAAAAAACACTTTGCTTCTACCATTTTCATTGTATCAGTTCCAAATTTCTTGGAGAGCGGTCTAGGTGTTTTAGCCATAACAGGTTAGTGGCCTTTTTTTTCATTTTTAAATTTTTTAAAGTGTTTTTTGATTAGTAAATGTTAATGGTAGTCAAATTAATTATTTTTTATGTGTTTTGTGAGTGAATTATTTAAATTTGTTAATTTTTTTAATATATTTAAACTTTTTTTACGATTTGTTAGTAAATTATTTAAAATATAAGCAAGAATGTAGTCAAAAATTAGGTAAAAATGTAAAAAAACATTAGTTAAAAATGTAGAAAAAAATTAGGTAAAAATGTAAAAAAAAAACATTAGTTAAAAAATGTAGAAAAGCGTAAGGTAAAAATGTAAAAAAACATTAGTTAAAAAATGTAGAAAAACATTAGGTAAAAATGTAAAAAAAATATTAGTTAAAAAATGCAAAAAAAATTAGGTAAAAATGTAGAAAAACATTAGGTAAAATGTACCTTTATATGAACTTATACAAAATTTTAAAAAATTGTTTAACCCTGTAGTTAAATCAAAATCTAATTTAGTCAAGAATTTTACTTTTCTATCGCATATACATGTGTACACTTAGTTATAATTTAATCAAGAATTTTTTTATTTATTGCATATACATGTACATGTACGAATATTCATTTTTCACATTTCCATGAGCACATTAAAATACATTAGATATGGCTGCTAAGATAATTTGTTTAAAAATACATACATTACATGATTGAATAGCACCATACATTTAATGTTGTGTATTTATATGTACGTGTGTTTCAAATTAAATTTATCTTTTAATTATTTTAATTTATACACTTGTATGTTTATGTGTGTGTGTGTGTGTGTGTGTGTGTGTGTGTGTGTGTGTGTGTGTCTATACATATATGTGCAAATCTCTAGATATTTATCAGTCTTGTAGCTTCACACTCATATCATCATACATTATATACATATATACATATATACATTATGACATTTGGTTCTGGGGATCATGGTCCTGCATCCTCAGGGGATGCTAGTGTCCATCGATGGGGTCAGAGTGCTGAGTCTGGCATAGCATGCAGATCAACATCCTCCACTGAGGATAGAGAGCGATTATTTAGAGATACACTTGCTAGATTATCTCATGCTATAGAGGTTTTGGACTCCTCACTTTCCTCTTCTACCACTCTCCCTAATAGGGAGAAGATCATAGTGATGCGAGAGGAGTTGTTTCGTATGATTCAGAACATTGAATCATACAACCCGTTTGATGATATAAGCATTGAGACATTTTATTCTTCTCTATCTCATAGTGTCACTAGCACTATGAAGTATAGACAGGTTGACACTGAGGTCTCCACTGCCATTGTGAAGATCATGTTTCTATTTTATACAGATAGAGGTAGAGTTAGAGGCTACTCTGTGACAAAGTGTACTGATGAGCTTGTTGCACCATTTGTATATCCTCGTTGGTTGCCTACTCATCATAAATGGCCACAGAAGGTTGAGTTCCCTCTATATTTCCATAAACAATTATTTTCCAAATTTCATATACACCATGATGTTGATTACACAGATTATCTAGCTCATGTTGGGCAAGGTCTAGGGAGACTTTCAAACAGATTCAGACCCATAGAAACTCCCATGCCCATTAATAAATAGGAAATGGTGGATCCAACCTTTTAGTTATGTTGAGAGGTCCATAGATGGTTGTTGTAGGCCAGAATGTTCCTAATGATAGAATCAGGACACGGATTTATTCGAGCATTGCCACCATTGCCACATAGTTGCAAGATATTTCTTCTAATTGGTGTGGTAGATATATGTTATAGTCTCAAGGTACCATTCCCATAGCTACATCATCTAGTGCAGGTGTTGATGATGCATATGGTGTAGTAGACATACCTTCTCCACCAGAGGTTTCTATAGTCTCAAATGTGGATGCATTGCATCATTTGGGATCCTTTTTAGCATCTAATCTTTTGGATTCATATCAAGCATTATCTATAGTCATAGAGATTCCACTTCATGACATCAGCTCTCAGATTAGTCATATTCTATCACATACAACTGGATCAAAGGGTTCAAAAAGGCAGGAGGACATTCTTCCACCCTCTACTACTTCTACTACTACATAGGCCCCTACAGCACTAGCCATAGCTACTCAGGATTTCATTGCTCGATAGCTTGGTCTATTTATTCTATGCTTTTAGATGGCACTATCAACTTGGATGCTGATAATGTTTCATCATTGCATGATTTAGATATCAGTCAGATCAGCAGAGCATTAAATGATGCTATGGTAAATATGTCTATATGTTTAAATTTATATATGTGTGTGTGTGTTTGTGTATGTATTATAGGGTTTGAGTGATAGTATGTTATGTTTTGGTGATCTACAGAAATCGATAGATCCTACATGTCCAGAGTCTCAAGTATGTTACAATTTAAATATATATTTGATTAATTTTTTTGTACATAATTTGACACTATCATTTGACACAGTGTTCAGATGCAACTGATAGACCCTTTTGGGGACATCTAGGATTAGGAGGGGGATGTAGCTGATTAGATCATGGCCTTTTATTTTATACATGTTATTTTTTTGACATTTGATATATTATTTCGGATCTACATGTCTTTATGGACACTTTGATGTTTTATATGTTATTTCCAGATACATGTTTATATGGAGACTTTGATGTTTTATATATGTTATTTGGAGACATTTGATACATGATATTTTTATACATTTGATATGGGTACATTATTCTCTAGATATATTTTATTATACATATGTACATGTCTCAGATGTTATGTACATGTTGAATGTGCATTCATGTTTTCAATATTCATATTTTTATTAATGTTTATGTACATGTTATTGATCTTTTAATGTCTTAATCTTTTATGTTTATGTATGTGTTATTCATGTTTTTGTATATGTTATTCATCTTAATGCCTTAATCTAAGTGTAATTAACTATATTTAATGACATGTCTTCAGGAGAGATCCTAAATTATACATAAGAATGTAGATTAATTTTATGTATTGTTTATTTCATATGTATGTATGTATGTATGTATATATATATACATACATATGTATATATGTATGTATGTATATATGCATGTATGTATATATATATATATATATATATATATATATATATATATATATATATATATATATATATATATATATATATATATATATATTCATGTTAAAAGTAGACATTTATGTTTCTAATTTCACATTTTTATGTATATGTTATTGATTTTAATGTCTTTATCTAAGTGTAACTGACTATATTTAATAACATGTCTTAAGGGAAGATCCTAAATTATACATAAGAATGTAGATTAATGTTTATTTTATTTTATAGATGTATATAAATATGTTCATGTTAAATGTAGACATGTATGTTTTCAATATTCATGTTTATGTATATGTTATTATTTGTAATGTCTTAATCTAAGTATAATTAACTATATTTAATGACATGTCTTAAGGGGACATCCTAAATTTAATATGTTAAAAGAATGTTGTAATGCCCCGCCAAGGGATCCAAAGAATTAACCTAAAATTTCACTAAGTTTGGTAGCACTTTTTTTTTTTTTAACATAAAAGTAAATCCATTTACAACTTATACATAAATAATGAAAGCAATAGCAATGTCCATCTAAAAGTAAACATAATAGGTTATATTCTTTAAGGACCTCTTAAAGTAGAATTATAAATCAACTAATATTAATGAATCCATCTAATAAAACAACCACATGAAATAATAATGAAAAGTCTAATGTTTATACATTACATTTCTAAATGCTCAATCATTCTCTGTACATGTCACAAGGTATGAAAGGCTTAAAAGAATATACATATGTGAAATAAAGTACATCATCCTATTCTAATTCATGATGCAACAAAGTAAAGATAATCACATGTCACACATGGTACAACATCATAGAAGATATAGACATGCATCATAAAAGATCAAACATAATAAACTAAGTGCACGGTTCCTCCCAACTATAAATAGCATCATTAGACCATTGTGGGCCCTAGCCATCCCTTCGTGCGTAACATTCCAAATTACCGAAGAGATCATTGGTATTACAAGGTAGGAATGTCACTCCTAAACATACTTCATCGTATACAAAAAGTAATCTAACATGCAAATATAAGTATAAGATAACATCATCTAACATATGCTAAACATCAATGAAAGGATACATATCCACCATCATAAAGAATGCATCAGCCATAGTGCCTCAAATAGATCTCAAATGATAAGAGTGGAAAAACATTACCACCCAACCGCGTGGAACGTAAGTGGTCCACTCCCATCGTGCTAAGGAGATAATCTCAAGTTCAAAATAGGTTAACAATAACAAACTATAAATACTCTCTAAGTACAGGAATCCTAAAAGTATACTAACTCAAAGGTTTCAATCATAAAACTGACATCTAATCCCAGAGGCACACAATGACATGTAGAAAACCTACTCTGTAAGCGGGCAAGTGTCATCACATAAATCATGTAGAAGTTACCCTGGTAGTTAGCTTAGGACTCTAGAGTCCCTACTGATCCTTATGCGGCCACTAGTATCCTCTCATACTGACAAGGCATCCTATGGAATGCAAGGTCACAACCAAGCGTTCTCTCTACTCCATCCCAGTCTGTACTAACACTTGAGGCATGGGTGAGAACAAAACAATTATCTTATTAGGTTCATTTAAGTCAGTATTAGATGAGAATGTTTTCACTTATTAAATCAACTTACAATGAGTTACCATGGCAACCACTAAGGGCCCCGACCCCATTGCAAGCCACTTCCCAACACTACAAGCAAATAACCTACTCTAAGCTCATGGAATTGTGAATCTCATAATCACCGCAATCCTATACAAGTGACTAGAAAGAAATACCAAAATATAATCCACAATAAGAACATCAAATATCCATAATAAATGCATCAAATCTCCATGAGCAACTAAAAAGCATCCATAGATAATCATGACCACAATAGTTCTCTATTTGCAACTACAGGTATCACTGATAATCAAAAGTATCCATTGGTTCTCAAATACCAAAATATATCTCAAAATCATATTGATCAGAGACTCCAAAATGGTCGAGTCAAAACATGTCACAACATGACATCATAAATCAACATTTCAGTCCCATCATGGCGACTAGAAAGTAATCCAAGGATAACTAATTGATGACTCAAAAGTGATTAGGTCAAGTGTCTCATACATAAGAATCTCAGCTTCACACAAGAAGACTGGAAAACAATAACAATTAGTAAATACAAACATTTCATAGAGCATTCCATCACATAACCATGGTTGGGTTTATAAAGATCAAAATTAAGACATCATCATGACATCACAATCATAACCCTTGAGCCTCTAGTAGACATCCTATACTGGTCAACACTAGTCAACCCAAAACCCAAAACAAATAGTATAGAGAATAGACAATGCAAGCACATGTTTTGGTTTGCTAAAATTACATAACTGAATTGAGTATGGAGGTTTCATTTTCCGTTTCCAATTTTAGATATTGAATGGAGAAAATTTTGTACATTTTCCCTAACCCATGTATTGTTTTGATGAATAAAAGTTTCTCCCTCTAACTCCTAGAATTTGATTTTCTAAATATTCTAGGAATATACATTATTTAAGTAACCACCCTCATCGTGCTTCAATAGGACACAAATAACATGGATGAATACAAATATTATCTATCTTCCACCCTTGGCAAATTAGCTTTGTATTTTTAAATTTGATTAATATTAATGTCTAGATAATTAATTTACATTCTTCTACTATAAACAAATGCACATAATTTGTTTATCAATTATTAATTAAGTTAATATAATAACCATTGTTCAATTATCAATATCCTATAAAGTAAAAGTTATCTAATATATTAAATGTCATTTAATATACTAAATAATATTGGTTAAGGCTAATAATAATATTTAATATTTATCACTTTACTAAAATACCCTATTATCAATACTGAATGTTACTTATAAATTTTTTTTAAAAATGCTACCAAACTTAGTGAAATTTTAGGTTAATCCTTTAGATCCCTTGGCGGGGCATTACAAATGTAGATTAATGCACAGGTAAGAATATAACATATAAATGTACATAAGAACATATAAAGAGTATGACCTAAAGAGTGCATGTTACAACAATTAATTAATTAAAGTTAATACATATAAGAACATAACTTAGATTATATACAAACATGAAGAATGCATATTTTATTTCATAGATGTATGTAAATATGTTCATGTTAAATGTACACATGTATGTTTTCAATATTCATGTTTATGTATATGTTATTTGTTTTAATGCCTTGATCTAAGTATAATTAACTATATTTAATGACATGTCTTAAGGGGAGATCCTAAATTAAATATGTTATAGGAATGTAGATTAAATGCATAGGTAAGAATATAGCATATGCATGTACATAAGATTATATACATAAATACATAAGAGCATTAACAATATATAAGAAAACATAAACAATGTATATAAATACATACAAATGTACTAAAGGGGTTGTCTTAAGGAGAGGTCCTAAAAGGTAGTACCAAGGGGATGTCCTAATAGGTGATCTTAATGGGAGGTTAGGTAATAGGTAGTCCTAACGGGAGGTCTTAAGGGGTTTTCTTAAGGGGAGGTCCTAAGAGGTTGTCTTAAATGAGATATCCATGTCAAATTTAAATAAAAATAGCAAAACATGCCTAATTTTACATATCCACTTGATAAATGATCCAATGTATACAAATTTATAAAACAAATATCCTATCAACATTAAATGTAAAAGTACGATCTAGCTATACAGACATAGCTGAACTAGAACTCTAGAATAAGTACATAGGTAAACTAGAGCTCCACAAACATTGTATTGTTAGGATCCTCTCTAGTTTTTATTATCTTTAGAGTTTTTTCATGTTCTTCAATAGACAGTTTCCACTTTTGATTTCGATGATTTCCTCTTTATTGTATTGCTTCAAATTGTAACTTTGTTGCTATAACATGGTTACTGTAATGTAAAACTTTTCCTCCAGGCTTGCATTCAATAAATTTAATACGACTATAAGTTGCCCTTGTTTGTTGATAATATGTTCCTTCAGTAACAACTAATCTAATTGAATATGATTTTCCATCAACATCTATAGTTCCTTTTGGCAACTTGTATTTTTCTTTTATGCATCTTAAAAGATAATAGTACACATTTTTCGCATTATCTGGTAAGGCTTGAACTACAAAAATATCTCCTACATGTATATAAAACTAGATAAATATAAATTAATTTTAAAATGAATATAAATGTATATTAATTTATATATATGTATATATGCTCACAAACCTACCATAACTAAATAAAAAATGTGCTCATAATGAGCTGAATATATAGGATCGTGAATGTCAATGTCAATATTAGCATCTTAAAAAGGAGGCTTTCTAACTATCTCCTTCATATTCCAATGTTAAAGATATCCATTCACAATATTTTCACATATGCTCATAGGATTTTCCTTAATGCAATCATCACAAAAACATGTTTTCTCTCTTACTTCAATTACTGGAGGTTTATGGTTTCCTATAGTCATCACTTGAGGTAAACTTCTAATACCAGGAATCATTTGACAATTGCAAGGATTAGATCAATCTATATCTATTATAAATACCAAAATTAATTGCCATATTTCAAAATAAATATTTAATAAACAACTCAAGAATTTGAAAAATACATTAAAAATAAATATAACTTAGTTCACCTTTCACTTCCCAAAAGTAAGGCTTATTGTATTGAGTATCTTGAGTAGCAAAATAAACTTTGTACCATTCAACAATTTGATTTTCACTCTTTATCCTATTCCCTATATGTACATACAACGTGCATATATATATAATTTAAAATATATGCTATTAGTATTTAACATGCACATTAAATGCATATTTACCTGCAAGTACATGGTGTCAAAGTGCACACTTTATACATGCTCCTGCTCCATCATGCTCCCCTTTTTCATGTCCACTTTCAAAGAAATTTCATAAAAACCTAACATTGGTTCTAGCATGTTGTATTGCTAACAAATTAAATGCTTTTGTAGATTTCAATTGTCCTATGAACATGAAATATCATAAGTAGAAGCAATTAACTGTGTACATGTATTAAATTGAAATAGTCATATACAAATAGATATAGGTTAAAATAAAGTTAAATAAATGTGTAAGTTCATGTATACTAACCTACACATCCATCAAACCAAATCTAATTCTCTAAAACATTTATTCCATGATTTCTAAGATCTTTAGAGAACATTGCAAAATAATGATCCACATAACTCCTATCATGAACTCTATCAGCACTAATATAGAAATGAACCTCTTTGATGATGATACATTCATTTTCATGCAAATTTTCTATCTCATCCACCTCAAATTGTGCATGTCTATAGGTCACTTGCACAAATATTGCAACTTGTTCAGAATGATAATATTTCCCTTGAAGCTCTGTTTAAGGTGCAAATGTATACTTCTTAGAAAAATGTACAACTGAAAGTATACAACTAGGTGGAAAATAATTTTTGGAATCACGAAACTCTTTAGCTTGCGATCGTGCACCATGACAATGTTGGATATGTGGATATATCAATGGATGAAACTTGGTCATAAACTCATCACAATGCAATTCACTCTCCTTCAATATAACTTTTTGGATTCATCTCTGATCTTATTTTGGTATGTCTCATATTCATATCTCATCCATGAAACTCGTGTTGATTCATTAATATTCTTAGTTTTCATTTCAAAAAAATTGCGTAAATCTCCACAATCTTCACACTAATTTTCTATGCATTGCACTTTGAACTCATCTAAATCTTCTAATTTATCACATAATATGGACTTCACAAATTGTGTTGTACTTCTAGGGATGACCAAATTAGGATCAAGGACTGCCATAACTTTTTTATATGATTGCAAGTGTAGACCAAAATCAACATGATTTCAACAACAAGTTTCATGCATCTTATTTATGTGTACAAAGGAAGGACACAAACTCTCAAACATTGTCTAACATATTTTAATATTTGAAAATTCTTTCTTGAATGTTTGAAATTTAATTCACTTTGAGTTATATCTATGAAATGTTTTGGATGTTCAATTTTGTCCCCTATCTCTTGATCTTTAGTTTGTATAGTATCATGTCTGTTGGAAGAAAAATGAGAATGTGTGGTCCAAAATTCAATAACTTGACTTTTTACATCTTCAAAAATTTTGTCTTTTCGAGGAACTCTATTAATATTCAATCAGTTATTCTAAATGTTATCATCTAGCATATTTCTCCTCTTGATATATCTTTGAATAGTTCTTCTAGATATATGTAGTACATCAAAAATTGCATGTACATATTTTCTATGTGTCAATTTTTTACTAGATATAGTAGTCATCAATACTCTATGTGCATTACTCAAATCACCTCCTCCAGTTGTGTTGTCAATTTTGTTATAAGCATTTTGTAAGTTTTTAACTATTGTTTTATTAATATTATGCACATGGTTTTTCCTGCTATCAACACCCAACAACTCTAAAATAGGTCTCATATCTTTTCTCCTAAATAACTTGACAAATAATTGTGCCTATCCAACTATGCTTTTATCTTTGAAATATTCATCCCACATGTTCTGACAATGCTTTCTAATAGTGTTATCATTTATCATATCTTTAGATGGAATTTGGTTAAAAAGTAGTTCCTCATCCAAATCCATCAAATTTGTAATGCCTTCTAATTTGTTTCTATCAGTAGAACTACCAATTTCTTCCTCTTCATTACTTGCATTCTCTTCATGAATCTCATCCTATTCAGGAATTTTAGTAGGTTAGTTTTGGTTATGTTTTGTATGTGTATATGAGCAATGTTAGTATGCTAATAGAAACCAAATTTAAATAAAGCTTCTACAAACTAAACAAAATTCATAAACTTCAAGATAGACTAAGATGAACTCTCAATTGAGAATATGAGCCATTAATGGACTCTCTCAATGAGAAGCTCTCTTGTTGAGTGGCTTTGTCTAAATAGATAGGATGTATGCTCAAGCTTATGCTTCAAAAAGGGCTTCAAATGGAGTTGGAATTTGGATGTGAGTGTATGGTTTGGATGTAAAATGGCTTCTCAAAATGGCATTATGACTTTACTTCATGGATTGTGTTAAAATGACTTGGGAGAGGATTCCTTAAATAGGCAAAGGGCTTGAGGGATCAAGGGCTAGGATGCAAGGATGGGAAAAACCTTATGGAGGGCTCAGATTGCATGAGAAGAGAGCACATGGATTGTGCTTCCTTATAGCCAATCAAAGAGTGACACATGTCACATGGTGAGAGGATGGAGGAAAGGGGAAGGATGAGTCAACAAAGGAGGCTCAAGAGATAAAATCTTCATAAAGACCCTCATAATGACTTGTAAGAGCAATAAAAGGGCTTGTAAGAGTCATTTATGACCTAGTGGACTTCATAAAGTTTTATGGTTGAGATATTTTGAGGGTGATGAGAGCAAATTCGACTTGGACTTGATTAGGAAAGTTTTAAGCTTGCTTAGGCTTGTGCAAATGATTAGAGGATGGATTAGGATAGTTTAGGATTAGCTTAGGGATAGGCAAGTGGATGGCATTTAATGAAGGTGGGTGAAGGAAGAGATATTTGTTAACTTTGGCTTGGGTTAGTAAGTTTTAACCCATGTTTAGGGAATGTGACAAGGTTAGGAGGGGATTAGGATTAGGTTTAAAGACATCTTCTAGAAGAGTCTAGATTTTGGATGAGGATAAAGACTTTCTAGAATAGTCTAGAATTTCCTAGGATGAGGATGAAGACTTTCTAGAAGAGTCTAGAACTTCTTAGGGTGAGGATAAATTAGATTTTTAGGAAATAAATAAAGTTTTATTTATTTCAAGGGTTTGGGTTGAGGAGATATTTATTAAAACTTTTTTAATAAACATGAGGATTAATATTTAATCTTAATTAAATATTTTGAGTTGGGATTAGGGGTAGGAAATGATGGGATTAGCCTTTAATCAAAATTAAAGAAGGATTAGAAGATTTTGGAAGAGGTTATTGGTCATAAGGAAATTGGCCAACTTTTGGGAAAAAAATAAATTTTTTATTTATTTTAGGATTTTTGGTCAATTTATTAATTAAATAATTAATAAATAAGGAAATAATGTTTAAATAAGATTTAAACATTTTTGGGAGGGATTCCTTAATTAAATATTTTTAATTAAGATAAAAGGATTTAATGGCATAAAAATTAATTAATTAATTAATTAAATAATTAATTAATTAATAAATGATGATGTCATCGGGAATTTTTCAGAAAATAAAAATACTTTATTTTCTAAAGGATTTTAGGTGTCTACATTTTGCCCCTCTTTGATGTGATGCCACAAGTGGCATGGCATCAAAGATAAGAAAATAAGATGCCCAAGGCTAGCGCAGAAGAGGAGAGAATGGGCTGTGAGATGCCCCCTCAAGAAGGCAGCGGGGAGAGAAAGCGAGGCTCGATGGCTTCTTGAAAAGTACAAGAATCTAGGATGAGCAAGGAGACTCAGATTGGCAAAGAGAAGGGGCTGAATTAGCTCAAACTCTCACTATGGGAGAATGATAAAGGAGAATCAGATGCACAAGAGGAAGCAAGCTTAAGACTTTAGGGAAGGTGGAGGATGAAGGAGCAGAGCGCTATAAAAAGGAATCCAGGATAGGGAGATGGATGAGGGGATTATAAAGCTGATGCAACAGGATTTCAAAGAGTCAGATTGGTGGAAGATGGGTTTCGGAGATCCCTAGGACTAGGATTGTGGATCTCAAAAGATGAGGCTTGGTGGATTGATTTGGATTGGTGGATCCCTAAGACTAGGATTGTGGATCCCTAAAGCTAAGAGTGATGAGTGATTCAAAGAGATACTGATGCATAAGCTGGGGTAGGAGAGACAAATGCTGGATATGGATGGGGGATAATGGAGATGAAGGAAAACCATTGAAGCTTTTTGAGCGGGGGGATACTTCAAAGAGAAGTACCACCATGTAGTTGAGCACTAGATTTTCTATAGGACTATTGGTTAATTGCCAGGGTTACCAAGAATATCAAGGCCTTTTTACCAACCATCCAGAGGACTGACAAACTGACTCAAAAAAAACACACAAGGATTGCCCCAATATCACACATGAATCCCAGAGGAAGCAGCGTGGAAACGACACTAGGTAACCCACAAGCAGAAAAAGAAAATAAGCAAAAGACCTTATCAAGACCTTACGCTCTAATTGCCCCATTCGTAGCATACCATGATATGGAAGATTGTGGCAACCTTGAGGAGGGAACAAGGAGATTGCTTGGAAAAGATACTTCAAGACCCAAAAGGGAAGATCCCAAATCAAAAGAAAGTGAAAATCCAAAAGAGAACCGTTTGCCAACGAGATGGGTAGGACGAGGTACTAACGGACCAAGATCAGACATGAGGAAAGCTATATCCTGCAAGGACCTATCGGAGAGCACCTAAGCTGGTGGATTTGGATGAGTGATGCGTCTGGCAAGCTGAACTAAGAAAGATAACACTTTGGTGACAGGAAATCTAGCTAAAGGATGCATTGGAATAGCTAACCAAGATGTGCGATGGGT
The DNA here is from genome assembly GCA_028749045.1 of Cupressus sempervirens. Taxonomy (NCBI): domain Eukaryota; kingdom Viridiplantae; phylum Streptophyta; class Pinopsida; order Cupressales; family Cupressaceae; genus Cupressus; species Cupressus sempervirens. Next base: position 273,380,526 of record CM053787.1, on the reverse strand, counting down.
GCAAGATGCTGATCAAGGATGAACTGACATGAACGCTGGATAGATGCAATGGTACTAAGCTAAAGAGGATGTACAAGCTAACAGACCAAGATATTTACAAGTGAGCTAATCAAGATATGGTACAAGCTAACGGACCAAGATAGTTACAAGCAGGAAAAAGCTCAGGATTATAGGACAGCGGGATGGTTCAATGTTGTGCAAGATGCGAAAGCTAAGGGTGGGGTGATAGCGAAAGATATGGATTTGGTAGGATGCATCCAATGATGATGAGAGATTTTGTGACCAAGGATAGCTAGAGGAGTAGGATGAGATGGCTGGATAGGATGGTAGATAGCTAGGATTATGATGGATATAAAGAGATGACATTGGGTTTGCATGAGGATAGCCTAGAGCTAGATACCAATGACAAGGGAGGATGGACAAGACAAGATCTCCAAGAAATATAGTGCCCCCAATTAGAAGATAACATGCGGAAGGAGGTCTTATCATGGATGTGATAGGATTGAAGCTAGGATGGAAAAATCTGAAGGGGCTAGGGAGATGGATGATAACTGAGATGATTGGCTGAAGTTGTAGGAGATTAGTGGACGGTGTGAGATGGAAGCTGGAGGATGGAGGATAGGTGGATAGATTGGAAGATGGAGGTGGATGTCAAGAGATGACCAAAAGCATGAGGGTGATAGGCTAAGCTGGGGATGGAAGGATTACGCATGACGCTTGTTTGCCAAGTTTTCATCATGGTACCTGTCCAAGGCGCTTGAATTGCCAAGTTTTCACCAGTGGATGCTTTATTTTTCTTTTCTTTTTTGACTTTTTGACTTTGGACTTAGCTGGAATGATTTTGGCTTTCTTCAGCTATTTTGGCTTTTTTGGGATTTTTCACTGGCTGTTGGAATGTTCAATTTTCTTGCTAGCTGTTGGTACACCGGATGTGTAATTTATGCAATAGATCGGATTAGATGGAATTGATGGTAGGAGATGGAGGGATGAAAATGTTGGAAAGGAGCATGAGATGGGGATGCTTGCAAGAGCAACATTGGCACATGTTGGAACGGGTGTGAAAAGAGCATATGGGGGATAGATGGTAGATGTGGGCATGATGGAGGATTTGTGGAAGCGTGCTTGGGGATATAGGAACCCAAGATGGAGTTAGGAGATGGGGGACATGAGTCACTAGATGGGGGATTAGCAATGGTGGATGCCATTATGCATTGGGTTTCAACTTTTTTCTTGGGGATCCACATGGTTTTGGATTTTCTTTTCATAGGCTTTTGCATTGTTTTGCATTCTTTGATTGGATTTTGCCTTTTTGGAGTATGTCTTTTAGAATAGACATATGATTGCCTAGGATGTGGATTTTTAGCTTCATGCATTTTGAAGTTGGCATTCACATTGCTATGGTAAGCTTTGGGAAGATGGTTAGGAGAAGCTTTGTGAGATGGAGAGGATATGAAAGAGCATGTAGGGGGATGATGATGGATGATGTGCCATGATATGTGCCTTTGTTGATCTTGCATAGAAATGGATGGAATAGGATTTTTATGATGGCTGATAGGAGGATGGAGGATGGTAGATTTTGGGACATAGGGACCCAAAATGGATTTAGCGGATGAAGGGGGGATATGGTAGGTTGTTTTGGGTTGCAAAGATGGTGGAGGGGGGATGACATAAGATTTCTTGAAGGAGTGATGGGAGGCTGGCATGGTGGGCTTGGAGATAGGCCTAGTTTGGGGGTGTGGTGTACCAACACCTTTAGATGGTGAGCCTTTGGATACATATCCAAGACCATGAAATCCTAGATTTTTTTGTGCAATAATAGGCTCTTTGATTCCTTGCTCTTGTGGTCCTAAACCTTGACCTTGATAATGCCATCGATTGAGCATTTGAACAAGATGAGGAAAATTTTTGCTTGTAGAAAATGGTAGAAGTGATTTATTAGGTGTATTGCAATGGGGAGATACTATTCTTAATTCTTCTGCTGAGAGAGGGCCACCATGGATGAATGTAAGTGAACCAAGAGGGTAGATTATAGATGGTGCAATAGCTTGGATAGGTGGTAAGATGGAAGCATGGAGCAGGGGAGATGGAAGGATAGGATCTTGATGTAGCTGGTGGGATGACAAGATATCTTGTAGTGGAGGAGATATGGCTCGAGGTTTTGGAGATGGAGGAGATGGTGACTGCACTATGGATGGAAGACATGGTACGATGATATCTTCATTTATGCTTTGGGGGATGTCAACATGCTTTTGGGCAGGATCTTGATAGGATTGGTTTGGAGTGGATGGTCCGATAGGAGGTGAAGGGATGGATTCTTCAAAGGCAGCGGATGGATAGATGGGAGATTCAGTAGTGGAGATGGGTGAGTAGAAGATGGATGCATAAGGGTCATTACGAGAGATTTGGGAAATGCTTGGAGGCGATGTGGATAGGATTTGGAGGGATTTGACAGGTGGTGGGATTTTGATGCTTGCGGGAAGTGGAAGGATTTTAAGCAATTTGATGGATGGTATGGGGATGATAGCTATGGGAGATGGAGGTGATATTATAGATGGGGAAGCTTCATCACTGACTACTTCACATGGTTGGATTAGATGACATGGCTTATCGACTGTTGGAGGCAACTTTTCTTGTATTTCCTCTAGGAGATTCCTTGGAGACTTGTGTGTCGAAGGTGGAGGTGGATTGACAGGAATAGCTAGTGTGATGGGGGTGGAAGATTGGAAGCTTGGTTGATGGAGTGATGGAGGGGAAGCTGGAATATCAGATGGCATGACTAGATAGTTTGGAATAACTCTTGGATTTTGGGGGATTCTTGGGGGAATGTTTCTAAGGCTTTCAATATACCCGTCATAGTCAACAAGATTTTCATCATCATTGGAATAGGAGGTGGCGGGAGCAAGGACAATGTGACCAAACACATCATGATAGGATTGGTACTTCATGCTTTGATGATGAGTTTGATGGGGATGGGGTCTTGCGTATGGATGAACACGGAAGATCATGGTTGGATTTGGATTAAGCACAGATTTTGGATTGGCTGATGAAAGATTTCCTAGGGAGAGTCAAAGTTGCATGACAGACTTAAGGAGGATTGGCTGGAGATTTTTGGCTTTCCTGTGGATGGAAGACTTCAAGGGCATGCTGTCAAAAAGTGAGAGTTTTTCTTTCCTATGTGCTGGATTGGTGGAGATTGTATCAACCTAAGAATAGACTAATGATCCTATGGGCATGACACGAGATTGACCACTTGTGGATCCCAACCTTTACCTCAAGGTGATGAGGGATACAAGTGACAAAGCTGGATTACCCTGGACAATGCTTTGTCAAAGGGATAACCTTGGTGAGATTGGTTGATTGGTAGGATTGATTGGATTCATCTCATCACAATGCAATTCACTCTCCTTCAATATAACTTTTTGGATTCATCTCTGATCTTATTTTGGTATGTCTCATATTCATATCTCATCCATGAAACTCGTGTTGATTCATTAATATTCTTAGTTTTCATTTCAAAAAAATTGCGTAAATCTCCACAATCTTCACACTAATTTTCTATGCATTGCACTTTGAACTCATCTAAATCTTCTAATTTATCACATAATATGGACTTCACAAATTGTGTTGTACTTCTAGGGATGACCAAATTAGGATCAAGGACTGCCATAACTTTTTTATATGATTGCAAGTGTAGACCAAAATCAACATGATTTCAACAACAAGTTTCATGCATCTTATTTATGTGTACAAAGGAAGGACACAAACTCTCAAACATTGTCTAACATATTTTAACATTTGAAAATTCTTTCTTGAATGTTTGAAATTTAATTCACTTTGAGTTATATCTATGAAATGTTTTGGATGTTCAATTTTGTCCCCTATCTCTTGATCTTTAGTTTGTATAGTATCATGTCTGTTGGAAGAAAAATGAGAATGTGTGGTCCAAAATTCAATAACTTGACTTTTTACATCTTCAAAAATTTTGTCTTTTCGAGGAACTCTATTAATATTCAATCAGTTATTCTAAATGTTATCATCTAGCATATTTCTCCTCTTGATATATCTTTGAATAGTTCTTCTAGATATATGTAGTACATCAAAAATTGCATGTACATATTTTCTATGTGTCAATTTTTTACTAGATATAGTAGTCATCAATACTCTATGTGCATTACTCAAATCACCTCCTCCAGTTGTGTTGTCAATTTTGTTATAAGCATTTTGAAAGTTTTTAACTATTGTTTTATTAATATTATGCACATGGTTTTTCCTGCTATCAACACCCAACAACTCTAAAATAGGTCTCATATCTTTTCTCCTAAATAACTTGACAAATAATTGTGCCTATCCAACTATGCTTTTATCTTTGAAATATTCATCCCACATGTTCTGACAATGCTTTCTAATAGTGTTATCATTTATCATATCTTTAGATGGAATTTGGTTAAAAAGTAGTTCCTCATCCAAATCCATCAAATTTGTAATGCCTTCTAATTTGTTTCTATCAGTAGAACTACCAATTTCTTCCTCTTCATTACTTGCATTCTCTTCATGAATCTCATCCTATTCAGGAATTTTAGTAGGTTAGTTTTGGTTATGTTTTGTATGTGTATATGAGCAATGTTAGTATGCTAATAGAAACCAAATTTAAATAAAGCTTCTACAAACTAAACAAAATTCATAAACTTCAAGATAGACTAAGATGAACTCTCAATTGAGAATATGAGCCATTAATGGACTCTCTCAATGAGAAGCTCTCTTGTTGAGTGGCTTTGTCTAAATAGATAGGATGTATGCTCAAGCTTATGCTTCAAAAAGGGCTTCAAATGGAGTTGAAATTTGGATGTGAGTGTATGGTTTGGATGTAAAATGGCTTCTCAAAATGGCATTATGACTTTACTTCATGGATTGTGTTAAAATGACTTGGGAGAGGATTCCTTAAATAGGCAAAGGGCTTGAGGGATCAAGGGCTAGGATGCAAGGATGGGAAAAACCTTATGGAGGGCTCAGATTGCATGAGAAGAGAGCACATGGATTGTGCTTCCTTATAGCCAATCAGAGAGTGACACATGTCACATGGTGAGAGGATGGAGGAAAGGGGAAGGATGAGTCAACAAAGGAGGCTCAAGAGATAAAATCTTCATAAAGACCCTCATAATGACTTGTAAGAGCAATAAAAGGGCTTGTAAGAGTCATTTATGACCTAGTGGACTTCATAAAGTTTTATGGTTGAGATATTTTGAGGGTGATGAGAGCAAATTCGACTTGGACTTGATTAGGAAAGTTTTAAGCTTGCTTAGGCTTGTGCAAATGATTAGAGGATGGATTAGGATGGTTTAGGATTAGCTTAGGGATAGGCAAGTGGATGGCATTTAATGAGGGTGGGTGAAGGAAGAGATATTTGTTAACTTTGGCTTGGGTTAGTAAGTTTTAACCCATGTTTAGGGAATGTGACAAGGTTAGGAGGGGATTAGGATTAGGTTTAAAGACATCTTCTAGAAGAGTCTAGATTTTGGATGAGGATAAAGACTTTCTAGAATAGTCTAGAATTTCCTAGGATGAGGATGAAGACTTTCTAGAAGAGTCTAGAACTTCTTAGGGTGAGGATAAATTAGATTTTTAGCAAATAAATAAAGTTTTATTTATTTCAAGGGTTTGGGTTGAGGAGATATTTATTAAAACTTTTTTAATAAACATGAGGATTAATATTTAATCTTAATTAAATATTTTGAGTTGGGATTAGGGGTAGGAAATGATGGGATTAGCCTTTAATCAAAATTAAAGAAGGATTAGAAGATTTTGGAAGAGGTTATTGGTCATAAGGAAATTGGCCAACTTTTGGGAAAAAAATAAATTTTTTATTTATTTTAGGATTTTTGGTCAATTTATTAATTAAATAATTAATAAATAAGGAAATAATGTTTAAATAAGATTTAAACATTTTTGGGAGGGATTCCTTAATTAAATATTTTTAATTAAGATAAAAGGATTTAATGGCATAAAAATTAATTAATTAATTAATTAAATAATTAATTAATTAATAAATGATGATGTCATCGGGAATTTTTCAGAAAATAAAAATACTTTATTTTCTAAAGGATTTTAGGTGTCTACATTTTGCCCCTCTTTGATGTGATGCCACAAGTGGCATGGCATCAAAGATAAGAAAATAAGATGCCCAAGGCTAGCGCAGAAGAGGAGAGAATGGGCTGTGAGATGCCCCCTCAAGAAGGCAGCGGGGAGAGAAAGCGAGGCTCGATGGCTTCTTGAAAAGTACAAGAATCTAGGATGAGCAAGGAGACTCAGATTGGCAAAGAGAAGGGGCTGAATTAGCTCAAACTCTCACTATGGGAGAATGATAAAGGAGAATCAGATGCACAAGAGGAAGCAAGCTTAAGACTTTAGCGAAGGTGGAGGATGAAGGAGCAGAGCGCTATAAAAAGGAATCCAGGATAGGGAGATGGATGAGGGGATTATAAAGCTGATGCAACAGGATTTCAAAGAGTCAGATTGGTGGAAGATGGGTTTCGGAGATCCCTAGGACTAGGATTGTGGATCTCAAAAGATGAGGCTTGGTGGATTGATTTGGATTGGTGGATCCCTAAGACTAGGATTGTGGATCCCTAAAGCTAAGAGTGATGAGTGATTCAAAGAGATACTGATGCATAAGCTGGGGTAGGAGAGACAAATGCTGGATATGGATGGGGGATAATGGAGATGAAGGAAAACCATTGAAGCTTTTTGAGCGGGGGGATACTTCAAAGAGAAGTACCACCATGTAGTTGAGCACTAGATTTTCTATAGGACTATTGGTTAATTGCCAGGGTTACCAAGAATATCAAGGCCTTTTTACCAACCATCCAGAGGACTGACAAACTGACTCAAAAAAAACACACAAGGATTGCCCCAATATCACACATGAATCCCAGAGGAAGCAGCGTGGAAACGACACTAGGTAACCCACAAGCAGAAAAAGAAAATAAGCAAAAGACCTTATCAAGACCTTACGCTCTAATTGCCCCATTCGCAGCATACCATGATATGGAAGATTGTGGCAACCTTGAGGAGGGAACAAGGAGATTTCTTGGAAAAGATACTTCAAGACCCAAAAGGGAAGATCCCAAATCAAAAGAAAGTGAAAATCCAAAAGAGAACCGTTTGCCAACGAGATGGGTAGGACGAGGTACTAACGGACCAAGATCAGACATGAGGAAAGCTATATCCTGCAAGGACCTATCGGAGAGCACCTAAGCTGGTGGATTTGGATGAGTGATGCGTCTGGCAAGCTGAACTAAGAAAGATAACACTTTGGTGACAGGAAATCTAGCTAAAGGATGCATTGGAATAGCTAACCAAGATGTGCGATGGGTGCAAGATGCTGATCAAGGATGAACTGACATGAACGCTGGATAGATGCAATGGTACTAAGCTAAAGAGGATGTACAAGCTGACAGACCAAGATATTTACAAGTGAGCTAATCAAGATATGGTACAAGCTAACGGACCAAGATAGTTACAAGCAGGAAAAAGCTCAGGATTATAGGACAGCGGGATGGTTCAATGTTGTGCAAGATGCGAAAGCTAAGGGTGGGGTGATAGCGAAAGATATGGATTTGGTAGGATGCATCCAATGATGATGAGAGATTTTGTGACCAAGGATAGCTAGAGGAGTAGGATGAGATGGCTGGATAGGATGGTAGATAGCTAGGATTATGATGGATATAAAGAGATGACATTGGGTTTGCATGAGGATAGCCTAGAGCTAGATACCAATGACAAGGGAGGATGGACAAGACAAGATCTCCAAGGAATATAGTGCCCCCAATTAGAAGATAACATGCGGAAGGAGGTCTTATCATGGATGTGATAGGATTGAAGCTAGGATGGAAAAATCTGAAGGGGCTAGGGAGATGGATGATAACTGAGATGATTGGCTGAAGTTGTAGGAGATTAGTGGACGGTGTGAGATGGAAGCTGGAGGATGGAGGATAGGTGGATAGATTGGAAGATGGAGGTGGATGTCAAGAGATGACCAAAAGCATGAGGGTGATAGGCTAAGCTGGGGATGGAAGGATTACGCATGACGCTTGTTTGCCAAGTTTTCATCATGGTACCTGTCCAAGGCGCTTGAATTGCCAAGTTTTCACCAGTGGATGCTTTATTTTTCTTTTTTTTTTTGACTTTTTGACTTTGGACTTAGCTGGAATGATTTTGGCTTTCTTCAGCTATTTTAGCTTTTTTGGGATTTTTCACTGGCTTTTGGAATGTTCAATTTTCTTGCTAGCTGTTGGTACACCGGATGTGTAATTTATGCAATAGATCGGATTAGATGGAATTGATGGTAGGAGATGGAGGGATGAAAATGTTGGAAAGGAGCATGATATGGGGATGCTTGCAAGAGCAACATTGGCACATGTTGGAACGGGTGTGAAAAGAGCATATGGGGGATAAATGGTAGATGTGGGCATGATGGAGGATTTGTGGAAGCGTGCTTGGGGATATAGGAACCCAAGATGGAGTTAGGAGATGGGGGACATGAGTCACTAGATGGGGGATTAGCAATGGTGGATGCCATTATGCATTGGGTTTCAACTTTTTTCTTGGGGATCCACATGGTTTTGGATTTTCTTTTCATAGGCTTTTGCATTGTTTTGCATTCTTTGATTGGATTTTGTCTTTTTGGAGTATGTCTTTTAGAATAGACATATGATTGCCTAGGATGTGGATTTTTAGCTTCATGCATTTTGAAGTTGGCATTCACATTGCTATGGTAAGCTTTGGGAAGATGGTTAGGAGAAGCTTTGTGAGATGGAGAGGATATGAAAGAGCATGTAGGGGGATGATGATGGATGATGTGCCATGATATGTGCCTTTGTTGATCTTGCATAGAAATGGATGGAATAGGATTTTTATGATGGCTGATAGGAGGATGGAGGATGGTAGATTTTGGGACATAGGGACCCAAAATGGATTTAGCGGATGAAGGGGGGATATGGTAGGTTGTTTTGGGTTGCAAAGATGGTGGAGGGGGGATGACATAAGATTTCTTGAAGGAGTGATGGGAGGCTGGCATGGTGGGCTTGGAGATAGGCCTGGTTTGGGGGTGTGGTGTACCAACACCTTTAGATGGTGAGCCTTTGGATACATATCCAAGACCATGAAATCCTAGATTTTTTTGTGCAATAATAGGCTCTTTGATTCCTTGCTCTTGTGGTCCTAAACCTTGACCTTGATAATGCCATCGATTGAGCATTTGAACAAGATGAGGAAAATTTTTGCTTGTAGAAAATGGTAGAAGTGATTTATTAGGTGTATTGCAATGGGGAGATACTATTCTTAATTCTTCTGCTGAGAGAGGGCCACCATGGATGAATGTAAGTGAACCAAGAGGGTAGATTATAGATGGTGCAATAGCTTGGATAGGTGGTAAGATGGAAGCATGGAGCAGGGGAGATGGAAGGATAGGATCTTGATGTAGCTGGTGGGATGACAAGATATCTTGTAGTGGAGGAGATATGGCTCGAGGTTTTGGAGATGGAGGAGATGGTGACTGCACTATGGATGGAAGACATGGTACGATGATATCTTCATTTATGCTTTGGGGGATGTCAACATGCTTTTGGGCAGGATCTTGATAGGATTGGTTTGGAGTGGATGGTCCAATAGGAGGTGAAGGGATGGATTCTTCAAAGGCAGCGGATGGATAGATGGGAGATTCAGTAGTGGAGATGGGTGAGTAGAAGATGGATGCATAAGGGTCATTACGAGAGATTTGGGAAATGCTTGGAGGCGATGTGGATAGGATTTGGAGGGATTTGACAGGTGGTGGGATTTTGATGCTTGCGGGAAGTGGAAGGATTTTAAGCAATTTGATGGATGGTATGGGGATGATAGCTATGGGAGATGGAGGTGATATTATAGATGGGGAAGCTTCATCACTGACTACTTCACATGGTTGGATTAGATGACATGGCTTATCGACTGTTGGAGGCCACTTTTCTTGTATTTCCTCTAGGAGATTCCTTGGAGACTTGTGTGTCGAAGGTGGAGGTGGATTGACAGGAATAGCTAGTGTGATGGGGGTGGAAGATTGGAAGCTTGGTTGATGGAGTGATGGAGGGGAAGCTGGAATATCAGATGGCATGACTAGATAGTTTGGAATAACTCTTGGATTTTGGGGGATTCTTGGGGGAATGTTTCTAAGGCTTTCAATATACCCGTCATAGTCAACAAGATTTTCATCATCACTGGAATAGGAGGTGGCGGGAGCAAGGACAATGTGACCAAACACATCATGATAGGATTGGTACTTCATGCTTTGATGATGAGTTTGATGGGGATGGGGTCTTGCGTATGGATGAACACAGAAGATCATGGTTGGATTTGGATTAAGCACAGATTTTGGATTGGCTGATGAAAGATTTCCTAGGGAGAGTCAAAGTTGCATGACAGACTTAAGGAGGATTGGCTGGAGATTTTTGGCTTTCCTGTGGATGGAAGACTTCAAGGGCATGCTGTCAAAAAGTGAGAGTTTTGCTTTCCTATGTGCTGGATTGGTGGAGATTGTATCAACCTAAGAATAGACTAATGATCCTATGGGCATGACACGAGATTGACCACTTGTGGATCCCAACCTTTACCTCAAGGTGATGAGGGATACAAGTGACAAAGCTGGATTACCCTGGACAATGCTTTGTCAAAGGGATAACCTTGGTGAGATTGGTTGATTGGTAGGATTGATTGGATTCATCTCATCACAATGCAATTCACTCTCCTTCAATATAACTTTTTGGATTCATCTCTGATCTTATTTTGGTATGTCTCATATTCATATCTCATCCATGAAACTCGTGTTGATTCATTAATATTCTTAGTTTTCATTTCAAAAAAATTGCGTAAATCTCCACAATCTTCACACTAATTTTCTATGCATTGCACTTTGAACTCATCTAAATCTTCTAATTTATCACATAATATGGACTTCACAAATTGTGTTGTACTTCTAGGGATGACCAAATTAGGATCAAGGACTGCCATAACTTTTTTATATGATTGCAAGTGTAGACCAAAATCAACATGATTTCAACAACAAGTTTCATGCATCTTATTTATGTGTACAAAGGAAGGACACAAACTCTCAAACATTGTCTAACATATTTTAACATTTGAAAATTCTTTCTTGAATGTTTGAAATTTAATTCACTTTGAGTTATATCTATGAAATGTTTTGGATGTTCAATTTTGTCCCCTATCTCTTGATCTTTAGTTTGTATAGTATCATGTCTGTTGGAAGAAAAATGAGAATGTGTGGTCCAAAATTCAATAACTTGACTTTTTACATCTTCAAAAATTTTGTCTTTTCGAGGAACTCTATTAATATTCAATCAGTTATTCTAAATGTTATCATCTAGCATATTTCTCCTCTTGATATATCTTTGAATAGTTCTTCTAGATATATGTAGTACATCAAAAATTGCATGTACATATTTTCTATGTGTCAATTTTTTACTAGATATAGTAGTCATCAATACTCTATGTGCATTACTCAAATCACCTCCTCCAGTTGTGTTGTCAATTTTGTTATAAGCATTTTGTAAGTTTTTAACTATTGTTTTATTAATATTATGCACATGGTTTTTCCTGCTATCAACACCCAACAACTCTAAAATAGGTCTCATATCTTTTCTCCTAAATAACTTGACAAATAATTGTGCCTATCCAACTATGCTTTTATCTTTGAAATATTCATCCCACATGTTCTGACAATGCTTTCTAATAGTGTTATCATTTATCATATCTTTAGATGGAATTTGGTTAAAAAGTAGTTCCTCATCCAAATCCATCAAATTTGTAATGCCTTCTAATTTGTTTCTATCAGTAGAACTACCAATTTCTTCCTCTTCATTACTTGCATTCTCTTCATGAATCTCATCCTATTCAGGAATTTTAGTAGGTTAGTTTTGGTTATGTTTTGTATGTGTATATGAGCAATGTTAGTATGCTAATAGAAACCAAATTTAAATAAAGCTTCTACAAACTAAACAAAATTCATAAACTTCAAGATAGACTAAGATGAACTCTCAATTGAGAATATGAGCCATTAATGGACTCTCTCAATGAGAAGCTCTCTTGTTGAGTGGCTTTGTCTAAATAGATAGGATGTATGCTCAAGCTTATGCTTCAAAAAGGGCTTCAAATGGAGTTGGAATTTGGATGTGAGTGTATGGTTTGGATGTAAAATGGCTTCTCAAAATGGCATTATGACTTTACTTCATGGATTGTGTTAAAATGACTTGGGAGAGGATTCCTTAAATAGGCAAAGGGCTTGAGGGATCAAGGGCTAGGATGCAAGGATGGGAAAAACCTTATGGAGGGCTCAGATTGCATGAGAAGAGAGCACATGGATTGTGCTTCCTTATAGCCAATCAAAGAGTGACACATGTCACATGGTGAGAGGATGGAGGAAAGGGGAAGGATGAGTCAACAAAGGAGGCTCAAGAGATAAAATCTTCATAAAGACCCTCATAATGACTTGTAAGAGCAATAAAAGGGCTTGTAAGAGTCATTTATGACCTAGTGGACTTCATAAAGTTTTATGGTTGAGATATTTTGAGGGTGATGAGAGCAAATTCGACTTGGACTTGATTAGGAAAGTTTTAAGCTTGCTTAGGCTTGTGCAAATGATTAGAGGATGGATTAGGATGGTTTAGGATTAGCTTAGGGATAGGCAAGTGGATGGCATTTAATGAGGGTGGGTGAAGGAAGAGATATTTGTTAACTTTGGCTTGGGTTAGTAAGTTTTAACCCATGTTTAGGGAATGTGACAAGGTTAGGAGGGGATTAGGATTAGGTTTAAAGACATCTTCTAGAAGAGTCTAGATTTTGGATGAGGATAAAGACTTTCTAGAATAGTCTAGAATTTCCTAGGATGAGGATGAAGACTTTCTAGAAGAGTCTAGAACTTCTTAGGGTGAGGATAAATTAGATTTTTAGGAAATAAATAAAGTTTTATTTATTTCAAGGGTTTGGGTTGAGGAGATATTTATTAAAACTTTTTTAATAAACATGAGGATTAATATTTAATCTTAATTAAATATTTTGAGTTGGGAATAGGGGTAGGAAATGATGGGATTAGCCTTTAATCAAAATTAAAGAAGGATTAGAAGATTTTGGAAGAGGTTATTGGTCATAAGGAAATTGGCCAACTTTTGGGAAAAAAATAAATTTTTTATTTATTTTAGGATTTTTGGTCAATTTATTAATTAAATAATTAATAAATAAGGAAATAATGTTTAAATAAGATTTAAACATTTTTGGGAGGGATTCCTTAATTAAATATTTTTAATTAAGATAAAAGGATTTAATGGCATAAAAATTAATTAATTAATTAATTAAATAATTAATTAATTAATAAATGATGATGTCATCGGGAATTTTTCAGAAAATAAAAATACTTTATTTTCTAAAGGATTTTAGGTGTCTACAGTATGACCTTTCATTTTCTCATCTATTATTCTATCATATTTCCTTGATCTTTTCCTTTTACTGCCCATTGAATACTTTAATCTATAGAAAGAAAAATTAATTTAGATTTCACTAAATACCAGCTAATGCTTCAATATAGAATACATAAAAATAAAAATAAGTACACAAAAAAAAAACTCTTTAAAAATATTGAATCCTTTGTAATTTTGATTAAATCCATGAAATAGTTGTTGAAAATGGCTTCAAAAATTATTGTCTTCCAAAAACGGTCTTCTATTTTTTGTTGTTTTCTATATTTATTTAAAAAAATAAAACACAAATATTATTTTATATGAAACAACCAAACTATCTACTAGCTGTTTGATGGGCTGATAGGGGTTTTAGCCAAAACCCTTTTGGTCGAAAATGGCTTCAAAAATTGTTGTCTTCCAAAAATGCTCTTTTATTTTTCACTATTTTCTATATTTACTAAAAAAAAGAAAACACAAATCTTATTTTATATGTGTAGTGACCCTTACCAATAGGCCACTAATAACCACTAATACTGAATTGTGGAATTTTATCAAACACTTGGCATGCAAACTAAATACACTACTGATAGTAAAATGTTGAATAAAGGAAATTGTTGTGTACTAAATCTATTCAAATAACTAATGTAAAATAGTGACAATATATTCATTCAACGATAACCAAATGATTTTCCATATGTTAAACGATTTTCAAATCAAGGCATTACAACATGGCACATTACAAACAAACCCTTACTAGCTGAATACAACTGAGAATTTCTTGCAATACAAACTAAAATGACAAAAAAACCTAGATTGAGAAAATGTTGGAGATTGAATGCTAAAGATGAAATGATAAAAATGCAACTCCAAACTGCTCTCCAATTTGTTGACTGTATGGCTTGCAGGAACAACCATACATGTACATACTGGTATGGCTCCTGGCAAAAATAAATGTTGGGCTGAAAGGTGCTGAAAATGATATAGAAATAATTACCAGGCTCCAATGAAAATTCTCCTAGAAAATAAAAATCAAAACTCCCAGCCAATAGTGAGATATGAGCAAGAATGTATGTCCAAGTTGAAAATTGAACCCTACTAAAAATGCCCAAATAAGCTCAACTTGAAGTAGCTAAATACCACTTCCAAAGTGAAAACCTTCAAAGGATATTTTACCTCCTCAGTTATGCAAATATTTAGGAGACTCTGTTCCCAAAGATCAAATGACAATCTGCAAACCAAGATGACACCACAAATGCTCAAAGAGAAAAGTAGTGTAACTCAAAACTTGGGATGTCCAAATGAGAAGCCAAGTACTCTATTTATGCACTTTTCTAAGAAGCCTCTAAGAACTTCTAGAAGTATCCATAAAATATTTTTTTATGAAATCCCTTTATAATGCACTTTTATATTAAAGTAACTTAATAAAATAAAAAGTCCAACTTAATTCAAAATTATAATATTTTTGCCTCGCATAGCACATAAAAATAAACATATGATAAACCCCATCTCTCCAAGAGAAAATAAGACCATCCAATCCTCAAATAATCATCAAAATGACTCTCTCACCAAAACCATCTACCTACAAGAGTCCATAATAGGAAAATTTACTGAAAAATAATATGTCACTAAAAAGGGGACATGACAGTCCACCCCTCCTAAAATTGCTTGCCCTCAAGAAATCTCAAAGCTAGATGTTGTAAAATATCTTATCCATCCCATGTGGCATCCTCCTCAGGTAAATCTTTCCACTTCATGAAGTACTCTCTGATAGTCCTCCTATGAACTTGTCTCTCTCTACTATCAATGATGTACTCAGGAACAAGAACCAATTTCCCTTTATCATCCAATGGAGGAAGAACTGCTGAAGGCACAACATGCTGACCCAATGCTTTCTTGAGTCATAACACATGGAAAACATTGTGCACCTTACTATCTATTGGAAGCTCAAGCTCATAAGCCATCTCACCAATCCACTTGATAGTCCTGAAAGGGCCATAATATCTAGGCTTAAGCTTCTCTGACCCCCTCTTCCTAAGAGTAGACTATCGATAAGGCTGAAACATGAGGTAAACCATGTCACCAACCAAAAAACTCCTCGCTGTCCTCTTCTTATCTACATACTACTTATGCTATTTTTATGCTTTGGCAATATTATCTCTAAGAGCATCATAAATTTCCTTGCTCTGCTGAAGAAAATCCCTAGCATGAGGAACTCTAAGGGTCAGTGCAAGAAGTTGGGTCTCACTTTTGGCCAAAACGTGGAAGTGTTTTTCTTGTTTTTGAAATATTTTGTCAATTGATGTCAAAATTTGAGGTATTTAGAGATTGAATATAAAAAAACTCTAGAAATAAAATTTTTAGTGTTCGAAACCTAGTTTTTGAATTTGTAATTTATTTGTGTACCCATATGATAGATTATTTTTTTGGTATGGATCTTTAGAAACCACTTTTTCAAAATTTTTGTTTCAGGACCATACCACGCTCGTGTACGAACACCATAATTTGACACAAATAAATTAATTTTCACAAATCCTTTTAAAGGGAGTTACCTGATACACCTAAGATTGATGAAAATATTTTTCCTTAATTTTTTATTGAATAATTTTTTTCTTATTAATTATTAATTGGCTATAAAGGTAAATTTTAAAACCTCTCATGTACAGACCACATAATTTGATCAAAATCTCAATTTTTAAAATTTTTTTTTTAACATCAAAAAAATTGTATGCAGATTGATGACATATAAATTAATTTAAGAAAAATATAAAATAAAAAGGTTATTAAAGTTTTAATGAATGTCACTTTTCAACATTTAGGAGATAGTTTTGATTAATAAATAATGGAAAAATAGAAAATAAACTAATAACACTATAAAATTTACATTTTTGAAATCGCAATAGTAAGACCTATAATGGGTTTTTGTCTCATCAAAAAATGCAATGGGAACGACTATAAAAAAATACCAACAATACTAGAAATTGTCGATTAAGTGACTTAGAAAAAAAAAGGATCATAAAGGCGTGGCTTCGTGGGACCAAGCCTATGCCATGCCTCCCCAAGGAAAACCCCATGCAAAAGTCAGGAGCCATACCAAATTCCTGCTCATGTCTCAAGAATCGGGCACCCGATTTAGCTATCCAAGAGATGAAAGGTATCCAAGAAGAGGCCACGACTTTAAGCTAAAGCAATTTTTTTTGGTTTCACGTATGTTTAGAATGTTATTCCTATGGATTCAATGTTTTGAAGAAAAATCTTTGAAACTTGTTTGATGTGATTCTTTTCTTAAGATAAGAGAATTTCTTCTAACCCTACTAATCATAAAATAGTGATGTTTTATCTTTGGCTAAAATTTCTAGAACCATCTTTGAAATTTGTTTGATGGGATTATTTTCTTACGATAAGAGAATTTCATCTAACCCTACTAATCATAAAATAGTAATGTTTTATCTTTGGCTAAAATTTCTAGAACCATTTTGAAATTTTAGCCAAAGATAAAACATTACTATTTTATGATTAGTAGGGTTAGATGAAATTCTCTTATCGTAAGAAAAGAATCCCATCAAACAAATTTCAAAGATGGTTCTAGAAAGTTTAGCCAAAGATAAAACATCGCTATTTTATGATTAGTAGGGTTAGAAGAAATTCTCTTATCTTAAGAAAAGAATCCCATCAAATAAGTTTCAAAGATTTTTCTTCAAAACATTGAATCCATAGGATAACATTTTAAACATACCTGAAACCAGAAAAATTGATTGCTTTCAACCATTGTACTCGACTGTTTAAAAATTGGGTACCCGATTTTTAAACGGGTACCCAATTTTTAAAGAATCGGGTGCCCGATTTTTAAGCAATCGAGTAACCATTTCTTATGTACTCGTTGAGCCCCAAAAGCTGCCCCATAGATCAAGTTTCAATGATTGAAATGATTGAATAATAGTTTCGATCTACAACAAAAAATTCTATCATGCTTATTCTATTTTCTTGTCCTCTTGTACAATTTTCAAGCTACTGATTCAAATTCAAAATTGGCACAAACATGGGATCAAAAAAAGGAAGAAAGGACAAAGAAAAAGTTCTGACAGATGAGGAGATTGTAGCAAATAAAGAGAATGAAGCACAATGTCAATGAGAGAGAAGAAAAAGAATTAGAGACTTGAATAATGTTTCAAAGGAGAAAGACATTGAGGATACCACAATGGACGAAGAGGTCAAAGAAGAGAACCCAATATTAAAAAATTCAGGTGCACATTCTAATCATGCATTCAATACACGTGTGTCTCCAAACCCTCGAATTTTCTCTTGTGATGAAATTAGTGATTTTTTAGAAGCAGGTTACGATTTAAACGATTTAGGTTTTCTTCATGAGAAGCAATTGTCAAACGATCATGCACAAAACACTCCAATTGAAATGCCTGCCCTGAAAGAAATACCAAGAAAATTTGAAAATGATATTCAAATCCCAAAAAATAGTGAAAATAGTAAAGTTTCTAAAAATAAAAATTGCATGAATGTAGACATAGAAACACCAACTACTGAACAAACATGTTAGGATGATAGTAACATGTCTGTAAATAATTTTCATATTTCTAATGATGTGTTAGATAATCTTGAGGGATTGGTTTCATGGAGACAAACTAGGACACGTGCTAATAGATTGTATAGACATTTTTTTTATAATAAAAAATTTGGGTTTCAATGTCAGCTAATGTTGCAACTAATTAAAATTTCAAAAATGTGAAAAGTAATGAGAAGGTTTGGAATGTATGCAAAACCCAAGAATAAGAATGAGTCTTTAAAACAAGTTGTATCCATTGTTGCTAGTGCCTTTGATGTTGTCAGAAAGAGAAGTTAGTCTAAAGATAAGAATGTAGCATGACGAGCAATAACAAAAGCTTTAGTTAACAAATCAACATTTGACAAAAGATTGATTAGCAACATAAGTGGATATCTTAATGTGAATCGTAAGACTTTAGAAATAGCTGTAAAGAGAAGGGTTAACTTTGCAGAATGTGATCCAGCAAATATTTTATGGACTTCTAGTGCTAGACTCCTGAGATGTGATATGAAACTTACTAATGAAATCAAAAGTTTGATATAAAATTTTTGGCATGATAATACAAGAGTATCACCTAATTCAAGAGATGTTCTTAAATTGAGAATTGGGTCAAAAATATGTGATCCACATCCTAAACACCTTTTGGACATGACTGAAATTGAATTGTTTAAAAAATTTGTAGATGGTAAGGTATTAAATATTACCATTAGTCAAAGATCTTTTGAAAAGTGTAAACCATGGTATGTAAGGATTAACAAGAAAAGAATCACATGTTGTTTTAAAACTCATATTCAATTTTGTTATCATTATGATTTATTTCAATCTATATGTGGTACCATGCACATTAAAGAAATTTTGCAAAAATGTGGTATAAAAATACCACCTCAAACTATAAAAGATTTCATATCAGGTTTTTTCAGTAAGCCATCTAATGATCAATACTTTATTTTCAATGCATGTCTTTCTAGTACATGTGATATGTGTGGCAATCTTTCTTTGTTAGATGAATGTTTGCATAAAAATGCTTTGACTACTTTTGGACAACAATTAGTTGAGGTAAAAAGATTCAAAACTATTAAATATCCATTGAAGGATGTGAAGATTGGAAGAAGGTGTGATCTAGTTATAGATTAAGTTAGTTGTCATGCATTTATGGATGAGTTTAAGAGTGTGATCATACCAAAATATGTTAAACACTCTCAATAGTCTAAATGGCTTGATGGACAATTTTTCATATGTAAGAATACATTTCCTATCAGTACTATACTTTCAATTATTGACTTTGTAGAGAACTACACGATTGCACCGCAAGAAGAGGTACAACCACAATATTACAATTCAGTGCAAGTAACAATTTATGTTCATATAGTTTATAGGCATGCACTTGATAGTATAGAGGAGGATGAAAAAATATTGAGAGAGTACCATTTTTATTTAAGTGCTAATAAGCTCTATTCATTTGAGTTTGTCCAATATTTTTTCATGGTCTTTTATGATAATTTAAAAGAGAGACAAATTCAAATGACACAAAATTGGATATGGTTAGATATTTGTATAGGACAATTCAAGAATGCTAGAATGTTCTATTGGTTGAGTAGGACACATAGGAAAACTAACATCCAACATGTGCGAAGTTTTTTTGAGGTTGGACATGGTAAAGGAGAACACGATCATGCTAGTGCATGCGTGAATAGAGCCCTTAGTAGAGAGCAATTAAAATTTGAGGAAAACGCTAAATTCATAAATGCACATGAGATTGTCAAATGGTGTAATAAATATTTATACACGAGATCAAGTTAGAACTCTACAATCAAACGTTTCTTCTACCTAGTTGAAGAAAATAATATCCCTTCAAGATACGATTGTGATACAATTAGTGGGTCAGCTAAGTGGCATTCATTTAGGAGTTTAGATTCTAACAATTAGACTATATGGACTAGGGAGCTTGCTTGTTTTTGTCAATTTTGTCTTGCAGGTGAATAGGAAGAATATGAGAATACAGAATGGGTTGAAGATTGGAAACAAAGATCATTAGCACCTACTGACATGCATTTTGAAGATGATATAGTAAATGAAGGCCAAAATGTTACTTTTGCATCAGAAGACTATGATCGTATTTCAGACCTCATAGAACTAGGTATGCACTATTTATTTAGATTTTTTTGTGATCTCATGCTTTAATTTATATAATTTGAATATGTACACTCATGTGATTAAAATGTTTCTATACTTTATCTTATCTTGTAGGACATGTTTATTTTGTTATTGCACCTAGTTACGCCGAGAGGCGTTCTATACAATGGCAGCACAAATGCCTAGTACAGGAATATGCCAAGATTCTTTGTCAATAAAAAAGAAAAGGCAGGAGTTAAAAAATTCTTGATTAAATATTAAATTATTAAATCATAAAATAAAATATACTCTTGAAATAAAAGCTGGCCAAAATAATAGGATGCCAAATGAAGACCGAAATAATAGGCCCAAAAAAATAGGCCCCGAAAAAGTAGGACCCGAAAAAATAGGCCCAAAAAATATGCCCCTAAAAAATAGGGCCCAAAAATATAGGGGCAAACAATTTCAATATGATTTATTTTTTTGTTAAATATAATATTGCATGTAGATTCATGTTTTTTTTTATGGGGAGTGGGGGAATTTGAAATAAATTCATGGAATGTGAAGAGATGTCTGTTGGGGGAGATGAGGAGTCTCTCACAAGCTATAAAACAAAGGCTCCTCATTTCATTTTCATTTTATGTTTTTGCAGGAAGGAAGAGGTGGAGATTATTGGAGGATTAGATTGGAGTTTTTGAATAGGAATAGATTGAAGTTTTGGAGTAATTTTTTTGCTTGTGAGATTTCTATTTTCTATTTAGATTTAGATGTAGACGTAGATTCATATTCAAAATTAGTTATAATATTCTACTTTGATTTAGATTTCAATTTCAATTAGTTCCATTTAGATTTCTAGAATTATATTTGAAATTTTTTACACTTACATTTAATAGTTTAATCTTTCATGTCAATAATACCTTATTGGTGGGTATCCCTTTGTATCTTTCTAATTTGATATTTGTTGCCACAACCAAATGAGAATAGTGTAAAATCTTCTTTTCAGTTTGGTAGTCTTCAAATGCTAGCAAACCATTTCTTCTTGTTAGGTATCTATGTAGCCAGGTGCTAGCTACAATGACAGACCCGATTGGATACTCAAAACCATCACTGTCTACTTGATGACATGTCCATTTTTTCTTAGGTTCCACACATCTAGCTAGCCAATACTTAGTTTGTTCATCATTATCACTAGCTTATATATACCTCTATATATATTATGTCTAGAGTAATTGTTCTCGAGGTGCCTATTTTTATTTAATCTCAAAGTTATTTTAATCGAAGTTGGGATTTATGAAAATAAAAATAGGTGCCTCAAGAATGATTACTCTCAGTGTAATATATATATATATAGGTATATATAAGCTAGTGGCAGCCATGACACAATAGGAAAAATATTTACTTTTTATTTTTTATTTTGATAAGGTTACTATAAAAGTGTTAATTAATTTTTAATTAGAGTTGTATGAAGTTACTATAAAATTATGCTTCAAATTTTTTTTTAAAATTTAATATAAGGAGTTTAATTTAGATTAAAAATATATATTTTATTTTTGGGATATTGTAATGTAAAATGTTGTAGTCATACGTAGATATATGGTTAGGGACAAAGTTACCATTATAGTTAATGTTAACCTTAGGGATAGAATTAGGGTTAGGGTTAGGGTTTGAGCTATGGTTAAGGTTAGGGTTAGATTTATGGTCATGGTTAAGGTTAGCCTTAGAGTTATGGTTATGGTTCTGATTAGGGTTGGTGTTAGGGTTATAGCAAGGCTAAGGTTAGGGTTAGGGTTAAGGTTTGAGTCAAGGTTAAGGTTAAAGTTAGGGTTATGGTTTGAGTCAGCATTAAAATTAAGGTTAGGGTTAGGGTTAGAGTCTGATTATGGTAGAGTTGGATCTAGGGTTAGAATTATGCTCATGGTTAAGGTTAGGGTTAAAGCTATGCTTATAGTTAGGGTTAGGGTTAGGGTTAGCGTTAGAGTCCAATCATGGTAGAGTTAGAATTAGGGTTAGAGTTAGGGGTAGAGTTATGTTTATGGTTAAGGTTAGGGTTAGAGTAATGCTCATGGTTAAGGTTAGGGTTAGAGTTATCATTATGGTTATGGTTAGGGTTATAGTGGGGATAGGGTTAGGGTTAGGGTTTGAGTCATATTTTTTAGATTTTAATTCAAGGAGTTTAATTTAGATTAAAAAATATATTTTTCTAGGATATTGTAATGTAAAATGTTATAGTCATACATAGATATATGGTTAGGAACAAAGTTACCATTACAGTTAATGTTAACTTTAGGGATAGAATTAGGGTTAGGGTTAGCATTAGGGTTAGAGTTGGAGTTAGGGTTAGGGTTTGAGCTATGGTTAAGGTCAAGGATAGAGTTATGGTTATGGCTATTGTTAGAGTTATGGTTAAGGTTCTAATTAGAGTTATGTTTATGGTTAAGGTCAGGGTTAGAGTCATGGTCATGGTTAAGGTTAGGGTTAGAGTTATGGTTATGGTTATGATTAGGGTTAGGGTTATAGTTATGGTCATGGTTAAGGTTAGGATTAGGGTTATGGTTATGGTTAGGGTTATTTTTTGCCCCTTTTGTCAGGCCATATTATTTCAGCATCCATTTGGCTTCATATGATTTTGGCCATTAAGAATTTTTCTATATTTTACAATCTAATAATGATAAATATACATTAAATATATTATTCATGTACTTTAAATAAATCGTTAACTTTAATAAAATATAAATTGTATTGATATGGTGACATTGTCATCCACATAATGATAAAATTATACTTTGAAACATGCAAATATAAAACTATTACGAAACATTCAAATCTAAAACATGCAAACTAAAACCATTTTGAAATATGCAAATCTAAAACTAATATGCAAGATGCAAATCTAAAACTAATTTGAAACATGCACTTTTAAAATATGAAAATGAAAAGTATTATAAAATATATAACTCAAAAGATTTTGAATGCAAATCTAAATCTAAATCAAACATGCAAGATTAAACTATTAAATGTAAGTGTAAAAAATTTCGAATATAATTCTAGAAATCTAAATGAAACTAATTGAAATTGAAATCTTAATCAAAGTAGAATATTATAACTAATTTTGAATATGAATCTACATCTACATCTAAATCTAAATAGAAAATAGAAATTTGACAAGCAAAAAAATTACTCCAAAACTTCAATCTATTCTTGTTCAAAAACTCCAATCTAATCCTCCAATAATCTCCACCTCTTCCTTCCTTCAAAAACATAAAATGAAAATGAAATGAGGAGCCTTTGTTTTATAGCTTGTGAGAGACTCCTCATCTCCCCCAATAGACATCTCTTCACATTCCACGAATTTATTTCGTATTCCCCCCACTCCCCATAAAAAAAACATGAATCTACATGCAATATTATATTTAACAAAAAAAAAATCATATTGAGATTGTTTTGCCCCTATTTTTTAAGGGCATATTTTTTGGGCCTATTTTTTCGGGTCCTACTTTTTTGGGCCCTATTTTTTCGAGCCTATTATTTCGGTCTCCATTTGGCATCCTATTATTTTGGCCAGCTATTATTTTGAGATTACTTTTTATTTTATGATTTAATAATTTAATATTTAATTTAGAAGTTTGTAACTCTTGCCTTTTCTTTTTTATTGACAAAGAATCTTGGCATATTCCTGTGCTAGGCATTTGTGCTGTCATTGTATAGAATGCCTCTCAGCATAATTAGAAGTTTGTAACTCCTGCCTTTTCTTTTTTATTGACAAAGAATCTTGGCATATTCTCGTTCTAGGCAATTGTGCTACCATTGTATAGAACACCTCTCAGTGTAATAAACGTTTAGTCAAAATTAAATATACATGAATAATTACAAAGTACATAATTTGTACACTACATTTTTTACACTATAAATTTAACATGTATATATAAAATATATATCATAACTAAGTGGTAGCCAATGTCACAGATGTGTCTATAGGTATGCTAGCATGATAATCATAAGATGGAGTCGAAAATAGACTATACCGAGGCTTGTATGGATGAGTATGATATGGCTCCTATTCGTAAAATCAAAACACATAAAATATATATAAATGTGAGTCAAAATTGTTCAGATTATAAATTAATAATAATTACATACATAAAAATAATACAAATTATTTGTCTTTAGTCAAAAGTTCATACCACATGTATTTGAGGCTGTGCCTCAGTGGTAACTGGAGTAGGACTTGTACTAACATCAATTTGTGTAGATGCAGACAATCCCTTCAAAATCAAATAAAAAGAAAATATGAGCACATGTTATTAAATTTTAATTTCAATGTACATTTTTACATTTTAATTCAAATTGCATATCGTATAAAGGACACCAATGCCTATAGGTCTCGAAAAAAGACTATACTGCCTCCTAGGAGGAACAATATCATCCATCCTCTATTATTTTAAAAGTACAAATTAATATAGTTAATACAATTACACATGTATGTAGAAAGTAAATAATTATGTGTACTTTATATTTATATTAAAATTAAAATTTTACCTGCTGCTCTTGACTCTCACTAGGCTCTCCCTGCTGCATGAGGTCAAAAAATGATGACACGTTTATCTCGTCACTACCATCACCATGGATAGTGTATACATCATCATCCAAATCTGCACCGTCAGCATAATGGCCATCATGTGTTGCACCAGGATTGCTCTAGGGTCCTATGCATATGCCTCCATAGCTAGTACAAACATGTCCAAGTGGAGTTGCATGTACTGCCTATGTCCACTACTATACTAAATTTCTTGAAAGGACACTCAAATGGGTAAAAATAGATGAAATTGCTTGATGATGGTGAGGAGCAAGCACAGTAGGCATAGGAAGAGGTACAAGGGGCTCAACTCACCTGTGGTTTCTCATTCTATCACTCAGCTTTGCCCCAGGCCTATCTTGAGGCATCCCTCTACCAACCGCTTGAAATGCTTTCATATCAAAATACTTGGGTTTCAAACCCAAATCAAACTCAGCCCATAAATTCCTAAGGAAGTACATGGGCACCTCATGGTTAGCATGTGGTGGATGGTCAAATACCATCCACCACCACTCCCAAAAATGTGATGTTATACGTGGATGTGTACACCACCTAATGGAAATGTGAGGCTTCTTATCACTAATTGCTTCACCTATCTTAGTGTTTACAAAATAATGTTGAAATTTCTCTTTACCTATATGTAGGTTATAAACCTCTCTGTATGATAAGCCATCAGAGTAGAAGGCACACATGCTTTCCCTCCACGATATAAATGAATCAATGTCTGAATCAAAATGATGGATGGAGTCAATCATGCCTTGCACACTATTTGAAAGATGTAGTAGGTGAGGGGGGTGGGGGGGGGGGGGGTGTGCCTCTCATGTCGGATAGCCTCTATATCACGCATGAGGTCATTGAGGTTATGCCCCATGGTCTCACGGAGCTCATCTGTGGTGGGTGGTGGAGGTGTGGGTGGAGGTAGAGGTGGAGATGGAGGAGGAGAAGGAGGTGGCCAAGGCAAGGGTATGGAAGGGGGAGGGGGTGGCGATGGGTCCATCAAATATAATCTGGATGAATGTTTAAACAACATAAAACATAAAAGATGACAAAAATACATCACAACATAAAACATCACAAAATTACTATTTAATAAAATTTAAATCTAAAATTTATCAACTAGATCTATATAAATGCGCATATCTATATTAAAATCATATCAATTAAATAAATAAAGTTAAACACTTAAGTCAAATTAAACATTAAATACTGAATTTTTAAGTCTAATCATAAAATAATAGTCCAAAAAAATATATCTAGGTTAGTTCAAGGTTTCTTTTCTTAGAAAAAGAGCCACCAAGCTAATTTTTCTTTCATATACACTTATTTTGTGACATTGGGGGATTGTATGAACTCATTATGGATTATATGTTCATCTTAGGATGAAACAAAGTTAAGATTATGACAAGGTTATGGTTTACAATTTTTTTATGTTAACGATTTTCATGATGGCTAAGCTTAAGATTATTATAATGATTATGGTCCTTTAATGTTGGGTAACTTACCTAGGATTATGGTTTTAGTTAGATTATATTTAGGTTTTGAATATTTATTATGGTCCTATTGTTTATAGGGTATATAATAGAGGGCATTAGGATGAGATTTAAGGTTACAATTAGAATGAAAGCTTAGAGATAGAATTATGATTTGATTAAAAACTATTAATGATTTTAGTTTGAATCCTAAACATTATCCGCATTTTAATGCAAACTGTAAGTGTAGATCATGTCAGATAATGAATTAATACATGTGAACCCTATCCCTAACCATATAATAATCCTAATTCTAATCATAATCCATAATTCATTACCTTATGAAGCTTTGGCTATCCATTTTATTGCCAAAGTAATCCCTTAAACTTTCTTAAAGTTTTCATTCCAACTCACTAATCTCCTTTCTTTATGTGAACTACTCATGGTAGCATGATTCCTCATATTTCCTTTTCCATGTGACCACAAAATGTTCCTAATAGATTTATATAGAAGACCAAACTGATTGAAATAAAATGAGTAGGAAGAAGAGAAACTTATACCCAATATGAAGAGAGAATCTTTTAACATACTTGAATTCTACCAACCAAAGTGAGATAATTAGAGTCCAATTGTTGAGTTTTCCAAAGATTTTCTTGTTGATATAAAGACACATTTCATTTATATGTTAGGTTTTACCACAAATGGAATCCCTAGGTACCTAACCACTTAATTATGAAATCTCCATCCAATACCATATTTACTACACAAGGTAGGGGACTTAATATTTAGCCTCAATAAGATAGATGTAGAGACATAAATCTTACTACCCGATACAAAGAAAAGAGGTTCAATTTGATCATTAAATGACTCATGTTGCACTCTTCTAGCTTAAAAAGAATAAAAATATTATCAAAAACCTATACATTAGATACTTATTAATTATTTGGAGAGTAGATCCTCTAGCTTTTAGAGACAACTGGTTATCTCTAAGGAGATAATGTAATGAGTCAACAACAATAAAAAATAAAGAGGATGCAAGAGGACACCCTTTCATAATTGATCTAGATAGTCCTAAAAATTATGATCTAACCCCATTAATTTCTTTACTAAAACACTGACGCCAATCATAGGAGAGGACACCATTTGACACAATATTGGATGGAATCCTGGGTTTGCAACATCATCATGTAGTGAAACTCCATTCCACCCTTTTGTAGACATTTTCATAATCAATTACTTGACCATGCCTACACTCTATCCTGGAAAGGTTTCCCAATCCAAAGTCTTCTAATAGGTTATCAAGTTCTCCAATATGCATAAATATCCTTAACAAAACACTTTTGTGTAGGGTTAATGATCTTGGGTAGGATATCTTCTAGTCTAGAGGCTAAGACCTTGATAATAATTTTGTATGATATGTATTTAGGAGTGTCCTATCTCTAATTTTTAATGAGATTCTTATCTCCCCTTGGGGATCAATTTTATGAGCCCTCCATTGATTACTTGATGTAGGGGTTTCTCATTACTAATTTTTTGGATGGAGGAGCTAATTTATGATAGAAATTGGTTTATCAAGGAATAATGCATCTTCATTCTAGGAATGATGGTTCTCATTTTATCCCTATCTTCTAAATCATTTTGAACTATCATCATCTTCTAACAAAAAAAATTGATAGTAAAATTAGGAAAAAGATCTTACTATATATCACTAGGGGGTGGGTATTTCTTTTTGTAGAATAAGGCAATATTTTTTTATGTGGCCTTCCATTCTGCAAAGGCAATAAATATTTAGGCTACCCATACAGGAAAATAGGAAATAAATAGGGGAATCTCCAGTCTCCAAAAAAGACTTTTAGGCACTTCCAACCCAAGATAAATACAAATTAGTCCACCCTAACATAATTATCTAGTTAGGGATTGGGGTGTTAGAGTGATTCAATACCCTCCTAATTAGATATTACATGATGAATATTCACTTAGGATATAAAGGTTTAGGCATCTAGTGGAAAGACAAGTTATTCGTTTCTTTAGATACATTCTTAGGCATCCAAGGGTGTAGTTCGAGCTCCTACTCACATTGATGTGGACACCTCCACCTCTTGATGGTGAGGGAGGGTTACTTAATTAGATGCCTAATTTGTTCAAGTCTCTTCTAATTTTTTTATGATGTATCATTTTGAGACCTTGATATCAATGTTTAATTAGTTTTAGGATGAGGGTTGAATTTGGTTTATATTGTTTGATTAGGTTTACATGCTTAGGTTTCAATTAGGATAAGAGTTAATAAATTGAATTAGGTTTTAAAGTGCTAAATTTGGTTTTAAATATAGAATTATAGTTAGAGCTTTTAGATTAAAAACCAAAATTAATTCAAAAATGTTAGGTTTGAATTTTTTTTTAAAGTTTTGAATATATTATTGAGTTCTAGTTTAGGGTGATTTGGTTTAGACTTAAGGTCAACGTTTAACTTGATTCAATCTTTGGGTAACGGTTCAATTTGGTTAATGGTTGGGGAAAGGATTTAAGGTTAAATTTAATGTTTTTACTGTTAAGTTCAGATATATAATTAGGTTTATGATCATGGTTTAATTCAATTTGGTTTATAAGTATAATATTAATTAGTTAAGGCCCAAGGTTACCTTTCAATCTAGTTTGATATATTCAATTTGGTTTAGGGTTAACCCAGGGGTTAGTTTATTTTAGTGTTAAATATTAAGATATAATGCTTTGATATCACTCATTTTTTTATATTTTGATTATATCACGCCTATACATGTTGATAAATTATATGCAATGAATCTTACAAATATTATTTGATCACATTACATGTGTCATGATAAGTTTTTTTAGTTTATGTACATGAGATGCTCCTATATATGGTGTTTTTCTTTTCTTATAATATATAGTGTTAAATATATATAAATTTACCTAAGTACCCTTCTTTATTATCTATGATGGACATGTCATAAATGACATATCTCTATATGATTCTTTTGATATGATATGCATGAATAATATATATAATAATAAAAATTAATCCTTCCTATGCAATAAATGATGTAATTAGATATGTACAAATGTTTTTAGATTCACATGTACATGACATGTAGTTGTAGATATGATGCTCCTCTAGGATTATTTAGTTTAAATCATAAATAAGGTTACAATTTTAGGGTTTGACATTTATATAATTAGTACTCAAGGTAAGATAGGAAAGTTATTTAATTATTTATATATTACCTAGTGTAGGTTTTAGCAAATTAAGCTCAAGGTTAAGATGATAGTAAGGGTTATGATTAGAGTTAAATTCAATACAAATTAACATTATAGTTAGTCCTAAATGATGCCCATCCAAGGGATCCAAAGAACTAATCAAAAGTTTTACTAAGCAAGCAATAACATACATACAATAATTTACATTTATAAAAAACATAAGAGATTTCATTCCTTAATGAGCACATTTACATTTCATTTTTAAATAATTATAAGTACTAAAAGTAAAATAAATAACACATCCACATGAAAGAATATTAACTACTTCAGTTCAATCCATTTAAATAATTTATATACATTTGTTCTGAATGCCACTTGGCAAATTAAGTTGGAATGCACAATCATCCATTGTACATGTCACAGGGTATGAAAGGCTGAAATAATATACATTTATAAAATAGTTTACATCATCCATTTTCGATCCATGAAACAAAACTTACAATACAATTTAAGTAAAATCATTTTAAATACTAGAAGTTTTTTGTTTGGATCCCTTGGCGGGATGTTATGTGATTAAGTACTTACTTATATATGTTTAGGGTTTTATTGTACATAACTATATGGTTAGGTCGAGATTATAGTTTAAACAATGAATTTAGGTCGAGATTATATGGTTCTAGGTCGAGGTTATATTTATTTGTAAAATTACATGTTTAAACAATGAATTTACATCTAATCTAATCATTCAACATTGTAATAAATACATAAATTAAATACATTTCAAAACATCTAAAATAATAATTTTTTAAATAAATATTTACGAAACTATATTTTAATTAAAAATACAAAAATTTAAACATCTACTCATTAACAATGTAAATTTATAATTTTACGTATATTAAAAATGAAAAAATAAATAAATTAACATACATATTAAATTGAAAATTGAAAAAAAAGTAAAATAGTGCAAAACATATTAAAATACTTGGTATATCAAAAACTGGCAGCAAGGGGGTGGTCGATATAATTGGGCTCCCATTTTTGAGGTCATGAAAATGACCTCAAAAATGCCAAAAAAGGGGGTTAAATAAAGTCTTCCAAATTGGGTACCCAATTTTTACAAGTAATCGGGCGCTCGATATTCGAGCGCCTCGGGCACCCGATCCTCTTTTGAATATCAAGTACCCAATTTTTGAAATTTGGCTCGGGTGCCTGAAGCCTAATTTTATAAATGGGTACCCAATTTTTTAAAAATCAGGTACCTGTTTCTGAGAAGTACAATTCTACGGATCTGACTTTCATGAAATTGTGACCCAACTTCTTGTGGTCACCCCTAATATCATTCATAAGTAAATCAACAAAGCTCAATGCATTATAGCCATATAGTGCTCTGAAAGGAGTCATCTAAATAGACATGTGATATGTAGTATTATAGCAATACTCAAATAAATAAATCCATCTAACCCATGCTTTTTGTTGAGCAGCCACGTAGTTTCTCAAATATCCCTCCACCCACTTATTTACTATCTCTATTTGCCCATCAATCTGTGGGTAGTAACTGGTGCTAGGTGTGAGCTTGGTGCCACATAAATGGAACACCTCTTGCCAAAAATGACTCATGAATCTGCAATCCCTATCACTCATTATGCTCCGGCGTATCCCATGTAGTCTAAAGATCTCCTTGATAGATGCAATCTCACCCTTGGGCCTTATGCAAGCCCATAATGAAATCCATGGATATACACTCCCATTTCCTATCAGGAATGGGGAATGGCTATAGGAGCCTTGTAGGTAATGTGTGCTCTTGTTTATTCTACTCAAAAATAGGGCATTCTCTAACATACTACAACACATCTACCTTGAGCCCCTTCCATGTGAACCAATCCCATACCTGCCTATGTGTTTTGAAGTATCTAGGATGTCCAGCTATAGGTGACTCATGAAGTGCTCTCATAAAAATATTCTTCACCTTCGATCTTGGGACTAAGAATATCCTATTCTTGTAGATAATCAAATCATCCACAAGTGTATACCTGGTATCAACAATTGTCCCATCAACAATCTTGGATGCCCATGAGTCTCTAGCATACTCAGCAATGATTGAGTGCCTCCAATCCTCTGATATCTGAATCATAGCACTGAGATGTAGTCTACATGACAATGCATCTGCTACCACATTCTAAGTCCCTTTTCACATAGGAGATGTCAAAATCATAAGCTAGCAGCTTACTAACCCACTTTTTCTGCCTATCATTGAGATCTCTTTTTCCAAGGAAATGTTTCCAAATATTGTGGTAAGCTTTAATGCACAACTTACCACCCACCAGATATTGCCTGAATTTAGCCAATGCATGCATAATATCCAACATCTCCTTTTCATATATACTAAACGGTCTCTCTGGCCCACGAAGCTTCCTACTCTCAAATGCAATGGGGTGCTTGTCCTGCATCGAAACAACACCAATACCCTCTCCAGATACATCACACTGAAGCTCAAATGGCTTCAAGAATTTAGGCAATGCTAACATAGGACATGTAGTCATGATCTTCTTGAATCTCTCAAAGCAAGCTTGTGCCTCAGGTGTCCAAACAAAGGCTCCCTTCTTCAGCAAATCTATCATAGGAGTTGCATGACGTGAATACCCATTGACAAATCTACGGTAGAAACCACACAACCCAAGAAACCCTCTCAACTATGTCAAGTTCTCTAGAAGAGGCCAATCCACAATAACATGGATCTTATTCGGATCCATCCTTACTCCCTTTTTCCTAATGATGTGACCCAAATACAGTAGCTTTGTCATGCCCAAATCATATTTGGACTCCTTGGCATACAAGGACTCCAACTGCAAGATTCCCAAAACTATCTCTAAGTGCTCCATGTGTTCTTGCCAAGTCCTATTGTAAATCAAAATATCATCAAAGAAGACTAACACATACTTCCTCAACTAGTGACAAAAGACCCTGTTTATGGTGGACTAAAAAGTAGTTGGTGCATTGGTTAACCCAAATGGCATGAGCACAAACTCAAAGTGCCCACAATGACATCTGGAGGTAGTCTTCTCAATATCCTGCTCTCTAACTCTGATATGATGGTAGCCAGATCAACTCATCAATTTGTGGAATCAATGCACATCCTCAATGTACATCCTTTTTCTTCACCATAGCAACCAAAGAAGCAAAAGGAGACTTGCTAGGTCTAATGTGACCCATCACGAGAAGCTCCTTGGTAGTTTTCTTGATCTCATCCTTGAGTCTCTTAGGATGCCTATATGGTGTAATCATCATGGGCTTAACACCCTTCTCCAACTCAATGTCCTCAATACCTCTATCTAGTGGTCTACCTAGTGGAATGTCACTGAAGTCTCTGTCATACTTCACTCTCAACCTCTGTATGTCTGGATGATACTCTATCTTATGATGTCCCTCCTGTTTAGGCATGCAAGTACATACAGTTGCCCACTCAGTGTCATCATGTCTAGCTAACCTCTCCATCCGTCTGAAGGAAATAGTCATGATGTCTCCATTCCTTATGGCTCTCAAAATATGTTGCTTCTCATCCACTTCAAACTTAATCTTCGTGTCCTTCAATTTGAAGGTGACCTCTTCCAATGAGTACAACCACTCCATCCCAAGAACCATATCCAGATCACCCATGTTGAGAATATGGTAGTCCACCTTGAGCTCATAGTTGTTTAGGCGTAAGGGAAAATTTCTAACCATCCTGTTACACTTAAGAGTATAACCATCAGCAACATGTACTCACAATCCCTCAAACTCCTTAGTCATAATACCATGATGCTCAACAAAATGTGCATCATTGAAATTGTATGTAGCAACTATATCAAACAATGTAATAACTCTCTACCCTACTAGAACACCATGTAGTCTAAAAGATTCTTCCTCTTGGATGCTAGACAAGTGTGCCTCTTGGAAGTGCAACTCAGTCTCCTCCTTAGTCTCTAGAGTTTCTGCTTTTGCCTCAGGCTCTGCATCACTATGATCAATCAAATGTCCAAAATTATTAGAATATGAATCCTTGTAATAAGCCCACATAACCTTGTTAGCCTACCCCTTAGGCCTCATAGGACAATCATGATCTCTATCATAGGGACCCTTGTAGTAAAAACATAGCTTCTTCCTATGTAAGTCATTCAGTGTCTCCATATCCAATGGTGCAGTAGACTTACCCTTGGTATCTCCCTTTTTGCCCTTGTTTTTATCAAACTTCTTATTGTCCTTGAATGAAGAAGTGCTCCAGGAGGTGAACCTACTAGAGGGTGTAGTAAGCTGCATGCTCCATACCTTCCTCATAGCCTCTTATAATTAAGGGGATCAAATGCCTTCATCCACCTCTTTAAAGGTTCAGAAAACCCCTCTATGAATGGTATAACCAACCTCCTCTCGAACACATCCTGCACCATCATCGATAATCTCTAAAACTCATCGATGTAGACCTCCAAATTGTATGTCTATCTTAGTTGTGCAAGATCATGGAAGAAGACCTTCGAGTCTTTCTTATCAAAGTGCTCTACCAATCTATTCACAAAATATTGATAGGATGTCAGTTGATTATGCTACAATGTAACCATACCATGTGCCCACCAATCATGTGATGTGCCCTCTAAATGAAAACTATCATAAATGATAGCATTCATCTCTAACATAGGCCTCAATGCTAGGAATGTATCTAACTTATGGATCTAGGCTTGTGCTATCATTTGTCCATTGTCATCAAAAGATGGTAAGGTGAGCTTGCTATCAGCTCATTGCAACTCCCTGTCCTGACCTCCTCTAGGCCTTCAATTCTACCTACAACTCCTCATGTGGTCTCTTCTTTGACTTAGGTAGCGATAAAAATTTAGAAACTCACAAACTTGTGGAGGAAGTGCCTGACATTTTGCATTTGCAGCTCAAAGATCATCCTGAAAGTCCTTTGGCATATAATCCTCTACTAGCTCCTAGGTCACCTCTCTAAGGAATGTAGGACGTGTAGCCCTATTTGCAGTCCATGACCTATGCCTAGGAGCACCCTCTGAACCTGCTACACTCCTATTATCCTACTCTAGTGTCCCCCTATCTTGCTCCTAATAATGTCTCTCCTGTGGGTTCATGTGCTCAACCATGGTGGTGAGTGCCTGCAAAGCCTAAGCCATCCACTCTTTTCCTATAACCATTGCTCTAAAAAATTCCCTTATTTATTGATCCTCATTCCTATTGTCTTTTAGTGAGCTATGTTCTTGTCTATCACCCATGGTGTCTAACTGCCTGTCAAAATCTTGTTCCCTGTCAAACAAACTTTGTTTGGGAGAGTAAAAGTTGTGAGAGCCAACCCCAGGTGGTTGAGTGTGATTGCTAAATCCTTAGGATGATAGGATCTAGCTCTGATACCACTGTAATGACCCTTACCAATAGGCCACTAATAACCACTAATACTGAACTATGAAATTTCATCAAACACTTGGCATGCAAACTAAATACATTGCTAATAGTAAAATGCTAAATAAAGGAAATTGTTGTGCAACAAATCTACTCAAATAACTAATGTAAAATAGTGCCAATATATTCATTCAATGATAACCAAATGCTTTTACATATGTTATGTGATTTTCAACTCAAGGCATTACAACATGGCATATTACAAACAAACCCTTACTAGCTAAATACAATTGAGAATTTCTTGCAATACAAACTGAAATGAAAAAAAAACCTAGATTGAGAAAATGTTGGAGATTGAATCCTGAAGATGAAATGATAAAATGCAACTCCAAACTACCCTCCAATTTTCTAATTGTACGGCTTGTAGGTACAATTATACATGTACAGACCCGTATGACTCTTGGAAAAAATAAATGCTAGGTTGAAAGGTGGGGAAAATGATATAGAAATAATTATCAAGCTCCAAATAAATTCTTCCAAAAATTAAAAATCAAACTCCATGCCAATAGTGAGATATGAGCAGGAATGTATGTCCAGGCTGAAAATTGAACCCTGCTAAAAATGCCCAAATAAGCTCAACTTGAAGTAGTTGAATACCACTTCCAAAGTGCAACCCCTTTAAAGGATATTTCACCTCCTTAGTTATGAAAATCCTTAGGAGACTCTATATCCAAAGATCAAATGACAATTTGCAAACCAAGATGGCACCACAAATACTCAAAGAGAAAAGTAGTGTAACTCAAAACTTGGGATGTCTAAATGAATGGCCAAGCACTCTATTTATGCACTTTTCTAAGAAGCCTTTAAGAACTTCTAGAAGTATCCATAAAATATTTTTTATGAAATCCCTTTATAATGCAGTTTTATATTAAAGTAACTTAATAAAAGAAAAAGTGCAACTTAATTCAAAATTATAATATTTTGGCACCACATAACACATAAAAATAAAAATATGATAAACCCCATCTCTCCAAGAGGAAATAAGACCATCCAATCCCCAAATAATCATTAGAATGACTCTCTCATCAAAACCATCTACCTACGAGAGTCCATAATATGCTAATTCACTGAAAAATAACATGTCACTAAAAAGGGTACATGACAATATGAAACAACCAAACTAACCACTTGTAGTTTGATGGGCTGACAAGGGTGGCAGCCACACAAGCAAAAATAAGAACTTCTACAAACATCTCACTTTGAAGTCCAATTTGACCTACTAGATTGAAGTTTCTTTTTAAACTAAAAATATTCTTTTTTAGGTCTTAGATTCAAGATTATGATCATATTAAAAAAATAAAAATTGATAATGGATAATATGTTGTAATTTGAAAATATTACAAGTAGGTATTTTAAGATTCAAGAAGATGTCTATTCAAAAATAGGAAAAAAATAGTAAATAATGTTCAAAAATTATTATTTTTAATTCTCCACTAAAGGAGAGTGTCTTCTTCAAGAATATGTAATTTTTTTTGAAAAATATGTAGATTTTATGGAAAAAGTTTGATGGGAGAAAAAAATTGTGAATTTTTGGTAACTTTGACTTTGACTAATTATAACTTGAAAAAGTTTAGCCAAATTTCAATTTTTACTTTTTGGTGCACTAGGTATACAAGTCAACTCTAACATATTCCATAAATAGACCAAAATATGAACACTTGCATATATTTTTTTGACAGGAAAAAAACTCTATATTTTTAGCATTTAAAAAAAAATTAAAAATAGACTTTAAAAATTCAAAAATAAATAAAAATTTTAAAACTATAGACATAAGCTTCATCCAATTTTACACATTTCATTAGTTTACATCATCTTCAAATTCTAAACACAAATGCCACTTATATGTCGTTAAAGTTGAAGTGTTCAAATTCTAATATCACTTTTCCTTTATAAAAGGTGACACAAGTTTGTGCTTTTACCCCACACATAATTTATTACGTAGTAATAATCTGATTATATAGAATATTACAAACTGGCCTACTTCTATGGTTTCTCCCTTGTATTATCAAAAGGGAATTCATGGTGATTTTAATTTGACATCAAGTCATTTGCAAAGGGTTGTAATTGTTTGTAATTGTTAAACATATTATGTTTTTTTTTTTTAGGCAAAAGTGGTAAGCCACTATAATATTTTGTTAATTCTGATTCAATGAGGTCAACTGGAAAAGAATTAGTGAAGAAAACCTAGGATCGTCCCTAATATATACATAGATTTATAGAGTTTAAGCAAATAATTACAAGAGGTGTATCAACTACCACCCAATGGTGAATGAAAGAGTGCCTTGAAATTGATTTCTTTGGACTTTTCCAAGCACTATCTTCATGATAAGCTTATCCTAGAAATTATCACTTATCTTAGAAATCTTCTAAATCAGACACAAATCCACCTTCAATTGATCCAAGCCCACTAAGAATAGGTCCCCAGCCAGAACATAACTCTGAAGTGTCATGAATCTAATCTAAATCTGAGTTAACGTCATCAATTAAATCCCAAAAGTTCTATTCAATTGGCTACACAGAAGTTACATTCATACCCCTGGAGTTTGAAATATTAGGTTCCTTCTACAAATCAATCATAGCCTGACCCACTATCTTTATTTGTTCCACCAAGTGAACACCAATTAATCTGGCAATTCTTTTGACTTAACAAATAATGAAACAACTCAGCATCATTGGTTTACTAATTCTTGGCATTAATTAGGTCTGGATTGCTCGGCATCCTCTATAGTTTTTGCTTTACGCGGTACCTGAAGCTTTCCTGTATTGCTTAGCTTCTACTATTTTCTTGAATCACTGGACTTCTATTTACTCTGTAGTGCTCGGCTCCTATTGGATCTTGAGTTACTTGGCACATGTTGAATTCTGTATAGCTCAGCATATGAACATCTCTATTACTCAACATATACAATTTTCTGGATCACTTGATACCTGAATGATTCTTGATTTTCTTAGCATCCACTACCTTTTTCTGATGCTCAACACCTGAAGGATTGCTTGGAACTCACAAATGAACTTAGTCATTTTGATAAAGGATATCAAATATTCTCGGTACTTGTTATTTTTCACTCTGCATATATCACATTCAAACTAGAACAAGATCAATGGACAATTTGGCACCTAATACAATTCTGCTTTACTCAACACCATAACGTAAGCATCTAATACTTATTAGCATTACTCCACTTAAATTACCTTCTTGTTGAAATTGGCAACTACTATGTGTACTAACCAACTCGACATCTAATACAATTCTGCTTTACTCAATGCCAGAATATAGCTTACTCAGCACCAGAATATAACTTGCTTAGCTCGACACCTAAAGAATTTCTTGGCATCTGATATTAAGCCACATTACTCAACATCGATTACCTTCTTAATGGACTCAAAATGTACTCATAACCTAAAGTATGAACTTCAAATGTCGAGCGGATAGAGGCTTCCAAGTCATCTTGAATAAGATTTTGTAGAACCTTGTATTTCTCAATAAAAGGTAAAGGATGAAAAGTAGAGGTAGTAACCCCATCACAACCCAAATTTGATAAAAAAATTGCAACTTTATTCCCTTCTTGATAAATATGCAAAATACAAATATCCAAAAAATCATCGAGAAGTCTCCAAATTTGGTTAAGAACATATTTTAGCTTCCAAGAAATGATGCGCCTATGGATACAAGCATCAATAATAACTAAAGAATCCCCTTCTATATGTAACATATGGAAATAGCCTTGTTTAGCTAAAATAATCCTAGCTAATAGGGCATGAGCCTTCATGATGTTATTTGTATCAATGGGCAAAGGAGAAACTGTGATAGCCACAACCTGACCAAACGGATTTCTAATACATGCTCCAAAACTAGATGGACCTAGATTTCCTCTTGAAGCTCCGTCAAAGTTCAACTTCCAAAAACCATATGATGGGGATCTCCAAAAATTCTCTCTAGGTAAGAGATAATTGGGTTAGTGGCTAATTTTCCACCTATTTGGTATGAATAATTGTTTCCATTGTTGGACAATTTGGGAATTCCAATGGGTCACAATCAGGTTGAATTTAATCACTCTTAGACTGGAATTAGTCACTTCCGAGATTGATTTTTCAATACCAATCAAAACAATGTCTAATGGTAGGGATTCCTTTCTAAAAATATGCTTATTACGTTCCCACCAAATAGCCCAAACTACCAAGGCTGGTATGCATTTCCAGAGATTTGCAAATAGTATTTTTTGATAAAGAAGTGGCCAGGCTTGAAAGAGGTCCCAAAGATTGTTTGGCAAAGGAGTAAGATAATTAAGTTTATTCAAAATGAAGCACCAACATTAAGAAGAAAATGAACATGTAACAAACAAGTGATCCACAGTTTCTTCTTGTTCCTCACAAAGAAAATATTTAAAAGGAGGAGCAATATGTAGTCTATTCAATCTATCACTAGTTTAAATCCTGTGTTTAAGTGCTAGCTATGAGAAACAACCTGCTTTAGGAAGAACAACCAGATTCCAACAAAATGAAAAAGCTTTGGAAGTAATTTTATTCAAACCATTCTGTTGTAAAATTTTGTACCCCTCTTTCACTAAATAATTTCCATCCTTAGCTAGAGCCTAAAAAATCCAATCTTGGGCTTCAGAAAAAAGACTTTCTTTGAATTCAAAATATTTTGAAATTAAATGATTTCCTGAGGTGATAGATGTAATTTAGTGGGATCCTTCCAAACTATTTTCTTTGAAAATTCATAGACATATTCCACATAATGATTAAATTGGGATCCCCAGTGAAGTTCAGCAACTTGGATAACATTCAATAAGATTCCACTCTTAGAAAGTGGAATTTGACCATTCTAGGAATTGTTCCAAAAATTAATACTTAAGCCATTATTGACTTCCCAAGAGATGTAATGTACTATGATTTTGTGTGAAGCTTTCATGAAATCCCAAATAAATGAGCCTTTTGGAGGATTTGAAATAGTAAGGATTCTAGAAGGATCATTGTTATATAGATATTTTTGCTACATAATTTTGCACCACGTAGATTGAAACTTACAATATATGTGCCAAATCAATTTCCCACCAAATGCTTCATTTCTAATACATAGATCATGAATTCCTACCCCTCCAACACTTGGACTCTATGACATATCTTGTAATGAAATAAATGGAATCTAACGAGATTCATTCATATTAACTGACCAAAGGAAACCCTTAATCAATTTTTGAATTGTAAGTAACA
Source organism: Cupressus sempervirens (assembly GCA_028749045.1). Lineage (NCBI taxonomy): Eukaryota > Viridiplantae > Streptophyta > Pinopsida > Cupressales > Cupressaceae > Cupressus > Cupressus sempervirens. Next base: position 273,340,452 of record CM053787.1, on the reverse strand, counting down.
CCTTAGGTGGGATCTTGAGGACGGTAATGAAATAATTAGGAATTACAACTAGAACTGATTTGATCAACAAAATTCTTCTCGCCAGTGGCAGCCATCTAACTTTCCAAGATGCAATTCTACTCTAAATGCACTGAATAATTGAAGACCAATATGAAGATCTATTTGAATCCATGACGAAAGGAATACCAAAATATATTCAGGGAAGAAAGTCTTTTGAAAAGCCCAAGATTAGTTTAACTTTGTCACAAACAATTTTCTTAGAATTGAAGAAATAAATATTGGATTTTTGAGCATTAATAGCTTGACCAGACACAACTAAGTAGAGATCAAGGGTATAAAGAATATGGCGAGCTTCTTGAACATCTGAAAATCCAAAAAAAAGGTGTCATCCACAAAAAGAGAATGTGTAATAGATATGTTTGTACCTGAAATAAGAGCTCCTTTCCATTTCTGCAACATGTGTTGGTGTAAAATGGCCCTACTAAATGCTTCAGCCATAATAATAAATAAGGTGGGGGATAAAGGATCCCCTTGTCTAATCCCTTGTTTAGAAGGAAAAAACTCACAAGCTTACCATTAATGATCAGTGAAAACCAAGCTCCCAAAATATATGCCTTAATCCATTTGCACCAATTGTTGGAAAAACCCATTTTATCAAGAACTTGAAGCAATTTTTTTCAGAAAACTCTATCATAAGCTTTCATCATATATAATTTAATAACAAAATTTGAAGAATTTCTTGGTTTAGTAAAGTGGAGAACTTCATGAGCCATGAGAGCCCCTTCCATGGTTTCCCTTCTTGAGACAAATCCAACTTGTTCTAGAGAAATAATACGTGGAATAAGATGCTAAATCCTAAGATATATATGGCTTTAGTGATAATCTTATAGGATAAATTGCATAAAGAAATTGATCAAAAATCTACAAAAGTTTGGGGATCCTTAATTTTTGGAATAATGGAAATATTGGTAGTGTTAAAATATTTCAACATATGTTTAGACCTTCTAGATTCTTCAACAGTCACCAATAAATCCCATCCAATTATATTCCAACAACTTTGGTAGAACAATGCAGTAAAACCATCTAGACTTGGGGCTTTGTCAGGCATAAATGAAAATATAACCTTTCGAATTTCTTGAATAATGAAGGGAGGCATTAGAATATCATTGTCTTGTTCTATAATCAATTTTGGAATAACATAGAAGGATTAGGCAAAACTTTAGGTTCAAGAAGGTTTTTTAAAAAATTGACAGCTTCATTTCTGATAAGATTTTCATTGGACAGGAGATCACCAAAGGTGGCATGTTTGATATGGAATATTGTACTATTAATTCTTTTTTTCTTAGCTGAATTATGGAAAACTTTGTATTTATGTCTCCATCTTGGAGCCATAATTCTCAAGATTTTTGTCTCCAGTACATCTCTTCTTTAGCACACAAGTCCTCCCATTGTGATTGTAGATTCTTTTGAGAAGAACATGTTTCTTCATTCATTCCCTGCTAGATGATCTAATTATATACTTCTTCTAACTATTCCTTGACTTCTGCTTTTTGGTGGAACACATTTTTGAAAACCTTTTGATTCCATATTCTAATTTGGCATTTGACATATTTTAGCTTCATAGCAAACTGATGCATTTTAAGACCTTCCATAGGAACTTCATTCCACCACTGTTGGATACTATATAATATTTTTGGATGCTTGAGCCATATACTTTCAAATTTGAATGAAGAGTGAAAGTGTTATTCCAAACATTTGTTATTGCAAATGAGGCTTAAAGATATAGGAAAATGATCAGATCCTGGCAATTTAAGGATTTCTGAGAAAATATTTGAGCAAGTCAACTTCCAATCATTTGATAAGAGAAATCTATGTAGACTAGCAACAATATTAGCAAATCTAGATCTCTTATTAGTCTAGGTAAATGATCCATTATTTGGGTGAAAATCCATCAGATTGTTATTATCAACAAAAGCATTAAAATCTTGTATCATTTTTGGGGGGCGGGGATTATACCTATAGTTTTCTTGGATTGAGATAATAAAGCATTAAAATCACCTCCAATAACCACTTGCAGATGCTCTTGCATTTGAAGAGAGCATGTGATAGAATCCCCTAAACATTCTTTATCCTTAGATGAAGTAGATCCATATACATTAATGAGGATAAAAGATATGTCAAATGTAATTATATGAAGCATCTGTCGATTGTTTTCTTGTTGGAGGAGCTGTGAATTATCTGTAAGAGGATTCCAAAGAACTGCTAAACCTCTACAAGAACCCAATCCTTGCATATGATAAGAGTTCCATTTTTTCCAATTAGCAACTATTTTGTCAAAGTTATGTTGGGACAATTTAGTTTCTTGCAATAAAATAATATCTTCCTGCAAAGAATCAATAACTTGTTTGATTCTTTGCCTCTTGTCAGAGGTATTTAAACCTTTGACATTCCAAGAAATGATTTTCATTGGAGACAAGGAGAACACCAAGTTCTTCTTGTCGATCTTTTAATAATAGTGAAGCTATTGTCCAAAGTTGTTTGAATACCTATAGCAATTTTTGTTCTTATCTTGGAACCCTTCAGTCTACCTCGCACCTTGGGTGTTTTAGCAGTAGGAGGTATTGTAGATAGAGATTGCAATATTGATAGAGGCTGAATTTCAAAATTATCTTGATTGTGAAGATCTTGAGACTGAGGTTCTTTAGGAAACAATAGCGTAGACTTTTGCACTAGCTAATAGAGATTAGCCTCTAGTCCCAAGGGATCTTCTGCCATTAAATCTACATTTCCTATGCTAGAATCCTGAGGAAATTGGTTAAGAACTATATGTTTTTAAAATGCCTGGCTTGGGATCAATTTATTCCAAAATTGAAATTCTCGAATACACACTAATTTATAATTATAAATTACAATACATTTTTAAAAAAATAGAACTCATTCTATTAAATCCATTATGTTACAATTTCTTAAAGAAACTAGTATCAATGAAAATCTAAAAGTAAAAATTTCTAAAAACTAGAACAAATGAAAATATCAAGTTCAAGATGTACTATTGTATTTAAACTAGAATCAATGAAAATCTCAACATGTTTAAAAAATTCAATCAATGAAGTCTCAACATGTGTAGACTCTAAAAGTAATAACTAGTTTCAATGAAAATCTCAACATGTAAGTTTGTAACATCAACATGTTCAAAAAAAAATTTAAGCATCCATAAAAGGAAAATGAATGAAGGCTATAAATTAATTTCTACAAACATAATTAATTAGTAGATAGAGTCTTAGATCAGAGCTACTAGCCTACTACTTAACTCACACAGAAGTTAGAACTTGAAGTTGAGAAGCTGCTATAGATGCCACTCTGCCTAGACCAACTCAATATCACTATCATCAGAATCCTCCTCATTTATTGCATATAAAATTTCATTGTTTGTTGTGTTTTCTTCAGATTCACTATCAACATTACTATGCATGTCAAACTCAACATCATCTTCATTTCTTCCAATATCAAGACATGAACCACTCCCACTACCACCACCACTGCCACTGCCACTTGGGTTTGAAATCTTGAAAATCCCTCTTCTTTGACATTGGTTTCTTCAAATGCTAAGAGCCCTATCATAAGGGAAACTATCTACCTCATACCTAGAATTATAGAACCTCAAACAATTATCCAAATTTTTAAATAATTTGTTTCTAACCTTTGACTTTAGGGAGCCCAAAGTACTGAAAACTCTCTCATCCTCCACTGAACCCAATATATTTGTTAAAAATAAATTAGTAAGCTTGAAATATTCTGGTATTGATTCTCTCAATTGATTGCTTTCACCAAGATTTTTTCAAAGTTTTGTTACTGCTCCCTCTTCATTTGGGTTCTTCATAAGATCATATTGTTCCCTCATTATGTTTGTAGAAGAATATGATTCATCTCTCAGACAAGATTGATCTAAAATTCAATTTATAGTTACTCCATTGGTTACTTTAGGTTTACAAAAATGTTGAATCAAAGTTGTCATCCTTCTTTGAAAATCAATTGGACAGTTTAGAGACAAATATTGCATAAAAACAATTGACATTGCTTCAAGTAGTTCCCTTGGAGGGAATCCAAATCTAATTTCTAGCGAAAGATTGTAGTAAAATTTCTTGATAGTGTCAATCATAGAGTCTTTGATCTTCTTGAAGTCTTCACCTGTAACACGTGAAAGTACCTTCTCTGGTTCTGATTAAACTTCTCTTCTTGCTTCGTTGGGGTTGGAGTTGGAGTTGAAATGGGCATAGTATTAAATTGGTATGTCAGCTCCATGTACCCTATCATATACCTCATCATTTGCACCAATATGTAAAAAGTTACGAGGATTCTTCAAATCTATGATTTCTATCCACTTTGTAAACTTTGATTCATCTAATGGTAGTAATCGATATAGAGTATCCAAGCTATTACATATCATTTTACATGGCTTATTATATTCTATAATGTACATAACTCTTTTTTGAACATTTTTTTATAATATTTCTCATGTCCTATAACATGGAGAGAATAGATGCTAAAGTTAAGAGTATCTTAACATTAGTTAGACTTGAATATAATCGAGAGAATCTGTCTCACATAGAGTGGATTAGTCCAAGAAATGACAGATATTCAAAGATTACTCAATCACTGGTCCATCCAAAGAGATCCATCTTGTATCATTGTCTTTAACAAGCTTCCTTCCATCAGTAAATCCTTGAGAAAAGTGTTGAAATTCCTAGACTCATTTTCTACTTTGACAAAATTATTGGTAAATCTCTTTGATTAGAGGTTCCACATTACTTACACAACCAAAATTGTTGACAATTTTGAAAGCTAGATTCATTTTCTAGGTCATGCAATTAATGGGAATAGCGTAGGGTGTCAAATCATTCTTGATCCTTTTGCAAAGACCTCCTTTATGACCTTGCATAACCAAAGCTCCATCCACTCCAACACACACAAACTTTTTGGAAACCTTCATTTTATCCAAACCTCCACATTCAATTAGATTACTCTTTAATAAATTATATAAATTTTTAGTTGTCACACCACAATTCAATTTAGCAATAGATAGTAGAAAGGGTTGGCGAAAAATATTGTTTATAGTATAAACATGCATGAACACCTAGGAAGTATTATCAATTGTTGTAACTTTTTCTAGAGACAGTGCAATAAAATTTGAGTGTTTTATTTTTTCTTCATATCTTCTTTTTCAACTCGTGCAAGACATCTAGCCCATTTCCACCTGTTGTTTACTAACTAGTGACTATTCGAATAGTTTTGAACTTTGAAAGGGTACAATAAGGTAGTAATTGAAGATTAATCCATCATAGGACATCCTCTACTCAAAATATAAAAGAACACACTTAATTGAACTACTTTTCCCATATTTTGCACTTATATTGCTTTCCCAATGAAATATTCAATGGAACCTTTTATTGCAGAACACTTCACCCATAATTGCTGGTGTAACTCATATATTTCAGCATTCCTGATATACAAACAGTTGTCCTTTGTTTTTCAAGTTAGCATGGATTTTTCAACTCCACCTATAGTTTCATTTTTGTAAACTTTATTGACACACTTTTTTATGGTATTAAGTTTAAGCAGCAACCTCTTATCCTTCTTTGTTATCTCTATGCAAATCTTACATCTGCATTCTACAAGAGGCTCGCCATCAATTGGATTGGCCACTTGTTCAATGAACTAGTACTTTTCCACCCATTCTAACTAAAAATTCCTTTTGGACAGATCCTAGTGAAATTGATCCTTCTTTGATTCCAATTTTCTTTTCCCTTTTTATGCATGAACATGACTTATGGAATCACATTTGGTTTTCTCACCCAGCTGGTCTAGGACTGACTCCGACTCTATACTATTAGTTTGTGACTCCCTACTTAGGGGAAGTGCCTCCAAATCATGTTCAAGTTAATCCTCGACTAAGATATCAGGTTCACCAACTTAAACTTCTTCAATATAGTCTAAGTCTCCAACTTGTGATGAATCTCCTTTTTCAATAAGCACTAGAGATCTAACTTGTCAATCTTGTAGGTTGCCAACATTTCCACCACCAAAATATGCAGCTATGGTTCTACATTTTGATTATGGTGGCCTCTCTTGGCTTTCATGGATCCTACTAGAACCCCTGTTACCCCTCTTGTTTGACATTGCAAACTGATAAGGTCTACAAAAAATAAATCAACTTAGTTGTTGAACAAAAGACTCAAATAGTGACAACTTAAAGACTGTGAACAGTGATAGTAGACTACTTAGACTACATATAATAACAATAATATGATTAATTCTCCAAAAATGGGTACTATAGTCTACGATACTACCCAATATAATTTGCAAACCTGTAGACTATCTTAGCATGTGAGATGTCCAGTCACCAGTGGACACTGGACAGTAAAATTAAAAAATAACTAGTACCACTATTCCAGTATAGTAGTACCACTATCAACATAAAAAAATTAAAAATCACTTGTCCTTTATGAAAACCATGGTCCATAAGTCAATGGGCAATGCACTCAGCAATCTAAAACTTTGGCAGCAATAAGAAATGTCAGTCTCTAAACTAGAAAAGAGTGAATTCTGTAGAATAATAATATCTTATAGTCCAATCTAGGTTGGTGAATTACATGGGATTAACAAGTGGGAATGTCAAATGTAGGTGAAATGCACCTTCCTATGCAAGCCCACAGTAGGAAATAGTTGGCTAAATGAGGTTGGTGGTTGACACACGTTAGGAAAATGGTAGGCAAGGCCCAACCAAAGGGAAAATTATTTGGTTGTAGTAATGGTGAAAGAACCTGTGCCATTAAGAAACAACATGTGAAGGATGGCAAAAAGTTTAAAATAAATCTATCCAAAATGTATATTGCATTGGTGATTGGACCAATATTTTTGACCAACCATGTGATAGCTAATGGGCAACTACTACAAGCATTGGACCCAAATCTACATGGTTAACCTATGTTGCATGTGTTATTTTCTAAATGATGATAGACCCATGAGACAGGTCGCCAAAAGGTGAAGATTTACCACTAAAGTAATCTCTAGAATTTAACTCTGCATTTAAAGACAAAACACATACAATTGTTGTACCATTTCATTTGATCAGTTTTGGATGATGGATAGTTCAAGTTGAAGAAGATACATATAGATAATAATACAATGGATATGTTTACAAAGGTAGTGACAAGGGAGAAGCTGAATTCTTCTTTAGCTTCGGTTGGTCTTCTAGAATGAATAGAATAAAAGGACAATAGGGTCTAGGTTGGTTTGCTATTCTAGTGGGAGCTATAAGTTTAGCAATGCTATAATCAGTCTCCAAATTGGCAGTTATTGTTGTGGAGTATGACCATTTTCCAAGTGGGAGATTGTTTTGATGTTGAACCTAATTAGACTTAGAGAATTCTTTGGTATAGTTCTCTCCTCATATTATTTCTATGGGGGTTTGCGGGTAGCGCCCTCAAGATGGGGTCAAGGGGCAATGCCCCTATGGGGTCCTAGGGTAATACCTGAGGTGCAATCCATGTCATAGTATAGGGTGGGGTCGAGGGGCAATGCCCCTGTGGGGGTTTTGAGGGCAGCACTTGTGAAGCTAGAAATGACATTATATTGTAAAAGGTGTTAGCTACTATTTCTCTATTATTCTAGCCCTAATTATGTAAGTGGCAAAAAGCTTGTATAAAAAGACATAGGCTTAGGGATTTTCATAAGGTGTGATGCTAAAATTGGTTCTTGCAGTGGTATTGAGCTATAAGAGATTATGAATTATAATCAAGTTGTAATTACTAGTTAATAATAATATTAGACTTTTTGTTGGTGGTCGTAGCCTAGGGATTGGGTGAATCACGTTAAATTCTAGTGTCTTGTGTTCTCTTATGTGTGATATTTTTTTTTTTGATATTAATTATATTTGCATGTAACTGTTATTTCTATCTAAGGTTAATCCTAAACTACATATCTTTATCTATGTCTTCACAAAAATCTTCATCTTTATCTCTTTCTCCCTCCCTCCATCATTCCTAATTTTATTTCTCACTCTTTATCTCTCCCATCTATTTGTATGTATACATACTTATCTATATTTGAGTTATCTCTATCTATCTATTTATTTCTACCTCCCTCCTCCTCTTTCTATATATTTCCTCCTCTTTTAATTTCTATTTTAATCCATCTCACTATATATATATTTCTATTTATCTCTCTTCATTCTTATCTTTTGATATTTTGATCTCTATCTTCCCAAATCTTGTAATATATGTCTCGTCTTGTACTATTCTTTATCTCTCTATCTTCTCTTTCTCTCCCCCCCCCCCCCCCCCCCTCTCCCTGAACCTCCCATCACCACTCTATTTTCATCTCTCCATCTCTAAATGCACATCCCTCTCTCCGTTCATTCATATTTTTCTCTCATTACTTTCCCATCTCTATAATCTCAATTTTTATATAGATACCTTTATAACTCTATCCCTTCACATTTGGAAAGATAGGTAAAGGAAAAAATACACATATAGAAGAGGGGGAAATAATAATTGTGTGTGTGTGTGTGTGTGTGGGTGTGAGATAAATGGAGATAGATATGTATATAGATAGAGAGGGAGATAGGAATACAAAGGTGTGAGATTAGAGAAGTTTAGAAAGAGAGAGTGATAGCAAGAGATGGAGAGGCAAGGAATCAACATCGAAAGGAGAGGCATAGAGATTTATATAAACTGGGAAAGATGTAGGGCAGGAAAGAGGAATTGATAAAGACAAATAATGTAGAGAGGGAAATAGAGATAAAGAGGGGGAAGAGAGATATTTAGAGATTCAAATATATAAAGGTACTAATAAAGATGAGAAGGGAGAAATAAAAATAAGGGGTAGGCATGGGTATTTCATAAATGTAGATATAAAGATAAGGAGAAACAAGAAATGAATGAATGAGATAGATATGATGATAGAGAAATAATGGTCTAAATGTGATACATTAAATGTATTAAATATAATTTTACCAATTCAATTTTTTAGTTTTCTAATTAATGATTATATATACTCATCCTTCATGTCATTCTTGCACCAATTGTGGATCCACAATGTGGAACATATCTTTTGTTGGATACATAATGAATCCAAGAACCCAAGAGGAATTCCCTCATTTCTTCTTACCAAGATCAAACTGTCAACCTCGACAATCATAATTTGTAAGGGATGGTAATGGAAGAAAGTCTCGTTCAGGAAAAATGAGAATGATCAACACACGTTTCATACATTCAATCATCTTGCATAGAAATCAAATGTTAATTTTGAAATCAAATAGTCTTCACTATTAGAACATTGTTAGAACATTGTTATCTAATAGACTATGAAAACTCATGCAATTAAAGATGTATACAGCAAAACTTTCATTAAAAAAATAATGTATTGACATACAAGTCATTCACCAACTTAAAATTAAAAACATATACACAATTTATACATAAGCCTTATAACCAATCACAATCTAGAATAAAATATGTTTGATTTCCAAACACTTCTTCTCTCTTAACTTGAAGACATTAAGAAAAGTATGTAGGGCCCGATTGGCTGCAAGAATTGTCGAATGCAACATTCATCTATGCTGGAATAATCTCTTTTCTAGTATCTGTGCATTCTTAAAATAATTTCTGGAATATCATTTGGACCTATTTGGTTGACCTAGAAGACGAGTCAAAATATGCATATTCTATGTTTGGTTGAAACAATTGAAATAGGAATTGGAATAAGTTTTATTTTAAAATTTTAATAATTAAACTATTACTTTTTAGTTTGGAAATATTTTAAATAAACAAGTTTTTTATTTATAAAAAATGAATTTTTATTGATTTATTAAAAAGCCAAATTGTTTTAATTAGACTTTTTTTTTTAATTGACTTTATAAGTGAAAGATATACCTTAACCTTTGAAATTCATCGAAATTCAAAGGACATAATATATTGTATATTATAAATTTAATTCTAAATTAAATTAAATTAATTTAATGAGTATAAGATTCAAAACTAAAATCATTTTATTTTTAAATCTATTAAAGAAAATAAAAAATACAAATAACTTGAGATCATCAATATGATATGTAAATGATCTTTCAACATGGTTTTAATAATAAGACTAAACACAATATTTATTTGTAAAGATAAAATTATGAAAGTTTAGAAAATATATCAAATTTGATATTAGTATTTTTTGTCATTTAAAAAACACATATTCAATGTTAAATAATGTTGACCTAGTTTATATCTTATGATAAATGGAGAAAATAGTCTCAAAATGCATTTGAGTGACAAAATATAACCAAATGACAAAGTCAAGGATCTGACAACATATCAAATTGGGTTTATTAAAAACTAGAATAAGAATAAGCTATTCTTATTCCATCTTTTTTTAGGAATTCCACTATGCTCATTTTGAGGTCAAATTAGGATAGGCAAATTCTAATTCTAATTTTGTATTTTACAAACAAATGTTGAATTGGTGAGTGCGGGTATTTAAATTTTTCTATTCCCACCCATTTCTTACAACCAAATGGAGCCTTATATAACTAGTCCATATCCCATTTATATTGATGACGTAATATTAGCATGACTAGCACTTGAAAAAGAGACTATACCTCGATCATGAACGTAGAAATTATATTTCCTTTAGAATTTGAAACATTAATGCCGGTCATGTTATCTAGCAAGTCTACAAGTATTACCTGTTTTCACTATCAAACATATATATGGCTTTCGCACGTGCAGGAAGGATGGGAGAACTAGTTTTGCAGGAGTCTATTAACTATAATTTTTCTCCGGGCAAACATACAAGACTTTGCACTCGTGGGGCAGGTTAAAGATTATTTTCTGGCTAGAATGCTTTAAATTCATAAATTGTGGGCAAATAACTTCCATGTGGTGACCATTTCCATTATTTAAAGTTGTTATTCTAGATTCCACATACTACGTGAAAGACTAACGCTGGATTTCTGCTTTTTTTTGGAGTATTAACATTCCAGAAACAATGTGACTTGACTAAAAGGCAGTTAAATAATGGACACAAATCCCTCTAGAAAGTTGACTCTTTAGTACGTTACATATTACATATTACAATTTTGTAAAAATGTATACAAAATGTGGAAACATAAACGCCGCGCATGAACCGGTTGACCAGACAATCGATTGGATGACAGGCATCTCCTTGTTCCTGTGCCCATGATTTTTCTATAAACTGACAAAGTTTGTATTAGATGAGGCAAACTATGGCTTCTTCAGAGTCTTCCATGGAAGCACATCTTGCACTCTATGAAATCAGTCTTTCAACAGCCAAGCTCATGTCCCTTCGAGCTGCTATTTTACTTAACATTCCTGACATTATTGCCATCCATGGTGGTGGTAATCCCCTCAGTGTGGAGCAAATTGCTTCTCATATTTCTACTTCCCGCAACAAACCTGCCCATAGTGAGTACTTGTTTAGAATCATGAGGCTTCTGGCTTCCATGGGAATCTTCAAAGAAGAGAGCACAGTAGATCATGGTCACACTACCCAATACAAGTATGGCCTCACTACCCTCTCTAAGTTTCTTGTCAAAAATGGTGCCCAACAATCACGTGCACCTTTTGCGTTGGCCAGTAATGTAAAGTGTGCAGTAGATGCTTATCAGCATCTCCATGACTCTGTCATCAGCATATCCTGTGCCCATGATTTTTCTATAAATTGACAAAGTTTGTATTAGATGAGGCAAACTATGGCTTCTTCAGAGTCTTCCATGGAAGCACATCTTGCACTCTATGAAATCATTCTTTCAGCAGCCAATCCCATGTCCGTTCGGGCTGCTATTTTACTTAACATTCCTGATATTATTGCCATCCATGGTGGTGATAATCCCCTCAGTGTGGAGAAAATTGCTTCACATATTTCTACTTCCACCAACAAACCTGCCCATACTGACTGCTTGTTTAGAATCATGAGGCTTCTGGCTTCCATTAATGTCTTCTCGGAAGAGAGCATACTAGATCATGGTGGCACTCCGCAATTCAAGTATGGTCTCACTACCCTCTCTAAGTTTCTTGTCAAAAATGGAGCCCAACAATCATGTGCACCTATTGCGTTGGCCATTAATGTAAACTGTGCAGCAGATGCTTATCAGCGTCTCCATGACTCTGTCCATCCGTTCACGAAAGCCCAAGGGATGAACTTATTTGAGTACATGAGCGACAATCCTGAGCCAAACAGAATTTGCAATGAGGACATGGCTAGTGATACTGGCCCTTTAATGGCTTCTGCGGTGAAGATTTATGAGGGGTTTAAGAACTTCAAGAGTGTAGTGGATGTCGCAGGAGGGGTTGGCTCTGCAATATCTTTAATTGTGAAAGAATATCCACACGTTCATCGCATCAATTTTGACGTTCCTCATGTTATAAGTACTGCTGCTCCCATACAAGCTCGGTAACAATCTTCCATCTTTAAACTTCCATAGATTCTCACCCATGGAAACTTGCATGTTAGCAATTATAACATTAGAAGATGTTCACAAATTTGATCACAAATACAATTTATTATTATTATCCATAGAGATTTAACATTCCAGGAATCGACAACGTGGAAAGTTATATGTTCGAAAAAATTCCTTCAGCAGATGCCATTTTGTTAAGGGTATTTTTACTTTTTAAAGTTTTTTTTGGTTGAAATTAAAGTTGAGCTTTCAAATGGCAGTGTAATGAAATGTTACATTATTATCTATATAGTGGATTTTGCATGATTGGGATGATGAGTGCTGTATAAAGATCTTGAAGAATTGTTATGAGGCATTACCACATGATAAGAAGCTATTAATGGTTGATGTGGTCATTGAGAAGAAAGAAGGGACGAAAAGGCAAGCTGGATTACTGTTTGATATTGCAATGATGGCTGCTTGCATATGTGGAAAGGAGAGAATAGAGGAGGAATTTAGATAACAATGTAACATTTCATTACACGGCCATTTGAAAACTCAACTTTAATCATGTGGTAATGCCTCATAACAATTCTTCAAGATCTTTATACAGTGTTCATCATCCCAATCATGCAAAATCCACTATATAGATAACAATGTAACATTTCATTACAGGGCCATTTGAAAACTCAACTTCAACCTAACTTTAATTTCAACCAAAACAAACTTTAAAAAGTAAAAATGCTTTTAAAAAAATGGCATTTGCTGAAGGAATTTTTTCGAACATATTACCTTCCATGTTGTCGATTCCTAGAATGGTAAATCTCTATGAATAATAATAATAAATTGTATTTGTGATCAAATTTGTGAACATCTTCTAATGTTATAATTGATACCATAACAAGTGCCAAATAATGGCTGCTTGCTGGATTACTGTTTGATATCGCAATGATGGTTGCTTTCATAGATGGAAAGGAGAGAACAGAGGAAGAATTTAAGGACTTTTTTGACCAAGCAGGATTCAAAAGTTGCAAAGTCTTCGAGTTACCTTTCCTTCAAACACTTATAGAAGTTTCTAAGTAATAAATAAAAATATGGGTTAAACAAGTGCCAAATAATAATACATAAATAAGGTCTTGTGTGTGACAAATCATTATGTTGTATGTGGTTTGATCCACTATCAATAATTGAAAGCAGTGAATATTTTATTTGTAGTTTCCTAATGAATAATAAAAGTTGGGATTTTTGTGTGTGACCAAAAATTGTGTTGTATTGAAAGAGCTAAAATATAAAATGTTGATTTTATTGATTCAGATTTTCAAATGATTCTGAATTATTTCACATTGATATATGAACAATTTTTTATAACGTTATTTTCCCTTACAAACACTACTTACGAGAATAACTTCCGAGCAACTATATATCTAACTTATTTATTTATTTAAACTAAACTTAGAAACTAACCTAATTAATGTACTAAATCTAACATGTATGTGGTATGGCCTAGCCACTATGCAATATTTTATATGTATGAGTTAGCATTGTGAATATGAATGACATAAATGAGTTATTTAGTATTCATTTAAATATGCGCAACAAAATTTTAAATCAAAATACAATAATGAAATATTTAGTTATATGCAATAGGAGTAATTATTTGTGTAGATTTGATTTTCATATATTTTAAAATTAAAAATTATATTAAGACAATGTTCTATCTTTTATGATTTTGTTTAAAATTCATTATATACTTTTTAGTTGAATTATTTATTTTTTACTAAATGTCTAATCTTAACCATATTACTATAGATTGTTTGAAGATTGAATAATGAAAATGAATTTTTATTTTCATGGGAAACATAGAATATAAAACATTTTGTATTCTTGGTAACATTATTGATTGCCTTCATTATATAATAATGTTACCTCATCATTTAAATAGAAGTTATTGAGTACAATTTTATAAATATTTGTAGAAACAAGAGTGTTTTTATTTCATCAAGAAATTTGTAAATAATAATAGATAACTTGCAATGTCTTATTGTTCGTAAACAGATTTGTCACAGTAGAATTTACCCAATGGAGTGTGTGACAAACTATTCCCAATAGTTGGATAGGCCCTTGGTATCCATCCTTCCTCTGTGTTTAGAGGGGCAGCTCCCTCATAAGATAAAATTTTAGATTTTTCAATACAGATAAATAAAACTTAGAAAAGAGAAAGGAAAACCATTGATAGCGAATGCACCACATGCCTTCAATGTTTTCATAAAAATGATGTAACCATTAATGAGAGCAATCAAGGACTATGCTTGAGAACTTTGACCAACACAATGCTAATTCAACCATTCATGAATACTCACACCATACCATGGAAATATTCATAAAATGAATCAACAGTCAACAATTCAAACCTTTAAATAGAGAATGTCAAATGTACTTCCTTTATTTCTTTGCACCGAGAAAGTAAGAAATAACTGATTACACAAAAACAATAATTGTACATACTTTCCAAAAATTGCTTTGTGATCAGAGCATAAGTGTTCCCTATATCTAGGTCCAAAAAAAAGTCCCTTATTACATTGATTTCTAGGAATTTATAGCCAATCTAGAATAAACAACTTTTCGTGTTCGTAACTACCCAAAAAGTTAGAGTTTGGAATTTGGCATGCATTTGAAAACTGACTCTAACTCCAACTCATATGTAGCAAAACTCTAGATCCTAACTCTAGTTACAATAAGTGACATGTTCACTTTTACATAATAAGTAACATATGACTACGCATCTTGTGCAGAAATAGAAAAGTTGATTTATGCTAAATTTCACACTTCATCTCTCAATACAAAATATTGGAAATTTTCCCACAACCAACCTCTTTATAAATGCACTAATAGAAAATTGCATGACCCTTTCATGAGGATCCTTCGATCCACTTGAGCAACTTTATGAAAATCTCCAATATAATTTCCCATTTCTACCTAAACAGATAGGTTAATATGCAACCACTTGAAGAAGAGGTGCCATTATCATTAATAATGGCCTCAAGAGATGACAACTTGTTTAATGAATTTCTCTACAACTATACTTCCAACCATGCATGATCCAATGATCTATGTGTTCCTTTGAGGTTCTCACTTTACAAACTCGCAAAAGAGTACTAAATAAGTTGATGAATCAACTTTCTGTGCACCTTGTCGTTACCATGCTGTTGAGTTCATATTCCCATTCTATTGGGTAGTTGAACAAGTTCATTTCTATATGAAGGGAGCTAGGGTTTAACCATTTCTTGCATACAAATTGATCAGAGAATTACAAGATTCTATGGAACTTCTATGTGTAGATCACACACTTCTCATACTAAGATATTGTGAGCTCGAGAGGTTGACAGATTAGATCTCATTCATTCTATTTCTATAGCCTCCTCTGCTTGGCACATTCATACTCTTCAAGTGATGTAATCATTCCATCAACCTCGGCTTTACAATTATGTCCATTTTATTTTAAGTAAATGTTGTCTGAATATCTTTGATCTGCTAGATTTCATTGGATGCTTGATGAGTGGTCATTCAAACTTAACCATGCTCATTTTGTCAAACATGTAATGAGAAATCCAGCCGAGCCCATTGATCATAGATTCATGGAATGAATATGACATTTTGTTAAATAGTTGGGTTCAATCCATAGCAACGATGTTGATATTTGAGCAATGGACTCATACCTGGAATTGAAAACATAGTTTGCAATCCATTTCAAAATGTTTGAGTTTATTTTACTATCTTCTTCTCATTCCACAACATGCATTTGGATGATATTGAACTCTACTCGTCATCATCCGATGTAATTCATTCATCAAACAGATATTGCACTTCGTTTACCAATCCCTATGAATCACAATCACCTTCATGGGAGAGTTAGGAAAACATTATTTCATCTTGATTGGCTGCTTACATGTGATTGACTCTTTACCACTTGAGATGACACATTTTTGCATATGATTTATATGTGCATTGGTTACGATAAAGCCAAGAATGTAAAGTGGATTAAACAGCCCCTATGCCTGGCCTATGTCTACGGTTTTTATGACTTGAAGATATTAAAATTAAAAGTTCATATGCCTTATCTTGTTTGGTTGACTGAGTATTATATATTTCAAACAACGTATCCATTATCATTCAAAATATCTCCACGCTTCTCACATTTGTCATTTCTTCAAGAAACTTGTGTGCTTGGTCTATGCTTGATCAACGCTGCAGATTTGCAAAGAGGGAAATAATTTGATGGCTCACGCCAGATAGCCTCCTTTTCATTATAGCCAACAAAGGGTTTACACCACCAATTAACATTTCTTCTATGATGCCACACAAAAGTACTTGCCAAATCTTGGCTTCTTTGAAATGATTTAATCATCTCTTTTATTGCCCTTGTTCCTCTACTCCTTCTAGCCGTATAGATAATCTTTGCTGCAATCTATCTCATCCAACATGAAAGGTGTATCCGACCCAATTAATTTTGACATAAATATGTCAATTTGAAGTTATTTTCTTTTGTGATTTTATCTAACATGGCCGTTCTAATTTCAAAAAACTCTCTGGCAACATTTTGAATGCTTTCACTTTCCCATCACACAGCTGTGAAGTTTCAAGCATTAGTGGAAATGTGCATTGATAATGAATGCAAGTTGCATCACTTGTAAATCACCATGATTGACCTGCAAGTTCCTTCCCTATAAATAAAACCAGTCTTCAGATTATATCTATGAACTTTTATTTCCAGCCGGTAGTTGTTTTCAAGTTGAGGTTTGGGTTGGGAGGTTCGGGTTAGGATTAGGTTAAAAAGTTGGAGTATGGGGAGAGAGAGTATGGCTAGTACGTGGAGAGAGAAAATTTGAAGAGAGAGAGAGAGTGAAAACCAAACCCAAAACCAAAACCTGTACTTCTCTCTAAAAGTTGGGGTATGTGGAGAGAGAAAAGTGTCTGGAGAGAGAGGACTGTGAAAAGGGGAGTGAAACTCTAACTCAAACCCCATACTTCACTCTAAAAGTTTTAGTACATGGAGAGAGAGAGGTATGGGGAGAAAGAAGGTTTGATATTTCTTTATGACTAATTTCTCTCTCTCTCTCTCTCTTTGATTAATTAATTAAATTAAAACTCTCTATAAAATGTCTGGGTAACACTTATAAAATGACTCTGACCCATTTCTTTAAGTTGCAAATTTAATTTTATCAGTATATAATTTTATAATGTTAAATTAAATAATTTTGTGATATTTCTTCACATATTAGTATAATTAATTATATAATCCAACTACAAATAATTTTATAGTTAAATCATAATTATGTTTAAATTTAGTATTAGGGTAGACAAAGAGAAATCTATTGTTTATAGTTAGGTTGAAGAATTTTGTCAGTAATGTTAAAAGAAACTTGAGATTGGAGTAGTAGATTGATAGTATGAAAATCCAAAAATAACATTATGAAGATTTGAATTTTTCTTTGTGCTAATGTTGATATTTTTACCTCATTCATTTTCTCTATTGCTAGAAATGTTTCCACCTAAATCATTGAAGTTCAAATTGTCCATCTTTTCATTTGAATGAAAAAAATTGGAGATCCATTATTGGCTGGCTAAGTGGGACAAGAGCCATTTGTCTTAAAAATTGGAGGTTTATTGTTTTCCTCAATGTCCCAAATATAGCTCTGTAAAATTATTCAATAGGCTTTATTGACTTGCACCATTAAACCACGTTGTTTTCCTATATATAATTTATTTCCCCACCACAGCTTACCAATCATGAGTTAAGGTGATGTGATGGTTTAAGATGGCATGAAGACTATTTGATTTCAAAATTGATGGTTTGATTTCTATGCAAGATGATTGAATGTATGAAATGTGTGTCAATCATTCTCATTTTTCTTGAACAAGACTTCTTCCATTACCACCCCTAACAAATTATGATTGTCAAGGTTGACAGTTCAATCTATGTAAGAGGGAATGAAGGATTTCCTCTTGGACTCTTGGACTCATTGCCTGTCTAGTAAAAGATGTTTTCCACATTGTGGATCCATAGGTGGTGCAAGATTGACAAAAAGGATGAGTACATATAATCATTAATTAGAAAACTAAAAAATTCAATTGGTATAATTACATTTAATACATGTAATGTATCACATTTAGACTATTATTCCTCTATCATCATATTTATCTCATGCATTCATTTCATGTTTCTCCTCATCTTTATATCTCCATTTATGAAATACCCATGCCCACTCCTTATTTTTATTTCTCCCTTCTCATCTTTATTAGTGTTGGTGTAAATAGGTATTTACTATTTACACTTTACTTAAGTTTACTTAGGTTAATGCATTATTTTATTATTTATTTAGGTGAGACACTTAAGAGTTTGTGTACTCTCATGAGTTCTCATGCTGACAACACAGAAGTACACGACTCTAATTCAACACATGGTTTCTATAACATTGGAATTTGCATCATTCATTGAGTTGTCATGTAAACAACATAGTTATTTGCACTCCATTTTTAGCACATGTTGTCTACAATATAATTTTTCGTGCTATACCATTGTAGGCTTATCCTCTCATCATCGCACTTACTTGCATGCTTAATGGAGGATAACCCATATTTGGTGGAAATGTGCCTGGTTGTATGACTTATCATGTTACTAACTTCTATGCATTTTAGAAGCTCTCTAGAGGCCTTTATATATAGGCACTCCTAGTGTACTTTCATATGGCATATTGAATGAATATATTGTCATTCTAATCATACACTCTCTTTGGTCTACTATTGTGCTTTTTTTTGAGTTCCTTGGTCTCGGGTGAATTCTTCCCTAAGCTAAATTCTTACATGGTATTAGAGCAGTATTGATAATTTGCCTCTTCTTCTTGATGCAACAACACTTTCTTCAGTTGTCATGATGGCTCCATCTGACCCTCTTGTTCATTTTCTACATGATCAATCATTACAGGTTGAAGTGATTGTGGATACTTATGATCAGCAGTTGTAGAGGGGTTCTTCATCAATGAAAGAGACAGATAGTTCTTTGAGATAGGTTCTTCAACTAGTTGAGCAGAGACATCAGTTACCTATGGGATTCTTTCCACACATAGCGGAAGTGTCTCATTTGTACCTTAGACATTGTTTCTTCCTAAGGGGAGGAACACCATTCTACAGTCTTGGATCAGCTTCTTCATCAAAGTAGTCACTGGCAGGCATTCTTCTTTTGGGGGAGGAGCCTATTCTATCTCTCTTCCACTTCTCATTTTTCTCTTATGTATATACTGGGTGTATGTCATAATGGGGGGGTCTTGATTACTCCATCCATCCATACATCATATGTGTTTTTCATCTCTTTTTTTGGGGGAGAGTTTTTCCCATGAGGTTTCCCCTTTTTCTCCACTTTATGAGAGATTGCATTTCATTATGTACATGCCTACCTAACATGGCCTAGTACCTGGGACCCATCATGCACTTCATCCTAGTTTTCGTAAGATTAAGGGCATTCCCCTAAGTTGCGGGTGGGGTGTTAGTGTAAATAAGTATTTACTATTAACACTTTACTTAAGATTACTTAGGTTAATGCATTATTTTATTATTTATTTAGCTGAGACACTTAGGAGTTTATGTACTATCATGAGTTGTCATGTTGACAACACAGAAGCACACAACTCTAATTCAAAAAATGGTGTCTACAACATTGGAGTTTGCATCATTCACTGAGTTTTCATGTAGACAACATAGTTATTCGCACTCCCTTTTTAACACATGTTGTCTACAACATAAATTTCCATGCTACACCATTGTAGGCTTATCCTCTCATCATCACACTTACTTCCGTGCTTGATGGAGGATAACCCATATTTGGTGGACATGTGCCTGGTTGTATGACTTATCATGTTGCTAACTTTTATGCATTCTAGAAGCTCTCTAGAGGCCTTTATATATAGAAACTCCTAGTGTAATTTCATATGGCATATATAATGAATATATCATCATTTTGATTATAATCTCTCTTTGATCTACTGTTGTGCTTATGTTTGAGTTCCTTGGTCTTGGGTGAATTCTGCCATAAGGCAAATTCTTACAATTAGTATCTTTATATATTTGTATCTCTAAATATCTCTTCCCCCTCTCTCAACCTCTATTTCCCTCTCTACATTACTTGTCTTTATCAACTCCCTCTCTCTTGCTCTGCATCTTTCTCAATTTATACAAATCTCTATGTCTCTCCTTTCAATGTTGATTCCTTGTCTCTCCATCTCTTGCTATCACTCTCTCTTTCTAAACCTCTCTACTCTCACAACTTTTTATTCATCTCTCTCTCTCTCTCTCTCTCTCTCTCTCTCTCTCTCTCTCTCTCTCTCTCTTTCTCTCTCTCTATCTCTCTCTCTCTCTCTCTCTCTCTCTCTCTCTCTCTCTCCCCCTCTATATATATATATATATATATATCACACCCATGCCCACACATGCACACACACAAAATTATTTTTTCACCTCTTCTATATTTGTATTTATTTCTTTACCTATCTTTCCAAATGTGAAGGAATAGAATTATAAAGGTATCTATATACAAAGTGAGTGTATAGCGATGTTGAAGAAATGAGAGAAACATATGAATGAATGGGGAAACGGATGTGCATTTAGAAATAGAGAGATGAAAATAGAGTGGGGAGGCGAGGTGGGAAGAGGGGAGGGGGAGAAAGAAAGAGAAGATAGAGAGATAAAAAGTGGTACAAGATGAGACATGTATTAGTACAAGATTTGGGAAGATAGAGATCAAAAGATAAGAATGAAGAGAATCAAATAGAACTATATAGATAGTCAGATGGATTAAAATAGAAATAAAAAGATAAGGAGATATATAGCAAGAGAAGGAGGGAGGTAGAAATAAATATATAGATAGAGATAGATCAAATATAGATAAGTATGTATACATATAGGTAGATATGGCATATATTGGGAGAGATAAAGAGTGAGAAAGAAAATTAGGGAAGATGGAGGGAGGGAGAAAGGGAAATAGATGAAGGTTTATGTGAAGACATAGATAAAGATACGTGACCACCTAAATATGTGGGATATATTAGGTATATAGAGAGATGGAAAGATTGAAGGAGGTAATGGGTGGATAAAGAAGGATATTTGTTTAGATATTGAGGGGGGAGAGGAAGATATAAATAAAGATCAATATAGAAATAGAAGATTGGAGAAAAAATGATAGATAGACAAAGAGATAAAGATGTAAAGATAGAAACCAATATAGGGAGGTATGTGGGGAGGTGTAAAGAGGAAGAGATAGATAAGATATGACAGAACGATATATAAATAGTGAGATAGATTAGTAAAAAAATGAGCAGATTTATAGAGGATGAGAGGGAGAGACCAACAAAGGGACAAATATGTAGCTAACCTTCCATGCATATACAATGTATAAATTGCATACCAAGATGAGATTGCAAGTTTTATTGATGATTCTTGACTTGGTATCATGCTTTGCCTCTTTTATTGGTTGTATCTTTTAGCTTCTAGTATTGAGCCATAAGATGAAATAATGGTTAAACATGTTTGTAGATGAAATAAATCTTTTATCCCTTAAGAATGTTTTCTTCTCTTTTATTTTATCTCTACTTGGGTGTTGGAAGTTTTAACACAAATAGCATCTTTTAAGCTCAATATGTTATTTAGAAATCTTTTATTATTTCATACAAGATTTCGTGATTATATATATTTTTTATTACTTTCTTTGTTTTCCTACTTTGATCATCTCCATTTATGAAAATGCTAATAATAACTAGATATTTGAAACTTGATGACCTCTTCTATCCCATATTTCTTTTGCTCCATTATTTATTTAGTTTTGCTTGTTTTACATAGAAAAAAGTTCAGTCCACATTTTCAAGACATAAATAGATGTTCCCACTAAAATTGCTTCACATATTCCTACTTCCACCAACAAAGTTGCCCATAATGAGTACATCATTGGAAACATGAGGATTCTTGCTTCCATTGGTCTGTTTGAAAAAATGAGCATAATAGATCATGATGACACTCCCCAATACAAGTATGGCCTCACTACCCTCTCTAAGTTTTTTTTCAAAAATAGTGCCCAACAATCATGTGCACCTATTGTGTTGGTGAGTAATGTAAAGTATTAAAGTTGATGAACTATCAACCCCACAACTCCCAAGAATCACCTAAATACAAACACCTGTCACAAAAGAGAGAGACAAAAAGCTATGGAGGTAGAAATTGCCAGATCCATAGATGAGATGTTCCTAATGAGCAAAAAGGAAGATTGCTATAAAAAATGAATTAACTCAAGTTCTTGTTTACAAAGAGAGATCGTCCTTATAAAGGAGATCAAAACCTAAAAAGGTAACGTAAAACTATTTAGGGTATTTAATAATTACAAGATAATTATTAAATACAAGAAGAGTTATTTAATCTAGCCTATATCATAATAATTAATAAAAGATATTAATTATTAGATACCTAAAGCTTAGCTTAAGCGAACTAGAGTTAATTAGAAAATATCTAATTACTCTAACACCCCCCCTTAAGATAAACTTAGAGAGAAGCTAAAAACTTAAAAACTACTACTGAAAGTAGATTTAGGTCTTAGCAAACAAGGCCTGATGAGGTACCCAAGCACAACCAAATCTATGAAAAGAGGAAAAATAGAGAAAATCACATGCAAGAAACCTTACTCCAAAAAGAGATGAAAAAAATGTTGAAAATCTAATGAAGGACAAAGGAAGCCTCCAAACTAGGGAATGTCCTAGAAGATAAGAACAAGGAGTGATCATGAAGGAAACCACTGAAGCATTAAGAAGCTGCAAAATCTGTCAAAAGGAAATTGTTGATCTGTAGAACCTCCTCTAAAATAGAAGGCTGCAACCAAAGTAGGAATTAAAAGAAGAGTATCTATATGGAAAATGATCCATCCCATTGAAAGACATGGGTATCACTACAACATGAAGGGGGTTTTAAGATAATATTGGAGACAATTTTTAAGAGAATTGTCGTAATTGGAGACAAAAAAAAAGTTGTGTATTGTCTTACGTATTGTCTTTAACAGAGTGTCTTAAAATATTGTCGTAAAGTATTGTCTTATAAAGACAATAAGGAACAACACAATCATTGCCTCTTAGAGATGATTTTAATTGTCTTTATAGAAACAATTATGTCTTTAATCTTACTTATAGTCTTCTTGAAGATGGTTGGAGAGAAGATGGTATAAAATAATAAATTCAAAAATATATATTATTTAATATAATCTACAATATAATTAATTCATGTTAAGGTACGATGGATTTGAAGAACCATCCCCTTGCTTGTAATGCAGGCACTCGTCCATTGAGCTAGCACCTTTTAAATTAATGAAAATTAACACTCTAAGGTTTTGAAAATAAAAGCTACAAGAAGGGAGCAAGAAAAATTGATTCAATGAGTAGGAACATTGGTGGTGAGTTGAGACTTACTTGTGGATAGATGGTGCTAGGTTTTGACACGTTCAAATCTCACACTCAAGGTTGCTAGCTCATCACACAGAAGTTTGAACAAATTAGGTAGAACTTAAACTTGTTTTAATTGTGAACTATAAAACATGGTTTCAAAATGATGATACAAGATTTTGATACTTTAAAAAAAATGAATTCTAATTAAAAAAACCTTTACAGGTATGTTCTCTACATGTGTTGACTTGAGGCTCTGAAAATGGATATATTTCAGCTGCAACTAATCTGGTACACATGTACACCTAATGTGGAAGCAAAGATAGGCATGTCAACTGTTTGTCATCACCACTTATACAAAGAATGAAAGCCTTTAAAATTAACTTATTTATTAAATCAATGTTAAATTGCTGCATTCCAAGAAGACCATTATACTCTAATTCTAAACATAACAATACACATCAAGTAGAAGTTCATAAAAGAGGGAAGTTCATTGCAATTTAGGGAGGTTTTTGTGAACAAGAAAGAGAAGTGGGGTTTTGGGGTAATGATAGGGAGATATGAGGAGGAAGAAAATAGCAAAGAAGGGTGCAATAAGAGGGAAAAGAACCCGGTGCCTGTGGACTAATAAGAGTGTGGGAAGATGAAAATAGAGGAAAAAAAAAGACAACATAATGCATACTACAAAAAAAAAACAAGAGTGCAAGAAGAATAATGTGTGGATGAAGAAAGATGGGGATTGTGTTTCTTGTGTGGATTCATCATGGATTATGGAAATATGAATTTTTGTGAAAGAAAAATTTTAGAGTTCAATGTTCTTAAAATTGATGCCACTATAATATATTTTATTTGTTGCGAGCTTGATCAATTTTCCCTAGATGCACAAGGACTTCAAACTATGAGCAGTTTATACCAAATACTTGCTGGTTTAAGTCCAACATTACCATTCCTATTTGGAGGCTAATGCATCTAAATGGTTTTGACAAGCTATAAACACTAGTTTTAAGTAATGGGTTTTTATCACAACAGTAGAATCCATTCAGTCAGATAAAGTAATTTTTAACCAACCTGGTGTATATTTAGTTCCAGAAGTTGATGTTCTAGGTGTAGACACCTAAAAACCTTTAGAAAATAAAGTATTTTTATTTTTTGAAAAAGTCCTGATGACATCATCATTTATTTATTAATTAATTATTTAATTAATTAATTTATTTTTATGCCATTAAATCCCTTTATCTTAATTAAAAATATTTAATTAAGGAATCCCTCCCAAAAATGTTTAAATCTTATTTTCTTATTTATTAATTATATAATTAATAAATTGACCAAAAAACCCAAAATAAATAAAAAAATTATTTTTTTTCCCAAGACTTGGCCAATTTCCTTAAGACCACTAACCTCTTCCAAAATCTTCTAATCCTTCTTTAATTTTGATTAAAGGCTAATCCCATCATTTCCTACCCCTAATCCCAACTCAAAATATTTAATTAAGATTAAATAGTAATCCTCATGTTTATTAAAAAAGTTTTAATAAATATCTCCTCAACCCAAACCCTTGAAATAAATAAAACTTTATTTATTTCCTAAAAATCTAATTTATCCTCATCCTAAGAAGTTCTAGACTCTTCTAGAAAGTCTTCATCCTCATCCTAGGAAATTCTAGACTATTCTAGAAAGTCTTTATCCTCATCCAAAGTCTAGACTCTTCTAGAAGATGTCTTTAAACCTAATCCTAATCCCCTCCTAACCTTGTCACATTCCCTAAACATGGGTTAAGAATTACTAACCCAAGCCAAAGTTAACAAATATCTCCTCCTTCACCCACCCTCATTAAATGCCATCCACTTGCCTATCCCTAAGCTAATTCTAAACCATCCTAATCCATCCTCTAATCATTTGCACAAGCCTAAAAAAACTTAAAACCTTCCTAATCAAGTCCAAGTCGAAATTGCTCTCATCACCCTCAAAATATCTCAACCATAAAACTTTATGAAGTCCACTAGGTCATAAATGACTCTTACAAGCCCTTTTATTGCTCTTACAAGTCATTATGAGGGTCTTTATGAAGATTTTATCCCTTGAGCCTCTTTTGTTGACTCATCCTTCCCCTTTCCTCCATCCTCTCACCATGTGACATGTGTCACTCATTGATTGGCTGTAAGGAAGCACAATCCATGTGCTCTCTGCTCATGCAATCTGAGCCCTCCATGAGCTTTTTCCCATCCTTGCATCTTAGCCCTCAATCCGTCAAGCCTCTTGCCTATAAATTGGATCCTTCCCCTTTGCAAAATAACACAATCCATGAAGTAAAGTTATAATTCCATTTTGAGAAGCCATTTTACATCAAAACTATACACTCACACCCAAATTCCAACTCCATTTGAAGCCCTTTTTGAAGCATAAGTTTGACCATACATCCTATCTATTTAGACAAAGCCACTCAACAAGAGAGCTTCTCATTGAGAGAGTCCATTAATGGCTCATATTCTCAATTGAGAGTTCATCTTAGTCTATCTTGAAGTTTATGAATTTTGTTTAGTTTGTAGAAGCTTTATTTAAATTTGGTTTCTATTAGCATACTAACATTTCTCATACACACTAGGCATAGTAGAGAAGATGTAGTTATCAGCATGATATTTGTAGTCTTGAAGAGACTGCACTTTCGTAATCAGGAATTCCTACACAAAACAATGCATACCCAATTGCAGTCAATCCATTAAAATAATTTGTAGTAAAGCATCTAATTAGATAGCTTTATTTTAAATAAGAAAAAAAAATACTCACAATGGAAACTTGAAATATATTAGTACTCACAACTTCAAATTTTTGTAGCTTCAATAAAATCACTCTAGTTCCAACATGTTTATTGAAAGGTACATGTCATGAAGCAAAGATATTGTGGAATGATGAGAAAAAAAGAAAGGTACATGTGATGAAGATGCATAAATAGAGTTTATGCTTTTTCATTGTAATGATCAAAGGACTGCAACAGTTAGTAAAAGTTTTCATTCCATATACCAAACCTGAGAAAAATTAGATAAGACAATTAAGTGGCTGTCATGAAAGTATGTGGCAGATTTTTGAAAGTAAAGGCATATTATGAAAGAAATATAAGTTATTCATAGAGAGAGAGGTGGTCTCAATTAAATAAAATGAAGGACTATAAGATTGATGTTTAATGCAAATAAAATGTTTTCAAGGAAGAGATAACAACATCATAATTCCCAATAAGACAAAGATAAGGGAAATCACACTGATCATATGAAGATAATACTGAGAGGGGATAGATGGAGAGATGATGACAATCCACATAAGAGAAATAAAACTTTAGCAAAAGAAGCACCAAAGGTATCATGAGGTTAGACTAAGGTTTTGTTAGAAACATAGTTTCACATTCAAAAGGAGATTGACTCTTATAATGACATTTGAGTGTCTTGGAGAGGTTCATCCACTATACACTTTTACATCAGGGTATATTCACTGTTAAAGAGTGTAAATGCATTAGAAAAAACAATGAATATTTTGAATACTACATGGTTGAAGCATAGAGGATTATATGTACAACAACTATGGATCATCATGACAGTATCAAGGACCATTCAGAGTTTAAGCATAATAGAGCATACAACATTTTAAAAGGAAATATTCACTCTAGTTGTATATTCAACAACTATGGATCATCATGATAGTATCAATGACCATTTGGAGTTTAAGTATAATGGAGCATACACCATTTTAAAAGGAAATATTCACTCAAATTATACAAGGGTTTTTTTTCACTATCTTAACTGCTCATTCTTTGTTTCCATAAATAAAATCCACCATGCCAGTGGTAAGAATTGTTGATTGAAGATCTTACACCTAGCAAGAAAGGTTTGAGAAAAAGAAACACCATCATAAGAGTAGCAGAGGATCAAGTACTATAATGGAAGAGTAGTTAGACACTATCATGAACAGACATTCATGACTAACATCAAGAATAAGGGGCAGATATACAATGGTCACTGAGATCAAGGGAGTAAAGAAAAAGATCTACAATCAAAGTAAATTCAATAAGATGAGAATCAAAATCATAGTCTAAAGAAGCCATAAATAAAAAATCCTAAGGAGATGTCAGATCTAGCCTTGTTTGCTTCATTACTCTTAATGTGACATACATTTATGAGAATGACTAATTGAGAGCTAATCATTCTTTGGTTAACATGTTGAGAGGATGTGTATTTAAAAGAAAATAGACGTAGTGATGAAAGTCCATTTGAGTGGGGAATATTTTTAAGGAATATTTTTAATTGTTATTTATATAAATAAAAACTCTATTGCAGTTAAGGTTTCAAAACATTGTCCCAATATTATGAGTTAACTAGACATGGGACATTAAATTTGCACTATGATGGAATGTATGCTTTGGCTCTACCATATAGATGGACAAAAAATAACAAAGCCATATGTTGTCTGCTACACTTTTCTATCTCTGATGTTAGTGATGATGTGAGAAGAACTACAATGATGGCACATGGATTTTTTTATACTCTAAACCTGAGAAGACTCCAAGAATAGTAAGGAAAAACATAAAGTAAGGTTATTTCTCTACTATAGCCTTTAACATCAGATTTTGTAGATTTTGTTCATCAAGGTGCTTTTATAGCCATGTCTATGGTTCTTATGCAAATAAATGAGGGATATGAACCTCATGTTGGTAGCTAAGCCCTCAATATTTTAATATCATCCTCCCACAACACCTCCAACAACATATTCAGCTATAAAATTGACTATTGTCATCCTGTCTACATCAACAAAGGCTAAATCCAAAGTAAAGAAAGATTTTCATTAGAAAAATGTTAGGGATGAGGGTAATACACCTAGAAATGTGAAGGGTCCAAAGCTGAGTGATAAGGATGGAGAAGCATTGCAGGTTGATAGTGCATCTAAAAAGAAAACTGAAGCAGATTCCTGTTCTCAGCTTCTAACATATCTTGCTCCAGTTATTCTAGGATAGGAAAAGTACATCGAGTCTTCTGAATCAAGTCACTATATGCTCATAAAAAACACCAACAGGATTTGTGTTACTAAGGGACATAAGGCCATATGATTGTGAAGTGTTCACTTTGATGGATGCACCATCATCAGTTTTATAACTTGGATGTGGCTCAATTCCCTAACCTTATGCATATGTTATGTCTATTGAGGAAGGAGAACTTCAACCACCACAACTACTTGAATATGGTATGTGATATCAGCAGCAAGTGGACAATTTATTGATACAAATATTGAAGAAAATTGTTTCCCAAAAAAAAACTTACTTCCAAATGTGCGCACTTTTTGTTTCTCAATCCTAAATGAAATCAATCAAAACTTTTAAATCCTTTTGATTTGGCCATATTTTTTAAAATAATAAAGGTTATGCAGCTCTTGTTATTCACTCCTAGAAACAATATATCTATATAAAACAATAATATATAAATTATTATTTTAGTAATAATGTATCCCTTGGATTCATGTATATTGTAGATGTGCTAGATGATGTGTAGTGTCGAGACCATATTAAAGAATCATTATTTGAAGTAGAGGGATAAAATATTATTGTTACAACCAGGCATACTTACAAATGGCTTGACAACACTTATAATCTGCCTTTTGCTTGGAGAGCAAGATGTGTTAACTCTATTTTGCTATGAAGCATTTGGGAAAAAAGGCATTCCAAATGAAGGATATAACAAGCACAATATTATTGATGTAAGATCTAGGCCTACTCATGTAACTTGTTTATTTATTTTAGTGAGCCCTAAAGTCTCTCAAATTTTCCATTTTAAGGACAATATTATAGTATAATCTAGGAATATCTAAGGGTCATTCTTTTATTTTTGTTATAAGATAGAAAGATATTGTTTAGTTAAATCTTTGAAAATGTAAACACCATCCTCAAGGTTCAACAATTACAATCTATGTGCTAGATCCAGTGTCATAGTATCACATTGACAGGAGATACAGATGAAGTAGATGACATATAGATAATTCATGTATAACTAGCACTTGCACCATTAGAAGGTGTAATGGTTGCATTGGTTGGAATAAAGGTATTATTGACAAAGTCACATCATGCAAATAGGAATGTAATCTTCTAATGATTTTTTTTTCACTTAGAGATGAATTCTACGAGAGTGATCATTTTGATGCGTGGAATTAATATAAGAGGTGTAACTGTGAAAGAGGATGCAATAATGATGCTTGTCATATGTATAAATAATGGTACAAATAAGGGTAAAATTGGTGTAATTCAGAATTAGTTCATGAGCCAAGATTAGCAGAAAAATGTCACTTGTTCATTAGTTATTAAAACATTTGCATCAAGGTGTGGCACAAAACTAATAGGAAATATTATCTGCTTCAAAAGATACAAACAATTGAGTATGGACCTATGAGATAAGCCATTAAGTTCTTATTTTAATAAAGCAACATTATATTTAGACTTTGTCAACTTAGTTAGAGTATGAAGGTGGTTTGAAGCCATATGAAGAATGTGGAGAGATGATTGTGAAGACTTGGAAAGTTGGAAAGATTGGATCCACCAAGTAGATGAGTTATCTATTGTGATAGAGTATAGTAACTAGTAAGTTGTGTTTGTTTGATTTCATAGAAGGTTGTGATTAAGTCTTTGGTAGAGGAATAAGGAAGAACAAATCCTTGAGTATATTGTGATTGCTGCTAGGTAGGTGGTACACCAATCTAATTGTTGGGTTGAGAGTGGTTAATGTGTAAGAATAGAGTGTGTTGGTAACTACAAAGGAATTATCAATTATCTCAAAAGGATACAACAGGGATAAGAGTTTGAGTTCATTCAACAAGTTTGGTGTTGTGTCATGTTGGTAGACATGGAAGAGTAAAGGATCTAGTCTTAGATCCCTAGTATGAGGTATGTAGAGGAGTGTTGGAATGAGAACCAACAAAGGTTATAGGATGTTGCTATATGAATGGTAATAAGCAAATGATTGTATAGGATGTTGCTAAATTGTAGATTATAGATGCTGAAACAATGAGAGAATTGTTTAATATGTGGAACCAGGTTCGAGTATTAGGTGTTGAGTGGGATATTGGAGATATGGAGAGCTTGTGAATATTTACAATTCTCTCTGCAGAGATTGTCAAAAATCAAATACTCAAATGGTATCCATTTCAAAGTGCCTCTTCAAAATATACCACTACTTCACCATTAGCTACTCACTTAGAATCAATAGTACTTGTGGAAAATTCCCCAATAATGGTGTAGAAACATCCCAAATGGAGCTTTTGGGAACTACAAAAAAAATAAGAAAATAAAAATGGCACCCTCATGATTAGCTTCTAAAAAAAAATTTATGCCTTTAATTCACAAGATATCTACAAAATTGAGGAGCTAAAAAATGTGTGTTTAAACTTTAAATGCATTAATACCTTTGTAAGATGAAGAAAAAGTATGTGCATTAATACATAATCTTGTGATTGTGTCTCCAAAACTGACAGAATATTGAGAGCCGAAGAGACAAGGTTAATTCATTGTACCATTCCTCCATGGGCCACCTTAGTCTTGCAGAAAAGAAGTAAAATTGCATCCCAAAGAGCAATCTATCCCTATCTAGAAAATTATAGCATTTGTCCCAATATATTGCAAAAACTGGGGCACTCTCCTTTCCTAATGAGTATACAAGCACTAGGACACACAGTGGAAAGAACAACAACATATTTTTATGGGAAGCATTCCTTGGAAGAAAATTCTAAATTTTCCATTAAATAGGGGGTTGTTACTGGACTATGTACTATGATAATCTGCAGTACGCAGCTCCAGAGTCCACTAATTGTGAACTTTGTCAGAGACTTCCCCACCAACAAAATTGTACTTCTTCACACATCTTTCTTGGTGTAGGAGCACCAAGAGGTCAAGATACACCAAAAGGATCCTAGAAGATAACTATAAAGGTTATCGAGTTGACAACTTTGAGACAACCCAAAAATCAATAAGTTTTAGACTGCTAAGGAATAGTTGCAGTCAGTTCAATGATAGTTATAACTAGTTGTTGGTTCCCTCCAAAAGGAAGTGAGTCTATAAAAATAGTGAAACCCCATACATATACATGAATCAATGTATAAGGAGATTATAAAAATAATAAATTGAAGTTCTCAACAAATTATGTTATTCTAATTTCCTATTATTGTGCCTTGAAACCATAATCATGATTTGTAATATGGTAATGTTTTGAAGTTACTTAGATTGCATATGTTCTTCCAATTGAGTGCAACATCTTTCAAACTTTAAAGAACTCCACTTCATTGTTTTAAAATATCAAAACCTTGAATTGAAATTGATTCACTAACCATGGTGTAGGGTATTAGGAATCATTAAAATAAAGTTTTGTAATATACTTAATGTGGAATAAGGCCCGATAGTTGGCCATACAAACATAAGGATGATCCATTAGAGTCACTTCAAGATGCTAGAGTAACATGCAATAAATAAACATGGAAACATGTTCGAAAAAAGAAAATTCAAGTTTATGAGGTGGAGAAGTTGCATGCACAGATTCAACATAGTGGCAAAGAGTAAGAAGAGAAAAATCAAGCTTTAAAAAATGAGTCACATGGAGTTGTTGCAGAAAATTCTGATTTCTATGTCAGGTTAGATGATCCATTAAATGGGTAAATGCAATGAGATTAAATGGGGAAATGCAATGAGAACATAAAAATGCTGGTCAACTATAGGAGACAATTATTATTCAAGAAGGACAACACCTACAATTGAAAGAGCTGGAGAGTTTAAAGGCTGAGCTTGAAGAAACATAAAAAAATTAAAAGCATGCTCTAAAGCTACCTAACTTGGTCATTGGTCTAAAGCGAGGTGGATTATCATTAGATGTGGAAAACTACCATCTTGCAAAGGATGAACTAAATGAAAACATCCAAGAAAGTCTTTTCTCGAAACATGAAAATCAGATGCTTAAGGATTATACCTTGCACATGTCACATGAGAATGAAAACTTTGAGGCTACTTTAGGTTTGAAGTACAAAAAAGGGATCAATGATGGCTACTCACAATCATATAGTCATAGAAGAAAATTGAACCATAAGACCAAGCATATGGAATATAGGAGTTGTACACCTAATGGTGTAATATAGTGGGAGCTAAATAGTGAGAGATAATTTTTTGACTTTAGAAAAAGGATGTAAAAGTGAATGTCAAAATGAAGTGTCCTACAAGAAAGATAAAATGTTTTATGAAGAATATCACATAAGGATTGCAGATTCTTATAAATGTAGAGATAAGGAATTTCTCTCCCAATGCATGAGAATGTTCTTGATTTGGATTCCACAATTAGAAAAAAATAATTCTATTTTGGAAGAGTTTGAGCTTTTCTAATAGAACCATGCTATAGAATCAAGTTAAGGAACTAAGTTAAAAAGAGAAAGTTATTGATGTCAAGTGTAAGTAGTCAATATAGATGCAACCCTAAATAGTAGGCATAGAGAAACTAAAAGACAAGATAAAAGGGTTGTGTGCTTTAGTAAAAACCCTATAGCAGGAGAAGAGTCAAATTCAAGGAGAGAGTAATAATAGCAGAAATGTGGATTTTCAAGATCTTTCCCATAGTAGGAAGGAATTTTTTTTAAGTGCAACCATTTGAGTTGAAATAGGACAAAAAAGGTGGTATTGATGGTCACTAAAAATCTTGACACAGACCAATGATATTGGAGAACTTGATATCTTGCAAGAACAGAATAGAAAATATTGGACCTAACTTGATTTTGTCAATAAAAAAATTCAAATCCTTCAAAATGTCATTCAAGAGTTGTAATAAAGGCTTAACAATGCGAAGAAGAAGAACAAAAAAGTGAAGGACGACATATGATATAAGGGGTTGGATTATAAGTCTCTTAAAAAATAGTTAAAAGAGCACCAAGGATAACTCAAGCAATTGGTAGAAAAAAACAAATAGTGATGCACCCTTTACCCTGCCATATACCTCAAATACTATTTACTATCTTTTAAGAGAGTCTATTTTGAATCCTAAAATTAGAGCTATCCCCCTTCCTAAAAGTAACAAGTTGTTTAAGATACATTTAGGGAATGATACATTCTTATTTGTAGAACTTGAGGCAATCAATGTTGATAACCAAATGCAAAGGTTATGCCAATTATATTTTTCCTCTAGTGCGAAAATATCAATCTCCAAATCCATAATGCTTCAATGGAAAGACTTCTACCATGTTGGTTGTCTAAATATGACTTTCAATGGGTAGGGGGCAGAAACAAGCAAGTTAGATAGATACTTGGGAATCCCATTTTCATTAAATCCTATGTTTAAAGGATAAATTAAATATATTAATATATGGTAATGGACAATGTTGGTCAAGGGCACCAAAAAGTACCATAGGTTGCCACACAAAGTAGGCTTAGAGAAAATCTAGAAGAGGAAGATAGATAGTAAATCATTCTAAAGATAAGCCCTTCAATTTAGATTAAAAAAAGAGTTTCAATTAAGACTATTATTTAGAGGAGTCAATGCAAAGCATCTAAGACTAATAGTAAATCTGAGGGACATATGCAATCTAAATCCATATGATAACAAAATTGCTTTATGATGGCCCAATTCATAGTTACTATGAAAGAATTAGAATGCATTGCTTCCTTTAAAAAAAAATAGTAAGATGTAAATTACTGGTGAATCTTTGCTTACCAGAAATGAAAAGATCCCAGCAATTATGTATTCAACAATCTTCTTCCCAACAAAGGGCACAAAAATTATAGAGAAATAAAATGTCAATGCCACAAATGATGCAACTACTACTACATTCACAAAAATGCATATATTAAACTTGTCGTACTTAAATTTTTGTTTTTAGTGTAAGAATATATAGTGGAAAAAGGAACTACAAATTTTGTAAGCCAAAGTGGTACATATGGAGGGCTTTCACTGTCTGGAATTTTTTCAGTCCCCAAGAGTCATGTTGCTTGCTAAAACAAAGAGTCATATTACTTTCTAAAATAGACCATAACTAAATAGATGAGCTATGTGCAGCTGGCAGCTGGAATCCCTGTCATTTGAAGCAAGTTGATAACAAACCATGATGGTGAATATTAAGTAGTTCAAATAGTCTATAATGAATCTCCATATAATGATAGTGATCTAGAGCTCTCAGGACACAATGGGAGGTTACTTGCCAATTTTGTGGTATTGGGATGGTACTTTCCAAAAGAAAAGATTGAAGATCAATATAATGGATTTTTTATTGTAATGAGTTGATTTGTTTTTATACAGATGTCTACTATAATCTACATAAGAGACTATCAAAAGGAGGGTCAAAGAAAGAATAGAAAATGTAGATACAAACTCAGCGAAGATCAAGGGAGATTAAAGTGATAGGCCACCAAAGAGAAGATAAAAAAGAGATTAAAATGGGAGGCCACCAAAGAGAAGAAAATAAAAATTTATGTTACTGGATTCAGTTTAAGGACATTTTTTGGATATGTGCTCAATAACTAAAAAGATGAAGATATTTTTTATACATTAATCCTTCAATACTATAAAACTCATTTATATCAACAATTACTTCGGAAGAGAAGAACACAAACTAAAAGGTAGTAGGCCCCCAAAAATTCATTTGATTGCAAGTTATGGTGGAAAAACAAAATATTTATATTAGCAATCGTCATGGTTCAAAAACTAGAAATGACAAGTTATCTACTAGTCTCCAAGGGAATTGTAATTATTTGTTTGGTAACTTATCTTTACTTAAAATAAGAATAGAGAGGATGATGATTTATAGATATTGTATTCTTCTACATATGCTTATCTATTTTTTCTACTCTGCACTAGTTATATTAGTATTATCTCTTGATATGTCCGTGAGACAAAACGTGTCTCTAGCCTGTTGTATAATTTATTGAATTCTTATCTGCTTTTCTATATTCAGTTGAATCTACTTTACTATATTCCTTTAGCAAGACATTTTTTTAATGAGAAAATCACCAATGGAAAAATTTTATTATTGAAAATGAAATATCCACCACATTATACCATTGGTAAACCAACAAGGGTTGCATGCAACACTAGTCCCTGCCTTGGACATGCCTTAAATACACTTGACGATGGCTGCTAGTTGGGCTAGATGAGTTGATGCAAGACACTATTTAAGTGCATGGGATAGTTGGGTCAATGAGCATGCAGCTTACCAAGTATACCCATATAGAGAGAGACCTAGTAGGGAGTGTAGAGAAGAGAGTGGCTTTGATTTGCATGTGAGAGCAGCAGCTCATTTCTAAGATTAGAAAGTTAATAACATGAGTACATAAATATAGAAACATCAAAGTTAAATGATGTTTCTATTTTATGTTGGTCACAACATCAAACATTTTTGTCTAAGATATAAGAAGGGTTGGAATGGCATCTTTAATAGTCAAGTGACATTATCAGTTTCCACTTTGGATTTTCATTTTATCCATAAGTTCCAAATCTCATAGTATCCATTTGCATTGGATTGACTGAGAGTTTTAATGTTTTGGTGATATAGCACCATTGAGAAACCTCGAAGAGACATGTCAAAGAGGAATACCATGAAACCATGCAAGCCTATTTTGTGTTGATTACACATGTGCCTAGGCAGCCAGGAATACAAACTAGTAAGAAATCAACCATGCATATAGCCAATAATACAAACTAATAAGAAATCATATGTTACTAAGAAGATTGAAAGTACTTTTGAACTTTCAACTCATGGATTTCAGCTACCACATATAGTTCACAACATACTAAATAGAAATAGAAAATATCTAAACACAAATTACTAGTCAAATATGAGCTTTGATGCAAAATTGTCCCGCCACAAATTTTGCACAAAGCTAGAATAGAGGCAAATTGGCGGCGGCGTTTAAACATTTGAGACCATATGAAGTGAGTGGTGTTGAAGACAATATAAATACAATGGCTTTAGACAATGGCAACCCTATCAACAAAACCAACTGGAGTAAAGGGTGGATGTGGATAATTTGCAGGGCAACAATTCAAGTCTTCCATTTGAATCAGCTATGAGTTTTGATGTTTCCTTTTTTTCCTAACTTCTTTATATAGTTTTGGTCCTTCCAATTTATACATCCAATCAAAAGTATCTATCATATAAAAAATTAATTTGCAAACATAAGTTTGAAAAATTATATTTTTAATCTACAAAAGATAGCACTTGACCAATTAAGATGGTCTTTCTTAATTCTAAATGAATCATATTAATAAAAATTGTATCAATGTACACTTTTAAAACATGAACAAGTTTGCATACTATAGTCAAACAATACCAATAGGAGATGCCATCATATCATCCAAAGATATATAATAGATGAGCCGATGAAGTGTTATTTACATTGCAAAAAAACTTAGTGCAAAGTATAACATAATTAGAATGAGGAGAAACAGTGAGAGAGAAGAGTGTTATAGTAGAAAGACACTTACAATTCAAATGCCGAGATTCATAGCCTTTTGTAGTTTTCTCACTACCTATGGTAGAATTAGGGCTTTTTGACGATTGGAATCTATATAAGTATAATGAATGAATTTTATCAGGATTTGGAAATGCCATGGTAGGTATGCCTGCAAAACATTTAGACTAAGCCTAACTATTAGATAAATTTTGTCAAACAAATATGCTCTCATGAAGAGAGACAGTTTCGGGCAATACTGACAACTTATTTTATTGAATGGCTTATAAACTTGAAAGTGAGTGCATTTGGTGGGTGTAATGCCATATTTCACAACCCTTTTCAGTAGCCTTTTTGTGCACCATGGAACAGGGTGTAGAATTCACCCGAGAGAAGTCTGAAAGGGGCCAGGAAATAATATTGGAAGGGAAACATTTAAAACAACAACTAAATCATAAACACATTTGCAGTAAAAGGGAAAATGTGGAGGAACAAATAGATTTCTATCTACTGTAGAAACTAGAAAGAGATAAGTGCATCAAAGATAAAATGTCCAAAGGCCATACCTGCTGATCTGAAACTGTGTTTTGTGCATTGCAAAAGAAAAGTTTCTTCCTGTTGATCTGAAACCGTGTTGTGTGCATTGCAAAAGAAAAGTTTCTTCCTGCTGATCTGAAACCATGTTGTGTGCATTGCAAAAGAAAAGTTTCTTGTGGTAATAAGGAAATGTAATCATAGTAGTAATGCCAATAAATCCACATATAGTGGGTTGTACAAAGAACACATAGCTCACTCTTGCCACTGCTTACCATGTCCTGGGCAAACTATTTTTGAGCAAATTTTTGCATATCGAGAAATTAGATCTGGACCAATGAGAATTTTGTAAAATTGAATAAAAAATAATGTTTAATAGAAAATAACAAATAGAGCTCATTTTTGTGGGATTTTTTTTCCATTTCACAATTCTCCAAGCATGATTAAATAGTTTGGTGAGAATATTAGTCCCTACCTATAGGCAACAAGGACTAATAATTCTCATTTTATTGCTAATAATTTTTTTTACTGGTCAGTAAAATGGTAACAATTATTATCAATAAAATGCTAATATTAGGTTATAGTCATTTTTCGTAAGAAAAACTTAAATAGCTACCCTAAATTCTTAAATCATACCAATCACAGCCAATTCACCACATATATTCATTTTTTTTCAAATTGTATGCATAGGGACAAATATCTAGAGCTGTAGGAACAAGTATGAATGTACTTGTCACAAGTAGATCACATGATAGCATACAGAGAAATTATGTAAACATTTGATGAAATGATCAGGTCAATGGGATAAAATCCATAATATAACGAGTGAACATTGCTACCTGGATCCTTAATAGCTATGTCATTTGCAGGTTAAGAGTCTTTTGGAAAACCTATTCAATATTAAAGAAGGTCATTAACTATTGAATATCATTGAAAGACGAAAAGTGAAAAGGGTAATAGAGATTGTTGAAAAGCTACTTACATGTCCTTGTCCCTACCCATGTTTAGTAAATTCACTTCCTCAATTGTATATTCACACCATGTCAATAGAGAGATGGTTGAATGTAAGGAAGTTCATCTTGAGCTTCTACTACACTATTTCTGGTCCTAAAGAAAATGCTTTAACATAATTATCTGAAGTGTCTAAAGCACTAACCTATGTTTCAGTATATTAAGCTCTTATAATAGATAATCTACAACAAAGTTCTCAGTCATATGTTATTGATAAATTGATTGATGTCAAGCTTTCAGTTCTTTGAATTATCGGTGAAATTTATTCTGCAGTGAACATTGATATTAAACTTCTTGTGTAACTTGAATTAGCCATTAAAATAACAAAAATCTAATTGATCATTACTATGCATCAAAGGCTTCTTGCAATATTTTTCGCAGCACAAACCCCATACGTTATTCATTTGTCTACACCATTTTTGATGTTTGTTAGAATCAAACATATTGTTCAATAGAAGTACAGATCTAGCCGATATGAAATTGTTCTTTAATAATTTGCAAGAAAGACTGGAGAAAAATCTTTTGAGCATGTTATATTAATATACAGTGATGAATCATCCTTCAACAAAAACTTTTTATTGCTATCTTTTTTTCATACATCTATATAAATTCAAAAGCATAGTTACTAGTTTCCTAATAGCTACCTAAAAATGAAGGGGTGCACTAGCACAAGAAATTTTGATTGCTACACTTTCTTATGGCCAGTACAAAAAGAACCCACTAAATATGCCAATCATCAAAATATTTGGGTTGTGAAAGCCTCCTCAACCCTTCTTACACTTTCCCTCACAGGGTTGACACTCTAGCATGGGGCATCAATTCTTTAGACTTCAAAGTCGGGCAATTCTGAGCAGAGCTAGTGGTTTGGAAGACCCAATCTCAGCTTGGTCTGATGACTATTGAAGTTTTGAATATGCAATTTACATATATAGAGAATTTTGAAAGCCCTTCTATAATCATGTTGCAATGCACGAAGAATACATAAAACATGCACAAAAAATATAATTAATGGAATATTGGTATATAGCCAAGTATTTCCTTCTAAATTATTTTAGTAAGTAGTCAACTTTAAGGGACATTCAAATTATGTTAAATATTAGT
Organism: Cupressus sempervirens; assembly: GCA_028749045.1. Taxonomy (NCBI): domain Eukaryota; kingdom Viridiplantae; phylum Streptophyta; class Pinopsida; order Cupressales; family Cupressaceae; genus Cupressus; species Cupressus sempervirens. The sequence continues at coordinate 273,300,461 of CM053787.1, read as the reverse complement.
TAGCAAGTTTTAGAAACTTTTTCTTTCATAAATTTAAGAATTAGAAGATAATTTGTAAAAGACAATTTATGTGCATACATTAACACACTTAAAGCACTAGTGAGATCACGTAGTTAGAAAATGAAATGTGAAATACATAAATGCATATAAAACACTAGTAAGATCATGTAGTTAGAAAATGAAATGTGAAATATTGATTCCAAATACCTTGAATCAGAAAAATGATAACTGTGACCCACATGCAAAGAAGGTATATTCTTTTGTAGAAGTCTTATTTACTTTCTTCTACAGAATCATGGTGGTATTGCATATGCTGCAAAGGTTGGAAAACAAAATTGAGGCAAGCAGATTACGCAAATAAAAGTGTAATTAGGGTAAATATAGTTAACATTTAAAAGTACAGACAAACATGCATTTATTTTTGACAATGTCACATGCCCTTTCTATTTCCATGCATACTTGTACCTATCTATAATGGCGCTCATCATGAGGTACTGGTAGACACATTCCTGCAAACTCTAGTAACTTCTTACAGCTTTATTTTTATCTAATTCTTTGAAGGAGAAAATAAAATTAGTTATTAAAATTCAGAAATTACTTTTAATAGAAAATATCACTTCAACTATAATATAAATGAGATTGTTTGTAAATATGCATAGGTTCCAAAGAAACTACTAATAATGAAAAGTAAGTTTAATCCCAGCCATTACATGGTAGGGATTAATAATTGCAAATAGCCAGTAATATAATAAATTCTAAAAAATAAGCAACTTGTCCAACCACTAAGATTGCCAGAGAAATTTATTTAGGACAAAGACCTGACATGCCATGTAATAGATTATATAATTGGTGAGCTAACTTCAGGTACACACTTTGTTGATTCTCTTACTTCAAGTTCTTTATCAAAGTATATCAATAATTATATTGATCAATGCATGCCATAAGATTCATTGTCCTTTATTGGACATTTTTCATAAGGATTTCAAGAATAGAACACAATATCACTATTGTTTATAATGGATGCTAAGTAAAGATGAGGATGGAATATAACAACACAGGGACATGTCTACATTTATCAATTTTTTTCCTTAAAATCAGCCTTTCCTAAAAATTGGAAAATATAATTGATAGAATCTTATTGCTGCAGGATGTTGTTCACATAGAGAGGGATATAGAAGAATTCAAATACATATATAAGGAATCCCAAACATTTGTATTCTACTCCAATTTAACTTTTTCAAAGAATGACATAAAAGAAAGGCCAATTAAGAAATATTTTGTTAGGGTGTTGCAGAGTATGAGAGAGTATGGCAAGATTGAATGAAGCATGAATGAAGTTGTGGCCATATAACTATCATGAACACAGCGATGAACAATATCAAAAGAAAGTAAAAATGTTTAGTTAAAGGGGGCAAGGAGGATTTGATATAGAAATCAAGTGCAAAATTTCAAGATAATGAGAAAAATAAAGATACATGGAAATGATTTGAAAAGGTATGAATATCTTAACAAATATTTATAATAAGGAAGGTTTGGTGCTTTATATTTAGATCATTATTTTGGAGGCACAAAGTATTGACAAGGTTACTACCTTCAAAATGTCAAAATGAGAAATGACTCAAGCTGAATCAATGAACACAGTCTGATAGTAAAGCAATGATAAACTTCATCAAGAACAGCATGACAATAGAGGAATATATTTAACACTATGACTTTTGAACTAGATCATAGCTTTCTCTTTTCTAATATACAGTGAAGTGTGCACCTTTTCAAGTCTAAGGTGGATGGACGAGTGTGATCTTTCAAACCTGTGCATTTTCTACATTAGGCACTAATACTTATTAAAAAAAGGAACCTCTTCTTTTTAAAAATCATCGGTATACTCAATTAGCTAGCTACAGAATGGGATATGCAGTTTGATCTAATTGCTCAATAACATATGTATTTGGGTCTGGCTCTCAATCTGGAATCATTATTTTGATAGTTTAGCTCCATTGTCATCCAAGGTTGCATCCCTTCCCTATAGGATAGGTATTGAAAGACCCTAAAACCCAAGGATAGTATATGCAAGGAAATGACATTCTCTCCCATAAAATAATTGAGAGTATGCTAGCATTGCACCTGGTAAACAAACTTTCATTCACCTCCATGCTACCTACCACAAAGCTCTACAACCTATTTCTCGATGTCTTTACACAAAACCCTCAAGTACACCATGTCATTCTAGCCAACATTTGCACTACCAAAGAGAGAGACCCCACCTACATTTCCTACTGCCACTATATGCTCAACTTCAAGGGTTTCCTCACATGCCAAACTCACAACATGGTACATTGCCTCTGGTCTTGGGGTCGATTCTTGAGAGTAGGGTTTCTCAAGTGTTTGCAATGGACCTACATCTTGCCGCTAGGATTGGTGAGGGCATGATCTTCCACCATAGGATGGGAGTTTTTATTAGCTAGAATGTCATTATTGGTGACGCTTGGTGATACTGGCAACCATGGCATCGATAGGCATCCCAAAATTGGGAAGGGGATTTTGATCGAGGCAAGGGCTTGTGTTATGAAAAATGTAAGAATTCAGGAAGGGGCTAAGATTGGAACTGGTGTTGTCGTGCTCATTGATGTCCTGTGCAAGACTACTATTGTTTGGAACCCATCCAGATTAATTGGGGAAAAGCATATTCCTACCCTATTGACTCAGAATTCATGTAAGATGATGGAGCATATGTATTTCATCATGGAATGATTTTACTATATCATTTGATATTATTTTTAGAAGCTCCATCTATGGTCTGTGTCTTTTTGAAAACCTTAATTGTAGTTTGCATTTCAAGTGTGTAAATAATATAAGGTGTAAAACCATTCTAAATAGCTTTGAGTGGATACACCCTTCTGTAAACTCAAAGAATAATTGTTGGAGTCAGAGCATTTGTTATAGTTTATACCATATGAAAGAAACTAATGTCTATTCTGATGGATGCATTGGCATCATATAATCAAATTCTAGAGCCAAAAATCATAATTGGGCATTCATCTCGATTCTTTTTATTATAAAACATGGATGCTAAAAAGGATAGTAAATTAAAATTTATCTAGAATAGAAGAAACCTAAGAAGAGTTCTAAAACTAGACAACTCAATTGCAGACTCAAATTATAAATTTACCAATATATAATCAAAGGAAAAAATATTCTATGCCAAATAACTTTACTAGAAAGTCCCAACACTAAATCAAGTTGAAAATCAAGGGACTTTTTATTATAGACAATGTGAGGACCAAACCCTCAAAAGTATAATATAAATAAAGTTGACATAATGAATTCTTTGCTTGCTATAATTATGGGTCTATCATGAAGTTTATTTGATGTAATGGGAAATTTTTATGCTACAATTGTTTTGCATCGGGTCAAATTCAACACTGCATTCCTCCTAACACAAGATTTACAGCTTTATCCAAAGCTTTAACCCAAATGAGTGAAACAAATGATGAGGAAATAGTGCAATATACAACTAAACTAAATAACCTATAGATAGTGTTAGCCTTTAAGAATTTGATATTTGAATACCTGATGATTCTATAAGTAGAAGGTAGTACAGAGCAAGAGAATAGACTACTAATGGCTAGACTAGATGGGAAACCACTTATTGTCAACATTAGATAAACTAACTATGATTCAAGGAAATAAGACAACATTATCAATCACAAATGTACATTCAATAATAGAATTGAATAGTTCGATATAACCCACTTGAAAAAATAAAAAGCTGAGGAACACCCACCTATAGAAATCAATGGCTCAAGCACCCCAAATTTAACTTTCTAAGGTTGAAGTACGCCCATTTATAGAAATTAATCTCTCAAGAAAACCTTCTTGTAGAAATATAATTGCACAACCACTTGTAGCATTCTAACGATACACTTCAAATATGCTACCTCATAAAATTTACAAGACTATACATGCCCACCGATACAACAAAATTTAAATGTGAAGGGATGGAAAAATGATAGAAATGGATAGGTGATGCACACCCACTTATAGAATTAAAATGCTCACCCACAACCACTTGTTGAATTCAAAGTTTAGAGGATGTTGTAATCGAGTGAACCCACTTATTGAGTTCAAAGATCTAGATGAGCTCATTTATCATACAAGAAGGATAGGAATCATTAAGCCAAATAAATTTTTAAAATTATACTGGTCTATGCTACAAAAATCCATCCAAAACAAAAAAATGTAGTGGTTATAACAGCTACTCTCTTCTTCCTTAGCATGTCTACACTCAATTAAGGCCTATTTATTTTGAGAATCCAAAAGACAAAAGGAAAATATCAATGAGGGTGAGCCTATTGATGATAAAAAGATCTATTCTTTCATCTAATTGGGTACCTATTGCTGGTCCAATTAACAGACCTAGACCTATAGAGTCCCCTATGGACTATGCCAAAATTGTTTCCTTCTGGCATTGTTGATGATCTGCACTATGATGGAGACTAGTTGCCCGTAATTTCAGAGCCTTGGGATTCTCCATCACCCTCATTTGATCATACAAATTATTCTTCAGAGCAAGGGAAGTGGCAGGTGTGGAAGACACAACAACTTGGTCAGTTTGGAATTTGCTCTCTTCAATCTTTGGAGTGGGAAAAATATTTGATGAGGCCTATCCTAGAAAAGGATATCCAATCTCCATTTAAATCAAAATACCACATTGCTTTTGTTTTCTGTCAACAACTAACCCTTGGAATCCCTAACCAAGGTGTAGATCTAGTATCAAGTAGTAGTAACTTGTGGTCAAACGTATCAACATTTGGATCAACTATGAATAGCTTGGAAGATCACAACTGACATCAATAACCTACCATCCATGCAAATAGCATTACTCAAGGGCCAACAAGATGGACATTTGATTCTTCAATTCTTACAAATGGTCACTCCTATGAGCGATTTTCCAACAATTTTTGGTCCAAGTAAGATTCATTTATGCTTTTTTATTATTATTGAGTGTAGCTTGAATAGATATTTTTTCAAATAAAGAGATATCATATCATGGTTGAAGTAATTAGTAAAATACTAATTTGTTCAATTTCAAATACCCTAGGATTTTTCACCGATACAAACTTCCACCCCATATTACTAACTACTGCTTTAGAGCCCCCCTTAAACAATCCTGACTAATTTACAAAAAAGGTATATCAGCCTAGTCTAAACATGCACAGTAGGTGTAGAAAGGTTCCTAAAAATACTGATATTTTATGATATCATGTGTTCTATAAGCTTTAACTAGTAACAATAAACATATAATAGAAAAAATTGTCAATCTCCATTAATTACTGGACTCTGAGTATATATTTTTGATTCCTTGAAGCCTCTAGTGTCCAGAGCCAACAAACATGCCAGCTGAATGTCTGTAATTCTCCATACCCTTCATCTTCTCTACCATCACATTGTAGCTAGCAATACTTATCTGGCAGTGTGGATTTTTGTCATTCAAACCTGTGGTAAAAATAAAGCTTATGATGAAAAGAAGTGAGGCCTATTGATTTGGAGAGTTCAAAAGATGGAAGTTAAAAGTTTTAAAGTAATGCAAATAGTCTGAAGAAGGAAATGTATAAATCTATACACATAAATGTGTAATTAAATTCAAGTCTCTCATAGAAGATGGAGTTACTAAATGCAACATTGGGCCACTACAAATGACTTGTCAAGCTTCTTGTCAAATATAGGTGACCCTTATCTAATTTCACTATTTATTTTGATTGAACAAGCATCGTCTATTCCCTGCTCCAATGAGCAACCATCGACTATATTTCCAAATTACCTAAACCTAAAAATCTATGAGAATTTGAGCTCAATTGCATGGTACTATCAACCTAAGAATGAAACAATCTCAATATGTTGAGCACTAGATTCAAAATGCCAGTCAAACTTTAGATTTTTTCTTGTAAGGACAAACACCCCCAAAATGAAAATTAAACAAAGCCCTGAGATATGCAAATAGAGTATGGTGGATCTTAGATCCCCCAAGATTAATTAGGCCACACCAACCTCACTAAATCCCCAACTTGAAATACCCAAATTGATAAAATGATGGGATGCAACATCCACTAACCCCAACTCTTGAGATTGAAAAATGTTTGAGAAGACAAATGACAAATGAAATTATAACACTATAAAATTTATAATTCTTGACTCAAGAGAATGAGAACTCTAATGGATTTTCCTTTCATCAAAAATTTTGATTGGGAAGATCCTCTAAAAATTACAAACAACCCAAATTTGTCAGTTTAATGCCTTAGCCAAATCTTGAGAGGCCAAGGCATAGGATTTGTCCCACCAAGCCTAAACCAAACCAAAAATCAAGGTGAAAGAAAAAAAAAATCCCACCTCATGGTATAAGAAATGAGTGCCTATTATTTGAAATTCTAAAAATGGGCGCCTGTTTTTAAAAAGTAATATCAACATTTAAAAATATGTTTTGAATAATAATAATAAAATCGATAAGAGGCACCCATTTTTTCAAAATAAAAAATGGTTGTCCAATTTTAAAAAAGTGAGTGCCCTTTTTAAAAAATAGTTGAGCATTTTTTAAAAATAAGTGCCTGTTTTAAAAATTTTAATTTTAATTTTCTTTTTTGAAAATGGGCACCTGTTTTTAAAAATAAAAAATGGGTTCCCATTTTTTGAAATTTGCATCAAGCAAAGAAGCCTAATATAGACACCCATATATAAAAAATGGGTTCCATTTCTAAATGAGTAAGATTTCAATGGACAGACTTCCATGGTTTTGAGACCTTACTTCTTGCTTCTAACTGGATACAAAATTAGGAAAATTGATGCGATTACAAAGGGCTCGGAATAAGTTTTCTTGTGCAAGCCAACTATACCTTGAAATTAACACCTTGAATCAATTTGAATATAAAACTTGAGATGTGGAGCTAGAATAGGGTTTGAGAAGGGATGAATTACATCCCTAATTAGTCCAATAGGGATGAATTACACCCCTAGTTGAGAAAGAACACACTATGTCTCTACTAACTAGGGTCTAGAACCCTCAAGATTCTCCTTGGGTCCCAAAATAGGCCCTAAATCTCATAAATTAGGTGCAAATTTGGAGAAAAGTTTATTACACTATAAAAAATAGATTATAAAAGGGAGGACCTAAGTGGTTACATCCTAACACCATACAATAGGAGCATTAAAGAGGAGCTATTAGTTCTTGACCTAATTCTAGTTATAAAGAATGAGAAGAAAGAGGAATAGATGAAAATAAATGATGATCCCATGCTAAATGGGTTTTAAACCATCAGTAGATTGAAGTGCTTCTAATATAAGATGGTACATTTAGGCCCCATGTTAGGGAGACTATGGACTCAATCCAAACTCTCGATAAAGTAGACCATAAGGCATAAAATAATCTCATGACAATCAAGGAGACAAAGAATCCATCAACCCCCCAAGGGATTGAGTCTTTGCTAACTACAAGATCATAAACATAAGAGATAAATTAGTAGCTAAAAGAAGCAAAGAGACAAGAGGTATGATTAATTTTTCTTTGAGAAATGTACATTGTATTGTGAATCATAAAATAAAAATGTGTTACTTGTGTATGGGATTTAGCATGTTGTGCTTGAAAGCATTACCTATATATGAGATGTAGAAAATTGTTATGCTATATAAAATTTGACATGTGTCTATATTTGTTACAAATATATGAGATCTTAATGATTCTCACTTCCTAAATTGAAGTTTCACATGGATAATCCTTTCTTTAGGATTGTGTATAATCCACAATGGGATCCACAAGATGTATGAAAAAAAGGTGATGAAGAAGCAATTCATATATTTGAGGAGAAAATATAAAATATGAGCAAAGTGGATTCCCCCATGTTAAATTCATTTTCAATACTTTAGTAGGAGCAGTGTAATTAATAGAGTACATGTACATCCACTAAGAGATGTTTCCACTATGAAATGACCCCAAGAGGAGACAAATCAATGGAAATAAACACATAACATATAGAGAGAACAAAGGGATTTACTAACTTTAGGGTCAGAATGATCATATGATAATATGTAAGTTTTATATCAACTATGAAATGTCATCATTATCTGAAGGAAGTAGAACTACATAATAATGAAAGAAAGAAACATAAGATTTATGAAGAAGTGTCAATTTGGAGTACCATCCTAGAGACAAAAAATAATTGGTGCTACCATGTCACAAATCAAAGCATACAAACACAAGGATACAATTATGAACACTAGCACATGTACAACATATAGAAGAATTGAGATACATATGAAGAATGATACTACATTACAATTCCTGTATCACCTTGTGCCGATAGAGCTATATGGGTTATCTAAAGAAATATAAGAAAACATTTAGCAATCATAGTATAGGGGAAGCACGTCACAATAAGAAAGCACATGAAAAGCTACCTTGCTAGAGCACTCACTCAAGTGCATTTCCCTCCTCCACAATCTCAGCCTTTAGTGTTTAGAGAAGGTGGACAACTTTCAAGAGGGACAAAATCCAACACTATAGGAATAATAGCTAAGTCTAAACAAGGACCATCTTGTAACATTCCTTTTTCTCAGGCCTTAGCTATCAACTAACATATAATCAAAATAGAGTTACTACTTCATATTCATGAGAAGCGAGTTATAATAGTTATTTTATATGTTCATATGAAAAAGATCAACGCTTACAATTAGTTTAACTAAAATATCAAAACTAACAATTGAAGGAGTACTCAATTAGAATTAGTGGTTAAAATTGATAATTAATTTATGTAAATATGGTCTTCATCATGTAATTACATTCCTATGTGTATATTAACATATTGCTATTTAAAATTTAGTTCGAGGTTATGTGTAGGATCATGATGTGCCAAAAAGTGGTGCTATGAAAAAAAATCTATTTTCATCTGAATTTGATGAAACAAAAACAATTTCTTAAGGAATTTACAATTTTTCCATCAATATAGTTGATGTCAAATTATGAGTTTATTAAGTAATTATTACTTATTTTCTAATGGAGTTATTTATTAAGGGTTGATCTATGTACTAATTGCAAAAAGTTATAAATTTAAAATAGTATAACCTTCTCAAGATCTAAAAGATATGACACATTCTATAATTTTCCTACTGTCAGGGAAACAAATTTAATTTTGTATAATTTCCAATGAGTTAAGGTAGTTAGACATGCAAGATTTTTTATTCTAAAAGATATTGTAGTAGAAAATTCAGAATTAGTTATTTCCTTAGAATAAAATTACCAAAAAAATATGCATCACATCAGGATATGAGTTTACTCTTTATATCTAGAATCTTAAAAAGAAATCATTTGATTATGATTAAGGTGTTTAGACATACACCTACTTTTTTTTTTCCTAAAATATGTTGTACTTTTGCTATGAAATTCCAAATTTTGACCAATTAAATTATCTTTTAATCAGAAAAAATGATAATTTTAGAAACTAAATTCAATTTGTAATACAAATTCTATTCTTACAAAATTTTGATATAAAGTTCATAACTAGTTCAAGATTTCACATCAAGTTGACTAACATTGATGTCCTGATTTCTCATTGCCACTAGAGGCCATAGTTTGGCCCACCATGATCCTACACATACCCTCAATCCATGGGTAACATCCGATTTTCTATGGCCTTAGCTATCAACTTGCATATCATAGAATAAGAGTTACTACTTCATATTCATGAGAAGCCAATTATAATAGTTATTTTACATGTTAATATGAAAGAGATTAACAAATTATCATATAGAAAAGGCACACGCACAATATTTTGCATCTCTTCTTCAAGCTTATACATATATATTGTACTAAAGTTAATTATTTTCTAGATATATTTGTTGTTGATTTGTTCATTGTTAGCTGTAACTAACTAATAGAGACACACATGTGGTTAAGAACACACTATTGTTAGAAAAGGAATGACTGTCAATTCTCTAATCCTAAATTTCTTAGATATTATTATTATTTGGATTCTACACACTTTACCGTCTTTTTTGTATTTTCCACACTAGTCTACTTAGCTACTGACTAAAAGTATTTGAGTTGATAGAGAGATATATTTCATACTATATGAAAATCAGTCTAAGTTCCATTGTCTTATTTTCTATATGAAGTCATGACATGAGAAAAATCCTAGAAAACTTGACCAATGTATTTCAAAACTACAACAACATTAGGTTTACTAAAGATGGTTCTATAGTAATAGAAACAAATGCAATGCCCTAAAGTTTTCAAATTTGTAGATGTCATGCTATCTAAGAATAGAGCTTCAACCACATTTATTTTTCAAACAAGTCCCATAAATGCAGTTTGGGTTGAGATCAAAATATCACTAATTTCTATCATTTGTTTGTAATCGTATGTTCAAGGATAAATGATCAATTATTGCTAGTGTGTGTTCATTTCAATTATGATTGACATTTTTTTTTTTTTCTATTTTTCATGTTTGGTGAAGTTTTCTATATCTTTACATTGAATAGTCATGTTTTAGTGATCAACAATCTTTAGTGTGTGTTTAGCTCTATTATGGAAGTTTGATATATAGTAGAATGATTATTCTAAATATATAAGTACACTAAAATATGATATAACAATAAGAAGTTCAATTCCATTAAGAAAGTTTTAAGATTCAACAATCAAGAAGAAAACTCTAGGTCCCATAAGGCATTTGCAGTTTTGAAGGTTTAGTGGTATGCTCAATTCTGAGAGTTGCATATACCTAAACAAGTTGAACTTTGAATTATTTTGACCAACTCTATATATTAGTGGATATTTAATACTAATTTCATATGCGTTTTCTAACAACATGTGCATTCAAGAAAGGAAAAGAACTATTAAATTTATCAACTTTTTTGTAACTTGCACCAGGCACTCTCCAATTACATCCTGAAAAGCCTTGTTCTAGTTGTTTATATCATCACTGAGATTGGAATATTGATAAGTACAATGAATGCTCTTGTGCAAATGTCTTGCTAGATTAGACATGACATCAACCATTTCTACAAAAGATTGTGACTTTGACTATTGTGGAAGGATAACACAAATTTCAATAATTATATTAATATGCATTTGAGGTTACAACACCACATTCTTGTAATTAAGATGTTTAATAAGCATGGACAATAGAAAATGAGTAGAATGGCATACAAATTGATTAGTAGAAAAGAATGAAATATCATAAAATATTAAAATGAAATGGTGAAGTTAGCATTTGGAAATAGTAACTATAATATTTCCTTATAAATTATAATTTAACCAAAGTATTTTGAAAGTAAAATTTAACAAATTAATAGATATCATATATAAACCTAGCTAAAAATGTAGCCAATGAAGTTTGACTTTTGCACATTGTAATTTGCAACAAAGATTATAAATTTTAAATTATAAATGTTACATACTTTCTCCATTAAGTGTTTTATGTAATATAGACTTTACTATCCTTTGCTTCCTCCTTGTAATATTATTCAACATATCACCACACTCAAAAGAAATAATGAGAATAGTTCATGAATCAATGTATACTTTAGAATGATCTACTATTCAAATTCTTCTTCATGTCTCCCAATTTACAAAAAAAGTTATCAAATACAATGAAACATGATTGTAAATAAATAGAAACAATAGAATACCTTAGAGAAGAATAATTTGAGTCAATTCCATAGAAATCCATTCTTTAAAATACTTCATACATTGTAGCTAAATGAGTTTGACTATGGCATCCATCTACATTACCTAAAACAAAGATATTCACAAAGTTAGTTGTCATGTTATCACATGATAACATTCATTAACACATTAATTTCATTAGAACATTCACCTTAACATTGAAACATAAGATTCATTAGAAAATTCCCATTCACATTCAATAGAACATAAATAAAAACATCTATACATAAACATTAGTCATTATCAAATAATTTAGTTAAATATGTTACATAAGTTCACATGAATATTTTCTTTTTTCTTTTTTTCTTTTTTTTCCTCTATATTGTTGTAGAGGCATATCAACATCGTCGTTGATATTTCTTCTCACCCATGGATGTACATTGACTATCCTTTGTAAATGTTGGTCCACTGCAATAACATATAAAAGAGTTAAATTTAAAAAATTGAGACTTTATAGATTTTAAAGAATATTGTAGTGCTCTTTACCTTGTCCAACCACATCATCTTTCCTACTAGCTTGGAGCTCAATACACTCATCATTGGCATCCCCTGCAACCATAATACAAGATGTTTTATTAATCCCAGAACATATTATAGTTAAATTTGTATTACTACACCAAATTCAATTTAAAATGTTTACTTGTATTAATAATTTAGAAATAAAAAATTGAATAGAATTTTTTTAGTTGTATATACATTGATTTTATTCTTCATCCATCTCATCATCAGGATCATTGTCACTCCACTATCCTAGTCATCGTCATCATAGTCATCATCATCATCATATTGATCATTAGAAGCATAATCATCATGATCAATAGAAACATCATTTTCTTTAGGAGCATCACTAGCAATAACACTATTTACCTTCCACTTGGATCATGTCTAACAACAAATGACCAACCTAGGTTATGTGGAATATTTCAGAAAAATATCTACTTACATTGGCTTGAAATAACGTAGAGCTCATCTCCAACTAGCTCAAACAACCTTGTATTGATCATTGGAAATCCATTCTCATGCTCAATTATAGTTCTATTAGGATCATTTTGATCGATTCATAGTCCTTAACATTTAACAATAAAGAGAACTAATTTGAAGGAATTAAGGTCACAATCAAGTATATCAACCAAAATTCTATAGTATCAATTTTGAGATTTTTTAGGATGTAAGTCATTTCTAGATGAAATATTGATCGCCTGGAAGACTGCACTTATGCCAAAGTCACAAGTTCTCTTCACGTCATCTAAATCTTTGATATGAAATTTATAACCATTACAGAACATAGTCTTGTTGTGTTTCACCTATAATAATGTCAAACATGTATAAATTATTCCATTATGAGCTCAAAAATATATAGTTGATTAACAAACTTATAAGTACGTGGAGATCTCTTAAACCATATGCTAAATCTATTTCCTTTTGTATAACATTGGGATCTCCATTAAAATGAGCTTGTTTAACCAATGAAGACACAAATTCCAATTTTAACCTATGACCAAAATGTTGACATCATTCAATCCTTACTATCATCAAATCTTGATTGTTTGCAATAAACAAATATGTTGCATCCCTCTCTTTAGCAGTTGTACAAAATAAAATAGGTCACTTAGAACATATTAATATTTAATATTAAGAATTAATTAACTGCAATAAAATCTCATAATTTATTACCTTTCACTTTCATAGATCTACCTTTCCCCACCTAGTACCACCTTTTGATTTTTTTAATATAGTCAAGATCCCAAATGTGATCTATATTGGTCTTTGTTGCAAGTTTAGGAAGATATTGAGCAACTTACACTATCATCTGGTATGTCATATATCCCTCAATCATAGAATCCTCAGAACATGCTCTTTTCTGAATCAAACCATTCAAAAATTTAGGGTTTCTCTCAACCATACACATTGACCTAGGTTGTATAGGTCCACACAATTCAATTTCCTCAACTTGGTGTATGAGGTAGTGTTCTTGTGCATTGAAAAAAGTTGAAGGTAAACACTTTTTCATTTCACACATTAGTAGAGAAATTTTTTTCTTCCAATACTTTATATCTTCTTTATGGATTTCTTTAGATGACAACCACCTACAATAGATTCAAGGCGTAAAAACATATAAATATGAGTCTTTATAATATATTACTTGTTTGATATATTGAACAAATATGACTACTTACCTTATGTATTTTCCAAGATCATATATCACTTGTTTGATATTATTGTTGAAGTTGTTTGGGAGCAATAAGGGTAGCACATATTGCAACAATTTTTAACTAATAATTTCATTCTTTTCCAATATAATACAATGAAAATTGATTTTATTTTCACAAATATATTATAGATACAAAAGACCATGACTTACCTTGATGAAGGTATGCCAATCATGTGTTTCTAGCCCAACACCAAATTTACTTTTCTTTGATATGAGATTGCTTATATTTGTAGCAAATCCTATAGGAAATCTCATTTTTTGTATGATTTCTTTTATTTGCATGACTTTGTTGCTTCATTAATAACTAAGGAAGGGCACTTGCATTAATTCGGTCTCCATTGCTATTTGATTCAATGACATTTTTTCATTACATTATTGGAATCATGAATGCCACTAAAAATTTTGGCATTTTTTTCTTTGTCACACCTTCCATCCAATATTCTTTATTGTGTCACTATTACATTATTTCCAATATGCATGGTATCAAAAAAATGCACAATTTGTAGCTACTCGTGAGAGGGCAGCCTACTAAATTATCTGGGATAACATTTTTTTCCCTTTGGAAGGTGGTCAGTATTGATGCCTTGATAACCTCAAATTATATTATATTCCAACTACCATAGGTGAGGTGTCATTCTTTGTGGCTTTCATGTAGTCTCTTCTTTCCTATTGAAAAGATGTTCTTTGACACTTCAAAACTTATTTTTTTGTGGAGGAATTGTCTATTCTCATCAAATACCTTCTTTCTTAAACTTTTGGAATGACAAGATTTCATCTTTGGACCACACATTGGACATTCAAAATTTCCCTTTGTTTGAAGACCTACAAGATAATGATACAATTGTATTAAATATGTTCATTTTTGGAATTAGTATTGTCATGTAGAACTAGATTTTAGCATAACATACCACATAATTGTGTTCACCCTAGGGCATCATGAATTGTCCACACAAGCATTACATGGAATTGAATTTTTTTTCCAATTGGTCTAGAGATATCATACATAGTGAAACCATTCCATAACACTAGCAACTTGTCGATAAGAGGTGCAATATATACATTCATAGATTTCACTTGGTAATTACCTAGTTAAATGAACAACACCAGATAATTATTGTGGTCATTTCACTCCAAGACTTATAATTACATGTAGGTAACAATAAAATAATTAAATACCTAGAACAATCACTACCAACATAATGTGCTTCCTCTTTATTACCATCCATAGAGGAAGGTTATTCTTGATAACAAAAATAGGCTAGGCTGAGTAAATGTACCTCATCTCTCTCTATATGGATTGACACTATTAGTTGCTAGAGAAAGCCTAAGATTTCAAGGTTCTTTAAAGTGTGGCCACTTTTCCTCTATATCCTTAAATGTTGAACCATCCATAGGCATTCAAATAATATCATCTTGACTTCTATTGTGTGCATGGTAATCCATAAACTATGCCAAGTTACTACACTAGAATAATAGTTTGAGACATGTAATAATGGGGATGTAAGGAAAAACCTTGCAAGGCACCATTTTTGTCACTTCATCATCTCAATATCTACTCATATGGCATTCTGTCATGCCAAAAAATTGGGGCAAAAACACATCAATTTTTTTAAAGTGATAAAAACTATATTTAATACATGCTAACATCAAATGTGTTGTGAAAAGATGACGACAAGATTAGTTTTGAATTATAAGGTTTCATAATTAGTTTAAAGAGCTCAATGGTTTTGGTCTTTGATTATAATCTTGATTAGGATAACGGTAAGTTTTAGTACTCATAGAGGATTTCATTCTTTTCTTCAAGAGTTAGACAACTATTTGAACTTTGATTACATTTCATAGGGATATAGGGTCAGTAGTCTTACACACTACACGAGTTTGAAACCTTAAGTCCTAACACTACAAGAACACTTAGTTTGGGTTGAATGAGTTTATTGATTAAACATTAGGTTCAAATTACAAAGGTACAACATGAAGTTCAAACTACATTTTAGGGTTTCCAAGTTCCTAAATTGACTACGATACTATCCCTTTTAACACAATACTAGATCAATCCTTAGGAGAATCTAATTCTGCATTTAAAGGTTAATCCACCATAATATACTAATAATTAATTATGGTTGTTATCATTTTATAACCGATTTGGATCTAATTAAAACCATTAAAATATTCACCATAAGACTAATTACAACATTTATTTTATCTTCTAACATAATCAAACTTATCCCATCAAGTTATATAGTTAACCTTAATCTATAACACTTTCAAAGCATTAACATCTTTTGATTTTCAAATTTCTAACTTAAGCCCCATATATTTAATTAGTTATTATTTGTTAAAAGTCATCGTATAATTATTAAGATATTCAAAACAAGTCATCAAGTAATAACCCATCACTATACAAACTTAAAACCACGGTCTCAAGACATTTCTTATCACTATGCAATTCTAAGTCATGGCCCTTCTATAACCAAAACCCATTTAGTATATTCACAAACAATAATATATTTAAATTCAAATATATTCTAAAGTGTGATTCCTAATATACTAGATTAAGTTTACTATCTCATAGTAACTATAAAACAATATTTAGCAGAGAAAAAATAATATAATGGAATAGTCTTAATTCCAATCATATTTCAAATACATAATAATTAACAGTAAATACTAATTATATGACACCCCATTTTAAGCTTTATTGATTTTAAATCCTAAATATAAAATTTCATTTTCTGACTTATATGAAAAAAACTAAATTTCAATGCACTAAATAAAATCCATTTATTCCTAAGCTAGAACAATCATGCCCTAACCCTTATTAGCTAGAAACCCATTAATCTCATTATTCTTTGGTCAACTTTCCTTTATAACAGAAGATCTATTAAACACATTAAATTCTTATTATTTAAATCCTAACTTTTTTATTAACTACTAACCATCATTAATAGTTACTAAAATAATCCTAACCAACCACATAATAACAATTAAGAAAAAAAAAACTTCCCTAACTTCCTACTCCATCTACCTACTTAGCCCTTTCCAACTTTTTCCCCACATCTTGGTGCACTTTACCAAGTGGTGAGTGTTGCCCAAGGGTGATGCACCTATCCCATGCTCATAAGTTGGGCGATGTCTATCCAATATAATATATGCATCAAATTTGATGTTTTGTAAAAAAAATTATTAATTAATTTAAAAGTCACACAATAATGGTTCTGTGACTTTTAAATTAATTAATAAATTAAAGAAAACATCAAATCTAGTGCATATATTCTGGTGGATAGACATCACCAACTTCTTGTACCTACAATTAATACTTATATTAGAACTTGTTGCTTTTTCTAGTGAACCTTTGTAAGTGATTTAAGATCCTAAAGCTAACCTTTTGGCTTCCCCACATTTATGAAGCTCTTTGTAGAACTCATAGAGTTTGAGATGGTCTAAAAGTGTCATTTTAAAACAATCACCTGATACCCACCACCAAGACCCCTGAATAGTACATTTTGCACAAATGGACCAAACAACAAGGAAAAAAATGATTAACTATTAGTACATGTACGATCGACTATTAGTACATGCACGATCATTTTTTGGGGCTTTTTATGGCCCTAATTGGGGTGGGGGAGGTAGTATATGCATCGAAGTATAATACGATGTTCAATTAAACATAAACTATGTAGAAGATCTAATAATTATCATCTTTGAGTAAAAAATAATAATTTTATTTACTTTTCTTATATTTTATTAAAAAATCTAAAATTTATTTCATGTATAATCATTGTCACACATATAGAAAAGTGAATATGTTGTAATAGCTTTTTTCATTAATTTTTTTATATATATGTCAATCACCCCTAGCTACTAGATTTCTAATCCAATGATTAAATTACATAAAAAAACATTGTACTCATCTCAATGATTTCACACTACAATATTCGTAAGGGCTTTGAGTTAGACTCTTGGAACAACTAAAATCTAAAGATCACCAATTAATTCTTAGTAGGCCTTGCAAGGTTTCAAACATGGGATCTCTACATAATCATTGGAAAACAAGGCACAAGAGAATTAATTATTTGGCCCTCCAAATAGAAAAGATAACCTTTTTTTTAGCACAAGTTCTTATTTAGATAAAAGCTCAAGATTAATCATTTGTAGAAAGGAAAAATGAGGGTGGGAAAAGCTTACAACATAATGGTAACTTGTGAGCCTCTTATCTAAGAGGCCTTGGATTTGAGTCTACTTGAGTTTAAAACATAATACTAACTAATCTAAACAAATGATAATTAATCTAGGTTTGAGCCATTATCTATCAAAAGAAAACAAAAAGGAAAAATGAAGGCACACTAAAAATTAGACAAGAATGGTATATCTATATATAGTAGAAAAAAAATTATTTTCTTATAAATCTTTGGTTTTTGAAATTCTTGTTGAGATATATAAAGGAATATATATATATAGAGGGAGAAAGTAGAGACAATGGGATAGATATGGAGATAGAAAAATAGAGTGAAGTGGAAAGGGAGAGAGGGAGAAGATAGTACGGATATTGAGATAAAGGTGGAAAGAGAAATAGAGGGAGATGGGAAGAAAAATACCCAAATATTGCAAAAAAATGAGAGAAGAGGAGAGAAGGGGAGAGAGGGAGGGACAGAGAGAGAGAGAGAGAGAGAGAGAGAGAGAGAGAGAGAGAGAGAGAGAGAGAGAGAGAGAGGAGAGAGAGAGAGAGAGAGAGAGAGAGAGAGAGAGAGAGAGAGAGAGAGAGAGAGAGTAGGGATGGATGATATACATATATAAACTAAGACAAAATGCGAAAAGAAGATATATTTAATGATACAGATAGAAATATATATAAAGAGAGGTAGATACAAGATATATATAGAGATGGAAAGGCATGGAGAGATAACAAGACAAAGATAGAGATAGAGGGAAGGATTGGGGAATAAATATGGAGAGATGATTATATAGTGAGAAGATAGGACTAAACTAGATAAAGAGATATAGATATATCAAGAGGTTAAAACAAAAAGAGAAAGAGGATGAGAGGGAAGGAAAAATAATGAGAAAAATATTTAATAGACCTTCCATAATGGGACAAATATTTACTTGACCTTCCATACCTCTATGGTGTACCTATTGCACACTCAAGCGTGATTGCTAGTTTACAGTAAAATCAGTCATATGCTCACTTTCTAGTATACCACATTTTCTTGGTTTGCAAGTTGTCTTATTGTTTAAATCAAGGAGAAAACTTGAATATGAGATTATGGGTACAACTATCCAAAATCTAAGGCCAACTCTGGTACTTATATCCAGTTTGATAAATAAAAATTCATGACAGTTCTTAAATATGGTATACTAAGGAACATATTAAGTTAGAAATATGAGTTAACTTTTACTATTTAACTAAGAGTTAGTGTGTGATGTTTGAACCAATTCTAATTTTAGGTAGCCCACATCCCACACTAAGGAGAAATTTAAGTAAGGAAAAAGGTTAGTCCACTTTGACTATTTAACACTTTTAGTCTAAGAGTAAGTAGTTAGTGTGTGATGTTTAAATCATCCGTAATTTCAAGTAACCCTTAAAATTTACACACTAAGGAAAAAATTAATTTCATAAATTAGAAGATGGGAAGAATAGTGCATGCAAAGTAGAGTAAATAGTACTTATAGGTTAAATTGTTTTATAACCAAGGAGTGTCTCCAATATCCCCCAGCAACGCATTTTGAGACCACGGCGAAACTAGTTCCTTATTGTTACAAGTAAAATTATATAACTTACTTTTTTCTTCAATACTAAAGAAACAAATTAAATTTGAAAAAAATAGTGAAATATGATTATTTAAATTAGTTATACAAACTTGTGTTCCTTATAAAAATATATTAAAAAATAATTAATATAGATAACCTATTACTTTATGTTTGATAATTAGCAGTGAGACTTATCTTAAATAATTAGATAGACCATCTCTATACAATTAAATTTAAAGTATGACTCATTACATGAACTATTCCAATATAAACGTTTATAAAATAACTCATATAGGTAATTTGTCCCCTAGTTTTTTAATGATAATTAGCTGACTCAAATGCACCACAAAATTACTTGTGCATTTTGCAGGCCCTAAAAAGTTTTTTCATTAAACTCCATTAGTGTTTTATTTGGAGTCTTTTTCCAATATTCCTACCACTTTTGCTCTTTTTCTTTTTCTTTTTTGGACTTTGAATGCAAAACTTTCTCTTTTTTGTACTAATGATAAACATTTTGTTTGTGGTTGTAGTAGAGTTATTTATCTCACTCCATTGGAAGGGCGTGGTCCCATGCTATCATCTTGCTAAAATTCTTAGGCAGACTTTTCTAATAGATTCTCAAGTTGTTTTTATATATCTATATAGATAAATATAGGGTGGGTGAGAAAGTTTATTTTAATTAATAAATTGAATTTAACTCCTCTAAATGTTGAATTTTATTGTGTAAAGTTTTTTTTTAATTCGAAGAATTTGATAAGAGATTAAGATTGTAGCAAAATTTGATATAAGAATGTGTTAGTTGTAGATTTCTATTCAATGTATATTTGGAGGATGAAATAGATTTCATTTTTTATATGGTATAGTTTATTTGGTTACATGAATATATGTTTGTAAGCTCGATAATGTCTAGATGTGTGAAATGTATATAAGATGTTGATATAATTTTTGGTGTGATAATTGTTGTAAGATTCTATCAAAATTACATTTATGAAATAAAATTACATTTTTTTATATTTTGTGGTTCATTTTATAAAGAATCTTGAGATTATAAAAGACATTGTTTTGGATGTATAGACAACATATAATCTTTGATTATTATTATAGTATTGTTAATGTTTTGTTGGAGCCTATGAGGGATGTGAGATTTATTATTATGATCGTTTATTTTTTATTAATTTTCTACTACTAAAAAATAAATTGAAGTGATTAATAAGAGGTTAACAAGGTAAAATAATTTATTTTGATATGGTGATACTTTTAGAACTATATTACACGTATGGTTGTAGGTGAAATCTTTTCTCTTTGATCTCTATGGCCCATTTTGAAAGAGAAAAAGTGGTTGCAAAATATAATGGTTGAGTGTATAGGCCATTGGCACTTTTTAATCATTGTTAAATTCATAATTAATATCTTGCATCCGTTATGGTTATAAAAATATTGGTAGGTTTAGTAGAATATTTATTATGTGCCAACAATCTGGTTTGGATCTCTCCTCACTAACAAAATAACTTATACAATGGTTTTTGAGAATAACTAAAAGAGGGAATGGGTAGTGATAGGATTCAAAGGAGATTGTTCCCATGAGAGGGGAGTGATGGAAAGAGAAGTAGGTGAAACTCACCATAACAATTAATAGTTTCATTTCTATTTTGAACATACAAATATCAAACATGGATTTATGTCCCAATATTTGAAGCATTTGGAAATCCATCAAGGAAATTAATTTTCACGCAAAATGGAGATAGATGATTGGTTGAAACAAAATTCTATTTGATCTAGGCCTACTATTGGGAAGAAGGAATGTCTTCAATCTAACCTATTGATAAAGTTGTAGCACATTACTATAAAATAAAACTTACACCTTATTTCTATATATGGCATTGAGAGGAGACCAACAATGTAATCAATGTTAATATTAATATTCATACTATAAGAGTTATATTTGTTTCATATAGAAATAAATATTTAATAGTTATCTAAAATTCCACAACATAAATCAATCTCCACAATTTTCAAAAAATGATATGATGCCATTGGTACTTAATGAGACTTGTGTAATTTACCACCACCCTAATGTTTAATTTTATTCTTTGCATAATATTTCTATAAATACCCTTTCTTGATGTTACAAAAAAAGAGAGTTGTTTATGGCATACATCATTCCTTTTTTGAATTAAAATACTATACTATAAATGAAGTTTTTTAATCAATATTGTAGAAACCTAAAATCTTTCTTGAGATAATTAAATAAATATTTATAATATTTATAAATTAATTTATCAAAATTCTTCTATAGTTAAAAACATATTATGTAATTCATGATCCGTATATTTTTAATCTTAACCCTCCATTTAATTCATATGGATCAAACTCTAAATTCATCTATACATGTGACAAATATCACCTCTCTTTTCATTCACCTATTCAACCTAAAGTGTCTAGCCTCAATGAATTGAAAGATGTATTACTAAAGGTAAAAAATTATTAGCTACCAATAAATTTAATTTCTTCATTCCAATGAACATAATAGTATTCTTCTTTTTTGGATACCTTAGATTACCTTAGCTATACCTTATCATTTTAACTTTTATATCAAATATTTTATTTTCAATATGTAATTGACATTGATGAAAATATTTTGAAGCCACTAGGGTTTCATGGGCCTCTTGTGTTTGCTTGCATATGGCTCTTTGTCTGAGCTCTCCTTCTATGTTCTCCATTTGTCATACTGCATTTAGTGTAGGATTTTTCAGGGTTAATATTATAATGGCCTCAACCAGCAGCAACCTAGTAGTTGATGGGTAAAAGGATAGATTTGTGTCACCATTTAGGATACCAAAACCAGTTTTGGTCAAATATCATTTCTCTATCAAAACTTATTTTTTTTCAAAAACTAAAAATACTTTTTTATAGATCTTAGATTTAAGATCATCATTATATATTTTTTTGAGTGTTCTGATTAGTTAAAATATGTTATAATTTAAAAATATTATAAGTTGATATTGAAACATTTTAGAAGATTCTCCTTCAAAAAAGCAAAAAAATAGTAAATCATATCAAAAAAAAAATTTTAATTATATTTATCTCTAGAGGAGAGAGTCTTCTTCATGAATATGTAATTGTTTTTCAAGAAGGTGTAAATTTGATAGGGAAGTATTGATGGGAAGAAAAAAAGCAGTGGATTCTGATAAGGTCAAGCTTGAGCACTTATAACAAAGAAAATATACATCAAAAATAATTACTTCTTTATTTGTTCTCTAGCTATGTATGTCATCTATAAGATATTTTTAAATCATAACAAAAAAAGATGATTTGCATATACTTAGTTGATAGGAACTACACCCTATAATTTTTACAGTTAAAAAAGGGACTTCAAAATAAACGAAAATGAATAAATTATTACTCAAAAAAGTTATTAAAATTATAGGCATAAAATTCATCCAAATCTAGACATTTTATCAGTTTACATCGTCTTCAAATTCTAAACACAAATACCATTTGTTTTGTCATTAATGTTGAACTATAACATTCTGATATCCCATTTCTTTATAAAAGGTGACACAAGTTTGTGTTTTTACCCTAATATTTGTGTTTGTGTTGCTACTTCAAAAAGCCATGATGCCTCCATTAAACAAATGTCCTCACAATTTCATCCTGAATGTCTTCCATGAGGTAATCCTAATCTTATCATTCCTCTACAAGAATTTGGTTCTGCATGTTGATGGTTAGAACAACATACTTTGATAAGGTATTTTGTCGGCAGGACTTCTCTTGAAGCCATGCTTTGAGAATGGGTTAACAAGAGTTGTACTCCTTATGGAGTCTACCTTGATGCTATGCAAAACATTACCAAAGGTTATTCTATTCCACTTTCAGTAACTTGTCCCAAGCTAATGCAGTTTTTGGCAATGGCCCTTGGTTAGTTCATTCCTCCTTGCTTGTGGTTCAAAGATGATCACGAGAATTTATAGTATCTGATGGCAAAAAACTTAGGGTGCCTATTTGGATTAAGTTCCTTGGTCTACCCTTTTTTTCTAGGCATTTGTTGAGTTCATTTCGAATACTCATGGAAAATTTGTTACTATAGAACATAATAATTTTTTCAATGCTTGCCCTCAAGAATGTGTTTGCCTTGAGGTTCATCTCTACAAGGATCTCAAGGATTCTATAGATATTTAGGTTGGTTCCCACACCTTCTCTTAGAAGGTGCTCTATTTGAACCTACCCAATACCTATTATAGGTGTGAGTCAATTGAACACAAGATTAGGGATTGCCCTTTATCAATATCTAGGGTTAAAACACCACCTAAGGATGCTCCAGTTAAACAAACAGAAGGTAAAAAAAAGGAGGAATG
Source organism: Cupressus sempervirens (assembly GCA_028749045.1). Taxonomy (NCBI): domain Eukaryota; kingdom Viridiplantae; phylum Streptophyta; class Pinopsida; order Cupressales; family Cupressaceae; genus Cupressus; species Cupressus sempervirens. The sequence goes on along the minus strand of CM053787.1, from coordinate 273,276,439 downwards.
GACCATTACTAGGTGTAAAGGAAAGGCTTTGTTAGCTTCCAATAAGATGTATGTTTTTGCATCTTCATTACTCCTATATAGATAGGAGTGCAAACCTTAGCCATTACAAGGTCGACGACTAAAGTCAAATCCTATTGTTTCACAAGTTTCATGCACAATTATTTCATAGGTGATCAATGCAACTGCAATAGCTACCATCCTTATTGTGGTTCACACTCCTCTTGTTGCCTCTTCCATTATGACACAAAATGTGCAACATTCTCGCAGTCCTCCTAAATATGCTATGGAACAAAAAGAGAAGTGGTGAGCTATCATTCCAAGAGAGAATCCTTCTAGTTTCACCCTAACTTTTACTTTTTTACAAAATGGTTGTACTCCTCTCTCAAGGATGAAGAAGATATGGAGGATTTTTTATGAATTTTATATCATTGAATGTGTGAGGTCATATAGACCTCTCCAGAAAGTACTATGTCAGGGATACCGATCATAGACTTGGAAATTTAGATTTCCTATGCATGCAAGAGGTTTAAATCTTTGGTTTCATGCTTTCCTCTGCATGTCACATCATTTGGCTAGACAACATTATATTTTCTTCTTAGTATGAAACTAGTAGAGGCACTGTCATTACTCTTCTGTCACCTCCTCCTCATGTTTTTATTATTTCACATGGTTCTAACCCAATGCACTGAATTATTTAGATTTTTCTTTCTATCAATAATCATTCCTTTCATATGGTTAATTTTTATGCTTCCAATGATGTTATGAAAAGATTTCAACTTTGGTGCTGGATGGTTGACAACTTGCCTCCAACTACTGATGTGCAACAATTTTAATATGGTTGGGTTGGCTTCTAAAAAATAAGTCATTTGTCCTTTTCATTGGATATCTAGGGAAAGGGAAGTGTGGTACTACATGCATAATAAATTGTGCCTTTTTTATCCCAATAATAACTGCCACCAATAGAGTGGGGTCTGGCACACTTGGTCTAATTTCAAGATGGCTCTAATCACATATTAAAACATATCAATTGTGCTATGATTACTACTTGATATTTTTTTCCTTTTCTAAGGACTAAGAGTTACATGTCATTCCTCTATCAGATGTGACATTATCAAACCACTATCCCATTTATTTTTCTATTTCTTGGAAAATTGTTGTCCAACAAGTTGTCAAAACACAATTTTTCCTCAACACATCAATGCTGACAAATTCTTCCACTATTTCTCATGTCCTATGTGTCTGGAATTTAGATCCATTTCCCCACTCTCAAATAGGTTGGATTCAATCGTGGAATAATTTTGTTACTAGAATTGCTAGATTTCTTTGCATCTATGGGAGGTAGTTGCTAGTTTTTAGAAAAGGTCTTATGAAGCTAACACCAAGGCCCTAATGAAGGCTTCTAAAGTTCTTATTCTTAAACCATTTGATGTTGATTTGTAAATATAGCATACCAAGCTTTGCCATGATAAATAGATTGTGGATAACTATGTTGTTCAGGGGGCCCAAATCATAGATTGTGGATAACTATGTTGTCGGTTGGAAGTTGGTGTTAAAGATTCTAAAGAGTTCTTCCAAGCTCCCAAAGCCCATCATACCAACTTTGGGATTAAAAAAATTAAAAAGGGAAATACTATTTTGTCCAATCTCCTTCACATCTTGTAAGATTTTGTACATCTTTATGAAAATATTTTTGCTTTGTAGGGAAATTTGGTTTCTTAAGAGGAAGCTCTCAAAAAGTGTATTTCTATTACTCACCATCAGGGACCTCAAAGAGGTTGTCTTTTCTATGGAAAATGCCAATTTTCCTAGGTCTAATGGGTTCCTTGATAAATTTTAGAAACACCATTGGGAGTCTATTGGTAACTGGTGGCCCATCACCTTGCTTAGTGTGTCATACAAGGTCATTGCTAAGGTGATATCTCTTAAGATATACATTTCCTTCCTTTAATTGCGCAACTATAGAAAACTAGTTTTATTAAGTCCAAGTATATTCTTGAAAACATCATTGTTGTTTGGGAAGGCATGAAATGGGCTCACAAATCCAATTAATAGACTTGGTTTTTGAAAATTTATTTTGCCAAAGCTTATTCAATCAAATTGAATGACTCTTTATTTTGGTTATCCTTCAAGATTTGGGTTTCAGCCCTAACTTTCTTTAGTCTTTTGTGATGCTCTTTTGAGATGCTAATGCTTCTATTATGATTAATAGTTCTCAATAAAAACCCTTTGAGCTCTTTTGGTCTATCCAGTAGGGCTTCCCTCTTTATCTAGCTATGTATGTTCTTTTTGTTGAAGGGTTTGGTTACTTACTAGCCCACTCTATTTCTTCTAGTTTGGTTCATGGCATTTCCTTTCCTAAGTCTATTTCCAAACTTGTCAATGTGCACTTTGCTAATGATTCTATTCTCACTCTTCTAGAGGACAAGGAAAACATCATTAATGCCTTACAATGCTTGGACACCTTTTGTCAAGCTTTTGATTTGGCTATTCTATGGCATAAGATGTTTTTCTATATGAAATATTTTCTTCCAACCCCACCTTGGCTTGCTTAATTTGAGTTGAAATGGGTCACTCACAGGGAGATTTTCCACTTTCTAGGTATTCCCTTTGCTTTTCAAGCTTCACTAGTGGACTTGTAGATTGTTGTGCTCATGAAAATTGAAAAGAAAATGACTCCTAGCTTACTAAACCCCTTTCTCTTGTGGTGAAATTCTAGATTTTCTTAAAGGTGTTGGCAGTTACTCATGTATATTACTCCTCATGTTGGGCTCCTTCTAAAGCCTCTTACCATAAGTTGGAACACTTACTCTATGACTTTCTATAGGAGTCTAGTTCTGATCACCATGGCTTTCACCAAGTTGCCTGGAATTTTTGTTGTCTTCCCCAAAGAGTCTAGAGGTCTTGGCCTTATTTCCACTCATAAACAAGGGCTCACACTCTATTCTCAGTGGATTATTCATGTTATCACTAGTGATGAGTCTTGGAAAGTGTTGGTTTGACACTACATCACTTTTGAATTTCTTGTTAATAGGCCTGGATGGAAAGGGATTGGCTTTCAAATCATTCTCATCATGTAGGAATCTATTCATATCCAAGGCTCTTTTGTTATCAAGAGCATATGGAAAGCTTGGGAAGTTGTCAAGCCTTGGCTTTGCTAGGCTAGTAATGGGTTTTATGATGGGATTTCTTTGAATTAGCAAACCTTTGGTGGTCCCTAATGTTTACCATCCAAGGTGTTCCTCTAGCCAAGATCCTAGGTTCTAGTGCTCTATGTATTTTCAAATGCAACATCAAGACTCCTAAAGACCTATTTTGTAGGGTCTCTATGAGTCTTAGATCTTGGAAGGATATGCAAGACCAATTTCATCTAGCTTGTCCTAATTGATAGACCGTTAATCTTTTGCTCTCTATAATTCTAGATTATTTAGTTCACAAGGTGAGAATTTAGTCTGTTTAACATTGGTGGAAAGATTAGAAGTGGTATCTTGTAATTCCCTTCTCTAGTTACAAGCCAAGCTTAGGATATCGATGGCTTTCTCCCCATCTTCCCACAGTGGATACTCTCAACCAGTGATGGAATTTTTACTCTTCTCCTTATCACTAGAGGATGTATTCTGATGCTATCTAGGGTGCTATCACTGAGCCTAAGATTTCCCATTTTGCATGGTGCCTGCTATTTCAAGGGCTTCCCCTTGGGCCACGACTCAAGCATATTGGGATTCCTGATCCTTGGTGTCCTTTTTGTGGGCATGCTAAATCATTTTTGCATATTTCTTGGTTCTAAAGGCATGCTTAAAATTACTAGCATTAGATACATGACTTTTTAAAGCCTTTTAGATGAGAACCCTTTTCTTGGCATATGATTGTGTTGGGTGATTCCCTTAGGATCCCTAGGAAATTTACCCATATTTGGCATACCTTGAGGATGTAGATTTTGTTTACTTTATGGAAGGATAGGAATGTTAAATTTATTTGCTCATAACATTCTTGATATATCAATGTTTCTATAGACACTAAAGCATGCATTTGTAATAATGTCATGATGCAGGTTTAGGTCTAGGCTAATAAAGTGGCTCTAGAAGTGGTCCACCTTTAGGAGTTACTTAATAATTGGGGTAATACACCCTACATGGTTTCCAGAGTACCTCTCAACACCTCAATTGACCATACTCCACCGGGGGGCCATCGCCAGGTGTGAAGCTCCTCTACTTTCCACTCATACATGCCACATTCACAAGCTTCCCACCACCGCTATCCTAGTGGTGGTGATGGTAGTTTGCAATGTCGTTGTTTGGTATCTCTACCTTATTGTGGCTTTAGTTGGTCCCCATTTCTAGTAGCTTCCCCTCCTAGTGCTCCTCCTATTGATTATGGCAAGTGGCCTTTCCACCTAAATTTGGCTATCACTCTGCCAAAGAAAAGGGAAAAGATAATGACAAGGTTATTGATGATGTTGTTGATGAATAGACTATTCCTAGTTCACCTGCTAATCCTAGGGATGACTAAGATTTTAATGATTGTGATGAACCACCTCCCTTGATTGGCACTAATTTGGTAGCCTGAGGGGTTTCTAAATAATTTTTTATCAATAGTTGATGATTCCAGTTACTATCGTGTGAACTCTCGTGGGGTGATGTTGTATCCCCTAGCCCCTTTTTTGTGAATTTGTAACTAGTATATTAATTTATTAATAAAAATGACTATTCATTAAAAAAAATGTTTAAAGATGGAAATAATACAAAGGTACTTCAAAAGTTGTAGTCATGATATCTCTATCTTCTATGAAAGGCCCTTATAAAAATGACAGTCTATGTATCTATCTATCCTACATTTTATTTTCCTCTTTCATCTTGTTGGCTAGAGTAGATAGAAAATTCCAAGAGGGCCTATGTATAAATTTTGTTGTCACACTTTCACAATCTAGTATTTAAAGTGAAAGATACACATGCAATGCAAGTTACAAGAATGAAAGGCTCTTTCACCATCACTGCCAAATCACAAGAGTGGCTTTTATTTCTCTCACCCATGTAATAATAAATGGTAATGATTGCTCTAGTGGTAGTCATTTCCATTTCTGCCTTTTATAACGGTTGATTGATATATTTAGCTTAGATTCTTTCATATTGAAAATGCCTATGGTTGAAAACTAAAGTAGGAAATGTAGAGTTTAATATAACTTATGTAAGATTTTTAAATTTAAGAATGCATGTGTATTTGATAAATAATAGTTTGCTTGAGTTATAATTTAAAATTGGTATTGAATTGAAATTATAAAAAAAAAATTATAAGTAATCAGTCAAGAAGCCTAGATTATTTAATATTCATTTTATTGTTATTGATAGATTAATTATTATTATGTGTTAATCTCAAGTAGATTCGAACCCAATACCTCCCAATGAGAGGCTCACATTTTATCGATATGTTGTAGGCTCTTGCCTAAAATTATAACATTTATTATCATATAAAATTAATTTTAATTTTTTATTAAATTATTTTATATAATTACAAATATATATTAAATATAAACATCATATGTATGTTTTAACCTAAAAATATTAGTTACACTTTTTAATTTAATATTATTTATATATTATGAAAAGTTATATTTATAATATGAATATTAATGTAATGTATATGTATAATTTTATATATAACATTTAACTTATATGTAACAAAATTTTTAGTATTTTTAGTCTTTTAAAAATTAAAATTACAATTTTATAAAATTAATTGTAGACCAAACATTTTGTCGAAAAAGAAAAATATGGAAGAGCCCTCCAAAAAATAGCTCCTATAACACCAAATCAAATTAACCTATCAGAATTGAGATATATTTATTTAATAGAAAATATAAATTTTTTTTAAATATTTGATTAAAACAAATTATTGCATATAATTGGTTGATTGATGGGAAACTAATTCGCTAATTTAGAGAAGTGAATGCACAATAGTATTTGGCTACAACAAGTACAATAATTGGGTACATTTCATTGTTGATCCATTGTTGTTGCATGATTCATGAAAGTTTTTAATAGATGAGATAAGCATCGATTGGACCCTATATTACAATTATGACAACAATATTTCACACTCTAGTTAGAAGTTAAATATTTAAGCCATTTTAAATCTGGCAAATAATATATGAATGGTTACTAATTTAATATCTATATTAAATTAAACATTTAGGTATTTAAATAATTAAGTAAACAATTTAAATATTTTAGTTAAAGATATTAAATGAAACATATAAAAATTTAAAATTATTGATTAAATAAATATATTATATTAAAATTTATATTATGTATTGAATTAAAATATCAAAGGTAAAAGGATTTAGAAGATTAATATAATTCATAAGGATAAAAGTAAGATAATAGGTTAGAAAAGAGTTGTAGACAATGACCTCATAAAAAACAAACAAATCTTAAGTGGTGTTGGTTGCTAATTTAATTTAATGAAATGTTGTAGCTAGCACAAACATGTAGATTACTGTGAAGTGTGGTAGAGAGTGAAAGTTAAAACAAGTTACTATACTAATTCACCCCCTGACCCCCCAATATAGTGATCTTTGTTTGGACCAACATGATACCTAGATTGGGGTCTAGAGCTTCACTCAAAATGTGCTTTATTTAAATATGCCTAACACCTTTTATGGGTGTCAATCAATCAAGCACAAGATCAAGGATTTCTTGATGGCTATGCCTCATAAAATGTATGCTCCTAAGGAGGCTCTCAAGTGCTAAGCCTTTTGAGGCTACAAAAAAATGTTTAGACTACTATGGTGACTAGGGGTAAAACCTCTTTTGCACCCAAGAAAGTTTCTTTAGCTTCAACTTAGCCATCTTTGGAGCTCACCCCAATGATTTTTATTTTGACTCAAATTTGTTCAGCAGTTCCTCTCCCACTGCCACACATTTCAAACCATGTTTCAGAGTAGATAAAAATGTCTACAAGTGTTTCTCAGCACAATTGGATCTGCACTATGTAGGCAACTTCCATGACTGTGTCTCAATCTTTTTCATAGTCTTGCAACCTAGATTTTCATATAGACAACCTCAATGGAAGTTTAGAGAAGCATAGAGTCATCACTAGAGGAGATTCTTCTCCTACCTTTAGAACTAGTTCACCTTCCTTGCACAATAACTTCTCCTCTCTTGGGATGATGATGAGATGTAAAAAAATTTATCATGAATTTTTCGCTTACAATTTTTGAGGTCTCATAGACCTTCGTAGAAAATATTTTTCTTGTGATACCAGATGTAGGGTTAGTACCTAGGATATTTTCTCTCTAGGAAGTTAAATTTTTTTGGTTTAGGCTCCATTCAACTTGTCATGTTATTTGGTCAAATAGCACTATATTTTCTTCATAGCATGAATCTGGTCAAGGTGGTGTTGTTACTCTTATTTTCTCATGTTCTATTTCTTTTATTATTTCACATTCTCCAAACCCCATGCAAAAATTGTCTAGATTTTATTGTCATTTAATAATTATTCTTTCTACATATTTAATATTTATGTTCCCGATGATGTCGAAATATCACATATATGGAATTGGTTGGTGGATTATCTACCTCTAACCATTGGGTTATGTGCAAGGACTTCAATATGGTTGAGCTTTCTTTTGAAAAAAATGGAAATTTTCCTTTTAGATGAAAAACTAGAGAAAGAGAAGCTTGGTACTCAATGCATAAGAAATTGAGCCTTTTTTATCCCAACTCTAACTTCTACCAACCTAGTGGGGTTTAACACACTTGTTTCAATTTCAAAGTCAAACATGATAGGCTTTTCAAGTTCCTAGATCATCCCATGATTACTTAGTATTTTTGGTCTTTCAAAAAAGATAGGGAATTACATGTCATTCCTTTATCTGATGTGACTTCTTGTAAAATGGATAACTGGTATATTTCTAAAAAGCATTTTTTTCTCAACATGAATGATCACTTCTTGATCATGAACCCACCAGAATTCATATTTTGCATGTCTAAAATCTGTGTCCTCAGTCCCACAACCACTATGGTTGGATTTAATGGTGGAGAGATTCCATCATGAGTATGATGAGGTTTCTTCACATTTATGGTAGACAACTTTCTATGTATTACTGACATTCATATGGTGAAACTACCAAAGATCTTTATATTCCTTCCAAGTCCTTGCCCATGAATTTATTTAATATAGACCTATGAATTTTTCTTACTAATCTCAACCATTCAAAGAAAGTTATAGACAACTATGTTGTCAAGGGATCTTAGGTCAAGGGTTTCCTTCATTGGCTTGAGGTGGAAACTAATCTTCTAAAGAATTTTCACAAGCTCTCAAAGCTCATCATACCTTTATGGGGTCAAAAGGATCAAGGAACACCAATAGATTCATTCTAAACTTCCTATTTCATTCTTCAATATATCATCCAACATTACGAGAAGGTGGTCAAAGCACTTTAGCTACCAAGGACCAAGTTTTAAAGGATTTCATTGTTGCTACTCCGAACCAACTTTTGCTTGAGAATCATTCATTCTATTAGAAAATGATCACCATGGGTAAATTAAAGAGAATGTCTTTTCTATGGTGGATGATAAGGTTCCTAGGTGTGATGATTTTCCATGTGAGTTCTACAAAACATTTTGGGACTTTTTTTTCCCTTGCATATGGCCTACCTTCAAGCTTTGCAATCCAAATCTCTAAGTAGTATAATAAAAAAGAAACATTAAATTCATACCTAAAGTTGGAGATTTTGAGGACATTTGCAATGTGGCACCTATCACTCTATTGAATGTCTCTTACAAGATCATTGCTAAAGCTTTGGTTCTCAAAAATTTCCATTTCTTGCTTTGATTGTGTACCCTGAGTAGACTAGATTTTTCAAATACAGATATATTCTAGATAATATTATTATAGTTTCAAAAGCTAGGGAATGGATCATAAGTGTAAACTACAAGAGATCATCTGCAAAATTGATTTTGCAAAATCTTAGGACTGTATTGAGTGACCATTCATTATGTCAATGTTGCGTGCTCTTGGTTTTGGTCCCATTTTTATCCAATCATTATAAATTATCTTTGGAGATGCTTGTACTTGCATCACCACTAATGGTAGACAATTTGAAGAATTTTTCCTTTTTAGATCCATTTTCCATGCTTATCATTTGGCTAGTGCAAGAGCACCTAGTGTTGATGCTATGGTTGAATGAGAGACAAATACAAAAGAGAAAAGACACATAGTGGTGTCTTTTCTCTTTTGTAGTTGTCTCTCATGCAACCATGGCATCAACATCAAGGTAGAGGAATTTTCCTTATAAATCTTGAAGGATTAATTCCTTTAAGTTAGGTTAGGTGTTTAACAAGGAATTTTATCTAAAGTAAAGTTCTAGTTATATTTTGAATGTGTTATATTTTATTGTAAAAATTAAAATTTATTGTAAGATTAGTGATTTTATTTTTTCAATTGCATATTAAATTCATAGTGTTTATCTTTAATATTTATCTAATATGCATAACTAGATTTGATATGGATCGTTAAATCAACTCTTGGATAACCAAATATTCTCAATATAAAAGTTAGAGGGTTAATTTACATATATAGGCCTAAATTAGTCCAAATAGAGTCATGCTCCAAATTAAACAATGTGGTGTGTTAGAGGTAAGAAAAATATACATAGCCTTCTTCAAAGGCACTTAGACTATAGATTATTTCTCCACGATGCTACTATTTTGCATAAAAGTATACTTTCCTCACTTTAAGGACTAGTTGTGCAATTTTCTTTTGAATGAATTTATGCTTAAAGGAAGTGGAAGCTATATATTGTAGTCAAACATTGGATGCATTCTGTGGTGATAAGTGGAGCTCTATAAATTTTGTACATTATTGATAGTCTAGAGAAGAACTTGATTTCTTTTATCAAAGCTCAGAGAATGTTTAAAGAGAGATTTAACAAAAAAAATTCACTTATTGATCATGTAGATATTTACTACCTTATACAAGTAAACTATTTGATAAAATATTCTGGGTCATTTTCTTGCCATGATCTCTATTAGGGTCTTCCACATCAAAATCATCAAATTGTATAGTGGTAGAAGATTCAACATTATGATCATTAGATTGGTTAGTATCTTCCCAAAGAAGGGAAGTAGAGGGGGAAATGTCCTCATCTTCTAGAACAATAGTGAAAATAGGTTGAATTTTATCTTTAGAATCACTTTTGGTAGGGATTTTTTTAATCATAGATAGGTACACCATCATCAAAAAATATAACCTAGACTAGTAGAGTCTCTTCTTTTTTGTCTATTAGTGTGACTCATAGGTTCAACAAGAGCATGTTTATTATTAGTCAAGGGACCATGTCTATAATTTTCCATCATTTCAAGAAACCCATATCCCTTTCCATAGCATTTAGGGGAGATAGGAGTTACATGAATGACCTCATATAGAATACCCTATTCTTTATAGATCCACTCCGTAATAGCTTGTTCCTCTTTCACATCCTCTAGTAGGATTGCAGACTAGACAAAATTTTTGAAGACTGTCATGATAGGAGATGAAGGTATCATATTTTTAGGTGGTTTCCCATGGGAGCCAAAAAAAACTAGAAGTGTTGCAAAAGATTCAAGAGTGTATTCTCCCATTCTAATGTTCAACATTTTGAGTATTCTCTCACACTTAGCAAGTTTTTTTTGGCCTCATAAACAACTATATTGTTTGGTACCAAAGAATCAATAGTAGTGAGTATGGTAATAGACATAGAGTTATCTCCAAGGATAGAAATTTCCATACCGTTGAAAGAGAACTTAAGGCATTAATGGGATGTAGACATGACTAGTCATATATCATGGATCTAAGGCCTTCCTAGCAATATTTTGTATGCAAAAGGTATGTCAAGGATGTAGAAGATAACATCTTTCTCAATTGGACCAATGTGGGTAGGTAGACCTTTAGAAGATCTCTCAACCTCATCATAAGATGCTTTTATAGTAATTTTTCTCCTAGGGTGAATAAAAAATTAAGATAGACTCAATTTTTAAATGACATGGAAAGAACACACAGTCAACCCAACACCATTTTTTATCAACACATATCTAACTTAGGTATGATAAAATTAGGTATGATAGCTAAGTTCTTTGTCATATCTGTAAGAATATGATAGGTAGTATGGATTATAGATATAGTTTAACTTATATTGGAACTTATTAGTGTTAATGTCAGTGGGGACAATAGTTGTACGCAATTCTTTTTCTAGGATTTCCTTATGCAAAGGTGATAACTCTAGTAACTCATAAATTGATATTTGTGTAGGGGTACATTGTAATTGATATACATGGTTATAAGTAGAATTTATATTATTACATTATTTATGAGAAGGGGATGATTCCCCCTTGTTTAGGATTAGACATTTTGGAAGTATTCACAAATCTTAGGAAAACCTTAGGTTGACTCATAGTGATAGCATTAATTCCTTCACAATGTGAAGATGAGTTTACACCTCTAAGCATAACTATGTGTTTGTGTTCAGCATAAGTTTTTCTTTGTGAAGAACCTATACCTCTCAAAATCACCTTAGGTATCTCATCATAAATTTCATAGTTATGTTTTTCATACTTAGGTTTCACTATGTAAATGCTTTCATTGAGAGGTTCATGCATATGTATGATGTTGTCAGCGTTTATTTTGGTGTAATTGATCTTAGCGTCACCATTTTTTTTTGTTAAAATTTGATATTTCTCCTTACTCATATTTAGGAAGAGGCTCCTTGAAATCCTTGTGATCATAGTTCTTCACAAGTCCATCTACACCAAAATTCTCCTTCCTAATAAGGGGTTGGATAATATCTTTGATTTTGATAAAATTTTCATTATTATGACCTTTATTCCTATGAAAATTGTAGTAATGACTATCTTTCCAACATAGAGGCTTAAAATTAGGCCCATAGGGTATTGAGTTGTCCAGTAGTTTGATGATCTCATTAGCAAAAAAGATTTGAAGATCACATCATAAGAATTAGCCAAAGGAGTGATATTACAGTTAGGATTTGAAATTTGTGTGAACTTAGACGTGTTTGAGTTATTTGCCTTGGCATCCTCTTGATGTTTAGTTGCGAACACAACATTAGCCAAGTTGAAAATAGTTTCTTTCATCTTGGGCACATCAACCACCCCACCATTGATAATGTATTTGGTCTTGTTTCAAGGTTTGATTTTGTCTTTTTCATTTCCATTCCCACTAGATTTGTCATTATTCAAATTTATGTCTCCCTTCTTGACAAAAAAATACTCTATAATGAAAGAACTCTCAATCATGTCATTAGGTATGAGGAATATTTTCTTCCTAAAATCAAAGTAAAATTTGGGTATAAGATTACTAACAAAGACATCAATATTTTTTATTTTTAGGAAGTTGTTGAGAGTACCTAGAATATAACTTCCTCCATATTTGCAAGTAGGTGACAAAAGACTCTAAAAGTTTTTGTTTGATGTTGCACAAGTAAAGCATAGTAATGGGATGTTGAATGTTATAGGAGTAATGTTTTATAAACCTTTAGAAAAGTTCATGGAAAGACTTGAGTGAGGGTTTGATCTTTGTAAACCATTTTATTGCTTTTCCATCTAAGCTCCTTGGGAAGAGTCTCATGAGATAAGTTTCATCATACATGAAGTCCATACTAAGAGCATAGAATTGGATTATTGGATCATGTGGATCCCTATTACTATCATATTTTTCATATTTAGGGATCTCAAAATTTGGTGGGAAAGGCATCATGTAAAGACTCTAGTCAAAAGGAGTGCACATATAGATTCTAAAGCCAAGGAGGAATTAGGTTTCTCCTTTTCTTTCTTCAAGTTGGGCTTTCAGTTTCTAAATATTTTATCTTCTTCATAGAAATCTCAAGAGGAGTGGGTTATTTCTTTTTAATTTTCTTTTGAACATCAATTTTTTGTGGTAGTTTTAATACCCAAGTTTGTTCCAAAGTTTTGAGCATGAGTTTTTGTAAATAGTCATCTTGTTAAGATTTCAAAAGATATTCATCAATAACATCATTGTCTACTTCACTCTATGTTGAGACCTATGTGAAGGAATTCCATGATGAGAAGATATAGGTGGAGACATGAAACCATAAATATGAGATCTTTGAGTTGAAGAAGCATTATTGTTCCCATTGTTTCCATTTTTTGCAAAGGGGTTGACATCGCTATCTCTAAAGAAATTAGCATTAGAGTTATGGTCTCCAAAGACATTAGCATTATCATTGCTCCTAAAATTGTTTGTATTATTTTCCCCAAAGATATTAGCATTGATCCTAACCTCCACAAGTCTTTTTGGTTCATCTATGTAAGCCTTCTTTCCTAATTCTACTTGTTCCTATATGTTAGGAAAGAAATTTTTTAAATTACTATTTGTTTCCTCCATAGACATGGTGAAAGAAAAATCATGTTCAGATCTAGGGGTTTCAAGTGGAGTGTCCAAGGTACTACCAAAGTGGCTAAGTGGATCAAACCAAGTGGAAGATTTATCCTCTACTACCTCATCAAAGATACTTTCAATCTCAAACTATTGATTATGTAGACACCTAGTTGGAGGGGGTATTTCTTCAAAGCTAAAGAAAGGATGACTTCCTTATTCAATCAAAAACCTACTTGTAATCAAAATGTAAGAGATAATATTTATCTTCGTAGGATAATGAAAGACAACTTGAAATCTAAACTTAGAGGAGTAAAGTTTACTTGTCAAGAGAGATAGTGATGGAGTTACCAAAGTGACTTGCCAAGCAAAGTTTTCAAGTAATTTACAACACCAATGACTCATTTCAAGAGACAAGTGAGTAGCTAGATAGCTAAGTACATTGATGGGTTAGATTTCAAGTGAAAATATCTCCAAATAAAGTATGTAACCAAGGAGCCAAGTTGATATTTTTTAGTCTAAATAGTCCCAAATATGCAAATTTCAGACTAGAGAACTAATGTGAGAAAATGTAGACACTTTAAATTAGACAAGAATGGGCTTAAATCAAAGCTAACTAAGTGAAAAGATTGGACAATATAATATAGTAAACTAGATGATATTAGGAAAAGATAAAAGCTTGTACAATATTATTGTACAAGACAATACAATGGTTCTAGACAGTACAAAATTTTATAAGTGACAGTATGATAAACAACAAGAAATAAATATGACAGATTGTATAGGTAGTCTGATACTTTTCTAACACCTAGATTATCATAAGGCATTTCTCACTACAAGAATACAACAAATTTTCAATGAAATATAGTTTATGATTTTTTAATGCTCTAAAGACCTAAGTTGACTAAGTTTTTTGACGAGGTGATTTCAAGTGGCTATAATAGAAGTGTTTAGTTCTAGTTTTGTTATAGTAAAACAACAAGTTTGATAAGCAATTGTGATAGAAACATGTATCCTCAAGAAATTAGACAAGGGAAAAGGAAATGTTTCTCATATAATAATTTGTAAAGTCTTAAAAACTAAATCCCTTTGAGAGTAGTGACTATGTATCTTTAATATATTTCTATTAGTCTCACACATTGAAAAACACATGAAGAAAGATCTACCTAAGGTCACGAATTAATACTCAATAACTTGGCCCACAACATGATGCTCCCTTTCCTCACACAAATTTGTTTCCTACAATAGATATTTTCTCTATCATATATGGGTTACCCACATTTAAAGGAACATATATGGTGAGTGTAAATCTTGGGATCATCTAGGTAGTCAACTAGGATCGATTGTTGTACCTAGATATTGAGTGGAAAGAGTAGGCTAGATTATAACCTATGATTCTTCATAGGGATTCTATTCATAACACCCCTTTTATACTCTATATTATATAGAGACCTTGCAGCAACAAGAGTGCCTTAGGAATACCCACTTGATGATTTCGTCATGGTTACAATCCTACAATTACTCTCACTAAGTGTAGTCAACTGGTATGTCCCCCAAGGATTTCACCTTTGTCAAGGACCTTGCTATTATACTAGGTAAAATACATTCTTTTATCTTACTCCCACTTGGGTAATGTTGGGGCTTCAAAACACATGCCCTCTTTTGGAATTCAAAATGGGGAACCCCTATTTTTCATTTAGACCGAGGGACCCCATTCTTTAGAATAGGGCACTTAGTTGAGTGTCTTAGTGAATTAGGTCTCCCTCTAGGTATAGGTCAGTCTAAGTTCACCATTTGGTCAATCTATAAAAAATTCAGCAAGCCAAAAAGTTAAAATTTCACAAGTCAAACAAACAAGTAAGGATATGTGCACATAGTGCACATGCACACCACTAGAAGGTGTGCATTATGCACTCAAAAGAATAAAGTCTCTAAGATGGACATGTATGCACATGTCCATGTGTAAGAACACCTTGAGAACCCACATGCCTATAAATTCAAGGGTATCCTTTCCTTTTTCACAATTTTTCATTTTGGCACCCTCCAAAATCACACCTATGCACCCTTTGATGTTCGCTACTCTGTTGAATTTTGTCTTTAAGCTTCCAAGACTTCAAGGTAGACCCTCATTCCCCAAAATGGTGTACATTATGCACAATATGTGCATTAAACACATCAAGTTTTCATCCTTCATTTGCAGTATAGATGTGCATGTTGTGCATATGTGCTACATACACAGTGTGCACTACATGCACTATATGCACTTAACCCAACCAAGAATAAGGCATGGAAAGATGGTGTTCCATGTGCATGTTGCACACATACACAAGTGTACCAAGTGTGCAAGGTGCACATGAGAACTTTTCATGCGATATAGACCATTTTTGTCAAGATCTTCCAATTTGGTCAATTTTTGTGAGTCCCATTAAGACTATTGTTGTAGTCTCGCAATGCACACCCCATTTCTCCTAGAAATTTGGACCCTCTATTATTTCTTTATCTACCATACTCCTAGTCTAGAGGCTGGGTCATTTTCTAAATTCCCCTAGGAATCTAGGTTTTCCCCAGTATCTGACTGGGAAGTATGAAAGATCAAAGACTAGAGAAAAGAAAGAGGTTTTCAACTTTCACATGCTTAACTGTGCACTAGTGCACATTCACATGTATGTGCATAGTGTGCAAGTTTGCACAAAATCTCATTCTAGTGATCTACACATGCACATGTGCACACCTCCTAAGGGTGCACACCTGCGAAGGTGTGCACCCACAAAGATGTGCACTAGGGCCTAGGGTCTATATAAAACTCCACACCCCATATCTTCTCTTACTTTCTCTTTGCTACCAATCTTGACCATACATTTGCACCCTTAAATGTATGCTCCTAGATTCTCCACATCCTACACTTATACAGCCTAAGTTTAGCACTAAAAAAGAAAGAACCTAAAAATTCAACCTAAGCACCATGAAGTTGCTCACATATGCAACTCCATGAGTTGCACATTTGTGCACCTTAAAAATATAATGCAAGAAATTTTAAGGCATTATAGAGATGCGTACATGTGCACCTCAACATGCACACTTTTGTGCTCAATTTTAAAATAAAACCTAAGTCAATAAAGGATTTGAGCAACACACAATACAAATCCATAGAGCCTGAAGAATACCTACATGTAAAAACCCATCACAAAAATGAAAAAAAAAAAAGAGGCAAGGGTTTGCTAAAAAAAAATGCTAATTGCATTCTCATAAATGAAAAAGATAGAATATAATTACAAATGATCTATCCTTATAGAAGAAGATCAAAGCCCAAAAAGGGTAACCTAAAAGATAAATATTATTTAATTAATTTGAGTCATTAAATAAGAATAGAAAAGGTACATAAAGTGAAATCTTAAGAAGGGAGAAAAAGGTAATTTAATTAATGAAATTAAATTAACTTTTGTCTCGAACACCCCCCCTTAAGATGAGCAATAATGCAGCTACAAACAATGCAAAAAGAAAACTACAATGTGGAAAGAAAACTTGGGTCCCCATAATAAAGCTTGATGAGGTATCCAATCACAATCAAATCTCTATGAAATGGAGGAATGGAGAAAACCCAGTGGGAAAAAGTCTACTCTAAAAAGAGATAGAAAGAGGATGCATAAATAAAATATCTCAAGAGAAACGCTCAAGATCATTCCCTAATATTGGAGCTCTAGTCATCGATCCACCTACTATAGTTGTTGAAGATATATTAGAGGAGACACATCTTCTCTCAGATGATAGATTCAGCATACATGATATTCCACCTTCATTAGAGATTCAATTTCATGATTCTCATGCTTTCTCCTTTGAGCATTATCTAGGACTTCTAGTTGCACCTTACATACATAGGTTTTATTATCCTTGTCCACTGCCTTTGTTTCCTTTAGATTGGAGCCACATTGGTATGTTCATTGACATAGGAGTTCTACCATTCTGGGGGGCTCTAAAATCTTTAGCTTCTATCACAGAGCTTTTCATTGTAATTATGATCTTGAGAAATTCTCTTGACATGTTTCATTTGTGCATCCTTTTTTAATCTCTTTTTGGAGTAGAGTTTTTCCTTCTGGGTTTTCTCTGTTTCTTTGTTTCATAGAGATTTGACTGTGATTGGGTACCTCATTAGGCTTTGTTGCTTGGACTCAAGTTTACTTTCTGCATTGTTGCTTATCTTAAGGGGAGGTGTTAGAGAAAAAAGTTAATTTAATTTACGGAGATTAAGAATTTTTTCCTAGCCTATTTAGTTAAGAACTAAGGACTAAAGGGTATCCATTTCACTAAATTCACTAGGGGCACAATCCTGGCCTCATCCCTCTTAGATGTCAATAGGCCCTTGGTCTACTAGTGAAGGTGAAATGCTCATAAAGATCCCACCAAGGATCAAGTCTTGTACGAGGCCAAGATCATGCCCTAGGTGAATTTGGTAGAATGAATACCCCTCAGTCCTTGGTTCTTAACCAAAGAGTCTAGGAAAAAAAAGATAGATCTCCATAAATTAAATTAACATTTTTCTCTAACACCCCCCTTAAGATTAACATCAATGAAGCTACAAACAATGCATAAATAAAACTAAAATGCAAAAAGAAAACTTAGGTCCCAACAAAAAATCTTGATGAGGTACCCAATCATAATCAAATCTTTATGAAAAGAAGAAATAAAGAAAACCCACTGGGAAAAACTCTACTCAAAAAAGAGATAGAAAAAGGATTCAAAAATGAAACATCTCAAGATCATAATTACAATGAAAGCCTCCATGATAAAAGCTTGAGACTCCATAGCTCCCCTCGAATGGCAAAACTCCTATGTCAATGAACAAACTAATGTGGCTCCAATCTAAAGGAAACATAGGAAGTGGTAAAAGATGATAATAATCATGTATGTAAGGTGTAGTTGGAAGTCCTAGCTAATGTTCAATGGAGAAAGCATGAGAATCCTTAAATGGAATTCCAATGGAGGTGAAATAACATGTATGTTGCATCTATCATCTAAGAGGAGATGTGTATCCTTTGATATATCCTCAACAACTATAGTAGGTGGATCGATGACTGGAGCTACAATAGAAGGAAATGATAAAGAGTAATCCTATGCAAGAGATGGAATCTAAGTAGGAGGTGGAGGTGTAGAAGTCACAACACTAGTCTTAGGAATAACACTTAAGTTCAAGCGACCTAACTTCACCTCAGTAGAATCTTGTGAAAAAATAGAGTGAGTCTTTCATAGTGGAGATGGTGGAACAAAATGTGAGAAGAAATATAGGCAAAAAGCATGAACAATAGTCCCTATAGCAATAATATTGTATGCCTCACTATCTCTAATGTGCACTGAATCATGTGCAAACTCAATAGTGTTCCTTATCCCACTGTGTGCAATCTAATAAATAGAGAGAAGGTTAGAGGAAAAATATGGAACATAAAGTACATCATGAAATGTACCATGATCAATGTCAATATAACATTTCATGCATATAATCATAATAGTGTCATTCCCCATCAAAATGTGTGGAGTAGGAGAAGCCTCAAAAGAAAAGAACAAATCCTAAGAAGGTGCCATATGGTGTGAAGCACCTAAATCTAATAACCAATGAGAAGAATGAGGGATAGTAGTTGCACATAGTGCACAAACCTTTCCCATATCTTTATCACCTAAATAAAGTGATGATGAAGATGAAGGTCTATGAGAAGTAGAAGGAATATCAATGTTTCTCTTTTGAAGGAAAGTGATCAAATGTGAAACTTGTTTGGCATAGCCATATAACTTCTTCTCATAGCATTGTGACTCATCATGATTAGGCTTATTACAATAAGTATACTTTGGTATTTCTAACTTTGATTTACCCCCTTTAGGAGGAGGTGGACCTGATGAACTGTGAATGTTGGAATCAATCTAAAACTCTATAGAATGATATTTTTGAGTCTTCTCCTTTGTCCTTGAAAATGGAAAAGCTATCAATGCATGACTTTATGAGCCTGTGAGAGAATCCAACTAAGAGAGCTCAGCTTGCTCTCAAGTCAACCGGTCACAAAAACCTCAAAGGATGGCATGGTAAATCTATTACTCAAAACATCTTTAATAGAATATAAGGTAGAAGAAAAAATCTAAAATTTTCTAGAAAGCTTAGAAATAATTATGTAGATACACTTAGTGTTTCTCTTCATTTTCCCATAACCTTGAAATAAAGATCTCAATTGCTTGAATTTCATCAAGAAGTCCTCAATGGAGGGAAAAGAATCTAGTACAAGAGAGGTAAGCTCTGCCTTAGTCTGAAGGTCACTAAACTCATTTACTATACCAAACAAGCCTTCAAGCTTGGTCCACATAGCTAGAGGGGTATTGGACCCATCAAGATGACACTGTAAACTGTCAAAGACCTGTAAGGAAATCAATCCAATTGCCTCATAATTCTTGTTCCTATGATACATGGCCTCAAAAGGCCTCTATAAAATTAGCTACACTGCATCTAAAAAAGACCACTATTCTTTTGATTAGAGAAGTCATGTCATTGAGGTCTTCCATGTGTGATAATTATGAGGGGTTAGAAGTTCTAGACAAGAAGAGATGTTGAGCATTATTTTAGAAGGTGTTGAATTATTTTTTAATGAAATACTGCCATAATGCAAAAAATTGAACCTGAGCTTCTAGAAGGAACACATAAATGAGAGAAGAGAAAAAAATCTTCAAATGTGAATCACAAATACCAATTTTTGTAGGCCAAAAAATGACCAAATGAAGAAAGTACTATATCCACTCAATATTACTCCAAGTTGATACTAGATCTAGAAAGTAGACAACAAATCATGCACTTTAAAAAAAATAGCACCTAAATATTAATCCATATGAGCCTAAGGGAAGCCTTTGAAGTTGCAAAAATTGGGGTTTGCAATTTTTTAAAAAAAATCAGAAACATAGATCACAAACAACCTACACTAATGCATAGATCATGAAATTCTACCTAAAAACAAAAAAATATTATCAAAAAAAGGAGTCTGTATGAGTGAGATATCATTGTTTCAAAATCACCTCTATATTTATTTTTTCTAAATCACCACCATCGCACCTCCAAAAATCAAAGAAAATTGCTTGAAAAATGTTAGATTTATTTTGTCAAACCCTCTTTCTCCTTTTTTTTTTATATGTTGAACAAGCTACAATAGATCTAGTTCTAATACCATGAAGGATTTGAGCAATAAGAAATACAAATTCACAAAGTCTAAAGAATACCTACATGTAAAAACTTGTTATAGAGAACAAAAAGACAAGAAGAGTCAAGGGTTTGCTCTAAAAATATGGTAATTGTATTCTCAGAAATGAAAAAGATACATGACAATTACAAATGATCTATCATTATAAAAGGAGATTGAAACCCAAAACGGGTAACCTAAAAGGTAAATGCTATGTAATAATTAGTAATTAATTATTAAATAAGAATGCAAAAGGCACATAAAGTGAAATCTTAAGATGGGAGAAAAGGAACTAATGAAATAAAATTAACCTTTTTCTCTAATAGTCAATACCAACTTTGTCATGCACATTGGGCACATGCACACATGTGCAACTACACACAAAAGGCCATATAGAGGCTAAATCAACCCACCTATTGACCTAAAAGGGTACACTAGGTGCATTGGTGTGCACAATAGGGCATTTTTCAGGGGCACGGACGGGGGGGTGGGGTGGGCAGGGGGCGCAAGGGGTGTGGATTTGACTATTTTGATTGTATTCTAACTACTTTTGTTTTGTTTTGGGGGTCAGTTAGGGTTTTCTAGGGTTAAATTTTTGCTTTCCAACTAATATTTTCCTTAGTTTGCAGATAAGATGACACTACAACATTTGGGGTCAAATTGGAATGGTAATTTATGACAATGGTGTAATTTGTGGTCATTTTCATGTTTTTCTTTTTTTGTAATTATCCCCAACATTTTTACAATATTGACATATCCATCATAATTGTGATGCCTTGGTGAACATAAAACAAAAAAAGAAAACATGAAAATCATTTTCCATTTGTTTTGATTTTGGAGAGTTGCACACGAAAGAGGTGGAGAGCTCTGAACAAGGGTGGAGAGTTGTGCCCTTATGATCGATGCATTAGTTGATGTGCCCTCATAATCCCTACATTTTGTTTTCTTACCTTTTTTCTACAATTTCATTGTCATGTCATGCCCTTGTGATCCACATGCCCTTGCTCTACAATTTTCTTCAAGGGCAAGAAGAGGTACGCAAGTTTTAAAAAAAGAAAATTCCTTGTAAACATGTATGTCTATATATTTCCTTCTAAACATGTATCTCTTTATATATTTAGAGATATCTTTTTTAAAGTGCTCATTACATATATGATCTAGCTATATACATATTCCAAAATTCTAATAATAAAACAATAAAACTCACTCGACCCATGTTAAGTGACTCACCTCAAGATCTTGCACAAAAATAATGCAGACCATGAAAAATGGGCCTAGTTCATGAGAAATTTTACAAAGACATATTATAGAAGATATTTTTAGAAAGAAGCAAGCCATGACCTAGTTAAATTTGTCTAGTTGCTAATTAGCTGGGTTGATTACAAATTCTTGTAGAATTGTCATACGATTAGGAATGATAAAATGAACAATCAATTTTATAAAAATGATCCAGTTGCATACATATTTCAAAATCCAAATAATAAAATAATAAAACTCACTCAACTCATGCTAAGTGACTTACCTCAAGATGCTACACAAAAATAATGTAGACCATGAAAAATGGGCAAACTTTGCAAGAAATTTTATGAAAACATATCATAACAAATATTTTTAGAAAGAAACAAGACCCAACCCAGTTAAATTGGTCTAGTTGCTAATTAGTTGGGTTGATTACAAATTCCTATAGAACTATCATCAAAGTAGGTAGAATAAAACAAAAAATCAGCTTTATCAAAAATGATCTAGCTACGTGCATATTCCAAAATCTTTAAAAAAAAACTCACTCAACACATGCTAAGTGACTTACCTCAAGATCTTGCACAAAAAAAATGCAGACCACAAAAAAATGGGCAGAGTTAAAAATGGTCCAAGTTAGAAATTTCCTCCCCACAAAAAGGTTAGAATATCCTCTTGTGAACTTAAAAAATAGAAATCTATCAAGAAGTAAAATAACTTTAGACACTAAAGTCTTTGTGGCATTTAATGCCCTACTACTTATCCTATGTTTAAATATGTTTGAATGAGATTGTTTTTTTTTTAAAGAAATAGGGGATGGGGTTGTTGGAAATCTATATAATAGGCTAAGTTACTAAGAGGGGAGGGGTGAATCAGTAACCAATAAAACTTAATCCTTTATTTACCAATTAATCCTTCATGTGTATTCTAATCTAATTCCATGCATGAATAACTGAAAGCATTAAAACATTGATAACACTTTGACACATAATATGATGACCCAGAAAACATCTAGATAGAAAGTAAAACTAGGGTGGGGATGATGCCCACAAGCTTTAGTATTGTAGTATAAAGATGGTTTGTTAAGGTTTACAATGATCACTTCTGATTATCTTCCCTATTAGGAGTAGTAAGGAATTCTAGGTCCACCTTGCAAAAGGATATACAAACATACAATGAAATATGCACTTGGTAAAAAGATTTACAAAAGACTACTAAGTCTACCTTATGAAATAATTTAACTAATCTACCAATGAAATAGTGGCTGATCTCTGATCTACAACTTGGTTTGCTAAGTGAGATTCCTTTGAGTGTAATGATCACCTTGATGTGATAGATAAATCTTTGCTGCTCCTTATTATGTTGTAGCATTTGTACTTCACACTTTTGTTCTTCTCTACTTGTTACATTACTTCCATACTATATATTGGATGTGATACAATACATGAGATTTATACCAATCCAAATTACAATTCATTAAATTTGGCTACAATAAAAGTTTACAAAAAATACACAAATTCGGCCCAATTGTAGGAACTCAAGTTCTAAAGACTAGCTCAGTGAGGTTTTGATACTTGACATCCACTGTCAATTCTTGACATCATCATGCATTCAGTAGATGTAGAATTTTGGTCCATACTAATCAATTCCAAGTATTCTGAACTCAGTCTACACTGGTGACTCAGTGAATACTGTGAAACTTGACATATAAGCTGAATCACTTGATTCACACTACATAGCTCAATCAATGCTATCACAATGAGCTCAATATAAACTGAATCACTTGGTTAAGATGAAGTGGCT
This sequence comes from Cupressus sempervirens, assembly GCA_028749045.1. Lineage (NCBI taxonomy): Eukaryota > Viridiplantae > Streptophyta > Pinopsida > Cupressales > Cupressaceae > Cupressus > Cupressus sempervirens. The sequence continues at coordinate 273,252,815 of CM053787.1, read as the reverse complement.
CGATGAACCTTGGATTCACATCATTGTAACTAAAAACTTAGTAAGCACTACAAAACATAGTTTGCACATTGAGAAACTTGGCACACACTAAGATGCTCAGTATACACTATTGATCACCAACTTGGTAGAAATTGCTTGGCGCAAACTTAATAATGTTCCGTGAACTCAGTAAAGCCTAAAATTCTTGGTTAACACTATTTACTATGCAATATGCTCAGTAGATACTATCTATCTAAATAATTGTATGTCACTAATAACAAACTTGACTGTAATGTCAATAGTGATAGCCTGTGGTCCTCTATTGAAATTTTCAAATAGGAGCAGTACTTCTGAAGGGGGGGGGGGGGGGGGGGGTTGGGGGTTTGAATTAGAAGTACACAATTTTTATTCTTCCAAACTCTTATTAATGCATATCTAAAAAAATAATTTGCATGCATGTAAACATATAAATAAACATGAAATGAAAGCATGCATCAACACATAACATAAAGATTTGGTAACCCAGAAACCCTCTAGGAATAAGAAGGTAAAACTGGGGTGGGGATGACACCTACAAAAATTATTGCAGTAATGAGTAAAACCACTTCTGATGGTTTGCCGTATTAAAGGCCTACCCTGTTAAAGGCTACAACACACTATTAAATGTGACCTATTGAAAGGATTTACAAACACTTTACATGAAGTTTCACCCTGCTAAAGGATTTACAATAGGTTGTTAAACCCACCTAATACATGGGATTTTCTTGACCTTCTCCAAAGGTTCTCCTACCTAGATGTTAAGCTAACCTGTCACCATAGGATTTCAACCTCTAATACAATTGTGAGAGAGTATTAGAACATTTGACCTAATTGAATGCAATCTCAAATTGTTGGGTTTAGGTACTAGATTTTCTCTTCCTATTCTGATCCTTGCTTGATATGATCTCTGTATGTACTCCTTGTCCCTTGTGTTGTTCTGATTAAGTTAATATGAAACTATTGCTCTGTTCCTCTAAGTCTTTTCTCTTCACACTAAAATTTTGTTATAATCTCCCCCTTTATTTTGTTTTCTTCCTCTCATGAAATGGTCTGTTCATTCTCCTTATAAAGAATGCAAAGACTTAGGGTTAGGTATGGATCTACGGTCCATATTGAATCTCAAATTCTCGCTCATACTTTGCATTTTTCTTATTGGTTGCATGCCTTCATTATTTTTTTGATTGGTTGCATGTAGATTGCATAGGGAATGTAAATGATTCATCCTTAAACTTTTTCTCCTTCAAAATTTCTCTAAATCAGCTCCAAAAATGGTTCACATCTTAGTTTATGCAAATACAAACTCTTATGTTAATCTTGCATTGCTCAGCACATGAAGTATTACTGATGCTTGACACATATTGTTTCTAGATTGGTTGGCATCAACTACATTTTCTTGTTTTCTCGGCACCTGTTATATCTTCTATTTCTTGGCATATGTTGTTCTGAATTTCTTAGTATCTGAATGATTCTGTTACTTGACACATGAACAATTCTTGTATTGCTCGGTACATACTACACTGTGATCTACTCGGCACTAACTATGACTTGACACCTATTGAAATTCTGGCTTAGCATACATTGTGTACTCAACATACATAGTGAAAATAGTTAAGTGTGTTGACACTCATTTTTCAATACTATTTATTTGACCAACAATCTCCCCCTTTGACATGAGTGTCAAAAATACTTAACTAAGCATTGGTGATCCTAATCTTATTGAGTACATGATTTACTTTGCAAGGCTTACATGAAAAATTTCAAAAAGAAAACAAAAAATTGTGAGTAGCAATATACCTTATGACTCCCCTTGAGTTGATTATTCTTTTTGAATTTAAATTATGTGCTAATGTGCTTGATCCTCTCTATCCTTTGACTTTTTTCTACATTCTGAGCCTATATGTTGTATCTGATCTATGTGATGTCCTTGTATTCCATGTGATTACCAAAATTTTACATTTCTCCTTCACTCCTTTATTCCTTGTCTCCCCCTTTTTGTCTATTTAAAATCATTCCACTTTATTCTTAAAATGAATAAAAGAATGCAAATTTTGTAATTACACATAGTATCTACATATCTCCTCCTTTTCTTACTCCCCCTATAATATATCTCCTCTTTTTTGACACCAATGTCAAAGGGTTCTATGGAGTAATACCATGTTTAGCCAAAAATGAGTTGTTAACCTCTAGGAGTATCTTCAGAGCTACATCCCAATTGTTAAATGCAATATCCAATGACTTATGTTGGATTGCAAGCTCTGTTGCTAGGTCTACAAGTCCTTCATGTGTAGAAAGATTGGGATGTTTCTTTAGGATTGTCTCTGCATACATCTACTCCTTGTGGAGTACCTCCAAGTGAGGGGTTATGGAGGATTGAATTTGCATTAGCTTGGCTTTTATATTAGCCTCCTCTACTATTAATACAACTAGTTCCCTTTGAGTGTGAAGCGTTTGAGAAAAATTCTTCTCACTTTGAGCTGGATTGGTTGGGAATTGCATACTAGAAATCTTTAGATTTCTTTCAAAGATAAATATCTTCTAGTTAGTTTCTTGTGTGAAATTTGAAAAATCACACAATTTATTATAAAGGGAGAATATATTCCTGAGTACAATTTTGACTTTAACTATTTTCTTAGCCAGGTCAACTTGTCCCAAAATGATGTCATTTGATATTTTTTGATTGACCTTAGCTTGGAATTTCTTCTTTGACCATTTAATTAGTTTGGCATTGGTGCCATGGTTCTCATTTGTCACTTGATCAACTATATCTAATAGTTGCTCTATAATTGGTCTTGACTCATCTAGAGACTATAGGCTGAAGGCATCCATCAATATGTCCTTGATTTCATTTAATGATTTCCTATATTTTTAATCCTTTCTAAGTGCATCTTGTCTCCTTCTTCTATCCAATTCACTTTGTATCTCATTCATCTTTTCTTCGATGAGAGTACTAGATTCATAATAGGGTATCTTTATTTCTTCATCAAGCTCAGGAATTCTATAATCAAGTTTCCTGGCTACTTTTTTTGAGCTCGAGCCTAGTGTTCTAATTTGCAATGCTAGAATTTTAGTTCTCAACTACTGAAGAGTTTTTGTAGGAGTGCCTATTTTGGGTAGTTCAACCAAAGTTTGTATTGCGGATTGCTCCTTATCTTTTGTCTCTTCTTTCTCTTCTACTATAATTTTTGCTTCAGGTGTCCCTATTGATTGTACTAATTTACCTTTATCATCCCCCTACTACTGCACTCGACTCTTGAAGTGCTTGTGTGATTTCTTTTGGTGGAGATGGAGGTGGAAGGAGTAGAAGTCCAGTAGATTGTGTGGTCATAGGTGGTTCTTGTGCTTGCACCTTGACTTCCTTTGATTTATCGACACTGGCCAATATTGGGCTTGAACATAGTCTAGCTGCTTTTGTTGATTGGCAAGGATCTTTGCTAGATCCTTTGCAGTTAATGGATTAATGTTTTGACTAGAAGTATCAATATCATACTTTATCTTGATTATCTCTATAGGTGTGATGGTAGAATGAGGAGGGCTAGGAGGGGGTAGTTGTGTGTCCTACACACTCTGTTCTTGTTTCTCATCTGTCCCCTTTCCCTCTTCTTTACTCATTTCCTCCTCCTTTTCTTCTTCACCCTTCTTTTATTCCTCCACTTTCTTATCTTCTAGCTTCTTCTCCTCTACTTTCTTCCTTCTTGCTTCTTTTATTTCTTTTTTTTTTGGCGCTTGCTTCTGTCTTGTATTTTTCATCAAATACATCATCAATTTTCTTGTAAATAATCTTCCACACTTTTTTGGATTTTCTCACAACCTCTTCAATTTTTTTTTGTAGAATACTAAATGCCCTATATTTGGGAGTAAATCTATTGTTGTGCCTCTTGACTGCATTTTTTATTTGAATTTTAGTCAAATCAGGCAATATTCTTACTAAGGTAGACTCCCTTATTTCCTTCTCAATTTGCAAAAAACAATGTCATTTATCCTCTACAATCTTATATAATTCCTTTGGAAATGAGCTATCCAATTCAATAGGTGTACGTTTATATTCTACCATCGTACTATAGAAATATTTCTCTATTTTATTTTGCTCATCCTTTGTGAGCTTATTAAAATCTACATTCTTCAAATCATTCAAGTCACCATTCCTAATCTTAGCACATAATTTGTCAATTGAAGACTTAGGTGGATGACTTACCACTTTAAACTAACTATTATCATCTGATCCTGTCCTTTCTTCATTTGAATCAGGTTGAGCCACAAATTTTCTTCTTTTCTTTGGCTCATCTACAGTCTTCTTAGTGGATTTCTTCCTCTATGTTACCTCTTCTTTTTCCTTTTGTGTAGTAGCTCTTGTAGTATCTCTAGTAGTAGTCTTTTCCATTTTCTCTATCTTGGGTTGAGGAGCAGGTGGTGCTTTTTCCTTTATTTTGGTGACCTTGGTTTGGATGGATGTTTCCTTGGCTTGTTCTTCCTTGGCACTCTCATCCTCATCTTCACCTAGGCCTTAGGTTAATTGAAGTTGTCCTTGCTCTGGCTCATCCTCATCTTTCTCATTGTCATCCTCTTCTTCATCATTACTTATTTCCTTAGCTTCTTCTGTAGTACCTATCTCTCCAATATCTACCCCAAATTTCTTCTTAAGCTTCTTTACAAGCTTGTCCCTCTTCTTGACTATTGTTGTTGTCTTGAGGTCTGTAACCACCCTTGATTTGGCAACATCATATGTCCCAAAGTGCTTTGCAATTTTATCTGTTTCCTTTGCAAGCAATGCTATAATAGCTGTTGAAGCCTGATCCACATCAAGTTCATAACCCAATGGTCTAAGCCATCTAACTCTAGGGATGACTACTTGTATGTAAGTATAGTCAATATCCACTAGAAAGAAAATGTCTTTTTCATGTTGCTCCACCAATGAGACTAGAATTCTCATTCTTTGTTTCATGGATTATTTAAAGTCCTCAAAATAACTGGTCATTTGGGCATTAAATTTTTCACCCATTTGATCAATGAATTCATTTATTTGGTCAACAATAGTCTTATTTGGATCCCATCTCACCTTGCCTACTAAGGGGAATTCTCCATAATGTAGAAAAACATGCAAACCAGAACTGAGCCAAATTTGTATTGAACCCCTTTTGATTTCCTTATGGCTCCCAAGTTTTCATTGATTTTCTATGTCATAAACTCTACAAGATCATAAGTATGACCCTTTTTAACTAGCTTATAGGCAACACTACTGCTATGCAAGGTACACTGTTCAACCTGCTGGATTGGTAAAATTTGTGAGATATAATCCTTACAACAAAATCTGTAGGGGGTCTTTGATGGTGTCAATTGTCATACCCCTATTGTTCCACTTGGCACCAGTTTTTTTTTGGATTATCTCTCTCTTATCACTCCTTAGGGTCTTCGGTCGATCTAGGGTTGGAATACCAGTAACCCTATGTACAGTTTTCTTTGTAAAATTTACTAGCCCTATTTCTAACAAAAAAGCTCCATCATGGATTCTGCTCAACACAATGCATATCCATTCCATTTTAAAGACAATAGGGAAAACTAGGGCTTTGGTCAGACCCTTCTTCTCAACTATGAAGAATTCATCTTTAAGTTTCCCATTTTCATAGAGTTTATCAAATGCATTAAAAATCTCCAAATCTCCTATGGCTCCAACTTTAGAGTTCTAGCATTTGCATACATCTTGAACCATTACTACTTTATTAGGAATCACGGATAGGGCACCAATAGGATCATTTTTGTAGGAAACCTCTGGGATTGGCTTGAACTTAGTTTGTTTAACTTCGTTGCTAACTAATTGAATTTCCAAATCTTCCTTTCCCTTTGTAGACTTAGAACCAAATGTCATTTCTAACTAAACTAGGGTTTACTATTTAAGAAAACTTTTCAAACTACATAAATTGACACTTGAATGAAATATCTGGTAAATCGATGAAATGGAGTTGGGTTTCTATTGAATCACTACAATTCATCTTTTGATCATTGTGAATTCACTCAATTGCTCTGGTTGTCTTTGCTCTTTATTTGAATGATCAAAAAATGAAAGATTTTCACTTTTATTAGGCTTGAAACCTATTATTTATTGCATTCGTGCTTATAGCTATCACTCGGCTTCAAAAGGATTTTTCAACTCAGCATCAACTCTATTTCATTCACTTGGCAGCTACTATCTCATTTCACTCAGCATCTACTGATCTTGTTAATTTCTCAGCAGCCATTATCAAGTCTTACTCAGCAGCTACTAGACTATTCAACTCTGCATGTATTAGAGTTTTAATTGGCAACTAAAGGTAACTCAGCACCATCTTACAACTTTTATCCTAACATCTTAACTTATGCAAATTTCTTCTTTACAGTGCTCCTATGTTCTTTTGGGTTGATGTATGATACATCTTTATATGTATCAACCCCATGTGCCTTTCTAGTGCTTAATTGGATGAGGCATGATCACTTGACCTCTTGGGTGAAGTGATCTCTCCATTTAATGTGTTGTATTCACCTTTCTTCTATCATGTCTTCTTCATATCTTCCCTAATGTGTTCCATATTAACTTTTTCTTTGCCCTTGTTAACTTTAGTCTTTGGTGCCTTGACCTTTGTTGGACAATTCCTACTAATATGACCAGTCTTCAAGCAACTAAAACATGTGGTTTGGTTCAAACATTTGTTATAGTTCCCCTTGAAGTGTGTTCTTATGCAATTATGAGGTACATGACCATATTCCTAATAGTGGTGACAACTTTGCCTTGTATTATAGTCCCAATTGTAGTTATGTGCATAATTAATTCCTTTTAAAGGCTAATTAGGTGTCCACATAGGCTTTGGTCTACATTCAAATGCTCTATGTCCATATTTTTTGCAGTTGTAGTAGTGACCCTCAAATCTTGGTGTCCTCATGGTCTTGGTTCTATAGTCTTTTGTTAAATGTCCTTACTTTTTGCACCTGTGATAGAAATTGCATTTGTAGGCTTATCATGCTGATGACTATTCTTGCTTCTACACACATTAGAGGTATCTGCTTTTTTACCACAAAAATAAAAAGTAGGTTTAGTGTTCTTACCTTTGTTGCTTCTTTTTTCTGCAGCCTTGGATGATTCTCCTTGTTCAGTGCTAATGTAACCAAGTCCTAAAGTATCATTACTAGCCCTTGGTGATTTCAATAATTGCTCAAAGTACTTGATTTCCTCATTGGATTTTTTGTATGTTTTTGCTATTTCTTTTTCTCTCTTCAATTCATTATGCAATTGTTCATTCTATATCTTCAAGGTGGAGATCTCAATATCCTTCATGTTTAGCTCATGATGCGCATTCATCATCTGGCTTAAGGTGTCTAACTGCATGTTTGAAATCCTCTCAAATTCAATTATCATCTCTTCCAACCTATTGATGATATTTCTCTTGTCATCTTCTACCATGGCCTTGTCTTCAATAGCTCTTTTCTTTTGTTTAGTCACTTCACAAAGCATTATGGCTTGTGATTCTTATTCAAGCATGAGTAATCTGATTTCTTCAGCTTGAGCTCTTTTTTTCCTCCATTAATTCTACTATTGCTGCATCAAATTCCTTGGAATATTCATTGGAAAAGACTTGTGAGGTATCAATATCCTTGTAGTTTATGTCATTTTCAGCTATGGCTATCTCCTTTCTTCTTTTGAAAGATTTTCTCAGTCCCTCTCTAGCTTCCTCTACTTTGTGTAGAGCTAGTTGCACATCAATCACCTGATTGTCAATGATCTTCCCAAGTTTGAAAACTTCCATCTTCCGACTTTTTCTCCAATTTGGTAGGCTTCTTCTTGAGAGAACCAGTTCTCTGATACCAATTTTTGGAATGTTCAAATGGGAAGAGTACTTCTAAGAGGGGGGTGAATTAGAAGTACACAATTTTTATTCTTTCAAAATCTTATTAATACATATCTGAAAAATAATTTGCATGCATGTAAACATATAAAAAAACATGAAATGAAAGCATGCATCAACACATAACACAAAGTTTTGGTAACCTAGAAACCCTCCAGGAATAAGAAGGTAAAACTAAGGTGGGGATGACACCCACAAAAATTACCACAACAATGAGTTCAACCACTTCTGATGGTTTTCCCTGTTAAAGGCTACAAGACACTATTAAATGTGACCTATTGAAAGGATTTTCAAACACTTTACATGAAGTGTCACCCAACTAAGGGATTTATAATAGGTTGTTAAACCCCTAATACATAGGATTTTCTTGACCTTCTCCAAAGGTTCTCCTACCTAGATGTTAAGCTAACCTATCACCATAGGATTTCAACCTCTAATACAATTGTGAGAGGGTATTAGAACATTTGACCTGAATGAATGCAATCTCAAATTGTGAATTTAGGTACTAGATTTGCTCTTCCTATTCTAATCCTTGCTTGATCTGATATCTGTATGTACTCCTTGTCCCTTATGCTATTCTAATCAACTTAATATGAAACTATTGCTTTGGTCCTCTAAGTCTTTTCTCTTCACACTAAAATTTTGCTATAATCTCCCCCTTTATGTTGTTTTCTTCCTCTCATGCAATGGTGCATTCTTTCTCCTTATAAAGAATGTGAAGACTTAAGGTTAGGTATGGATCTATGATCCATATTGAATCTCAAATTCTAGCTCATACTTTGCATTTTTCTTATTGGTTGCATGCCTTCACCATTTTTCTTATTGGTTGCATGCAGATTGCATAGGGAATGTAAATGATTTGTCCTTATCCTTTTTCTCCTACAAAATTTCTCTAAATTGGCTCCAAACATAGTTCACATCTTAGTTTGTGCAAATACAAACTCTAATGTTGATCTTGCATTTCTCAGCACATGAAGTATTACTGATGCTCAACACATATTGTTTTTGGATTTCTTGGCATCAACTACATTTTCTGCTTTTCTTAGCACCTATTATATCCTATATTGCTCGGCATATGTTGTTCTAAATTTCTCAACATCTGAATGATTCTATTACTCCACACATGAACAATCCTTGTATTGCTCAACACATACTGCACTATGATCTACTCGACACTAACTATGACTTGGCACCTTTTGAAATTCTAGCTTGGCATACATTGTGTACTTGACATACATAGTGAAAATGGTTAAGTGTGTTGAAACTCATTTGTTAATACTATTTATTTGACCAATAGTCCCCACCCCCCAACTCATATTCCCCCTTATCCTATTTTGGCATAGGTCTTTATTGAAGGAGTACAGATTTCAAAACAAAAACAAAACAAAAAATTGTGTTCCACCCCCTTGAATAACTTTAAATACATTTAGTGGAGCCTTCCTATTGGGTCACATATCTCCACTTGTTTTCCCTCTTCTTGATGCAGGGCAATATGAATTGTCTTTACTAGGGAAGACTTAAGTAAGTTATGAGGGGGGGACACTTGTTAGGTGTGGTCTACCCTAAAATATTCTCCTTCCAACTCCCTTGTGAGCTGATAAAGGCTATCTAACCATGTCTCATGTTCATCACTTTGAGGGGCCATTTTAATTATGAAGATTCACAACAAAAGAGACAGTTTGGAGAAATTGCATTAGACTAAAGAGCAAGTTGCACATCTATCACTTGATTTTCAATGATCTTTCCAAGTTTGAAAGCTTCCATCTTTAGATCTTTTCCTCCAAGCTATTAGGCTTTTCCTTGTGAGAATCTGGATGCTCTGCTACCAATTGTTGGAATATTCAAATATGGAAAGAATACTTATGAGAGGGGGGGGGGGTAAATCAGAAGTATGACACTTTAACCAATAAATTTTTTAACTAAAAGTAAATTGCATGCATGTAAATACGTCAAGTAAACATGAAACTAAGACATGCATCAACAACTCATAACACTGGAATTTGGTAACCCAGAAACCCTCCAAGAATAAGAAGTTAAAACTAGGGTGGGGATGATACCCACAAAAATTACTTCAGCAATATTGTTCAACCACTTCTGATGGTTTGCCCTATTAAAGGCCTACCCTGTTAAAGGCTTTACACTGTATTAATAGTGACCTAGTTAGAGGCTTTTCAAACAGTTTACATGAAGTGTCACCCTGTTAAAGGATTTAATCACCTAATTAAAGGATCTACAAAGTAGCTGTTAAGCTAACCTATCACCATAGGACTTTCATTGTAATACAATTGCTAGAAAGTATTAGGTATAATGAACTTGATAGATTACAATCCTTGATTGCTGAACGCAGGCACCTATTCCACTTTCTCTGATCTTGATCCTTTTGTGATCTGATAACCCTCACTTCTGAAAATAGATTTCCTTGAGCACCTTTGTATGTGCACTCCATCTTTTTACAATAAAATTTTGTCTTCCTTATAAAGACATTTGAGAATTTAGGGTTAGGTATGGATCTACGATCCATATTCAATCTTCAATTTCAGCTTTTTATTTTTACTTCTTCTATTGGTTGCATGCCTTCATCATTTTTCTTATTGGCTACATGTAGATTGCATAGGAAAAATAAAAGATTTGATCTTACATTAAATCCTTCGAGATTTACCTTATGTCGGCTACAAAAACTATTTGCATAATAGTTTGTGCAATTACAAACTCTTATGCCGATATTTTGAGTTACTTGGCTCCTGAAGTATTGCTAATACTCAACACATGCTATTTCCTAGATAGCTCGACACCTAAACAAAATTGTATCACTCGGCACCTTATGTTACTTAGCACTTGTTAACACTCATCATCTTATGTTACTTGGCACTTGTTAACACTTGGCATCTTATGTTACTTGGCACTTGTTAACACTTGGTATTCGATCTTCACTCGGCATCTGAAAACTGCTCAGTACATGAAGATCACTCGACACCTGAAGTCTTTCCTAACTTGACATTTTTTGTTGCTCGGCATGCATGGTGTACTTGGCTTCAATAGAGAAAGTAGGTAAGTGTATTGGAACTCAAGTGTCAAAAACCATTATGAGGTTAACAATCTCCCCCTTTGACATGAGTGACAAAAACACTTAACTAATCTTATGAGTACATTTACTAATCTGATTGGTATATACAAAGTTTAAAGAAAACTTGATCAAAATTTGTAACTGACAATCTTACAATATATATCTCAAAAATTTTGTAACTCCCCCTGATTTAATTATGCCTTATCTGTATATCAAGTTTCTCCTTTGTATCTTTTCTCCCCATTAATTGCCATTAATTCATCTCATAATATCTGTATCTCCCCCTAGTATGTCTCTTTTCTCACCCTTTTTTGACACTTATGTCAAAGAATGTTTAAGGGTTAAGACCATATTTAGCCAAAAATGTGTTGTTTACTTCCATAATCATCTTGAGAGCTACATCCCAATTATTCAAAGCAATTTCCACTGACTTGTGTTGGATGGCAGTCTTGGCAGCAAGATGAATAAGTCCTTCTAAAGTATAAAGATTTGGGTCTTTCTTGAGAACAATTTCAGCATATACTTGCTCTTTATAGAGTAATTCTAAATGTGGGGTAATGGAGGACTGGAGCTATATTAGTTTGGCCTTGATATTAGCCTCATCTTCTGTTAATACAACTATTTATTTGTGAGTGTGAAGCAATTGAGAAAAATGCTTCTCACTTTGAGCTGGATCATTTGGTAGTTGCATTCTTGAAATGTTTAAATTTATTTCCAGGCTCAATATCTTTTGGCTTGTCTCTTGTGTGAAGTACGAAAAATCACACAACTTTTTGTACAATGAGAATATATTCTCAAGTACCTTTTCACTTTGTCAATGAGCTTTGCTAATTCAACCTGTGAAAGTGCAATTTGACTTGATATTTGTTCATTTACTTTTCCTTGGAATTTTCTCTCTGACCATTCCATAAGTTTTGCATTTGTTTCTAGGTCTTCATTTGTCACCTGGTCAATAATATCTGATAATTGTTCCGTGATATGCTTTGACTCATCTGGTGATTGCAAACTAAAGGCATCAATAAAGATGTCTTTAATTTCATATAGTGTTTGCTTTTGTTTATACTCCTTTCTGAGTATCTCCTGTCTTTTCCTCCTATTCAGTGCTTCCTGCACCTCATTGATTTGATCAATGGTTATTATTTTTTAGTCATAGCCTGGTATGACTATCTCCTCATCTAATTCATGGTCTCCATAGTGAAGTACCCTTGCAACTCTGGTAGTACTAGATGTTGGTATAGATATTTGCAATGACTAGTGTGAAGGAGTTCTCAAGGTAGGAAAATCTATTAATGTTTGTATTGCCTCTTGTTCTTTAGGGGTTTTCACTATTTCCTCCTCCTTTTGGCTACCATGATAAATTATTGTAATCCTGGGAAGTGCACCTTGTGTTTGTGCTGTAGGATTATATGTAATAGTCTATCTTTTTTGTTTTGTTCATTTTTCTACAACTACACTTGGCTTCTATGTTGCAACATCAACTATGCTTGTTGGCATTTGAAATTGACTACTAGTAGTTGTAGAGATGATAGAAGGTGGTTCTTGTGGATTCACCTTATCTTTGACTATACTTTCTACTAGTTTTTGCAATTCATCCATACTGACCAATACTGGATCTGCACGTAATATTGCTTGTTGGGTAGATTGGTCAAGAATTCTTTTAAGATCTTCTACAGTTAATGGATTGATATTCTGACCAGAAGTATCAGGAACATCAGTAATAATTACAGTGTTTGTAGGTGAGATGGATGCTTGAGGAGGGCTAGGAGGTGGCAATTGTGTGTCTTGCACACTCTGATCTGATTGCTACTCTTTCTCAACTATTCCCATTATATCCTATTTTTGTGTCTCTTCCTCCTCTCCATCTTTCTTTTCTTCTTCCTTCTTCTCTTCTTCTCTTTTCTTTTGTTCTTCTTCTTTCCTTTCTTCTTCTCTTTTCTTTTGTTCTTCTTATTTCCTTTCTTCTTCTCTTTTCTTTTCTTCATCTTCTTTTCTTTTTCTCCTCTCCTCTATTGGTACATCAGCTTCTTCCTTGTATTCTTCTTCAAAAAAAATCTTCAAGTTTTTCCAAGATTCCATTGTTCTTTGAACAATTTCTTCCATCCTGTTTTGGAGTATGAAGAATGCCCTATATTTAGGTGTAAACCCATCATTGTGCCTTTTGACTGCATTCTTTACTTGTTCCTTAGTCAAATATAGCAATACACTTGCTAGGGTTGATTCCCTCATCTCCTTCTCCATTTTCAAACAGAAATGCCATCTATCTTCTACAATTTTTGACAGTTCTTTTGGCAATTGTCCATCTAATTCAAGTGGAGTGTACTTGAACTATGCCATCATTCCATAAACTATTTCTTCTATCTTATTTTGTTCTTCTTTAGTAATTTTATTGAAATCAACTTTATTTAAATTACTTAAGTCACCATTTCCAATCTTTTTACATAAGGTATCAACTGAAGAGTGGCTTACCTTTTCAGATTGGTCTTCTTCATCAGTGTCAGGTTGAGCCACCTATCTTTTTCTTTTCTTTGGCTCTTCCTTTTTTTCCTTGGTTTGTTTCTTCTTTGTAACTTCCTCTTTTGCCTTTTGATTGGAGGCCCTTGTTGTTGCTCGTGTTGTTGGCTTTTGAGGTGATGGTGTGGCAACTTTCTTTGATTTGGGCTTAGCTGGAGGTTGTTCTGTTGCCTTTCTTTTCTTTGGCTCATATTCAATTGGTGCTTCCTTGGCTTCCTCTTCCTCTACACCTTCCTCCTTGTCTTCTCCAAGACCTTGAGTTAATTCCATTGGCCCTTGTTCTTGCTCATCTTCATCATCACTATCATCTTCTTCTTCTTCTGCTTCAACCTCAATTTCTTTACCAAATTTCTTCTTAATATTCTTTAATAATTTGTCTTTCTTATTCAATTTGGAAGTAGTTTTTAATTCCATGTTTATCTTTGATCTTACCACATCATAAGTGCCAAAATGTGGAGCACTTTTATCTGTTTCTTTTGCCAATAATGCAGTTATTGCTGCAGATGCCTCATCAATATTAATTTCATATCCAAATGGCCTTATCCATCTTACCCTTGGTATTACTACTTGAATATAGGTAAAATCAATGTCAACTAAGAAACATATATCATTAGTATGTTCTTTCACTAAGGAAACTGGTATCCTTGATCTTTGCTTCATGGATTTCTTGAAATCCTCAAAATAGCTTGTCATCAAGGTATCAAAATTTTCTCCCATTTGCTCTATATATTCATTAATTTGGGCAATGATGGTTCTGTCATTCCTCCATGCCACTTTTCCAAAAGAAGGAAACTCATTCTAAACATAAAAGAATATGAAAACTAGGATTGTTCCAAATTTGCATTGAGTGCCCTTTGTTCTTCTTATGGCGGCTAGGTTTTCATTGATTTGTTGTAGTTCTAGTTCTGAAAGATCATAAGTATGATCCTTTTTCACCAATTTGTAGCCTACATCTACTACAATACATGGTACACTATTGAGTCTACTGGATTGGTAGAATTTATGGGCAATGACTCTAATAGTAAATTCAACTAGAGGATCCTGTATGGTGTGAATTGTCATTCCTCTTTTTTTCCACTGGGCACCAGTGTTCTTTTGAATAACCTCCTTTGATTCACTTCTCAAAGTTTTGAACCGATCTAGGGTTGGGTACCCTGTTACTCTATGTATGATTTTCTTTTGTCAATTTGATGGGAGTATCTTCTAACCACAAATTTCCACCATGAATTCTGCTCAGCACAAGTCTAACCCATTTTGTTTTGAATACGGCGAGAAGGCTCAAAACTCAAGTTAAACCCTTTCTTTCAATGATTTTGAATTCATCTTTTAAGACTCCATTTACACACAATTTCTCATAAGCTTGTCTTATTTCCATGTCTCCTAGGGCACCTATCTTACAGTTGTAACACTTTCTCATGTCTTGGACCATTACAACTTTTGGGGGAATTTGGGAGAGAGCACTGACTTGGTCATTTTTGTAGGCAACTTCAAAAATGTGTCAAAAATTGGGTTGCTTGATCTCATTTGAAACTAACTAAACTTCAAACATTTCTTTATCCCTAGTTTTCTTCGAACTTGATGCCATTTATGCAAACTAGAGTTTTTATAATAAAAAGATATGAAACTGTGTAGCTCAGCACGAATGAAAATACCTTGAGATCGATGAAAAATGTGTTGAATGAGGTTGAAATCTGCTTTAAATGCTGGATTCTTGCTATGAAGTTTCTCAGCTCTCTTTCTTCTTCTTTGATCTTTGATCGCGATGAGTAAAATTGATTGGAATCATGATAATATACCCTATTTCCATTGCATTAAATGTTCAACTACCAACTTGGCTTCTGAAGAAATTTTAACCTAACTCGGCTTGCACTATATTTCCACTTTTACTTGGCTTCCATTGGAGTTAACCAACTCGGCATCAGTTATCAGCGCGATCTCTATTAGGAGCTTGACATGTGTTGGAATTTAACTCAGCATCCAAAGATATTCTAGCAACAACATTTATATTTTGTGTTGAAATCTTATTTCATGCAGATTTATACTTAGCATGGCTTCTTTGTCTCGGGACTGATGTGAGATATAGCTTTGTATATCAGTCTAGTATACTTCTTATGCTTAGTTTGATGAGGTGTGATCACTTGACCTATTGGGTGAAGTGATCCCTCCACTTGATGTGTTGCACTCATCTTTCTTTTTCCAAGTCTTATTCATTTTCCTTCTTATCTTTTCGACATCAATTTTTTTGTTTCCCTTATTTTCTTCAGTCTTGGGTGCCTTTGATCTTGTAGGACAGTTTCTGCTGATATGACCAATTTTCAAACAACTAAAACATGTAGTTTGATTCAACCATCTTTTGTAGTTCCCCCTGAAATGTGTTCTTATGTAGTTCTATGGTATATGTCCATATTCTTGACAATAATGACAACTATACCTTGTATTGTAATCCCAATGATAATGACTTTCATTCCTTTCTATTTTTGTTGGTTTTTTAGATGTCCACATAGGTTTTGATTTGCACTCAAATGTCGTATGTCCATACTTTTTGCAATTATAACAATGTCCATCAAATATCTGAGTCCTTGTGATATTGGATCTACAATTTTGTGTCATATGTCCTTGCATGTTGCACTTGTGACAGAAATTCTTATTTTTGGGTGTGTTTGATTGATTGAATCTTCTAGTCCTGCATAGATTTGTTGTATGTCCCTTCTCATTACAATGATGAAAAGTGGGTTTTGAATTCTTACCTTTATCACTTCTTTGTTCAACACTCTTTCATGATTCTCCAACTTTAGTTCTATTTTATCCTAGTCCTGATGTATCATGGGTAGATTTTGGGGATTTCAGCAACTGTTCAAAATACTTGATAGCTTCACTTGACTTGTTGAGATTCTCTGCTACCTCTTTTTCTCTGTTTAATTTATTCTACATTTGTTCATTCTGCATCTTTAAAGTAGAGATCTCAATATCTTTCATATTGAGTTCATGATGAAGGTTCATCATTTGGGCAAGTGTATCCATCTGCATGTTTGAGATCCTTGTCAATTTAGTACATTTTTCAAGTCTGTTTGCAAGGTTTATTTAGTTATTTTCCATCATAACTTTATCTTCAACTACTCTTTTCTTGTGTTCAATGATTTCACATATCATTATGGCCTATGACTCATGTTCCATCTTGAGAGATCTTATCTCATCTACTTGAACTTTATTTTTCTCCATCAGTTTTGCTATTGCTGCATCAAACTCTTTAGTAACTCCATTGGAAAATATGTTGGTGGTATCAATCTCCTTGTAGTGTATATCATTTTCAGCTATGGCTAGATCTTTCCTTTTTTTTAATGATTTTCTCGACTTGTTTCTAAATTCATCCAGGCTAAGCAGAGCAAGTTGCACATCTATCACCTGATTTTCAATGATCTTTCCAAGTTTGAAAGCTTCCATCTTTAGATCTTTTCCTCCAAGTTGTTAGGCTTTTCCTTGTGAGAATATGGATGCTCTAATACCAATTGTTGGAATATTCAAATATGAAAGAATACTTATGAGAGGGGGGGGGGGGGGATACCTCATAACACTGGAATTTGGTAACCTAGAAACCCTCCAGGAATAAGAAGGTAAAATTGGGGTGGGGATGATACCCACAAAAATTACTGCAGCAATATTGTTCAACCACTTCTAATGGTTTTCCCTGTTAAAGGCTTTACACTATATTAATAGTGACCTGGTTAGAGGCTTTTCAAACACTTTACATGAAGTGTCACCCTGTTAAAGGATTTAATCACCTAATTAAAGGATCTACGAAGTATCTATTAAGCTAACCTATCACCATAGGATTTTCATTCTAATATAATTGCTAGAAAGTATTAGGTATAACGAACCTGATAGATTACAATCCTTGATTGCTAAATGCAAGCACCTATTCCACTTTCTCTGATCTTGATCCTTTTGTGATCTGATAACCCTCGCTTCTGAAAATAGATTTCCTTATGCACCTTTGTATGTCCACTCCCTCTTTTTACAATGAAATTTCTTCTTCCTTATAAAGACCTTTGAGAATTTAGGGTTAGGTATGGATCTACGATCCATATTCAATCTTCATTTTTCGCTTATTATTTTCACTTCTTCTATTGGTTGCATGCCTTCATCATTTTTCTTATTGGCTGCATGTAGATTGCATAGGAAAACTAAAAGGTTCGATCTTATCATTAAATCCTTCCAGATTTACCTTATGTCGGCTGCAAAAACTATTTGCATCATAGTTTGTGCAATTACAAACTCTTATGCTGATATTCTGAGTTACTCGACTCTTGAAGTATTGCTAATACTTGGCACATGTTGTTTCCTGGATAACTCGGCACCTAAACAAAATTGTATCACTCAACACCTTATGTTACTCGGCACTTGTTAACATTCGGCATCTTATGTTACTTGACACTTGTTAACACTCAGCATCTTATGTTACTCGACACTTGTTAACACTCGGTATCTAATCTTCACTCGGCATCTAAAAACTACTTGGTACATGAAGATCACTCGGCACCTGAAATCTTTCCTAACTTGGCATTTGTTGTTGCTCGGCATGCATGGTGTACTTGGCTTCAATATAGAAAGTAGGTAAGTGTATTGGCACTCAAGTGTCAAAAACCATTATGAGGTTAATAGAGCCTTCCTATTGGGTCACATATCTCCACTTGTTTTCCCTCTTCTTGATGCAGGGCAATATGCATTGTCTTTACTGGGGAAGACTTAAGTAAGTTATGAGGGGGGGGACACTTGTTAGGTGTGGTCTTCCCTAAAATATTCTCCTTCAAACTCCCTTGTGAGCTGATAAAGGCTATCTAACCATGTCTCATGTCCATCACTTTGAGGGGCCATTTTAATTATGAAGATTCACAACAAAAGATATAGTCTGGAGAAATTACATTAGACTAAATAGGAGTTTTATGTGGGTCCCTTAGGCTAATGGCCTCATGAACATCATTAAAAATCTTTCATTCATTCACTCTTTTGTACTTATACTTGTGCACAAAACATAGCTTACCATATTGTACAAAAGTGAATCAAGCATTCATATTATCAATTTTCAAATATACATATATGATACTATGAATTAGTGATTTACTATATACATTTTTTTTAAAATATAAATTATTTATAATGCATTAATTTTTTTATTTGTGGTTGGAAATTGAAATTTGATTATATTTTAGAATGACTTTTTAAAATTTAGTTTTGCATAATTGTATATATTTTTATTATAGATCTCTAACAACTTAAAAGTATTAATGTATTACTAGATTTTTTTAATTGGAATGAGTTTAATCAGAAATATGTAATTTTAAAAAAAAATCTTAAAAACTCTAATATATAATTTTTAATTAATTATATAATTTTTATATTTAAGATGGGTAAATGAAGTAGAACAATTATTCAATAATACATTTTGGAATTGTCTATGAAACTATGAACTCCAATATAGTGTAATTTTTTTAAAGATTGGTGATGATTATCTTCATATCCTTTTTTTGTTTCCCTTTAAAGAAGGTTTACTTACATCTACTTCCTATGGTGCATGTGAAAGATTGATTGAATTCTAAATGGATATGTAGATTCAATAAAAATCTTTGGCTAAAATTGTCAGCTCAAATTTGGAAAACAAAAATCAATGCAGATGTTCAATTGCTCACTTGAAAAATATTACATTGCAAGCTTCCCATTGAGGATAGGTTGAATTGCATAATGGTCCAATCAGTCAATTACCCATTCTGTCATAAGTCAAAGAGCATGAGACATATTTTTTGGGACTATTATTTTGTGAAGAAGCAATGAAATTCTATTTTCAATGATTTGATTGCTATTTTTTATTACAAGCTAATTTGGAAATAGGCTCTTCTGGGGGTTGGTTTACATAAAAATATTGTTGTTGATGGTGTGAAATATGTTATATTATTCCATATATGGAGAACAAGATGTACAATGGTCTTTAGTAATCACAATAGTCCTCATTTAGAATTTGTACTTTTAAGGCTTTATTCAAACATTTTCTATTGTTTGATATCTCTTTTCTCTTAGCTAGGTTACTCCTAAAAAAGATTTGAGATTAGATTTTCAGATTTAATGAATTAAATCTTAGATTAGCTAACTACTTGGCAAGAAAGAGATCAATATAGGGTGTCACATACCTACATTTCTATAGGACTAATCTGGCAGACTTCTATAATTTGTCTTACAATTGTTATTTGTATTGCTCCAGCTATGACATTTTCTCTATTTTGTACTATTGTTGCTATTTGCATAACTAAAACAATATCATATACTCTATTTTGTGTACACATTTTTCAATTAAAAAAAACATTAAATTTATTAAATGTCACTCCTTGATATTTTGTGGCCTTAAATTAATTTTAAAAATAAACAATGTTTTATTCAAAACTTTTTTACATTATTCTATTATTTTAATTATTAATGAATTAAACTAAAATTAAAATTATTATTAAAATTATTATAAAATCTAATATAATAGATTAATTTCTTTTGACTAGAAATACTCTATCAATTAATAAAATTGGAGGTGTTTCATGTTATAACTTAAGTGGGTAAATTATTAATAAAAACTACAAGTTAAAACAATTTATTATTTTCCTTTTTATGTTTCATTATAATTTAAAATAATTAAATTTATTATCTTTAAATTAAAAATATTAATCTTAATTTAATATAATAATAATAAAAATTCTTCATAGTGCATTGTAGAAATCTATTGTATATCTGTAATAACTAAAATTATAATGTAAAGTTATTAATATCTAATTATGTATTTTTTCTATGTTTAATAATGTTAATTTTGTAATTAAAATCTATGATAGAAAGTAATCTAATTTCAATTCCCTACCACAAATGATCTAATTAGGATCTAGGACTATTACAGTGGAACACTTAACATAATTAAATAAAGTCAATTCAAAGCATTAATTAGTGAATTAACATAACTTAAATGCTTCAATGAACAAAACATAATAATGTAGTGACTGAAATTAAGAGAGTAGAGAGATAGAAGACAAAACACAATTGATAATGAAGTTTGTATGTAGGTCAGATTATGTCTCCGGGTCCTACTCCAATAGGGGTACCGATTCGATTAGCTCCAAAAATAATTGCAAGTCTTTATAAGATCTTCCCTTCAAGCATAATGGTAAAATTATTCTCCAATGTGTAGGAATAATCAACAAGCTTTCAACTTCATAATCTCCTTCTTATCACCTAGATTGTTTTTCAGAGGACTAATACCTTCTTTTATACATAAAATTAGCCATAATTAGGCTAAACCAAATCATAACAAAATTAACCCCCCTAACCAACTCCATGTTCAAAATAATCTTGTAATGTTTTATAGTTTCTAACCTCATCTCATTTGGAGAGGTTATTTTAACCAATTTACCCATTAAAATAGGAATTGGCAGGTTATTAATGCTTAAATAAATAATGCTGCCAAAAAATCCAAATGGTTAAATGGTGCAATGATAGCCCATCATTGTAGGAGATGGGTGGTTAGGATTTTACTCCCACCAACCAATTTTTTATATGAATTGACACCTATAAATAGTAAAGGTAATTGTGAGGTTTAGTAGCTAAGGTGGAAAATTGTTTAAGAGGTGGATTTGAACTAAAATTTTATGTACATTGAAACCTATAAATAATAAAGGTAATCATGAGGTTTAGCGGCTAAGGTGGAAGATTATTTAGGAGCTCTATAAGGTCAAATCTAACTACCACCTTTTTTCTTAAAAATGAATTTTAAACTCCACATCAGCTATTTTTTCACATCATCAACTGACTAGGATAATGATATCATCATTTAAAAACTTTTTACTTTGAGTTTCAAATTCTTGTAACTTCCACATACAAACTTCACTTTTGATGAAATGAACATTGTTGGAAAGCTACTGACATTTTCATCAAATTGAAATCCATTGCTGACCACTTTTGAGATATTTTTCACCATTTTACAACCTTTGTACCAGGTTTGACCAATCTTTGACCTGCCATAACTTTGACATCCAAGCTTTGATTTTTTTCATTCAAGTTGCATTGGGGTTAGAATCGCAAACACTTTATAGTGATGTTGATTCATAGAGAATTGGGGACATTTCAATTTTTACTTATTTCTATCCCTCAAATCAAGCCTCACCATTAAAGAGCTTTCAGACCTCTAAAAGTTTGATTACTCAAAAAGTAGGTGAGGGTATAGTTCCCTCACTTTACCAATATCTATCCATCTTGCCTTGCTTGGATCCATCCCCATCAATCCCACTTGAACGTATTCAATTGGTCTTCTTCGTAAAGTTCTGACATTCCTGTCAAGGATAACATCTTCTAGAAATTCTAACATGTACTTTGGTGAAAGATCATCAATGGATGGAACATGAATGTCTGTGTCTTCATCCAAGATCATTGGAGGCTCATACAACTATAGATTCTCAACATTGAAAGCTGAGAAAATTTGCATGTATGAGGAAAATTAAGGTGGAGGGTATTGGCACCAATCTTTTCTAAGATCTCAAAAGGACCATATAGGATAGGATTGAGCTTCATTCTGTCACCTTGCAATCTTTCCTTGCTGATATGTAACCAAACTCTATCACAAAATTGGAAATGATGATCAATGTGATGCTTATCATGGCAAGCCTTGTATTTTATTTGGCTCTATTGTAATTATTCTTCTACCACTTGGTAGATTGATTGGACCTTCTGGATGAACCTTAAATCTTTTTTTGCATCATGGCATCCATCTATAACACCATCCTTCCCAAAATCAAATCCATTGGTGTCTTGCACAAGTATCTGAAGAAAGTATCAAAAGGAGACTTCTTTGTAGAAGAGTGTGTCACATGGCTGTAAGCATGTTGTACATAGTGTAGATTTTCATCCCACAATGTAGGATACTCACTGTAGTAACCTCTAAGTAGATGAACAATTGTCTTGTTTACTAACTCTATCTATCTATCACTCTATGGATGGAAGGTTGTACACTTCTTCAGCTTGGTATCCATGAGTCTCCACAAAGATAATCAAATTTCCCCCAAGAATCAAGAATCTTGATCTAATAAAATAGAAGTAGATAACCCAAAATGAATCCATACAAATTGAAAGTACAAATGAGCTGTCAATTCAGCAGTGACCTTCTTTTTACAAGGCATTAAAATACACATTTTGCTAAATCGATCAACTACTACATACAAATAATCATGACCCTTCCTAGACAATCGTAAAACCCCCACAAAGTCCATAGATACACTTTCCCATAGATGGGACGGTACAAGAAATGGTTTGTACAAACCCAATTTCATGTTACTTGGTTTTTAGTTACACACATTACAAATCCTTTTATATACTTAGTGACAATTTCTTGCATATGAGACTAGTAACGATATTTCTATAACTGAGCCAATGTTTTACTTACCTCAAAATATCCTGAAATCAAAGAGGTATGGGATTCCTAGATTACATGTGCTTGTTGATCTTTAGAAATGCATAATTTTCCCAAGTGGTACAACAAATTATCCTGCACATAGTAATCTTTCTCTTCTTCATGTTTGCCCTAGATTAAAGTTGCATAGATATCCTTAAAGTTCTCATCATTACCATATTATTCTTGAAAACTTTCATGAACCAAAGAACTATTATGAAGGATTATCAAAGAATTCTTAATAGGAGGCCTAGAGAGCATATTTGCTAATTTTTTATGTGAAACCTTCTTATACTTAATTAACAAATGAAACTATTGTAGAAAACCCATCCACCTAAAGTGCCTACTTTGTTGCAACTTATATTGTGAGTGCAAATATTGAAGTGGTTGGTGATCAATGTGGATTATAGTTTCCTTTCCCATTAAGTATGCTTCCATTTTTTAACATTTTGAACTAAAGCATAAAGTTCCTTATCATAAGTTGGATAGTTACTTACACTCTTGAAATTTTTTTAGAGTGGTAGCAAACTAGTTTACATCCTTGCATTAATACAACTCCAATGAAAAACCCACTTCCATTTATCTCAATTTTGAATGGTTGATGTAAATCAAGTATAGATAGAACTAGTTTAGTGCTCAATTTTTCCTTCAAAGTATCAAAAACCATCTATTTTGGATCTCCCCACTGAAAAGTTGCCTTCAGATTAGTTAAAGCATGCAATGGTGATGCAATGTAAGAGAATTTTGTAATGAACTTCCTCTAGTATTGAACTACAACTAAGAAGCTCCTGACTTCTATAACTATGCTTGGCTTAGGCCACTTTATAATATATTTGACCTTCAAAGGGTCTACTTTCAATTGACCATCCCCTACAACATAGCCTAAGTACACTAATTATGTCTTAGCAAATTTGCATTTAGACATCTTTACATAAGATTTTCTTTTCTCAATACATCAAATACTCTTTTTACATGAATTACATGATCATTCCAAGACATACTAAATACAAGGATATAATCTAAATATACTATGAGAAAATCATCAATAAAGGGATGAAACACATTATTCATAACTCTCATAAATGTAGCAGATGTATTGCAAAACCCAAAAGGCATAACCAACCACTAAAATAGTCCGTATTTTGGCTTAAACATAGTTTTCCAAATATCATTATCTGTATTTTGAATTTAATGATATCCACTATGCAAGTATAAATTAGTGAAATAAATTGCATGTTTCAACTGATCAAGTAAATCATCTATTACGGGAAGAGGATACTTGTTCTTGACCATTTTCTTGTTTAGAGCCCTTTAGTCGATGCACATTCTCCAAGTCCCATCTTTCTTTGGAACCAACACAATAGGAGAACCACAATGAGTAGTACTTGGATGAATAACTCCTTTCTCAACCAACTCTTGAACCTACTTTTTAATTTCTTCATTCTACTGAACTAATAAATGATACATGCCAATATTAGGAAGTGGCACATCTTGTTGTAACTAAATTTCATGTTGAATCACTCTCTTAGGAGGAAATCCTTTTGGTTCCTGAAACAAGTAATCATGAGTGGAAAATATCTTGACCATTTCAAATTTATGTTTAGGATCACACCCCTTGAATGCTTCAGATGTTCCATGTTCTTTCGCTTTTACAAATATTAATACAAGGCTCTTACTTGAATTAATTAACCATTTCATCTATCTAGCATTAACTGGTGCAAGATTACTCTTTATCTTATGTGCTCATACAATGTATTCCACCTTATCTTTGAAAAGATGATATTTTTTCTGCCCCCTAAAAAGATATCTTTTTGATCATATAGGTATGGACTCCCAAGCATAAGACAACAAATATCTAAAGGGACTACATCAACTTCTACCTCATCTACAAAGTTTGCAGTAATAGTAAATCTCAATTTATATTACTTAGTTACTTGTAACAGTGCATCATTGCAAACCCATCCAAGAGGATATTTTTTTTAATGAGGTGTTGTAGTCAAGTTAAGCTTTTTAACAACTTCTTCAGATATCAAATTAATTTGAGAACTCATATCAAACAACATATCAACCTTAGTATGTTCCATAGCAACCCAAATGTGAAATAATTCATTCCTTCCTTATCATAATTAGGAGAAGATCCTTTACTTATACTTGCACTTATATTTGAAGAACTTGTAGCTAGAGAAAGAGATATACCTTTTCCTTTACCTTGGATTCTAGCAGCAACAATCTTTGTCTCATATCTAGAGTTAGATCCAAGATCCTATTGAATTATAACATTAATCTGTTGTTTTCCTTTTTTTCCACCATATCTCTTTGGCCTCTTTCCTAGGTGTAGCTTCCAACACTTAGAATCATCATGCCCTTCTTTCTTGAAATGTGAAAATGTGGGTTTTTCACCCTCTTTCTTTACTATAGTTGTCTATCTACCTTTCCCTTTGTCTTTGGATATACCTTCAAACTTATATGGCTTCTTATCAATCCTATCAATGAAAGTACCCTTACCCCCTGACTCTAAGTATATTGCCTATACACTTACTTCATCCAAATTACATGGATTCAAAACCAAAATAGAATGTCTAAGGTAAGAATGAAGACTACCTATGTACTTGAGTAAAGTATCTTGCGTATGTATAATGGAACATTTAATGAGATAACCTTTTTGTGAAATTCATGGGTGTACTCTTGGATAGTTTGACCTTTCCCTTGCCTAAAATGCTACTAGTTCATCATTAACTATTTCATATGGCCCAGGGGATAAAATTGCTTCTTTAAAGCATTAACAAATCCTGACCAAGAAAAACTAAACTTACCATGTTGTGAAGTTTCATCACGAGTCCTACTCTTCCACCAAGTTAGATCTATACTACCTAACTAAAGAGTGACTAACTAAATTCTATCAACATCATCTATAAGGTTTTGAACTCTATAGTATACTTCTAATTGGTGAATCGAGTCATCTAATTTCTCAGCATTTAGATCCCCTCAATACTTTGGCAAGTCAAAATTTACATCCAACTTGATTTGAGGCTTATGTCCACTCTTAAAAATGTTAAAAGACTCAAAATGGGTAGAAGAAGGAGAAGAGGGGTAAGAAGGAGAAGAGGGAGAAGAGGGAGAAGAGGGAGGTGTATTTGGAGGTTCAAGATCACCTTCTTTCTTTTTCCCTTTCTCCTTATGAATTGCATGTATTTGCATCTTTTCTTCTCTTTCCCATACAAAAACTTCTACCATTGTCTACAAATTCTAAAGAGCCTTTTGGATACTCTTATCTTTAGAAGCTTGTCCATGACCTTTGTCTTCCATTTGTGATGATGGTTTAGTCCTTTGTTTTTTGATCTTAAGGTTGTATTCCTCAAGATATCTTTCTTCTCTCTCAATCCTAGATCTTGTTCGCATTCAAATTTGCAACACTAGTCACACAAGAGCTTTTATACCAAACATGATCTAATTAGGATCTAGGACTATTATAAAGGTGATCGCACTCAAAATTGCATTCCCATTTTGAGTGTTTGTTCCAAATTTTGAATCACTTTGAGCCCCCATGAATGCTTTTTGTGCATATCTAACTAGTTGTCACTTTAAGGCTTAGGTGGTGTTTCAGCTATTTAACACCCTTATTTGACATATGCATATGTTTTTTATTGATAAATTGACATTCTAAACCATTCTATGAAGTCTCATTTTGAGCAATTTCCAATTCTGCATTTTACCTAAGTGTCAAATAGTGATAGGAAGCCTAGTTTTCCTTTGAATATCTATTACCTAGAAATTTTTTATGACCCACCACTTTGGGGATATTTAATATGCATATCAAAGAACCTATATTCCAAGTTTCAAGTCATATCAAATCAGCTTGATTAGGTATTGAACCCCTCAAAGTTGGTAGTTTACTATTTTCATGGATTTACAAATTGTGCAAAATTTTGGAAGGCCCTATTTGACCTATCATAACTTTTGATAATAAAAATTCCTTTTGCATTGCATTTTTGAGTTTAGAGACTTTCTATGTTTGTGATTTGAGCTTATGACAAATTTTTTTGGTTAGTTTTCAAATGTGTTTCCATTTGCAATTTGTAAAGTTTCATTGGTGTCATGAAATGTAGATTGATCAGTACCCCTGTTTGTGATGTCATAGCTTGAGATCCATGAGAGGTGAGATAAAATTGTTTGCACCCTTGAATTATCCTCTAAAAATTCTTCAAATTTTCTAATTTTCAAGTCTTGATGAATCTATCTCCACACTTTTCCAAGACTATTCCATTTGCAAAAAATACTTTTCTACTGATGTTCATTGTCTTGCAAATCTAGGTAGCCAACTTCGCACACTTGCCAAACTTGCCCCATTTTTATTGATGAGCTCAAATCATATAATTACATGCTCCTCATGGAAATGAACTAATTTCCCATTTTTCAAGCCTTTGAGTATCTATTTGCCCAGTTTTCAAGGCTCAAACCAAACACAATTTCCAATTTTCTGACATGTTTATCTATAGGCAATTTTAAGTAAGCAACTTTGGAGGTTGATATCTTTTGACCCTGATGTCATCATGTGATGAGATTTAGCAAGAGTTTTGAATATGTTAGAGAGTGAAGATATCTAGAATTTCAGAGCTTGGTCAAACACTTGAATTAGTTTTTAAAAGCTAGGCAACAAGCCTCCTACCACAGAATTCACAGTGGTGTAGAAATGGTTTAAAATGAGTTTTAAGTAATGATTCAGTGGTCAAGTTTGATTTCAAACTACGAGAGAAACTCAATCAATCACTTTTCAATGTTAGTAGTTTGAAAGTGAAATTTTTTTAAGCTAGACCCACTCTGGGCCTAACTAAATCTTGTCTATTTGTCAAGGTGTTTGGGTGTTGAAAGATGCATTCAAAAGTCATAGTGTTTGCAATGATCAAAAATTAGTTATATTCTTCTTTAGGAATGAAAAGAAAATGTGGATTATAGGTAGTTTGATTGGATAGGGAGGGATTGAAGAATTGTTCAGAATAAATGAAAATATTAAAAGATTAGAAGGAAAATTTGCCTTGAAGGATTTAAGCAATGTTTTCAAGTTACACCAAAGGGTGGAGAAGATGAAGGGAAGCAAAAAAGAAGAACTAGAGATAGATCTAGTCTAGGAAAAGTAGCAGGATCAAATATGGCAGTGGCATATGATTGTGAACCTTGTAAAGGCATGGCTTCTCCTAATGAAGTTTCTCATTCAAGATACCTAGAGAATCTCATGAATGAGGAAAATTGGACCTCTAGTAGTACACAAACTAAAGATGGTAGGGGAGTTGGTCAAAGGAAAGTCTCACATAGATATGGCTTTGTTAGCCAATGTTTTGAATGAGCCCAATAGTGGAAGTCTGTGTGGTTGACACTTAAATCAACCACACTGCAAGCAAAAGGATATGTGGTTCCAAGACTGGAAAGCAATTGTCTTTGGGCTTGTACATGCCTTATAAATATTACAAGGTTATGGCTGGTTGTTTTTGTATTGTGGTTAACTATTGTATCAAAGGCATTAGACATTTTCTTTATTTAGGCATGGCAGCCTTCTTTGTGCTACTTTGGTGTAGTTTTCTTAGTTCCATAGCTATTGCAGGCTTTATTTATGTGCTCTCTACTATGGTAAAAACTTGTGTCACAAAATTTTTTTCTTGGAAATACACATGGAATATTGATTATGTTTAGTTTGGGAGCACTGATGTTGTGGATGTATGGGAGCTTTATGATCATAGGGACATTTTTTGTAATTGGAGTATGAATGACGGAAAAGGGAAAACTTCTAGTGATCGAGTTGAATCATGTAAAAGTAGAGGAAGATTATTTGTATTTGCAGTGCCATCTATGCAAGGAGCATTTTCAACATAACCATGAGGCACCAACATTTTGAACTGAAAGTCCACACATTATATGTTGTAGACCACACCAAGGAGGGAGAGTAGTCATGAGTAGAGATGATAGCCATCAGTCGGGGTCTCCACATGAGAAGGAGGCCAAAACATCAAAGGAAATAAAGGAGCCATGGTGGCGTTGGTAATAGAGATGAAGAAACAACAAGGAAGAAGCAAGCTTTAGCATGAGAGTGGGAAGTATGTAGGGATTCAAAGGCAGTATAGGGTAGGGGTGGCATTATAAGTGCAAATTTGCAGCATCACGCCATAAAAACTACAGCCATGCCATGGGAGAATTGGTAAGGGAGAGATGTGTTCAAAAAAATCATAGCACTAGTAGAAGATACCCATGTTTTGAAATGAGAGCCAAAGAGCTGCACATCATAGAAGGAGCCAGAGAGACGGTAGATGTAGGCTCTCCATGTCATTAGAGGGCATAAAGGGGAGTAAGATGTTCACGCCGAAAGATAATGTTTATATCTGTAGGAAGCCCCATGATGTTGAAGAGAAGAGGAAAACATAGGGAGGAAGCCTTGGAGTTAGAAGAAGAGCATGCTTATGGTAGAGAAAAGAAGGAACTCCACTCAAAAAGGGAGTAGAGTAAAGTAAAAAGAGGAAAACAATTTTGTCCGACATTAGGGAGGTAAAGTTATTATCATGCCTTTAAATACAACAAATCTCATTTGCTAAGTGTCTAAAATGACATGCAAGTTTTGGAGGACATGGAGCATGTGTAAAGGGGGCTCGTCGATCAAATGCAAGTTTTGACTTACATCTCCAATGCCTCGTTGTGAGACCGAAGATGGGAAGGAAATGTCCTACACTATTATGATTGGTGTAATGTATGGTCAGAAGGAAAGTTTCAAAGGGTCCTGATGCTATGACTATGGCATTAGCATAAGGTCATAAAGAAAAAATTGGAGGCTCATGGTGCTACGACAGGTTTCTCATTCTCAACATATGATTAGGAGGCAAAAATTGAAGCTTTATAGTGTTAAAGATTAAGTATTAAGAGAAAATTTAAAATATTTCAAATGGAAGATAAATGTGGGAATACTAGTACATTTGAGGTCAAAAATTTGACCATTACTGGTAAAAAAATTTGACCCAATTTTTGACCAATTTTTGACCAACTTCGACCAACCCATTGGTCTAAAATTTTCTTGTTGAACTAATCTATTGGTCAAAAACCTTCCAGAGCCATGGTGCATGTTCTACTAGGCAGTGGTCAAAATTTTGACCAATGATGGTATGAAATACCCAGGTGTTGGTTGAAATTTTTACTAATGAAGCTAAAAAATTGGACCAATAAAGGTAGAAATTTCGACTAATAAATGTAGAAATTTTTACCAATGAATGTAGAAATTTTGACCAATGAAGGTAGAAAGCACCTAGGTATTGGTTGAAATTTCAACCAATGAAGGTAGAAATTTTGACCAACGCCTAGGCATAATTTTTTTGCAGGCATTCTATAAAATAGCTCGCATGCCTTGCATATGATTAGACATTTTGCATGCATCCTACACTCTCTCATCCGGCTGATGATGGATTACAAAGAGTGATTTGAAATGATGATGCTAAAAAACACACACAATCAAATCCAAAATTAACTTGCATTACAAATGGATTGTGGAAATCTAATATTGTTAATTTTTGCATGCATGTCTACTAGGACAATTACAACTTAATTTAATGTTGTGATTGTCCTAGTAGACATGCATGCAAAATTAGCAATATTAGATTTCCACAATCCATTTTTAATGCAAGTTCATTTTGGATTTGATTATGTGTGTTTTTTAGCATCAATATTTCAAATCACTCTCCATAATCCATGATCATCTAGATGAGAGAGTGCAGGATGCATTCAAAATCTATAATCATACAAAAGGCATGTGAACCATTTTATAGAATGCCTAAAAAACACCAACAGTAACTAATCAAACTATCTTAAACACCGACAGTAACTAATATGCTTCTTCATTAATATGCTCGACACAATAAGTGAACTCGAAAACTATGCACAACAAGTTATATGCTAAAAGGAAATCATTTAGGAGATACAAAATATGGGGAGAGTGGGACAATCCCTATCCAACACTTGCTCCAGAGTATGAAGCTACACGGATTGAAGTATTTGGGCAAATGTTTTTTTCAAAAACAAGTAACTTGTATAGTAAATTGAAAGAAGCTTTGAGAAAACGCCTAACCAAATTGTTCAAATTATTTTCCAATGTAGTTTCTTTGGTAAACATTAAACATTGTTTCATGAAATCAATAAAAAAATGTCAAATGCATTTGAGGTACAAAACATGATCAACAAACCAAAGGATTGATGAGGATATGTTGATGTAATAATTTACACTAAGCTCTTTTCTTTATGCTTATCCAAATAAGTTTTATAATAGGAAACTAAAATACATATGTGCTTCCTTAATTGAAAACATCAGGTATCACCACAGCTACTTCAAGTGCACCACTCATCTTTGTAATCCTTCTATCTGTAAGATAAGGTGAACCATTTCTATGGCAAAAAAAGTGGCAATGATGTCAACAAATAATAGATAGGAAATACTGTTGCTCAATTTCTAGACCTCCAAGTGTGTCTTGGCTAATTCCAGTTCCAAATGTGACATGGCCTTCTTTGCTCCTTGATACTACTTAATAGAAGCACTTATCTTTTGTTGTATGTTTCTAAGCTATTCAACTAAGTTTTCAAGTTCCTTTTCAGCACTCGCAATAGCTTCCCCAAAAACACTAGAACCTTTTTATGGATGTCCCCATTCTACCACCCTATGGTTTTTTTCCACCACCACTCATTGTACCAAACTCGTCAAAAACTACACCATCCAATGTGTCCACATGTTTGAACTCTTTGTCTGGACCATAGGAAATTTGAGTGGTCTCATAGAACACAATAAAAAATTAAAGAATGCAATCTACTTGGTCCAGATCTTTTGCTACAATAGTATTTTCTAGTGTAGCATAAAATGCCAATTTAATGCACTCATCCTGAATAGTTACTAAGTCAAATAAGTGTGGCACACCTTCTGGTGTTCTAACTTTCTCCTTTATTCTTTGAAGATGGTTCTATTGCTTCTCCTGAATAACACAACAAAACAAAATGATAACTTATTATACTTTCTTCAATTTTCCCCTAAGTTTGAGTGACAATGGCGATGGAGCAAAAGATCTCAAGGAAAGCTAGGAGTATTATTAATAAAATATATACCTATATTTTTCAAAAATTAAAATTTAAAAAGAAAACTTTTGGTAAACAATATGATTTAAAGAAGCTAAAATTACATTGACAATTAATTGATGCAATGATTGACAACATATATCTGTATTATAATATTTACATTATTCATCAAAAGATACAAAATATAATCTTACAAATGTCCACTGCAAACACCTTGACATACATGCTACTCAAACCCCTAGACCCACCTAGATCCTACAAGGGAATCTCAACTAACCCTACATGTGCAACCCACCCCTCAACATCCTATCATTCTACTGTACTGCAGTGGTCTTCAATCATCCTTCAATGCACAATATACACATCTCTATTCTCCTAGAAGTAAGCTTTTATATTATTCATTTATGCAGTCTGGAGGCCCATAAGCATGCAACTTTAGGTTCATGGTATTTTAGATCTTTCTACATCGCTTTGAATGCTAATTTTTTTGATTTGTGTAGTTCACAATCTACAGGTACATCTTGCTCATAACTTGGGAGAATAAATTTGTATTCTAAGAATATTTTTATGATGAGTATTGTATATTTTATATTATTTTATTTGTAAAGCTGATATAAGACGAGTAGAATACAATCTTGCTCTCAAAAGAAAACATGATAAAAGTTGTAAAGATTAAAGAAAAGTATTTATGATATAAGGTAGTTAAAGTTGCCTTAATGGGAGAAAAAGGGAGGGTTATGGTTCAAGAGTTGTTCTAACCATTCAAGAGATCATGGCTGTTAAAATATAGGCTCCAAATCTGTTAAGGCATTCTTGTTTGTCTTTCCATTCATTCTAATCAAGAGTGTCATTTAAATAGTAAAAAAATAATATCTAGCTAGGACAACTTATTACTATTGCATTAGATGCACTACAATCACATTGAAAAGGGCAAGCCAAATGGCGAGGGACACCAACTGCAACATCTATGTTTACTGAATGTTTGAAACATTTGAGAATCATGGTTAGAAAGATAAATGCAGACTATATCAACATTTAAATAGAGCTGGGGAATCATTGCTAGTAGTGGAAGATGATTCGCAACACCAATATACAAATCATATAAGCACAATGCTTAGTAAGATTGTACAATAAAAAAACTCCTAACCCATTTTATTGGTCAAGAATTGAATATGTGGAACTTAGCACCATGTTCAAGAAACAAGCACCTCAAGCATACAAAATAATTTCACTATGCAACCATTACCAAAGGAAAAGCATAAAAATTAAATCCAAAGAAGTTTTTTGCAAAGTTAAGATGAAAACTTATCTTACTTCTCTAGGCTTGTAGGAGGAGTAAGGGGGATCTCTTGCAGATGGCATAGAAAAATAGATAACATAGCATTAAAAGTAGGCCTTTTTGAAGGTTTGAACTATAGACATTCCCCAATCATCTTCCACAACTCTCTTGGAATTCCCACACCAACTACACTGGTATATTGTGGTAGTTGCCTCCATGCCTTGACAACAACCCTGTAGATCTCTTCTAAACTTAATCACACCCACCTATAGAAAAAATCCAGTCACTCATGCAACACAATTCTCCAAACTCAAGGTCACTATGGTCAATATGAAAAGCAATTCAAAATTAATACCTAAAACAACCAATGGCTAAAAAAATAATGCAACAACTTATGAAATTTCTCCAATGCACATTTCAATGAATAAAAGCAAGTTTAATTGTCAACTGAGAGTGCCCCAGCAAAAGATGTAGTTTGCAATATTTCCTAATAAAAGAAAGTATAATTGTTAATTGAGAGTTTATTTCTTAATTATTTGGCCAATAATTTCTTATGCATTGTAAATGGTAATTTCTCATCAGTTTCCATCTAGTATATACTAACAAGTGGTCATCTTAACTACCATTGGCCTACTACGTATTGAATCATCGATTCATAGTCGAGGACTCATGGTCGACTAGTAGACTAAAAAATGAATATTGTAATCATTGCATATCAATTAATAATAAAGAATAACAAAGACTGATAATGGTGTATCTATCAAGTACTACTATAAATGTATAATTGAATTATTTTTGTAATTCCGTTTTCTTTAGTAGTTGCTTCTCACAACACATGTCCCAGTTTAGCAAATTAAAAAATTGTCAATTTAAAAAATAGTATGAAGAGTACAACCACCCTTAAACTTCACATGCTAAGGAAACATTAGGCTTCGAAGAAGTATGTCAACTTTGACTTGTATCTGAGCAATGTTAGTATGCTAATAGAAACCAAATTTAAATAAAGCTTCTACAAACTAAACAAAATTCATAAACTTCAAGATAGACTAAGATGAACTCTCAATTGAGAATATGAGACATTAATGGACTCTCTCAATAAGAAGCTCTCTTGTTGAGTGGCTTTATCTAAATGGATAGGATGTATGCTCAATATGCCTCCAAAGGCTTCAATGGATGATTGTAGATTTTTGGAGTGGATAGATAGCTTTAGTATGGATTTTCCTCTCAAAATAGCATTATAACTTTACTTCATGGATTGTGTTATTTTGCAAAGGGGAAGGATCCAATTTATAGGCAAAAGGCTTGAAGAATTGAGGGCTAAGATGCAAGGATGGGAAAAAGCTCATGGAGGGCTTAGATTGCATGAGAGGAGAGCACATGGATTGTGCTTCCTTACAACCAATCAAGGAGTAACACATGTCACATGGTGAGAGGATGGAGGAAAGGGGAAGGATGAGTCAACAAAGGAGGCTCAAGGGATAAAATCTTCATAAAGACCCTTCATAAGTGCTTTGTAAGAACATTTATGACTTTGTGGGCTTTATAAAGTTTTTTGGTTGAAGATATTTGTGAGAGATACCATGAAATTCGAATTTGAGGGTTTAGGGGGGTTTTAAGCTTGCTTAGGGTTGAAAAAATTATTAGAGGAAGGGTTAGAGATGGCTTAGGACTAGGCAAGTGGATGGCAAGTGGATTGCAATTAATGAGGGTAGGTAAAGGAGGAGATATTTGTTAACTTTGCCTTGAGTTAACAAGTCTTAACCCATGTTTAGGGAATGTGACAAGGTTAGGAGGGGATTAGGATTAGGGTTAAAGACATCTTCTAGAAGAGTCTAGGCTTTAGATGAGGATGAAGACTTTCTAGAAGAGTCTAAAACTTCCTAGGATAAGATTTTATGAAATAAATAAAGTTTTATTTATTTCAAGGGTTTGGGTTGAGGAGATATTTATTAAAATATTTTTAATAAACATGAGGATTAATATTTAATCTTGATTAAATATTTTGAGTTGGGATTAGGGGTAGGAAATGATGAGATTAGCCTTTAATTGAAATTAAAGAAGGATTAGAAGATTTTGGAAGAGGTTATTGGTCTTAAGGAAATTGGCCAACTTTTGGGAAAAAAATAAATAAATTATTTATTTTGGGATTTTTGGTCAATTTATTAATTAAATAATTAATAAATAAGGAAATAATGTTTAAATAAGATTTAAACATTTTTGGAAGGGATTCCTTAATTAAATATTTTTAATTAAGATAAAGGGATTTAATGGCATAAAAATAAATTAATTAATTAATTAAATAATTAATTAATAAATGATGATGTCATCAGGACTTTTTCAAAAAATAAAAATACTTTATTTTCTAAAGGATTTTTGGTCAATTTATTAATTAAATAATTAATAAATAAGGAAATAATGTTTAAATAAGATTTAAACATTTTTGGGAGGGATTCCTTAATTAAATATTTTTAATTAAGATAAAGGGATTTACTGGCATAAAAATTAATTAATTAATTAATTAATAATTAATTAATAAATGATGATGTCATCAGGACTTTTTCAGAAAATAAAAATACTTTATTTTCTAAAGGATTTTTAGGTGTCTACATTTTGCTCCTCTTTGATGTGATGCCGCAAGTGGCATGGCATCAAAGATAACAAAATAAGATGCCCAAGGCTAGAGCAAAAGAGGAGAGAATGGACGGTGAGATGCCCCCTCAAGAAGGCAGTGGGGAGAGAAAGCAAGGCTCGATGACATCTTGAAAAGTACAAGAATCTGAGATGAGCAAGAAGACTCAAATTTTCTTAAGAGAAGAGGTCTGGTTAGTTCAAAATCTCACTACGGGAGAATGATAAAGGGAGAATCAGAGGCACAAGAGGAAGCAAGCTTAAGATCTCAGGGATTGCAGAGGATGAAGGAGGGGAGCGCTATAAAAGGAATCCAGGATGGGGAGATGGATGAGGGGATTAAAAAAGCTGATGCAATAGGATTTCAAAGATTTAGATTGGTGAAAGATGGGTTTCGGAGATCCCTAGGACTAGGATTGTGGATCTCGAAAGATGAGGCTTGGTGGATTGATTTGGATTGGTGGATCCCTAAGACTAGGATTGTGGATCCCTAAAGCTAAAGGTGAGGAGTGATTCAAAGAGATATTGATGCATAAGCTAGGGTAGGAGAGACAGATGCTAGATATGGATGGGGGATAATGGAGATGAAGGAAAACCATTGAAGCTTTTTGAGTGGGGGGATACTTCAAAGAGAAGTACCACCATGTATTTGAGCACTAGATTTTCTATAGGACTGTTGGTTAATTGCCAAGGTTACCAAGAACATCAAGGCCTTTACACCAACTATCCAGAGGACTAACGGACTGACTTAAAACAAACACACAAGGATTGCCCCAGCATCACACATGAATCTTGAAAGAATCAGAGTGGAACCGACACTGGGTAACCCACAAGCAGAAAAGAAAACAAGCAAAAGACATGATCAAGACCTTACGCTCTGATTGCCCCATTTGCAGTATACCATGATATGGAAGATTGTGGCAACCTTGAGGAGGGAACAAGGAGATTGCTTGGAAAAGATATTTCAAGACCCAACAGGGAAGAGTCCAAATCAAAAGAAAGCGAAAATCCAAAAGAGAACCGTTTGCCAACGAGATGGGTAGGACGAGGTACTGACGGACCAAGATCAGACATGAGGAAAGCTATATCCTGCAAGGACCTATCGGAGAGAACCTAAGCTTCTGGATTTGGATGAGTGATGCATTTGGCAAGCTGAACTAAGAAAGATAACACTTTGGTGATAGGAAATCTAGCTAAAGGATGCATTGGAATAGCTAACCAAGATGTGCGATGGGTGCAAGATACTGATCAAGGACGAACTGACACGAACACTGGATAGATACAATGGTACTAGGCTAAAGAGGATGTACAAGTTGATGGACCAAGATATTTACAAGCGAGCTAATCAAGATATGGTACAAGCTAATGGACCAATGATAGGGATGATACAGATGGATAAAAAGCTCAAGATGAGAGGATAGCGGGATGACTCAATTTGGTGCAAGAGGCAGAAGCTAAGGATGAGGTGATAACAAAAGATATGGATTTGACAAGATGCATCCAATGATGATGAGAGATTTTGTGACCAAGGATAGCCAGAGGAGCAAGATGGTAGATAGCTAAGATTATGATGGATATAAGGAGATGACATTGGTTTTGCATGAGGATAGCCTAGAGCTAGATATCAATGACAAGGGAGGATGGACAAGACAAGATCTCCAAGGAATATAGTGCCCCCAATCATAAGATAACATGCGGAAGGAGGTCTTATGATGGATGTGATAGGATTGAAGCTAGGATGGAAAAAGCTGAAGGGGCTAGGGAGATGGATGATAGCTGAGATGATTGGATGAAGTTGCATAAGATTAGTGGATGGTGTGAGATGGAAGCTGGAGGATGGAGGATAGGTGGATAGATTGGAAGATGGAGGTGGATGTCAAGAGATGACCAAAAGCATGAGGGTGATAGGCTAAGCTGGGGATGGTAGGATTACACATGACGCTTGTTTGCCAAGTTTTCATCATGGTACTTGTCCAAGGTGCTTGAATTTCCAAGTTTTCACCAGTGGACACTTTATTTTTCTTTTCTTATTTTGACTTTTTGACTTTGGACTTAGCTGGAATGATTTTGGCTTTCTTCAGCTATTTTGGCTTTTTTGGGATTTTCACTGGCTGTTGGAATGTTCAATTTTGTTGCTAGCTGTTGGTATACCAGATGTGTGATTTATGCAATAGATCGGATTAGATGGGATTGATGGTAGGAGATGGAGGGATGAAAATGCTAGAAAGGAGCATGAGATGGGGATGCTTGCAAGAGCAACATTGGCACATGTTGGGATAGGTGTGAAAAGAGCATATGGGGGATAGATGGTAGATGCAAGCGTAATGGAGGATTTGTGGAAGCGTTCTTGGGGATATAGGCACCCAAGATGGAGTTAGGAGATGGGGGACATGAGTCACTAGATGGGGGATTCGCAATGGTGGATGCCATTATGCATTGGGTTTCAACTTTTTTCTTGGGGATCCACATGGTTTTGGATTTTCTTTTCATAGGCTTTTACATTGTTTTGCATTCTTTGATTGGATTTTTCCTTTTTCGAGTATGTCTTTTAGAATAGACATATGATTGCCTAGGATGTGGATTTTTAGCTTTATGCATTTTGAAGTTGGCATTCACATTGCTGTGGTAAGCTTTGGGAAGATGATTAGGAGAAGCTTTGTGAGATGGAGAGGATATGAAAGAGCATGTAGGGGGATGATGATGGATGATGTGCCCTGATATGTGCCTTCGTTGATCTTGCATAGAAATGGATGGAATAGGATTTTTATGATGGTTGATAGGAGGATGGAGGATGGTAGATTTTGGGACATAGGGACCCAAAATGGATTTAGCGGATGAAGGGGGGATATGGTAGGTTGTTTTGGGCTGCAAAGATGGTGGAGGGGGGATGACATAAGATTTCTTGAAGGAGTGATGGGAGGCTGGCATGGTGAGCTTGGAGATAGGCTTGGTTTGGGGGTGTGGTGTACCAACACCTTTAGATGATGAGCCTTTGGATACATATCCAAGACCATGAAATCCTAGATTTTTTTGTGCAATAATAGGCTCTCTGATTCCTTTCTCTTGTGGTCCTAAAACTTGACCTTGATAATGCCATCGATTGAGCATTTGAACAAGCTGAGGAAAATTTTTGCTTGCAGAAAATGGTAGAAGTGATTTATTAGGTGTATTGCAATGGGGAGATACTGTTCTTAATTTTTCTGTTAAGAGAGGGCCACCGTGGATGAATGTAAGTGAACCAAGAGGGTAGATTATAGATGGTGGAATAGATTGGATAGGTGGTAAGATGGAAGCATGGAGCGGGGGAGATGGAAGGATAGGATCTTGATGTAGCTGGTGGGATGACAAGATATCTTGTAGTGGAGGAGATATGGCTTGAGGTTTTGGAGATGGAGGAGATGGTGACTGCACTATGGATGGAAGACATGGTATGATGATATCTTCATTTATGCTTTGGGGGATGTCAACATGCTTTTGGGTAGGATCTTGATAGGATTGGTTTGGAGTGGATGGTGCGATAGGAGGTGAAGGGATGGATTCTTCAAAGGCAGCGGATGGATAGATGGGAGATTCAGTAGTGAAGATGGGTGAGTAGAAGATGGATGCATAAGGGTCATTACGAGAGATTTGGGAAATGCTTGGAGGCAATGTGGATAGGATTTGGAGGGATTTGATAGGTGATGGGATTTTGATGCTTGCGGGAAGTGGAAGGATTTTAAGCAATTTGATAGATGGTATGGGGATGATAGCTATGGGAGATGGAGCTGATATTATAGATGGGGAAGCTTCATCACTGACTACTTCACATGGTTGGATTAGATGACATGGCTTATCGACTGTTGGAGGTGACTTTTCTTGTATTTCCTCTAGGAGATTCCTTGGAGACTTGTGTGTCGAAGGTGGAGGTGGATTGAAACGAATAGCTAGTGTGATGGGGGTGGAAGATTGGAAGCTTGCTTGATGGGGTGATGGAGGGGAAGCTGGAATATCGGATGGCATGACTAGATAGTTTAGAATAACTCTTGGATTTTGGGGGATGCTTGGGGGAATGTTTCTAAGGCTTTCAATATACCCATCATAGTCAACAAGATTTTCATCATCATTGGAATAGGAGGTGGTGGGAGCAAGGACAATGCGACCAAACACATCATGATAGGATTGGTACTTCATGCTTTGATGATGAGTTTGATGGGGATGGGGTCTTGCGTATGGATGAACACGGAAGATCATGGTTGGATTTGGATTAAGCACAAATTTTGGATTGGTTGATGAAAGATTTCCTAGCAACAGTCAAAGCTGTATGACAGACCTAAGGAGGATTGGCTGGAGATTTTTGGCTTTCTTGTGGGTGGAAGACTATCAAAAAGTGAGAGTTTTTCTTTCCTATGTGCAGGATTCATGGTGATTGTGTCAACTTAAGGATAGACTAGTGATCCTATGGCATAACACAAGATTGACCACTTGTGGATCCCAACCTTTAGCTCAAGGTGATGAGGGATACAAGTGACAAAGCTGGATTACCCTAGACAATGCTTTGTCAAAGGGATAACCTTGGTGAGATTGGTTGATTGGTAGGATTGATTGGATAGCAAAATCTAGCAAAGTGACAACTCTTTAAAGGCTTGGGTGATTTTGGATTGGGTTACTAGCTGGCTGGGGGGATGATGATTTGGATGGACTTTGGATTTGGGATTGTTCTAAGGCAAAGAACTAGATAGATTCGGTTGCATCAGGGGAGCTTGGATGATTTTTTGATAAGGCAATGACTATGGTAAGTATGCCTTGAGTTGGGAGATTTTTGCTTTTTTGGGATTTCGACCAAAATTGGCAACCATTCATTCAAAAGCTATGAAAAAACAAGCAGACAAAAGTTTTGAGCAAGCACGTCAAACACACCAACATCTTAGGAAGCTTTCTACAAGGATAAAATTTGGTTTAGCTAGGGAGTCCTCGATATACGCAAGGTACGTGAGGCCCAAATCTGTAGATGAAACCAAAAAGATGTCACACGGTCAAGAGGAACGGTAACCCACTTCTTCTCTTTCACTTCTCAAGGGTATAAAGTTCCTTGAGGCTTAGCCCGAGTGACAAAATTTTGATCCCAAGAGAGGTGTCTTTGGATTCACCTCCCGATCTTTATCCTCCACCAGAACGCTGGAGTTGAGGTCGTCCCAAGGGGTGATGAAATCCCCAAGCAAGCCTCCTAAAAAGCCAAGACAAGATTTTGGATCCTAATCTTATGCACCCAAGATGGCCTCGAAAGACAACAAGGGGAGAGAAGACTTGGATGATCTTGGGCTAAAAAATACACTTGTTCTTTTACCAACTGACGCTTAAGTTTTCTGATGTAGACTTTGTAAGCACTCATGTTTAAGATACAATGTTTATTCCAACTTTGAATCGTCGAAAAAAATAAAATTGATCGAAGAATGCGAACAAGAAGAAGAGTTAGGGTCAAGAAGAAGGTAAACCCGTGCGCTCGGAGGCCCTCCACGTCAAGTATCGATTGATTTTTCTTAAAGGCATTTAAGATTGAGTGTGAGTTTATTTTAAGCCCAAAACAAAGGTGTGTGAGATTCAATTTCAGGCGCGTGCCTGGAGGCCCTCCACATCAAGATTTGTCCAATTTTTATGCCCAAATGAAGTGTGAGCGAGATTAATGTGCATTCAAAGAATTTTCTAACTTATAAAAACCACTAAAAACCCAAGTGAGTGGAGTTTGATTTGCGTGGAGCACTTAACACCCTCTTAGGTGGACCCATCCCCATAGATGGCACTGAGATTACAACCAATGGTTAAATTGATGGGTGATTAAAGAGGGTGAGTCCAACGACAAACTCACTCAAAGCATTTTTATTTGTTTTTATAACTTAAAAGATTACAAAAATGTAGATTCTTTTTATGCTCCAAAAGATGATTATTTGATCTATGGCATTCAAGATTGGATTTGTTGTTTTAATCATGCATTCATAAAAAAACAAACATTGATTTTAATCCATGTCACTCAAGAGTGATTTTAGCAAAATGCATTCAAAGACAAGTGATTAAACATTCAAGTTTTTTCCTTTGAGCATTCAAGATTGAGATTTTGTGTGTTGTTTTAAGAACTTTGAAGTGCTTTGTTTTTACCTTAGATCATTCAAGATTGTTTTTGGACTCAAAAGTGAAAATGACTCTTTGGACTTTGCTTTTCATTCAAGATTTTGTGTTCTAGTTTGCATGTTTTAAGCCCAAAAATGATATTCCTAGATTGTTTTGATGCATAAAAAACATAAGAAACATTCAAGATTTTGCAACAAGACATTTGTTTGGAACAAATAACAAAGCTTTTTAGGACAATTTTGGCAACCATTTAGGACTCTTAGTTTTCATGAGATTTTTAAAAGAACTTTAACATATTTGCAAATGAGGTTCATTTTATCCTTGATTGATGCTTTGAGTTTGATTTAGATTTTAGTGTGCACTTAGTGTTGATTTTGAACCTTTTGAAATGGAAACTTGAAGTTTTTTTTAAATTCCCAAAAATGAAGTGTTCCTAACTTTGCATGAATGCATCTAAAACCTTGATGTTGCAAGGATGAAAATGATTAGATTGGTTTAGTTTCACTTGTTAAAAGATTTTTTATTTTTTGCAAATTTTTAATTTTTTAATGGATTTAAGTATGATTTGGGGGTTCATTTTAAGCACTAAAAAGAAGTGTGTATAATTTTTCTTCCTTAAAAAAAAAATGGCCAAGATCTCTCACAAGAAGAAGAAGAAGAAGAAGAAGTAGATGGAATAAGAAGAATATAGACAAGAAGAGGAAGAAGAATTCCAAGTGCTTTGTCCACCTATAAGCTTGAAAAATCTGCAAATACTATGAGATAGACTATGAGTTCCTTTGTCTTCTTCATGCTCATGTGGACCTACAAAACCAATTTATACAATCCTACCAATCACAAAAGCAAGCAAAATTAGCCAAAATCAGCAAATGACATACAAAACTTGACTAAAAAAGCTAATGAAGATGACCCATGCGGGGTCCCACCGAGCGTGCCAAAATGTATATGAGAAATGTTAGTATGCTAATAGAAACCAAATTTCAATAAAGCTTCTACAAACAAAACAAAATTCATAAACTTTAAGATAGACTAAGATGAACTCTCAATTGAGAATATGAGCCATTAATGGACTCTCTCAATAAGAAGCTCTCTTGTTGAGTGGCTTTATCTAAATGGATAGGATGTATGCTCAATATGCTTCCGAAGGCTTCAATGGATGATTGTGGATTTTTGGTGTGGATAGATGGCTTTAGTATGGATTTTCCTCTCAAAATAGCATTATAACTTTACTTCATGGATTGTGTTATTTTGCAAAGGGGAAGGATCCAATTTATAGGCAAGTGGCTTGAGGAATTGAGGGCTAAGATGCAAGGATGGGAAAAAGCTCATGGAGGGCTTAGATTGCATGAGAGGAGAGCACATGGATTGTGCTTCCTTACAACCAATCAAGGAGTGACATATGTCACATGGTGAGAGGATGGAGGAAAGGGGAAGGATGAGTCAACAAAGGAGGCTCAAGGGATAAAATCTTCATAAAGACCCTTCATAAGTGCTTTGTAAGAACATTTATGACTTTGTGGGCTTTATAAAGTTTTGTGGTTGAAGATATTTGTGAGAGATACCATGAAATTCGAATTTGAGGGTTTAGTGGGGTTTTAAGCTTGCTTAGGGTTGAAAAATGATTAGAGGAAGGGTTAGAGATGGCTTAGGACTAGGCAAGTGGATGGCAAGTGGATTGCAATTAATGAGGGTCGGTGAAGGAGGAGATATTTGTTAACTTTACCTTGAGTTAGCAAGTCTTAACCCATGTTTATGGAATGTGACAAGGTTAGGAGGGGATTAGGCTTAGGGTTAAAGACATCTTCTAGAAGAGTCTAGGCTTTGGATGAGGATGAAGACTTTCTAGAAGAGTCTAAAACTTCCT
The DNA here is from genome assembly GCA_028749045.1 of Cupressus sempervirens. Taxonomy (NCBI): domain Eukaryota; kingdom Viridiplantae; phylum Streptophyta; class Pinopsida; order Cupressales; family Cupressaceae; genus Cupressus; species Cupressus sempervirens. The sequence goes on along the minus strand of CM053787.1, from coordinate 273,208,931 downwards.
AGGATAAGATTTTATGAAATAAATAAAGTTTTATTTATTTCAAGGGTTTGGGTTGAGGAGATATTTATTAAAATATTTTTAATAAACATGAGGATTAATATTTAATCTTGATTAAATATTTTGAGTTGGGATTAGGGGTAGGAAATGATGAGATTAGCCTTTAATTGAAATTAAAGAAGGATTAGAAGATTTTGGAAGAGGTTATTGGTCTTAAGGAAATTGGCCAACTTTTGGGAAAAAATAAATTAATTATTTATTTTGGGATTTTTGGTCAATTTATTAATTAAATAATTAATAAATAAGGAAATAATGTTTAAATAAGATTTAAACATTTTTGGGAGGGATTCCTTAATTAAATATTTTTAATTAAGATAAAGGGATTTAATGGCATAAAAATAAATAAATTAATTAATTATATAATTAATTAATAAATGATGATGTCATCAGGACTTTTTCAAAAAATAAAAATACTTTATTTTCTAAAGGATTTTTGGTCAATTTATTAATTAAGTAATTAATAAATAAGGAAATAATGTTTAAATAAGATTTAAACATTTTTGGGAGGGACTCCTTAATTAAATATTTTTAATTAAGATAAAGGGATTTAATGGCATAAAAATCAATTAATTAACTAATAATTAATTAATTAATTAATGATGATGTCATCAGGACATTTTCAGAAAATAAAAATACTTTATTTTCTAAAGGATTTTTAGGTGTCTACATGATTATTTAACACTTTAGCCTAGGAATCAAGCCTTAATGTGTGATGTTTAAGCTGTCAACTGCAAAAAAAAATGTAAGAATTATTTTCAAGATGGCTCCAAATTATAGAATCTGGAAAATTCTCGTTTGTTCTTCCTCATATCATGTTTGATAGGTTTATCTTCACATTTCTCCACTATGCCACATTGGTGGAATCTCTTCAGTGTTGGCCATTGTACTAGTAGGAGGATGTCATATCTTTATACCCAAGTTTGAAGTAGCTTTTGCTCTATTTGCAATACAAAGATACTCTGTATGTGCAATGATCATTGTACAAACTATTCTTTCTGATATAGTTACATTTTGTATCAATTTGAGGTACACTAATAATTATTTTTACTTGCGTAACTGAATTCTCTTACTAAAAACATAAAAATTAAAATGTTTTTTTCAAACCATTCCAAAGTTAAAACTCTCTTGGAAAAACATGGTTTCTTTTGTTTGTTAAAACCTAGTAAAAATAAGAGGTTTTATCAATATGTAGTAAAGTCGTAGTAAGAAGAGATGTAGTCACTAGTAATCTTTTGAAAAATGTGGCTACACACAAGTTAGAACCAAACCCAAGTGTTGAGCAGAAGGAACATTTGTCGAGCAATGATTCTTTGTGGAATAGAAATCTCAGCTATATTGTCAACAGGAAGATCAAATACTAACCATATATATCACTATAATAGTTGTACTTGAAAAATTTCTTTGTATGTTTGTTTCTTTTGTAAAACTATAATGTTTGTAAAGGCTAAAAATGAACTTGCAGGAATAAATATAATTTGGACACTACTAATTGTCTATCCCTCGTGCTTTTGTATTAGAAGAAACAAAGAAGAATCAACACTATACTTTTCAAGTCTTGAGAAGATACTTAATGGAGCTGGAAGCGTGTCACCACAACTTATCAAGAAAGTCATTGAAATTTTTCCAAGAGCTCAGATCTTTTCAGCGTATGGTTAGTGTACAATCTACTTTAATAATAGGAAAGGGAGATGACATAATCATTGAAAACTCTCCCATTTAATGATTTCTATTAACCTTTATGTCATGTTATTTTCTTTCATGTAGTTGCATTCATTTACCTATTTCATATTACTTCCTAAGGAGACCTAATTCTACTTATTTTTCTAATTTCTTGTTTGTTATTATTTTAGAAAAGGTATGATAGAGGCTTGTTCCTTAATTACTTTCACTCTTGCCCATGATCCAATCATTTAACAAGGTAGTTTTACCAAAATATAGGATTATTCCATGGATCCAGTTGATCATAATAATTTTCAAGATCATCAAATAGGAGTTTGTGTGGGAAAGCCTACTCCTCATGTGGAAATATAGATAGAACATAGTGATGAATGTCTTGAAGCTAATAACTTATACAATGTGTGGACTATAATGACAAGAGGCACACATGTGATACTGAAGTATTGGGGCCAAAATGATTCAACCACAATAGCATTGAATGAAAACGGATGGCTAAATATAGGGGCTCTTGGATGGATTGATGAAAAGGGAAGATTATGGCTTCTTGGCTGATCTAAAGACATGATTAAAAGTGGTGGAGAAAATGTTTCTCCTTCCAAGGTGAGTGTTTCTCTTATAGCTCAATGCCAACTTATAATAACATCATCTATTGTAAAATTGCACCCATAAAATTGTATTGTTCTATTATGGCAGTTTATTCTATTATTGGTCTGGATATGTTCACCTCTGCTCAATTACTTTTGGCACTTTTTGGTTCTTTTTAAAATCTCCCATCTACAAAAACTTAAGTTGTTTCAAACAAAAGCACTTCAACTTTAGCTACTGAGCATAATTTTCATTGATGGTCAAGATGATACTCATCTATTTCATATATGCTAGTAAATAATTTTCTACCATCACAGGTGGAGAAGATCCTATTATAGCATCCAAGGATTTTGGTAGCTATCATTATTAGAATCCTAGATCCAAGGTTTATTGAAATTTTTACTGCATGCATCCAACTATGGGATGGTTGGCACTAGGAACATCAAAATTTTGCAATGCAGAACAATGTAGCTATGAATGAGCACAAAAAATTGTCCCCAATGCTGCTACAATTATTTTGTAAACAACAAGGACTTTCTGGGTATGCCTCTCCTATCAACCTGTTTAAAAATTGTAGATTATGTGGCTATATTCTTTATAACATAGCCTTATATGTTGGAAAATCTTCAATGGAGACATAATCAACAAGATTGTATCCAAAATCAACTGTATATGTTTTGTAATTAATATTTTAGATTATTTTCAAAAATTTATTATTGGATTTTCTTCCCACACCTTAGAAATGGTTTGTGCTTTGTATAAACAAGTTTAAGTCACCAAGGATGTTCTTCCCACAAAAAGAGCCATTTCCAAGAACCACAATAGGAAAAATCAAGAGAGATGCACTGAAGAGAGAAAATATTTTGAGACTTCAACCCTATTCAAAATTGACAGTAGCTAGAAGTAGCTTGTAGAGTACAATATTTCTTTTGATTTTTGACAAACTCTCTTCTATTCACTTTTGTGTGTTATGAATAAAATAGAAGACAAAATTCCCAAATAAATTAGAGTATCAATTTTGCTAATTGAACAACTAAATCTGAGATGATTTAGGGCCCACCCAGATTTGAACTAGGGAAGCTCGTATAATATATGTTTTTAGAAAATGATCCTAATTGGAGTGTTTCAAGTTGGATATAGTTGATTTGAATAACTATAGGAATAAGTCCCATAATTCTCTAAAGCCCTAGTCATGCCTAAAGTATGACAATATTTCTAGGGAACCAAAAACCTAGAATTGGAAGGGATGTGGTCTAGGCCACCTAACCCAATAGCACAAAACAACTGAATCAAATGCAGATGCCCATATATCAATAATTTAGATCTTACAATTTAATGTTTGGAAAAAGGTCATTGAACTATCACTTATCATCTTTATATATTTCATTTAGTAACTTTGAAGAAATGATATAAATACAAACATAGAGATAGAGACATAATATCTTGAGTCCCTATTATTGGAATCAAGATTGTTTCTAAAACAAAATGCAAATGCAACTATAGTGTTTTCTACATTAAATTTTAAACATAGTACTCCAATGCATCATCAGGATGAAAGGAAAAGAACAATAGATTGTAGACATGTGCTCACAAATTAAGGGGAAAAAGTAACAAAGTTAATTTGGCAGATAAGGCACCTCAAAAATAACACAATAGACAATGATATATAACTTCAAGTTATTTGCATTTATGTAATATACAATATCCTCTATACCAATATGGTAATCTCAAAACATTGAAAAAAGTTTTACATGTTAAATAATGCAAAACAAAAATTTACTTTAGGATATATAATATCTATGCATTGAGAACTGATCTTTGTTATGGTTTGGTTATTTATTACTAAACAAGCCTTGTCTATCATGTTGTGGTCTTGACTCAATTTTGGATCCACAAATGGAATTTTTTAAAATAGGTGGATAATTTGAGTGTCTATTTTCTGAATATTAATATTAAGAAAAATATGGAGTATGTATGTATTTTGGTTATCCATAAATACATCTTTCCCTGGATATTTTGTGTCATGAAATATTTTAAAAAAAAACATAAATATTCTTTTCTGGATGTTTTCAATATGGTTTCCGCAAGGTTAACTTGGATTTCTCCTAGATTTATTTGCCTATGTTAATCCAGGACAAAATCCTCTTTCCTATTAGCTTGCATGAGTTCTTTTCTTTCAATTTTTAGAGACTAGTAGATTTCTATAGCTATAAAAATATTATAATATAGAATGCCAACAATTATTAATAACTTATTACTTATTACTACAATGTATCACACTATATGGGATTATTATGCGATGGTTATGACTACCCTACATAAGAAAGGTTCTGTATAGAAATGATGTAGTAAAACAAGAACCCCTACATATTGGACTAGGGAAGCATACCATGGTGGTTACTCTACCTCTAAAATACCACTTTTATCTACTTTTCTCTCTCGCCATAGTTATATAAGCATTAACTACTTGTCTTCACCAAAGCTATTATTAGCTGTTATCAATCACCTGTTTGTTTCTGAATCCTCCCTAGGTTGTTGATAGTGTTTTTGATTTGTTTGTCTCACAATAATTGCATGTTGATTGCATCTAGGATGTTATATGATGCCTAGGTGATAGAAGTTACTACAATTACACTTTCAAGGGTAAGGCTGAAACTACTGAATGCTAAGAAGCTCAACCCTTGATTAAGAAGCCTTGAATAAACTCATACACCCCATAAGGAATGAATGGGTTGTGAAAGTATAAAATGAGCTACTCCATTTGGATTTTAGATGATCATTGAATACTGCAACACCCTGAAGGACATATTACTACTATCTTCCCAGACAACTCCATTATAAAGTTTGATCACATTTCCCCACTCTTCTAGGCTGTCAGCTAGATAGGCTATTCAACAAAAGACTGCAAACATATTTATCTAAGTCTCTACTAAAATTTGTATGCTATATATTGCATTGAGTTTGATTAACCTTCATATATCCTTTGTTTACCTTGTGTCCCTCTCTCAAAGGTATGGGATAAACAAAAATAAAAAAAATTTGGCATTCCATAATGTTCCATATCATGTAATGTTTTCTAAAGCATTGCTTATTTTACTACAAATTCATAGTTAGAAATAAATTTAACTGATAATAAGATATGAATCTTGTAGCTATCATTCTTCAACAACAATTCAAAAAAAACACCCAAAGGGATATTTCAAATGGGAAAATTAATAATGCAAAAAGTAAATTAAAACTTCTATTGTACCTTGATCCTCTCCATAAATTTTCCATCAACAGCTAAATCTTTAAATTAGACTAATTCCAAAAAGTGTAAGTCAAGGTCCCGCGCTCGAGTTAGTCTTCAACACCTTTCATCTAGATATGATAAATGAAGAAAATGAGTTAAAGTGGTGTTGGAAGTAAGCAATCAACAATAGTTGGAAGTTTTTGAAAATAAAATTTTGAATATCTTTTGATTCCCTTATATCACAAATTTAACCAAAAAAAGCAAGCATTCCAAGTTACAATTGTAGAATTTACTTTCAATAAAAATAGAGTGATAACACTTCTTTTAGTGGCAATAAAATACATTTTCAATCCAAGATAAGAAAGATAATCAAGTGCATAGGAAAATGATCATAAAAGAGGATTAATACTGACAGCTAACAATTTTTGTACATAATTCTCATCAGATATATAGTTATGCTCATTTTGAAGAACAATAGGTTGGCAATAGAAAGAAATTAAGTAGGGCTAGATTGGTGATCTAAACATAGTTCCAATGTAAATGTCACAAGAGAAACATCATCTAAATAATCCTGAATCTAGATATTACATTGTATATGAAAAAAAATAGTAAAGTAAGTCATTCATAATCTAAAATCTAATTGAAGATGCATAAACAATGAATATCTCAAACACATTTACTGACAAATATATTTGTCTCATTAAAACATTGTAAGTTAGTACTAGTTTATATAAGCATTGGAACACCAAGAGGACCAATGTTGGATACTCCAGTGAGGAGGCAAATACCTTGCTATTTGTCAAGACTTGAGACTTATAGAAGAGATTTACATGTGAGAAAATATTACTTTGAATACATGGCATATCCTTACTACCACTCGTTTCGTAGGATAAACAAAAATTGATCTTCCAAAATAAAGTAATTAAATAATATACAAGATAGGATGGGAGACTAAATTCAAGAGAAGTAGATGGACACAATCATTTTATTTCATTAGGCATACCAACATGTAATAGAAATTTCTATTGATCAATCATAGTAGATAACTAATAGTTATCCATAAACAAGGTGGCTATTCCACTATCTTGTCAAAATAAATCTCTAGCATCTCGATCAATGCTTGACTGATCTACTCGTTCTTGAGAAAATATTGTATAAAGAGAATTCCTAAGAGTCCTTGAAACAAATCAAAGGAATTTTCATTAAAATTTATCTTTAAAGATTTCTTAAAATGAATTTTTTTTTGTGCAAAACAACATTAAGAAAGGTTGCAACACCAATAAGATAGAACCCATATTCCATAGGAACATGCACCAGGCCCTCAATCCCCCATCCTCATCAACAGTGGTAGTTTGGGTGCAACTAGTAGGTGACATCCCTTGGCCATTCAAAATAATTTTTGTAACTACCTAAACATTTTGAAACACTATTTCTTATAAGGAATATAAGGAAACATCTAGGAGACAATTGGTCATCCCCAAGGCACCTGGAGGCATCCTCCCAACATCAAAGTTAACTTTCATATCTTTCTAAAAAATGATCAACTCACAATTAAAATAATGGTTTTAAAATGAGCATGGGGATCTCACAAGCCCTCCCACACACCTTATTCAACCACAAATCACTAAATTGAAAATATTATATTCCCCACTAATATTTTCATTCCACTTTACAAGTTCTTTTATATTTTTGCTTGTGTAGGAGGATAACTACAACTATTTTAAAGCCTTGCTGCCATGTTTAGGTTAAGGAAATAGACTACAAAAAGAATCCATTGAAACCCCAGAAAAAAACAAAGTAGTCGATAAGGAGAACTAATTCAAATCCCTATGCTATACTAAGACTAGCATCAATGAGATGAAATCTCCACAAGACAACAAAGCTTAATACAAGGGAATTTAAATAGGTTATGGATTAATTCTCTATAATATGTGCATTAGGAGTCGATGATATTTTGGTAAGGGCATTGGGAATAGTCAGAATGATTGAATCTAGGCCAGCTAGGTTATATTTCATTGAATATTGAAATATGGATCTACAAATATTAACAAATTCTAAAACAAGAACAGAAACAAGTGGAATGGGACAAACCTCATGACCTTGACCCTTAATCTGAACCATGTGAGGCATGTGCTTAGAACATAGTTGAGACCTTTATTGGAGACTAGTATAAGCATTGAAGCCATGGGAGTTGGCATATTCAACCATCATATAGCTCCTGCGTGTGGTCAAAGTGTAGCATAACAATGAAATAGAAATCAACCTTTTTCATTTTGACATAATGAAGCCTGCGTTGGTCAAAATTTTGACCAACACAAGCATGGATTTAGAAAAATTGACATTTTTCCTTGCTTATTTTGACTAATTTGATCCCATTTTAATATATGGTCTAAAAATTTGGTCTAAAAATGGGGTCAAATGTACTAGTGGACCCACTTGATTATGAGAGCCAACCAGTTTCTACCATTTGGTGTTGTAGGATTGGAGAGTAGTGAAATATAAAGTAAAAATGAAAATATCTAAGTATTCAATGCATATTTCAAATGGATGAAAATTTTGAATAATTTTTTAAAGATTTTATATAGTTTATACTATGTAAACTTTTAAATTTTTGAATTTTAAGCTCTATTTTTTGTCTAGGAGCTATAACTTTAAATTGCTCATAGGGGCATGCTTTTTGTCCAAAATATGCAATGTAGCATACCATTGGAACCTAGAGGAGGTAAATTTTCCAAATTTGGGGTCATTTTTTACACAAGTATTAATCGGTTGCCTCTACAAGTAGATTTTCATTTTCCAGGGCATTCTAAGCAAAACGGGTAGAATTCATCATGAAGCATCAAAACCAATTGGGGGGTCAACATTAAAGTTTTTTGAAGCCTAAACGAATTCTAAAAAAGCTTTCATGCCTTTAGAGTTCATTTTTAACTAATTTTTGCTATTTTCTTGGGTTCAAATATGGCATCAAAATTAGTTATGATTTCCATCAAATATTTGAATCACTTTATGCTTTTGGGAGGCCAAAATGATGGGGATTTGATATGCAGTTATAGAGAGAGATTAGAGAGATGATTTTTAAATTCTAGGAGATTTTTTCCAAGTGGAGAGATGTCAGATGCATAATAGATCTGAGAATTCATTCCTCCTATATCATTCTCTTTCTTTCTCATTGTTGTGGTTGGTAGTTTTCTCTGTGATACCAGAAAGGTTCCAATTTTCACTATGAAACCAAGGTTGTTTTTGGTTTTGCTTCCTATCTATTGAGTTGAGGTCTAGTAGTGAAGGCCACACATCCACTCTTGTGCAATTTTTCATTTCATTTCATGTATTGTTTCTTTGAGATATTGGAAATTGATGATAGAGCATGTGACATATCTGGAGTTTCATTTTGTGTCACTAGTTTATATTCAGTCTTTCCAAGCATGAATATAAAAGGGGATTTACAATGAATTATCTGTGTTTTCTTATTCAGTCTCCTAATTCTTCATATGCTATTGACTTTGTAATTAATTAAATAAGGTTCATTTGATTTAAGCCAGTTTGGATGAGTTGTATGTCAGATCTATTATTGCTCTTGATTCAAGCAGTTAAGTAAATGTTTCAATGTTTTGATAGGGTTTCTAGGTGTGTGGAGGGGATATTTCATAAGAATAGAATTTGGGGATTTCAGTTGACAAACTTAATTGTAATGCAATCAAGTTAGGTCATCCTTCTGGTAATGACTCTATGTTGTAATGGATAAGGTACTAATCACTAAATCAGATGCAAGCTGATATGAATGTCATTTGCACAAATCTTTTTAGTCAAAATCAATTGAATTTTTCACATTTTATAGTGGGCCTAAAAGAATTAACCCTCACTTAGCTTATGAGTTCATAGGTTATGATTTGTAGCTATGTTATTTCTATGTTATTGCATAAGTATTAGAAGATAAAAGGGTTGCATCTACTATTAATAGGTTTAGATTTATGTTTAATTGCACTAGTACCATATATTAGAACCTCAAGGTTAACTGACCTAGGTCTTGCAGAGCCTGAAGTGAAGGATTTATGCCTTATAGTTGGCCCAAGATTGCAGTCAAGTGTATCTATCATAGGAATTTGCTAGTCTTAGATGCATTGGTCTAGTTTCTTAGTTATTTTCAAAACTGTTAAATCAAGAACCAAAAAAATTGTGACTCTACTAGGGAGCGAACCCAAAATCTCTGGTTTGAAAAGGATTGGATATAGCATATATATCGCCAGATGTGCTTCTTATTTCTTTGCTGAAGTTTCATGTCCCCAGTATCCTTATTCATTGATAGCAATAGTTTGACTGAATTAAATAAATTTTAGTATAAAAGTCACTTGGCATTTTGATAAGTTGCTATCATAATTTAGAATCAATTTCAAGTTCTTTCACTTTGTCAAGAGTGTGAAATTCCCAAGTGTTGTATAAATTTTTCAAATACCTATTCTAAATTTTGGACCAACTTGTTATATTTTGCAAGTTTGGTAAAATTTTTCTCACTAAGTGAGTGGCGACTCAAAGTTATATCTCTACACTAGTGCTTCATGAATGTGAAGGTATTTTGAAGGATGCAATAGTCAGATAGCAGATTTGAAGAATTCATCTCAAGTTCTTGATAATGGGTGAAAGAATTAGGTGAGATGCAGTGCAAATGTTACTAAATCTAGATAATATTTGAATTTGTTGTTATTTGTAGCATTGAAGTAGTTGTAGACATCAGTATTGAAAGGTATTTTCCACTTTCATGCGAATTTATTTACATGAAAGTAAGCTTTACAAACTATTCTCCATCAAATGGTTTTCTACATTAAATAGGAGAATGGTTTAATACATCTCAACATACTTTGTGGAAAGTAGATTCAGAAAAAATATTTTTACATTTTGAAGTATGTTTGAGGTTTTGAATTGGTAGAAAGAACTCCAGATCTACTACAATTAATGAATTTTGAAAGTATTTATGGTGAATGAGTTTTAAGTTTGAAGAATATCAAGTTTCTTTTCATCTAGTATGCAACCTATCAGTGAAATCTCTAGATCTATTTCTACAAAGCAGTATATGCCATTATGTTTTGATGACATTTGTGGTTTCTTGAATACTATGCCATACAATCTCAGAAAGTATTTTCCTAGGTTCAATGTGAACCATGAGAATTCAGCTAGTCATCATGTTGAGTTGTTCAATGATTTGATGGGTGACTATGAGATAGCTCATGAGGATTTTCCCATGAAGTTATTTGTTCAAACTTTGGAAGGTGATGCTAGAGATTGGTTTTCTTTTCTAGTAGAATTTTCTATTTCATCTTGAGGTGAGTTGCATTCCACCTTCATAAAGAAATTTGGAGAAAGAGTAAGCATATCTGATTCTTATGATAAGTTCTTGAAGATTCATGTTAAGTGTGAGGAACTTGTGCCTTAATTCAATATCAGATTTGCAAAAGTTTTGAATGATATCCCTAAGAATTATAGACCAGATGATCAAATGTGTCCAGCTGTCTATTTTGATGCATTTGACAAGAAAATGAGTTATTTATTGAGGGATAAAGAACCTAGGACATTATATCAGGCTTTTATGACTAGTATAGAGATTGATAACAATCTGAAAAATGAGTTGACTAGAAGTCATTTTGCTAGAAATGTGTGCCAATATAATGTGCTTGAAAGAAAGGATGAATGTGGTGTTGATTCTTTAATTTCAAATAATCTTATTATTACCCCTACTATAAGTTTTAATCAAGTGGAAAACTTAGATTAGGCTATGTGTATAAGGAAGGTTAGTTCAGTTACAAATGAAGTTACACATGTTCTTGATGCTACATCAGTAAGAAACATTTCAAACTTTGATAGGGTTGAGCACTGTGTTGATTTTATGAATCAAGGTTTAGTTACAATAGTATGTTCTTCTCATGATAATTATATGTGTGATGGTGTAACTAATGCTTCAAAATATGAGGTTGCTACACTTAGATCTCAGTGTTGTGCAAGTGAGGAGGCTGAGAGTTCTATCTCTAGCCATAGATTTGATATTGCTGATCTAACATGCCATTGAGAGATAACACAAGATGAAGAGTGTGAATCACATTTATCTTAGTCATAGTTAGAAGAACATACTGCACATGTTTGTAATGTTTTAGCAATGGGTGATAAGGTGATTCACTTGATCAATTAGGTGAAGTTGCTCATTCGATGTATTATGAAGAAGCCTCATGTGAAGACAATGATGAGAGTTGTTTCTCGAGTCAAGAAGAGGATAGTGGTAATACATGTTCATCTTCACATGAATCTGATGCAAATTGGGAAGATGAAAGCAATGATAGAAGTGAATAATCTAATGAAAGCAAAGGTATGAGTTCATTTTCTTGATCTAAAAGTGACGTTCTACTCCAAAGTCATACAAGTCAGCTTGAGGTTGAAAGTTGTGAAGAAGATTTGTCTACACAATATGAAGACAAAGAAATTATCTATAAGGATGAATTAACTAATTGTATAGATAAATGTCTTGAAGATATATGCAGTAGTAACCAATAGTATACAAATTATTATGAGGTTAATGCATCAGCACCTAACAATGATTGGTTTGCAAGACATATGAATCACCTTCATGAAGATAATTCAAGTAATAGTAACTTATATTCTATATACTTCATTGATGATTCTCCATGAAGATGAAATGGGTAGTGAGTTTAAAGTATATACTAATGCTTTATATTATGAAGGTCTTGATGATGGTCAACCTATATTTTTTCAAGATGTTCAAAAAGGATCATTACATGGAGTTATCAACCCATTGTTTGAAAAAGACATGGAATGTTTAGATTTAGTTGAGGATTGTCTTAATGATAATATATTATCCTACTACTATAAGAGTTCAAATTGTTCTTTTTCCAAATATGATGGTGAATATGATGATGTTGCATCTCATGATGTGGATAACAAGGTGTTTGATGAAGTGGTTAATGAAAATCAGCATAAACCTTGTAATGAGTTTTATGATAAACATTCTAATGAGGTGACTAATCCATTTGCTAATTTCAAAGGACCATTTGAAAATCCTGGATTAGTTTTAGATTATGACATTGATGACATGTGTGAGTACAAATGTGATTTCTCATATGAATACTCTCCGGTTAAGCATAAGGATATACAATTTGAAGGTATGTGTGATCCTTTTCCCCAAGTTGAGTATGAAGCTTTCATATTCAAAATCGATAGCATGCATGGTTCATTAAATGAAGAAGATTTTCAGTTTGAGTCTGATATTTTTTAGCATGCTAATCAGTACTTTCATAATGAGCAAGTAGTTGGAATGAAACTAGTTTTTATATGCATTATGAAAGTGAGGATGTAGATTCAGTTTGGCCAAGTGAGTTGATTCAAAATGTTCATATGATTGGTGAGACTGATCTGAATAATATTTTCAGTTTACCTCATGAAAATGTCAACTAGAATTAGACTTATGATAGACGTAAGAAGTTTTTCTTGAAGTTCAGTGGCCTGGGGCCATCATTTGTACATAGTAGCAATGGTTTTCTTGCTTTCAATAAAGCTGTGCAAGAGAAGTTTTTTTTGTTTTGGGAATGATTTACTTCTTCCAAAGATTTGAATCCTTGTCATGCCTACAAGGGGTATGCACCCTAGAAAAATCCACTGATGGTACTCAAAATTGCATTCCCATTTTGAGTGTCTATTCCACATTTTGAATCATGTTGAGGCCCTTATGAATGATTTTTGTGCATATGTAACTGGTTGTCACTTTAAGGCTTAGGTGGTTTTTTAGTTTTTTAACACCCTTTATTTGACATATGCATATGTTTTGTATTGATAAATTGACATTTTGAACCATTCTATGAACCTCTGTTTTGAGCAATTTCCAATTTTGCATTTTACTTGAGTGTTAAATAGTGATAGGAAGCCTAGTTTTCCTTTGAATATATTTTACCCAAAAATGTTTTATGACCCTCAAATTTGGGAATATTTAATATGTCTATCAAAGAACCTATGTTCCAAGTTTCAATTCATTTCAAATTCATTTGATTACGTTTTGAAGAGCTCAAAGTTGGCAGTTTAATGTTTTCATGAATTTGCAAATTGTGCAAAATTCTAGAAGGCCCTATTTGACCCATCATAACTTTTGACCAGTTGACTAGAGTGAAAAAATTATTTTTTTATTTCATTTTAGAGGTTAGATACTTTCTATTTTTGTGATTTGAGCTTGTGATGAATCTATTTGATCAGTTTTCAAACATGATTCCATTTGCAATTTGTAAAGTTCCACTAGTGTCATGAAATGTAGATTGATCAGTACCCCTATTCATGATGTCAAAGCTTGAGATCTGTGATACGTGAGATCAAATGGTTTATACCCTTGCATTTTACTCTAAAACAACTTCAAATATGCCAATTTTCAAGTCTTGAAAAATCCATCTGAACACTTTCCCAGGGCCATTCCATTTGCAAAAATACACTTTTCTGTAGATGTTCACCATCCTACAAATCTAGGTAGCTAGCTTCCCATGATTTCCAAAGGCACCTCATTATTTTTCATGAACCCAAATCACAAAAATAAATTCTCCTCAGGGAAATGAACTAATTTCCCATTTTTCAAGCCTTCAAGTATCTGTTTGCCCAATTTTCAAGGCTCAAACCAAATGCAATTTCTAGTGTTTTGACATGTTTATCTACAGGCAATTTTAAGTAAGCAACTTTGTAGGTCAATATCATTTGACCCCGATGTCATCATGTGATGATATTTAGTAGGACCATTGAATATGTTAGAGAGACAAGATATCCAGAGCTTTGGAGCTTGGTCAAATGCTTGAATCAGTTTTTAAAAGCTAGGCAACAGGCCTCCTAACACAGAATTCATAGTGGTGTGAAAATAATTTAAAATTAGTTTTAAGTAATGATTCAATGGTCAATTTTGATTTCAAATAGTGAGAGAAGATCAATCAATCACTTTGCAATGTCATTTTTTTGAAAGCGAATTTTTTTTTAGCTAGACCCACTCTAGGCCTAGCTAAATCTTGTCAATTTGTTAAGGTGTTTGGGCATTGAAAGATGCATTCAAAAGTCACAGTGTTTGCAATGATCAAAACTAAATTATATTCTTCTTTAGGAATGAAAAGAAAATGTGAATTATAGGTAATCTGATTGGATAGGAAGGGATTGAAGAATTGTTCAAAATAAATCAAAATAATACAAGATTAAAAGGAAAATCTGCCTTGAAGGATTTAAGCAATGTTTTCAAGTTACACCAAATAGTGGAGAAGATTAAGGGAAGCAAAAAAGAAGAACTGAAGATAGATCCAATCTAAGAAAAGTAGCAAGATCAAATATGGTAATGGCATATGATTGTGAGCCTTGCAAAGGCATGGCTTCTCCTAATAGTGTTGCTCATTCAAGATACCCAGAGAATCTCATAAATGTGAAAAATTGGACCTCTGATAGTACGCAAAATAAAGATGGTAGGATAGATAGTCAAAGGATAGTCTCACATAGATATGGCTTTATTAGCCAGTTTTTTGAATGGGTTCAACAATGGAAGTCTATGTGGTTGACACTAAAATCAACCACACTGTAGGGAAAATGATATGTAGTTCCAAGAGTGGAAAGCAGTTGTCTTTGGGCTCATACTTTCCTTATGAATATTGCAAGGTTATGGTGGGTGGTTTTTGTATTGTGGTTAAACTATTTTATTAGAGGCATTGGATCTTTCCTTTATTTAGGCATTATAACCTTCTTTGTGCTACTTTGGTGTAGTTTTCTTAGTTCCATAGTTATTGCAAGCTTCAGTTATGTGCTATGCAGTATGGTAAAAACTTGTGTAGCAACATTTTTTCTTGGAAATACATGTGAAATATTGATTGTGTTTAGTTTGGGAGCACTGATGTTGTGGATGTATGGGAGCTTTTGGATCATAGGGAAATTTGTCTTAAATGGAGTATGAATGAGAGCAAAGGGAAAACTTATAGTGATCAAGCTATATCATGTAAAAGCAGAGGAAGGTAATTTGTATTTGCAGCACCATCTATGCAAGGAGCATCTAGAGCATAAAATCAGGGCACCCACATTTTGAATTAGAAGTCTATGCATTATATGTTGTAGACCACACCAAGGAGGTAGAGTAGTCATGAGCAGAGGTGATAGCCATCGCTCTGGGTTTCCACATGAGAAGGAGGCTGCAACATCAAAGGAAAGAAAGGAGCAGTGACAAGGTTAGTAATAGAGATGAAGAAACAACAAGGAAGCCACAAGATTTAGAATGAGAGGGGGAAGTATGTAGGGATTCCAAGGTAATATGAGGTTGGGGTGTCATAATAAGTGTGAAGTTCCACCATCATGGCATAAAAGTTGCACCCACACCATGGGAGAATTGGTAAGGGAGAGACGGGTTGGAAAAAATTGCAACATTAACAAAAGATACCCATGTTTTGAAATGAGAGTCACACATCATAGAAGGAGCAAGAGAGACGATAGGTGTAGGATCTCCATGACATTGGAGGGCATAAAGGGGAGTAAGATTACCACGTACAAAGAGAATATTTATATCTGTAGGAAGCCCCACGATGTTGAAGAGAAGAGGAATGCATAGGAAAGAAGCCATGGAGTTAGAAGAAGAGCATGCTTATGGTAGAGAAAAGAAGGAACTCCATGCAAAAAGGGAGTAGAGTAAAGCAAAAAGAGGAAAATAGTTTTGTCCCACATTGGGGAGGTAAAGTTATTATCATGCCTTTAAATACAATAGTGCTCATTTTCTATGTGTCTAAAATGACATGCATGTTTTGGAGGATGTGGAGCATGTGTAAAGGGGGGCCTTTTGGTCAAATGCAAGTTTTGATTTACATCTCCAATGCCTCGTCGTGAGATCAAAGATAGGAAGGAAACGTCCTACACTATTATGATTGGCATAATGTCGAGAGTTTGGAATACAAGTTTTACGATGCTACAGGAGAGCTTCCAGCATATGGTTAGAAGGAAATTTTCAAAGGGTCTCGAAGCTACGACCATGGCATTAGCGTAAGGTCATAAAGAAAAAATCGGAGGCTCACGGTGCTATGATGAGTTTCTCATTCTCAACGTATGATCAGGAGGCAAAAATTGAAGCTTTATAGTGTTAAAGATTAACCATTAAGGGAAAATTTAAAATATTTCAAATGGAAGATAAATGTGGGACCCACTTTATAATGAGAGCCAACCAGTTTTTTCCATGTGGCATTGAAGGATTGGATAGTAGTGAAATATAAAGTAAAAATGAAAATATCTGAGTATTCAATGCATAGTTCAAATGGATGAAAGATTTGAATAAATTTTTAAGATTTTATATAGTTTATACTATGTAAACTTTTAAATTTTTGAATTTTAAGCTTTGTTCATGGTTTAGGAGTCAAAATTGTAACTTGACTATAGGGACATGACTTTTGTAAAAAATATGCAGTGTAGCATATCGTTGGAACCAGGAGGAGATAAATTTTCCAAATTTGGGGTCATTTTTTGCACAAGTATTAACTAGTTTTCTCTATAAGAAGATTTGTATTTTTCAGGGCATTCTTAGTAAAATGGGTAGAATTCATCATGAATCATCAAAATCAATTAGGGGGCCAACATTGAAGTTTGTTTAAGCCTAAACGAATTCTAAAAGAGTTTTCATGCCTTTAGAGTTCACTTTTAACTGATTTTTACTATTGCCTTGGGTTCAAATCTGGCATCAAAATTAGCTATGATTTCCATCAAATATCTGAATCACTTTGTGCTTTTGGGAGGCCAAAATGATGGGGATTTGATATGCAACTACAGAGAGAGACTAGAGAAATGCTTTTTAACTTTTAGGATATTTTTTCCAAGTGGAAACATGTTAGATGCATAACATATCCAGGAATTCATTCCTCCTATATCATTCTCTTTCTTTCTCATTGTTTTGGTTGGTTGTTTTCTCTACAATACTAGGAGGGTTCTAGTTTTCACTATGAAACCAAGGTTGTTGGTTTTGCTTCCTATCTATTGAGCTGAGCTCGACCAGTGAAGGCCACACATCCGCTCTTGTGTAGTTTTTCATTTCATTTCATGTATTGTTTCTCTGAGATATTAGAAATTGATGATAGATCATGTGACATACCTGGAGTTTCATTTAGTGTTACCAATTTATGTATTCAGTCTTTCCAAGGATGAATATAAAAGGGGATTTACAATGAATTATTTAGGTTTTATTATTATGTCTCCTAATTCTTCATATGCTATTGACTTTGTAATTGAGAGAATAAGGTTCATTTGATTCAAGACAGCTTGGATGAGTTGTATTTCAAATGTGTTATAGCTCTTGATTCAAGGAGTTAAGTAAATGCTTCAATGTTCTAATAGGTTTTTTGGGTGTATGGAGGGGATATTTCATAAGAATGGAATTTGGGGATTTTAGTTGATAAACTTAAATGCAATGCAACCAAGTTAGGTCATC
Organism: Cupressus sempervirens; assembly: GCA_028749045.1. NCBI lineage: Eukaryota > Viridiplantae > Streptophyta > Pinopsida > Cupressales > Cupressaceae > Cupressus > Cupressus sempervirens. The sequence goes on along the minus strand of CM053787.1, from coordinate 273,190,926 downwards.
CTACTAGTAATGACTCTAAGTTGCAATGGATGAGGCACTGATCACTAAATCAAATGTAGGCTGAAATGGATGTCATGTGCACAAATATTTTTAATCAAAATCAATTCATTTTTTCACATTTTGTAGTGGGCTAAAAGGAATTAACCCTAACTTAGCTTATGAGTTCATAGGTTATGATTTGTAGCTATTTCATTTCTATGTTATTGCATAAGTATTAGAAGATAAAAGGGTTGCATATGCTATTAATAGGTTAAAATTTATGTTTAATTGCACTAGTACCATATATTAGAACCTCAAGGTTAACCCACCTAGGTTTCACAGAGCCTAAAGTGAAGAAGGAGTTATGCCATATGGTTGGCCCAAGATTGAAGTCGAGTGTATCCATCATAGGAATTTGCTAGCCTTAGATGCATTAGTCTAGTTTCTTAGTTATTTTTGAAATTGTTAAATCAGGAGCCAACAAGAGGAATGCTTAACATAATTGCATAAAGTTAATTCAAAGCATTAATTAGAAAATTAATATTACTAAAATGCTTAAATGAACAAATCATAATAATGTAATGACTGAAATAAAGAGAGTAGAGAGATAGAAGACAAAAAAAAATTGATAATGGAGTTTTTCCATAGGTCATACTATGTCTCTAGGTGCTACTCCAATAGGGGAACCGATCTGATTAACTCCAAAAAAAATTACAAGTTTTTATAAGATTTTCTCTTTAAGCACAATGGTAATATTATTCTCCAATGTGTAGGAATAATGAACAAGCCTTCATGTTCATAATCTCCTTCTCATCACCTGGATAGTTTTTCAAAGGACTAATACCTCTTTTTATACATAAGATTAGCCATAATTAGGCTAAACCAAATCATAGACTAGTGGTGGAGACAATTTGGAGTCTCCCATTTTCAAGTAGCCAAGTCAATATTGGTTTGTAGGAAAATTTAATATTGATTTGAAGGAAAAATTAAATCTATGCCTGTAAGTGAAAAACATTGGAAAGGGGTGAGTATGTAGCTGGAGTAGGAAATTTGGTAAGTTTTTTCTTAGTAATAATTATTATGTGGTTGGTTAGGATTATTTTAGTAACTATTAATGACATTTAGTAGTTAATAAAGAAGTTAGGATTTAAGTAATAAGATTTTGATTTGTTTAATAAGATTTTTTATTAGTATAAAAATGAAATTTTATATTTAGGATTTTAAAATTAATAAAGCTTAAAATGGTGTGTCATATAATTAGTATTTAATTTTCATTATTTTTTATTTGAAATATGATTGGAATTAAGATTATTCTACTATATTAGTGTTAGCTTTTGCTAACCATTTCTCTAGTTGGCTATTATAGCCATTTTTTAGAAATGTCAGCTCTTGATCTACAGGCTTGAAACAACACAAGAACCTTTCCCTTGAGTTTTCAAAACTGATCTAGGCACTCTAAGGCCTCCAACATTGAGCCTAGATATTTTTCTTCAAAATTTCCACCAAAAATCCACAATAACTTCTCTGACACTTAAGCTAGAGCAATGAAATTTTTGTGGTAGGCTTATAATTCTAAAATGAAACTTCTTGTTGAAAATGAGAATATTGTGATCTTGTATGAAAAACTTACTAAAAATACTAAGCTCCCAAAATTATCAACCCCCTTGTCTACTAGTCCTTATTAAAATAGAAAAGACTGAAAATAGTATATTTTTGGGTGATGCAAGATTAGATGCTCCTTCATCAATAAACCTAGTTAGACATGTAGCTAATGAAGTTTGACTTTTGTATATTATAATTTGCAACAAGGATTATAAATTATGAAATTATAAATTTGTTTCCTTCTTTCTCCATTAAGTATTTCATATTATATAAACTTTAAGATCCTCTTCTTACTCCCTGTATTATTATTCAATATATCACCATAGTTAAAAGAAATAATGAGAATATTTCATGAATCAATGTATGCTTTAGAATGATCTAATATTATTTCTTTCCACTATTCAAATTCCTCTTTATGTCTACCAACTTACATCAAAAGTTATCATATGTAATCAAACATAATTGTAGATAAATAGAAACAATAGAATACCTTAGAGAGGAATAATTTGAGGCAACCCCATAGAAATTCATTCTTTCAAATACTTCATACATTGCAACTAAATTTCATAAATAAATAATTTTTACTATGGCATCCTTCTACATTTCTTGAAACCAAGAGATTCACACAATTAGTTGTCATGCAATCATAGGTTAATGTTGAGATTCACTTGGCTTATAAAATAGTTTAATATTCTCTACTAATTATGGCCAACCAGGTGAAGGTTGAATCTCATTTTCTTTCTTGCTAAAATATAAATTCCCCATTAACATCTAAAATTCATTCATTCTATTAACAAAATCTAACATTCGTGAATTATCACATGATAACATTTATTAACACATTAGTTTAATTAGAACATTCACATTAACATTGAAATGTAAGATTCATTAAAATGTTCACATGAACATTCAATAGAACACAAATAAAACATCTATACATAAACATGACTCATTATCAAATAATTTACATAAATAAGTTACATAAGTAGACATGAATCATTAATTTTTTCTTTTTTTCTTTTTTCATCTTTCCCTATATTGTTGTAGAGGCATATTCATGTCATTGTCAATATTTCTTGTCACCCATAGATGTGCAATCATTGTACTTTGCAAAGTTTGTTCCCTTGCAACAAAAGATAAAAGGGTTAAATTTTTTAAAATTGAGATTTTAAAGAACATTGTAGCATTCTTTACCTTGTCCAACCACATCATCTTGCCTGTTGGCTTGGACCTCAACATTCTTATCATTTGCATACCCTACAAGTGCAATACAAAATTTTTTCTTAATCTCAAAACATATTATAGTTAAACTTATATTACTACACCAAATTCAATGAAAAATTTTTACTTGTATTGATAATTTAGAAATCAAAAATTGAATAGAATATGCTTACTCATATACACATTGATATTATTCTTCATCCATCTCATGGTCAATATCATTGTCATCATTGACATTTTCACCACCACTATCCTAGTTATCATTGCCACTTCCACCACCACCACTAGCATCATCATCATCCTCTTCCTCCTCATCATCACAATCAGTAGAAGCATCATCATCATGATTAGTAGCAACATCATTTTATTTAGGAGCATCATTGACTAACTCTCGATCATGACCACTTCTTCTTCGTCCTTGGTATCTTCTTCTTCCACCATATTATACTTTATTATCTTTCCCTTTAGATCATGTATAACAACAAATGACAGACCCATTTTATGTGGAACCTCTAAGTAAAGTACTTGCTCACATTGGCTTGGAAGAACATAGGGCTCATCCCCAACTAGCTCAAACAATCTTGTATTAATCATTGGAAATATATTCTCATGACCAATAATAGTTCTAGTAGGATCATTTTGATTGAGTCATAGTCTGTACCATTTGATGATGAAGAGAATTGATTTAAAGGAATTAAAGTCACAGTCAAGTATATCAACCAAAATGTCATAGTATTGATTTTAAGATTGATGACGATGTAAGTCATTTCTAGATGTAATATTGGTCATGTGGAAGAGTGTACTTATCCCAAATTCACAGGTTCTCTTTGTGTCATCTAAATCTTTGATGTAAAATTTATAACCATTGCAAAACACAGTCTTGTGGTTTTTAACCTACAATAATGTCAAATATGTATAAATTATTTCATCATGAGTTGAAAAATATACAGCTGATTAACAAACTTAAAATTAGCCAGAGATCACTTAAACCATATGTAAAATATATTTCCTTTTGTGTAACATTGATATCTCTATTAAAATGAGCTTGTTTAACCATTGAAGACATCGATTCCCATTTTAACCCATGACTAGAATGTTAACATCATTCAATCCATGCCGTCATCCAATCTTTGATTGTTTGCAATAAATAAATGTATTGCATCCCACTCTTTAGTAGTTGTAGAAAAGTAAACAGATGACTTAGAAAATATTTATTTTGAAGATTAATATTTACTTAATTACAATAACATCTCATAATTTATTACCTTTATATTTTCTAAATCTACCTTTCCCCACCAAGTACTCCCCTTAAATTGTTTTAATGGAGTCAAGATCCAAAATGAAATCTATATTGCAAGGTAATCTTTAAGAAACCCCCCTTCAAAAAAAGATAAAAAATATTGGTGAATCTTTCATAATTTTGAAAAAAAAAAATTCTATTCACAAATATTTTAGATTTTTTATTTCAAATATTATTTATATTGGCAATTATTTTAGAATCATAATTTTTGTATAGAAAATATTGGTGAATCTCAATAATAATAGAAATTTCAATAATCACCATAGAATATTACAAATGAAAATTGAATATTTTTTAACTAATGGATTACTATGAGGATCATTACCTTATAATCAATAATGAAAACTAAATATTGGTGATAAATCTGTTACCTCTAGTTTTTCTACCAAGGATTTAAATTTTGAAAGCACGGCTCATGCAACAGTTAGCCTTGAATTAATATTTTAATGTTACGACCCGCAAGTTTCTGGTCGTCAGATCTAAGCAGACCAACGGTTGGCGCCATCGTGCTATAAAGAAAATGCATGATATTTATGATAGTGCGATGATGCCCTGAAGACACATTGTAGAGGTGGGTCCAACATTTGGCGGGTCAGAAAATTTCCATGGTGCCTTGTCCGCTATGTCGCTATCGCATATTTGCCGAAAAATTGCCATAGCGACATAGTGCCCAGCGGAAATAGTCACGACAACAAGTTTCAATGACTGACATGATCAGGTGTTCTGGATGGCAAATCAAAAGGGACCATGTGTAACTAGGCCAAAATTTCTGTTAGCATGGCTCACACAGTTGGGGTCTATGATCTCCACCGTCGGATCGTCTTGGATCGATGGTAAGCGCCATCGCGCTATGGCGGAGATGCGCGAGGGTTATGATAGCGACATTGCGCCCTGATGCCACGTGTCAAGTGGGGTTGTGTTGCAGGATGATGCCAGGTGTATCGACATGGCAAGCAGAAGTACGAAGTGTGATGGTCCTCTCCACCGTCGGATTGGATTGCATCAATGGATGGCGCCATCTCGCTACGGCGAAGATGTGCGGATTTTATCATAGCGACATGGGCAAGGTCTCACCAGGGATTGCCAGGTGTCATTCAGAGTCCAGTCATAGGTCGCAGAGTATGGCAGGTCAGAGGTTTCGTGGCGACAGGCAGACAGTTTCACGGCCAGGAAGTTTCAAAACACGGCGAGGCACTATGGCGCCAACGAAAAACCAATGCATTTTCTGATGGCGACATAGCGCCCAAATGAAAAGTTCACCGTGGTGAGGAAGGATCAGGCAAATGGGTCCCGTCAGTACTCTACAACATAATTTGTCATCCCAGCGTCAAGATAACGAATCAGATGAAAACACGTGTAAATCTCAGAGCATCTTGCCTTGGGTTGCCAGCTGGTGTTTTGTCAGACCAAATAAAGAGATGCCATGTGTGTTGCAGACCCAGTAGTTCTCAGAAGGGATGATGAGTGAAGAATGATGATGCTAGGTGCCATCACGCTATGGGGAACAGCATGGGAGTTAACATCGGCAACTTGGCACCCGTGCGCCACATGTCCTAGCGGGGCCACATTTCATGTTGTCAGCGCAGTTAGATTTAGGTAACCAACAGATCAACAAGGAGACGCCACGTGCTAGCAGGCCCGACAATTTAATAAAGAAGGTGGGTTGCAGGAGGTCAAGTATTTGTGACCATCAGATTGGAAATGGATCGGCGGCAGGCACCATCTCGCCATGGCGAAGCTGCAAGGTTTTTTGCATAGCGACTTGGCGCCCTTTCGCCATGTGTCCGTAGGGTCAAGTCTCACCAGGATGCATCGCTGAGGTGGTGCCAAGTGAAATGGGCCTAGTCACAGATTGAAAGGTTCGCGGCAGGTCGAAAGTCTCACGACGGGCAGACTGCATCATCGAAAAGGTGTACCGACGATAGTTAGTTTTACGGTGAATCAGGAATAGCCACGTGTGTTGGATCAGAATATAGATGTGAGGTGGCACCAAATCTTAGTTCGACCAACACAACCAAATGGCAAGTCTTCACGATCGTCGGATCTGTAGGGATCTACGATGGGCGCTGTCTCGCTATCGAGAACTGCCCAAGAGTTAACATTGGCAACACAGCGCCTTGTCAACACGCATCCTATTGGCAAAGTCTAGGATGGCGGTTGACGGTTAGTGTAACTGTCACAGTCATGATAATATTCAAGGTGGCGCAGTTAGTCCAATAAAGGGTGGTTAACCATGGGAGGACCTCCAAGTGGCAAACTAAAGAAATGCGATTGGCCTGCATGGCCTAGTTGATGCATAAGGAGCCCGGTTGACCTTTTGACCTCGACAGATTCATGAACCAGGAGGTGAAGATAATCAATTTTGTCATGCAATCTGATCTCCATGATCAATCTCGACCTACCAGAGTAAATGTAAAATACAGAATGACACTCCACCCACCCGTTAATCCATCTACCAGGTTGGAGCGCAGTTATGGCACCGTTTTCAGTCTTCTTAGGACATTATTGGCAAAGGAGATCAATTTTTCTAGAGATTTTTTCCATGATTGTATTCTATGGTATTCAATGGCAGGTAGTTGCAGGGTCATTACAGCCAAGAAGATCTCAGTTACGCCTGAACTATAAAGGCAGATTTTGTACATTTTGTAGGTGGACTCTTCCTGATTTTCTCTACTACTATTTGCAGACTTGCAGTTTAGAATCCCTATGTCTTTGAGCTATATAGCATCCCGTGTCATTCTTTTCAGTGGTCAATGTGTATGTGCTTCATTTTGCCTCTCATTGATGCATTATTGAGATTAGTGGTCCATATACTGTATCTATCTTTGGCCTATTGAATAATATACAAGTGAAATCTTCTTTTCCTGGTGTCATTCTATTGGCTTCCTGATCTGTATGTGATTATTGATCGATATAAGCCTGGACGTGTATGACTTTTGGATGTTACCCTAGTTCTGCAGTGCATATATGGGCAGGAATGAGTCTAAACACTCTATTTTGGTGCATCACTGCCTTAGATTAGACTAGGTAGATTTGCTTTAGTGCTCTCTTTCTCCCCTTTTCTTCTGAGAATAGATAGGTGCGCCCTGACAGTAAGAGGAAGCCGACATTCTCCAGAGACTCAACCTCGTAGTTCAAGTCCCATAGCTTGGAGGTTGTTTCCATGTTTCATTAGGTTGTCCTCGCGCATAGGCCTTGGAAAAGGGTGCAAACCTAAGTGACAGCAGTTTCTGGCACACCTGGTGGGACTCATATCAGAAGATTTTAGGTCTACTCGTGTCAAGAAGAAAGAATTCTAGAGATAGATGCTGAAGAAGTAGTGTTGGCTTTAGTTTTCAAGCCTTCAAGAGGCTGATTCTTCAAGTACTTGGTGACTCCGAACATCAAAAAGTCTGGTTTCAGACCAAGTTTGTAGTGATTCATGCCCAGGACTGAAACAAGGGCTTCTTCTAGAGGCAAATTTCAATATCAAGAGCTTTCTCTTTCAAATCCTAGGAGAAGAAGGACTAGAACTTCATTATCACCAGTTAGGGGTAGAATAACAGTTGAAATACCTGTAAGATCTGTCTCTACTCCCCCTACTGTTCGAACTTAGCCTAGATTGCCATCAACACTCATCAATAGAACACTTGTTTATATGGCACAGCCAAGAGTTCATGCTTTTGCCACCTTTAATGGTAGAAGTCCTCTGTTGTTAGCCCAAAGACATGATATACTAGTATCTGCACTAAAAAGTATACCTAATTTTATTGGTGAAACTTCTATTTCCCCTTTAGAGCATATCCAAGAGGTAGCGAATGTCTGCAATATTCATGGTATTACAGAAGATGATGTTGCTGTCAGACTTCTAGCCTCATCCTTAAAAGGAAAAGCATTACAGTGGTACAGAGGCTTAGCTCATGGTTCCATAACTGATTGGGATGGACTAGGAACAGGATTATGCAAACATTTTGAGGATAATAGTGACCATTTGTCACTACTAGAGCAGCTAACTACAATAAAAAGAGCCCCCCATGAATGTATGACTGATTTTAATTACAGATTCCAAAAGACATGGGATAGAATACCTACTATAGTGAAACCTACCCCTGGTAATGCCTTCTTGCATTACCTTAGAGCTTTCAACAGTGACATTGCCACCACAATCCAAACTATGGGAGGAGATACATTACCGAATGCTTATGAGATAGCTATAAAAGCTGAGAATATCCTAATACAAGGTGGGAAGTTGGCTCCAAGGCCTCCTATGCCTTTCTTTCCTGATGTTCCAAACCACCAACCAGCAATAGCCCCTCTTCCTAAAATTTCTACGTCACAAGCCCTTACTCCAGTTCCCCAAGCTTCCACATCCTCAAACGGAATAGAGGAACTCAAGGAAATGCTCCAAGGTCTAGTGCTGAATACAGATAAAAGAGAGAGGATTGTAGATAAAAAATTGCAAGAGTAGGGAAAGGAGTTGAAGGACCAAGGGAAGAGATTAGAGGATAGTTTTTCTCTAATACAAAAAATGAGTAACAAGGTGGTGGCCTTGGAAAGGCAGCAAGCCCAAAGTGGCAAGCCCCCCCAATTACAACATCAGGCTCTAAGTGGTGGTAGGCCTCCTAATCATTGGAATAGCTCTTTTGATCAGAATAGGAAAAATAGTCATGTTGCTGCTTCAAGCTCAAATCAGAGTAGAGCTTTAGTCCCTCAAAATAACTTAGCCCAAGATCAAGACTTCTGTCCTTCATGTAACTATTCTTATACCTACTGCCTATGCCAGAAAGCAGAATCTTATTTGGCCCTAACTGTCCAAGAGTTCACAGTAAAGCAATCACACAAGGAAGATCATCCCAAGGAGGCCTCATATGTTCAAAGGCAGGGTGATTGCTCTTTTATGAATCACCAGATGGAGGAGCATTGTAATGTAAACCAGGATTCCGTTGCTCATAACACAAGAAGCAAGAGGAGATCTATGGAACATACTGCCCCCCTTTCTCCTGAGCAGGCCTCAACTTTGAGTGTTATACCTCATACACAAAAAGCAAATGAGCAGACAAACACTTCACAATAGCAAAGGCAAGGTCCAAGAAAGGAGGATGCAAGTGATCCCTATGTTGCTTCATCTCGGCCTCCCATGGGTACAGCTCCTAAAGTTTCTGCTAAAATTCCTAATGCACCCTTGAGTGTGGTAGAGCAAATGAAGAAAACCAATGTAAGCATTTCCATGTGGGATGCAGTTTCCACCATAACAATGCAGAAAAGGATGCTGCAGCAAGAATTGGAAAAGATTGAGCCCAAAGATCAGTCATCTACCATGGAGGGTGACACTAGTTTAGTACAACCATCAGGTGATGTGGAGACAAATAAAAAGGTTATACCTCCTCCATTCTATGTTTCTCTGATTATAGGGGGCAAGTTAGTCCATAATTGCATGATAGATTCAGGGGCTAGCAGCTCAGTAATGCCTAGGTATGTTGTTGAAGCTTTAGGAATGAAATATGAGCCCATTATTAGGGATGTGTTACAATTAGATGGGAGTACTGTCAAAACCATAGGCATCCTTAAGAATGTGGAAATGGCCCTACATGCATGCTCTGGTTGTATTGTGATTCAAGACATATCTGTTGCTGAAGTCAAGCCCTATTTTGCCATCTATCTTTCAAGAGACTTCACTGCCCAAATAGGTGGATTCATATCCGCTGATTGGTCTTATATGTCATTTAAGAACATATATGGGGCCAATGCTTCAATTAGAGCAGAACCTCAAGCCCTTCATCACACTGAACCCTAAACTCCCAACTTCATTAATATGAATTGCCCTATTTTGTAGATGGATGAGAATGACATGGTAAAAGAGCCTGCCACCTCCATAGTAGAGATTCTTGATTTCTTCTTAGATGAGTGGGAAAATACATGTCAGTTTGAACCTATGTCGTAAACTCTTGAGACATGCCTTAGTACATATTGCATAATAAAGAAGGAGGCTCAAGTTCTTGATCTTGTTGGAGCTAAGGATGACATGAGTGGAATATGGAATATGTACTTTGATAGCTCAAGGAATAGAAATGGAGCAGGGGCCGGTGTTATGTTGATCTCCCCTGCACAAATAAGATACTACTTCTCTTTTAGGCTCCAATTCAGTTGTACCAATAATGTGGCTGAGTATGAATCTTTGATCCAAGGTCTCCTACTTGCCCAAAAGAGGGGAATTCAAGCCTTGAAAGTATATGGAGATAGTGAGTTGGTAGTGAACCAAGTGAGAAATCAGAATATCACCAAAAATGGCCTGCTCAAGTCTTATAAACATAGAGTCTGGGATTTGCTTGAGGGTTTCCAAGCATTTAATATCCAAAGCATTCCTAGGAAAGAAAACAAATATGCTGATAGACTCGCAACAGTGGGTGCATCTTATGATGTGCCAGGGAATCTCGAGGAAGAGAGGAAGCAACAAATAAGGGTGGTGGTAAGGCCTGCTATTCCTGATAATAATACTCATTGGTAGGTGTTTGAGTCCGATGAGCAGATTGTGAGTTTCTTGCTGAATGAAGCAGAATTTTTAGAAAGAAATTAGTCAAGACTACAAGATCAGTATGGTGATTAGATCATTCACCTTAGTTCCAACAAGTTTCCCAAAGGTCTCATTACCTTGGAGAGTGTCTTTAATCCTGATGATCAAACAAGAGGCAAAGGAATAAATCTAGCTGCAGAAAAGGATGATCATTCTCCAGTTACTATTGCTGATGGAAAATCTCTTAACATGGGGAAGGTATGTTTTAAGACTGAGCAAGAAAATTTCATTCATCTATGTCAAGAATTTAATGATGTTTTTGCTTGGTCATATGATGACTTAAAGGGATTTGACCCTAGTTTGTTTCAGCATACCATAGATTTAGTTGATAGGGTCAAACCAATAAGGCAAAAATAGAGGCCAGTGAATCCCAAGATTGAACCCTTAATGAGGAAGGAACTATCCAAGTTGATTGAAGCTAACATGATTTTTCCTATTAAACACTCATCATGGGTGGCTAACCTTGTCCCTATAAGGAAGAAGAATGGAGAAATCAGATTGTGTGTAGACTTTAAGGATCTTAATCAGGCTTCCCTTAAGGATCACCATCCTCTCCCTTCTATGGAGCAAATTCTGTCCAAGGTCAGTGGGTCAAGGAGGTTCTCTTTTCTTGATGGATTTTCTGGTTATAACCAAGTGTTGGTTAAAGAATCTGACAGATATAAGACAACATTTACTACTAAATGGGGCACCTATGCTTATTGCAAGATGCCATTCAGACTAACAAATGAAGGTGCCACATTCCAAAAGGCAATGGAGGTAGCTTTTAAAATATTAATCGACAAGTTTGTCTTAGTATACCTTGATGATATAACTGTATATTCCAAGAATGTAAAAGATCACCTTGATCATTTGAGACAGGTATTTCTAAGATGTAGAGAGTTTGGGGTTTCCCTCAACCCATCCAAGTGTGTCTTTTCTACTAGCCAAGGAAAATTACTGGGACTCATTGTATCTAAGGATGGGTTGACCATTGATCTAGAAAGAACAAAAGCCATACTTGCCCTTCCCCTCCCTAAACACAAGAAAGGGCTACAAAGTTTCCTTGGTAGGATAAATTTCGTAAGAAGGTTTATTCCTAATCTTGCCATCATGGTGAAACCCCTCATAGCCATGCTTAAGAAAGATATGGTCTTCTCATGGACCAAGGAGGGGAAGGAGAGTTTTGAAGAAATTAAGGTAGCCATAGCCTCAGCCCCCACTCTCATGAACCCAAATTTTGAGGAAGATTTCATCCTCTACACTTTAGGTGGTGAGTCAAGTGTTTTTGCTATCTTGACTCAGACAAATGACAAGAATGAGGAGCAACCCATAGCCTTCTTTAGTGAAGGACTCAAGGAGTATGAAGATAAGTATAGCTTTATTGAGAAGCAAGCCCTTGCAGTCATTAGAGCCTTGAAGAAATTTAGACACCTCGTATCCCACAATAGGATCCATTTGTTGGTGCCCCATGCGAGTGTAAAAGACTTCCTGTTAAGCAAGGACATCAGTGAAAAGAGAGCTCGATGGATCACTAGGGTAATGGAATATGATGTTGATATTCAGATTACCAAATTGCTAAGAGGGAGAGGATTATGCAAAGAAATGTTATCAGGTCAGGATTCAGATGAAGGGACTGCTATGGTAGTTGCAGAGCAGCAGGAGGATAGAAATGTTAATGCCCCAAGGAGCTAGATGGATGACATGAGGAACTTTTTATCAAGGAATGGATACCATCAGGGATTGGATAGAGCTAAAAGAAGACAATATAGAATGTAATCCATTCCCTATGTTGTGATTGATGATATCCTATTCAGGAGGGATTTTAATGGGACCCTGTTGAGATGTATTGAAGAGGATCAGGCCGGGAGGATGATTAAAGAACTTCATGGCGGCCTTGATGGTGGCCACTTCTCTGTAAGAACAACCGCCATGAAGATCATGAGGGCTGGATATTATTGGCCATCTTTGTTCCATGATTGTTATAGGTATATGAGAAAATGTGAGAAATTTGCCTTTTTCTCAAGCAAACAAAGACTTGCAGCTCTCCCTCTTCATCCTATTCAGGTGGATCAACCCTTCACCCAGTGGGGATTGGATTTTATAGGCCCCATTAATCCTCCATCTAGCGTAGGTCATAAATGGATCTTGGCTACTACCGATTATTTCACTAGGTGGACAAAGGCAGTTGCCTTGAAGGATGCTACAGAGCCATCAGTTGTTGAATTCCTTGATAGAATTGTATCTAGGTTTGGAGCTCCTTCTACTATCATCTCAGATAATGCCAAATCTTTTGTTGGAACCCAAATTTGTGCATGGGCAATGAGTCACAATATCTATCTGAGCACATCATCAAATTACTACCCGCAGGGTAATGGTTTGGCTGAATCCTCCGATAAGAATCTGATCAGAATCATAAGGAGAATGATAGAAGACAATCAGAGGGTCTGGCATAAAAAATTAAGGACTGCTCTGTGGGTTGATAGGATAACACCCAAGAGATCTATTGGGAATTCACCTTTTGTGCTGGTATATGGTAGGGAGGCCAGACTTCCCATCTTGTTGGAATTCCCATCCTTGGAGTTGGCTCATCAGCTAGAATTGGTTGAAAATAGTCCCATGTCAGTAAGAATGGCAGAATTGATTGAACTGGAAGAAAAGAGAAACAAAGCTATGCAAACCCTGGAGATACACCAGCAACAGATGAAGAATAGTTTTGATAAGAAGGCAAGGGCCAAAATCTTCAGAGAAGGAGATTTAGTTCTCAAATGGGACTCAGATAGAGAAAAACCAGGAAGGTACTCCAAATTTGATCCACTATGGAGTGGCCCTTATCTGGTCTCCAGTTGGAAACAGGCCAATGCGTTCCAGCTAAGCAGGCCAAATGGTGAAGTTTTGCCCATTCCAGTCAATGGGATCCATTTGAAGCCCTGTTTCTGAAGGATTGTGAATCCATGTACATAATTAGTTTAGTTGCTTCCTGTTGTTCCTATTTTTCAATAAGTGCACGTGCGCATGGTTCACTTCATGAGTCACCAGTTCTGAAATTTTTGACAAGTCTCAGGTTGTTGAGGAGGTCCTATTTTTTGTTTCCAAGTCGCAAGGACAGAGCCAGAGTTCAAGGGTTTTTAATATTTTGATTTCCTCATTTAGGGTTAGGGTTTCTTGCATCTCTCAGTTTTGTACCTTCCAAGCCCTCTTTTTTGACTCCATGGACCAATGGATCATTCTCAGGCACTGGTCATGCATCGAGCAGGCTCATGCCACCTATGAGTCGCCAGAAGTCTTACCTCTGGTTTTGCCACCAAGGATTTAAATTTTGAAAGTGCAGCTCGTGCAACGGTTAGCCTTGAATTAATATTTTAATGTTGTGACCCACAAATTTTTGGCCGTCAGATCTAAGCAAACCGATGATTGGCGCCATCACGCTATAAAGAAAATGCATGATATTTTTGATAGTGCGATGATGCCCTGGAGACACATTGCAGAGGTGGGTCCAGCGTTCGACGGGTTGGAAAAGTTCCACGGTGCCTTGTCTGCTATTTCGATATGACATATTAGCCAAAAAATCTCCATAGCGACATAGTGCCCGGTGGAAATAGTCACGGAAACAAGTTTCAATGACTAACATGATCAGGTGTTCTGGATGGCAAATCAAAAGGGACCATGTGTAACAAGGCCGAAATTTTTGTCAGCACGGCTCACACAGTCAAGGTCTATGATCTCCACCGTCAGATCGGCTTGGATCGATGGTAAGCGCCATCATGCTATGGCGGAGATGCATGAGGGTTATGACAACGACATTGTGCCTTGATGCCACATGTCAGGTGGGACCGTATCGCAGGGCGATGCCAGGTGTGTCGACATGGCAGGCGGAAGTACAAAGTGCGATGGTCCTCTCCACCATCGGATTGGATTGCATCAACGGATGGCGCCATCTCGCTATGGCGAAGATGTGCGGATTTTATCATAGCAACATGGCGACCATTCGCCACGTGGATCGACATGGGCTAGGTCTCACCAGGGATTGCCAGTTGTCATTCAGACTCTGGTTGCAGGTCACAGAGTACGGTAGTTCAAAGGTTTCATGGCAGCGGGTAGATAGTTTCACGGGCCGAAAGTTTCAAAACACGGCGAGGCGCTATGGCGCCAATGGAAAACCAATGCATTTTTTAATGGCGACATAGCACCCAAACGAAAAGTTCACTATGGCAAGGAAGGATCAAGAAAATGGGTCCTATTGGTACTCTGCAATGCAATTTTTCAGCCTGGCATCAAGATAACAAATCAGATGAAAACACGTGTAAATCTCAGAGCATGTTGCCTTGGGTTGCCAGCTGGTATTTCGTCGGACAAAATAAAGAGACGCAACATGTGCTGCGGACCCAGTAGTTCTCAAAAGGGATGATGAGTGAATAACGATGACACTCTGACCATTGGATCAAGATAAATCAAGGGTAGGCGCCATCACGCTATGGGGAATAGCTTGGGAGTTAACATCGGCGACTTGGCGCCCGTGCACCACGTGTCCCAGCGGGGCCACATTTCAAGCTGTCAGCACAGTTAGATTTAGGTAGCCAATAGACCAACAAGGAGACGCCACATGCCAACGGGCCTGAAAATTTAATAAAGAAGGTGGGTCGCGAGAGGTCAAGTTTTTGTGATCGTCAGATTGGAAATGGATCGGCGGTAGGCGCCATCTCGCCATGGCGAAGCTGCAAGGTTTTTTGCATAGCGACTTGGTGCCCTTTCGCCACGTGTCGATAGGGTCAAGTCTTGCCAGGATGCATCGCTGAGGTGGTGCCAAGTGGAATGGGCCCAGTCGCATATTGAAAGGTTCACGGCAAGTTGGAAGTCTCATGACGGGCAAACTGCGTTGTCGAAAAGGTGTACCGACGGTAGTTAGTTTTATGGTGAATCAAGAATAGCCACGTGTGCTGGATCAAAATGTAGACGTGAGGTGGCACTAGATCTTAGTTCGACCAACACAGCCAAATGGCAAGTCTTCACGATCGTCGAATTCATAGGGATCTACGACGGGCGTTGTCTCGCTATCAAGAACTGCCCAAGAGTTAACGTTGGCGACATAGCGCCTTGTTGACACGCGTCCTGTCGACGCAGTCTAGGATGGCGGTTGACAGTTAGTGTAACCATCACAGTCATGATAATATTCAAGGTGGCGCAGTTAGTCCAATAAAGGGTGGTTAACCATGGGAGGACCTCCAGGTGGCAAAATAAAGAAATGCGATTGGCCCGCGCGGCCCAATTGACGCATAAGGAGCTCGGTTGACCTTTTGACCTCAACAGATTCATGAACTAGGAGGCAAAGATAATCAATTTTGTCATGTGATCTGATCTCCATGATCAATCTCGACCTACTAGAGTAAATGTAAAACATAGAATGACACTCCACCCACCCGTTAATCCATCTACTAGGTCGGAGCACAGTTATGGCACCATTTTCAGTCTTCTCAGGACATTATTGGCAAAGGAGATCAATTTTTCTAGAGATTTTTTCCATGATTGTCTTCTATGGTATTCAATGGCAGGTAGTTGCAGGGTCATTACAGCCAAGAAGATCTCTGTTATGCCTGAACTATAAAGGAAGATTTTGTACATTTTGTAGGTGGACTCTTCCTGATTTTCTCTACTACTGTTTGTAGACTTGCAGTGTAGAATCCCTATGTCTCTGAGCTACATAGCATCCTATGTCATTCTTTTCAGTGGTCAATGTGTATGTGCTTCATTTGGCCTCTCATTGATGCATTATTGAGATTAGTGGTCCATATACTGTATCTATCTTTGGCCTATTGAATAATATACAAGTGAAATCTTCTTTTCCTGGTGTCATTTAGTTGGCTTCCTGAACTGTATGTGATTATTGATCGATATAAGCCTGGACGTGTATGACTTTTGGATGTTACCCTAGTTCTGCAGTGCATATATGGGCAGGAATGAGTCTGAACACTCTGTTTTGGTGCATCACCGCCTTAGATTAGACTAGGTAGATTTTCTTTAGTGCTCTCTTTCTGCCCTTTTCTTCTAAGAATAGATAGGTGCGCCCTGATAGTAAGAGGAAGCCGACCTTCTCTAGAGAGTCAACCTCGCAGTTCAAGTCCCACAGCTTGGAGGTTGTTTCCATGTTTCATTAGGTTGTTCTCGCGCATAGGCCTTGGACAAGGGTGCAAACCTAAGTGACAACAATATCCCTTAAGTAACTAATAATTATGATAATTATTGGTGATTTATTTTTAATTTCTCTAATAATATATAATATGTAGGTTAATCAAATATAATCATATATTGAATATTATGGTGAAGCATTGAACACAATTTTTTTAATAAAATAAATTATCGAGCAATTTTACACAACTTAAATCTAAAATTTATATAAATATGGTGATTTAGGTTTCATTAAATCTTAAATTATTATCCAAATTACGAATCAAAAAATTCTAAAATTAGCCAATTTATGAATATTAGCCACCAAAAAATACCTTGCTATATGGGTCTTTGTTCCAAGATTAGGAATATATTGAGTAATGTACAACATCATCTAGTATGCCATATATCCCTTAATCATAGAACCCTCAGGACGTACTCTTTGTCAAACCAAACCCTTCAAAAATTTCAAGTGTCTCTCAACCATCCACATTGACCTAGGTTTTACACATTCACACAATTCATTCTCCTCAACTTGGTGTATGAGGTAGTGTTCTTGTGCATTGAAAATAGTTGAAGGTAAACACTTTTGCATTTCACACAATAGTAGAGGAATTCTTTTCTTCCAATATTTTATATCTTCTTTTTGGATTTCTTTAGATGAAAAGCACGACAAGGGATTCAAGACACAAAAACATATAAATACGAGACTTTACAATATATTACTTGTTTGATATATTGAAAAAATATCACTTCTTACCTCATGTATTTTCTACGATCATATATCACTTGTTTGATTTTATTATTGAAGTTGTTTAGGAGCATTAGGGGTAGCACATATTGCAATAATTATCAACTGATCATTTCAGTCTTTTCTAATGTAATACAATGAAAATTGAATGGAGTTTCATAAATATATTGTAAATAAAAAATATCATGACTTACCTTGATAAAGGTATGTCAATCATGTATTTTCATTCCTAGGCTAGATTCACTTTTCTTTGATATGAGATTGCTTATATTTGCAGCAAATCTTGTAGGAAATCAATTTTTTCATATGTCTTTTTTTATGGCGTGACTTTGTTGGTTCATTAATAAATCAATGAAGGACACTTGCATTAATCTAGTCTCCCTTTCTATCTGGTTCACTAATATTTTTTATTACATGATTGGAATCATGAATTTCACTGCAAATTTTGGAAAGCTTTTCTTTGTCACACCTTCCATCCAATATTTTCTATAGTGTATCTATTACATTTTTTCCAATATGCATGGTATCAAAGAAAAGCACAATTTGTAGCTATTCATAGTAGGGTAACTTACTAAATGCTCTAAGATAACATTTTAGTCCCTTTGGAAGGTGGTCAGTACTGATGCCTTGACAACTTTAAATTCTATTATATTCCAATTGCCATAGGTGAGGTGTCATTCTTTGTGGCTTTCATGTAGTCTCTTCTTTCACATTGAAAATATTTTTTTTGACACTTACAAAACTTATGTTTTTTTGTGGAGGAAGTGCCTATTCTCATCAAACACATAGTTTCTTAAACTTTTGGTATAATGAGATTTTATCTTTAGACCACACATTGGACATGAAAATTTTACCTTTGTTTGAATACCTACAAGATAATGATACAATTGGATTAAATATGTTCATTTTTGGAATTATTATAATTGTGTACAACTAGATTTCAGCATAACATACCACATAAATGTGTCAACCTTGGGGCATCATAAATTGTCCACACAAGCATTGTATGGAATTGAAATTGTTTCTGTACAATTGGGGTAGAGATATCCTATATAGTGAAACCATTCCATAACACTAGCAACTCATTGATAAGAGGTGCAATTTATACATTCATATCTTTCACTTGGTACTTATCTGGTTGAATGAACAACATCAGATAATTATTGTAGTCATTTCACTCCAAGACTTATAATTACATGTAGGTAAGAATAAAATTATTAAATACTTGGAACAATCATTGCCAACATAATGTGCTCCCTCTTTATTAAAATCCATGGAGGAAGGTTAAATAGGTTAGGTCGAGTAAATAGATCTCATGTCTCCATATAATTGACACCATCGGCTGCCCAAGAAAGATTGGGATTTTGAGGTTCTTATTTAAAGTGTGACAACTTTTCCTCTATGTCCTTAAATGTTGAACCATCAACAAGAATTTTAATAATGTCATCTCTACTTCTATTGTGTCCATGATAATCCATAAATTGTGGCTAGCTACCATACCAAAATAGTAGTTTAAGATGTGGAATAATGGTGATGTAACAAAGAACCTTGTGAGGCACCTTTTTCTCACTTGATCATCTTGATATTTTTTTGTATGGAATTTTTTCATGCCCAAAACTTAGGACAAAAAAAAACCACCAATTTCTTTTAAGTAATAAAGACTATATTTTATACATACTAACATCGAATGTGGTGTGAACAAATGATGTCAAGATTAGTTTCTAGTTATAAGGTCTCACAAGTAGTTTGAAGAGCTCAAGATTTTTACTCTCTAATTATTATCTTGATTAGGATAAAGGCAATTTGTAGTACTCATAGAGGATTTCACTCTTTGCTTCAAGAGTTAGACAACCATTTGAACTTTGATTCCATTCCACAGTGATATAGGGCCAGTAGCCTAACACATTGCACATGTTCAAAACTCCAATTCCTAGTGCTACAAGAACACTTAGTTTGAGTTGAATGAGTTGATTGATTAAAAATTAGGTTCAAATTACAAGAGTACAAATTCAAGTTCAAACTACATTTTAGGGTTTCCAAGTTCTTAAATCAACTATGATACTACCCCTTTCAACACAATACTTGATCTATCCTTAGGAGAATATAATTCTACATTTAAAGGTTAATCTATTATAATATACTAATACTTAATTTTTGGTGTTATCATAAGCAATTTGGATCTAATTAAAAACACTAAAATATTTTCCATGAGACTAATTACAACATACATTTTATCTTCTAACATAATCAAACTTATCCCATTAAGTTATCTAGTTAAGCTTAATCTATAACACTTTCAAAGCATTAACATCTAAATTTCAAACTTCTAACTTAAGGCCCATATATTTAATTATTTATATTTGTTAAAAGTCATCCTATAATTATTAATATACCCAAAACAATTCGTCAAATACTAATCCATCACTCTACAAATCTGAAATGACAGTCTCAAGGAATTTCTTATCACTATGCAATTCTAAACCATGACCCTTCTATAACTAGAACCCATTTAATATATTCACTAACAATAATAGATTTAAATTCAAATAAATTATAAAATATAATTCCTAATATAAATAGATTAGGTTTACTATCTCATAGTAACTATAAAACAATATTTGAGAGTTATAGCCTTCCAAAGTTGGGCCACCTAAAATATCTAAAATAATTACCAAAGATGTATTTGGATGACTCTATATATATTGTTAGGGTCTATTAGCCCTAGGTATTAAGGTTCATTTTCAAGTGGCATAAAATTTCTTATTTAAGAAAAGCCCAAACATTTTATAGGACAACTTACGGTATAGTTTTCAACATTGACTTACACATTACTATAATGAAGGTGCCCATATGGGTTAGCATATTGTACTTGTGAATTATGTAATTTAGCATTTGTGGTGATAATAAAAAGTCCATTTTTTTTCGCATTTGCTATTGTTTCTTTGTTTCTATAATGGATTTATGGTATTAAGATGAGAACTCTTCATCAAGTGGTATTAGAGCTAGAGTTCTTTAATGAATCTGAGGTAGTTCACACTAGGATCATGGTTTGGGCTAAGTGTGTAGATATATCACTAATTATGAGGCAATTTGCACTAGGGTTTTAGTAGAAGTGCAAAAATTCCTCCATGAAGAGAGCATGGTGGAAGAGCTATAGGTGTTACACTTGAGGATTTTAGAGCCATCCAAAGATAAATACAAGCATTGGAAGAATAAATGTGTAGAGGAATAAATCTTGTTGTAAGAGATGAAAGCAACGATGAGGAAGAAGAAGAATAAAATTCCAAACTACGGGTAGATCTAAACCCAGATGAAGAGAGGATTTTTAGGACAATATTCAAGATTGGAAAAAGACCTAAGTTTGAAATTCTCACATTTTTAGGAAATCTTAACATAGAGGAGCTAATCGATTAGATCAATGAACTAGAGGAGTACTTTGAGTATGAAGATATTGATGATCTTGATAAGGTCAAGCTTTTGAAGGAAAAATTGAAAGGACTGTTAGATTGTGGTGACTGATCAGGAAAGTACTGTACATACTTCATAAATAGTGGGGTTCGGGGCATCGCCCCGAAATTTTTTTATTTTTTTTTGGAAGTAGCCGACATGGTAGCCGACATATTATGGCCGACATATGGCCGACATGTTATAACCCTAAAGCGGTTTAATACTTGTATAAAAAGGGCTTAGGGTTGGGTATTTGATGTGTGGTGATACGAAATTGGTTCTTGCGGCAGTATTGAGCTGTAAGGGATTACAGATTGTAATCAGGTTGTAATCACTGGATTGTAATAGGATCGGACTTGCTGTTTGGTGGATGTAGCCCAGGGATTGGGTGAACCACGTTAAATCTTGGTGCCTTGTGTTCATTTCTCTGTGTTCTATTATTTTTGTTATTGGTTATATTTGCATGTAGTTTTTATTTCTGTCCGTGGTTTATCCTAACAAGTGGTATCAGAGCCTAGTTGTTTCTCAGTTATCCTTTGCAGGAAAGTCTCACGGTTAAGTGGGAGTCTCGCGGTTGAGTGGGAGCAATGGCAGATGATGGTAAGCTGAGGGTTGATAGGTTTAATGGACAGAACTTCCAGTTATGGAAGATGCAAATGGAAGACTATTTATATCAGAAGGATTTATGGAAGCCATTGGAAGGAAAAGCCAAGAATCAGGGAACTATGTCAGAGGATGAATGGGATATTTTGGACAGAAAGGCACTCAGAAGCATTCAGTTATGCTTGGCACCATCGGTGGCATTTAATATTACAAAAGCAAAGACGACAGAAGATTTGATGAAAACCCTAGCGACACTGTATGAAAAGCCCTCCGCTTCAAATAAGGTATTTCTCATGAAGCGTTTATTTAAAATGAAAATGGCAGAAGGTGGATCTGTTGCAGATCATTTAAATGAGTTTAATACTATTACTAGTCAATTATCTTCTGTGGGTATCAATTTTGATGAATAAATTAGGGCTCTCTTGATTTTGTGTTCTTTGCCTGAAAGTTGGAATGGCTTGGTAATGGTGGTGAGTAATTCTGTTCCTGGATCAAGTACCCTAAAATATGATGATGTGATCGGTGTTATTTTAAGTGAGGAAACTCGTAGAAAATCCTCAGGTGGATCTACATCAGGAAGTGCTTTAAATGCACAAAGCAGGGGCAGAACGACTGAAAGAGGAAGTAACTCTGGAAATTGTGGGAAATCAAGAGGAAAGTCAAAGGGGAGGAGGTCTCAATCGAGAGGACCAAATGATTGCTGGTACTGTGGGAAACCAGGGCACAAAAAGAAAGATTGCTGGACTCGAAAGAAAAATGAAGGAGATAAATCAGATGGAGACAAAGAGGCAAATGTGGTAAGTAATAAATCCGAAGAGGATGCTTTGCTTCTGTCTTTAGAGAGTGTTGATGATTCATGGGTTTTAGATTCTGGTGCTTCTTTTCATGCTACACCTCATAGAGGTTATTTCATTGATTATGTCCAAGGGGATTTTGGGCTTGTTTATTTGGGGGATAATGAACCCTGTCAGATTGTTGGAAAGGGAAAAATTAAGATTAAATTGCAGAATGGGAATCATTGGCTACTACATGAGGTAAGACATGTTCCAAAGCTGAGTAGGAATTTAATTTCAACAGGGCAACTCGGTGATGAGGGTTGTGTAATTACTTTTAATGATAAAAATTGGAAGGTTTCAAAAGGTTCCCTTGTAGTAGCAAAAGGTGTGAAAGTAGGCACCTTATATCTTTGTACAGGTCATATTGTTCCTTCTACTTTGATTGTTTCAGAGAAAAATGAATATTCAGGAACAATTACTGCAGTTGAGCAGGGAGAACAAATAGCTGCTGTAGATTCTGATACAGCGCTGTGGCACAATAGACTTGGGCACATGAGTGAGAAAGGTATGAAAGTAATTCATTCAAGGAAATTTTTACCAGGTCTAAAATGTGTGAATATGGATTTCTGTGAAAGTTGTGTGTATGGAAAACAAAAGAGAGTGAGTTTTGTAAAGACAGGGAAGGAAAACAAAAAGGAGAAATTAGAGCTTGTGCATACAGATGTATGGGGACCGGCTCAGGTATCTTCCCTTGGTGGCTTTCATTATTATGTTACATTTATTGATGACGCAACTAGAAAAGTATGGGTTTATTTCCTTAGAAAAAAATCTGATGTATTTCAAACTTTTAAGAAATGGAAATGCTTGGTTGAAAATGAGACTGGTAAGAAATTAAAATGTCTCAGATCTGATAATGGTGGTGAGTATTGCAGTCATGAATTTGAAAATTATTGCTCCACTAATGGTATTCGTAGACAAAAAATTGTTCCAAGGACTCCATAGGAAAATGGAGTGGCTGAACGCATGAACAGGACTATAATGGAGCGTGCAAGGAGCATGAGGTTGCATGCTGGGTTTCCCTTACACATGTGGGCAGAGGCTGTCAATACTGTAGTATATTTGATTAATAGAGGTCCCTCTACACCTTTGGGGTGTGGTATTCCAAAGGAAGCATGGACTGGTAAGAAGGTGAGTTATTCTTTTCTCAAGACCTTCAGTTGTGAAGCTTTTGCTCATATAGACTCTGAAAATAGAACCAAGCTAGAAGCGAAATCAAAGAAATGTGTCTTTGTTGGATATGGCATTAATGAATTTGGCTATAGGCTTTGGGATTTTGAAAATCATAAAATTATAAGAAGTCAGGATGTCATATTCAATAAAAAAGTGTTGTACAAAGATCTGTTGCAGCAACATGAGAAGAAAGAAGATGATTATGTAGTGCTGGATGATACTCCAAAAGCTGATGTTCCAACTATTCCTCATGATGTGCAACAACTGCAACAACAAATACCACACACACCAGTGAATGTTAGATGGTCAACAAGGCCAATTAGACCTCCACAAAGGTTTTCTCCCTCTTTGTATTCTATTTTACTTACTGATGCTGGTGAACCTGAAAGTTATGATGAAGCTGTGCAGGTGGATACTAAGATTCAGTGGGAGTCTGCAATGAAAGATGAAATGGACTCTTTACTGAAAAATAAGACATGGGATTTGTGCAAGTTGCCTGCAGGTAAAAAGGCTTTACAGAATAAATGGGTTTACAGGTTGAAAGAAAAGGAAGGAGGTAAGAAAAGATTTAAGGCCAGGTTAGTTGTAAAAGGATTTGCACAGAAAAAGGGAATTGATTTTGATGAAATATTTTCTCCTGTTGTTAAAATGACTTCTATTCGTACTGTTTTAAGTCTTGTGGCTACTGAAGATTTGCATTTAGAGCAGATGGATGTTAAAACAGCCTTTCTTCATGGTGATTTGGATCAAGAAATATATATGGCTCAGCCACAGGGTTTTGAGGTCAAAGGTAAGGAGAACTTAGTGTGCAACTTGAAGAAAAGTTTATATGGCCTGAAGCAAGCACCTCGGCAATGGTATCTAAAATTTGACAGTTTTATGCATGAGCATGGATATAACAGGTGTCATTCAGATTATTGTGTTTATTTTAAGAGGTTGGATGATGATAGCTACATTATTTTATGTCTATATGTTGATGATATGCTTATAGCTGGGTCTAACATGCATCATATTAAGGGGCTAAAATGCCAGTTAGCACATGCATTTGCTATGAAGGATTTGGGGGCAGCAAAACAAATCCTTGGTATGAAGATTTGTAGAGATAGGAAGAACAGAACATTGACGCTATCTCAAGCTGATTATGTTGAGAAGGTGTTGCAACGTTTCTCTATGGAGAATGCTAAAGCTGTCAGCACACCTTTACCTGGTCATTTGAAATACCCTATGCTTCAGCTGTAGGAAGTTTGATGTATGCTATGGTATGCACTAGGCCAGATATTGCACATGCAGTGGGAGTCGTTAGTAGGTATATGAGTCATCCAGGTTTTGAGCATTGGAATGCTGTCAAGTGGATTCTCCGATATTTGAGAGGAACATCCAATAAGTGTTTACACTTTGGGGGCTCTACTACTAATTTACAGGGCTATGTTGACTCAGATTTGGCTGGGGATATTGATACCAGGCGGAGTACTACAGGTTATGTCTTTACTGTTGGTGGGGCAGCTGTGAGCTGGGTTTCTAGGCTACAAAAGATTAATGCTCTCTCCACTACAGAGGCAGAGTATGTTGCTGCTACAGAGGTAGCCAAAGAGATGATATGGCTTCAGTTCTTCTTGGAAGAATTGGGACATCCTCAGAAGGATAATTATTTGTTCATAGATAGTCAGAGTGCCATTCATCTTGCTAAGAATTCAGCTCTGCATTCTAAGACCAAACACATACAGTTGCAGTACCATTTCATTCGGTCAGTTTTGGAGGATGGACAGTTAAAGATGGAGAAGATACATACCAATGAAAATCCAGCAGATATGTTGACAAAGGTTGTCACAAGGGAGAAGCTGCACTCCTCTTCAGCTTCAGTTGGTCTTTTAGACTAAATGTGAATAAAAAAACAGTAGAGTCTAAGGTGGTTTGATCCAGTGGGAGCCCCATGCGGTAGTTGTATTGCTACAAGATCAGTCTCCAAGTGGGAGATTGTTGTTTAGTGTGGAGCCTGATCAGTCCCCAAGTGGGAGATTGTTAGATTGTGGTGACTGATCAGGAAAGTACTGTACATGGTAGCCGACATATTATGGCCGACATATGGCTGACATGTTATAACCCTAAAGCGGTTTAATACTTGTATAAAAAGGGCTTAGGGTTGGGTATTTGATGTGTGGTGATACAAAATTGGTTCTTGCGGCGGTATTGAGCTATAAGGGATTACAGATTGTAATCAGGTTGTAATCACTGGATTGTAATAGGATCGGACTTGCTGTTTGGTGGACGTAGCCCAGGGATTGGGTGAACCATGTTAAATCTTGGTGCCTTGTGTTCATTTCTCTGTGTTCTATTATTTTTGTTATTGGTTATATTTGCATGTAGTTTTTATTTCTGTCCGTGGTTTATCCTAACAAGGACATACAAAGATATGGTGGCAAGAGTTTTAGTTAGAGAAAAAAAGGAAGGAAAAGGAAAAAATCACCATATGGGATTGGATGATAGCTAAATTGAAGTGGTAATTCATTTTTGTGAATTATGAGCTTAATTTGTTGAAGAAGATGCAAGGATTTAAGCAAGTAGGAAAATATAATTAAGAGTATACTAAAGAGTTATGTCAAGTTCTCATTAGAACTAGTCATGCAGAAGTTGATAAGGAGAAAGTGGCATGTTATCTTAATGGGTTAAGGCCAATTATTTAGGATGAGCTAAGTCTGGTTTGAATGAATAGTATTAAGGAGGCATAACATATTTTCCTAAGAGTTGAGGATAAAATGAGAAAAAATTTTGACAATAAAAATAGTGAAAGAGGTTGAGAAGAAATCAAGAAATAATTTTGGCAATAAGAATAGTGGAAGAGGTTATAGTGGAAGATCAGGTGGATGATCTTATGGTGGCCATAATGATGGTTAGAAGAACAAGAAGTAGGCTAGAAGTAGCAGTTAAAACTAAAGGGAAATAATTCCAATCATTTCTATGATTAGAATAATAGATATCAAAGAGGAAGAGTTAGAGGATAAGGATTTAGAAGAGGAGGCTTCCATGGGAAATGGTTTCATTGTGGAGAAGAAAGGAATAGAGCATTTTCATGTTCTCAATGTGAAGGAAGGACATATCAAAGAATAGAAGGTTAGAGTAAAGTTACACATGTTGATAAAGATGTTAGATCATCACATTCTAAAGATACTGAAAGAGGAGAAGTCCTAGTTAATAGAAGAGTTGTACTAAGTGGTGAGAATGAACCTAATCAAGGAAGGAGCATTTTTTGCACAATGGGTGGATGTAAAGATAAGTGTTGTGATGTGATCATTGATGGTGGAAGTACTGATAATCTAGTGTCAAAAATAATAGTCATAAAGTTGTTGCTAAAGAGGTAGAAACACCTACATCCATACTGTATTGCATGGGTGCAAGATGACCACAAGGTCATGGGAAATGAGTAGTGCTCAGTGAAGTTCAATATTGGGAGATATTAGGATGAGGTAATATGTGATATCATTCCCATGGACATATGTCATATGTTGTTGGATAGGCCATGGTAGTTTGATAGGCATGATGTATATGATGGGCAAGAAAATAACTACACTCTAACCAATGATGGAGCAAAGCATAAGTTGAAGCCATTGAAGGAGAAAGATGAAAAGGTATGTAATGCTGAGAAAATATATTTTGTTCATAAAAAAGAGTTTCTAAAAAGGTATGAAGAGTGAACATATGTGTTTTTTCTATAATTCCAAAAGATAGTAAAGAAGAAGAAGAGGAGGTACCTGTAGAAGTTGCAAACATGTTGGAGGAATTTTTTGATATTGTATCAGATAATTTACTCAATGGATTACCCCTAGTGAGGAAGATCAATCCCCAAATAGATTTGGTTCCAGCAACTAGTTTCCCAAACAAGGCAATGCATATGATGACACCAATAGAAAGTGAAGAGTTCAGTAGACAAGTTCATCATTTGTTGCAGAAGAGGTTGATTGAAAAGAGTATGAGTCCATGTGTTGTACCAACAATATTAGCACCAAAAAAGAATGGAGAATGGAGGATGTGTACAAATTCTAGCACTATCAACAAGATCAAAATCAACTATTGTAAAGCCCTGCCAAGGGATCCAAAAAAATTTACTAAGTTTGCCAAACAATTTTTTTTTAAACATGAAAGATAAAACCATTCATAACATTTGCGAAAGCAATAGCAACAATTCAAATGAAAATAAACATAACATATATACATAACAGGCTACATTCTTTAAAGATCCCTTAACGTTGTATCACATCGAAATTAACTATTCAGCTAACATCCCATCCTTATGAAATAACAATGATACATCCAATGTACTTAAACAATATACAAGTGTCCTTTTGTAATTATATTTTAGTTTAGCTCAATCATCCACTGTACATATCACAGGGTATGAAAAGCTTAAAAGAATAAACATCCAAGTAAATAAAGTACATCATCATCATCTAATATTAATCCATGATGCAATAACATAAATGAAATCACATATCATATATGATACATGATCACAAAATATATAAACATTCATCACAAAAGATAACCATATATCACAAACATAAATAACTAAGTGCAAGGTTCCTCCCAACCATAAATAGCATCATTAGACCATCGTGGATCCTATCCATCCCTTTGTGCGTAACATTTCAAAGCACCGAAGAGATCATCGGTATTAACATAGTAGGAATGTCACTCCTAAAACATCCTACTAATATACAAAGTAAAGCATAATAAATCATCAACTAACATATGCAAAGTAAAGCAAATCATCAATATAAGAAACATACCAATAAATACATCCATCATAAGGTATATTATCTATCATAATGCTCCAAGAACATAATGAAGAATAAATACCAACCAAGGATACTCCAGCCACGGTGTCTTGGACGGATCTCAAATGATAAGAGTGAAAATACACTACCACCCGATCGCGTGGTACCTAAGTGGTCCACTCCCACCATGTTGAGGAGATAATCTCAAGTCCCAAACAGGATATCAATACACATAGCATAAAAAGTTCAAAAATCCTAAAAGTATACTAACTCAAAGATTTCAACACACACAAAATCGACATCTAATTCCTAGAGGCACACAATGACATGTAGGAAACCTACTTTGCAAGCAGAAAAGTGTCATCGCAATTATCATGTACAAGTTACCCTGGAAGTTAGCTAAACTCCACGGGTCCATATTGATCTCATGCAAGCACTAGTATCCTTTCATACTGACAAGGCATACTACGGAATGCACAGTCGCAATCATGCGTTCCCACTACTCCGATCCCAGCCTGTACAAGCACTCAAGGCATGGGCGAGAACATCAAAATAATTTTCTTTTTAGGTTCATTTAATCCTCATTGAGTGTGTAAATGTAATCACTTATTAACCAAACTTACAATGAGTTACCCTGGTAGCCACTTAGGGCCTCGGCCCCCATTGTAAGCCACTTTTTGACACTACAAGTAGATTACTTACCCTAAGCTCATGGAATCATAAATTTTAAAATCATAAAAGATAATCCATAATAAAATCATCAAATCTCTATGAGCATCTGAAAAAGCATCCATAGAAAATCATGACCACAATAGTTGTCTATTGGCAACTGAAGGCATCACTGATAATTATAAGTATCAATTGGTTCTCAATAATCAAAATATATCTCAAGATAAATGGTTCTCAACAAGCAACCAAGAATATCTCAAAATCATATTGATCGAAGACTCCAAAATGGTTGAGTCAAACATGTCACAACATGACATCATCAAGAAATAAATCCACATTTCAGTCTCATCATGGCGACTAGAAAGTAATCCAAGGATAACTGATCGATGACTCAAAAATGATTAGCTAAAGCATCTCAAATATATATACATCTCAGCTTCACACATGAAGGCTAAAGAACAAATAAAAACATTTCATAGAGCATACGATCACATAACCATGGTTGGGCTTATAAAGATCAAGACCAAATAAGATCAACATGCCATCACATCTGATAACCCTTGAGCCTCTGGTAACAACCTAGGACTGGTCAACATTAGTCAACCCAAAATCCAAGAAAAGAAGCATATAGAATACACTATGCAAACACATGTTTTGGTTTACTAAATTCACATAGTTGAATAATGTGTAGGGGTTTTCAGTTTCCTGTATGCAAGTATACTTCAAGTGTATAGGATTTATCATTTGACCTACACGTCAACCCATTTGTTCCCCGATAGCATTGTCCTTCCATTATTAAGAATTACATTCTAAGAATAACTTAAAGATAAATATTTACTCATTAAATCATTTTCTTTATTCGCTAAGATCCATAGTACTAATTGATCAACTCTTCATTAATGTTACTTCTACATTTCAACATAATCAAAAGACCATTATTCATTCATAAAAGAACCAATTATCAATCTTCGATTAAGAAGATTATAACTTAATTAAAATGATCAATTTAATTTACCAATTAACATAAGTACATGATTCCATGACTTTTGTCATTTAATAGTTTTCAATTCAATATTACTATGTCTCACCATTAAAACATCTAATGTTATTATTCAAGTCATGAGAATAATGCCTATCAACTTTGATATCAATATTTTACAACCTTGTTAAAAGAATCATATTAATTAAATCTTTATTACATAACATAATTATTGATTAAATCCAATTAACTTTAGTTAATTGATTTAATTAATAATTTTACAACTAAACCATCAACCCATTGAATATTAGTTGACTAATAACTAAAAGTCAACCATACACAAATGTTCATATTCATAGTTCAATAATAATAATTTGTTAATATTTAATGAAAAACTATATTGAAAATCTTATTAATAAATCTATAATGACCACATTCGTCATGTTCCCATTTTTATTTTAATAATAAAAAGTTATAATAAATCTCCAATACTAAGTATTATTATCTCAAATAAGTTTTTTTTATGTACATTGATTCAATTAATTAATACTTCTCCAAATTATTAACCAATTCAATTTGATTAATATCTTTTGCAGTACTTTAATTATTAACTAATCTCCTCTAGATTAACTCTAATCGTATTAATTGATAACTATTTAAACTATTTAAACTATTCTTTATTAATAGTTTGTTAGTCCTTACAAACATTAATAAATAATTAACTCTTCAAACTATACATACTCGATCTATAGAATCCTTCCATAAACTCATTGGTTAATATTTGACTAACTCTTAACTCCATTAAGGTATTCAAACGTATTAACCAATAAAATAATAATTCAGTCTTAATCCAATATCATTCAAAGTTTATAAATTTAAATCAATATAATATAAATTATCATCTTACAATTATTTAATCAATATTAAAATCAACCATTAGACTCCATTTTTTAATTCTCCTAATAATATTTTGTCTATATAAATGTTGTTTGAAAGAGATCAATATCACAAACCAATAAGACTCATTGTAGATTTTAACATGAATAATCTCCAAATTTTTAACATTATCATCTTCATTAAACAACTCTTAAATTATTTAATATATATTAAATAGTATTCAATATACATTATAAAAAGTCCACTATATAAACTATATTAAAATCTCTTTTCTTTTAATTTTCTCTCATCCATTACTTAGGTTGACTAATAATTAATTAAACTTCTTCAACTATTAATTAATTTTAATTAAATTTAATTTCATTAGATAATAAACCATATAAAACTAATGCATATTAATAAGATTCTAATAAGGAAAGATTTCAATAATATCTTTAATTCATTCCATGCTTTGATATATTATTTTTGTGAAGTTTAAGGATAAAGAACTCTTGGTTATAGGAAATGGAGAAATATATATTTTTGAATAAAATAGTCACAGTACGATGGCCATATCTCCCTAATGAACCGTTGGATCGGACTGAAATTGAAATATATTGGAGAGGGCCAAGTTGCGCCACTTTTGACCAGAGCGATAAAATAAATTCAATCATGATAAAAAGTTATGAATGACTGAGTTCGGGTCTATCTAAAGGGTAGCGAAAGAACAATTAAAAAATTTCTTCTTAAAAGGTAATTGTTCTCTAAATTTATCCAATAATTTCACTAATGGATTTGGCCATAAATCTTGAAACCATTTTCAAATCTATTTCAATTTAATTCTAATTCGAACCCAAACCCGTTTTCTCTTTTTTTTTAAATCTATGCATATAAAATTTTCAAATAAATTTAATTGCCCAAATTGAAAATGCATACAATAAAAATATGAAATTTCTCAGAAGACATATGGAAGACACGAAGAAGACAGGAATGCATGATGCGAAAATAGCATAAGAAAAATTACAAGAATCTACCCAGATTCTGATGTTAATTCGCTCTTCCTCAGAAAACCCGTAGAGCAAGCTCCCTTGTTCAGAATTCTTGAATCCTCCAATGCTCTAATTGCTTTCTGCCCCCCTTCTCTAAGCTTCTAAAAATGCTTGAATATAAAGAGCTCTCAAGAAACCTTTGGATTGCTTTTTGAAACCGCTAAAAGGTGTCACCATCTAAGCATGGATCTTTTCCAACCTTTTGATGAATCATAGAGTAGTAGACATCTTGTGATTAATTGATGCACTAACCCCCGTGTTGTTGACACATGTTAATTACCATGCAAGCTTATAAGTCCAATTTACTTTATAAATAATCTCTATTTAAATTTTATAACTTTCATTTTAATTTTTATAACTTTTATTATTATTATTTTATTTATTACTCTATTATTATTTTATAATTATTATTAATTTTAATATCTAATTTTTTTTTATTTAATTTTTTTTTCCAATAATTAATATTTAATTAATTACAATCAAAAATATCAAATATCATGATATTTTATTAATTTTTTCAAATAAATAATTTATAAATTACATCTATTTATTAAGACTTAATTAATGAAAAATTCACCATAGAACTCCAAGATAAAATATGAAAACCCATCATAAAACAAATCATACAAAAAAAATCTAAAGGGTTAAAAATCACGAAATATGTCATTCGAAATATTCGGTGGGTATTCAGCTCATATACTTTTCCTAATTTTTCAATTAAGACAAATGGCTCAAAGGGTTGGGATTTGGACTTGAGAATTTATCTCCCCTCTCTTATCATTGAGATAATGTGATAGAGTACGCTCATCCTAGCAATTCAGGGAAGTCGATACCTGGTACCTATAATCTGCATAAAAACCATGCATGTACAAACATAATATATACTAAACTAAACAGACAATGGTATGAAGTGGTGCATCGTGTAGATCCCGACTAGCAGGTGACTATGACTCCCTTTCTTAACCACATCAGACACGCCATACAAAAGCAAACACACAAAGCAAACATGCACACCATACACATGCAAGTATGGGGTAAGTATCCATAAGAAAACACACATGATAATAAATCATCTTACTAATCATCATTAATAACTAAAAGCAATGTAATAATCATCATTAGTAATTGCGAATACTAAAAATAATCATCATAGATACATGAAATGTAGAGTCTAAATAATCGCATCACATAATAAACTAAATCTATAACACAATATCTGATAATCTCAAAAGAATGCTGCTAACTAACAACATAAAGCTAGCTCTAAAAGAGTTCAACAATGATAACAAAATGCGAACTATAAGCAGACACTACATCCGCCCCCCTGGGATTAGGCTTACTCCTAGAAGCCTACAAGAATGAAAAACTAAGATACTATATGGGTCCCATTGAACCCTTTCCCTCTGTAGGGAAACATGTTTCTACTGAGGATATTACAACACCCTTAGAGCAATATGATTCTGGTTTAATGGTAAACCGAAAACTATATCGATCCAACATTTATTCTTTTAACAACTACTAAAATAGATCTCTTAATTCATTCTAAACAAGAGCAACTTAATGATTGCAAAGATAAACAGAGGTTTACTACCTTACAACATAGATAAAAGATACATGTTTTGCAGCTAGAATGAGTTTCAATTTTTAGTTTTGCCTTCCTTTAAATTTTCAGTAAAATTTTTAGTTTTGAAAGATAAGTGTTGAAATATGAAAAAATATGCAAGTAATAGTTTTAAGTTTTTTTTCACATCACTTAGTTTCAAGTTTTCAGTTTGAAAAAGATACACATGATAGTTTTAAGTTTTCATTTTATTCAACTAGTTAATAACTAGTACCATTCAAATATACCCAGAGTTTTCAATGTTGAAACTCGGACTCTGATACCAAATGTACTACCATGCCAAGAGATTCAAAGAATTTTATAAAGTTTGCCAAACAATTTTTTTTAAACATGAAAGATAAAACCATTCATAACATTTGTAGAAGCAATAGCAACAATTCAAATGAAAATAAACAAAACATATATACATAACAAGCTACATTTTTTAAAGATCCCTTAACGTTGTATCACATCTAATTTAACTATTCATCTAACATCGCATCCTTATAAAATAACAATGATACATCCAATGTACTTAAACAATATACAAGTGTCCTTTTGTAATTATATTTTAGTTTAGTTCAATCATCCATTGTACATATCATAAAGTATGAAAAGATGAAAAGAATAAACATCCAAGTAAATAAAGTACATCATCATCATCTAATATTAATCTATGATGCAATAATATAAATAAAACCACATATCATACATGATACATCATCACAAAAGATATAAACATCTATCACAAAAGATAACCATATATCACAAACATAAATAACTAAGTGCACGGTTCCTCCCAACCATAAATATCATCATTAGACCATCGTGGATCCTAACCATCCCTCTGTGCGTAACATTCCAAAGCATCGAGGAGATCATCGGTGTTAACATAATAAGAATGTCACTCCTAAAACATCCTACTAACATGCAAAGTAAAGCGTAATAAATCATCAACTAACATATGCAAAGTAAAAAAAATTATCAATATAAAAAATATACCAGTAAATACATCCATCATAAGGTATATTATCTATCATAATGCTCCAAGAACATGATGAAGAATAAATACCAACCAAGGATACTCTAGCCACGGTGTCTCGGATGGATCTCAAATGATAAGAGTGAAAATACACTACCACCCAACTACGTGGTACCTAAGTGGTCCACTCCCACCGTGCTGAGGAGATAATTTCAAATCTCAAACAGGATATCAATACACAGAATAAAAAGTTCAGGAATCCTAAAAGTATACTAACTCAAAGGTTCCTATACACACAAAATCGACATCTAATTCTTAGAGGCACACAATGACATGTATGAAACCTACTCTGCAAGCGGTAAAGTGTCATCAAAATTATTACATACAAGTTATCCTAGCAGTTAGCTAAACTCCATGGGTCCATACTGATCTCATGCGGCCACTAGTATCATTTCATACTAACAAGGCATACTACGGAATGCACAGTCGCAACCATGCATTCTCACTACTTCCATCCTAGCTTGTACAAGCACTCAAGGCATGGGTGAGAATATCAAAAAAATTATCTTTTTAGGTTCATTTAATCTTCATTTAGTGTGTAAATGTTATCACTTATTAACCAAACTTACAATGAGTTACCCTAGTAGCCACTTAGGGCCCCGCCCCCCATTGCAAGCCACTTCCCGACACTACAAGTAGATTAACTACCCTAAGCTCATGGAATCATAAATCTCAAAATCATAAAAGATAATTCATAATAAAATAATCAAATCTCCAAGATAAGAATCATCAAATCTCCATGAGCATCTAAAAAAGCATCCATAGAAAATCATGACCACAACAGTTCTCTAATTGCAACTGAAGGTATCACTGATAATCATAAGTATCAATTGGTTCTCAATAACCAAAATATATCTCAAGATAAATGTTTCTCAACAAGCAACCAAAAATATCTCAAAATTATATTGATCGAAGACTCAAAAATGGTTGAGTCAAACATGTCATAACATGACATCGTCAAAAAATAAATTTACATTTCAGTCCCATCATGGCGACTAGAAAGTAATCCAAGGATAACTGATCGATGACTCAAATGATTAGCTCAAGCATCTCAGACATATATACATCTCAGCTTGACACATGAAGGTTGAAGAATAAAGACAAACATTTCATAGAGCATACGATCACATAACCATGGTTGGGCTTATAAAGATCAAGACCAAATAAAATCAACATGCTATCACATCCCATAACCCCCGAGCCTTTGGTAACAACTTACGACTGGTCAACACTAGTCAATCCAAAACTCAAAACAAGAAGCATATAGAATACATGATGCAAACACATGGTTTGGTTTACTAAATTCACATAGTTGAATAATATATAGGGATTTTCAGTTTTCTATTTGCAAGTATACTTCAAGTGTATAGGATTTATCATTTGGCATACACATCAACCCATTTGTTCCCCGATAGCATTATCCTTCCATTATTAAGAATTACATTATAAGAATAATTTAAAAATAAATATTTACTCATTAAATCATTTGCTTTATTCGCTAAGATCCATAGTACTAATTGATCAACTCTTCCTTAATGTTACTTCTACATTTCAACATAATCAAAGAATTATTATTCATTCATAAAGAACCAATTATCAATCTTCGATTAAGAAGATTATAACTTAATTAAAATGATCAATTTAATTTACCAATTAACATAGGTACATGATTCCATGACTTTTGTCATTTAATAGTTTTCAATTCAATATTACTATCTCTCACCGTTAAAACATCTAAGTTTATTATTCAAGTTATGAGAATAAGGCCTATAAACTTTGATATCAATATTTTACAACCTCGTTAAAAGAATCATATCAATTAAATATTTATTACATAACATAATTATTGATTAAATCCAATTAACTTTAGTTAATTGATTTAATTAATAATTTCATAACCAAACCATCAACTCAATGAATATTAGTTGACTAATAACTAAAAGTCAACCATAAACAAATGTTCATATTCATAGTTCAATAATAATAACTTGCTAATATTTAATGACAAATTATATTAGAAATCTTATTAATAAATCTATAATGACCACATTCGTCATGTTTCCATTTTTATTTTAATAATAACAAGTTATAATAAATCTCCAATACCAAGTATTATTATCTCAAATAAGTTTTTCTTATGTACATTGATTCAATTAATTAATACTCCTCCAAATTATTAATCAATTCAGTTTGATTAATATCTTTTACAGTACTTCAATCATTAACTAATCTCCTTCTAAATTAACTCTGATCGTATTAATTGATAACTATTTAAACTATTTATACTATTTTTTATTAATAGTTTGTTAGTCTTAACAAACATTAATAAATAATAAACTCCTCAAACTATGCATACTCGATCTATAGAATCCTTCTATAAACTCATTATTTAATATTTGGCTAACTCTTAACTCCATTAAGGTATTCAAACGTATTAACCAATAACATAATAATTCAGTCTTAATCCAATATCATTCAGAGTTTCTATATTTAAATCAACATAATATAAATTATCATCTTACAATTATTTAATCAATATTAAAATCAACCATTAGACTCTGTTTTCTAATTGTCTTAATAATATTTTGTCTATATAAACGTTGTTTGAATGAGATCCCTATCACAAACCCATAAGACTCATTGTAGATTTTAACATAAATAATCTTCAAATTTTAAACATTATCATCTTCATTAAACAACTCTAAAATTGTTTAATATATATTAAATAGTATTCAATATACATTATAAAAAGTCCACTATATAAACTATATTAAAATCTATTTTGTTAAAAAAAAAATTCATCCATTTATTTAGGTTGACTAATAATTAATTAAACTTCTTCTACTATTAATTAATCTTAATTAAATTTGATTTAATTAGATAATAAACCATTTAAAACTAATGCATATTAATAAGATTCTAATAAAAGAAGATTTCAATAATATCTATAATTCGTTTCATGCTTTGATATATTATTTTTGTGAAGTTTAAGGATAAATAACTTTTGGTTACGAAAAATGGAGAAATATCTATTTTTGAATAAAACAGTCTAAGTATGGTGGCCATATCTCCCTAATGATTTGTTGGATCAAGTTGAAATTGAAATATGTTTGAGAGGGCCAAGTTGCGCCTCTTCTGACTGGAGCGATCAAATAAATTCAATCATGATAAAAAGTTATGAATGACTGAGTTTGGGTCTATACAAAAGGCAGTGATAGAACAATTAAAAATTTTCTTCTTAAAAGATAATTGTTCTCTAAATTTATCCAATAATTTTACTAACGGATTTGGCCATAAATCTTGAAACCATTTTCAAATTTATTTCGATTTGATTCTAATTCGAATCCAAACCCGTTTTCTCTTTTTTTTAAAAAAAATCCATGCATATAAAATTCTCAAATAAATTTAATTGTCCAAATTGAAAATGCATACAATAAAAATATGAAATTTCTCAGAAGACATATGGAAGACACGAAGAAAACAGGAATGCATGATGTGGAAATAGCATAATAAAAATCACAAAAATCTACCTGGATTCTAATGCTAATTCACTCTTCCTCAGAAAACCCGAAGAGCAAGCTCCTTTCTTCAGAGTTCTTGAGTCCTCTAATGCTCCTATTGCTTTCCACTTCCCTTTTTTAAACTTCTAAGAATGCTTGAATATAAAGAGCTCTCAAGAAACTTTTGGATTGCTTTTTAAAACTGCTGAAAAGTGTCACCAACTAAACATGGGTCTTTTTCAACCTTTTGATGAGTCATAGAGTTGTAGACACCTTGTACTTAATTGATGCACTAACCTCCATGTTGTTGACACATGTTAATTCTCATGCAAGCTTATAACTCAAATTTACTTTTTAAATAATCTATATTTAAATTTTATAACTTTCATTTTAATTTTTATAACTTTGATTATTATTATTTTATTTATTACTTTATTATTATTTTATAATTATTATTAATTTTAATTTCTAGTTTTTTTTTATTTAATTCTTTTTACCCAATAATTCATATTTAATTAATTACAATCAAGATATCAAAAATCATGATATTTTATTAATTTTCACAAATATATAATTAATTAATTAAATCTATTTATTAAAATTTAATTAATGAAAAATTCACAATAGACCTCCAAGATAAAATACGAATACTCATCATAGAACAAATCATACAAAAAAAATCTAAAGGGTTAAAAATCATGAAATATGTCATCCGACACATTCGATGGGTATTCAACTCAGATACTTGTCCTAATTTTCCAATTAAGACAAATGGCTCAAAGTGTTGAGATTTGAACTTGAGAATTTATCTCCCCTCTCTTATCATTGAGATAATGTGATAGGGTACGCTCATCCTGACAATTCAGGGAAGTCAATACCCGGTACTTACAACTTGCATAAAAATCATGTATATACAAATACAATATGTACTAAACTAAACAGACAATGGTAGGAAGTGGTGCATCGTTTAGATCCCGACTAGTAGGTGACTACGACTCCCTTCCTTAACTACATCAGACATGCCATACAAAATCAAACACACAAAGCAAACACACACACCATACACATACAAGTATGGGGTAAGTATCCATAAAAAGACACACATGATAATAAATCATCTTATTAATCATCATTAATAACTGAAACCAATGTAATAATTATCATCAATAATTGCAAATACTAAAAATAATCATCATACATACATGAAACGTAGAGTCTAAATAATAACATCACATAATAAACTGAATTCATAGCACAATATTTGATAATCTTAAAAGAATGCTACTAACCAAAAATATAAAACTAGCTCTAAAAGAGTTCAATAATGATAACAAAATGCGAACTAGGGGCAAACACTACATCTACCCCCCTTGGGATTAGGCTTACTTCTCGAAGCCTATAAGAATGAAAAACTAAGATACTCACTATATGGGTCTCATTAAACCCTTTCCCTCTGTAGAGAAACATGTTCCACTGAGGATATTACAACACCCTTAGAGCAATATGATTCTAGTTTAATGGTAAATCGAAAACCATATCAATCCAACATTCATTTTTTTAACAACTACTAACATAGTTCCATTAATTCATTCTAAACAAGAACAACTTAATGATTGTAAAGATAAACAGAGGTTTACTACCTTACAACATAGATAAAAGATACATGATTTGCAGCAAAAATGAGTTTCAATTTTTAGTTTTGCCTTCATTTAGATTTTTAGTAAAATATTTAGTTTTGAAAGCTAAGTGTTGAAATATAAAAAAAAATATGCAAGTAACAATTTTAAATTCTATTTGAGTTCACCTAGTTTCAAATTTTTAGTTTGAAAAAGATACACATGATAGTTTTAAGTTTTTGTTTTATTCAACTAGTTAATAGCTAGTAGCATTACAATATACTTAGAGCTCCCAATGTTGAAACTTGAGCTCTGATACCAAATGTAATGTCCTGCCAAGGGATTCAAAAAATTTTACTAAGTTTGCCAAACAATTTTTTTTTAAACATGAAAGATAAAACCATTCATAACATTTGTGAAAGCAATAGCAACAATTCAAATGAAAATAAACACAACATATATACATAACAAGCTACATTATTTAAAGATCCCTTAACATTGTATCAAATTTAAATTAACTACTCATCTAACATCCCATCCTTATGAAATAACAATGATACATCCAATATATTTAAATAATATACAAGTGTCCTTTTGTAATTATATTTTAGTTTAGCTCAATCATCCATCGTACATATCACATGGTATGAAAAGCTTAAAAGAATAAACATCTAAGTAAATAAAGTACATCATCCTCATCTAATATTAATCCATGATGCAATAACATAAATGAAACCACATATCATACATGATACATCATCACAAAAGATATAAACATCTATCACAAAAGATAACCATATATCACAAACATAAATAACTAAGTGCACGGTTCCTCCCAACCATAAATATCATCATTAGACCATTGTGGATCGTAGCCATCCCTCCGTGCGTAACATTCCAAAGCACCGAGGAGATCATCGG
Organism: Cupressus sempervirens; assembly: GCA_028749045.1. Taxonomy (NCBI): domain Eukaryota; kingdom Viridiplantae; phylum Streptophyta; class Pinopsida; order Cupressales; family Cupressaceae; genus Cupressus; species Cupressus sempervirens. The sequence goes on along the minus strand of CM053787.1, from coordinate 273,150,305 downwards.
TGTTAACATAGTAAGAATGTCACTCTTAAAATATCCTACTGACATGCAAAGTAAAGCATAATAAATCATCAACTAACATATGCAAAGTAAAAAAAAATCATCAATATAAGAAACATACCAGTAAATACATCCATCATAAGGTATATTATTTATCATAATTCTCCAAGAACATGATGAAGAATAAATACCAACCAAGGATACTCCAGCCACGATCTCTCGGACGGATCTCAAATGATAAGAGTGAAAATACACTACCACCCGACTGCATGGTACCTAAGTGGTCCACTCCCACCATGCTGAGGAGATAATCTCAAGTCTCAAGTAGGATATCAATACACATAATATAAAAAGTTCAGGAATCCTAAAAGTATACTAACTCAAAGGTTCCAACACACAAAATCGATATCTAATTCCTAGAGGCACACAATGACATGTAGGAAACCTACTCTTCAAGCGAGAAAGTGTCATCGAAATTATTACGTACAAGTTACCCTAGCAGTTAGCTAAACTCCACGGGTCCATATTGATCTCATGCGGCCACTAGTATCCTTTCAAGGCATACTACGGAATGCAGGGTCGCAACCATGCATTCTCACTACTCTCATCCTAGCCTGTACAAAAAAAGCATGGGCGAGAAGATCAAAAAAATTATCTTTTTAAGTTCATTTAATCTTTATTTAATGTGTAAATGTTATCACTTATTAACCAAACTTACAATGAGTTACCCTAGTAGCCACTTAGGGCCCAGGCCCCTATTGCAAGCCATTTTTCGACATTACAAGTAGATTAACTACCGTAAGCTCTTTGAATCATAAATTCCAAAATCATAAAAGATAATTCATAATAAAATCATCAAATCTCCAAGATAAGAATCATCAAATCTCCATGAGCATCTGAAAAAGCATCTATAGAAAATCATGACCACAACAGTTCTCTATAGGCAACTGAAGGCATCACTGATAGTCATAAGTATCAATTGGTTCTCAATAACCAAAATATATCTCAAGATAAATGGTTCTCAACAAGCAACCAAGAATATCTCAAAATCATACTGATCAAAGACTCCAAAATGGTTGAGTCTAACATGTCACAACATGACATCGTCAAGAAATAAATCCACATTTCAGTCCCATCATGGCGATTAGAAAGTAATCCAAAGATAACTGATCGATGACTCAAAAATGATTAGCTCAAGCATCTCAGATATATATACATCTCAGCTTCACACATAAAAACCGAAGAACAAATACAAACATTTCATTGAGCATACGATCACATAACCATGGTTGGGCTTATAAAGATCAAGACCAAATAAAATCAACATGCCATCATATCTCATAACCTCCGAGCCTCTGGTAACAACTTAAGACTAGTCAACACTAGTCAACCCAAAACCCAAAACAAGAAGCATATAGAATAGACGATGCAAACACATGTTTTAGTTTACTAAATTCACATAGTTGAATAATGTGTAAGAGTTCCAGTTTTCTATTTGCAAGTATACTTCAAGTGTATAGGATTTATCATTTGACCTACACGTCAACCCATTTGCTCCCCGCTAGCATTATCCTTCCATTATTAAGAATTACATTCTAACAATAACTTAAGAATAAATATTTACTCATTAAATCATTTTCTTTATTCGCTAAGATCCATAGTACTAATTGATCAACTCTTCCTTAATGTTACTTCTACATTTTAACATAATCAAAAGATTATTATTCATTCATAAAACACCAATTATCAATCTTCGATTAAGAATATTATAACTTAATTAAAATGATCAATTTAATTTACCAATTGACATAAGTACATGATTCCATGACTTTTGTCATTTAATAGTTTTCAATTCAATATTACTACGTCTCACCATTAAAACATCTAAGGTTATTATTCAAGTCATGAGAATAAGGCCTATCAACTTTGATATCAATATTTTACAACTTCATTAAAATAATCATATCAATTAAATCTTTATTACATAACATAATTATTGATTAAATCCAATTAACTTTAGTTAATTGATTTAATTAATAATTTCACAACCAAACCATCAACCCAATGAATATTAGTTGAGAAATAACTAAAAGTCAACTATACACAAATGTTCATATTCATAATTCAATAATAATAACTTGCTAATATTTAATGACAAACTATATTGAAAATCTTATTAATAAATCTATAATGACCACATTCGTCATGTTCTCATTTTTATTTTTAATAATAACAAGTTATAATAAATCTCCAATACCAAGTATTATTATCTCAAATAAGTTTTCTCTATGTATGTTGATTCAATTAATTAATACTCCTCCAAATTATTAACCAATTCAATTTAATTAATATCTTTTACAGTACTTCAATCATTAACTAATCTCCTCTAAATTAACTCTGATCGTATTAATTGATAACTATTTAAACTATTTATACTATTCTTTATTAATAGTTTGTTAGTCCTTACAAACATTAATAAATAATAAACTCCTCAAACTATACATACTCGATCTATAGAATCCTTCCATAAACTCATTAGTTAATATTTGGCTAACTCTTAACTCTATTAAGATATTCAAACGTATTAATCAATAACATAATAATTCAGTCTTAATCTAATATCATTCAGAGTTTTTAAATTTAAGTCAACATAATATAAATTATTATCTTACAATTATTTAATCAATATTAAAATCAACCATTAGACTCCATTTTCTAATTTTCATAATAATATTTTGTCTATATAAATGTTGTTTGAAAGAGATCCCTATCACAAACTAATAAGACTCATTGTAAATTTTAACATGAATAATCTCTAAGTTCTTAACATTATCATCTTCATTAAACAACTCTAAAATTGTTTAATATATATTAAATAGTATTCAATATACATTATAAAAGGTCCACTATATAAACTATATTAAAATCTCTTTTCTTTTAATTTTTTCTCATCCATTTACTTAAGTTGACTAATAATTAATTACACTTCTTCTACTATTAATTAATCTTAATTAAATTTGATTTAATTAGATAATAAATCATATAAAACTAATGCATATTAATAAGATTCTAATAAGGAAAAATTTCAATAATATCTTTAATTCATTCCATGCTTTGATATATTATTTTTGTGAAGTTTAAGGATAAAGAACTCTTGGTTATAAGAAATGGAGAAATATCTGTCTTTGAATAAAATAGTCTCAGTACGATGGTCATATCTCTCTATTGAACCGTTGGATCGGGCTGAAATTGAAATATGTTGTAGAGTGCCAAGTTGCACCACTTCTGATCAGTTCGATCGAATAAATTCAATCACGATAAAAATTTATGAATGACTGAGTTCGAGTCTACCCAAAGGGCAGCGACATAACAATTAATTTTTTTTTTCTTAAAAGGGAATTGTTCTCTAAATTTATACAATAATTTCACTAATGGATTTGGCCATAAATCTTGAAACCATTTTCAAATCTATTTCAATTTGATTCTAATTCGAACTCAAATCCATTTGTTTTTTTTTTTCTAAATCCATGCATATAAAATTATCAAATAAATTTAATTGCTCAAATTGAAAATGCATACAATAAAAATATGAAATTTCTCAAAAGACATATGGAAGACACGAAGAAGACAAGAACGCATGATGCGAAAATAGCATAAAAAAATTACAAGAATCTACCCGAATTCTGATGCTAATTCACTCTTACTTAGAAAACTTGCAGAGCAAGCTCCTTTCTTCAGAGTTCTTGAGTCCTCCGATGCTCCAATTGCTTTCCACCCCCCTTCTCTAAGCTTCTAAGAATGCCTGAATATAAAGAGAATTCAAGAAACTTTTGGATTGCTTCTTGAAACCGCTGAAAGGTGTCACCAACTAAGCATGGGTCTTTTCTAACCTTTTGATGAGTCATAGAGTTGTAGACACCATGTGCTTAATTGATGCACTAACCCTCGTGTTGTTGACACATGTTAATTCCCATGCAAGCTTATAACTCTAATTTATGTTTTTAAATAATCTGTATTTAAATTTTATAACTTTCATTTTAATTTTTATAACTTTTATTATTATTATTTTATTTATTACTTTATTATTATTTTATAATTATTATTAATTTTAATTTCTAGTTTTCTTTTATTTAATTCCTTTTCCTCAATAATTTACATTTAATTAATTACAACCAAAATATCAAAGATTGTGATATTTTATTAATTTTTTCAAATAAATAATTTATTAATTAAATCTATTTATTAAGACTTAATTAATGAAAAATTCACCATAAACCTCCAAGATAAAATATGAACACCCATCATAGAACAAATCATACAAAAAAATCTAAAGGGCTAAAAATTACGAAATATGTCATATGACACATTCGGTGGGTATTCAACTCAGATACTTGTTCTAATTTTGTAATTAGGACAAATGGATCAAAGGGTTGGGATTTGGACTTGAGAATTTATCTCCCCTCTCTTATCATTGAGATAATGTGATAGGGTACGCTCATCTTGGCAATTCAAAAAAGTCGATGCCCGGTACCTGCAACCTGCATAAAAACCATGCATGTACAAACACAATATATAGTAAACTAAACAGACAATGGTAGGAAGTGGTGCATCGTGTAGATCCCGACTAGCAGGTGACTACGACTCCCTTTTTTAACCACATCAGACATGCCATACAAAAGAAAATACGCAAAGAAAACACACACACCATACACATGCAAGTATGGGGTAAGTATCTATAAGAAAACACACATGATAATAAATCATCTTACTAATCATTATTAGTAACTGAAAGCAATGTAATAATCATCATCAATAATTGCGAATACTAAAAATAATCATCATACATACATGAAATGTAGAGTCTAAATAATCACATCACATAATAAATTGAATCCATAACACAATATCTGATAATCTCAAAAAAATGTTGCTAACCAACAACATAAAACTAGCTGTAAAAAAGTTCAACAATAATAACAAAATGCAAACTAGAGGCAGACACTACATCCACCCCCTCTGGGATTAGACTTACTCTTGGAAGCTTACAAGAATGAGAAACTAAGATACTCACTATATGGGTCACATTGAACCCTTTCCCTCTGTAGGGAAACATGTTTCTACTGAGGATATTACAACACCCTTAGAGCAATATGATTCTAGTTTAATGGTAAATCGAAAATCATATCGATCTAACATTTATTCTTTTAACAACTACTAAAATAGATCCCTTAATTCATTCTAAATAAGAGCAACTTAATGATTGCAAACATAAACAGAGGTTTACTACCTTACAATATAGATAAAAGATAGATGTTTTGCAGCTAGAATGAGTTTCAATTTTTATTTTTTTCTTTATTGAAATTTTCAGTAAAAATTTTATTTTTGAAAGCTATGTTTTGAAATATAAAAAAATATGCAAGTAATAGTTTTAAGTTCTGTTTCAGTTCACCTAGTTTCAAGTTTTCATTTTGAAAAGATACACATGATAGTTTTAAGTTTTCATTTTATTCAACTAGTTAATAACTAGTAGCATTTCAATATACCCAGAGCTCCCAATGTTGAAACTCGAGCTCTGATACCAAATGTAATGCCCCGCCAAGGGATCAAAAAAAATTACTAAATTTTCCAAAAAAAAAAATTTTAAACATGAAAGATAAAACCATTCATAACATTTGCAAAAGCAATAACAATAATTCAAATGAAAATAAACACAACATATATACATAACAGGCTACATTATTTAAAGATCCCTTAACATTGTATCACATCTAAATTAACTATTCATCTAACATCCCATCCTTATGAAATAACAATGATACATCCAATGTACTTAAACAATATACAAGTGTCTTTTTGTAATTATATTTTAGTTTTTCTCAATCATCCATTTTACATATCACAGGGTATGAAAAGTTTAAAGAATAAACATTTAAGTAAATAAAGTACATCATCATCATCTAATATTAATCTATGATGCAATAATATAAATAAAACCACATATCATACATGATACATCATCAAAAAAGATATAAATATCTATCACAAAAGATAACCATATATCACAAACATAAATCACTAAGTGCACGGTTGCTCCCAACCGTAAATAGCATCATTAGACCATCGTGGATCCTAGCCATCCCTCCGTGCGTAACATTCTAAAGCACCGAAGAGATCATTGGTATTAACATAGTAGGAATGTCAATCTTAAAACATCCTACTAACATACAAAGTAAAGAAAATAATCAATATAAGAAACATACTAATAAATACATCGATCATAAAGTATATTATCTATCATAATGCTCCAAGAACATAATGAAGAATAAATACCAACCAAGGATACTCTAGCCACGGTGTCTCTGACAGATCTCAAATGATAAGAGTAAAAATACACTACCACCCAACCGCGTGGTACCTAAGTTGTCCACTACCACCATGCTGAGGAGATAATCTCAAGTCCCAAACAGGATATCAATACACCTAGCATAAAAAGTTCAAAAATTTTAAAAGTATAGTAACTTAAAGGTTCTAACACACACAAAATCGACATCTAATTCCTAGAGGCACATAATGACATGTAGGAAACCTACTCTGCAAGTGGGAAAGTGTCATCGCAATTCTCACATACAAGTTACCCTGGCAGTTAGCTAAACTCCACGGGTCCATATTGATCTCATGTGGCCACTAGTATCCTTTCATACTAACAAGGCATACTACGAAAGGCACGGTTGCGACCATGCGTTCTCGCTACTCCCATCCTAGCCTGTACAAGAACTCAAGTCATGGGCAAAAATATCAAAACAATTATCTTTTTAAGTTCATTTAATCCTCATTTAGTGTGTAAATGTTATCACTTATTAACCAAACTTACAATGAGTTATCCTAGTAGCCACTTAGGGCCTCGACCCCCATTGCAAGCCACTCCTTGACACTACAAGTAGATTACCTACCCTAAGCTCATGAAATCATAAATCTCAAAATCATAAAAGATAATTCATAATAAAATTATCAAATCTCCAAGATAAGAATCATCAAATCTCCATGAGCATCTAAAAAAGCATCCATAGAAAATTATGACCACAACAATTCTCTATTGGCAACTGAAGGCATCATTGATAATCATAAGTATCAATTCGTTCTTAATAATCAAAATATATCTCAAGATAAATGATTCTCAACAAGCAACCAAGAATATCTCAAAATCATACTAATCGAAGACTCCAAAATAGTTGAGTCAAACATGTCACAACATGACATCATCAAGAAATAAATTCACATTTCAATCTCATCATAGCAACTAGAAAGTAATCCAATGATAACTGATCGATGACTCAAAAATGATTAGCTCAAGCATCTTAGATATATATACATCTCAGCTTCACATATGAAGGCTGAAGAATAAATACAAACATTTCATAGAGCATACGATCACATAACCATGGTTGGGCTTATAAAGATCAAGACCAAATAAGATCAACATGTCATCACATTGCATAACCCCCGAGCCTCTGGTATACTTCAAGCGTATAGGATTATCATTTAACCTACACGTCAACCCATTTGTTCCCCGATAACATTATCCTTCCATTATTAAGAATTACATTCTAAGAATAACTTAAGGATAAATAATTACTCATTAAATCATTTGCTTTATTCGCTAAGATCCATAGTACTAATTGATCAACTCTTCCTTAATGTTACTTCTACATTTCAACATGATCAAAGGATCATTATTCATTCATAAAAGAGCTAATTATCAATCTTTGATTAAGAAGATTATAACTTAACTAAAATGATCAATTTAATTTACCAATTAACATAGGTACATGATTTCATGACTTTTTTCATTTAATAGTTTTCAATTCAATATTACTGCATCTCACCATTAAAATATCTAAGGTTATTATTCAAGTCATGAGAATAAGACCTATCAACTTTGATATCAATATTTTACAACCTCGTTAAAAGAATCATATCAATTAAATCTTTATTACATAACATAATTATTGATTAAATTCAATTAACTTTAGTTAATTGATTTAATTAATAATTTCACAACCAAACCATCAACCCAATGAATATTAATTGACTAATAACTAAAAGTCAACCATACACAAATGTTAATATTCATAGTTCAATAATAATAACATGCTAATATTTAACGACAAACTATATTGAAAATCTTATTAATAAATCTATAATGACCACATTCGTCATGTTCTCATTTTTATTTTAATAATAACAAGTTATAATAAATCTCCAATACCAAGTATTATTATTTCAAATAAGTTTTTCCTATGTACGTTGATTCAATTAATTAGTACTCTTCCAAATTATTAACCAATTCAATTTTATTAATATCTTTTACAATACTTCAATCATTAATTAATATCCTCTAGATTAACTCTGATCGTATTAATTGATAACTATTTAAACTATTTAAACTATTCTTTATTAATAGTTTGTTAGTCCTTACAAACATTAATAAATAATAAACTCCTCAAACTATACATACTCGATCTATAGAATCCTTCCATAAACTCATTAGTTAATATTTGGCTAACTCTTAACTCCATTAAGGTATTCAAACGTATTAACCAATAACATAATAATTTAGTCTTAATCCAATGTTATTCAGAGTTTCTAAATTTAAATCAACATAATATAAATTATGATCTTACAATTATTTAATCAAAATTAAAATCAACCATTAGACTCCATTTTTTAATTGTCCTAATAATATTTTTGCTATATAAACATTTTTTGAAAGAGATCCCTATCACAAACCAATAAGACTCATTGTAGATTTTAACATAAATAATCTTCAAATTTTTAAAATTATCATTTTCATTAAATAACTCTAAAGTTGTTTAATATATATTAAATAGTATTCAGTATACATTATAAAAAGTCCACTATATAAACTATATTAAAATCTCTTTTCTTTTAATTTTCTCTCATCCATTTCCTTAGGTTGACTAATAATTAATTACACTTCTTCTACTATTAATTAATCTTAATTAAATTTTATTTAATTAGATAATAAACTATATAAAACTAATGCATATTAATAAGATTCTAATAAGGGAAGATTTCAATAATATCTTTAATTCATTATATGCTTTGATATATTATTTTTGTGAAATTTAAGGATAAAGAACTCTGGGTTATGGGAAATGGAGAAATATCTATCATTCAATAAAACAGTACCAATACGATGGTCATGTCTCTCTAATGAACTGTTGGATCAAACTGAAATTGAAATATGTTGGAGAGGGTCAAGTTGCGCCACTTCTGACTGGAGCGATCGAAAAAATTCAATCACGATAAAAAGTTATGAATAACTGAGTTCGAGTCTATCCAAATGGCAGCGACAAAACAATTAAAATTTTTTTTCTTAAAAGGTAATTGTTCTCTAAATTTATCCAATAATTTCATTAATAGATTTGGCCATAAATCTTGAAACCATTTTCAAATCTATTTCAATTTGATTCTAATTTGAACCCAAACCCGTTTTCTCTTTTTTTAAAAATCCATGCATATAAAATTCTCAAATAAATTTAATTGCCCAAATTGAAAATGCATACAATAAAAATATGAAATTCTTCAGAAAACATATGGAAGACACAAAGAAGATAAGAATGCATGATACGAAAATAGCATAAGAAAAACCACAAGAATCTACCCGGATTCTGATACTAATTCGATCTTCTTTAGAAAACTCATAGAGCAAGCTCCTTTCTTCAGAGTTCTTGAATTGTCAAATGCTCCAATTGCTTTCCACCCCCCTTCTCTAAACTTCTAAGAATGCCTGAATATAAAGAGCTCTCAAGAAACCTTTGGATTGCTTCTTGAAACAATTGAAAGGTGTCACCAACTAAGCATGGATCTTTTCCAACATTTTGATGAGTCGTAGAGTTGTAGACACCTTGTGCTTAATTGATGCACTAACCCTCGTGTTGTTGACACATATTAATTCTCATGCAAGCTTATAATTCCAATTTACTTTTTAAATAATCTCTATTTAAATTTTATAACTTTCATTTTAATTTTTATAACTTTTATTATTATTATTTTATTTATTACTTTATTATTATTTTATAATTATTATTAATTTTAATTTCTAATTTTCTTTTATTTAATTCATTTTCTCCAATAATTCACATTTAATTAATTACAATCAAAATATCAAATATCATGATATTTTATTAATTTTTTTAAATAAATAATTTATTAATTAAATCTATTTATTAAGACTTAATTAATGGAAAATTCACCATAGACCTCCAAGATAAAATATGAAAACTCATCATAGAACAAATCATACAAAAAAAATCTAAAGGGTTAAAAATCATGAAATATGTCATCCGACGCATTCAGTGGGTATTCAACTCAGATACTTGTCCTAATTTTTCAATTAGGAAAAATGGCTCAAAGGGTTGGGATTTGGACTTGAGAATTTATCTCCCCTCTCTTATCATTGAGATAATGTGATAGGGTATGCTCATCCTGACAATTCAGAGAAGTCAATACCCGGTACCTGCAACCTGCATAAAAACTATGCATGTACAAACACAATATTTACTAAACTAAACAGACAATGGTAGGAAGTGGTGCATCGTGTAGATCCCGACTAGTAGGTGACTACGACTCCCTTCTTTAACCACATCAGACACACCATACAAAAGCAAACACGCAAAGCAAACAGACACACCATACACATGCAAGTATGGGGTAAATATCCATAAAAAGACACACATGATAATAAATCATCTTACTAATCATCATTAATAACTGAAAGTAATGTAATAATCATCATCAATAATTGAGAATACTAAAAATAATCATCATATATACATGAAATGTAGAGTCTAAATAATCACATCACATAATAAACTGAATTCATAACACAATATCTGATAATTTCAAAAGAATGCTGCTAACCAACAATATAAAACTAGCTCTAAAAGAGTTCAACAATGATAAGAAAATGCGAACTAGGGGCAGACACTACAACTATAGATTTCCATTGCCAAGGATGGATGATATTTTAGATTATTTGAGTGGAGCTGAGTATTTCAGAAAGATAAATTTGAAGATTCATACCATGATATTCATATTAGAGAAGGTGATGAGTGGAAGACTATTTTGAAGACAAGGGAATGATTGTATGAGTGGTTATTCATGCTTTTTGGGCTAACCAATGCATTGAGCACTTCCATGAAGCTCATGAATGAGGTACTGAAGGAGTTTCTAGGTAAGTTTGTCATTGTTTACCGAGATGTTATTTTGACCTTTAGTAAGACATTGGTGGAGCATTAGATTCATATCTACAGGGTGTTTTATAAATTGAGGGAAGAAATTTTGTTGTTAAACCTTAAGAAGTGTAATTTTGTAAAGAAGAAGTTGGTGTACCTAGGATTTGTAATCTCAAAAAAAGTCTAAAAATGGACCTAGAGAAAGTAAAGGCTATCCTTGAATGGCCTACTCCAAGGATCTTTTCATGGACTATTTACTTTTTATAGAAGGTATGTCATAAGAGGTTTTATCAATATTTGTGGACACTTGATTAAAACAATGAGAGGGGATAGGAAAGAATTTAAGTGGATTGTAGGAGAAAATAAGAGTTTTAATTTGTTGAAATAGAGAGTTATTGAGCAACTTGTTTTAGTACCTCTTGATTTTAACAAGGTGTTTCAAGTAGACTATGATGCTAGTGGTACTAAAATAGGATCTATTATGAGAAAAAAAGGTAGACGTATTTCTTATTTTAGTGTGAATTTGTATGATGCAAAAACAAAACATTCTATTTATGATTAAAAATTTAATGGTATAGTTCAAGCATTGAAGAAGTGGAGACACTATCTTCTTCCTAAGGAGTTTGTTTTGTATACTGATAATCAAGCTTTGCAATATGTGAATAGTCAAGGAAAATTAAACCAAAGAAATTTTTAGTGGGTTGAGTTTTTGGAAAATTATACATTTTTTTTGAAACACAAGAGTGGGAAGTCTAACAAAGTTGTAGATTCTCTTAGTAGAAGACAACTTTTGTTAACAAAAATGTAGATAGAGGTGGTTGGGTTCAAGGAAATTAGTACTTTGTATCTAGATGATCCAAATTTTTGTGAAGCATGGAAGGCTTGTATAGAACTTGTTACACTTGAAAGGACAAAATGGTTGGATTTCATGATCCAAGATAGTATGTTATTCAAAGGAAGCCAGTTGTGCATTCCCAAAAGTTCAATGAGAGATAATGTCATCAAGGAGAAGCATATTGGAGGATTGGCTAGACATTTTAGTAGAAATAAGACCATTTCTTTGCTTGCTAAGAATTATTACTAGCCATAGTTGTAGCAAGATCTAAAGAATATTCTATAGATTTGCAAACTGTCAAATGGTGAAAAGAGTAAAGTAGAATACAAGGTTGTATCAACCATTACCTATATTAAAGAAGCCATGGGAGGATGTCAACATGGATTTTGTTCTTGGATTAATAAGGATGCATCATGGGAGTGTTTCTATTTTTGTGGTGGTTGAGAGGTTTTCAAAGATGGCACATTGTATTCCTTGGAAGAAGAGTAGTGATGTTGTTCATGTGGTAGAGTTGTTTTTCAGAGAAGTGGTGAGATTACATGGTTCCCTAAAGAGTATAGTTTCAGATCAAGATACAAAATTTCTTGGGTATTTCTGGCATACATTGAGGAGGAAATTAAATATGGAGTTGAAGTTCAGTTGATCACATCATCTACAAACTAATGGATAGACAAAATTTGTGAATCACAATTTGGAAAACTTGCTAAGATGTTTGGTTGGAGACAAAGCAAAAGGGTATGATCTAATTTTACCACAAGTGGAATTTTCATATAATAAATCTATCAAAAAGAGTACTGTTAAATCACCATTCTAGATTGTAAATGGGAGTAGTCTCCGAAATGCTTCTAAATTGCGGTAGTTTGATAAAGGTGACATAAGTAGTGTTGAAGTAGAAGAATTTGTTGAACATTTAAAGAATATCCATGAGGAGGTAAGAAAGCACATCATAATGATGAATACACAATACAAGGCTAAGGAAGATGTGAAAAGGAAGTATAGGGAATTTCATATTGGAGATGAAGTCATGGTTCATTTGAGAAAGGAGCATTTTCTAGTGGGTACCTATAATAAGCTAAAGATGAAGAAGTTTGGACCATGCAAGATAATGGAAATGCATGATTTTGGAAATGCCTATGAAGTTTAGTTACCTATTGAATTGAATATTTTAGTATTAATTAATATTTTAGATTTGACAAAGTAGTATGAAGGGGGTGATGGAGATGAAGTTGTAGAAGCGTAGTGCAGTATTCTAGTAGCTAGTTTGGCTACAAAAGAGACTAAGGAGATACTGGATAGTCATGTTGGAAAAAGTACAAGGAAAAAAAGTTATGAGGAATACCCAGTCAAATGTAAAGGGAGGCATTCATCATGGCTAGTAAGGGAGGAGATTAACCATCTTGGTTTTCCTCTAAACATCCGAGACATGACAAAGTCACTTCTCAAATTACCCTAGGTGTCTAATGTAGGAGCATCCTGGGTGTAAGAGTAGTTTTGCATCACCCAATTTTTTTTTTTTTTTAATCTTTTCTATTTTAATAAGGACTAGTAGAAAAAGAGATTGCTATTTATGGGAGCTTACTATTTTAAGTAAGTTTTTTATACGATCTCATAATGTTCTCATTTTCTATAGGAAGGTTCATTTTAGAGTTGTAAGCTTACCATAAAAATATCATTGCTCCAACTTAAATATGAGAGAAGTTATTATAGATTTTTGTTGGAAAAATTATAGAAAAATCTTTAGGATCATAGTTGGAGGCCTTAGAGTACCTAGATGAAGTCTGAAAACTGAATGGAAGGATGCTTGTATACCATTCTACACCTATAGATTAAGAGTTGGTGCTTCTAAAAAGTGGTTATTATAGCCAATCTGAGCAACAGTTTGAGAGTTATGGCCTTCCAAAGTTGGGCTACACAAAATATCTAAAATAATTATCAAAGATGTATTTGGTTGAATCTATATGTATTTCTAGGGTCTATTGGCTTTAGGTATTAAGTTTCATTGTTTAGAACCTTCCTAGATGGCATAATATTGCCTATTTAAGAAAGGCCTAAACATTGTCTAAGACATCTCTAGGTGTAGTTCATAGCATTGTCTTGCAGATTACTATAATGAAGGCACCCATGTGGGTTATCATATTATGCTTGTGACTTGTGTAAATCTACATTTGCAGTGATAATAAGAAGTTCATGTTTTGTTCGTGCATTTTATTTTATTTTAGTTTCTATTATGAGTTTATGGTATTAAGGGGAGCACCCTGCACCATTTATATATGATATCTACTGATTTGAATTTTGAATTTTACTTTCAAAATACTTTGGTTAAATTATAATTTATACATGAATATTTTAGTTACTATTTCCAAATGCCAAGTTCACCTTTTCATTTTAATATTTTATGATATTTCATACTTTTTTAATGGTTAATTTACAAGTCATTCTTCTCATTTTCTATTATCTATGATCATTAAACATCTTGATCACAAGAATGTGGTGCAACAACCTCAAATAAAGATTAATATCATTGAAATTTTTGTCTATCCTTGCACAACAGTCAAACTCAAAATCTTACGTAGTAATGGTTGGTGCCATGTATGATCTAACAAGCCATTTTCACAAGAGCATGCATTATACTTATGAGGCTTCCAATCTTAGTTATGATATAAACAACTAGAATAAGGATTTTTAGGTTATAATTGAAGAGTGCTTGGTGCAATTTTAAAAAAAGGTGATAAATTTAATATTTCTTTTCTTTTCTTGAGTGCACATGTTGTTAGACAACACATATGAAATTAGTATTAAATATCCACTAATATGTAGAGTTAGTCAATATAATGCAAAATTCAACTTGTTTAGATACAATCCTAAAGAGGTGCCAAGAAATTATCTGAAATGTTTCTTCTCCTATAGATGATGGATAATTTATTCTCCACAAGCCCTCTTCCTCAAATTCCTATTATGATGACACAAAACTCGTCACCAAACTTATTTTAAGTTTCATAAAACTTCAATACAATCTTCTCACAATACTCTTGTCAGAAAATTTTGTAAATTTACATAGTCCTCTATATACTCATAAATTTGTCCATAGAAGCCTTCATAAATTTTCACTTTATCTTTGCTAATAGATCCACATTAATCTTCTGTGTGCTTCCTTATTCACAACCCATTCTCTTGCCAAGTTCACAATTTTTTTATATCTTGACACCCTTACAATGGATGTTTATGGTTGGAGGGTGGATTGATTAAAATTTCAAAAAGAATAGTCCATACAATAACTTGATATCCAACCTTAGATCAGCCCAAGACCCTATGAAGTGACTCCAAGTAGGTTATTGAGAAAAACATAGGAGCCAAATGGAACAAAAGAAGAATGACCATAGAAACCATTACAAATCCATTACTTGACTTTGCAATGAGGGAAATTTCTCATAAATTCTACCAATCTAGTAGGTTAAATAGTGTTCCCTACATTATAGTAGATGTTGGCTATAAAATTGTTAAGAAAGATCACACTTATGATCTTGTCGAGCTTTAATTACAATAGTTGATAGAAAATATTGGAGCAATTAGAAAAACCAAGAGTGCACAATGTAATTTTGGATCAATACTTGTGTGCATATTTTTCTATGTTCAAAACACATTTCCATCTTTTGGTATAGTTGGTTGTAAAACAAACAGATCAATAGTTGTACAGATCAATGAATATATTGAGAAAATTTATGGGAACTTTGAAATAGTCATGACCAACTATTTTGAAGACTTCAAGAAATCTATCGAGTAGAGGATGGGGATTCCTATCTCTTTGGTTGAAAAATACTACTACGATATGTGCTTCCTTGTAGATATTGATTATACATACATACAAGCTATTATACCTAGGGTAATATTTCTAAGACCTCTACGATATGAAATAGATGTTGATGAAGCATCTATAACAATAACAACACTTCTAGCTAAAGAAGTTGATAAAACAAAAAAGATATTTGGAAACTATGATGTTATGAAATCCAAAGTTGAGATGGAGTTAAAGATAGCTTCCACACTAAAGAAGAAAGAAAAATTGGTGAGGAAATTAAAGGCCAACTTTGGTTAAGAGGAAGAAGAAGGTGATGGAAGAGGATGAAGAGGAAGAAAAGGAACAAGCCTAAGAACCTCTTGCATTAACCTAATGAAAGGGAGAAGATGTGGATGAAGAAGAAGAAGATGTTAAGGAAGAGGAAACCAAAGAAGTGAAAGGCCATGAAACAACTTGTGGCAAAACTATAGGCAATAAAGATTGCTAAGACAAGCCTAGCAAAGCCAATAAAACCACCAACTAGGGAAAGCATAAGGGCCACTACACAAAAGACCAAGGAGCAAGTTAAAGAGAAGACAAAGGCCACAGATAAAAAGGGCCTAGTGCAGATGAAACAAAGAAGGAAATACATTGCACAACTAGAAATTGATGATGAGAAGAAAAAATCTAAGGATACAAGTCAATTTAGAGTGACAAGTCATCCACCAAAATATGATCTTAAAAACATATGTGAAAGTGTAAGAAATAATGTAGACTTGACTGATTTGGAGAATATTTATTTTGATGAACTTGGTAGAAAGGAAAATAATTTAGCTGAATAATTAGCATATGCAATTATGTCAAAATTCAAGAACACTCGACTTGAATTAGATAATACTATGCCAAATTGTTTATATGACATTATTGAATAGAAATGGCAATATTATTTGAACCTAGAAAAATAAATCAGAGAATCTTCATTAGCCCAAGTAATGCCAGAGTTGACAAGAGGGATGATTTCCACAACCAACAAGAATTATGGTGGAATATTTGCACCAAAATATAGGGCATCCAAAGTTCTTCAAAATAGTATTGAAGATTTTGTCGAAAAATCCACCCTAATTTAGAAACTGATCTATAGATTGACAATTATTAAAGAAGGAGAGAAAGATCCATTTTAAGGAAGAAAAAATGGAGATGAAGATGAAGACAATCAAGAAGACAAAGAAAAGGGTAATACTATTGTGGAGGAGACACAAAAGAAAATTGATGACATGGATACAATTGAAGAACAACAGGAATAACAAAGTGTGCAAGACACAAATGCCAAGAATGATCCCTCCACATGACACTAATGAACCTACATAAATCATAACTATAAAGGATGTTCCTAATATTTCAGCTTAGTACATCAATCCTTTGACTGCAGAGGATCTACAGTAGATTCTAGACCAATTGATAGTACAAACTAGGTTATGTGAAAATCTAGTATTGATCAGCATTGATGAACTTTAGAAGGAATTAGATGACATTACAAGGGATAAGGTGAACACACAAGAACCACCTTCTATCGTCCCTTCAACTACTAGTTCTCAATCTTTGATTCAAACATTACTAGACTCATCTACAAAGGTTAACCCAACTATTATAGTTGATTTGGTTAAATAGAAACAGACTACAATACAAGAGAAAGAAACAAGAAAAGATCAACTTGATGGACAAATACAAGTTGCACCTCAAATCATTGTGATTGACCAAAGTAGATATGAAGAGAATAAGGACACACCAAAGGAGAAGGAGAAAGAGGCCATACACACATTGGTAACTCTACCAACATCTGACACTCCTACAAAAGTGATACCTAAATATGATTATGCAACTATAACATTAGAACAGATAGGCATTATGCATCAAGCCTTAGAGAAGAAGAAAAATATAAAAATACTTAGGAAGGTGTATAGATAGAGGCATGCATAGTAAGAAACTAAAGACATCTTCTTAGATGCTTTCAGCTCGCCAACACTAGAAGAATCAAAGCCACTATTGGAACAATTGTCAAATATTGTGGAAAAGGTGAACAATGAAGACCAAGACACAAATGCCAAACTCTTGGAATGGTCAGAAAGAGAATTTCAAGGGAAATTAAATGAGAATATATCTAGTGACATAACACTCACACAAGTTGATTTGGCAAGAAAGATTGAGGAAGTGAAGAAAATAATTTAGAAAATATTCTCATTGTACACCCAACTATGTGATCATACACTCTTCACTCAAGAAAAAAGCCATAGAGTTATGACTTTGGAGACAAATTTAAAAGTCTCAGTCATGCAACTACCTCAAAACTCAACTCAAGTGAGAAGCATTTTCACACATTGCTTCACTCACAAAGTCAACTAGGTGTGTTAATAGAAGAAGAGGCTAATATAAGAGCCAAGTTGACCAATATCCAAGCCTCGCTTACCCCCCATATGGAGATAATCCATAAGGAAATAGGATATTTAGAATTTTTTTTGAAGAAGGGTCCTAATTTTTCTACATTAGATGGACTAGTTCAGCTTGCAACAGAGCTAGCAATCCAAATAAAGCCATTGGATGTTGCATGTGACAATTGGGATGTTTCTCTGAAAATAATAATGGAAGTCCACAAAACCTTTTCGGACAAATTACACAATCATTTTATAAACCCTTTTACATAAGTGTCAAAAAAGGAGACATAAATAAGAAAGGGGGATAAATAAGAAGAAAGCAGGACAATAAGGACAATAATGAAAAGGGGACCAAATAGAATAAGAAAAGGAAGGGTATCGACAAAGAAAAAAAATAGAGCATATCAGATAAAGAGTATCAGCACATTGAAGTCAAAGAATATCAACAAGAAATGAGTCTACTTAGAATGGAGAAGAGATTTTGGATATAAAATAGGCACATTAACTCAGGGGGAGTTACAAAATTTTGAGGTATATAGTCTATTACAAAATTTTGAAAATTTTGAATTTTGGTACCTAAGCCAAGTTCTGAATATGTTATAATCAAGAAGATTAGATGATTATGTATAGCTAAGTGTCTTTGACACTCATGTCAAAGGGAGAGATTGTTGATCTCAAATTGGTTTTTGATCTCAAATTGGATTTGACAATTGAGTGTCAACACACTTAAAACATTCACTAATTTCATTTTGAACTAGTAGTGCATGCCGAGTATAATATGTAAATATATAGACCATGCCAAGTTGCAATGAGTGTCGAGTCAGTCATGTGCGAAGTCATTCAAGTACCCAACAAGATAGTTGATGCTGAGTAATTCAAGTGCTGAGCTAGAAACAGAATTAAGGTATGTGTTGAGCATCAGTAACTATAAGTGCCAAGTAACATAGATTGGACATAGTTGTTTGTAATAGCACAAATAAATATGTAAATGATTTTTCTGCTGACTTATGGATAGATCTCAATCTTTTAAAAGATAGTATGAAATTATTTGTATTCCCTATGTAATTACATATAGCCAATCAAAAAATAGGAAGAGTTAAGCAATAAAATGGATGAATCTCAACCATAGATTCATCCCTAACCCTAAGCTACCAAAGTCTTTATAAGGAAGATGAAGTTCCAAACATTTTGTAATTGAGAAAGCAAAGAAAGAAGGAAGATAATAGGGGTGAATGAGTGAAATGTTTAGTAAGTATTGAAGCTGACTTAGAGTTAAGAGAATTGCATAATCAGTTAAGTATAGAATAAAGGATAGAAGACACAACATTGTTACATTAGATCAGAGAGGATCAAGAAGGAGATTATATAAATTGTGATTTGAAGTCAGAAAGATAAAGTTATAAGCTAAATCAAATCAAGCTCTACTATTACTCTCTTACAACTATATCAGTTAGGATAAAATCCTTTGGGCTAAGGTTGACTTAACAATCATTAAAAAATCCTTTAATAGAGTGACATTTGAAGTGAATGTTCTAAAAGTCCTTTAACTAGGCACACTTCTAATAGGGTGTTAAAATCCTCTAAGAAGGTGGGACTTAGTAGTCTTTGTAAGCCTTTAACAGGGCATGCCTTTCACAGGGTAGATCATGTCTCATGATCAACTTATTGTAACCTTAATTAGCTACACTTTATTGCTGCCAGAGTAAAGATTTGTGGGTGTCATCCCCACCCTAGTTTTACCTTCTCATTTGGAGGGTTTCTAGGTAATCATATCGGTGTCAAGTGTCCATTTGGGATTACATATTTTAGATGCATTCACTTTACATGTTATTTTCAGTTTATATATATATATTGAATGCATCTAATGAATGGTGAAAAGTTTTAATTGTTGAAGATTGAACTCCTCATTCACCCCCCACCCCCCCCAACACCCCCCCCCACTCGGTCCTACCTGCTTCTTAAAAGTATATGTTTCCCATTTATAATTCCAAAAAAATAAAGTAAATGGATGGGCTTATAAATGGCTCAAAATAAAATTTCTCCTAAAGGTTAACTGGTTTGACTAATTTCTAACATTCCCCTTCAAGATTCATGGCATGGCTTAATCACCTCCTATGTTCTATAATTTTAGTGGTTATATTAGGCATTAACAGGTCAATCTTTTGGTGTAATAACAACCCTAGCTTGTAATAAGTGGTATCAAATCTTGGTCAAAATTTTGAATCATCTCAGGTAATGCTGAGGGAGGTATTGTTGGACTAACCACCAACATTCCCCTTTGGTATTCATGACATTTATTAACTACCTCTTGTGTTTTATAAGTCTAGTGGTTGTATCGAGAATTTAATAGGTTTCTCTTTTGGTGCAATGAAAACCCTAGCTTGTAACATGATTGTACTTTGAAATTAACACCTTAGATCAATCCAAACATGGACTAGGAAAGTGCATTTAAAAAAGAGCCTGAGTAGGGATGCACTACATCCCTTCTAGTAAAGGACCATAACCCAAGATTTCCTTTGGGTCCCAAAATATGCCTTAGGTCCAACAAATAATGTAAACATTTTTTTAAAAAGTTTATTACGTTGAAAAAATTACATTTGAGTAACTGTATGAAGAAAATAGTTGACCTAAGTGGTTACATATATCCTACCTTGAGAATAACACCATCAAATAGGAGTATTAAAGATGATGTATTAGGTCCTATCCTAATTTTGATCAAGAGGAGTGAGGAAAACAAACAAGAGAGGGGGGAATGCAAATAAATGATGATCTGACATTAAATGGGTGCTAAGCCAACACTAAATTGAAATGCTTCCAATTTAAGATGATACAAGCACAAACTATTTTATATATAGAGAAGATGGAGAAAGTGAGTGATAAGAGGAGTAGATGATCCTTTTGAAAATTGTAGTCTTTCAATGGAGGATATATTGAAGTAGAGGATGATTTGGGTGGCTTTGTACAAGGTTGTTTAGTATTGAAGGTCCTTGGTTCTCCTACTACATATGTGGTTCTTGTTTATGTTTTGCATGTATCTTCTTATTTCACCCCCGGTGTGTTGAATTCTCTACAAGTTTAGGTTTTGGGAGTCTTCTCACAAACATGATTCTACCTTTTTTTCCTTTGTGGCTACATTTGTTAGATTTTTTACATATTATAAGTTCTGTTGGAAATTGCACAAATCATGGTATATTTATAACAAGGGGTTGTATTTGACATTTACGTAGATAACCCTAATTTGTCTTGGGACTAGTTTAATGACTATAGTATGATAATGTGTTATTTTCTACCATGACCTATGTTTCTTATTTTCCCCCTGTGTTCTAGCCACCTAGAATGAAATTCTTGTTTTGTGTTGAATTTACTAGACAATGGGGATTTTTCCTTTCCTTACTAATTCTAAGGATTTTTTCATTGGATTATGAGTTTCTCTTGGTGCTAACAATTTTTATAATTGGATCTCTTTTGGTGACTCCTTTGATTATAACTCATTTATTTTTAAACACTTTGATAGTTTGGTCTACAAGTTTTATTTTGGGCCCAATTTGTTTGAATTTTTTTTGCTTCTTCTTTGTTTGCATTGTTATATTTGTGGAGAATTTTCTACCTTTATTGGGGATGTTTGACCTTTTTTGTAACCTATTCCTTTTTGGTTATATGCTCCAAGGTTGGTGCCCATTCTCCCTTATATTTGATTTGAGAGATATTTGTTACTTATGTTATGTTTTACATTTGAGAGGACCTAAGGGTCAAATGTTATACCTTGATTTTAGTATCAGAGATGTTAGACTACTATGCTATCAGTTAACCATTTTGAGATGACAGTGTGTTTTATGATGATATCTGGTTATCCAGTATTTGGGCATATCACTAATTATGCTATGTGATGGATTTAATGATATGGTTATTTACTTCATTCATGCATTGTTATGTTTTATCCAAATGTGAGTGATGTAAATAGATTATTTTAATATAATTAAATAAATGGTTAAATTAGGATATTTAATGCATTTATTGCTTTGGCTATGTTATTATATGCAATTGCACTTGATCATGTTGTTTACTGTGTATGATTTATATCCTTGGTAGTGGCACATGGAGTTAAGGATTCAACTATCCATATTTTATCAATCTCATCCCTATATGGTCAACGTATCCTTATTTTAATTGTTAAATTAAACTTTTCGATGATTATTAAATCTAAACTCATTTTTATTATATGATTAGACTAGTGGGCATGTCTGTGCATTTAGAGATTCACTTTGTCGTGAAAGTTGTTAAGAAAATTTATGTGTTTTTGGGTTTTTTGGCCTTTTAATTGATTTATTTTTATTTTTGACAGCTTTGCCATAAAAGAATTCCTATTTATAGGAATAGCCTATTTTTGTTTGGGTCCATTTAGGGTTTAACTAGGTTGGCTAGTCATTTGTCCTAATCAATTATTCACTCGAAAAGTGAATAAATATCCAAAAAGGAATATAATTCCTCACTTCTCACGTTTGAATTAGAAAGTTTGAGAGTAAAACCCAAAATCTTCTTCATGAGGATTTAGTGTTTTGATCGTTGTGGGAGCTAGGGGTTTGAGATCATCACGAGGTTGAGCTCGTTGGATCTAGCTTGGGGAAACCTTGGATTGTTGTGATTTTTAGCTACTTCTATGGGCTATTTATTTTATGGTTCATATTGCCATTTTTCCCTTTTGGCTATGAGGTAGGGCTTACCTATTTTATTGTTTCAGCTCCGTTTCTATTTCTGTTTTTGGTAGCCATTTGTTTGGAGGCTGAGAGTTAGTGTTCCCCTCTATTTCTGTATGTTAGTTCTACCTGGTTGGGTAGGTACAAACATTTCCCTATTTTTTAGGATGAGGGTTTGGGGTTTTATGCTGTTATGCTAGCTTTTTTTTACATACGGTGTCCAAACTTGATTATTTTTGAATTTTTGGGGTTTTTGTACCCAAAGGTCAAATGGGTTTTAATTTCAAAGTTTTTCCAAAATTTGGAGTTTTTGCCTCATTTTGAATGCCACCTTATTTTCTCAGGTTTTCTTGGCATGAGTTGGCTTGTGCACTTGGATTATCCATTTGGATATTAGTCAGACCTTTATTGCACCTTTGTGTTTGCTTGGGGTTGCACATCACATCCGTACTCCCAACTTTGTGTTTGGTTGAGTGATTTTATACCTGGTGTTATGGTATCTTTTCGAGCTTTGCTTTTGTTTCATGGACACTAGGATTCGTGTAGAATCCATGCTCCTGAATTGAGGCCAGTTGAGTGAGTTCATGACATTTGGTTTTGTTGTATCATTGGGATTTGTGTAGAATACATACTCCCAGATTGAGGTCAATAGAGCGATTTCATGATGTATGGTTTTATTGGCTTTGGGATTCGTGTAGAATCTGTCCTCTCGGGTAGTTTTAGTTGAGTGATCTTTTGCATTGTGTTCTCGTCCAGTCCTTGTTTTATGATCTTCATGATGGTAGTGTGCCACACATGAGTACATGCATGTACATTTTTTGGGTGACTTGTGAGGCCCAATCTTTTGTGATACTTCCAAATGTTATGATCATTGGAGTTGGATTGGGAATATGCATGCCCACTAACACTTGTCATAGGATGAGCATTGGTAGGGTAGGGTAGCATATGGAGGGGGCTTTGATCTTGTAACCTAGTGTCATGATGCCATAGGGTTGGAAAAGGAAGTTTTTAATAAGTGATAACTAAATAAAATGTGGGAGTATTAATAAAATTAATGATAATAAAACAATGCTTCAGTGTATGAGCCTTTTGTTGAAGGAGTTGAGTCTACATAGTGTATGAGCCTTCCATTGAGGGAGTTGAGTCTACACATATCTAAGCTTGGGCTTGTCAATGCCAAGTGACTCTCCATAATGACAGCCCCTACTTAGTAGCCTATTGAGTGTCTGACTAGGATCTGTACTCCTTGCATTTTCTTTGGTTCTTGGTTATAACCATTGTACTATATGGCATGAGTGTTAGCCATGGATGATTGTTTTGTGTGTTTTTGTGGTTGGATCATTATCTCCATCAGCATGGTGGGTGTGGACATATGGGTGCCACATGGTTGGGAGGCATAGCTACATTCACCACAGCTAGGGACTGGTGTACAAAGATCTTATTTTATCCTAGTGCAACCATTGCTAGATGTTTTCACTTGATACTTTGGGTACTAGAGTATGCTTTCTTGTGATTTATTCTTTCATTGGAATGCTTGGATATCATTTTCAAATGATGGTAGTTTATTTGATGCATTCCCATATTATGATGTTTATCATATGACTAGATGATGTGAATTGTTGTATTAGATTATCTTTTGCTTATTGGTTTAGCATGTTAGAATTCCTTATTATGATGATCAGCATGTGATAGGTGATGTTATCTACTTGTAGGATTATTTTATGCTTTACTACTAACATGTTAGATTTCATTATGCTTATATTGTATCATGTATTAGTAGTGATGTCCCTATTACAATAGTACCGACGATCTAATTGGTGGCTTGGGATGTTATGCACAGGGGATGGCTAGGATCCATGATGGTCTTATGATGCTATTGATGGTTGGGAGGAACCGCATAATTAGTTTGGTTGTTCAATTATTGTCATGTTGCTTATGTTCATTGTGACGTTTCTTTCATTATGTTCTTTACTGTTATGCTTTAGATGTTTAGATGTTCCTCTTTCTTATTGTTTATGCACTTGAGTGTTCATTGTTTGATTTACATGGATTTGGTACTCCTTGGTGTGGAGGTTTTGAACTCATTTTTAGTCTATTGTTTGTCTTTAAATGTTTCTTGAGTTTCTTGGGTGACCATTTATCAGCATGGTGTAATACAATATAGTATCACACACCTATTGAAATTATATCATGCATCCCCTGATTCTATCACACGCCTCTTGGAGAAATATCATGTGATACTTTACAGTATCACACCTCCTAGTAAGAACTATCATACAATACCCTTATTGTATCACACATATTTGAGAGAAGTATCAATCAATCCCTAAAAGTGTCACCCTCCTACTTTAAGAATGTCGCATGATACTTTCTAGTGCTGTATTAAAGTATTGCCTAGATTTTTGGAAAAATCTATGCGGGCGGGCAACAGGCACTTTTCGGTTTGATCCAAACTTTTTGGGAGTTTTTTGGTGTACCCTCTGACATGTTCTTCAGTTGTTTGGTCTCACATTTTTAATTCAGAATGTCTTTAATTCAAATTCAATTATGCATTCTTTGTCATCGATCATTTTGGTTAGTAGTGGCATTTGGAGATTCATTGGTTGTCAGGATGGTGGTTAAGTCTTTCGTTATGATCTTTGTGATCCGTGTATGTTGCTATCATGTACACTTACACTTATTTAAAAAAAAAAATATTCTAGCTTGTATTTCATCCTTGTTTCCAAGGATCTCCATATAGGGCATTACATCTAGTATCAAAACCCATGTTCAAACATTGGGATCTCTACATATATGTTTCCCATATTGTTATTGTTGCGTTGTTTAAGTGTGAGTGTCTTGGTGAGAGCTCATGATCTTTGTTGCTTTTTTATCTACTTGTGATGGAATTGCTTGTCCAATAGATGAAACTAGATCAGTGTGAGGAGAAGGAAGTGAGTCTTCCCTTGTTCTATAGATAGAATTGATGTGTCTTGTTGGTTGGTTTCATGTGTGTGACCCTTTTTAAATAGAACCACTAATTGGTATCCATGTGTTGGCATTGAGTGCCTCTTTTCTTTCTCCTTATGGAGTTAGGTGCATTGTTCCTTACAATCTCCTTATTGTAAGTAAATATATGAATCTTATTGGTGACTCTATGTTTTATCATTATAATAATGAAATGGTTCCCTTCATTGAAAATGAGTGTTTATTGCAAATCATTACAAGTAAGTGTTGTATTAGATCTTTTGGGTTAATGACTTAAGTCCCAAATCTCATTACTTCTTAAGCTTATGGAAAATTGATTTAAATTGATGAGTATTTAAATGTTGTATTGCATGGAAAAATAATTAAGGAAATTATTGTTGTTTGCATATGCATGAGCTTATTTATGGTATATTTCTTGATGTGTGTGAGTGTGTTCTCTAACATTACTAGGACAATGTAGTCCTTAGCATTGTGTGGTGATTTATCCCTCTTGTGTGACTATTCTTATTCATCGCATGTAATGTGATTCGATTGATGCCTAATCTTATTCGGTTTGAGGTACTTTCCTCATGTCATTGGGCTAGCATTTGTTTTCAGTATTTTCCTCTCTTTGAATAGTCATAAAATTTTATCTATCGCTCCCTTTTGTGGCTGTTGTCACATTAGGATTATTGTTGAAATGAGCTCTTTTGTGATTTATTGTTGGAATTGACATTCCCCATTTGGGCTTTTTGTTTGGGTTCATGATAACTATTCTTAATATGTTTTAACTACTGCCCAATTATGTGTTGTGACTCTGCCATGTTTATCTTGAACCTCTAGTAGTACATATAAGGGATAATATCATGGAGAACATGCTAGTGTGTCTTTGATAGTTTTTAAGCTATTAATGTAATTCGATGGTTTAAAAGATGAGTAAACGTAATGTTATTCTTGAAAGAAATTGAAAGATATGTACTTGTTTCATGGTATGTGACTCTTGAACCCTTGCTTCGAAAACATTTTAGTTTCATTTTGCATTAGTGCTCATGCTATGTTTATGTAATGAAATTATGAAAGATAAGTAATGATGGTTTCAATGTGTGATCTACCTTTCATTCCATGTCTTATTTTGTTTTGGGGATGTGTGTTCTTGAGTGGTTTGGACATTTTTCCTTTCGCTTGTCTTGGTTACCAAAACTATTGTTTTTGCCTTTGTGTTTTTGTCTTGAGTGGTGACTCAAACTATTGATCTTAGGACTCTCTAATCTCCATCATAATGTAGGCCTCATCAATATCTTTCTGACCTTTTTTTAATGAAGTCAATCCAAGTCTGGATGTGAAAGTTATGGTCTCTAGAGTGAAGGTAATTTTTATGTTGATTTGATATTTTCATGCAAGAAACTGGAGGTAATGCACTTTCTCACTTGGTTTATTCCACTTTCTCACCTAGTTTTCTAAGAAACTTTGTATAAGATTTTGCTAATGCAAGATTTTTCCTGGGGAACAACAAGCATCTCTTCAAACTTCTGGAGTTGTTGATCAATGTTCTGAGTACCTTTTTTGAGTAGAGGCCAATTAAATCATGACATATCATATTTATGGCCATTCGAGAACTCTACCTCTTCATGTTATTCTTAAAGGAAGAGTTATATTGTCTTCATAATCTACTAGGTACTTTTTGGGGTTTGTGTTTGGGTTTGTGTGTTTCCTATTGCACCGACCCACCCTTGCGAGGTGAACTATGGTTTGTGAGCATTCCTTGTTTGAGGGTGATGTTGCCTTGTCATTTGGGAGTGACTCAATTCCTTGATGAGTCTAGATTATCCTTTTTGGATGTTTTCTTTGGTGCATCTCTATATCAATTTCTCTCTTATGAGAGTAGGCTAGTGTGGTTATGCCACTAGCTCAGTTGGTATTTCCTAATGAGTATGTGTATGGTTGGTTGAATTGTGAGATTCCCTAATGTGTCTTGGGTTGTTTTAGTGTAGAGGTTGACAGAGACACCCTCTTAGTCCTAGCACTCTATAGTTCTTTCTCCCTAAGCTTATTTCTTCAAGAGGATTATCTTAGTCAATTTTTCTCATTGAGCATTGACTTGAGGCTGAAGATTGAGTTTAGTGGTAGGTTGGGTGTAGTATTCCCAGCATGGTGCTAGAGGGATATGGTATCATTGGACACATGTTACCATCTTATGAGTTGGTATGTAGACATTACATGATTGTGTCCATTGAAAAAAGTCTTTGAACCTTGTGGAAAGGTGATATCTTGTCTAGTTGGGTTGTGTAACCATAGTTTCCAGTGGTAGTTGAGCTTTTGTACCTTGGAGAGGCATTGTGATTCTACTCTTGGTCGTGAGTAGTCCCTTTGAGTGTGTTATTTTGTTAGTAAACCATCATCCTCTTTGTTCAAAGAGTGAGTTTACAAGGATTCAAGGATGTTCTTGTGTGACATGATGGTATTCTTGGGAAGTTTGGGATGGTTAATCTCCATGATTCCAACTCTTGTTGGAAGTGTATAGTGATTTGACCTTGTTTTGTGGTCCCGTGGTAGGTGCATGGTGTAGTTAGGCACCTATTGATGAGGTAGAGTGGGTTTTTCTTTACCTTGTATTGTTGACTTTAAGGCTAGATGGATTTTCCTAGCGCATAGAAGGTTCCTTGTTGGATGACCTTATGTCAATGTGACACCATTTTCCTTTTGTTGACCTATTTTGGGGTTGATGAGATGGTTTAAGAATGTTGGACTGATCTAGTATGATTTATGGAGTGTTTTTGATACATTCCTTTTTGCTCAGTTTTGATTTTTTGTTCTCTATGTGCTTGGGTTTGTATTCTTGGATTGTAGGCTTCTAGGAGTAAGCCTAGTCTTTGGGGGGGATGATGTAGTGCCTCTCCCATTTGTCTTATGTAAGCCATCCTGATGGATGCAACCCTTTTTATCTATTGTTGTATTGCATCATGACTATGACCATGAGTGGTTTACATCATTGAGGTGATTGGATTTATGTTTCTGTATCAGCTACTTTGATTATGCTTTGATTGATTATGAGATTATGATGTGATTTATGATTCACTGAGGTTTGTGCCAATGGTTACCAAGATCGATGTGATATCATGAGGTTGTTCCATGATTACCTTGAGATGTGTGCAAAGATTACACTATGTACTATTACCATGCTACACTGGACTAGGTTTTTGTAGTAGTGGTTAGTGATGTTTATGACTATGTTCACTTATGTGTTTTAAGTGCCTTTTTGTTGTTCTTTAATCAACCTTTCTTAAATTCTTAAATGATTATAAATGGATTCTCCATGTGGATTATTTGGTTATTTGGTATGGACATTTACCTTGTTATATTTGATCTAATAGATATTTGTTACTTATGTTTTACATTTGAGAGGACCTGAGGGTCAGATATTATACCTTGATATCAGTATCATAGATGTTAGAATACTATGCTATCAGTTAACCTTTTTTCATGATGATGCCATTTTGAGATGACAGTGTGTTTTATGATGATATCTAGTTATTCGATATTTGTGCATATCACTGATTATGTTATGTGATGGATTTAATGCTATGGTTATTTACTTCATTCCTGCATTGTTATGCTTTATGCGAACATGAGTGATGTAAATAGATTATTTTAATATAATTAAATAAATGGTTAAATTAGGTGATTTAATGCATTTATTGCTTTGGCTATGTTATTATATGCAATTGCACTTGATCGTGTTGTTTAGTGTGCAGGATTTATATCCTTAGTAGTGGCACATGGAGTTAATGATTTAACTATTCATATTTTACCAATATTGTCCTTCTATGGTCGACGTATCCTTATTTTAATTATAAAAATAAACCTTGTGGTGATTATTAAATCTAAACTCATTTGCCTTATGTGATTAGACCACTGAGCGTATCTGTGCATGTAGAGATTCACTTTGTTGCAAAAGCTGTTAAGGAAATTTATGTGTTTTTAGGTTTTCAAGTCTTTTAATTGATTTATTTTAATTTCTGGAAAATTTTCCATAGATGAATTCCTATTTATAGGAATAGCCTATTTTCGTTTGGTTCAATTTAAGGTTTAACTAGATTGGCTAGTGTTCCCCTCCATTTCTATATGTTATTTCTACCTAGTTGGGTGGGTACGAATATTTCCCTATTTTTTGGGATGAGGGTTTGGGGTTTTATGCCTTTATGCTAGCCATTTTTACATACGGTGTCTAAAATTGATTATTTTTGAAATTTTGGGGGTTTTGTACCAAAAAGGTCAAATGGGCTTTAATTTTCAAGTTTTTCAAAAATTTGGGTTTTTTACCTCGTTTTGTGTGTCAACCTATTTTCTCCAATTTTCTTGGAATGAGTTGGTTCGTGGGCCTAGATTATCCATTTGGATATCAGTTGGACCTTTATTGCACTTTTGTGTTTTCTTTGGGATGCATGTCACATCTGTACTCCCAACTTTGTGTTTGGTTGAGTGATTTTATACCTAGTGTTATGGTTTCTTTTGGACTTTTATTTTTGTTTCATGAATAGTAGTATTTGTGTAGAATCCATGCTCTTGGATTGAGGTTGATTGAGTGAGTTCATGATGTTTGGTCTTATTGCATCATTGGGATTCGTGTAAAATCCATACTCCCAGATTGAGGTTAGTAGAGCAATTTCATGATGTATAGTTTTATTGGCTTTGGGATTTGTGTAGAATCTGTCCTCCCAAGTTGTTTTGGTTGAATGATCTTTTACATTGTGTTCTCATCTAGTCCTCATTTTATCATCTTTGTGATGGTGGTGCGCCAGACATGAGTATGTGCGCATACATTTGTTGGGTGACTTATGAGGCCCAATCTTCTGTGGTACTTTTAAAAGTTATGATGATTGGGGTTGGGTTGGGAATATGCATGACCATGAGAACTTGTCGTAGGATGAGCATAGCTAGGGTAGGGTAGCATATGGAAGGGGCTTCTATCTCATAGCCTGGTTCATGATGCCATAGGTTTGGCAAAGGAAGTTTTAAGTAAGTGATAACTAAATAAAATGTGTTAGTGTTAATAAAATTAAAGATAATAAAATAGTGCTTCAGTGTATGAGCCTTTCGTTGAGGGAGTTGAGACTACACAGTGTATGAGCCTTCCATTAAGGGAGTTGAGTGTGCACATATCTGAGCTTTGGCTTGTTGATGCCAAGTGACTCTCCATGATGTTAGGCCCTACTTAGTAGCCTATTGAGTGTCTGACCAGGACCTATACTCCTTGCATTGTCTTTGGTTCTTGGTTACAACCATCATACTGTCTAGCGTGAGTATTAGCCACAAATGATTATTTTGAGTATATT
Source organism: Cupressus sempervirens (assembly GCA_028749045.1). Lineage (NCBI taxonomy): Eukaryota > Viridiplantae > Streptophyta > Pinopsida > Cupressales > Cupressaceae > Cupressus > Cupressus sempervirens. The sequence goes on along the minus strand of CM053787.1, from coordinate 273,119,038 downwards.
TGTGATTGGATCATTATCTCCATCAGCATGGCAGGTGTGAACCTATGGATGCCACATGGTTGGGAGGAATACCTACCTTCACCACTACTATAGACTAGTTTACAAAGATAGTCTTTTATCCAGAGTATGCTTTGTTGTGATTTATGCTTTCATTGAAATGTTTGGATGATGTTAGTTTATTTGATGCATTCCCATATTATGATGTTTAGCATATGAATAGATGATGTGAAATGTTGTATTAGATTATCTTTTTCTTATTGGTTTAGCATGTTAGAATTCCTTATTATGATGATTAGCATGTGATATGTGATGTTATCTACTTGTAGGATTATCTTATGCTTTACTACTAGCTTGTTAGATTTCCTTATGCTTATATTATATATGTTTTAGTAGTGATGTCTCTATTACAATATTATCGATGATCTAATTGGTGGCTTGGGATGTTATGCACGGGGGATGGCTAGGACCCATGATGGTCTTATGATGATATTGACTATTGGAACCGAGTACTTAGGTTGGTTGTTCAATTATTGCAATGTTGCTTATGTTCACTATGATGTTGCTTTCAGTACGTTCTTTACTATTATGGTTTAGATGTTTAGATGTTCCTCCTTCTTGTTGTTTATACACTCAAGTGTTCATTCCTCAATTTACATGGATCTGGTACTCCCTAGTTTGGAGGTCCTGAACTTAGTTTATTATGATGTTTTTCTTTAATTGTTTCTTGAGTTTCCTGGGTGACCATTTATCAACATGGTGTGATACAATATTGTATCGCATGCCCATTGAAATTCTATCATGCATCCCCTGATTCTATTATACACCTCTTAGAGAAATATTGTGTGATACTTTCTAGTATTGCAACTCTTTGTAAGAACTATTGTATGATACCCTTAATGTATCACACACCTTTGAGAGAAGTATCGCCTAGTCCCTAAAAGTGTCACCCTCCCTCTTTAGGAATGTTGCACGATACTTTCTAGTTTTGTATTAAAGTATCGCCTAGATTTTATCAAAAATTTGTGCAGGTAGGTAGCAGGCACTTTTCAGTTTGATCCAAACTTTTTGGGAGTTGTTTGGGGTACCCTCTTACATGTTCTTTAATTGTTTGGTGTCACGTTTTCAATTTGGAATGTCTTTAATTTGAATTCAGTTATGTGTTCTTCATCATCGATTGTTTTGGTCAGTAGTGGCATTTGGAGTTTCATTGGTTGTCGAGATGGTGGTTAAGTCTTCCATTGTGATCTTTGTGATCCATGTATGTTGCTATCGTGTGCACTTACACTTATCTAAAAAAAATATTCTAGCTTGTATTTCATCCTTGTTTCCAAGGATCTCCAAGTGGGGCATTACATTTGGTATTAGAGTCAATGTTCAAACATTGGGATCTCTACATATATGTTGCCCATATTATCTTTACTGTGTTGTTTAAGTGTGACTATCTTAATGAGAGCATATGATCTTTGTTTCTTTGGTATGTACTTGTGATGGACTTGCTTGTCCACTAGATGCAACTAGATCAGTGTGAGGAGAATGAAGTGAGTCTTCCCTTGTTCTATAGATGGAATTGATGTGTCTTGTTGGTTGGTTGCATGTGTGTGACCCTTTTGCATGGAACCACTGATTGGTGTCCATGTGTTGGCCTTGAGTGCCTCTTTTCTTTCTCCTTATGGAGTTAGGTGCATTGTTCCTTGTTTTCTCCTTATTGTAAGTAAATATATGAATCTTATTGGTGACTTTTTTTTTTTTCATTATAATAATGAAATGGTTCCCTTCATTGAAAATGAGTGTTTATTGTGAATCATTACAAGCAAGTGTTGTATTAGATCTTTTTGGTTAATGACTTAAGTCCCAAATCTCATTACTTCTTATGCTTATGGAAAATTGTATTAAATTGATTAATATTTAAATGTTTCATTACATGGAAAAATAATTAAGGAAATTATTGTTGCTTGCATATGCATGAGCTTATTGATGGTATATTGCTTCATGTGTGTGAGTGTGTTCTCTAACGTTGCTAGGATGATGTATTCCTTAGCATTGTGTGGTAATTTTTCCCTCTTGTTTGATTGTTCATAGTTGACGCATGTAATGTGATTTGATTGATGCCTTATTTTATTTGGCTAGAGGTACTTTCCTCATGTCATTGGGCTAGCATTCATTTTTAGTATTTTTCTCTCTTGGAATAGTCATCAAATTTTATCTATCGCTTTCTTTTGTGGCTATTGTCACACTTGGATTATTGTTGAAATGAGCTCTTTTGTGATTTGTTTTTGGAATTGATATTCCCCATTTGGGCTTTTTGTTTTGGTTCATGATGACTATTCTGAATGTGTCTTAACTACTACCCAATTGTGTGTTGTGACTCTACCATGTTTATCTTGAACCTTTAGTAGTACATATAAGGGATAATATCATGGAAAAAATTCTAGTGTGTCTTTGATAGTTTTTAAGTTATTAATGTAATTGGATGGTTTAAAATATGAGTAAACATATAGTTATTCTTGAAATAAATTGAAAGATATGTACTTGTTTCATGGTATGGGACTCTTGAACCCTTGCTTTGAAAACCTTTCAATTTCATTTTGCATTAGTGCTCATGTTATGTTTAAGTAATGAAATTATGAAAGATAAGTAATGATGGTTTCAATGTGTGATCTACCTTTCATTCCATGTCTTATGTTGTTATGGGCATGTGTGTTCTTGAGTGGTTTTGGATAGTTTGTTTGTTGCTTGTCTTGGCAACTGAGACTGTTGTTTTTGCCTTTGTGTTTTTGTCTTGAGTGGTGCCTCAAACTCTTGATCTTAGCACTCTCTAAGCTCCATCATGTTGTAGGCCTCGTCAATATCTTTTTGACTTTTTTTTTAATGAAGTAAATCCAAATCTAGATGTCAAAGTTATGGTCTCTAAAGTGAATGCAGTTTTTGTGCTGATTTGAAATTTTCATGCAAGAAATTGGAGGTCATGCACTTTCATGCCTAGTTTTCTAAGAAACTTTGTGTGAGACTGTGCTAATGCAAGATTTTTCATAGGGAACAACAAGCGTATCTTCACACTTATGGAGTTTTTGATCAATGTTCTGAGTATTTTTTTTGAGTAGAGGCCAATTCAATCATGACATATCATATTTATGGCCATGGGAGAAGTCTACCTCTTCATGTTATTCTTAATGGAAGATTTATCTTGTCTTCATAATCTTCTAGGTACTTTTTGGGTTTTGTGTGTTTCCTATAGCATCGACCCACCCTTGGGAGGTGAATTGTGGTTTGTGAACATTCCTTCTTTGAGGGTGATGTTGCCTTGTTGTTTGGGAGTGACTCATTTCATTGATGAGTCTAGATTCTCTTGCATCTCTATATCCTATTCTCTCTTATGAGAGCAATCTAGCATGGTTTTGCCACTAGCTCAATTGGTGTTTTCTTATGAGTACATTGATGGTTGGTGGAATTCTGAGATTCCCTAATGTGTTTGGGCTGTTTTAGTGTAGAGGTTGAGAGAGACTCCCTCTCAATCCTAATACTCTATAGTTCTTTCTCCCTAAGCTTATTTCTTCAAGAGGATTATCTAAGTCAATTTTTATCATTGACCATTGACTTGAGGCTGGAAATTGAGTTTAGTGGTAGGTTGGGTGTAGTATTCCCAGCATGGTGTTGGAGGAACATGGTATTGTTGGACACATGTTACCATCTTATGTGTTGGTATGTAGACATTACATAATTGTGTCCAATGACCAAAGTCTTTGAACCTTGTGGAAAGGTGATATCTTGTTTGGTTGGGTTGTGTAACCCTAGTTTCTAGTGGTAGTTGAGCTTTTGTACCTTGGAGAGGCATTGTGCTCCTACACTTGGTGGTGAGTAGTCCCTTTGAGTGTGTTATTTTGTTAGTAAACCGTCATCCTCTTTGTTCAAAGGGTGACTTTAGATGGATTCAAGGATGTTCTTGTGTGACATGATGGTATTCTTGGGAATTTTGGGATGGTTATTCCCCATGATTCCAACTCTTGTTGGAAGTGTGTAGTGTTTTGACCTTGCTTTGTGGTCATGTGGTAGGTGCATGGTGTAGTTAGGCACTTGTTGACAAGGTAGAGTGGGTTTTTATTTACCTTGTATTGTTGACTTTATGGCTAGATAGATTTTCTTAGCACATAGAAGGTTTGTTGTTGGAGGACCTTGTGTCAGTGTGACATCATTCACCTTTTGTTGACCTATTTGGTGGTTGAAAAGATGGTTTGAGAAAATTGTAGTGATTTGGTATGACTTGTGAAGATTTTGTTGAGTCATTTATTTTTGCTTAGTTTCAATTTTTTGTTCTTGATGTGTTTTGGTTTCTATTCTTGGATTGCAAGCTTCCAAGAATAATCCTAGTCTTTAGGGGGATGATGTAGTGCCTCTCCCATTTGACTTCTATATGTCATCCTAATTGATGCAACCTTGTTTATCTATTGTTGTGTGGGATCATGATTGTGACCATGAGTGGTTTACATTGTTTAGGTGATTGGATTTATGTTTCTGTATCAGTTGCTTTGATTATGCTTTGACTAATTATTAGATTATGATGTGATTTATGGTTTATTGTGGTCTATGCCAATGGTTACCAAGATCAATGTGGTATCATGAGGTTGTTTTGTGATGACCTTGAATTTTTTGCAAAGATTGCACCATGTACTATTACCATGCTACACTAGAATAGGTTCCTATAGTAGTGGTTAGTCATGTTTATGATTGTGTTCACTCATGTGTTTTAACTGCCTTTTTTTTTTTCTTTAATCAAATTTTATTAAATGCTTGAATTATTAGAAATAGATTGTCCATATGGATTATTTGGTTATGTGTTGTGGACATTTACCTTGTTATATTTGATCTGGGAGATATTTGTTACTTATGTTATGTTTTACATTTGAGAGGACTTGAGGGTTAGATGTTATACCTTGATATCAGTATCATAGATGTTAAAGTACTATGCTATCAATTAACCATTTTGCATGATGATGCCATTTTGAGATGACAGTGTGTTTTATGATGATATCTAGTTATCTTGTATTTGGGCATATCACTGATTATGTTATGTGATGGATTTAATGCTATGGCTATTTACTTCATTCCTGCATTGTTATGCTTTATGTGAATATGAGTGGTGTAAATAGATTACTTTAATATAATTAAATAAATGGTTAAATTTGATGATTTATTACATTTATTTCTTCGACTATGTTATTATATGCAATTTCACTTAATCATGATGTTTAGTGTGCACGATTTATATCTCTAGTAGTGGCACATGGAGTTAATGATTCAACTATTCATATTTTACCAATGTCGTCCTTGTATGGTCGACGTATCCTTATTTTAATTGTTAAATTAAACCTTTTAGTGATTATTAAATCTGTACTCATTTGCATCATGTGATTAGACCAATGATTGTGTCTATGGATTTAGAGATTCACTTTATCATGAAATTTGTTAATGAAATTTATGTGTTTTTGAGTTTTTGGGCCTTTTAATTGATTTATTTTAATTTTAGCCAACTTTTCCATAGATGAATTCCTTTTTATACGAATAGCTTATTTTTGTGTGGGTCAATTCGGGGTTTAACTAGGTTGGCTAGTTATTTTCCCTAATAAATTATGCACTCGAAAAGTGAATAAATATCCAAAAAGAAATTTAATTCCTCACTTCTCAGTTTTGAAGTAGAAGTTTCGAAGTAAAATCCAAAATCCTCTTCACGAGGACTTACTATTGTGTTCATTGTGGGAGCTATCAGCATGGGATCGTCATGAGGTTGAGCTCATTTGATCTAGCTCGGGGAAACCTTGGATTGTTGCAATTTTGATCTACTTCTATGGGATATTTATTTTATGGTTTAGATTGCTATTTTTCCCTTTTGGCTGTGAGGTAGCGCTATCCTATTTTATTGTTTTGGCTCTGTTTCTATTTCTATTTTAAGTAGCTATTTGTTTGCAGGCTGAGGACTAGTGTTCCCCTCTATTTATGTATGTTAGCTCTACCTGGATGGGTGAGTACAAAGATTTTCCTATTTTTTGGGATGAGGGCTTGGGTTTTTATGTTGTTATGCTGGCCATTTTTACATAAAATGTCTTAACTTGATTATTTTTGGATTTTGGGGGTTTTGTACCCAATGGTCAAATGGGTTTTAACTTCAAAGTTTTTTCAAAATTTGGAGTTTTTACCTCATTTTGCATGTTGTCCTATTTTCTCAAGTTTTCTTTGCATGAGTTGGGTCATGGACCTAGATTATCTATTTGGATATCAATCAGACCTTTATTGCACTTTTGTGTTTGCTTAGGGATGAGTGTTGCATCCATACTCCCAACTTTGTGTTCGGTTGAGTGATTTTATCCTTGGTGTTATAGTTTCTTTTGGATCTTTGCTTTTGTTTCATGGACACTAAGTTTTTTCAAAGTGATTTTATAATTAAATAAATGGTTAAATTTGGTGATTTATTACATTTATTGCTTCAGCTATGTTATTATATGCAATTGCACTTGATCGTGTTGTTTAGTGTGTAGGATTTATATCTTTGGTAGTGGCACATGGAGTTAATGATTCAACTATTCATATTTTACCAATGTCATCCTTGTATGGTTGACATATCCTTATTTTAATTATTAAATTAAACTTTTTAGTGATTATTAAATTTGTACTCATTTGCATTATGTGATTAGACCAGTGCTTGTGTCTATGCATTTAGAGATCCACTTTGTCATGAAATTTGCTAATGAAATTTGTTAATGAAATTTATGTATTTTTGGGTTTTTGATCCTTTTAATTGATTTATTTTAATTTCAGCCAGCATTTCCATAGATTAATTCCTATTTCTATGAATAGCCTATTTTCATTTGGGTCAATTCAGGGTTTAACTAGGTTGGCTAGTTATTTTCCCTAATTGATTATGCACACAAAAAGTGAATAAATATCCAAAAAGGAATTTAATTCCTCACTTCTTAGTTTTGAATTAGAATGTTTGAGAGTAAAACCCAAAATCCTCTTCATGAGGATTTACTATTTTTTTCATTGTGGGAGCTATGGGCATGGGATCATCATGAGGTTGAGCTCGTTCGATCCAGCTCGGGGAAATCTTGGATTGCTGTAATTTTGAGCTACTTCTACGAGCTATTTATTTTATGGTTTAGATTCCTATTTTTCCCTTTTGGTTGTGAGGTAGCACTTTCCTATTTTATTGTTTCAGCTCCATTTCTATTTCTATTTTTGGTAGCTATTTGTTTGGAGGCTGAGGACTAGTGTTCCCCTCTATTTTTGTATGTTAGCTCTACCCAGATGGGTGAGTACAAACATTTTCCTATTTTTTGGGATGAGATTTTAGGGTTTTATGCTATTATGTTGGCCATTTCTACATACAATGTTCGAACTTGATTATTTTTGGATTTTTGGGGGTTTTGTACCTAATGGTCAAATGGGTTTTAACTTCAAAGCTTTTTCAAAATTTGGAGTTTTTACCTTGTTTTGTGTGTTTCCCTATTTTCTCAAGTTTTCTTTGCATGAGTTGGGTCATGGACCTGGATTATCTATTTGGATATCAATTAGACCTTTATTGAACTTTTGTGTTTGCTTAGCGATGAGTGTTGGATCCATACTCCCAACTTTGTGTTCGATTGAGTGATTTTATACCTAGTGTTATGGTTTCTTTTGGACCTTTTCTTTTGTTTCATGGACACTAAGATTCATGTAGAATCTATGCTCTCGAATTAAGGCTGGTTGAGTGAGTTCATGATGTTTGGTCTTGTTCCATAATTGGGATTCATGTAGAATCCATACTTTTGGATTGAGGTCGGTAGAGTGATTTCATGATGCGTGGTTTTATTGGCTTTGGGATTCGCATAGAATCCATCCTGCTTGGTTATTTTGATTAAGTGATCTTTTTCATTATGTTCTCATCCCGTCCTTGTTTTATGATATTTGTGATGGTGGTGTGCCACACACAAGTATGTACACATACATTTGTTGGGTGACTTGTGAGGCCCAAACTTCCATGGTACATCTAGAAGTTATGATCAATTGGGTTAGGTTGTGAATATTCATTCCCATAGGCACTACATAGGTAGGGTGTGGTAGCATATGGAGGGGGCTTCTATCTCATAGCCTAGTGTCATGATGCCATAGGGTTGGCAAAGGAAGTTTTAAGTAAGTGATAACTAAATAAAATGTGTGAGTGTTAATAAAATTAAAGATAATAAAATAGTGCTTCAATTTATGAGCCTTCTGTTGAGGGAGTTGAGTCTACACATCGTATGAGCCTTCTGTTGAGGGAGTTAAGTCTACACAGATCTAAGTTTGGGCTTGTTAATGCCAAGTGACTCTCCATGATGTCATCCCCTACTTAGTAGCCTATTGAGTGTCTAACCAAGACTTGTACTCTTTGCATTATCTTTGGTTCTTGGTTGCAACCATCATATTATCTAGCGTGAGTGTTAGCCATGGATGGATTTTTTGTGTGTTTTTGTGGCTTGATCATTATCTCCATTAGCATGGCGGTATGGACCTACAGGTGCCATGTAGTTGGGAGGCATAGCTACCTTTACCACTACTAAGGACTAGTGTACAGAGACAATATTTTATCCTAGTGCGACCATTGTTGGATGTTTTCACTTGATACTTTAAGTTCTAGAGTATGCTTTCTTGTGATTTATTCTTTCATTGGAATGCTTGGATATCATGTTTAGATGATGTTAGTTTATTTGGTGCAATCCCATATTATGATTTTTAGCATATGACTAGATGATGTGAATTGCTGTATCAAATTATCTTTTTCTTATTGGTTTAGCATGTTATAATTCCTTACTATGATGATCAACACATGATAGGTGATGTTATCTACTTGTAGGATTATCTTATGCTTTACTACTAGCTTGTTAGATTTCCTTATGCTTATATTGTAGCATGTTTTAGTAGTGACGTCCCTATTACAATAGTACCGATGATCTTATTGGTGGCTTAGAATGTTGTGCACGGGGGATGACTAGGATCAATGATGGTCTTATGATGCTATTGATGGTTGGGAGGAGCCACATACTTAGTTTGGTTGTTTAGTTATTGCAATGTTTCTTATGTTCACTATGATGTTGCTTTTAATACATTCTTTACTATTATGGTTTAGATGTTTAGATGTTCCTCTTTCTTGTTGTTTATGCACTCCAATGTTTGTTCCTCGATTTACATGGATCTGATACTCCTTGATGTGGAGGTTCTAAACTCAATTTTAGTCTATTGTTTGTCTTTAAGTGTTTCTTGAGTTTCTTGGGAAACCATTTATCAACATGGTACAATACAATATTGTATTGCATGCCCATTTAAATTGGATCGAGCATCCCCTGATTCTATTGCATGCCTCTCGAAGAAATATTGTGCGATACTTTCTAGTATCATACCTCCTTTTAAGAACTATTGTATGGTACCCTTATTGTATCGCATGCCTTCAAGAGAAGTATCATCCAATCCCTAAAACTATTTCCCTCCTTCTTTATGAATGTCACGTGATACGTTCCAGTGTTGTATTAAAGTATTGCCTAGATTTTCGCAAAAACCTGTGTAGGCGAGCAACGAGCAATTTTCGATTTGATCCAAACTTTTTTGGAGTTGTTTGGGGTACTCTCTTAGGAAATCTTCAATCCTTTGGTAATACATTTTGAATTTAGAATGTGATTGGCTCGAATTCAGTTATGCATTCTTCATCATAGGTCATTTTGGTTAGTAGTGGTGTTAGGAGATTCACTGGTTGTTGGGATGGTAGTTAAGTCTTCCATTGTGATCTTTGTGATCGATGTATGTTGTTGTCATGTGTACTTACAGTTATCCAAAAAAAAAAAATATTGGCTTGTATTTCATCTTTCTTTCCAAGGATCTCCAAGTGGGCCATTACATTTGGTATCAGAGCTCATGTTCAAACATTGGGATCTTTGCGTATATTTTTCCCATATTATCATTGCTGCATTGTTTAAGTGTGAGTTTCTTCATGAGAACTCATGATCTTTTTTTCTTTGGTATCTACTTGTGATGGACTTTCTTTTCCAATAGATGCAACTAGATTAGTGTGAGGAGAAGTGATTCTTCCCTTGTTCTGTAGATGGAATCGATGTGCCTTCTTGGTTGGTTGTGTGTGTGACCCTTTTTGGATGGAACCAATGGTTGGTGTCCATGTGTTGTCCTTCAATGCCTCTTTTGTTTCTCCTTGTGGAGTAGGAGCATTGTTCCTTGTTTTCTCCTTATTGTAAGTAAATATATGAATCTAATTGGTAACTCTGTGTTTTGTCAATATAATAATGAAATTTTTCCCTTCATTGAAAATGAGTGTTTATTGTGAATCATTCCAAGTAAGTGTTGTATTAGATTTTTTGGGTTAATGACTGAAGTCCCCAATCTCGTTACTTCTTAAGCTTATGGAAAATTGTATTAAATGAATGAATATTTAAATGTTGCATTGCATGGAAATATAATTAAGGAAATTACTATTGTCTACATATGCATGAGCTTATTGATGTTATATTGCTTGATGTGTGTGAGTGTGATCTCTAACATTGCTAGGATGATGTATTCCTTAGCATTGTGTGGTGATTTATCCCTCTTGTGTGACTATTCTCAGTCATCACATGTAATGTGATTCGATTGATGCCTTATTTTATTTGGCTAGAGGTACTTTCCTCATGTTTTTCAGCTAGCATCGATTTTTAGTATTTTCCTCTCTTGGAATAGTCATCAAATTTTATCTATTGCTCTCTTTTGTGGCTATTGTCACACTTGGATTATTTTTGAAATGAGCTCTTTTGTGATTTTTTGTTGGAATTGGCATTCCCCTTTTGGACTTTTTGTTTTGGTTCATGATGACTATTCTGAATGTGTTTTAATAGCTGCCGAGTTGTGTGTTGTGACTCTACCATGTTTATCTCGAACCTCTGGTAGTATGTATAATGGATAATATCATGGAGAACATGCTAGTGTGTCTTTGAGAGTTTTTAATATATTAATGTAATTGGATGGTTTAAAAGATGAGTAAACATAATGTTATTCTTGAAAGAAATTGAAAGATATGTACTTATATCATGGTATGTGACTCTTGAACCCTTGCTTTGAAAATCTTTTAGTTTCATTTTGCATTAGTACTCATGTTATGTTTATGTAATGAAATTATGAAAGATAAGTAATGATGATTTACATGTGTGATCTACCTTTCATTCCATGTCATATGTTGTTTTTGGCATGTGTGTTCTTTAGTAGTTTTGGACATTTTGTATGTCGCTTGTCTTAGTAACTGAGACTATTATTTTTGCCTTTGTGTTTTTTTATTGAGTGGTAACTCAAACTCTTGATATTAGGACTCTCTAAGCTCCATCATGTCATAGGACTCGTCAATATCTTTCTAACTATTTTTTGAATGAAATCAATCTGAGTTTGGATGTGAAAGTTATGGTCTCCATAGTGAAGGCAATTTTTGTACTGATTTGAAATTTTCATGGAAGAAACTGGAGGTCATGCACTTTCTTGCCTAGTTTTCTGAGAAACTTCATGTGAGAATTTTCTAATGCAAGATTTCACTTGGGGAACAACAAGCATCTCTTCGCACTTCTAGAGTTGCTGATCAATGTGCTAGTACCCTTTTTGAGTAGAGGTCAATTCAATCATGACATATCATATTTATAACCATTAGAGAAGTCTACCTCTTCATGTTATTCTTAATGCAAAAGTTATCTTGTCTTCATAATCGACTAGGTACTCTTTGGGGTTTGTGTGTTTCGTATTGTACCAACCCACCCTTGTGAAGTGAAGTGTGGTTTGTGAGCATTCCTTGTTTGAGTTGATGGTGCCTTGTCATTTGGCTAGCATGGTTATGCCACTAGCTTAGTTAGTGTTCTCTTATGATTATGTTGATGGTTGGTTGAGTTATGAGATTTCCTAATGTTTCTTGGGCTGTTTTAGTGTAGAGGTTGAGAGGGGCTCCCTCTTAGTCCTAATACTCTATAGTTCTTTCTCGCTAAGCTTATTTCTTCAAGAGGATTATCTCAGTCAATTTTTCTCAATTACCATTGACTTGAGGTTGGAGATTGAGTTTAGCGAAAGGTTGGGTGTAGTATTCCTAGCATGGTGGTAGATGGACATGGTATTGTTGGAAACATGTTACCATCTTATGAGTTGGTATGCAAAAATTACATGATTGTGTCCACTAACAAAAGTCTTTGAACCTTGTGGAAAGGTGACATCTTGTCTGGTTGGATTTTGTAACCCTAGTTTCTAGTGGTAGTTGAGCTTTTGTACCTTGGAGAGGCATTGTGCTCCTACACTTGGTGGTGAGTAGTCCCTTTTAGTGTGTTATTTTGTTAGTAAACTATCATCCTCTTTATTCAAAGGGCAAGTTTACATGGATTCAAGGATGTTCTTGTGTGACATGATGATATTCTTGGGAATTTTAGGATGGTTATTCCCCATGATTCCAACTCTTGTTGGAAGTGTGTAATGTTTTGACCTTGTTTTTTGGTCACATGGTAGGTGCATGGCATAGTTAGGCACCTATTAATGAGGTAGAGTGTGTTTTTATTTACCTTGTATTGTTGACTTTATGGATTTTCCTAGTGCATAGAAGGTTCCTTTTTGGAGGACCTTGTGTGAGTGTGACACCATTCACCTTTTGTTGACCTATTTGGTGGTTGACGAGATGGTTTGAGAACATTGGAGTGATCTGGTATGACTTGTGGAGATTTTGTTGTGTCATTCCTTTTTACTTAGTTTCACTTTTTGGTTCTGATATATTTTGGTTTCTATTCTTGGATCGCAGGCTTCCAAGAGTAAGCCTAGTCTTTGGGGGGATGATGTAGTGCGTCTCCCATTTGACTTCTATAAGTCATCCTGATGGATACAACCTTGTTGATCTATTATTGTGTGGGATCATGATTATGACCATGAGTGGTTTGCATCGTTCACGTGATTGGATTTATGTTTATGTATCAATTACTTTGATTATGCTTTAACTGATTATGAGATTATGATGTGATTTATGATTCACTAAGGTTTGTGCCAGTGGTTACCAAGATCGAAGTGCTTACTTTTTGGGAGTTTTTTTGGGTACCCTTTTAGGCACTCTTTATTCGTTTGGTGTTGCATTTTGAATTTGGAATGTGTTTGATTCGAATTTAGTTATGTGTTCTTCATCATCAGTTGCTTTGGTTAGTAGTGGTGTTTGGAGATTCATTATTTTGGGATGGCGGTTAAGTCTTTCATTATGATCTTTGTGATCTGTGTATGTTGCTATCGTGTGCACTTACACTTATCTAAAAAAATATTCTTGCTTGTATCAGGGCATTACATAAGATGATCTCTCTCTCTCTCTCTCTCTCTCTCTCTCTCTCTCTCTCTCTCTCTCTCTCTCTCTCTCTCTCTCTCTCTCTCTCTCTCTCTCTACTCTTATCTCACTCCCACCTCTTTCCTATCCACCCCAACAATCTTAAATATCTCTTTCTCTATAATGTATTTCTATTCAAGTTTTATTATCTTTATATTTTGTTTATGTTTTTCATTTAAGATGATCTCTCTCTCTCTCTCTCTCTCTCTCTCTCTCTCTCTCTCTCTCTCTCTCTCTCTCTCTCTCACACACACACACACACACACACACACATCTCTTTTCAAGTTTTGGTATGGATTTATGTGTTTTTCGTGTTGGAGTTTTACATTAACCATGAAATATTAATTAAAAAATGTTATTATATAATTAGATGATAGTTGGGAAGATATATTCGTTGGTTATATTCTTTAGGGATAATTTATATCATTGTAATTATTATCAAGCTAAAATCCTAGTATCAAAGAAACACAATGGATTGTACCTATAATTTATTTGTTGCCTTTAATTTTGAAAGTGGATTGAAGATATAGTGATGGCATTATCCATTTGTTGTAAATAGAAATAAATAATTATTCCATGATGATAAATAACATCCTTACATCAACAATTAAAAAAAGCATCTCTATGTTGTTGAATTTGATGTTGGAAAAAGATATTTATATGATATGCTATGTAAATAATGCACCCTATTCTACTATTAAATATCCCTCCAAATTAGATAAATGTCATTCTTACATCAATAATAAAAGAAAGCATCTATCTATCATTGAATTTGGTATTCAAAGAAGATATTTATATTCTATGTAAAATGTTGGAAGGATTAATGGGAAATAAGAAACTAAGAGGAAGGGATGAATTAGAATCTTAAACTTATTATGATAAAACCAAATTACTAACTTCACACCTAAAAAATATAATATCTTAAATTGTTTAATATAAAATAGTAAATCTAAAATATAATCATCCATGAACAATCCAACACATAACATAATGATTTGGTAACCCAAAAAAACTTCAATGTGAAGGTAAAACTTGGGTGGGGATGAAACCCATAAATCTTCATAGTTGTAAAGATAAAATTAACATGTTAAGGTTACAATGTTTGATCATATGATGGGGACACTACCCAAGCACAGAATGGACATAATAGGAAAGGGAAAATTTTATTAACTATGAAAATATGCTAGTATACTTAGTACAGAGAAATAGACTCCAAAACATGCCCTATGGGCTTACAATAGCATAAATCTGGAGATAATTTCTTCTCCAAGTACCTTCTCTCAAATTCTTCTCCCAACTGCCTTTTACAATGCCAGAAATGTCCTTAAATAGACCCCAAAGGGTTAAGGATTAGAAATACATTCTAGAAAGTGCTAGTTTTCATCCACCGACCGAATAGAAGGTTCCAAAAGTCGGTACAAAATTAGAAGAATCCAAAAATGGTAACCAGACTTCCGGGAGGCATAACTTTTGAACTGTAGCTCTGATTGATGAACTGTTTACATTTTTGGAAAGCTCCCGAAGCACTCAATAGCCCTATGGACTAGATTTGCTCATCCCCAATTTTTTGGCCCTATACAAGGTCATTTAATGCCTTGAACTTGACTTTGAAGCATTCTGAGAAGGTCTCCAAAAATAAAAAAACTGCAATGACTTTCAAACCGTGCAACCTTTTGACCTGATTCTTTTTTTGGAATATTTTTAATTACAATTTTAATCCTCCCTCTAGTTTACACCTTCTAATCCACCATAATTATGCCTCAATTACATAGTCCTATTTTTTTGGCATTTACACGTATCCCAAGGTGCTCAAATAATCTAACCTAGAACACTGATAGTGGAACTGTGAGAGTTGGAACCTTTATTTGACCCAAATGGGTATCCAGAAATGAAAACACATGAAATAGAAACTAAGTCTAAGTACACTTTTTTGGGTGACATAGGATTGCCCTTATACCTCTGGATGCTCCTGCATCAAACACCCAGGGTAGATTGAAAAGTGACCCTGTCACTTTATGAATGGTAGAGGAAATCCCAAATGGAAATCCTTAGCTACTGATATCTAAGTTGAGCCCTCTATCAGTTATCCTTTCCACTTGACCAGATACTCTTCATACTACCTATTTTTGGTACTCCTGCCCACACGATGATCCAGAATGTCTTCTATCTCCTCCTTCTTAGAAGCAAGAATTGGACATGGCTCTAGCATCAACCCCTCATCTGCACCATCATCATGATACTCTATCAAGTTTGCAATGTTGAAGATAGGAGAAATGTTCATTCCATCTGGCAACTCCACCTCATATGCATTTCCTAAGTCATCTTTCTTCAGAATTTTGCAGGGGCTGAATTTCTTCATCATTAGCTTGTTGTAAGTACCTACTGGAAATCTTTCCTTTCTTAAGTGTACCATGACTAGATCCCCTACTTGGAACTCCTTATGTCTTCTCCTTTGATCAGCCCTCATGTTGGCGCTTGATATGTTCAACAAACTCTTCTACTTCAGCACTTGTCCTCTCCCCTTGCTCCATCTTCCTCAATTTTGGTGTAGTTCTTGGGCTACTTCCATATACAATTTGGAATGGTGATTTACTAGTACTCCTATTTATAGAGTTATTGTAAGAAAATTCTACTTGTGGTATAATCAAATCCCATCCCTTTTGCTTATCCCCAACTAAACATCTCAGCAAATTGCCTAGACTTCTGTTTACCACTTCAGTTTGGCGGTTAGTCTGTGGATGATGTGTGGAACTAATTTTCAAGTCCATTCTCAACTTCTTCCACAATGTTCTTCAGAAATACCCCACAAATTTAGTGTCTCTGTTAGAAACTATACTCTTTGGGAGTCCATGTAGTCTTACCACCTCTCTAAAAAAAACTTTGCAATATGGACAACATCATGAGTATTATGGCATGGAATGAAATGTGCCATTTTGGAGAATCTATCAACTACCACAAATACTAAATCATTACCCCTTTGTGTTCTTGGTAATCCAAGAACAAAATCCATACTTATGTCCTTCCATGGCTTTGATGGAATAGGCAAGGGCTGATAAAGTCTAGTATTGTGAATAAATCCCTTGGCCACTTGACAAACCTAACAACTTTGTACAAACTTCTTCACATCCTATGAAATCTGAGGCTAAAAATAATGTTCTCTAAGAATGGAAATGGTCTTATCTTGACCAAAATGTCCTACCATCCCTTGGAATACACAATTGACTGCCTTTGAACAACATACCATCCTGAATTAGATAGTCTAACCACTTAGTTCTATCTATAGCAATAGGTTCTTTACAAGCTTTCCATGCTTCAGTAAAATTAGGATCCTCAGGGCACAGACTCTTGAGTTCATCAAACCCAAGTACTTCAACCTACATTACTATAAGCAACAACTGCCTCTTACTTAATGCATTTGCAACCCTATTAGATTTTCCACTTCTATGCTTCAACACAAACGTATAGCTCTGCAAGAACTCTACCCACTTCATATGCCTTTGATTCAATTTACCTTGGCTTTTTAGATACTATAATGCCTATTGATCAATATATAAAAAAAATTCCTTTGGAAATAAATAATGCCTCCATTTCTTTATGGCCTGAACTATGGCATAGAACTCTTGATCATAAATAGAATACTTCTTTTTCACTAAAATATGGAATAGGCTTACCTTCTTGGCTCAATACAACTCCAATAGCACTGCCACTAGCATCACAATCCACCTAGAATACCTTTCTAAAATCTAGAAGTGCCAAAATAGGTTGTTTTTTCACCTTCTTCTTTAGCAATTCAAAACTTCTCGTGTCTGCCACAATCCATTTGAGCTCTTTTCTATCCCCTCTTATTGTGTCAATTAGGGGTGCACATATGCCACTGAAATTCTTAATGAACTTCCTATAAAAACTAACCAGACCATGAAATGATCTCACCTCAGTAGCAATCCTTGGAGTAGGCCATTCCAAGATGGCTTTTACCTTCTCTGGATCCATTTTGAGACCTTTAGGTGATACAACAAACCCCAGGTAGAATAACTCTTTTTTAGCAAAAGTACACTTCTTTAGATTAATTAATAGTTTCTCTTCCCTTAACCTTTCAAGGACACTACGAATATGCAATAAATGTTCTTCCAAAGTCTTGCTGAAAATTAAAATATCATCCAAATAGACAATAACAAATTGTTCCAAGAACTTCTGAAGTACCTCATTCATAAACCGCATGAAGGTGCTTGGGGTGTTCGTCAATCCAAAGGGAATGACTAACCACTCATAAAGACCCTCCCTATTTTTTAAGGTATTTTTCCACTCATCTCCTTCTCTAATCTATATCTGGTGATAGCCACTCCTGAGATCTATCTTTGTGAAGTACTGAGCTCCACTTAGGTAGTCCATAAGATCATCCATTCTTGGAAAAGGAAACTGATATTTGATTGTTATCATATTTATAGCTCAAGAGTCTGTACACATTCTCCACTCTCCATCCTTCTTTACTGCTAGTACTGTAGGTACTACACATGCACTCAGGCTCTCTCGAATCAAACCCTTCTTCAATAGCTCCTAAACCTATCTGTTTAGCTCCTCAATTTTAGTAGGAGTCATCGTATGAGCCATCTTGTTAGGAAAACTAGCTCCAAGGATTAAGTCTATCTAATGACTAATTTTCCTTACTGGTGGTAGTCCTTCTAGAACATAATTAGAAATGAGATCTCCAAACTCACTTAATAAATTTGAAACTTCAAGTGGTATTTCACTACTACCTTCCTCATCTTTTCTAAGAATCAAAGCATAGCACATATGCTGATGTTTCATGCCATCTGAAAATTTTCTTCCATCAACAAGACAAATCCTAGCACTATTGCATACCTTTTCACCTTCCTTTACCATGGGCTTTAGTTTGTGGTGAACTCCATCCTTTGTTAAAGAGTATGTGTTTGCATAAACATCATGTACTACATGCCTGTCAAACTACCACGTTCTTCCCAACTATAGATGGCAGAGATCCATTGGAATAATATCACAGAGAACTTCATCATGGTAACTCCCAATTTTGAACTTCACTAAACATTGTTCACTTACCAAGACCTTATGATCATCCTTCACCCAAGTGATCTAATAGGGCTGGGGGTGTTTCTCCCTCTTGAGCTTTAGCTTAGAGACCATCTCCTCTAATACCAAGTTTTCAATGCTACCACCATCAATGATCACATCACAACATTTATTCTCACATTTGCACTTAGTATGAAATAGACTCCTCCTTTTTCCTAGTTCAATCTCCCCACTTAGTAGAACCCTTTCATTTACTAAAGTCTCTCCTCTTTCTGCATCCTCTGAATGTGATGACTGTGCATCCTCATCCACATGAGCAACCCTAGCTTGGCCCTTAGCTCTCCTATCTGTTCTTCCTTGTCATTGAGGGCATTCAAAGGCATGATGGCCTTGTTCATTGCAATGGAAATAGGTACCATAAAAACCTCCTCTTCCTAAACCTTTTCCACATCCTCTACCTCTTCCTCTTTGATCTCCAAAGTTTTGAGCATGGGAGTGGTTGAAATCCTCATTCCTCTGGTTCCTGCTAGTACCCACATCTTCATTTTTCCTTTGGGTCTCATTTCAACCTCCAGCCAACCTACCACTGCCCCTTCCTCCTTGACCATGCCCTCTTTGTCTCCCTTCAAACTTTTTATTTAGCTTCTCTTCAACTTGTAGGGAAAACTAGTATGCCTCTTCAATGCTGGTCATTCTTATCGGACTTAATTCATCCTAGATGCTAGGTCGTAACCCACTAATATAACAAGAAACCTTCTTCTTATTTGCTTTTGCATGCCCTGCTCTAATCAGAAGTTAGTAAAACTCCTCCATATATTCTTGGACTAATTTTCCTGCTTGCTTTAACCCATGCATCTTCTTAAACATATTGAGCTCATAGTCAACAGGAATGAACTACTTCTTTAGTTTGTCCACCATGCGATCCCACCTTGTGATCTTATCCTTTCCTCTTCTATTTCTCTCCAATTGAACCTCTTGCCACCAAATTTTGGCATGGCCTTTGCAAACTTCACCCTATCAAGATCCCTGATATCCTCATACTCAAAGTACTTTTCTAGTTCATTAATCCAGTCGATCAACTCATCTGGTTTCATATTTCTCGTAAATACACCCACATCAATTGTAGGTATTTTCCCAAACTTAGTAATGGCCCTAAAAAGACTCTCCTCTACCTAATTTAGAACTTCCCCTTCAACTTCCCCTTCTGGTCCAATTTCTTCTTCTTCATTATCATCCTCACTTTCGCCACCTATAGCAACATTTGTTCCTCTACGGAGCCCCTATGCAATGCTTGAACCTACCTTTGGAGAGCTCTAACCTCCTCAAAATTAATAGCTCTGGACCTTCCACCACACTCTCTTCATGAAGGCATCTTCTTAACTTAAACCCACAACCACACAGTCTTAGTGCAAACTGCCTCACAGTCGACGCTCTGTCTACACACTCTGGAAAACCTACTTTGATACCACTTGATGGGTACACTACCCAAGCATAGAATGGACACAATAGGAAAGGGAAAATTTTATTTACTATTAAAATATGCTAGTATACTTAGTACAGAGAAACAGACTCCAAAACATGCCCTATGGGCTTACAATAGCATAAATTTGGAGATAATTTCTTCTCCCAGTACCTTTTCTCAAACTCCACACCGAACTACCTTTTACAATGCCAGAAATGTCCTTAAATAGGCCTCAAAGGGTAAAGGACTAGGAATAAATTCTAGAAAGTGCTAGTTGGCATCCACTGATGAAATAGAAGACTCCAAAAGTCACATTAGAAGTCGGTAGAAAATTAGAAGAATCCAGAAATGGTAACCGAAATTCTGAGAGGCATAAATTTTGAACCGTAGCTTCAATTGACGAACTGTTTACATTTCCAAAAAGCTCTCAAAGTCTTCTATAGCCCTATGGACCAGATTTGATCATTGCCCATTTTTTGGCCCTATATGAGGTTATTTAATGCCCTAAACCTAACTTTGAAGCATTCTTAAGAGGTCTCCAAAAATCAAAAAACTGTGATAACTTTCAAACCGTGCAACCTTTTGACGTGATTCTTTTTTTGGAATATTTTTAATTAAAATTTTAATCCTCCCTCCAATTTATACCTTCTAATCCACCATAATTATGGCTCAATTACATAGTCCTATTTTTTAGCATTTACACATATCTCAAGGTGCTCAAATACTCTAACCTAGAACACTGATAGTGGAACTGTGAGAGTTGGAACCTTTATTTGACCCAAATGTGTATCCAAAATGAAAACACATGAAATAGAAACTAAGTCTAAGTACATTTTTTTTGGGTGACACGGGATTGCCCTTATATCTCTGGATGCTCCTACATCATCATAAGATATGGTCTACCTTGTAAAATTATTTAGAGACTATTAGGTGTCACCTTGTTAGAGGATTCTATACTTACAAGAAAGTAAATACTTTGTTAGAAGGTTTACATATATATGTTAAGACCACTATGCTAAGAGATTTACCCTGATTTAATTAATTGTAACTAATTCAGTACCTAATTCTCAGTTTTCTCTATAAGTTGGTCATGAGGCTATTGAAAATATAAGATGAGTACTTGAGAGGAGATGGGTGAATTAGTTACCACAAAAAGAAATCCTAGATCCCTTGGATGTCATTACAAATCGAAACTAAATTTGTTAAAACTAAAAATACTATTATAGCTTGATTAGCAGTAGATCACTTGACAAATAATAAGAATTTATGTTACTTGGAAATTATTGAAATAAATGCTTCTTAAAAAAATTAATTTTATTAATCACAATTAACTTAGTTGCAAAAACATAAATCAAATAACATGAACACATATGACACAAGGATTTAACATGAAAATCCAATTTGGGAAAAACCACCAATTGCAACTAGTTACTATTTTTCACTCATTTGAAGTGAGTCCTATTAGGAGTCAACCCTATTAAAGGTTACAAAACACAATGTTAGGTATGACCCTATTAGGAGAGGCCTTGTTTGATGTAGCAAAGGTCTAGAGTAACTAAGGCCAATTGGCACACTAAGCTACCTAAACCACCATGCGAGAGTTAACATGACAGAAGTAAACAAAAAAGAGAATAGCACCATAAAGAGAAAGAGAGAACAATATTATTTATTGATTCATGAAAATATCATCATACATACCTAGCTATATGACCTTCCAGGTTACAACCATTGCAAAGAAGAATACATCTTTCAAAGAAGAATAGATCTGTAGACTCAAATGTGAACTTCTAACTCCAAACTACTCTACCTAAGACTCTTCTACCAAATTATCTCTAAAAATATATTCAAGATCCCCTAATTATACCAATATAAGCCACAAGTAGGCCCAGAATGCTAAAATCTAAAATTAAATACTTGAAGAGCCACAAGTTGACCTGCACCAACAATTAAATGTCCAAAAATTGATGTCTGAGAAAAATCATGACATCTACTAGCTCTAATTTAATTACAACTTGTGCTTCATTCTATAGGTATTAATTTAGGTCCTCTAAAACCCCTTAAATTTGTAAAGGCTGATTCACCAAGGATAAATGTGCATCCATCCTAAAAGTAAAGTACCAAAAACTGTTGCGCAAAACTACTAGAAATTGATACTCTAGGAGAATTTCCATTTCTCCCAACTTAGGAGGACTTAGAACATGTTCCTTTGTCACAAGGAATTAATCTAGGGCTTCTTAAATCCTTGAAAGGAAAATCCTCTCATTAGTTACAAAAAATTAGTTACATGGTCTACAATAGGAACTCAGAAACCAAAAAACACAATTTCAACAAAACACAGTTTTAGCAGCAAGGTAAAAATGGGTCAAACTTCAACTCAATCCATCCAATATTTATGAAGTCATGATTAAATATTCTAAAATGTGTCTCCAACACATCCCTAATCATGAAAAGAATAACTCCATCAAATCCAATCTCAATGCTCCTGCATCAGACTCCCCAAGTAAATAGAAAAGTATGTCCCATACTTTGATGCCCAAAGAAAGATCTACAACCAAATTCATCTATACTAAAGGATTCCACTTCATCAAAGTCAATAGAAAAAATATTAAAATAAACCATCTATTCTTCATCCATTGAAAACTCAAAATCTCATCCAACCAATCAACATATGAACTCAAGTGAAAAACACAATGCTCCATCTGCAACTTATCATCAAAATCTATAACATAGGAATCCTCCACCAAATCAACAGAAAATGAATCCATATCAAGAACATGCAACAATACCCCTATATCATCCATAATCATAATAGTATATATATATTCATTCTTCCAGCAACATGCAAATCAGTAGCCTCATAAAAATCCACATTAGTAGTAACTTCCATGTGGTTTAGAATCGTAGCAGCAACATATAAGTTCAGATCCATATCAACAACAAAAAAATCATGCAAATCCACATTAATAACACATGTGAAACTCTCAACCCCATTATCAGCAAGTAAATCCATCTTCTTAGCAAAATCAACTTCCAAATCAACATCATTAATAACAGAATGAACATATAACTCCAAATTAGAAATGATGGCAATAAAAAAGTCCCCAGTCACATCCATTTCAATGTTAACATAATTTTGCATAATGACATCCAATTCCTTCCTTAGCAACATAAGTGAAACTCTCATCTTCAACAATCTCATTGCACACAATAATATGTTTTACAATTTCCATGTCAGATCTGTCCATCTACTCATGAAAACCAAAAGATACTTCCTCCATTTTAGAAAAATCATCATGTACTTCCATGATCTATCTTCTTCTCTTCATAATCTCTTTAACTGGCCAACAAGCCTTCTTTCTGATCCTCAAATGCAAACTCAAATCAGACTCTTCCAAATCATCAATCCTTTCATGTAAATCATCCCAAAAGGAATCATCATCATCAAGATGTCTTCCATGATTTTATACTAACTCAACAACTTCTACATCAGCTTCAAGTTTCCTCAACATTTCCAATAATTTTGGATCTGCATCTCTCCTTCCATGAACCATCTTTACACATACAAACAAAAATCAAATGGAAAGTCTTTTGCAAGTGTAGGCCAAATTCGTAGATCTACCACCCTAGAAAAAATAAGTAATTAGTTGGGACTTTTGAAATCAATACCCTTTTCTAATAAACTTTACCCAACCAAGGTCCTAGTACAAACTACCTCACACTTTTTTGATCTACTTGCACACTCAAGAATAGCTGAGCTCTAATACCAACTAATACAACACTAATCTAGATGTACTCAAAAATGAGGTGATCCACAAAAGTAGCAAAGAAACACACAGTGGAAAATGAACAAGACGAATGGGATTTTGATCTAGAGAGAGAATATTTCATATATTCAAATCAAGAAGTTTACATCCAACATGCCTAGTTGTACAGCCTTCTAGGTTACAACCATTACAAAGAAAAATACATCTTTCAAAGAAGAACATATCTCCATACTTAAATATGAACTTCTAACTCCAAGTAGATCCACTTAAGACTCCTCTACCCAATTATCTCTAAAACTCTACCCAAGATCCCCTAATTATGTCAATCTAAGCCACAACTCAACCCAAAATGCTAAAAACTAAAATTAAATACTTGAAGAGCCACCAGTCGGCTTGCAATAACAATTAAATGATCAAAAATTGATGTCTAAGAAAAATTAGAATATGTCCTAGCTATGATTGAATTAGAACTCATACTTAGAATAATAGGTAGTACTTCAAGTCCTCTTAAATTTTCAAAAGTTGATTCACCAAGGATAAGTCCACATCCATCCCAAAATTTAAGCATAGAAAATTGTTGCTCAGAACTACCATAAATTGATACTCTGGAAGAATTACCATATCTCCCAACTTATGAGAAATTATAACTTTATTCTTTTATAAAATAAAGTACTCTAGGCCATCATAAATTCCTAGAAATTTTACCCTCTCATTCATTGTGAAAAAATAGTTGGATGGTCTACAATAGGCACCTAGAAACTAGAAAACATTTTTTAGCAAAACACAGTTTCAATAGCAAGGTAAAAATGGCTCAAACTTCAACTCAATCCATCCAATCTTTACGCAATCATGAGGAAAGGTTCTCCAATGCATCTCCAACACACCCCTAACCAAGAAAATTAAAACTCCCCAAAATCCAAGCTTGATGCTCCTGCATCATTGCTAGAGGTCTTTAGACACTTCAATCTAGAAATGCCACCTTGTTACATGATTTGGAAAACAACTATTAAGCTAACTTTGTTAAAAGTTTTGATACACTGATACAATTTTTATAAAGTAACAATGATATGACCTAATTTTTAATGAAACTATATTGCTAAATTTATATCTCTATTCTAGCTTGAATACTTGATCCTCTTTAATTGGATAAAAAATTTCAGCTTAGTCAACTTAGGATACTCTACTATCCTTCCAATTCACTTCCTTGGTTTATATTTTTAATTCCATGCTTCTATCATTCAATCCCACAACTTGACCTTATATTTATATCTTTTCCCTAGTCAAGTCATCTTCAATACACTTACAAATATTCAATATTCATCCCTTAAGTTGTCTAGACTTAACAAATAAATTCATCAAACTAAATATGTTGATTCAATAAAATCCTTTGTGAGCCAACCCCGCTTGGTCAACACTAACTGAAAAAGACTTTCTTAAGACTTCCTTTATCAACCATGTGAATTTGGTTAATATTGTATCCTAAACTAAATTACTTTGGTAATTTTTTGAGCTCAGTTAGCATTGGTTTTGTGCCAACTTCTCTTTGGTGCCCAAGTGAACTTGATAGACACTATCTTCTTTAAAACTTACTTTGATGCCTAAGTAATCTCAACAGACACTGACTAGTAAAGACTTGAAATTTTGTGTAATATTAAATACAATATACAATTGAATAATTATTTTCAACAATCTCACCCTTTGGCATTGACGAGAACACAACATGTCATAATACAATGAAAGTTTAGAGTAAAATAATAGTATGGATAATATACTTAGTTTCATTATGATTCTCGTCCATGAGAACTCCCTCTATCACCAATATTTTATTACAATGGGTAATATATCAAACTCTCTCTCTTTGATATCAACTCAAGTTTATTCTCCCTCTTTCACATCTCTGACATATATAAAGAGTATCTCTAATATATCACAAAAATCTCCCTATTAGACATAAAATTTCTTTGATGTATGACATAAATCTCCCTCTTTGATATCTCATGCAAAAGATGACATTATCAATGGATTTCCCATGTACTTTATTATTAATTTATATGCAATCTTCCTTTTACAATACTGCATCAAGTTGATTAATTTTTAACATGCTTTTTGATGCATCACTAAAATTTTATTAGTGAGCTTTCAATAGGGGAATGACCCCTAGCTTACCTCTTAGATACAAGAATGCATCCTTAGGAAATGGCTTGGTGAATATATTTGCAATATATTATTTTGTATTCACATATTCTAATGTTGCCTCCTTGTCTTGCACTAATTCTCTTAAGAAATGAAAATTAATTGCAATGTGTTTTGTTCTTGTATGCATCACAAGATTCTTGGAAATGTTAATTGTACTAGTTTTATCACAAAAAACAACAACTGGATCCTTGATCTCCTCCTCCATACCTGTCAATAATTGTTTGAACCAATAAATATTTGAACAATTGAGTGTTGTAGAAACATATTTTTCTTTTTCTTTTTGATTGGGAGATATATTTTTTCTTCTTGCTTGTCCAAGATACTAGCCTCTTTCCAAGAAAGAATGCTCCACTACTAGTGCTATTTCTATCATTAATGATTCCTATCCAATCAACTTCAATAAATTATTTTAATTCAAAGCTGCCTCCTTTCTTATAGCACAAACTATAATCTTCCATACCCTTTAGATAACTCATGATTCTTTTGATTCCATCATATGATTTTCCTTTGGATTAGTAGAGAATCTTGTCATCATTCCAACTACTATTGCTATATTAGGCCTTGTATGGACCACATACTGAATTTTACTAATCATTGATCTGTATGTAGTCTAATCTACTTATTTTGAATCATCCTCTTAGAAAGCTTATGTCTAGTAGACATAGGTGTTCCAACTAGTCTAGAATCCTTTATTCCTAACTTCTTCAGTATCTCCTTGATGTACTTTGATTGAGTAATATAGATACCATCCTTGTTCTCTTGAATCTATAAGTCAACAAAGAATTTGATCTTTCCAAACATTGAAATCTAAAATTCCTTACTCATTTCCTCATAAAAGGATTTGAGAAAATCATTATTTCCAGTAAAAAATGTATCATCTACAAATATTTTTGCCAATACAATCTTCTTATCTAGTCCTTCTTTGATGTATAGGATGTTGTTATCATTAGTTCTTTGAAAAAAAATCTTCATGAGATAATTGTGTAACCTTTGATACCATGCTCTAGGGGCTTGTTTCAGACCATACAAAGCCTTTTGTAATCTAAAAATTATGTCCCCTTTGCTAGGATCAATGAAATCTTCTAGTTTCTTAATGTAGACTTCCTCTTCTAAGGTTCTATTCACGAATTTTGATTTCACATCCATCTGATATACTTTGAATCCTTTGTGTGTTGCATATGCAAGGAGTGTTTTAACACCTTCAAGTCTAGCAATAGGAGAAAATGTTTCTACATAGTCAATATCTTCCTCTTGAGCATAAACCTTACAAAATGGTCTTTCCTTATTTCTTGAAACTTCTCCATTCTCATTCAACTTATTTTTGAATACCCATTTTGTACCAATTACATTTTTATACTTGTCTCTAGTAACAAGAGTCCAAGTTTTCTTCCCTTCTATTTGACCAATTTTTTCATTCATTACTTCAATCCAACTTTCATTCTCCAGTGCATCTTTGATAGATTTAGGTTCAAATTTAATAAGCAGAAATGTACCTTTTATTTTTTTCCTTGTCATTGTATCAACTGACTGATCTCCAATGATTTTCTTGTGTGCATGATTCCTTCTAACTTGTCCAGTAGGTTGGGGCTCCTTCTTTCTAAAATCACTAGGTTCACCATAATCTTTTGAATCGTGCTTGGATCCCAATGTCTATGACTTGGATCCATTATATTATGACTTAGTTTCCACTTGTTGAAACTCGGGTCCATCTGACTATGACTCAAGCCCTTATGATGACTTTCTCAGGTTGAACTAGAGATTTTTGGGACTCAGGTAGTGAAGGTTGTTTATTTCCACTTGCTTGAACATTAGGTATAGTATCAAGCTCATAGTAAATAAAGTTTATGTAGTCTTCAAGTTCCTTACTACTTTTTTCTTTTCTCTTTTATGCAAACTCATCAATCTTTACATGTGTACTTTCTATAACTTTATGAGTAGATAGATTCAGATATTTATGTGCTTTATTTTTATTGGAATATCCCAAAAATATGCCTTCATCACTTTTCACATCAAATTTAACTTTTCCATGCTCCTTTAGAATATAACATTTACTACCAAATACTTTGAAGTAATACACATTAGATTTATAGCCATACCATAATTCAAATGGCATTTGCTTTGAATCCTTTATCAACTAAACTCAGTTCAAGGTATGAACTACAATCTTGATTACTTCCTTTTAGTATTTGATAGCAACATTCTTCTCTATCATCAGGGTCCTTACATAATCCATGATTGATATATTCATTATTTTAGAAATGCCATTCTACTGAGGTGTACTAGAAGCAAAGAATTTCCTTTTGATTCCTCTTTCATTGTAGAATTCATTAGAAAATAATTCTCCTCCTATGTTTGATCTCAAACATTTCAGTTTATTTCCTGTTTCTTTTTCCATTCTAGCCAAATATTATTTCAAATTTTGGAAAGCTTCTGATTTATCTTTTAGGTACATAACAATCATCATTCTTGAATAATCATCAAAAAATAAAATAAAGTATCCATATCCTATGTAGCCTTTTGTGCCAGTAGGTTCAAAAAGGTCTATATGAACTAGATCTAACACTTCTTCTATATGGTCATCTTTTCTTTTAAAACTTTTCTTTCCCATCTTGCCAATTTGACAATTCTTGCACATAGCCTATTGACATATTAGTCAAGTTTTTTATTAGTGACACACAATTATTTAGATTGTATATGATTACCTAGCTCATTGTAAAAAATTTAGTTGTTACTAAGTCTCATGGACAACTCTCAATGGTTACTAAGTAGATTCAGTTAGTGCAAATTCCAGCAGTATAAATTGTGCATTTTAGTTATTGCCAAGTTTATCAGTGGTTACCGAGCAATCTAGTCCTTACTGAGCTCATGGTTCATGTGATGTGAATTCAGTGCTAATTGAGCTACTCTATGATTTGGTCTATACCAAGCTCAAGGTGTTAGTGTTTATCGAGTATTTCCATGGTAAACAAGTGATTCAATATTTTTTAAGCTTCACAATATCTATCGAGTCACCAGTGTAGATTGAGTTCAAGACTACTTGAAAGTCATCAATATGGACTGAGCTTCTACATCTACTGAGTGGATGATGATGTCAAGCATTGACTATGGATGTCGAGTATCAAAACCTCATGGAGTCAGTTTGCAAAACCTGAGTACTTTCATATGGTCTGACTTTGTAATATTTGTGTTAACTTGTATTATGGATAATTTTATAATTATGAAATTTGGATTGGTATATATATGTAATGTATTGTACCATATCTATGTGAAATATATGAAATGTGAATGTATATGTGAAAGTGCAAGTTATACAATAGAAGACGAGTGAATTTTAAAGGCCATAACAACATAAGGAGTAGTGGAGAGATATTAATCACATAAAGGTGATTAATAAACAAAGGAATCTCATAAAATAAACCAAGTTGAAGATCAAAGATCTATCACTGCTTCATCCTAACAGGTGATCTAGTCAAAATTTTTTTAACAAGGTAGACCTAACAATCTTTCATAAATCTCTTTACTGAGTGCATACTTCATTGTATGTTTGTAAAATCCTCTCACAAGGTGGACCTAGCAATCTTTATTGCTCCTAATAGGACAAATCATTATAAGTGATCAATGTAAGCCTTAATTCGCCAACTTTATGCTATAGTACTAAAGTTTTTAGGTACCATCCCCACCCCAAGTTTACTTTCTATTTGGAATGTTTTTGGGTCACCAAATCTTTTTGTCAAAGTGTTATGAATGCTTTCATTTTTTTAGTTTCTCATGCATGCAATTAAATCAAATGTGATGAATTAATTGGTAATTAAATTATTAAAGTTTTAGAAGTTACAAATTCACCTCTCCCCTCTTAATAACTTAGCATAGTCCTAAGTATTTCCAAAAATTAGTGTCAAAGCATTGTGGTTCTCAGGAAAAGTTTAAACAAACTCGAGCAAAGATCAAGGTCATGGAGATATTAAGACTTGACAAAGCCATTAACAATGAAATGTTGGATTTGGAAATGGTCATTTCCCAACTCAAGAAAGAAAAAAAGAAACTCACTCAATTCATGAAAAGAAGAAAGGAACTTGCAAATTAAATGAATGATCTTCAATACATTAAAGAAAGAATTGAAGACTTTTATCCTTCAAGCAGCTCAAATGAATCAAATGATGCAATCAAGGAATTCCTAGAGAATAGTGGTTCACTACAAGAAGAAGTAAGGAAACTAAGAGAGCAAGAGATCCATTCACCAAGGCTGTCTGAAATCATGGAAGAGAAAAACAAAACAAAAGAAAAATTGGAAGGAAAAGACAATGAGATTCAACATCTATCTGTCCCATAGACTGACTTCATCAATTAGCTCTCCAATGAAAATGAAGTAATCTTGAACCTGAGATCTAAAAATGAAAGGATACAGAATGATTTGAAATTTTGAAAGGCAACTCAATGAAAGGATGATGAAATCCCAAGCAGACATGAATCAATTGAATGAGCATAATCTCTATAGATAAAAAGGGAAAGTAGGAGTTGGATACAAAGAAGAAGGTGAATCCTCTAAACAAGGTGCTCCAAAGAATCAAAGACCTACTTGCAATCACTATGGTAAGATAGGTCATACATCATTTGAATAAATGTTAGAGCAATGGGAAGGAGAAATTCAATGGAAAATGCTACAATTGCAATCAGCATGGTCATAGGGTTAATGAATGCAAAGAGAAACCAAAATTTGAGGGAAAATGTCACAAATGAAAGAAACATGGACACAAGGAATTAGAATGGAAAACCAAGACATTAAATCCTACAAAACAAATTGTGAAAGCAATATTTGGTTGGGACTACAATACCTAGTGTAGATGTCATTACTGTGGAGAATTTGGACACATTGGTATGAATTATGTTAAACATCATATGAAGAAAAGAGATGCCACCAAAAGATGTTTCATTTGTATAGAACTTGGTCATCTTGAAAAGAACTATATGAATAGTGGTAGAATTGAAGATGAGAAGAAGGAAAAAGTTGATAGCATCTGAAAGAAAATGAGACAAAAATGGATTCATATGCCTATCAAGGATACTAGTCTAAGCAATGATGGTCAAGTCACTCAAGAATTGGGTGACTCTACCATTTTAAATTTATTTCTCAAGGGAGAATTGGAACCAGGCTATAAAGATCACATCTAAAATTGTTATAGTTAAAAGGTGACAAAGATCCAAATCTGTATTCAAGATATAAATGGATCATAGAGTGATACAAGTACTGATTTTTACCAAGTAAGGATGGGTCATAGACTCTACCAAGCAAGCTTAGGAGTAATAAATACACCTATGGTTACTAAGTCATGAAGACTTTGCTGAGTGATCAATGCAGAGTAGTGGGTGATAGTCTATCAAGCATGATGTCAACATATCTACTTTCGTATTGAGCATTAATGGCAAAATTTTATCAAAAAGCATGGAATCAAATTTATTTCTTACCCTAAATTTTTGAGTGCTATTGCAAAGAGTGAATTTTAGTGCAATCAAAGAAATTTGAACAAATTTCTAGAGAAATTTTCTCAAGTACTCTCAATTTACCAAGTGAAAATGGCATCCACTAGCAGCAAGGTCAAGCAAGGATCTAATATGTTGGTTCATGGAGTTGAATAGAAGGTGCTAGATTTCAAACTCACTGCTATAATTTCTAAAACCCTAGATCCAAGAAGTGTGCAATCATGGATTTCGCCTAGGGTACTTCTTATCAATGACATTCTTACTCATTTCAAATGTGTTATTCAAGAAATTGGTACACTACAAATGGATGATGCCCTAATTCAGCTATGTATGAATGGAGTCTTAAAACCCAAGCATCAACATATTGAAACCAAAGGGTTGACTCATATCCCTCATATGCCCCATGAATTTCAAATCAAATGGATTAGGCTTATCCTTAGTTGAGTGCATAATGGTCAGCTATGGCTAGAACAACCAATTTTGATAACTAAGAAGATGATTCATCAAATCACTAGCCTCCCTATTCTAATCAAAGACAAAATGACAAAAACCCTAGGTCAGGCAGAGTTGGAGAAGAAAGCCCTAGTAGAATGGGATGGTAGAGGAATGAAATTTAGTAATGTCATTGATGCTAAATTGAAGTTTAGAATTCATATTATTGCACACAAGATATATAGTTCAAGCCAACTAAATAGTGTGTCATGGGAAGCCATAAATTTGGCATATAAGGTGGTTAAGAACAACCTATCATATTACCTTGTTGACCTATCGTTGAAGCATCTCAACAAAAACATGGAAAGCATAAGAACATCGAAGAATAATCCACGTAAGTTTGGTTCATTGTTAACCTGCATATTCTTTTAGGTATAGAATTTTTTCCCTTCTAAAAGCACTATAATCTAGAGAAGAGATGTGCCTATTCTCTACCAAATCAATGAATATATTACCAATATGGGTGAAAAATACAATAGTATCATGGACAACTACTTCAATGCATTCAAGGAGAAAATGAACAATAGGTTCAAAATTCTAAAGAAGTTAGTTGAAGACTATAAGGATGATGTATGATTCATGGTAGATAGTGACGAGGTATACATTCAGGTAGTAAGGCCAAGAATTGCATGGGTAAAACCTCTTGGTTGTGAGGTTAACAATGATGAGATAAAAGATATCATTGAAGCCCTTGTCAATGAACCAGTTGATCCTAAAGCCAATTACTTTGGAACATATGATGAAGCAAAGGCTAGGATTGAACTTGAGATAAGCTTCATTAGGAAATCAACAAAGGAAAGATAAGGATAGCAAAGCTAAAATCAAGTGTACCTCTATTGTTAACCAAAAGTAAAGGTGAGGATGAGCACGGTGAAGAAGCAGAGGATGAAGAAGAATTTGACAAAGAAGAACCAAAAAAGAAGAAATGCAAAGTGATTATCACCAAGCCATCTAAACCATCCATTGTTGTATTTTCTCGAAGGTTAATGAAGAAGGCTAGAAAAGAAGAAGGAGATATCATATTCAATAGACCTCCACCCTCTTTCCAAGATAGGTTGAAGGAATTAAAAGTTGGAGCTCGTATAAAAAATTTCAAGGCTTTGAAATATGAAACCAGAACAGATGAAGAAAATAAGAAAATAGTAGATCTGGTCATGGACAAGATGGGACAATGGAAGTACTCCCTTGACTAGCTTGCTTCTCAGATTCCTAGTGTATTAATGGAAAAAATCAAGCCAAGATGGGAAAATTCCATGAAAATAGTCAAAGATATATATGCAAACCTTAAGATAGTTACTACAGAGCATATTAAATGCAGAGGTGAAAGAGTCTGTAAAGAAGAGTGAAGCAAAAATGACTCTTAAATTAAATACTTATCTAATTTTGATGAGTGCTATTGAGTATGTTGCACAAAATGCAAAAAATACTTGGAAAAATATCTATCATCTTGACAAACCAAGTGAATTTCCAATTGAAGTAAAGGATGATGATGATAATGATGATGCTGACAAGGATGAAGAGCATGATGAAGGATCAACTCATTTCTTTACAATTGATTATGTAGAATACAAGGAGCAAGAAGCTATAAAGGAAGAAAAGCAAGATGATGAGGAGACTAACCTAGTCAAGATAGCTATAGCATTCATTTCCTCACTTCCTTACTCCCTCAACAAACCATTGACTACATCAAGTATGGAGATAGCTTTAGCAAGTTTGATTGTGACTACTAGTGCCACTTCAAATGTCCAATCACTCTCTATCCCTACTCAACTCAGCACATCATTGATAGAAGTAATATCTACTTCATCTACCAAGCTATAGACTCCTTCCTCATCAACCAAGTTGGCATCATTAACTATGGATATGATGGCTACTTCAATCACGAGCACATCAGTCGTAAGTACACTAGTTTTGAGTACTACAGTTTTGGGTTCTACAATTTTGGCTTCACCAATTTTGGATTCATCAAGTATTTCTATAAGTATTCCCTCAGTTAGTACAGTATCAATTTTTACTGCAAGTCCAAGTATGTCTACTATTATTTCCATTCTAGATACTAAAGCAATACGTGTAAGGATGGTTGATCCTAAGGTTCAATCGAGCACAATTTTTTTGGGGAAAGGAAACGAGATAGAAGAAGATATTGATTTAAATGAGGAAATAGTAATTTCCAATTAGGATATTTACAAGCTTACTCCAGACCAAATGTAGATATTTGGTGAACTCCTTCAAAAAAAGGCTAAGAGAGGAGCAAGATATAGAGTATAGAATATTTGAAGATGCTAAGAACATTTTGGCAGAGGCCATAGGAATTGAAATTGATTCCTCTCAACCTATTCTGAATCAACTAGTAGAAGTAGTCCAAAAATTCAATGAAGACACTGATGGACAAGATAAGCTAGTGGAGAAGTCTAAAAAGAAATTTGTTAATGATGTGCTTGAGCACATTGTTCAAAAAAACACCATTCATCAAGCAGAACTTTCTATAATTTTGGGTAATTTAGAAGCATCGTGTTCAAATGTGTCATCACTTTTTGGGAAACTATGTAATGTTTCTGAGTTTTCAAAGGAAATAAAGGACAAATTGTCCAAACTAGACGAGGATCTAAAAGCTAGTGCTCAACACCTACAACTTGACCATAGTTCAAGCTTTGCACACTTCAAGAAAATTATATTTTTGTCAAATATGCAAGTTGAATTGCTAAGGGAAGAAGAAAGGATAAGATTAACGTTGAAAATATGGTCCTTCAGAACATGGATGCAATGCAATAACATATTATACATTCTAAAACTCTAATCCATGATAATGAATTCTCTATTGTAGACCATATGATAGAACTATCAATAGAGGTACAAATTGCACTTCACACATGCAAGGTTCTACAAGAGAATCGGGATAAAACCTTGGCAATCATTCTCAAGGTACATTATGAATTCTTATCTCATTTTGGTGTTTCTATGTAAATAAATAGAATAAATCTTTGGCATTACTATCAAAAAGAGGGAGAAAGACATATGCTATGAGGAGAAGACAGTATGGGGAAGAAACATGCAGTATGGGGGAGATAAGAAATGTTTTATACAGAAAGAAGATGTATAATATACTATATATAC
Organism: Cupressus sempervirens; assembly: GCA_028749045.1. Lineage (NCBI taxonomy): Eukaryota > Viridiplantae > Streptophyta > Pinopsida > Cupressales > Cupressaceae > Cupressus > Cupressus sempervirens. Next base: position 273,084,126 of record CM053787.1, on the reverse strand, counting down.
CTTACAAAATCAATTTTGAAAAATCTCAAAAATAGTATACTCTACCGAGCCAGTATCACACTGTGATGGATATATGGTATTCAGTTCTAGCTGATAAATGTTTTTGTCACTAATGGTAAAGGGGGAGATTGTTGACATATCTATCAAGTTTTTTATTAGTGACACACACTTATTTAGATTGTATATGGTTATTGAGCTCATTGTATAGTGTTTAGTTGTTACTAAGTTTATCAATGGTTACCAAGCAGTTTAGTGCTTATCGAGCTCACAGTTCATGTAATATGAATCCAATGCTAATCGAGCTACTCTATGATTTATTCTATACCAACCTCAAGGTGATAGTTCTTACCAAGTATTTCCATGGTAAACAAGTGATTCAATATTTGTCAAGTTTTGCAATATCTATCGAGTCACTAGTGCAAATAGAATTCAAGACTACTTGAAAGTGATCAGTGTGGACTAAGCTTCTCCATCTATTGAGTGCATGATGATGCCAAGCATTTATGAGGATGCCTAGTATCAAAACCTCACTGAGTTATTCTTTGAAACCTAAGTATCTTCATATGGGCCAACTTTGTAATATTTGTGTTAACTTATATTATGGCCAACTTTGTAATTATGTAATTTGGATTGGTATATATATGTAATGTATTGTACTATATTCATGTGAAATATATGAAATGTGAATGTGTATACAAAAGTGCAAGTTATATAGCAGAAAAAGAGAAAATTGTAAAGGTCGTAACAACATAAGGAGTAGTAGAGACATATCATGTTGGTTTTATAATGGTTTTGACAATTAAGTGTCAACACACTTAACCAATTTTCATATAGAAGCTGAATACACTACATATGCTGACCCATAGTATGTGCTGAGCTAGAATTCTAATAGGTGCTAAGTGACTTTAGGTGTCGAGCATGACATAGGTGCCGAGTGACTTTAGGTGCTGAGTGAATCATATGAACGGAGTGATATATAGGTGCCAAGTGATACTTGATGCTAAGAAACCTAGAATATAATAGGTGTCGAGCAAACTAGAATCATATATGTGCCAAGCACCAGTAATCCAGTATGTGTCGAGTAACATAGAATCAACATATGAGTTTTTGCCTTCACAAACTCATATGTAAACTATTTTTTTGAGCTGACATAGAAAGATCTTGAAGGATATTAAGGATAAGAATGAATCTTTTATATTTCCTATACAATTAGCATGTAGCCAATAAGAAAAATGGAGAAGGCATGCAACAAATAAGAAAAGTGTAAGGAATGAGTGGGAATTAAAGATTCAATATGGATCATAGATCCATACCTAAACTTAAGTCTTCAAAATCCTTAAAAGGAGGAAAAAATCCCATTGTATGTGTAGGATGAATGAAGTGTATGGGTAAACTATAGAAAAATTTAGAGGGAACTGTGAAAAGACTTAGAGGAATAGAGGAGTATTGTAGTATTCAGTTGATTATAATAGAGCAAGGGAATTGAATAGATATTAGATCATCAAGATTAGAGAGTGCAGATCAAGTGCTTGAATTTAGCAATCAAGGATTGTAAGCTATCAAGTGTATTTTTCTAATACTCTCTAGCAACTGTATTAGAAGGAAAGTCCTATGTTAATAGGTTAGCTTAATAGCTAGGTTGTAGATCCTTTGAAGAGGTGATAAAATCCTTTAACAGGGTGGCACTTCATGTAAAGTGTTTATAAATCCTTTAAATAGGCCACTATTGATACAATGTAAAGCCTTTAACAAGGTAGGCCTTTAACAGAGTAGACCATCAGAAGTGGTCAAACATTATTGATGCAATGATTTTGTGGGTATCATCCCCACTCCAGTTTTACATTCTCATTTTGGAGGGTTTTTGGGTTACCAAATTTGGTGTTATGTGTTGTAATGCATGTGTTTACTTTATGGTTGTTTGATATGTTTAAATGCATGAAGTTTATTTTCAAATAAAAGTTTTTAAGCTTAAAAGTGTGATACTTCTGATTCACCCCCCCTCTCAAAAGTATTCTTCCCATTTGATTATTCCAAAAATTGGTATCAGAGCAAGGTTCTCATAGGGAGAAGCCTAACAACTTAGAGAAAAAATCTGAAGATGGAAGTATTTAAACTTGGGAAGATCATAGATAATCAATTGATTGATGTGCACCACACTCTATACAACTAGGAGGAAGCTAGAGAAGAATTGAGAAAATTCTTTGAAAAGAGGGAAGGATATAGTCATAGCTGAAAATGATACACCCATAGCTGAAAATGATACATAGTAAAAGGAGATTGATACCACAAAAGTATTTGCCAATGGAGATACTTAAGAGTTTGATGCAGCAATAGTAGAATTGATGGAGAAGAGTAGAGCTCAAGCAGAAGAAATTAGAATACTCAAGCTTGAACAAGAATCACAAGCCATAATACTTTGTGAGGTAACTGAATAGAAAAAAAGAGCCATTGACGAAAAGGCTATAATTTAGGATGACAAGAGAAATATTACCAATAGACTAGAGGAAAAGATAATTAAGTTTGAAAGAATTTCCAACATGTAGCTAGACACCTTAAGTCAAATGATGAATGCACATCATGAGCTAAATATGAAGGATATTGAGATCTCCACTCTAAAATTGTGAAATAAACAATTGTAGAATGAATTGAAAAGGGAGAAGGAGATAGTAGAGAGCTTTAACAAATCAAGTGAAGCAATGAAGCACTTTGAACAATTGCTGAAGTCACCAAGATCCAGCAATGACACTTCAAGACTTGGTTACACTAGCACTAAACAAGGAGAGTCTTCCAAGACTGTAGAAGAAAGGAGCAACAAAGGTAAGAACACTGAACCCACTTGTCATTTATGTGGTAAAAAGGGACATACTTCTAATTTATGTAGGAGTAAAAATTCCTATTAGCATAATAAGCCTAAGAATGCAAGATATTGTCATAAGTGCAAGAAGTAAGGACATCAAGCACATAAATGCAGGACTAGGACTATTAGTACACCAAAATTTGAAGGTCACTGCTACAATTGAAAGAAGTATGGACATAGAGCTTTTGAGTGTAGATCAAAGCCTCTGTGGACATCAAATCAGGCAACAAGAGAAGGTAACTATGGTCATCACTACAATTGGGACTATAACACTAGGTATAACTATCATTACTATCAGAAGTATGGACACATTCATGAAAACTACATAAGGACACATTTTAGAGGGAACTGTAGCAGATGGTTAAGTCAAACAACATATTTTAGTTGCTTGAAGACTAGTCATATCAATAAGAATTATCCAACAAAGACAAAGGCACCCAAGTCAGAAGTCAACAAAGGAAAAGAAAAGGTAGATGTTGAACACATCAGAGGACAAATCAATAGGACTTGGAAAAAGAAAGATGAGTGTACCTCATCAAATGAAGGGATCACTTCACCTAATAGGTCAAGTGGTCACATTTTATCTAACTAAGCATGGATAGGTGTATGGGATTGATATACAAAGCTACATCATACATCAGTCCCAAGACAAACAAGCACTGCTAAGAAGAAAACAACATGAGAAACGATGCTAAATTAAATCCTTATAATTTTTGCAAGTATTACTAAGCTATCCTTAGATGTTGAGTAAATGTTAGTGCATGCCGAGTAGTTAATTGTGACTGAGTTGATAGTTGATGCCAAGTTGAGGAATTTCAATGGAAGCCAAGTGAAGAGTAAATCTAGTTGAAGCTGAGTGATGGAAAACCAATGGAAGCTGAGTTATGTTGAAATCTTCAAGAGTCGAGTGTACAACTATATACACACTAAGCATTTAATGCTATATTTTGAGGGCGTGAGGTCAATTTTTTAATCATTTCTCATCATTTCGAACACAGAGCAAGAATGAGAAGAGTGCAAAAGTGATTGAAAAATAATATTGAAGCCTTTTGCATGGATTTCAACATGGATCAAGCACAAATTTCATCGATCTAAGGTATTCTTCAAGTACTGAGTTACGCAGTCATAAAGTTTTATATCTTTTGAAATCGTAGATTTACAAAATGGCATCCAATTATAAAAACCATAAGGAAAAGGAAGGTTTTGAGGTTCAATTGGTTAGTAATGAGGTTAAACAACCAGAGTTTAGGACAATACTAGAATTTGCTTATAAAAATGGCCCTGTCGATGCATTATCCATGATTCCAACCAACATCATAACGGTGCAGGATGTGAGGAAGTGTTACAATTGCAAGAGGAGACCTTGAGATTTTTCAAGCATACAATAAACTGTGTGAAAATTAAGTGCTTAAAGAAGAATTTCAAATAGTTGAGAAAAAGGGTTTAACCCATGCCCTAGTTTTGCCCACAGTTTTTAAAATTGAATGGATGAGAATTGTTCTAAGCAGAATACACAATGGTTTTTTGTGGCTGGAAGGAGGACCTATCAAAATTAAAAAGAGGATAGTGCATAGGGTTATAGGTTTTCCAACCCTAGATTGGCACAAGACCCTATGTAGTGATTCAAAGGAAGCTATTGAAAAGAACACAGAGGCTAAATGGAAAAAGAGGGGCATGACCATTGACACAATCATAGATCCCCTTCTAGACTTTGTTGTAAGAATCATATCTCATAATTTTTCTCAATCTAGAAAATTGAATAATGTTCCATGTATTTTTGTGGATGTGACATATAAACTTGTCAAGAAATATCATACATATGATCTAGCAGAATTATTGTTACAACAAATTATGGAGAATCTAGGAGCAATCAAAAGATCTAAAGGTGCTCAATGTAAGTTTGAATCAATTCTTGTTTTCATATTTTTCTATGTTTTGGAAGAGTTTCCCTCTTTTGGAAAAGTTAAATGGAAATTAGATAAGTCAGCCATTACTCAAATTAATGAGTATATTGAGAAAATGGGAGACAAATTTTACTCTCTTATGACTAGTTATTTTGAGGATTTCAAGAAATCCATAAAAAAAAGACTAAGGATACCAGTTTCCCTAGTGTAACAACACATCAATGATATTTTCTTCTTAGTTCATATTGATTACACTTATATCCAAGTAGTAGTCCCAGGGGTTAGATGGCTAAGACCATTAGGATATGAGATCAACATTGATGAAGCATCAATAGCAATCATAGCATTGCTTGTAGAGTAGATTGATAAGGAGGCACCTCATTTTGGGACATATGATGTTGTGTGTTCCAAGGTAGATATGGAGCTAAAAACTGCTTCCACCTTAAAGAAGAAAGATAAACTGGTGAGGAAACTAAAGAAGAAATTTGGTGAAAGTATTGAAGGGGTAGTTAAGGAAGAAGAAGAAGAAGATGAGAGTGAAAAAGATGAATAGGGGCAAGGCCCATTCGAATTGACACAAGGCTTAGGTGAAGATAAAGAAAAGGAAGAAGGTGCAGAGGAAGAAGAAGCCAAGAAAGCACCAACTCAAGATGAACTCAAGAAAAGAAAAGCTAAAACTCAATCGATAGCCCAACCCAAAGCCAAGAAGGTTGTCAAGACAAACCAACACAAGACAACACTAGTGACAGGAGCCACTACAAGGGCCTCAACTCAGAAGGCCAAGAAGAAAGTGAAAGAGAAGAAGAAGGCTACTGAGTAGACTGGTCAAGTGCAAAAGAAACCAAGAAGAAAATATGTTGCACAACTAGAATTTGATAATGAGGAAAGAACACAATCAGAGGACATCAACAAGTTTAGAATGGTAAATCATCTTCTAGGTCACATATTGATAAAATTTATGAAAATGTTAAGAATGCACACTTCTTTGATTTGAAAAGTATTAATTTTAGTAAATTAAGTAGAGAAGATTAGAATAAGATAGAAGAATTAGTATATGCCATGGTGGCAAAATTCAAGAACACACCTCTTGAATTAGATAATACTATGCCGAAGAATTTTTATGAAATTATTGAAAATAAGTGGCATTATTTCTTGAAGATGGAAAAATAAATAAGAGAATCCACATTGGCAGAAGTGATGCCAGAATTGACTAGAGGTCAAATTGCTAAGTCTAACAAGAAACATGGGGCCAAGTTTGCACCAAAGTATAGAGCCTTTAGCATTTTACAAAATAAAATTGAAGAAGTAGTCAATAAGTCCACAAGATTGTGGAAATATATATATAACCTAACAAATGACAAGGATGGAGAAGAAGAGGAGAATACATAAGCAAATAAGGTTGAGGCTAGTGAGAAGGAGAAAGAAGAGAAAGGAGAAGAAGAGAAGAAAGAGGAAGAGGAGAAAGAAAAAGGTGAAGAGGAGGAGACAGTGAAACAAGATGAAATGAAAACAACTGATGAGCAACAAATAGATCAAAGTGTGCAAGAAACACAATTTCAATGCCCTAGCCCTCCTCATGTCATCACCACATTTGCAGATACTATAATTGTAAAGGATGTTACTGACAAATCTTGTCAGAACATCAATCCTTTAACTACAAAGGATCTCAAGAAGATCCTTCGGCAATCAACACTACAAGTACAATTATGCACAAATCTAGTATTGGTGAGTGTGGATGAGTTACAAAATGTAGTAGCTAATCTAATTAGAGACAAGGTGAATCCACAAGAACCACCTTTTACAAACTCTACAGCTACAAGAATTCAACTTCTCATGCCTCCAACAATTGAAATAATTGATACCATACAATAGAAGCCAAATGTAGAAGTAAAGAAAGATATATTGATAGAGAAAATAGGATAGATTGCTACACTTGATCCTATAGTATAGACAATAGGTATACAACAAATAGTTGTTCAGGTGAGATTATATGAAGAAAATGACACATCAAAAGAGGAGGAGTAGACGATAATACAAACATTGGTAGAAGTCCTTCAAAAGTCAAGCACCAATGCAATACCATTGCAAATATTTGTACCAGGCTTGAGCTCACCAAAAGTGATGAGGGTACTTCACTATGGAGACCTTGAGTTAGATGAAGAGATAGTCATACCTATTTATGACTCAAAAACAATAAGCATCAAGAAAATTACCAAAATGCAAGATGCATTGAATATGATAAAGAGACAAGAAATACTTAGAAAAGAGTATAAACAAAAGCAAGCATTACTTGAGATCAAGGACATCTTTTTGGATGCCTTCAGCTTGTAGTCACTTGATGAGACCGAGCCAATAATGGAACAATTATCAAAAATTGTAGAATAGGTGACAAATGAAGACCAAGGAACCAATCTAAAACTTATGGAATGGTTTTATAAGAAATTCCAATGCAAAGTAAATAAAAAAATAGCTAGTGAAATAGCACTATCCCAAGTTGAATTGGCAAACAAAATTGACAAAGTGAAAAAGGTACTTGACAATGTATTCTCATTGTACAAAAAGTTGTGTGATTTTTCATACTTCACATAGGAGACAAGCCAAAGAATCCTGAGTTTGGAAAGAAATTTAAAGATTTCTAGCAATCAACTACCAAAAGATCTAGCTCAGAGTGAGAAACATTTTTCTTAAACCCTTCAAACATAGAAGGAATTGGCTATGTTGATTGCAGAGGAGGCAAACATTAAGGCCAAATTGATGCAAATATAATCTTCCATAACCCTACATTTGGAAGTACTCCATAAAGAATAAGCCTATTCAGAGACTATTTTAAAGAAAGATCTTAATCTTTCTACTATGGAAGAACTTTTACATCTTGCTACAAAGACTACCATCTAGAAAAAGTTATTGTAAATTGCTTTCACAAATTGGGATGTAACTCTTAAGATGATTATGGAGGTAAATAGTACATTTTTGGTGAAATATGGTCTTAACACTTAGGACCCTTTGACATTAGTGTCAAAAAGGGGGGTACATAATAAAGCATGAGATATGAAATTAATAACTAAGGGGAAAAAATACTAAGTAATTAAATTCTTTCATTCTTTTGAAGAATAAAGGGGAGATATGAAATAAAGGGGAGACATATAAAAGGGGGAGATATGAATAAAAATTTCCAAGTGTAGAACAAGTGAAAATAGAACAGACAGAATAGGTTAGAAAGAAAGCACATGAAATAGAAACAAGGCAAAGGAAAAGAGTATCAGACACATCAAAATGAGACAAATTTAGCACAATAATTTTTGTTATAGGAACAGAAGTGGCACATCAGCTCTAGGGGAGTTATAATAATTTTGAGGTATATTGTTCTTTACAAAATTTTGAACAAGTTTTTGAAATTTTGTACATATGCCAAACAGATTGGATAATGTACTCATAAGACCAAGTATAATGCTTAGTTAATTTTTTTTGACACTCATGTCAAAGGGGGAGATTGTTGGTCTCAGAATGGTTTGGACAATTGAGCATCAACACACTTAACCAATTTTCATATAGAAGCTGTGTACACTATATATGTTGAGCCATAGTATGTACCAAGCCAACATTCCAATAGGTGCCAAGTGACTTTAGGTGCCAAGCATGATATAGGTGTCGAGTGACTTCAGGTACCAAGTGAACCATATGAGCTGAGTGATATGTAGGTGCCGAGTCACCATTGATGTTGAGCAAGCCAGAATGCAATAGGTGTCGAGAGAACTAGAATCATGTATGTGCTGAGCACTAGTAATCTAGTATGTTTTGAGTAACAAATAATCAACATGAGTTCGTGCCTTCACAAACTCAGATGTAAACCATTTTTTTGAGCCAACATACAAGGATCTTGAAGGATGTTAAGGATAAGAATGAATATTTTATATTTCTTATGCAATCAACATGTAACCAATAAGAAAAATGGAGAGAAGGCATGCAACCAATAAGAAAAGTGCAAGGAATGAGTGGGAATTAAAGATTCAATATGGATTGTAGATCTATACCTAAACCTAAGTCTTCAAAATCCTTAAAAGGAGGATAAAATTCCATTGTATGTGTAGGATGAATGAAGTGTATGGGTAAACTATAGAAAAATTCAGAGGGAAGTGTGAGAATACTTAGAGGAACAGAGCATCATTGTAGTATTCAGTTGATCAGAACATAGCAAAGGGCATCGAATAGATATTAGATATCAGAGGAACAAAATTAGAGAGAGCAGATCAAGTGCCTAAATTCAGCAATTAAGGATTGTAAGCTATCAGGTTTATTAGTCTAATACTCTCTTGTGATTGTATTAGAAGGAAAATCCTATGTTGATAGGTTAGCTTAACAGCTAGGTTGTAGATCCTTTGAAGGGGTGATAAAATCCTTTAATATGGTGACACTTAATGTAAAGTGTTCATAAATCCTTTAAACAAGTCACTATTGATACAATGTAAAGCCTTTAACAAGGTAGACCATCAAAAGTGGTCAAACATTATTGCTGTAGTGATTTTGTGGGTATCATCCCCACCCCAGTTTTACCTTCTCATTTTGGAGGGTTTTTGAGTTACCAAATTTTTTGTTATGTGTTGTGATGCATGTGTTTACTTTATGGTTTTTTGATATGTTTACATGCATGAACTTTATTTTTTAGATAAAAATTTTTAAGGTTAAAAGTGTGATATGTTTAATTCACCCACCCCCCCCCCCCCTCACACACTTCTCAGAAGTATTCTTCCCATTTGATTATTCCAACATATCAATCATAGAAAGGTGATTAGTACACAAAGGAATCTCATTCAGTAAACCAAGTTGTAGATCAGAGATCTACCACTGCTTCATCCTAATAGGTGATCTAGTCAAAATCCTTTAACAAGGTAGACCTAATAGTCTTTCATAAATATCTATACTGAGTGCATACTTTATTATATGTTTGTAAAATCCTCTCACAAGGTGGACCTAGCAGTCCTTATTGCTCCTAATAGGGAAGATCATCAAAAGTGATAAATGTAAGCCTTAACGAACCAACTTTATGTTGCAATACTAAAGTTTGTGGGTATCATCCCCACCTGAGTTTTACTTTCTATTTGGAAGGTTTCTGGGTCACCAAATATTTGTGTCAAAGTGTTATGAATGCTTTAATGTTTTCAATTTCTCATGCATGTAATTAGATTAGATGTGATGAATTAATTGGTAATTAAATTATTGAAGTTTTGCAAGTTGCTAATTTACCCCTCCCCTCTCAGTAACTTGGCATAGTCTTGAATATCTCCAACATACCCATGTCATATTTCTTGAGTCTTGAAATGCCTCTCACTCTTCTAGTTTTTCTTATCTTGACCAAATTATCAAAGTTCACATGAGATAACCTCTTATGCCATAACCATCTTTCTTCTACTTGAGAAATGAGACATGAACTTCTATTAAGACCTAGGTAAAATAGATTACCTTTTGTTTGATTGCCAATCCCAAATAGATTTCTTTTCCCATCTAGAAGATTCTCCTTTCCTTTCACAAATTCTATCTTCAATCCAATGTTATTCAATTAAGACACACTAAGTACATTATGTTATAGTCCTTTAACCCAATAAGCATTGTCACATCTGAGATCATTGGTTAGTGAAATATGACCTTTACCTTTCACATGACATGGTTCATCATTGCCAAATCTAACACTTCCATCATCATAGTGCAACAAGTTCTCAAATTTAGATTTGTCACTAGTCATATGGTGAGAACAACCACTATCAATATTCCATGTATCATTCTTACTAAAATGTCCAATAAGTGCCATCTAGTCAATCTCATCATCTAATTCATCCTTAACAACCATAATCTTTTGCAATGTACCAAGATTTTTGATCTCAATTTGGTTTTGACAATTGAGTGTCAACACACTTGATACATTTACTAAGTTTATGCTAGACTAGTAATGTATGCTGAGTATAATATGTAAATATAGACCATGCCTAGTTGTAATGAGTGTTGAGTCAGTCATGTGTTGAGTCACTTAAATGCTGAGTAGGTAGACCATGTTGAGTGATTCCGTTGCTAAAAAAGATAGTTGATGCTAAGTAGTTTAGGAGTCAATCTAGAAATAGTATGTGTCGAGCATCAGTAACTACAAGTGCCTAGTAACACAGATTGGACATAGTTTTTTGTGCTGGCACAAATAACTATGTAGACCATTTATATGCCTACTTATGGATAGATCTCAATATTTTAGAAGATAAGGATGAATCTATTTGTATTCCCCATGTATTTACATGCAAGCAATTAGAAAATAGGAAGAGTTAAGCAGAAAAAGTAGATGAATCTCAGCCATAGATTCATACCTAACCCTAAGCCACTAAAGTATTTATAAGGAAGAAAAAGGTCCAAACGTTTTAATGAACAAAAAGGAGAAGATAAAAAGAGTGATAAAGTGAATTGTTAAGTAAGCATTGGAGGTGTTTTAGTATTGTGAAATAATTGTAGAATTAGTTTACAGAATAGAGAATAGAAGACACAACATTGTTATACAAAATAAAAAGGGATCAAGAAGGATATTGTAAAAATTGTGATATGAAATTAGTAAGTAAAGTTGTAAGTTAAATTAGATCAAGCTCTACTATTACTCTCTTACAATTGTATCAATTAGGATAAAATCCTTTGGACTAAGGTTGACTTAATAGTCATTAGTAGATCCTTTAACAAGGCGACATTCCAAGCAAATGTTCTAAAAGTCATTTAACTAGGCACACTTCTAACAGGGTGTTAAAATCCTCTAACAATGTGGGACTTAATAGTCTTTGTAAGCCTTTAACAAGGTAGGCCTTTCATAGGGCAGACCATGGTTCAAGGTCAAACTTTGTAACCTTAATCAGCTACACTTTATTGCTACAGTAAAGATTTGTGGGTGTCATCCCCACCCTAGTTTTACCTTCTCATTTGGAGGGTTTTTGGGATTCATATCTAGTGTCAAGTGTTTATATGTGATTAGATATTTTGGATGCATTTACTTTACATGTTATTTCAATATGTTAATGCATGTGAACTTTGAATGGTAAAAGTTTTATTGGTTGAAGTTTGAACTTCTGAGTCACCCCCACCTCCCCACCTCAAAAGTTTATCTTTCCATTTGTAATTCCAAAAATTGGTATCAGAGCTTAGTTCTCAGAAGGAGAAGCTTTACAACTTAGAGAAAATATCCTAATATGGAAGTCTAGAAACTTGGAAAGATCATTGAGAACCAAGGAATAGAGATACAATCATTCTACATTCACTAGACAAGGCCATAAAGGAATTAAGGAAATCCTTAAAGAGAAGGAAAGAGATAGCCATTGCAGAGAATGGCACACAATACAAAGATATTGACACCACCAAGCTATTTAAAAATGGAGACTCCAATGAATTTGATGCAACAATTGCAGATTCAATGGAAAAAAAAGAGTACAAGTTGAGGAGATCAGAAATCTCAAGGTTGAGCAGGAATCTCAAGCCATGATGCTATGTGAAGTAATTGAACAAAAGAAGAGAATTTTTGAAGATAAGGCCATGATTGAAGAAGACAAGAGAAATCTATCAAATAAACTAGAAGAAAAGTCAATAGAGCTTCCTAGAATCTCCAACATGCAATTGGACACATTAAATTAGATGATAGATACTCTTCACGAGTTAAATGTAAAAGACATTGACATATCTACATTAAAGTTGCAGAATGAACAACTGCAAAATGATCTAAGAAAAGAAAGAGAGACCACTGAAAGCTTCAACAAGCCCAATAAAGCCATTAAGTACTTTGAGAAACTACCAAAAACTCCAAGATTCAATAATGATACAATAGGACTAGGTTACACAAGCACTAGAGAACAAGAATCATCCAAAGCTGCTAAAGAAAGAAATATTAAAGGTAAGAACTCAAAGCCCACTTGTCATTTTTGTAGTAAGAAAGGACATACTACTAATGTGTACAGGAGCAAGAATGCAAATCAACATGTCAAACCTAATAACATGACTCATTGTCACAATTGAAAAAAAACAAGGACATCAAGCACATGAATGTAGAACCAAAATGATGCGTTTATCAAAATTTGAAGGTTACTACTATTATTGTCAAAAATATGGACATAGAGCCTTTGAATGAAAATCCAAATCCGTATGGTCACCAAATAACAAAACCAAAGTAAGGAACTATGAACACTCTTATAACTGGGATTACAACACAAGACAAAGTTGTCACTACTATCAAGAGTATGGATATATCCTTGAGAATTGCATTTGAACACACTTCAAGGGTAACTACAATAGATGGTTAAGCCAAACTACATGCTTTAGTTGTTTGAAGATAGGTCATATCAGCAAACATTGTCCAACAAGATCAAAGACACCCAACTATGAATTCAACAAAGGAAAAGACAAGGTAGATGTTGAGCATACTAGAGGAGAAATGAACAAGCCATGGAGAAAGATAGATGAAAGTAGTAGTACATCAAATGGAGGGATCACTTCACCTAATAGGTCAAGTGGTCATACCTTGTCAAACAAAGCAAATAAGAGATATGAGGGATTTATATTCAAAGCATTATATCATAGATCATTTCCAAAAGATAATAGCACTAAAAGGAATATATTAGCATGAATATAGATGCAAGGGAAAATTTCAAACTCTCATGTTGTTTTCAAGCTTGAAAAGTTCCTTGTTGAAGTTGATTAAAATGATAGTTAGTGCCAAGGCCACTAGTCAAAATTAGTTGATGCCGAGTCAGTAGTAATTGCTAAGTGGTGGTCATTTTAGGAGATGTCGAGTGGAACAAAAATTATGTTGATGCCAAGTTTTATAGTTGTACAAGAATTAAGCATTAAATGCAAAGTTTTGAAGGGTATAAGATCAATTTACACCCATTTTTCATAATAAAAAATTCAATCAAGAGCAAGCAGAGCAAGAAAGTGATTCAAAAGATTGTTCAAATTGACTAAAAAGATCATAACAATGATTCCACTCTAGTTCATCAAACTTCTAAGGATTTCTTCATAAGCTGAGTTGCGCAGTTTAAAATTTGTTAAACCCTAGTTTTACAAAATGGCATCTAGCTTAATGAATGTGAAAGAGAAAGATGTTTTAGATGTCGAACTAGTTAGTAATGAGGTTAAACAACCAGATTTCAAGGAAATTCCAGATGTTTCTTACAAACAAGACCCGTCAAGAACACTCTCCATTATTCCCCCAAAATTCATTATGGTTCAGGATGTTAGATGATGTTATAACTAAAAAATAGGAGGCATAGGTGATATGGAGGTAAAGGGAAGCATACTATAGGCCATGTGAAAATAATATTTTGAAAGAAGAATTTAAGATTGTTGAGAAGAAGGGTTTAACGCATGCCCTAGATTTTCCCATAGTATTCATGATGGATCCTTATGGATAGAATGAGGATCGATCAAGATCACAAAGAGAATAATTAATAGGGTGACTGGATACCCAACCTTAGATTCACCAAAGACACTGTGAAGTGAATCAAAGGAGGTCATAGAGAAAAATAAAGGAGCAAGGTGGAATGGATGTGGAAAGACTATAGACACCATTATAGATCCACTACTTTATTTTTCTATTAGGGTTATTTCTCACAAGTTCTACCAATCCATCAGGTTAAACAATGTTCCCTATACTGTAGTGGATGTTTCCTATAAAATTGTTAAGAAGGATCATACTTATGATCTAGCTGAACTTTAGTTGCAACAACTTATTGAAAACCTTGGAGCAGTAAAAAAGACCAAATGTGTACAATGTAAGTTTGGATCAATACTTGTGTTCATATTTTTCTATGTTCAAAACACATTCCCCTATTTTGGTACAATTGGTTGAAGATAAATAGATCAATGAATATATTGAGCATATGGGAGAAAACTTTGAAATAATTATGACCAGCTATTTTGAAGACTTCAAAAAAGTCTATGAAATAGAGGATGAGGATACATATTTCCTTAGTTGAACAACATTATAATGACACATGTTTTCTTGTAGATATTGATTACATATATGTACAAGATGTCATACCTAGGGTAAGATGGCTAAGGCCCTTAGGATATGAAATCAATGTTAATGAAGCTTCAACTACCATCACCACACTTCTTTCTAAAGAAGTTAGTAAAACAACCAAAATATTTGAAAATTATGATGTCATCAAATCCAAAATTGAAATGGAGTTAAATACAACTTCCAAACTAAAGAAGAAAGAAAAATTGGTGAGGAAATTAAAAGCCAAATTTGGTAAAGATGCTAGTGAAGAGGAAGAAGAAGATCATGAAGAAGACAAAGAGTAAGAACAAGAATAAGCCCAAGAACCTCTTGTATTGACCCAAAGATTGGGAGAAGATAAAGATGAAGAAGGGATAGAAAGTTTTGAGGAAGACGAAACCAAAGAAGCACTAGTACAAATAGAATCAAAGAAGGGAAAGGCCAAGGCACTGCCTGTGGCAAAAATAAAGGCAGAGAAAGTTTCCAAGATAAGCCTAGCCAAGACAACAACATCAACAACCAGGGAAAGTACAAGGGCCACTACAAAAAAGTCCAAGGAGCAAGGCATAGAAAAGGCTAAAACTATAGAACAAAAAATCACAGTGTAGAAGAAACAAAGAAGGAGATATATTGTATAGACAAACACAAATGACAAGAGGACAGAATCTAAAGATACTAGTCAATTTAGAGTGGTAAGTCATACATCACAATTTGACCTTGAAAATATTTGTGAAAATGTAAGAAATAATGTAGATCTCTCTAGAATCAAGAATATTGATTTTGATAAATAAAAGAATTTTGTTGAAGAGTCAGTTTATACAATGATGTCAAAATTCAAAAACACTCCACTAGAATTAGACAATACTATGCCAAAGAGTCTATATGACATGATTGAGTAGAAATAACATTATTGTTTGAATGTGGAGAAATGAATCAAAGAAACAACATTGGCCTAGGTAATGTCAGAATTAATAGAAGGGAAAATTACCAAAGCTAATAAGAAATATGGTGGAAGATTTGCACCAAAATATAGGGCATTCAATATTCTCCAGAATAACATTGAGGACATTGTCAAGAAACTCACCCTAATATAGAAATTAATTTGTGGATTAATAAATATCAAAGAAGGAGAAGAAGATCCATTTGAAGGAAAAAAAAAAAGGAGGTGGAGATGATGACAAGGAAGAAGATAAAGAAAAAGGATAATACTACTATGGAGGAAACACAAAAGATAATAGATGACATGGCTACAATTGAAGAACAATAGGAATAACAAAGTGTGCAAGACACACAAATGCCAAACATGAGCCCTCCACATGATAGTAGTGAATCTGAAGAAGCTATAACTATTAAAGATGTTTTTGATAGTTCAGCTTAGAACATCAATCCTATGACTGTAGAAGATCTAAAGAAGATTCTTGACCAATCCACACTACAAGCCAGACTATGTGAAAATCTAGTATTGGTCAGTGTTGATGAACTTCAAAAGATAGTGACTGATATTACAAGGGATAAGTTGAACATACAAGAACCACCTTATATCCCTATAGTTACTCAATTTTAACCCTTGATTAAAATAGTAGTAGTCTCATCTAAATAGGTTGACACAAGTATTAAAGTTTATTTGGTTGAATAGGAATAGACTACAATAGAAGAAAAAGAAACAAAAAAAGATCAATTAGATGCACAAACACAAGGTGCACCTCAAATAATTGTAATTGATCAAAGAAGATCTGAAGAGAATAAGGACACACCAAAGGAGAATGAGAAAGAGGCCATATAAGTATTGGTAACTCTACCAACATCCAGCACTCCAAAAAAAGTCCTTCACAAGCTGAGCACTGAAGTTGTACCTCTACAAATTTTAGCACCAGACTCAATTTCTTCAAATGTTACCAAGGTAATTCACTATGAAGATGTCACTCTAGATGAAGACATAGTAATACCTAAATATGATTATGCAACCATAACTCTAGAACAGATAGGTATTATGCAACAAGTCTTAGAAAAGAAGAAAAATTAGGAAATACTCAGGAAGGAGTATAGACAAAGGCAGGCATTACAAGATATTAAAGACATTTTCTTAGATGCTATCAGCCTACCAAGACCAGAAGAACCAAAGCCACTATTGGAATAATTGGCAGATATTTTGGAATAGGTGAGCAATGAATACTAGGACACAAATGCCAAACTTTTGGAATGGTCAGAAAGAAATTTTCAAGGAAAAGTCAATGAAAAGATATCTAGTGAGATAGTACTTACACAAATTGCACTAGCAACTAAGATTAAGGAAGTGAAGAAGGTACTTGAGAATATATTCTCATTGTACACAAAACTATGTGATCTCACACTCTTTACTCAAGAGACAAGTCAAAGAATTCTAAATTTTTAAAGAAACTTAAAAGTGTTAGGTATGCAACTACCTCAAAACCCAGTTCAGAGTGGGCATCATTTTCACACATTGCTTCAGTCACAAAGTAAACTAGTTGTATTAATAGAAGAAGAGACTAATATAAGAGCCAAGTTGATCAATATCTGCACCTCTCTTACCCCTCATATGGAAATACTTCATAAGGAACTAGGGTATGTAGAAACTTTTTTGAAGAAAGATCCTAATCTTTCTACATCATATGGACTAGTTCACCTTGTAGCAAAGTTAGAAATACAAATAAAGTCACTGGAAGTAGCATGTGACAACTAGGATGTGACTTTGAAAAATAATAATTGGAGTCCAAAAAACCTTTATGGACAAATACACAATCAGTGTATAAACCCTTTGACATAAGTGTCAAAAATAGAGACATAAATAAGCAAGGGGGGGAAGAAAATAAAATAAATAAAAAAGGGGGAGAAAATAGAAACACAGAGAGAGAAAGCATAAGGGGAGAGAAAAAGTATAGAAAAGAGGAGATAAGATGCAAAACCAAAGGGGGAGAAAACAAAGAAAGAATATTGCGGAGTTAGCAACAAATGAAGAGAATAGAGAACATCAGATGAAAGAGTATAAGTCAAAGAGTATCAACAAGAGAAAAATCTACTTAGGAGGAGTTACAAAATTTTGAGGTATATAGTCTATTACAAAATTTTGAAAAATTTTAAATTTTTTTTACAAACTGAGTTGTGAATATGTTATACTCAAGAAGATTAGATGATTATGTAAAGTTAAGTGTTTTTGACACTCATGTCAAAGGCCAAGATTGTTAATCTGAGATTGGTTCTAACAATTGAGTGTCAGCACACTTAAGACATTTACTAAGTTCATGCCAAACTAATAATGCATTCTGAGTATAATATGTAAATATAGACCATGCCATGTTGCAATGAGTGTCAAGTCACTCATGTACCGAGTCACTCAAGTACAAAATAGATAGACCATGCTAAGTGATACAGGTGTCATGTAAGACAATTGATGTTGAGCAGTTCAAGAGTTGAGCTAGAAATAGTATGTGTTGAGCATTAGTAATTATAAGTGCCCAGTGATAAAAATTGGACATGGTTGTTTGTGATGGAACAAATAACTATGTAAACCATTTTTATGCTAACTAATGGATAGATCTCAACCTTTTAGAAGATAAGGATGAATCTATTTGTATTCCTTATTTAATTACATGCAACTAATCAAAAAATAGAAAGACCTAAGGGGGAAAAAGTGGATGAATCTTAGCTATAGGTTCATACCTAACCCTAAACCACCAAAGTCTTTATAAGGAAGAACAAGCCCCAAACATTTTAATGAATAAAGAGAGCAAAAAGGAGAAGATAACAAGGGTGATAAAGTGAAATGTTTAGTAAGAATTAAAGGTGACTTAGTATTGTGAAATAATTGTAGAATTATTTTATAGAATAGATGATAGAAGAAACAATTTTTTTATACCAGATTAGAAAGGATCAAGAAGGATACTACACAAATTGTGATATAAAATCAGCAAGTAAAGTTGTATGTTATATCAGATCAATCTCTACTGCTACTCTTTAAAAATTGTATCAGTTAGGATAAATCCTTTGGACTAGGTTTGATTTAATGGTCATCAAAAAATCCTTTAACAAGGTGACATTCCAAGTGAATGTTCTAAAATCATTTAAATAGGTACACTTCTAACAAGGTGTTAAACCCTTTAATAAGGTGGTAATTAATAGTCTTTGTAAGCCTTTAATAAGGTGGGCCTTTCATAGGGCAGACCATGGTTCATGATCAAACTTTGTAATCTTAATTGGCTACACTTATTTTTGTAGTAAAGATTTGTGGGTGTCATCCCCACCCTATTTTTACCTTCTCATTTGGAGGGTTTCAGGGTAATCATATCTAGTGTCAATTGTTTATGTGTGATTACATATTTTGAATGCATTAACTTTATATGTTATTTCAATATGTTGATGCATGTGAACTTTGAATGATAAAAGTTTTATTGGTTGAAGTTTAAACTTCTGATTCACCCCCCCTCTCAAAAGTTTATCTTTCCATTTGTAATTCCCACAAAGATTTCTTACCTTTTTCCTTATAGCTTTTGAAGACCATTTTGACTTTGTACTTTTCATTCTTATTTTCTTCTTTTCCTTCTCTATTTGGACACCTTAACAATGTGACCAACTTCTTCACAAGAAAAGTAGATCAAAAGAATTGTTCCTCTATACTCCCCTTTGCCCTTGGGAAATCTTCTTTCATGTAATTCTTTAACAACTTCAAGATCTTCATCAGAACTATCTTCATCCTTACTTTTACATGGCCTTTTAGATTTTGCAACTTTCTTCTTGAGTGATAGCTTGGCTTGAAATGTAGACTCAAGGTCACTAGAGTTAGGAACATAGTTATCATAGTTATCTAACTCAAATGTTGTCAACCTTTCTAGTAGTGCATCCAATGATAGGTCATTCTTAGGATCACATCTCATGTCTTGAATTTCTAAAATTCTAATTGCATATATAGGAATATGTGTTATGAGAATCTTTCTTACCACTTTTTCATCATCTATCATTCCTCTTGAGGCTCTGATTAAACACATACACTAGCTTTGATTCTATCACTATATTTTGCAATGTTCTCATCCTCTCTTATCTTTATTTGATCAAACTGACATCTAAGAGTTTCTTCCTTAGATCGCCTTACATTTTTATCACCTCCATAGATGGCTTTAAGATTGATCCACAACTCATAAGTAGTAGGATAATGACTTTATTAAATTCGACATAGTTGAGAGTTGAAGCAATATCAATTATCATAATGTTATGATTCATTTGTTCTATAATTTCTTCAAATTCATAGTTCTAGTAGGTGCCACATATTTGGTGTCTAGGTACTTTAGGCCTAATTATGCATTATTTTTCAAATACAGTCTCATGAGTTCATGTCATGCCTTGAAATTATCTATGTTTAGTGTAGGGATCTCTCTTTTGTAAGAAATCCTAATATTTAGCTTAGGTTCTTGAAACCTTCTCTATAAGCACCAAAAGCTTTGATACCAATTGTTGGAAATATAAGAGGAGTAACTAAGAGGAGGGGGGTGAATCAGTTACCACAAAAATAAATCCCATATCCCTTAGATGTCAATACAAATCAAAACCAAACTCTATTGAAACTAAAAATACTACTGTAACTTGATTAGCATTGAATCACTCGGTAAACACTAAGAATCTCTATTACTCAAAAAATATTAAAATAAATGCTTCTTAAGATTTTTAATGTTATTAAACATAATAAACTTAGTTGGAGAAACATAAAGAAAATAAGATGAACACATTGGACACCAAGATTTAACATGGAAACCCAATTTGGGAAAAACCAATAATTGTAACTAGGTAATATTTTCACTCTTCTAAACTGAGCCCTATTAGGGGTAAATCTTGTTAATGGTTAAAAAAAAAACTATTAGGTGTGACCCTATTAAAGGATTTAATCATTCTATTAGGAGTGGCCTTGTTATAGTTCTTTAGACACTTCAATCTAGAAATGCCACCTTGTTAGAGGATTTGGAAAATAGTTGTTAAGCTAATTCTATTAAGAGATTTGATACACTGCTATAATTATTAGAGAGTAACAATGATGTAACCTAATTGTTGATGAAACTATATATTTTTATTTTAGATCTCTATTCTAGCTTGAATACTTTATCCTCCTTGATCAGATAAAACTTTATAGCTTGGTTAACTTAGCATACTCTTCTATCCTTCCAATTCCTTTCCTTAGTTTATCTTTTTAATCCCATGCTTCTCTCATTCAATCCCACAACTTGACCTTATATTTATATCTTTTTCCTAGTCAAGTCAGCTTGAATACACTTATTACTATTCAATATTCATCCCTTAAGTCAACTAGACTTAACAAATAAATTCATCAAACTAAATATGCTGATTCAAGAAAATCCCTTTTTACCCAACCTATCTCGGTCAACACTAACTCAGAAAATACTTTCTTTAGACTTCCTTTGTTAACTATGTGAACTCAATTAACATTGCATCCTAAAATGAATTCCTTTGGTAATTGAGTGAGCTTGGATAACACTATTTCTGTGCTAACTTCTCTTTGGTTCTCAAGTGAACTTGATAGACAATGTCTTCCTAAAAACTCCCTTTGATGCATGAGTGAGCTTGGAAGATAGTGACTGGTAAAGACTTGACATTTTGTGTAACATCAAAGACAATATACAATTAAACAATTGGTTTCAACAAGGTCTCCTCTTTGCAATGTCTTTAATTTGGTCTCCTAATTTGATATCTCTATTCAATCCTTCACTACTATGATTTCCATTTATCTAATTTTCTTTCATACTTAATCTTTTTCTTTAAATGCTCACACAAACAATCACTCATTCTCACTGATTCTAGGGTTATTATCCTCCTTACATAGAATTTTTATGAAAGTTCTAGATCTTGATTAATGATTTACATGAATTCATCATCTTTTTTCATTTCCATTTGATTTTATGATTTGTTGAATTGCATTCCTTGGGATCATTTACTTCTATAATGATGTTTGATCATCATCTTAGTTGGATCTACAATTATTAAATATCATATAGAAGTCTTAAAAAATGGTTAACAAATGTGTTTGTATCATTACAAACTCATATGACAAAACTAAACTACTCAACATTTGAATGTTCTAACAGTCACTCATAGTAAGTCATTCATACTATCACTCAGCTTCTGTATACATGCTTTCTTAGTAATAATTAACTTTTCAATGTGCTCAGTTCTAACTATACTGCTGAGTGTATACATGTTCTCGATCTCAACTAAATACTCAAAAACCACTATCTTGCTTAATATGAGCTTTGTATGTTCAACCTTTACTAGATGACCCAACCATAGTGATGACTGTGTAATCTTTCTTAGTAATGACTAAGTTTTTGGGCACTAATAAAAAACATAGGTTTAGAGATCAACAATCTCCCCATTTGACATTAGTAAAAAAAACACTTTTTCATGAATAACCATTTTCTTCAAAATGAGTACTCTCCCAAGACCATAGCATAGATGGTCATATGATTATCTGATATCTCCTAATGTTGCTCAATCCTATTCTAGTGCCTTAATTAATGCTTCACAAATGCTTCCCGTTGTGTTTTACTTCTTTTCACCTTTTGATTAATCAACACATAATATTTCCCCCTTGGTTTTGTCATGAATTTCTTGGGGATGCTAGGACTAATTTGCGCTTATCAAAGAATTCTTGATGACTTACCACAATATTGGCATAGCCTTTATTCCATCTCTCCTTGACTTGGTCCAAAATTTGAAACTTGATTTCTAGCTGCAAAATGTGAAAAATGTGAAAAATACTACAATATGTGAAAAATGTGTATCTTTCTTCAAAATGTTCTTGGCAATAGATACCTCCTTCTGAATAATTTCTAAATAAGGTAGAAACTAAAGTTGAATCATTGCTAACTTATTTTTTATTTTGTATCTTTAGTCTTGAGCTTGGCTATCCTTTATTAACAAAATACCATTTTATTATATGAGAATGAGCTTGAAATTACATTCTTGACAAATGTTTTTACACTTTCTCTCATGTCTGCATGTACCATTTCTAATGAGTAGTTAGTATCAACTATACATGAATATGTATCATAAAATTTCAAATGCAATGAAGGAATGGTTTGCAAAACTATTTCTAGTTGTGTGATTGATGTAGAAATCTCTTGTCTATGTAAAATTTCCTTTGAGACTTTCTCCAACACTTTATGCTCAACTCTTCTTTCACACCATTGTAAAAATGTATCATTAGTCTCTATATCTTCTATCTGATTCTTATCAACTAAATACACTAGATGATCCAAAATTGGATGCTAATTATTCAAATCTATAATCTCAAATGCATCTACAAAAATGTCTTTGACAATGTGTGATACATGCTTCCTCTTCTCCTCTCTTCTTAGTTGTTCTTGCTTTGCCTTGTTGTTCAACTATTCCATTTTCTCTAGTTTCAAGTTATTCAAATCTTACATAGGTAATTTTATTACCTCATCAAGGCTCATTGGATTTTTTGCCTTTCCAAATTGAGTCACATCTAGAGACTAGGGGGTGTATCACTTGGTAGTGATAGTTGCAGCTATTTTCCCTTGTCACTTGATCTTGATCTTTGCTACTACACTTGTGTTAGAATCACTTGTTGAATAGGTTTCTTAGTCGTGGGTTCTATGGCCTTTGCACTTATTAATTGAATAATTTTTTGAGTGGCCTCTTTCTCTTTCTATGTTAGTTTTTCTACTATTGACTCAATGTGTGTATCCTTTACAACATTTTCCTATGCTTTCAAAATAGGTTTACAAGTAAATTGTGTAAACATGACTAAATCCTTACATAGTTTATTGAAACATGTATCCTCTATAACTAATGTGACATCAAAATCATTAATCTTTTTATCATCAATCTTTGGATAATCTACAATTTTTTAAAAAATTGGGTTAATGTAGGGCTCAATTAGATCTAATGTTAAATTTTGAATATCCTCTTCTATCAATATATTCAAATTCAGTAGAGGGGTGTCAATGTCATCTTCAATTGTGACAATCACTCTCTATTAATATTGACTAACTACTTCTTGAATCCCTCAGTCAGCTTAGTAACTTTTTTCTTGTAGGAATCTTCAAACTCTACTACATCCATTCCTTCCCTCACCTCTATAGATGGAGTAAGGAATCCAAATTATTCTTTCCATATATGAATGCTATCTTCCTCAACTTCATGAGATTTATTTTTCAAAATATTATATGCCTTGTCTCTTGGAAGGAGCTTCTTTACAAAATCTTTAAGGGCTATAAACATATGAGTCTTTCCCAAATTTGGCATAACTTATACCATTGTTGTCTTGCTTATTTTCTTTTTGGTGACCAATGTCCACTTCCACTATGAAACAACTCTTTTTTACAATTCTGTTGGGAATCCATCTCCCAATTCCATGGGTGAAAATCTAAACTTGATCATTACATCAATCATAGATTTTTCAAGCTTACTTGATCAAAAGCATTCAAAGATTCATAATTAATATATTTGAATCCTATAAAAATTATAATTCTCTTAAATTTTCACATACCTGATCTATAGTCATTAAAGGGAGTCTCTTCACTATTTCAAGTTTTCTAGGTTCATCATACTTGGTCTATTCATCATCTTCCTCCTCCTCTTGTGCTATGATCAATTTTATCCTTGTCTTCTTAGATGTTATTTTCTTTGGTATTTTAGTTGATTTCCTATTCTTCGATGGACTTCTGTTTACTTTTTTGGTAGAGGGTTAATATGTCTATGCCCTGTTGATAATCACCTTTCTCTTTAGCTTTTGAGTTGTCACCATCCCTTGCATATCCTTCTTCAAGTTAGACTTCACATTAGGGTCAATAATAACAACCTTTTTCTTCTTCATTTCTTTAGGCTTTGCAATAGAAATTCCCATTCCTTTTCCTTCCTTAGACTTTATAGGGTTTTTAGACCCTTCTCCTTTATATTTATTACGACCCTTGGTATTCTTTCTTTTTTGTTCCTTTTCTTCTTTGGGTGTCCAATATTGAACTTAGTCATTGTGATAATTAGTGTTTCATACATGCCAAATTACTAAGCACTTGCATCCATCTCCTTAGCTATAATTTTAGACAATGTAGTAATTATCTCATCTATATTGACTTCTTAGGGCATTGGTCTTAGCCATTCTATCATTGACAAAATTTCTTGTGCATGAACAAAATATTTATCTACAACAAAACATATTTCATATTTCATTGTAATACTTATCTACTATGACTTAGGTATCCTCATCCTATTCCTTATATTTATTTTAAACTCTTCAAAATAATTATCCTTATTGTTTCAAAATTTAATTTTCCCAATTTGTTAATTAAATTAGTTATCTACTCCATGGAAGGTTGCCTCCTATCTCAACCAATTGTTCCAATAGTAGGGAAAAAAATTGAACATAGAAAAATATACAAACTAATAAAGATCCAAACTTACAAGAGGTATTATTTTATTTCCTTATTGCCTCTAAATTCTTTGTAAATTGTTGTCAAAGTTATAGCTTGGTAAGGTTATAGGTATGATCTTTCTTCACAATCCTATAGCCCAAGTCCACTACTATATATTGTATACTATTTATCCTTTTGGGATTGATAAAACTTGTGTGAAATCACATGAATAGAAAATCCAACTAATGAGTCCTCAATTTAATTAATTGATATTCCTTCATCATTCCACTTTGCCTTGGTCATATTTTCAATTTCATTCTTTGTTGTACACCTTAGAGTATTTTCTTGATCTAAGGTAGGGCACATAGTTACCCTACAAATGATGGTCATGTTTATCTTGATCTGCTCACCTTATAACCATACTTTCATGTCATGAACATGGATAAATGCAATATTTATCCATTTGACCTTAAAACCCTTTCAAAAACCTAGGTCGTAGGTAATCCCTTTCTAGGAAATGATGTTGTGATCATCCTTCAAGACTACATCTACACATAACTTATCATAAGTTGGCATGATCTAAAAGTCTCAAATTTATCCTACTTTGCAAAGGCAACAAGGTCTTACATCTTGAAAAGTCAATACCCTAGGTAGAATTGATGATAAAGTTCCAATATTATCAACATTAATTTTGAGGTTTACACATTTTTTAAAATTAGGCAAAGGACTTTGATCATTTCTTTAAATTTGTGCACTATTTTCCTTCAACATTTCACTTCTAGATGCTATTATAAACAATGGTTTTATCATAAAAACTTCTTACAATATATCCATGAGTAAAAAATTTGGTACTAAGGGTAATACTTGTTAGTCTTAGAATGGTTTTGACATTTGGGTGCCAACACACTTAACCACTTTCTACATTAAAGCTGAGTTCCAACAGGTGCTAAATGATCTTCAAGTACCAAGCAATCTTTAGGTACTGAGTGAAGATCAAGTTCCGAGTGACTACAAGTTTCGAGCATGATACAAGTGCCAAGTAATATTTAGGTGCTAAGTCATAGATGATGCTGAGCAGGATAAAATCACTACAGGAGGTGAGTGAGCTAGTTTCTTATATGTGCTGAGCATCAGGAATTGGAAAGTGCCAAGTAATACAAAATGTGCATATGAGTTTGAAAAGGAAAAAACTCAGATGTAAACCATTTTTATGGCCAAAATAAGATGAATCTCAAAGGATCTAAGTGGTAAGATTTAATCTTTTGTATTTCCCATGCAATCTGCATGCAGCCAATAAGAGAAATTGAGAAGGCATGCGACCAATAATAAAAGTGCAAGGAATGGACTCAAGAAATAAAGATACAATATGGATCGTAAACCCATACCTGACCTTAAGTCTTCAAAAGTCTTTATAAGGAAGATGAAATCTCATTTTGAAGATGATGAAAAAGAAGTATATGGGGAAGCTATAGTGAAATTCAGAGTGAAGAGTGAAAAGACTTAGAGGAAAAGAACAACAATTAGATATTCTGTTTATCAAAAAAAGCAAAAGATACAAACATATATCAGATCTTAGAGAATCAAGATTAGAGAGAGAAGATAAAGTGCCTAAATTTAGCAATCAAGGATTGTAAGCTATCAGGTTTATTATACCTAATACTCTCTAGCAATTGTATTAGAAAGGAAATCCTATGTTGATAGGTTAGCTTAAGAGCTAGGTTCTAAATCCTTTAACAAAGTGACACTTAATGAAAAGTGTTTGTAAATCCTTTAATCAGGTCACTATTGATACAGTGTAAAGCCTTTAACAGGGCAGGCCTTTCATAGAGCAGACCATCAAAAGTGGTCAAAAAAAACATTGCTGCAGTGATTTTGTGGGTATCATCCCCACCCCAGTTTTACCTTCTTATTCCTAGAGGGTTTCTGGGTTACCAAAATCTAGTGTTATGTGTTGTTGATGCATGTGTTTACTTCATGTTTATTTCATATGTTTACATGCATGTAGTATACTTTCAGTTAAAATTTTTAATGGATAAATTGTAATACTTCTGATTCACCCCCCCCCCCTCTCAGAAGCATTCTTCCCATTTGAATATTCTAACAATTGGTATTAGAGCTTAGGTTTTCACAAGGTAAAGCCTAATAGCTTGGAGAAAAAAGGTCAGAAGATGGAGGTCTTCAAACTTGAAAAGATAATAGAAAATCAAGTAATTGATGTTCAACTTGCTCTACCCAAATTGGAGGAAGGCAGAGAAGAATTACAAAAATCAATAAAAAAGGAAGGACATAGCCATAGCTGAAAATGATACAAATTACAAGGAGATTGATACCACAAAAGTTTTTTCCAATGGTGATACTAAAGAGTTTGATGAAACAATAGAAGAACTAATGGAAATGAATAAATCTCAACTAGAGGAAATCAGAATCTTGAAGATTGAACAAGAATCACAAGCCATAATGCTTTGTGAAGTGACTAAACAAAAGAAAAGAGCTATTAAAGAAAAAGCCATGATAGAAGTTGACAAGAGAAATCATACAAATAGATTGGAGGAAAAGACAATTGAGTTTGAAAGAATCTCAAACATACAACTAGAAACCTTAAGCCAGCTGATGAAAGCACATCATGAGCTGAATATGAAGGACATTGAGATCTCTACACTAAAGATGCAAAATGAACAATTGTAGAATGATTTGAGAAGAGAAAAGGGAATTTTAGAGAGCTTCAACAAACCTAATGAAGCCATCAAGTACTTTGAGTAGTTACTAAAATCCCCAAGGTCCAGCAATGACACTCAAGGATTAGGATATACCAGCACTAAAGAAGGAGAGTCATTGAAGACTGAAAAAGAAATGAACAACAAAGGTAAGAACACCAATCCTACCTATCATTTCTGTGGTAAGAAAGGATACACTTCTAATGTGTGTAGGAGCAATAATTCCCATTAGCATGATAACCCTAAGAGTGCAAACTATTGTCATAAGTGCAAGAAGCAAGGACATCAAGCACATGAATGCAAAACTTGGGAAGATCATAGATAATTAGGTGATTGATGGGCAACTAGCTCTACACAAAGCGGAAGAAGCCAGAGAAGAATTAAGAAAGTCCTTAAAATGAAGGAAAGATATAGCCATATCTGAAAATGATGTACACTACAAGGAGATTGATACCACACAAGTGTTTTGCAATGGAGATTCCAAGGAATTTGGTGCTACAATACCAAAACTGATGGAGAAAAATAGAGGACAAGTTGAAGAAATTAGATTACTCAAGCTTGAACAAGAACCACAAGCCATAATTCTTTGTGAAGTGACTAAACAAAAGAAGAGTGCCATTGAAGACAAAGGCATGATAGAAGATGATAAGAGAAATCTTACGAACAGACTAGAGGATAAGATAATAGAGTTTGAAAGGATCTCAAACATGCAGTTAGACACCTTAGGGTAGATGATGAATGCTCATCATGAGCTAAACATAAAGGACATTGAGATTTCCACCTTGAAGATATAGAATGAATAATTGTATAATGAATTGAAAAGAAAGAGGGAGATAGCAGAAAGCTTCAACAAACCCAATGAGGCTTTCAAGTATTTTGAGCAACTACTAAAATCACCTAGGGCTAGTAATGACACTTTAGGACTTGGTTGCACTAGCACTGAACAAGGAGAATCATCCAAGACTGCAGAAGAAAGGAGTAACAAAGGTAAAAACACTAAACCTACTTGTCATTTTTGTGGTAAAAAGGGACATACCTCTAATGTGCGCAATAGCAAGAATAGTCATCAGCATGATAAGCCTACAAATGCAAGCTTTTTTCACAAGTGAAAAAAGCAAGGACATCAAGCACATGAATGTAGAACCAAGACCATGAGGACACCAAGATTTGAAGGTCATTGCTACTACAAAAAATAAGGACATAGAGCATTTGAATGCATATCAAAGCCTATGTGGACACCTAATCATCCTCCAAGAGGAAACAGCCATGGTCATCACTACAATTGGAATTAAAATACTAGGCATAGTTGTCACTATTGTCAACAATATGGACACATTCCTAAAAATTGCATAAGGACATTTTTGAGGGAATTATAGCAGATAGTTGAGCCAAACTACATATTTCAATTACTTGAAGAATGGTCATATAAGAAGGAATTTCCCAACAAATTCAAAAGCACCCAAGACAAAATTCAACAAAGGAAAAGAGAAGGTTGATGTTGAATAAATAAGAGGACAAATGAACAACACTTGGAAAAAGAAAGATGAGTGCAACACATCAAATGGAGGGATCACTTTGCCTAAAAGGTCAAGTGATCACACTTCATCCAACTAAGAAAAAGAAAGGTGTATGGGACTAATATACAAAGTAATATCATACATTAGTTCCAAGACAAAGGCATACTACAAGGAAGAAATCTACATAAGCAAAGATGCCAAGTCAAAATCTAAAGTTTTTGCAAATGCTGCCGAGTTATGCCTGAATTCCAAGTACAGCTCCAATGGATATTGGGTTTCTAATAGCAACCAAGTTGATGGTTGATGCTGAGTTGAGATATGTCAATGGAAGCTGAGTGAAGTAGAAGTCTAGTGGAAGCTAAGTAAATAAAATACAATGGGAGCCAAGTCATGGTGAAAACTTCAAGTGCCAAGTTTATAGCTGTATGCATGAAGCATTTAATGCAAGGTCTTTCATGGGTATAAGGTCAATTTTTATTCATTTTCACACCACTCAAACACAGAGAAAAGACAAGAAGAGTGAAGAAGTGATCAAACAACAACCTAACAACCATTTGCATGGATTTCAATAGCAGTTCTATACAAGTTCATTGATTCAAAGGTATCTATCAAGTGCTGAGCTATGTAGAAGTTAAAGTTTTAATATCAAGTGCCTCTAGTTCAAGAAACCATAAAGGAAAGGAAGACCATGAGATTCAGTTAGTTAGAAATGAGGCAAAGCAACCCAAATTTAGGCTAATACCTGAAGTTTCCTATAGAAATGACCTGGCTGGTGCATTATCCATCATTCCAGCTAAAGTTTTTATGGTTCAAGATGTAAGAAAATGTTATAACTACAAAAATTGGTGCCATAGGTGATCTTGAAATCTTCCATGCCTATGATAAGCTATGTGACAACATGATATTGAAAGATGAATTCTAGATTGTTGAGAAGAAGGGTTTGACAAAAACCTTAGTCTTTCCTACAGTGTTTGAAATAGAATTGATTCACATTTTTTTGAGTAGAATTCATGATGGCTATCTATGGCTAGAGATAGGACCTATAAAGATTACAAAAAGGATAGTGCATAGGGTTACAGGACTCCCAACCCTAGATTGGCCAAAGACATTGAGAAGTGATAGAAAGGAGGTTGTTGAGAAGAATATAGGAGCCAAATGGAACAATAGGGGAATGACCATAGATACTGTAACTGAACCCCTACATGACTTTGCTATGAGAATAATTTCACACAAATTCTACCAATCAAGTAGACTAAATAGTGTACCGTGCATAGCAGTTGATATGGCATACAAATTCATAAAGAAAGATCATACCTATGATCTGGCATAACTAATGCTTCATCAAATAAATGAAAATTTGGGAGCTATAGGAAGATCCAAGGGAGCACAATGCAAATTTGGATCAGTATTGGTCTGCATATTCTTTTATGTGATGGAAGAATTCCCATCAATTTGGAAGGTAAATTAGAATTCCAACAAGTCTGCAATCACACAAATTAATGAGTTCATTGATTAGATGGGAGATAACTTTGAGGCTCAGATGAGAATTTATTTTGATGACTTCAAGAAGTCCATGAAGCAGAGAATGAGAATACTAGTTTCATTAGTAGAGAAACATGTCAATGAAATATGCTTCCTGGTTGACATTGACTACACCTACATCTAGGTAGCAATACCAAGAGTAAGATGTCCAAGGCCATTAGGATATGAGCTTGATCTAGATGAAGCTTCAGTAGCAATCACAACATTACTAGTAGAAGAGATAGACAAGAAGGCTCCTCACTTTGGAACATATGATGTTGTTAAGTCCAAAGTTGAGACTAAATTAAAGACAACTTTTGTTATCAAGAAAAAAGAAAAAATAGTGAAAAAGATAAAGAAGCAATTTGGAGCAAGCATTGAAGGAGAAGTAGGTGAAGAAGAAGAAGAACAAGTAGAAGGAGATAGTAAAGAAGAAGAAGGGCAAGAGCAAGGCCTAGTAGAGCTGACACAAGGCTTAGGAGAAGACAAGAAGGAAGGTGTCGAGGGAGAAGAAGTTGAGGAAGAACCTACACTTGTTGAGAAAAAGAAGAGAAAGGCAAAAACTCAACTTGCAACTTAGCCCAAGCCCAAAAAGGTCACTAAGCCAGCTCCAACCAAGCCAGCTCTAGCAACAAGGGCCACTATAAGAGCAACCACTCAAAAGGCCAAAGAGGCATCAAAAGAGAAGAAGAAAGCAACTGAATAGCCTACTAAAGAGCCTAAGAAGAGAAGAAGGTATGTGGCATGGCCAGATATATATGATGAAGAAAAAACAAAATCAAAGGATATCAACTAGTTTAAAGTGGTAAGCCATCCTCCTAAGACTATAATTGATAAACTTTGTGATAAGATTAAAAATGTAGATTTGAATGATTTAAAGTATCTTAATTTTAATAAGCTCACTAGGGAAGAGTAGAATAAAGTAGAGAAATATGTGTATGCCATGATGGAAAAATTTAAAAATACACCTCTAGAACTTGACAATACCATGCCCAAGGAACAAATGGCATTATTTTCTAAAGATGGAGAGGGAGATTAGAGAATCTACCCTAGCTCAAGTAAAGCCTGATATGACAGAGGCTCAAATAACAAAGGCAAACAAGAAACATAGTGGAAAGTTTGCAACCAAGTATAGAACCTTTTGCATCCTTCGAAACAAGATTGAGGATGTTGTAAATAAATCCACACAACTATGGCAAACAATATATAAGATAACAGATCACAAGGTAAAGGAAGCAAATAACGCAGAAACTAGTGCCAAAGAGAAGGTAGAGGAAAAGAAAGCAAAAGAGCAAAAAGAAGAGGTAGAAGCAAAGGGATCAAAGAAGAAGGAAGAAGAAAAGAAAGAGGAGAAAAATAAAGGTGAGGAAGAAAGAGAAGAGGAAGAGAATAAGGAGAAAGAAGAGGAGGAATTAGCTAAAGGAGAAGACATGGCAACAACTAAACCAAAAGAGTAGTAAGAAGAGGAACAGAGTGTGCAAGACACACAAATGCCACCTCCTAGCCCTCCTTAGACAACTGTCATACCTACAGATACAATAATAATTAAGGATGTTCCTAAAAAGTCAGCTTAGAATATCAATCCCCTTACTATAGAGGATCTCTCCAAGGTCCTTCACCAATCCACTCTATAGGCACAATTATGCACAAGCCCTATATTGGTGAATGTTGATTGGTTACAAAAGGTAGTAGTAGCACCACAAAAAGAAAAGGTAAAACCTAAGGAACCACCTTTCACATATATAGCTACTTGCACTAAGTTTTTTATGCTTCCCCCACCACCTCCACCAAGTGAAACAAATGATACTGTTAAGATGCCAAGTGAAGAGGAAAGGAAGTCAAATGAAAAAGAGGATACCTCAAAAGAAAAGGAGCAGGTTGTCATATAGACATTGGTAGAACTACCAAAGACTGGCACTCCTACAAAGACCATTCAGAAGCTAAGTACTGATGCCATTCCTTTGCAATTCTCAACTCCAAGCTTGAGTTCAACTAGAGTGGCAAGGGTACTTCACTATGGAGACCCTAAATTAGATGAAGATATTGTGATTCCTTCCTGTGATTCCAAGACCATCACAATGGCACAAATGACTAAAATGAAAAATGCATTAGATAGAAGGATGAGGTAGGAAATATTGAGGAAAGAGTTCAAACATAAGCAAGCACTTCATGACATCAAGGAAATCTTTATAGATGCCTTCAACTTATAGTCACTAGATGAAGCAAATCCAATAATAGAGCAACTATTAGAGATAGTTGACCAGGTGACTAATGAAGACTAGGATACTAATGTTAAACTCATGGAATGGTTAGAAAGAAAATTTCAAGGAAAAGTGATTGAGAAGTTATCAAGTGGCATAGCACTTGAACAAGTAGAGTTGGCCAAGAAAATAGATAAGGTCAAAGTTGTCCTTGAAAACATTTTTTCGTTGTATAGGAAGCTATGTGATTTTTCCAATTTCACACAAGAAACAAACCAAAGAATAATGAGCTTGGAAAGAAATTTGAAAATCTCTAGCATGCAATTTTCTAGAGATCTAGCTCAAAGTGATTAGCATTTTTAATAATCGCTTCACACTCAAAGGGAGCTGGTTGTACTTATAGAAGAGGAAGCTAATGGAAAGGCTAAATTGATGCAAATTTAGTTCTCAATCACCCCACATTTAGAAGTCCTCCACAAGGAGCAAGTATACGCTGAAACAATTCTAAAGAAAGATCCAAATCTTTCTACACTTGATGGACTTGTACACCTTGATGTAGAGACTAACATCCAACACAAGTCACTTGGCATTGCTTTGGAGAATTGGGATGCAGCTCTGAAAACAATAATGGACATAAATAGTAATTTTTTGGCTAAGTATGGTATTACTCCTCAAAACCCTTTGACATTAGTGTCAAAAAGGGGGAGATATAAGGGAGATATAATGTTTTGATGAAGATATAACTAAGGGGGAGAATACTATAAATTTTGATTACATTCTTTCATAAGGGGAAATAATGTTTTGGGGGAGACATGAATAAATCAGCACACAAGTACAAAATATAGGTATAGGGAAAAAGACAAAGAGTATCAAGCACATCATCATAGAATTTTGGTTGCAAGAATGTCAACGCACAATTAGCTTAGGGGGAGTTAAGGTATTTTGAACAAATTTTGAAATTTTTCTGATAGAGTACTCATAAGGATAGATGAATAAATGTCTAGTTAAGTGTTTTTGACACTCATGTCAAAGGAGGAGATTTTTGGTCCTTAGATAGTTTTGACATTTGACTGTCAACACACTTAACCAATTTCTACATTGATGCTAAGTAAACTATGTATGCTGAGCCATAGTGTGTGCCGAGTTAGTATTTCAATAGGTTCTGAGTGACTTCAGGTGCTAGGAAGTATATAAGTGTTGAGTGACATATAGGTGATGAGTCACAATTGATGCCAAGAAAGTTAGAATCATATATGTGCCAAGCAAGACAAAGTGTAATAGGTGTCGAGTAGTCCAAGATAGTATATGTGTAGAGCACTAGTAGTTTAGTATGTTCCAAGTAACACAGAATTAGCATATAAGTTTGTGTCCTCACAAACTCAAATGTAAACTATTTTTGGAGCCAACATAGAAGGATTTTAAAGGAGAAAAAGGATAAGAATGAATCCTTTACATTTCCTATGCAATCAGCATGCAACCAATTAGGAAAAATGGAGAAGGCATGTAACAAATGAGGAAAATACAAGGAACGAGTGGAAAATTAAGATTCAATATGGATCATAGATCCATACCTAACCCTCAGTCTTTACAATCTTTAAAAGGAGGTTGAAAACTCCATTGCATATGTGGATGAGAGCAATGTATGGGGAGACTATAGAAAAATTAAGTGTGAAGTAAGTAAGACTTAGAGGAATAGAGCAAAAATTTCATATCGAGTTGATCAAAACAACACAAGGGACAAGGGACATGATCAGATATCAGATCTTAGAGGATCAAGATCAAATTGAGCAGATCAAGTGCATGAATCTAGCAATTAGAGATTGCATAGTATCATGTTTATTGTTTGAATACTTTTCAGCCATTGTATTAGATAAGTTGAAAATCTTATATTGATAGGTTAGCTTAATAGCTAGGTAGAACCTTTGGAGAAGGTGATTGAAAATTCTATTGTAAATCCTTTAACAGGGTGACACTTCATGTAAAGTGTTTGTAAATCCTCTAATCTTGTCACTATTGACACAGTGTAAAGTCTTTAATACGACAGACCTTTCATAGGGTAGACCATCAAAAGTGGTCAAAGATTTATTGCTGCAGTGATTTTTGTGGGTATCATCCCCACCCCAATTTTACCTTCTTATTCCTGGAGGGTTTATGGGTTACCAAATCTGGTATTATGTGTTATTGCATGTGTTTACTTTATGTTCATTTATATGTTTACATGTATGCAGTTTACTTTTCATTTATATGCTTAAAGGGTTGAAAAAAAAGAGTTAAACATGTGGTACTTCTGATTCACCCCCCCTCTCATAAGTACTCTTTCCATTTTGCACATTCCAACACAATTTCTCTATTTAACCACTTCTTGTAACTTCCTTTGAAATGTATTTTGATGCAATTCTCTAGAATATGTCCATATTCCCCACAATAGTGAAAACTATACCATAAATTTAATCTCAATTGTAGGAATTTCCTCTTCTTGGTGCATGTAATTGTTTCTTAGATGTACACCTAGTTTTTCTCTTGAAATTAAACTCATGAGCTCTATCCCCATACTTTTGATAGTTGTAACATTGACCTTGGAATATAGATACATTTTTAGCTAAGTTATTGTTCTTTGATCTACATCCATTTGTTTAGTACTCTTATTGTTGAAATGAGATTGTTGAAGTAAAGAAGATTGATGGAACTATCATGAAACAATCATTATTTTGTCACATATGTCAAACCTATTTTCTTATTGGTAAGAAAAATTATTACTTTGGTTTGAATGCTATCATGTGTTTGATTGATAAAGTGGATTTGAAAAGAAAGAATAACAAGATAACCTAGAGAAAAGTTAAGTTATTTGGTGTTTAAAAGGAGCACTAAGAGAAAGAAAGATATTGATGATATAGTGTATTATTTATCCACTTAAATATATAATAAAATTACACATGAGGAAATCCTAGAAGGATGATAAGCAAAAAAAAGTGTCTATTAAGCCTGACTAAGCAAACAATGCAAGTTGAGCAAAGCTAGTGTAGGCCGAGTAGAAAATAGTTGAAGCCAAGTAACAAATTTCAGTAAGTGCCTAGTGAAGAAAGTTAGTATGAGCTAGGTAAGAGAAATCTAGTTGGTGCCAAGTGAAGATAGTTAGTATGTGTCAAGAACCAATAAAAAACCTAGTGAATGTTAAGCAACCTATTGTTGGTTGAGCATCAATACACAATGTATTTTGAGATAAGAGAGTGTTATTGTGGAGTCCTTGTAAAATGTTTTAAATTAAGGATTTAATGAATCTAAGTTTATGAATTTGATTTCTTAAATTGTGTGAAGCGTATGGAATATTTCTATGATGAGTTGGTGGCACAAAATTCAAGATAAATTATTTTGAGGTGAATTCAAAAAGGATTATAGAATGAGTCGCTAGAAGGGACTAAAATGGAAAAGTGGGTAGATTTATTGAATCATACCTATTCCTAGAATGGAGGATTGTGTTTAAGTAGGAAAAGACATAAATTCTCTATTTATAGTGATAGTAGGCGAGAAGACATAGTTGTCATGTGTGAGAACCTAAGGAAGACAGGAAGTCTAGGGTGTTGTTTTATATAGTGGCTAAATAGAAGAATCTATGATTGTCATGCAAAGCAAGAAGGTTTAATAGGTTGAAGGATTTCATGGTGAACAAGTAATCAAAGATGAAGGGTACAAATGCCAAGAAGAATGGAGGATTGAACTAATTTGCAAGTGAGTTTTGTTTTATTATTAGATCAAGACCTACTGCTACATTTTAATCATTATATTAGTATGGATAAATACTTTGGATTAAGGTTGACCTAACAGTCATTAGTAAATCCTTTAATAGGGTAACATTCTAATAGAATGTTCTAAAGTCCTCTAAAAATGGTCATTCCTAATAGCCTGATTGAAATCCTTTAACTAAGTCACATATAATAGTGTGTATGTAACCTTTGATAGGATTGACTCCTCACAAAGCTCACTATAGAAGAATGAAATTTGGTAGCATGTTACTGGTAGTTTTTCCAAAATTGGGTTTCCACGTAAAATCTTTGTGTCAAAATGTGCGATTGATTTTATTGTTTTGCATGTTTACATTTATGAAAATTTATTTTGACATAGGATACCAATATGAATATGTTTAATATATTGAATGGTCAATGCATGCATAAGGATAAGTTGTAGTACTAAAAAAATTTATTTGTACATTTGAACCTTGGATAACTAATTCACCCCCGAACAATTGGTATCAGAGTATCAAGTTCTTGTAAAGAGAATGTTTTTGAAGGTAGTTAACCCTAAAGATCAAGATGTAAAGAAAGGAAGTGCCCAAGTTAAACAAGGAAAACTTTCTTGCATGGAAAATCTTGATGAAACTACATCTAGGAGGTCTTAGAGGTTATGCACAATCAACTATCACCACTGAGCATGTTGATCTAGGTAGAGCTCTAACTGCTGATCTATTGAAATAGAAGAAAGAATATAATTAGGCCATGTTGGAGACTATATCTTCTCTAAGCTACTCAAAGTTTTATTACATCAAAGCATGTGATACTATTAAGAAGATGTGGGATGCCCTATAGCTGATCTATAGAGGAGAAAAGAATGTGTTAAGAGCCAAAGGTGGAAATCTTAGAGGAAAATTTATGAAATGAGAATGTAAAAGGGTGAGAATATAGTATATTATTGTGCAATGATCAAAGATATTGTTAATTCTATTCAAGGATTTTCTTTTGAATTTTTCAAATTTTTCAAATTTTTAAATCTAAAAATCTTGAATCTGGCTTTAAAGCTGAGCTGACACTAAAAGAGCCTAAAGAAAAGAAAAAGAGAATGGCTAAACCTACTGCTAGTGATAGTGATACAAATGATGAAGAGTTAGAAGATCTAGAAGCATTGCTAACTAGGAAGTTTTAAAGAGGAAAAGGAAAATACAAATGTAAGTTAGCTATCACATGCTTTAATTGTCATGATGTTGGTTATATTGCAACAAGATGTCTTGATAAGTCAAATAGTAAGAATGAAGATAAATTTAGAGATACAAAAGATGACAGTAACAAAGGCCACAATGACAAGGGAAGGAAGGCTTGCTACCTTGCTGAAGAAGAATGCAATGATGAGTCTGAAGATCATGATGATGAAGTTGTCTATGTTTCTATGAAGGATGATTCTGATTAAGATGAGGCAATTACATTGATATCTTACGTGAAAAAAAGTGATATATGGATCATTGATAGTGGATCAATAAGATTGATAGATAAGATTGAATTTGATAACAAAAAAACTAAGATCTATGACACTAAAGGAAAACTATTTGGAACTGGAGATCATACTAGAGGTAGTCTATTTTATCTTGATATGTATGATTCTACTTGTCTTGTTGTACAATTTGATGATTTGTGGCTATGGAACAAGAGATTATCTCTTGTAGATTTTGATAATCAGCTAGTATTAGTAAGATGAAAAGAGCTAGAGGTTTACCAAAACTGAGCAAACCTAAAAATGTAATTTGCAAACAATGTTAGTTAGGAAATATGACATAGTCTAGTTTCTAAAGTAAGATTCATACTTCAAAAGAAATTCTTGAATTAGTTCATACTGATTTATGTGGACCAATTAATGTGCAAAGCTACAAAGGTGATAAGTACATTATCCTATTTGTTAATCATTACTCAAGAATGATGAAATTAATGTTATTAAAAGAGAAATATGATGCTTTTCAAATGTTTAAGTGGTATTTGGAAAGACTTAAAAAAGAAAATGAAAGAGCTTGAAATTTTTTGAGATCTAACCAAGGTGGATATTTTACATCAAATGAGTTTGAAAACTTTTGTAATGACAGAGTAATCAAGAGATAAACTTTTGCACCTAGGACCCCTCCACAAAATGGGATTGCTAAAAGAAGGAACATATCTATAATGGATTGTGCTAGAACATTGATGATGGAGAATAATGTTGCTTTAAAATACTAAAGAGAAGCTATCAATACATTTTTATATACCATGAACCAAATACAAGTCAAGAAAGGTACAAATTCCATACATTTTGAATTATGGTACAGATATTCACCAAATGTCAAATATTTTAAGGTATTTGGAAGCACGTGTTACATTATTAAGGATAATATAAGGGGTAAACTTGATGCTAAAAGTGAAGAAGTTATATTCATAGGCTATTCCAAAAGAAGTAAAGCTTATAAGTGTTTAAATACTAACAGTTCAAAAGTTGTTGAGAGTGAAAATATTAAGTTTGATGAATATACAAAAGAACATGAAGATAAACAAAATAAGGAACCTAAAAACTATAGAACCTTTACATACTATTATGAAGACATATTTTTTGATAATGATAATTTTTCAAACCAAGTTGCTAATCAACAATAATCAGTGACTATTGGGTCACATATAATGGATGTTGAATTAGAGTCAGGAGCTGAGTTGCATTTAGGAGCCAAGTTCTAGTCAAAAGCTGAGGTACATTTTGATACTAAGATTAGTGTACGTGAAAGGAATTTTGAGTTACCTAATAGAAAATTTCATAATGATTCTAAAGTTGATAGACCCATTGTAGAAAGAAGAGCTAAACCAATTTTGTTAAAGTATGTCAAGAGACATCATCCTACTAGAAAAGTTATTGGAGATAAAGAAGATAGACCAATGACAAGGAATAGGTTGAGAAATGATACATGTTTGTTAAGAATGCATGAGTCTAAGTCACTGAAGGATGCATTAGACATTGAACACTAGAGTAAAGAAATGAAAGAAGAGATTGATCAAATTGAGAAGAAAAAAACAAGACTTTGGTACCTAGATCAGAGAAAAAAATATGATTGGAAGCAAGTGAGTGTATAGAAAAAAAAACTTGATAAGAATGGTGAATTCAAAAGGAATAAGGAAATATTACTTTGCAAGGGATATGCACAAGAAGAAGGAATTGACTGTGGAGAGAAATTTTCTCGAGTTGTAAGACTAGAAGGATTAAGAACTCTACTGGCTTACTTTGCATAGAAAGGTTTTAAATTTTATCAAATGGATGTGAGGTCAACATTTCTAAATGGTATATTAGAAGAGGAGGTTTACATAAAAAAAACAAAAGGATATTTTGATCCAAAAAAGAAGAACATGGTATGTAAATTGCAAAAAGCCTTATATGTTTTGAATAAATCTCCAAGAGCATGGTATTGTTGGATACAATTGATTAATTGCGTGTTGTCGTTGATGTTACAAAAATATTATATAAGTTATCAATCAATGCATGCCAAGCTCACTCAAATAGTCAAGATAGTTTTCCATGTCTATCAAGCATTCCTATACAAAAGATAGTGTCTATTGGGTCCTCTTGGGCATTGAAGGAAGTCATGCAGTAGAAGAGTGTTAATTAAGATCACTTAGTTAATGAAGGAAAATTAGATGAAACCAGTGTTAATCGAGCTCACTTGGTTACCAAATAATTCTCGCAAGTTAATATTGTTAACTGAGCTTCTAGTAGTTAACATGGGAAATTTCTCTTAGGTTAGTGTCTATCAAGTTGGGTTGGCTAACAAAATATTTTCTTATTTTGGCATATTAAGCTCAATTGATTTATCTATAGGCTCTAGCTAACTATGGTGATGAATATTAGTTATTCTAAATTGTATTTGAACAGACATGACAATATGAAAGGTATAAGTAAAAGGTCAAGTTGTGGTTTCAAAGTGAGTGTGTACAAGATGTGATCACAAAATTGTAAGGGATGAAGAGAGGAAGTGAATTTGAAGGATAAGAAGAATATCCTTGAGGTGAAAAAAAGCTATTTTTGATCAAGAAGGGTCAAGTTCAACTAGAATAGAGATATGTAATTAGAAATTAAGTTTCATCTCAATCAGGTTATGTCATTGTTACTCTCTAACCATTATAGTACTGATCAAAATCTCTTAACAGAGTTGGTTTAGCAGCCATTTGTAAATCCTCTAACAAGGTGGCAATTTTGTTGAATTACCAAAAGACCTCTCACAACACCATTCCTAGTAGGGTGATCAAATCCTTTAATAGAGTCACACTTAACAATTTGGTTTGTAACCTTTACTAGGGTTGGCTCCTAATAGGGCTCACTTCAGAAGAGTGAAAAATAGTAACTAGTTACAATTAGTAGTTTTTCCCGAATTAGGTTTCCATGTTAAATCTTGGTGTCATATGTGTTCATGCTATTTCTTTCATGCTTGCAATTAATATTACGTAATAATAATCACTAACAATATCTTAAGATCTGCTAAGTTAATTGATTGCCAAGTACATTTAGTATTTACCAAGTTATAACATTAATTGTATGTATGCTAAGAATTAGTATTTAGTTTTCAGATTACAAATTGTGTTGACATCTAAGGGATATGGGATTCATTTTTTAAGTAGTAATTGATTCACCCCTCCCCTCTTAGTTACTCTTATATTTCCAACAATTGGTATTAGATATTTTGGTGTTTGTAGAGAAGGTTTCAAGGACCTAAGCTAAAGATTAGGATGTCTTACAAGAGAGAGATTCCAAAGCTAAACAAAGACAATTTTGCAGCATGGCAAGGATTCATGAGGCTTCATCTAGCTACCATTAGTGATTTAGGTTGTAAATATCTTGATTCTAAATACAAAACTCCCACTAGAATATTATCAATTTAAGATATTGTTGAGAAGAAGAACTGCAACATCATGATAATTGATATTGTATCCACTCTCAGTTATGCCAAACTTGATGAGGTAAAAGATTGTAAAACTGCTCATGAAATGAGGACCAAATTGAAAGATATTTATGGAAGAGATGACAATGTAAGAAGGGCCAAAGAAGAAAGTCTCAGAGGAAAATTTGACCAAATGAAGATGAGAGAAGATGAAAACATTGCAAAATATGTGGAAAGAACCAAAGCTAGTGTTAGTGAAATCAAAGCATCTAGAGGAGACATTATGGAGGAAACTATTGTAAGTATCATACTTAGAACTCTTTTTCCTATCTATGCAATTAGAGTATCTACTATCCAAGAAATGAGATTTTATCCAAATAAAAAATTAATCTTGGATGCTCTAGTTGGAAGATTGGAAGCTTTTGAACTAGATAACTATGATAACTATGTTCTTGTTTCTAAAAATGTTGAGTCTACATTTGAAGCCAAACTCTCACTCAAAGAAAAGGAGAATAAATCAGAGGCACATCAATTAGGAAGTGACAAAGAATTTGAAGAAAGATCTGATGGTGATCTTGAAATCGTTGAAGCCCTACTTGCAAAGAAATATTCCAAAGTTAAAGGAAAGTATAAAGGTAAAATCCCTTTAATCTATTTTTCTTATGAAGAAATTGGTCATATTGTTGCTAGGTGTCCAAATAGAGAAAGCGAGGACAAGAAGAAATCCCACAAGTAGAAAGGAAAGAAGGAATTCAAAATTTAGAAATCCTACAAAGACAAAGGTAAGAAAACTTGTTTCATGGATAAAGATTCAGATAACAGTGAAGATGAAATGGTGTACATTGTTGTATAAGATGAATCTAATGACGAAGGAGATAAGATGGCACTTATCTCTCATGTTAGCAAAAATGATACATGGATTATTGGTAGTGCATGTTCTCACCATATGACTGGGGACAAATCAAAATTTGAGCATTCTGAATACTATGATGGAGGTAGTGTAAGGTTTGGAAACAATGAACCTTGTTGCATAAAAGGAAAAGTTTGTATCTCATTAACCAATGAACCTATTTTTGATAATGCCTATTGGGTTTAAGGACTAAACCATAATCTACTAAGTGTGGCACAATTGAATAACATTGGATTCAAGGTTGAATTCATGGATGGAAAGGAAAAATTGTTGGATGATGAAGGAAATCTGATTGGATTAAGTAGGAAAATAAAAGGTAATCTATTTTATCTTGATCTTGGTGAATGCTCATGTCTTATTACTCTAGTAGAAGAAGGTTGGTTATAGCATAGGAGACTATGTCATGTAAACTTTGATAATTTGGTCAAGATAAGAAAACTCAAGAGAGTGAGAGGCATTCCTAGTTTGAAGAAAGCTGATGTTGGCTTGTGCAAGAATTGCCAAATTGGTAAGATGGGAAAAACTAGTTTTAAGAGAAAAAACTATCTGTTAGAAGAAGTCTTAAAAATTGTACATACTGAATTATGTGGACCAATTGGAATATAAATTTATAGTGGAGAAATTTTTTTCATTCTTTTTTTTTAATGATTATTCTAGAATGATGTTTGTGATGTATCTAAAAGTAAAATTAGAAACTTTTGAGAAATTAAAATGGTATTTGGCAAGAGCAAAAAAAGAAACTAAAAAGAGATTGAAATGCTTAAGATAAAACAAAGGTGGTGAATTCATCTCTAGTGAATTCAATAATTTCTAAATTGAAAGAGGAATCAAAACATAGGTATCAACCCCTAGCACACCTCAGCAAAATATTATAGCTAAAAGAGGAAATATATCCATCATGGATTGTGCAAGGAAACTAATGATTGAAAAGAATGTTTCTATCAAATACTAGAAGGAATCCATCATCAGTGTCATTCATACTTTGAACTAAGTTCTATTAAAAAAAGACTCAACCCAACATCCCTATGAACTATGGTATGGCTACACACCCAATGTGAGTTACTTGAAAGTATTTGGTAGCAATTTTTATATCCTAAAAGAATATAGGAAAGGAAAATTTGATGTAAAAAGTGATGAAGACATATTTATAGGGTACTCCTATAGAAGTAAAGCATAAAAATGTTTGAATTTTTCTACTCATAAGATCATAGAAAGTGCACATGTGAGAATTGATGAGTTTGTAGAAAAGAGTGAAGAAGAAAGCAAAAAGACATGAGAGGATTATAGAAGATTCATCTACTATGAACCTGATAACCTTCCAAACCTATTTGAAAGAAAGGAGACTTCATCTCCTAAGTCCCCCAAATCTCCAATAGTTACTAAGTTGTAGGAAGTGCAAACTGAATTGCATTCTACAGGACCCAATTCACAATCAATGGCAACTGAGCTAGTGTAAACTAAGCTTGATGGACCAGAGTCATAGGCAGAAGGACTTGAGCTTGAAGTTGAAGTTCATAATGAATATAGTGGAAATCATTCAAAGCCCAAAGATC
The DNA here is from genome assembly GCA_028749045.1 of Cupressus sempervirens. Lineage (NCBI taxonomy): Eukaryota > Viridiplantae > Streptophyta > Pinopsida > Cupressales > Cupressaceae > Cupressus > Cupressus sempervirens. Next base: position 273,039,905 of record CM053787.1, on the reverse strand, counting down.
TTGTATTAGCAAGATATGTTAGAAGACATCATTCACCTAATCAAATCATTGGAGACAAATTAGATGGAACAATGAAAAGAAGAAAAATAAAAGGTACATGATTACTTGCTGAATTGGAACCTACAAATGTTAAAGATGCTCTAGAAAATGAAAGTTGGATTGAGACTATGAATGAAGAGATAGAAAAGATAGAGAATAACAATACTTGGCTCTTCATCTAAGGCCTAAGGATAAAAATGTGATTGGTACAAAATGGATATCTAGAAACAAACTGAATAAAGATGGAAAAGTGTTTAGAAAAAAATTAAGATTAGTATGTAAAGTCTATTCTCAAGAAGAAGGTATTGATTATGGTTAAACTTTTGCCCCTGTTGCAATATCAGAAGGTGTTAGAACTCTACTTGTATATGCAACTCACAGAGGATTTAAAGTATATCAAATGGATGTTAAATCTCCATTCTTGAATGAAATTCTTGATGAGGAAGTATACATTGAATGTCTAAAAAGTTTTGTAGATCCTAGCAAATAAAACATGGTCTATAAATTACACAAAGCTCTATATGGTCTTAAACATGCTCCTAGAGCCTGGTATGAAAGATTGCATAACTATTTGATAAAGATTGGTTTTTAAAGAAAAATAATAGTAGTAGTCTATATATCAAGGAAGGACCAGATAAGAAGATTGTGTTGGTAGAAATATTTGTTGATGATACCTTATTTATAGGAAATGATGACTTATGCAAATCATTTTCAGAAGAAATGAGTAAAGAATTTGAGATGTCAATGTTTGGTGAGATAAAATTCTTTGTTGGATTGCAAATATAGTAGAACAAAAATGGTATCTACATCACTCGATCTAAGTATATCAAGGAGATACTAAAAAATCTTGGAATGAAAGATTCAAGACTAGTTGGAACCCCCATGTTTATTAGACACAAACATTCCAAAAATGATGACTCAAAAGAAGTAGACCAGACCTTAAATAGATCAATGATTGGGAAATTGTAGTATGTGGTACATATAAGGCCTGACATTTCCTTACCAATTGGGATAGTGGCAGGATTTTTAGAAAATCCTAAAGAAAACCACATGATGGAAATCAAGATAATCATGAGGTATCTAAAAGTTTCTAAAGACTATGGCTGAGGGTAAGAACTTGGAGGCAATCTAGACTTAAAGGTGTTTACTAATGCTAATTTGGTAGGAAGTCTTGATGATAGAAAGAGAACAAGTGGAGGAGCATTCTTTCTTGGTAAAAGATTGGTATCTTGGACAAATAAGAAGCAAAATTATACATCTCAATCCATAGTAGAAGTAGAATATGTAGCAACAATAGTCAATTGTTCTAACATTGATTGGTTCCAAACAACTATTGGAAGGAATGAAGGTAGAAATGAAAGATCTAGTAGTCATATACAGTCATAGCTCTAGTGAAATCAATATATCAAAGAATCAAGTGATGCATTCCAGAAAAAAAGTAGGTTTCTATAAAATATCACTTCTTAAGAGAACTAGTGCAGCATAAAGAAGTCAGATTGGAATATGTGAATACAAATGAATAGATTGCAGACATATTCACCAAGCCATTACCTAAAGGTGCATTCTTGTATCTAAGAGGTAAGCTAGGTATAATTCCCCTATATGAAGCTCACTAAATAAAGTTTAGTGATGCATCAAGTAGAACAAGTTGAAGATCAATCAGTTGACATAGTATTCATAAGGGAAAATTGCAAATGGATCAGTACTTAAGGTACATTGATAATATCAGAACTATTGTCTTTGCCATTTTTTGTCAAAGAGGGAGAAGTTTATTGTCATATCTCTCAGAAAATTTGTTATTTCAAAAAGAGGAAGAAGTTACATAAAGTTGGAATACCTCAAAGAGGGAGAAGTTCTACAAAGAAACATCATAGAAAATGAACTTGGCAGAAGATTATTAAAGATTGAAGTTTAGTGAAAAAGGGAGTCTTGTTCTCAAAATTTCATTATGCTATGACATGTTCTGTTGCCATCAATGCCAAAGAGAGAGGTTATTGGATAAAATTGATTAATTGTGTGTTGTCTTTGATGTTACACAAATGTCATATCAGTTATTAGTCAGTGCATGCTGAGCTCACTCAAAGAATGAAGATAGTTTTCCATATTTATTGAGAACTTATATGCAAAAGATAATGTCTACCGAGTCCTCTCAGGTGTTGAAAGAAATCATGTAGTAGAAGATTGTTAACCAAGCTCACTCAGTTAATGAAGGAAAGCTAGATGGAACCAATGTTAATCAAACTCACTCGGTTACCAAAAGATTCTTGCGAGTTCATAGTGTAAATTGAGCTTCTGTTGGTTAACACAAAAATCACTTCTAAAACAATTGACTACTGAGCTAGGTCAACTAATGAAAGATTTTCTTATTTTGGAATATTAAGCTCAACTAATTTATCTATTGGTTCTAGTCAACTGGTGATGAATATTAGTTATTCAAAATTGTATTTGAGTTGACTTGACAATATGAAAGGTATAAGTAAAAAGTCAAGTTGTCATTTCAAAGTGAGTGTGTATAAGATGTGATGAATGAATTGTAAGGGATGGAGACAGGAAGAAAATTTGAAGGATAAGAAGAATATCCTTAAGGAATAGAAAAGCTATATTCAATCAAGAAGGATCAAGTTCAAGCTAGAACAGAGATCGATAATCAGCAATTAAGTTTCATTTCAATCAGGTCATTTCATTATTACTCTCTAACCATTGTAGTAGTGATCAAAATCTTAACTGAGTTGGTTTAGCAACCATTTATAAATCCTCTAACAAGGTGGTAGTTCTATTGAATTATCAAAAGACCTCTCACAAGGCCACTCCTAGTAAGGTGATCAAATCCTTTAATAGGGTCACACCTAACTATGTGTTTTGTAACCTTTAATAGGGTTGGCTCCTAACAAGGCTCACTTCAAAAGAGTGAAAAATAGTAACTAGTTATAATTGGTAGTTTTTCCCCAAATTGGGTTTCCACATTAAATCTTGGTGTCATATGTGTTCATGCTGTTTCTTTCATGCTTGCAATTAACATCAAGTAATAATAATCATTGATAATATCTTAAGATTTGCTAAGTTAATTGATTGCTGAGGACATTTAGTATTTGTTGAGTAATAGCATCAACTGTATGTATGTCAAGCATCAGTATTCATTTTTTAGATTTAAAATTGTGTTGACATCTAAGGGATATAGGATTATTTTAGTAGTAACTAATTCAATCCTCCCCTCTTAGTTACTCCTCTTATATTTCCAATAGGTATGAGAGGATTCACAACTATTTTGTGAAGATTGGTTTTGAGAAGACCAATGCCAACAACAACCTATACTTGAAGACTAAAGGAGGTAAAGGAATTTTAGTAGCTGAAATATTGGTTATTGATGTCATATTTGGAAGAAAAAATGCATTGTGTAAGACATTTGCAAATGAAATTAAGAACTTGATTTTGAGATATCTATGTTTGGATAGATAAAACTCTTTGTTGGATTGCAAGTATATTAGACGAAATATGGTATTTACATCACTTAGTCCAAGTATGTGAAGAAAATATTGAATTTTATATATATGGAAGACTCAAAACCTAGTAATACTCCTATGGTGACAGGACACAAACTATTCAAAATTAATGATTCTATTAAACTGAATGAAACATTGTATAGGTCTATGATTAGCAAATTGCAATATGTAGTTCATAGAAGACCTAACATTGTATTAGCTATTGATATTTTTGCAAGGTGTTTTGTAAATCGAAAGAAGAATAATTTAAGGGTTTTTTAAAAGGATCATGAGATACTTGAAACAAATAGAGGACTATGGTATATACTAAAAGAAATATGACAAGTTTGAATTGAGAGCCTATATTTATGCTCATTGGGATGGAAATACTGATGACATAAAGAGTACAAGTGGAGGAGCATTTTTCTTAGGGAAGAGATTGGACACCTCGACCAGTAAGAAATAAAATTATATATTACAATCTACTACTAAATGTAATGTCCCCATCTTTTTAGCAACTCAGTAGAGCTCTTACCCTTTATGTTCTCCAAAGGCTAAGTGGAGAAATAAATTGATTAAACTAATTTCTTATAAAGTCATTAAATAAATTAAAATTAAAAGGTGACTTAGATTTAATTAATTTAATTTTCTAGAAGAAAAATTACTTATTATATTTCAAAAGAGAAGCTTCTAGAAAGTGTAATAATTATTGGAAAAGGGGAAACCTCTATAGAGTGTATTAATTTTTGGAAAAGGGGAAGCTTCTAGAGAATGTAATTAATTAATATTTTAGTTCCTTATAGGAGGGTGAAGGAAAAGAATAAATAGGAGTGAGAGCCTCATTTTTAGCATTCGATTATTGTCAATTGCATTTGATAAGAATTTGGATGTGTGAGTTACAGATCTATTCTTGGCATTAGAGGATGTATATCCTCTCTTGTGAAATTCTAGACTTCATTCCCTTAGGGTTTATCCCTTGGAATTCATTGCTATCAACTCATTAACATGAATCTTGAATGCATTTCTAGCTATAGGAAGATTGGGTGTAATTATTGGTTCAATTTTTAGGCATTTCTAGGGTGCCCATTATAGTGGTATTAGAGCTATAAGTCCTAACATCCAGTGGAGGTCTTAATCATTTATGTTTGAGCATGCAACAAGGGATTTACAATTTCTATAATACCAAAGCAAGAAAAAGTACAAGTTTAGACTTACAAAGCAAATAGTCTAGTTCATATGTACATAGGGACATACAATCCAATCATATAGACACAAAGGAGATATTCTTTGAATAAGATAGTAGTATGGATGATTGAGATGATAGGAATATAGGTTTAGGTGGAGGTAGGAATACTAGTGCAGATTAGGAAAATGTAATGTTCAGATGATTACTGGATACATTAGAGGAGGGGTAGCATATGCAACAGAAATAGAATAGGTGAATGGATATGATGTTGAAGCTTGTGGCTAGACATATGGGCATGAATATTAATCTAGGTGATGCCAAAAATGGAAACAATAAGAATGGGGGAAATGACAACAATAAGGGCAATGATAATGGGGGTCAAGGCAACAACAACAGTCCTGAGAATAACATTATTAGTAATAATGGACATGGCAATAATGGTAATGAGACACATATAGAGCCACCCAACTATGATGTTGGTGATGTGGGTGTTTTAGTGGAGTTAGTAGATGTGGGTTTACAGTCTAGTGTTATTGATTCACAATCTAGCATTAAGTCATGCCTGTAGAGTCAGGAGTCCATATATAAGACTTTTTTAGGGGATGAAAATGCAACAATAGTGGGATTAGAAGAATGTGAGGATACTTTCATATCAGCATCCACTTCTATGTTAATTGAACCATCCGACGAGGAGTTTAGTAGTATGCATGCAGTTATTAATGTGTGTTCTAATGATGGCATACATGTTGATGATTGTGAGTTTTCATCAACTATAGATCAAGTTCAAGTTTTTGTTGCGGTAGTTAGTGTTGTTCCTATGTCCATATATTTTGATGTGGCTACACCTATTATTGATATAGTTGGCATGAGTGCATATGGTTCACCTTTAGCTACATCTTTTTCAATGCATGTTGGTGACGATCAGGATATTAGTCCAATATATATTATGTTAGTGGATACAAGGAAGAAGAGGTTTCATAGATCTTCTATAGAGTTTCCTTTTGGTGACATTTTGACTTCTACATCATCAACACAAGTTTTAGGTGCTAGGTTGTAGGACATGTGGTTGTTTCTGATGATGCTAATTTGTGGTTGGTTTTATGACCACATGGATGTCACATACTACTTCATTTGGGATCTAGGTGGAGGTTGGAGTTCATTGTGTTGCTAGATTACTCGAGGACAAGCAATTTCAAGGAGGGCAGACTATAATGTCCCCATCTTTTTAGCAACTCAGTAGAGTTCTTAGTCTTTATTTTCTCCAAAGGCTAAGTGGATAAATAAATTGATTAAATTAATTTCTTATCAAGTCATTAAATAAATTAAAATTAAAAGATGACTTATATTTAATTAATTTAATTTTCTAGAAACACAATTAATTATTGTATTGCAAGGGAGAAGCCTCTAGAGAGTGCATTAATTATTGCAAAGGGGGAAGCTTCTAGAGAATGCATTTAATTAATATTTTAATTCTTTCTAAAATGGTGAAGGAAAAGAATAAATAGTGGTGACAGCCTCATTGTTTAGCATCTGATTATTGTGAATTGCATTTGATAAGAATTTGGATGTGTGAATTACAGATCTGGTCTTGGCATTAGAGGATGTCTATCTTCTCTTGTGACATTCTAGACATCATTCCCTTGGGGTTTGGACTTTGGAATTCATTGATATCAACTCATTAATAGGTAGCTTGGATCACATTTCTAGCTATAGGCAAATTAGGTGTAATTATTGGTTCAGGTTTTGGGCATTTCCAAGGTGCCCATTACACTGAAGTTGAATATGGGGCTGCTACAATGAATTGCAAAAATGTGGTATGGATCAAAAAATTAATCAAAGGAATGAATGAGGAAATACTCATCCTATGGTATTTTATCATGACAGTGCAAGTGCTATAAACATATCAAAGAATCATGTGATGTACATAAAGATAAAGAACATTGGAATCAAGTATTATTACTTGAGAGAGTTGGTTCAAGACAAAGAAGTGAGAATGGAATAAGTGAATGCAAAAGAATAGATAGATGATATATACACAAAATATTTACATAAGGATGAACATAGATATCTTAGAGGTAAATTTAGGGTAATATCCCTATCCAAAGCTACTTAAGAAGCAAGACTAGTGCCCTAAATCAATTGAGTTGAATGTGTATATGAGAAATATGTTAGCAAGTAATACTAATCTATCAAGAGAACAAAGCATTAACTAGCATAAAAACCATAACATATATGAGAGACAAAGTGAAAACCCTCAAATGAGAATATGAGCCATGGAATGGCTCTCCCAATGAGAATGGTCACTTGATTTAGATATGAGTCTATTATGTGGATGTGGGATGTATGCTCAAGGTTCTCAAAATAGCTTCAATGGAGATGAAAATGGAAAATTGGTAGCTTTGTGAGCTCTCAATTTGGCATTATAAGGGTATGATTAAGGCTTTTGCTTCTCAAAACTAGCATTATAACTTTAGCTCAAAAGGTTGTGATGAAATGGCTTGGGAGGGGATTCAATTTATAGGCTAAGGGCTTGAGGGATGGAGGGCTAAGATGTAAGGAAAGATGGAAGCTTAAGGAGGGCTAGGACGCACTCAAAGGGGAGCACATGGATTGTGCTTGTTTAGCACCAATCAAGGAGTGACACATGTCACATGGTGAGTGGATGGAGGAAAGGGGATGGATGGGTCAACAAAGGAGGCTCAAGGGATAATATCTTGATAAAGACCCTTCATTGTGGCTTGTAAGAGCTTGTAAGAGTCTTTATGGCTTTTGTAAGAGCATTCATCGTTGGGTGGTTGGGATATTTTGGAGGGAGTTGAGATTGTTGACTTTCCTTGGCTTAGGAAAGTCTTAAGCTTGCTTTAGGGAATGTGACAACATTAGGGGGTGGATTAGGCTTGGGTTTAGGATTAGATTAGGAATGTTAGAGATTTTCAAGTGGATGGCATTCATGAGGGTGGGTGAGTTAGTGGCTAAGCTTGGTTGGTATGGGTGGATGGGGTGGATTAGGCTAAAAAGGGGGTTTAGGGATAAGTTAGGGGCTTTTAGATTTGAGGATTTTATTTATCAAATAGATTTATTTGATAAATGGGGATTTTGAAATTAGATAGGAGAATAGGATTTAATTGATAAATAATAGGTTATTTGATTTACCAGTTAGGACTATAGATTATTAATTAAATTAATCAGCTAGGGGATGGCAAAGGATTAATTAAATAAGAATTTAATTAATGATGCCTTTAGAGATAACTAAATAGGATTACCAAAGTAGTGAAATCAAATTTAGGTGTCTACAGAATGATACATTTTACAACTTGATGCAGTGGGTCTTACTCTAGGACCTACCTAAAGTAAGGAAGGAGTTCAGCTAGAAGATTCATAATCACATGCAAGGTGATAGAGGGAGAACCTAAATTTATTATATCTACATGTATAGATGACAAGTCTTTGGCATTGTTAAAGAGGGAGACATAAGATATAAGGCTAAGGGAGGTATAAGAGAAAGAGGGAGATCATATTGAGAATATATTGATGGAGAAATCAGAGGAAGAGTTCAAAGATCAGATGAAGACACATACATTGATAAAGGGAGGTATAAAGTTTCTTTGTTGTATCAATGTTGTTATTTATTTTTCATCAATTCCAAAGTGGGAGATTGTTGAAATAAAGAAGATTGATGACACCATCATAGAACAATCATTATTTTGCCACTAATGTCAAACCTACTACTTTTTGGTGAGATGGTTTCTTACTTTGATCTAAATTCTATCATTTGTTTGATTGATGAAGAGCTTTTGAAAAGAAAGGATAAGAAGAGAACCTAGAGAGAGGTTGAGTTATTTGGTGTATAAAAGGAGCATTAAGACCAAGAAAGACATTGGTGATATAGTGTATTGTTTATCTACTTATGTCTATAATGAAAGTATACCTGAAGACTAGAAAAATGTTAAGTAAAGAAAAGTGGATGCCAAGATCAACCGAGAAAACTATGGAAGATAAGCAAAGTTAGTGCAAGCTAAGCATAAAATAGTTGAAGCTAAGAAGACAAGTTAAGTATGTGCCAATTGAAGAAAGTTAGTATGAGCCGAGAAAGAAAAATTTAGTCGGTGTCGAGTGAAGATAGTTAGTATGTGTCAAGTACTAGTAAAAGACTTAATGGATGCTGAGAAACCTAGTTTTGGTCAAACATCAATATATATTATTTTATGAGCAAATAGATTATTATTGCTTAGTGCCAATAAAATGTGTTAAATCAAATATTTATTGAATCTAAGCTATTAAAAAGTTGATTTCTTGCATTGTGTGAAGTGTGTTGAATAGCTTTATAACGATTTGGTGGCACAAAATTCAAGATAAATCATTTTGAGGTAAATACAAAGAGAATTGTAGAAAAAGATTCTAGAAGGGACTAAAAAAAAAAAAGTGGGTATATTAGTGGAATCTCTTTTTTTTGGAAAAAGTAGATGAGCCGCTATATATATATATATACACACATACATACATACATATATATATATATATACACACACACACACACATATATATAAATACATATATATATACATATATATATATGTATATATATATGTATATATATGTATGTATGTATGTATATATATATGTATATATATATATATATATATGTATGTATGTATGTATATATATATATATATATGTATATATATATATATATGTATGTATATATATATATATATGTATGTATGTATATATATATATATATGTATGTATGTATATATATATATATATATGTATATATATATATATATATATATATATATATATATATATATGTATGTATGTATGTATGTATATATATATATATAAACTAGTTCAAGAGCTCAACTAGGAAAGAACTAGAAAGAAAACCCAGCATCATCGCGATATGTAGAAGTGTCAAACATCAATATTTACAACATATTATATTGATAAGAATAATATAGATTATGAAATGTGAGAATATTCCCACCAATATTTGAAAATTGTCAAATTTTTACATTTTCAAAATAATATCAAACTATAGGCATGAAGAACTCAAAGTCAACTAGAAATACCAACATTTAAAAATCATGCCTAAAGTCAGAAAAAAATTTAGCACAAAAAGAAGGTAACCTTTATGTTATCATTCTTCCATATCCTCACATGAGACGTCCTCAACAGAAGTGGAAGCTATACCAATTTGCAAAGAATAACCCCAACCAAATTTCAAGCATGGTAAAGGAGCAATGCCCCTACCAAAGCCCAAACCTTTAGTGATGACATCAAAATTACCAATGGAAGGAGGCACACTCCAAACTAGGGCTTTGGTTTAATCAAATTGAGAATGTCAGTTAGTTTCTTATGTGGTAGGATGTTCTAATCCAAGAGCACTGGGAGCTAGGATAGACCAAGAACTTAGTTCACAAATAAACTAGGTTTGGGGGGTCGACGACACCATCATGTGAGTGGACATTGCATATGCATCAGATATCAATAACCCTAAAATATCTAACAATGCAAATCTTGTTTCCTTCACACCCTTAACCACTTGGTGACCCAGTACTCCTGCCATGACTTGCAAAGTCTTTGTCAAGAACTGTGGGTTGTTCTTTTCGAAGGACTTTTGTAATGCCTTGAACGTCGCCATAGCCTCATGTTTCTGCATGAGTAGAAAGCTACCCACACGGGCATTTTTGATCCACAAGTTATAACTTTGTATCACCCATTTAAGTTTATTTTCAGCCCAAAATTCTAGATGGACCACCTTAATTGCAATAATTTCCAACCATTATGTTGACTAGAGTAGGTCCATAGCATTGGACATGAAAATCAAGACCAAGTTTGAAGGAAAAAACACATGCCTTGAAGTTACAAAGAAAAATTCCCCCCCCAATAATGGTGCGAATTGAGCAGCGAGTAGATTAAGAATGCACAGTGAACATGATATCCAGTGCAACATCATCCAAGGGATTAGGAAGTATATCTTCTTCCAACAATAGTTGAAGCTTTATTCTAAAGTTTTTTGGGGAGGATGTTTCTATGATATTGGTAATAAGAATCACATTTCACACAAGCATCATATGGGAGTGACATTGTGAGAACAAATGTGATGACATGCACAAAAAATAGAGAAGATGAAGTCATGAAAAAAGACCAATTTTTCACATATATATAAATCCCCCATCACATGCTCAAAGGATATGAAGTACCTACTCCCATGTGAATAATAATGGAAATGCCACCAAAATTAGAACCCAATTGCAACTATGATGGACAAACTACAAAACTAACACCCCCAATAATGATGTTGAAACAAGTGTTCTATTGTCATGTGTACTAAAAGGCTATAAAAATTTTCATTAAAAAATATTAATGTCAGCCTTGATTAATTCTTGAAGTTTCTTATGTTTATTAAGAAACAAATTTGGCTATAATGTTTAAATGGTAATCCCATCGCACCCTATGTTTGAGAGATAATCAACAACTTTATTCCCCTCTCTTAAAGTATGAGATAAGTAGACCTCCTGGCATTGATCCATATGAATCCAAATATATTGCAAGATATAATTGAGCTTCCAATTGAAGATTTCTCTCTTAATGTAGGCATTGATAATTACTTGTGAATCACCTTCAATATGACCTCTAAAGAGCTTCCCCCTTTTTTCTAGGGTAAGACCAACAAGCAACACTTGCACTTCTACAATATTCTTTGCACCCTCTAAAATTGGAGCCATCATGATAGCTAAAACAAGACCATTGCAATTTCTAATGGAAGCTCCCAATCTTGATTTTATGGGATTGCCTCTAGAAACCCCATCAAAACTAAGCTTCAAAAATCCTGGACTAGGTGGTAACCAGTGAATTGATGCTCTATCAATTTTAGGGTGTGGTAAAAATGATGATCGCCAACCTATTGGAATGACTAATGATTTCCATTCTCTAAGCATCAAGCTATCCCATGGAGTGATAACAAGATTCACCTTACAATGGCAAAGACTCACATTCATAACTTCTACAATTGATTTTTCATTTCTTTTCCACCAAATAGCCAATAAAACTATAGTCGGGGCACACTTCTAAAGTCTTGAGAATAAGGCACTTTGATATAAACTTGCCTAGGCTTGAAAAATGTGCCTTAAGATATTTGTGAGTGGCGTGAAAAAACTTAACTTTTTTAGTAAAAAACATTCAACACTGATATGTTGTTGAACATCTTGCAAAAAGATGATCATCAGTCTCCAGTTTGTCATTGCAAAGCACAAATTTGAAAGCCTGAGCAATATTAAGTCATTCTAGCCTATCGCTAGTTAGAATCCTTGTCTTAATTGCAAGCCAAGCAAAAAAAAACCTACCTTTGGAAGTACAACATTATTCCAACAAAGTGAATATGCACATGATGGGGTCTTGTTTGAAGAAATTATCTAAATGAGCTTATATCCCTCCTTGATTGAGTAATTACCATCCTTAGCTAGAGGCCATCTCAATTGATCTTCATAATTAGAAATAAAAGACACGTCTATCAAGAAGAATGTCCCAAAGGATAGACTTATCCTTATTGGCTAATGGTAAGAGGTTCTAGTCCTTCCAAATCATTTTTCTAGTGAATAAAAAAAACATTGAAATGTAATGAATAACCTGCTAACCTCACAAAGCCTTAGAAGTTGTTAAAATATTATGGACATTAGGAAAATTAATTAATGGTGGCTTGCCATTCCATAAATCACTCCAAAAACTAATCTTATCTCCTTTGTTGAGCTCCCATGTCACATATTTCGAAACAATGTTTCTAGAAGAGATCATGAAATTCCAAACAATAGATCCCTTTAGGGGTTCAAGCATGGAGAATATCCTAGATGGTTCTCTGTTATCCAAATATTTTTGTTGCATAATTTGGCACCAATTATTGTGAGGTATATGGTACATTTTCCAAATTAACTTACCTCTAAAGGCCTCATTTATTTTTGATAGATCATGTACACCCACACCAACTATAGTAGGGGTATAAGCCATATCTTGTAATGAAACAAGTGGAATCTTCTTATAATTTGTCATGGTACTCATCCATAAAAATCATCTGATAATTTTTTGAATCTAAAGTAATATCAAAGGGGGAGCTTTAAAGATAGCCAAATAATAATTTGATATAGCTGAAAGTACTAATTTAATTAGCATAATTCTGCTGATAAAGAAAGCCATTGAGCTTTCCATGCAACTACTCTACTATTGATTCTATCAATGACTAAAGACTACTAGCTTATCTTATTGAACCCCATAAAAAAGGTATTACCAAGTGTTGTGTAGGAAGAAAATCCTCTTGAAAGCCTAAAATTCTCACAATTTTATCTAAAATAACTTTGTTTCTGTTGTAAAGAAAAAAAATTAGAGTTTTGAGGATTGATTTTCTACCCTAAAACCTCTAAATAAAGCTACAATGTACTCTTAATCTATCTTGCCTTTGAAATATAGGACCTACCAAAGAGAAAACTATCATTTGCAAATAGGGAATGCATAATTGATAAAGAAGTACCTTGAATCTTGACACCTTGCCAATTACCCTGTGTGTTATGGAGCTTAATAGACCTCCTAAGAGTTTCAACCATAATGATGAAGAGAATAGGGGATAGTGGATCACCTTGATGGACCCCCTACATGGAGGGAAGGAAGCCTGAAGCTTTCCCATTGATAACAACTAAGAACCATGCTCTTGAAATGCATGCTTTGATCCATTTACGCTAGCACTTAGCAAATCCCATTTTTTGAAGAACTTGAAAAAGGAATTACCAACATACCCAGTCATATTCTTTCATCATGTCCAATTTCAACACAAAATACAATAATTGAGAAGTATTGATAAAGTGTAAAACTTCATTAGCAACCAAAGAACCTTTTGAGGTTTCTTAACCTAGAACAAAACTCCCATACTCAGGTGATATAATATTTAAAATAAGATGTTTCAGTCTCAAATAAATGGCTTTTGTGATACATTTGTAAGTCAAATTGCACAAAAAGATGGGCCAGAAGTCTGTAAATGTTTTAGGCACTTTAGTTTTAGGGATTATGAAATATTAGTGGTGTTGAAGAATTTAAGCATGGATCTAGTCTTTCTAGGTTCTTCAATAGTAGCAAATAGATCCCACCCAACAATGTCCCAACAACTTTGAAAGAACAAGGTAGTAAACCCATCTGGACCTGAACCCCTGTCTAGAGGAAATGAGAAAGCAACCTTTCAGATCTCAAGTAAGGTAAAATGAGCCATGAGTTTTGAATTATCTTCATGAGTGATCAAAGGAGGAATTTCCTCAAGCAGATCACTTACTTGAGCATCTAGTAGTACTGGATGTTCACTTGGGGATAATAATTTTTTTTTAAAATTGACTCCCTTGTCTTGAATACTCTATGCATTAGATAAGATGACCCTCATTTCTATATCTTGAATTTGAAAAATGGTTTTGCCAGCACTTTTTTTTTATAGTTGAAGCATGAAAATTTTTAATATTTTTGTCACCTTGTTGAAGCCAAAGTTCTCTCAATTTATTCCTCCAACATTCTTCCTCTCTGTAACACAATTTATCCCATTCATGTTGAAGATGTTTTTGTTGTTTGTAAGTATCATTTTCCATGCCATGATCAATGATATATATATATATATCATTTAGCTGAGATTTGATTACTTCTTCCTATTTAAAGACATTTTTGAACTCAAAATGATTCCATTGTTTAATAAGAGCCTTAATGTGCTTTAATTTGTTTACAAATTGAAATGTCTTAGAACCTTGGAGTAATGGAGCACTAAACCACCATTGTTTTATTAGGGGGAGAAAGTGTGGGTGATGAAGCAACATTCTTTCAAACTTGAAAGAAGAGAAATGATGTTTCTTAACCCCATCAAATCTGTAGACTAGAGAAAGAGAAATAGGAAAATAGTTTGAACCTAGAGAAGCTAAAATTTGTAATGCCCCACCAAGGGATCCAAAGAATTACACTAATTTTTCCAAACAATTTTTTTTTTTAAAACGTGAAAGTAAAACCATTCATAACATTTGCAGAAGCAATAGAAATAATTTGAATAAAAGTACACATAACATAACATAACAGATTACATTATTTAAAGATCCCTTATCATTGAATTACATCTAAACTAACTATTCATCTAACATCATATCCTTATGAAATAACAATGATACATCCAATGTTCATAAACAATGTACAAGTGTCCTTTAAGTAATTACATTTTAGATTGCTCAATCATCCACTATACATGCTATAAGGTATGAAAAGCTTAAAAAAAATAAAGCATCCACGTAAATAAAGTACATCATCATCCAATATTAATCCATGATGCAATTAAAGTAAATGAAACTACATATCATACATGATACATCATCACAAAAGATATAAACATACATCATAAAACATAACCATATATCACAAAACAAAACTAAGTGCACGGTTCCTCCCAACCGTAAATATCATCATTAGACCATCGTAGATCCTAGCCATCCCTTCATGCATAACATTCCAAAGCACCGAAGAGATCATCGATATTATCATAGTAGGAATGTCACTCCTAAAACATCCTACTAACATGTAAAGTAAATCATAGGTTACCATCATCTAACATATAGAAATCATCAATATAAGAAACATACCAATAAATACATCCATCATAAGGTATATCATCTATCATAATGCTCCAAGATCATAATGAAGATAAATACAAACCAAGAATACTCTAGTCACGATGTCTCAGATGGATCTCAAATGATAAGAGTGGAAAAACACTACCACCCGACTGTGTGGAACCTAAATGGTCCACTCCCACCATGCTGAGGAAATAATCTCAAGTCCCAAATAGGCTATCCAAAAATACAAAGCATAAATCTCTATAATTCCAGGAATCTTAAAAGTATACTAACTCAAAGGTTCCATTCACACAAAATCGACATCTAATTCCTAGAGGTACACAATGACATGTAGGAAACCTACTCTGCAAGCGGGAAAGTGTCATCCATTTATCACATACAAGTTACCCTAGCAGTTAGCTAAACTCCATGGGTCCATACTGATCTCATCTGGCCACTAGTATCCTCTCATACTGATGAGACATACTATGGAATGCAAGGTCGCAACTATACATTCTCTCTACTCCCATCCTAGTCTGTACAAGCACTCGAGGAATGGGCGAGAACCAAAATAATTATCTTTTTAGGTTTATTTAATCCCCATTTCGTGTGTAAATGTTATCACTTATTAACCAAACTTACAATGAGTTACCCTGGCAGACACTTAGGGCCCCGACCCCCATTGCAAGCCACTTCCTGACACTACAAGTAGAATACCTACCCTAAGCTCATGCAATCATAAAATTACCACAGTCTTATACAAGCGACTATAAAAAAATCCAAAAAATAATCCATAAAATGAATCATCAAATATCCACAATATAAGCATCAAATATCCATAATAAAAATCATCAAATCTCCAAGATAAGAATCATCAAATCTCCATGAGCATGTGAAAAAGCATCCATAGAAAATCATGACCACAATAGTTCTCTATTGGCAACTGAAGTATCACTGATAATCAAAAGTATCCATTGGTTCTTAATAACCAAAATATATCTCAAAATAAATCACAATATCCATTGGTTCTCAACAAGCAACCAAGAATATCTCAAAATCATACTGACCAAAGACTCCAAAATGGTTGAGTCAAACATGTCACAACATGACATCATCAAGAAATAAATTAACACTTTAGTCCCATCATGGCGACTAGAAAGTAATCCAAGGATAACTGATTGATGACTCAAAAATGATTAGCTCAAGTGTCTCATACACATACATCTCAGCTTCACACATGAAGACTGATGAACAATAACAATCAGTAAATACAAACATTTCATAGAGCACACGATCACATAACCATGGTTGAGCTTATAAAGATCGAGACCAAATAAGATCAACATGCTATCACATCTCATAACCCCCGAGCCTCTGCTAGCAACCTAGGACTGGTCAACACTAGTCAACCCAAAACCCAAAACAAGAAGCATATAGAATACACAATGCAAACACATGTTTTTGGTTTACTAAAATCATTAAGTGTAGAGGTTTTAGTTATCCATTTGCAAGTATACCTCAAGTGTCTTAAGTTCCATCATTTGACCTAAAAGTCAACCCATTTGTTCCCTGATAAAATTATACTTTCATTATTAAGAATTACATTCTAAGAATAACTTAAGGATAATTATTTACTCATTAAACTCATCATAATTGACCTTTAATCAACTTGTTCTCTTTATTTAACTATGATCCATATTCTAATTGATTAACTCTTCTTTAATGTTACTTCAATTTTTTTCACATAATCAAAGGATCATTATTCGTTACATTATAAGAGAGCCAATTACTAATCTTTGAATAAAAAGATTATAAAATGATCAATTTAAACAATCAATTAACATAGGTACACCATCCATGACCTATTGACATTCTAATAGTTCTCAATTAAATATTACTAAGTCTCCTTATTAAAATATCTAAGGTCATTATTCAAGTCATGAGAGTACGACTTGTCAACTTTGATGTAATTACTTATCAACTTTACTAAAAGAATCGATATTAGCATATCAATTAAAACTTTATTACATAACTTAATTATTAATTAAATCTAATTAACTCTAATTAATTTAATTAATAATTACATATCCATGGCAATGTTCCAATTAATATCAGTTGACTAATAACTAACTATAATTTTGTAAGTTAAAAGTCAACTATAATCTAGTACACAAATATTCATATTCATAGTTCAATAACTTGTTAATATTTAATAACAAGCTATATTGGAAATCTTATTAATAAATTTATAATGACCACATTCGTCATACTTTCAATGAATACTAATAATCCCTTGATAAAACAATTAAAACTCTATTATCAATTAAATCTAATAAATTTTATGATTAAATTAACTAGTAGCTATGTCAATAACTACATGATTATCAGCTAATAATAGTTTCATTCATTAAGAGTCAACTATGTATCATTCCATCAATATTCAAATTATTATTTTACTAATAAAAATTATAATAAATCTCCAATATTAATATCTCAACTAAATACCTCCTATGTTTGTTGATAAATAGATGAATTATACTTCTTCTACTATTAACTAATATTAATTAAATTAGATTAGTTAATAAATCATATAAAACTAATGCATAAAAATAAGATTCTACTAAGGGAAGATTACAATAATATCTTTAATTCATTCCATGCTTTGATATACTATTTTTGTGAAGTTTAAGCATAGAGAACTCTTGGGTATAGAAAACAGAGAAATATCTATCCTTGAATAAAATAGTCTCAGTACGATGGCCATATCTCCCTAATGAATCATTGGATCTGGCTGAAATTGCAATATGTTGGAGACGGCCAAGTTTCGCCAATTCTGACTAGAGCGATTGAATAAATTTGATCATCATAAAAAGTTATGAATGACTGAGTTCAGGTCTATCCAAGGGGCAGTGACAAGACAATTTGTGATGAATTAAGAATTTCTTCTTAAAATAATTGTTCTCTAAATTTAACCATAAAAGGGTTTGTTCATACGCATCTAAAAATATAATCTGATAGAAATATTACATCTGACCATTCAAATTATTAATGTAGAATTTCTATTTTAATTTCAAATCTTGTCTATCTAATTTTACAATATAAATTCGAACCCAAACCCGATTAAGATCTAATTTCTTTCTCATTTGGAACTAGGGTTTTTTTATTATTTTCTTCTCAACCAAATAAAATATCTAAACTCCAATTTCAAATTGTAGATTCAATCACAGAGAATATTTAGACACATATAACAAACATGATGAAGACAAGAAGAGAAATAGTGCAAATAGAATATGTGATTATCACGAGTGCACCTAGACACTGATGTTAATCTGTCATGCCTCAGAAGTTCATAGAAAATTCCTTCCTTCTCCATCATTCGCAATTCCTCCAAGATCCAAGCCAACCGAATCCTCCAAGTGACTAGAAGAGATGTAAGCTTTGAAGCTTCCATTTTAGCTTGAAGCTTGTAGCTTCCATTAAGCTTGTCCAAACACACTAGGAGAACCTCTATTTGAAGGCCTCTAAGATGCATCTAGAGTGTCTCTAGAAACAGCTAGAAGATAAGCATGACAACCAAGCATGGGTCTTCTCCAACCTTGTAGATGAGTCATAAGGTTGTAGACACCATGTGCTCAAATAAAATGCTAACTCCTAAGTGTAGACAACTAGTGGATTCTTAGAGTGCAAACTCCTGTGTTGTCTACATGACAACTCTCGAGAATTTGCAAACTCTTATGTGAGAAAATATTAAAAATAATACACATTAATTAATATAATATTTACTTTACTCTTTCCAAATTAATTAATTTATTTATTAAATCTCATGCACTAACTTTAATATCTCCACTTTTCAATCTTAATATATTTATATTTTAAGCACATGAAATCTAGAATATTTTAATAATTTTAATATATTTTTCACTTTTAAATTTTATTTTCGAAAACTTAATTGCTAAAATATTTATTAGCTTTAATAATATTATTATTTTAGTCATTTATTTAAAAAAGAACTCCAAAAATAAATATTGTCACATTCCAAAATTAAACTTTTATCTATTATTTTCAAATTTAATTTAATTAATTTCCCAATTAATTAAATAAAATAAATATTAAAATATCATATTAATTTTCCATTAAATTATATCATTAATTAAATCTTTTAATTAGGCTTAATTAATATAAAATACATCAAAGACTCACAAGGAAAAATATGAAAATCCATCATAGCCAGAATACATACAAAATCAAACCAAGGGTTAATATCACGAATTACATCATTCGATGTATTCGGAGGGTACTCAATTACGATAAATGGCTTAAAGGGTTGGGATTTGGACTTGAGAATTTATCTCCCCTCTCTTATCATTGAGATAATGTTATAGGGTACGCTCATCTTGGAAAATTTAGAGAAGTCGATATCCGGTACCTACAACCTGCATAAAAACCATGCATGTACAAGCACAATATATATACTAAGCTAAACAGGCAATGGCACGAAGTGGTGCATCATGTAGATCTCGACTAGCAAGTGACTACGACTCCCTTCTTTAACCACATCAGACACGCCATACAAAAGCAAACACACAAAGCAAACACGCACACCATACACATGCAAGTATGGGGTAAGTATCCATAAGAAAACACATATGATAATAAATCATCTTACTAATCGTTATTAATAACTGCAAACACTGAAAATAATCATCATACACACATGAAATGTAGAGTCTAGTTAATCTCATCACATATTAATTGAATCCATAGCACAATATCTGATAATCTCAAAAGAATGTTGCTAACCAACAACATAAAACTAGCTCTAAAAGAGTTGAAAATGATAACAAAATGCGAACCAGGGGCAGGCACTACACCCACCCCCCCAGGATTAGGCTTACTCTTGAAAGCCTACAAGAAGGAAAAAATGAAGATACGCACTATGTGGGTCTCATTGATCTCTTTTCCTCCCTACAGGAGGATATGATTTCACTAAGAATATTAAAACACACTTAGAGCAATATGATTCTAGTTTAATGGTAAACCAAAAACTATATCGATCCAACCTTCATTCTTCTAACAACTACTCAAAAGGATCCCTTAATAAATTCTAAACAAGAGCAACTTAATGCTTGCAAAGATAATCAAAGGCATACTACGTTAAAACATAGATAGAATGATACATGTTTTGCAACTAGAATAAATTTCAATTTTCCAATTTTGCCTATGTTTTGGGTTTGAGTAGAATTTTCAGTTAAGAAAGCTAAGTGTTGAAGTATAGAAAATATGCAACTAACAATTTTAAGTTCTCTTTCAGTTCACCTAGTTTCAAGTTTTTAGTTTGAAAGAGATACACATGATAGTTCAAAGTTTTTATTTTGTTCAACTAGTTAATGACTAGTGGCATTCAAATATACCCAAAGCTCCCAATGTTGAAACTCGGGCTCTGATACCAAATGTAATGCCCTGCCAAGGGATCCAAAGAATTACACTAAGTTTTCCAAACAATTTTTTTTTAAAAATATGAAAGTAAAATCATTCATAACATTTGCGGAAGCAATAGAAATAATTCAAATAAAAGTACACATAACATAACATAACAGATTACATTATTTAAAGATCCCTTAACATTGAATTACATCTAAACTAACTATTCATCTAACATCACATCTTTATGAAATAACAATGATACATCCGATGTTCATAAACAATGTACAAGTGTCCTTTAAGTAATTATATTTCAGATTGCTCAATCATCCACTATACATGCTACAAGGTATGAAAAGCTTTAAAAAAATAAAGCATCCACGTAAATAAAGTACATCATCATCTAATATTAATCCATGATGCAATTAAAGTAAATGAAACTACATATCATACATGATACATAATCACAAAAGATATAAACATACATCGTAAAACATAACCATATATCACAAAATAGAACTAACTAAGTGCACGGTTCCTCCCAACCATAAATAACATTATTAGACCATCGTGGATCCTAGCCATCCCTCCATGCATAACATTCCAAAGCACCGAAGAGGTCATCAGTATTATCATACTAGGAATGTCACTCCTAAAACATCCTACTAACATGTAAACTAAAGCATAGGATACCATCATCTAACATATGCAAATCATCAATATAAGAGACATACCAACAAATACATCCATCATAAGGTATATCATCTATCATAATGCTCCAAGATCATAATGAAGATAAATACCAACCAAGAATACTCTAGTCACGGTGTCTCAAACGGATCTCAAATGATAAGAGTGGGAAAACACTACCACCCGACCATGTGGAACCTAAGTGGTCTACTCCCACCATGCTGAGGAGATAATCTGAAGTCTCAAACAGGCTATCCAAAAACACAAAGCATAAGTCTCTATAATTCCAGGAATCTTAAAAGTATACTAACTCAAAGGTTCCATTCACACAAAATCGACATCTAATTCCTAGAGGCACACAATGACATGTAGGAAACCTACTCTTCAAGTAGGAAAATGTCATCGCATTTATCACATACAAGTTACCCTGGCAGTTAGCTAAACTCCATGGGTCCATACTGATCTCATGCGACCACTAGTATCCTCTAATACTGACGAAGCATACTATGGAATGCAAAGTCGCAACCATGCGTTCTCTCTACTCTCATCCTAGTCTGTACAAGCACTCGAGGCATGGGCGAGAACCAAAATAATTATCTTTTTAGGTTCATTTAATCTTCATTTATTGTGTAAATTTTATCATTTATTAACCAAACTTACAATGAGTTATCCTGGCAGCCACTTAGGGCCCCGACCCCCATTGCAAGCCACATTCCAACACTCCAAGTAGATTACCTACCCTAAGCTCATGAAATCATAAAATCACCACAGTCTTGTACAAGCAAATGTAAAGAAAATCCAAAAGATAATCCATAAAAATAATCATCAAATCTCCACAACATAAGCATCAAATATCCATAATAAGAATCATCAAATCTCCAAGATAAGAATCATCAAATCTTCATGAGTATCTGGAAAAACATCCATAGAAAATCATGACAATAACAGTTCTCTATTGGCAACTGAAGTATCACTAATAATCAAAAGTATCCATTGGTTCTCAATAACTAAAATATATCTCAAAATAAACCACAATATCCAATTGTTCTCAACAAGAAACCAAGAATATCTAAAAATCATACTGATCGAAGACTCCAAAATGGTTGAGTCAAACATGTCACAACATGACATCATCAAGAAATAAATTGATGCTTTAGTCCCATCATGGTGACTAAAAAGTAATCCAAGGATATCTGATCGATGACTCAAAAATGATTAGCTCAAGTGTCTCATACACATACATCTCAGCTTAACACATGAAGATTGATGAACAATAACAATCAATAAATACAAACATTTCATAGAGCACACGATCACATAACCATGGTTGCGCTTATAAAGACCGAGACCAAATAAGATCAACATGCTATCACATCTCATAACCCCCAAGCCTCTGGTAACAACCTAGGACTGGTCAACACTAGTCAACCCAAAACCCAAAACCCAAAACAAGAAGCATATAGAATACACAATGCAAACACATTTTTTTGGTTTACTAAAATCATTAAGTGTAGAGGTTTTAGTTATCCATTTGCAAGTATACCTCAAGTGTCTTAAGTTCCATCATTTGACCTAAAAGTCAACCCATTTGTTCCCCGATAAAATTATCCTTTCATTATTAAGAATTACATTCTAAGAATAACTTAAGGATAATTATTTACTCATTAAACTCATCATCATTGACCTTTAATCAACTTGTTCTCTTTATTCAACTATGATCCATATTCTAATTGATTAACTCTTCTTTAATGTTACTTCAATTTTTTCGACATAATCAAAGGATCATTATTCGTTACATTATAAGAGAGCCAATTACTAATCTTTGAATAAGAAGATTATAAAATGATCAATTTAAACAATTAATTAACATAGGTACACCATCCATGACCTATTAACATTTTAATAGTTCTCAATTAAATATTACTAAGTCTCACTATTAAAATATCTAAGGTCATTATTCAAGTCATGAGAGTACGACTTGTCAACTTTGATGTAATTACTTATCAACTTCACTAAAAGAATCGATATTAGCATATCAATTAAAACTTTATTACATAACTTAATTATTAATTAAATCTAATTAACTCTAATTAATTTAATTAATAATTACATATCCATGGCAACGTTCCAATTAATATCAGTTGACTAATAACTAACTATAATTTTGTAAGTTAAAAGTCAACTATAATCTAGTACACAAATATTTATATTCATAGTTCAATAACTTGTTAATATTTAATAACAAGCTATATTGAAAATCTTATTAATAAATCTATAATGACCACATTTGTCATACTTTCAATGAATACTAGTAATCCCTTGATAAAAAAATTAAAACTCTATTATCAATTAAATCTAATTAATTCTATGATTAAATTAACTAGTAGTTATGTCAATAGCTACATGATTATCAGCTGATAATAGTTTCATTCATTAAGAGTCAACTATGTATCATTCCATAAATATTCAAATTATTATTTTACTAATAAAAATTATAATAAATCTCCAATATTAATATCTCAACTAAATACCTCCTATGTTTGTTGATAAATAGATGAATTATACTTCTTCTACTATTAACTAATCTTAATTAAATTAAATTAGTTAATAAATCATATAAAACTAATGCATAAAAATAAGATTCTACTAAGGGAAGATTACAATAATATCTTTAATTCATTCCATGCTTTGATATATTGTTTTTGTGAAGTTTAAGCATAAAGAACTCTTGGTTATGGAAAATGGAGAAATATCTGTCTTTGAATAAAACAGTCCCAGTATGACGGCCATATCTCTTTAATGAACCATTGGATCGGGCTGAAACTAAAATATGTTAGAGAGGATCAAGTTGCATCAATTCTGACTGGATTGATCGAATAAATTCAATCACTATAAAAAGTTATGAATGACTGAGTTCGGGTCTATCCAAAGGGCAGCGACAGGACAATTTGTGATGAATTAAGAATTTTCTCTTAAAATAATTGTTCTCTAAATTTAACCATAAAAGGGTTTGTTCATACGCATCTAAAAATATAATTTGATAGAAAGATTACATCTAACCATTCAAATTTTCAACTTAGAATATCTATTTTAATTTCAAATCTTGTCTAACTAATTTTACAATATAAATTCAAACCCAAACCCGATTAAGATCTAATTTCTTTCTCATTTGGGACTAGGGTTTTTCTATTGTTTTCTTCTCAACCAAATAAAATATCTAGATTCTAATTTTAAATTGTAGATTCAATCACAAAGAGTATTCAGACAAATATAACAAACATGATGAAGACAGGAAGAGAAATAGTGAAAAGAAAATATGTGATTATCACGAGTGCATTTGGACACTGATGCTAATCTGCCATGCCTCAAAAGTCCATAGAAAATTCCTTCCTTCTCCATCATACGCAATTCTTCCAAGATCCAAGCCAACCAAATCCTCCAAGTGACTAGAAGAGATGTAAGCTTTGAAGCTTCCATTTTAGCTTGAAGCTTGTAGCTTCCATTAAGCTTGTCCAAACACACTAGGAGAGCCTCTATTTAAAGGACTCTAAGATGCATATAAGTATCTCTAGAAACAATTAGAAGATAAGAATAACAATCAAACATGGGTCTTCTCCAACTTTTTAGATGAGTCATAAGGTTGTAGACACCATGTGCCCAAATAAAATGCTAACTCCTAAGTGTAGACACCTAGTGCATTCTTAGAGTACAAACTCCTATGTTGTCTACATGACAAATCTCGAGAATTTGCAAACTCCTATGTGAGCAAATATTAAAAATAATGCACATTAATTAATATAATATTTACTTTACTCTTTTCAATTTAATTAATTTATTTACTAAATCTCATGCACTAACTTTAATATCTCCACTTTTCAATCTTAATATATTTATATTTTAAACACATGAAATCTAGAATCTTTTAATAGTTTTAATATATTTTTCACTTTTAAATCTTATTTTCCAAAACTTAATTGCTAAAATATTTATTAGCTTTAATAATAATATTATTTTAGTCATTTATTTAAAAATGAACTCCAAAAATAAATATTGTCACATTCCAAATTTAAACTTTTATCTTTTATTTTCAAATTTTATTTAATTAATTTTCCAATTGATTAAATAAAATAAATATTAAAATATCATGTTAATTTTTTATTAAATTAAACCATTAATTAAATCTTTTAATGAGGCTTAATTAATAGAAAATACATCAAAGACTCACAAGGTAAAATATACAAATCCATCATAGCCAAAATACATACAAAATCAAAGCAAAGGTTAATATCATGAATTACATCATCCGATGTATTCAGAGGGTACTCAACTCGGATACTTGTCCTACTTTTTCAATTAGGACAAATGGCTTAAAGGGTTGGGATTTGGACTTGAGAATTTATCTTTCCTCTCTTATCATTGAGATAATGTGATAGGGTATGCTCATCTTGGCAAATTCAGGGAAGTCGATACCTGGTATCTGCAACCTGCATAAAAATCATGCATGTACAAGCACAATATATATATACTAAGCTAAATAGGCAATGGCTGGAAGTGGTGCATTGTGTAGATCCCGACTAGCAGGTGACTATGACTCCTTTCTTTAACCACATCATACACGCCATACAAAAGCAACCACGCAAAGAAAACACGCACACCATACACATTCAAGTATGAGGTAAGTATTCATAGGAAAATACATATGATAATAAACCATCTTACTAATCATTATTAATAATTTCAAACATTGAAAATAATCATCATACATACATAAAATGTAGAGTCTAAGCATATCAACTGAATCCATAGCACAATATCTGATAATCTCAAAAGAATGTTGCTAACCAACAACATAAAACTAGCTCTAAAAGAGTTGACAATGATAACAAAATGTGAACCAGGGGCAGGCACTACATCCATCCCCCTGGGATTAGGCTTACTCCTGGAAGCCTACAAGAATGAAAAAATTAAGATACGCGCTATGTGGGTCCCATTGATCTCTTTTCCTCCCTACAGGGGTATATGATTCCACTGAAAATATTACAACACACTTAGAGCAATATGATTCTAGTTTAATGGTAAACCGAAAACCATATCGATCCAACCTTCATTCTTCTAACAACTACTCAAAAAGATCCCTTAATACATTCTAAACAAGAGCAACTTAATGCTTGCAAAGATAATCAAAGGCATACTACGTTAAAACATAGATAGAATGATACATGTTTTGCAACTAGAATAAGATTCAATTTTCTAGTTTTGCCTATGTTTTGGGTTTGACTAGAATTTTTAGTTAAGAAAGCTAAGTGTTGAAATATGAAAAATATGCAAGTAACAATTTTAAGTTATGTTTCAGTTCACCTAGTTTCAAGTTTTTAGTTTGAAAGAGATACACATGATAGTTCAAAGTT
Organism: Cupressus sempervirens; assembly: GCA_028749045.1. Taxonomy (NCBI): domain Eukaryota; kingdom Viridiplantae; phylum Streptophyta; class Pinopsida; order Cupressales; family Cupressaceae; genus Cupressus; species Cupressus sempervirens. Next base: position 273,013,063 of record CM053787.1, on the reverse strand, counting down.
TTCATTTTGTTCAACTAGTTAATGACTAGTGGCATTCAAATATACCCAGAGCTCCCAATATTGAAACTTAGGCTCTGATACCAAATGTAATGCGTCACCAAGGGATCCAAAGAATTAGACTAAGTTTTCCAAACAATTATTTTTTAAAACATGAAAGTAAAACCATTTGTAACATTTGCAGAAGCTATAGAAATAATTCGAATAAAAGTACACATAACATAACATAATAGATTACATTCTTTAAAGATCCCTTAACATTGAATTACATCTAAACTAACTATTCATCTAACATCACATCCTTATGAAATAACAATGATACATCCAATGTTCATAAACAATGTACAAGTGTCTTTTAAGTAATTACATTTCAGATTGCTCAATCATCCACTATACATGCTACAAAGTATGAAAAGCTTAAATAAAATAAAATATCCATGTAAATAAAGTACATCATCATCCAATATTAATCCATGATACAATTAAAGTAAATGAAACTAAATATCATACATGATACATCATCACGAAAGATATAAACATACATCATAAAACATAATCATATATCACAAAACAGAACTAACTAAGTACACGGTTCCTCCCAACTGTAAATAGCATCATTAGACCATCGTGGATCTTAGCCATCCCTCTGTGCATAACATTTCATTGCACCTAAGAGATCATCGGTATTATCATAGTAGGAATGTCACTCCTAAAACATCCTACTAACATGTAAAGTAAAGCATAGGATACCATCATCTAACATATGCAAATCATCAATATAAGAGACATACCAACAAATACATCCATCATAAGGTATATCATCTATCATAATGCTCCAAGATCATAATCAAGATAAATACCAACCAAGAATACTCTAGTCACGGTGTCTCAGACGGATCTCAAATGATAAGAGTGGGAAAACACTACCACCTGACCATGTGGAACCTAAGTGGTCTACTCCCACCATGCTGAGGAGATAATCTGAAGTCCCAAACAGGCTATCCAAAAACACAAAACATAAATCTATATAAGTCCAGGAAGTTTAAAAGTATACTAACTCAAAGGTTCTATTCACACAAAATCGACATCTAATTTTCAAAGGCATACAATGACATGTAGGAAACCTACTCTGCAAGCAGGAAAGTGTCATCGCATTTATCACATACAAGTTACCCTGGCAGTTAGCTAAACTTCATGGGCCCATACTGATCTTGTGCGGCCACTACTATCCTCTCATACTGACGAGGCATACTACGAAATGCAAGGTCGCAACTATGCATTCTCTCTACTCTCATCCTAGTCTGTACAAGCACTCGAGGCATGGGCGAGAACCAAAACAATTATCTTTTTAGGTTTATTTAATCCCCATTTAGTGTGTAAATGTTATCACTTATTAACCAAACTTACAATGAGTTACCCTGGCAGCCACTTAGGGCCCCGACCCCCATTGCAAGCCACTTCCTGATACTACAAGTAGATTACCTACCCTAATCTCATGGAATCATAAAATCACCACAATCTTGTACAAGCGACTGTAAAGAAAATTCAAAAGATAATCTATAAAAAGAATCATCAAATATTCACAATATAAGCATCAAATATCCATAATAAGAATCATCAAATCTCCATGAGCATCTGGAAAACCACAACAGTTCTCTATTGGCAACTAAAGTATCATTGATAATCAAAAGTATCCATTGGTTCTCAATAACTAAAATATATCTCAAAATAAATCACAATATCCATTGGTTCTCAACAAGCAACCAAGAATATCTCAAAATCATACTGATCGAAAACTCTAAAATGGTTGAGTCAAACATGTCACAACATGACATCATCAAGAAATAAATCAACACTTTAGTCCCATCATGGCGACTAGAAAGTAATCCAAAGATAACTGATCGATGACTCAAAAATGATTAGCTCAAGTGTCTCATACACATACATCTCACCTTCACACATGAAAATTGATGAACAATAACAATCAGTAAATACAAACATTTCATAGAGCACACAATCACATAACCATGGTTGGGCTTATAAAGATCGAGACTAAATAAGATCAACATGCCATCACATCTCATAACCCCCGAGCCTCTAGTAATAACCTAGGACTAGTCAACACTAGTCAACCCAAAACAAGAAGCATATAGAATACACAATGCAAACACATGTTTTTGGTTTACTAAAATCATTAAGTGTAGAAGTTTTAGTTATCCATTTGCAAGTATAGCTCAAGTGTCTTAAGTTCTTGTTGTTTAGCGTGGAGCCTGATCAGTCCCCAAGTGGGAGATTGTTAGATTATGGTGACTGATCAGGAGAGTACTGTACATACTTCATAAATAGTAGGGTTCGGGGCATCGGTCTGAATTTTTTTTTTGGGCAGTAGCTGACATGGTAGCCGATATATTATGGCCGACATATGGCTGACATGTTATAACCCTAAAGCGGTTTAATACTTATATAAAAAGGGCTTAGGGTTGGGTATTTTTCATAATATTGTGATACGAAATTGGTTCTTGCGGCGGTATTGAGCTGTAAGGGATTACATATTGTAATCAGATTGTAATCACTGGATTGTAATAAGATTGGACTTGCTGTTTGGTGGACGTAACCCAGGGATTGGGTGAACCACGTTAAATCTTGGTGCCTTGTGTTCATTTATGTGTGTTCTATTATTTTCTATTATTGGTTATATTTGCATGTAATTTTTATTTCTGTCTGTGGTTTATCCTAATAGTTCTATCATTTGACCTACAAGTCAACCCATTTGTTCCCCGATAGCATTATCCTTCCATTATTAAGAATTACATTCTAAGAATAACTTAAGGATAATTATTTAGTCATTAAACTGATTATCATTGACCTTTAATCAACTTGTTCTTTTTATTTAACTATGATCCATATTTTAATTGATTAACTCTTTTTTAATGTTACTTCAATTTTTTTGACATAATCAAAGGATCATTATTCGTTACATTATAAGAGAGCCAATTATTGATCTTCAAATAAGAAGATTATAAAATGATCAATTTAAACAATCAATTAACATAGGTACACCATCCATGACCAATTAACATTCTAATAGTTCTCAATTAAATATTACTAAGTCTCACTATTAAAATATCTAAGGTCATTATTCAAGTCATGAGAGTATGACTTGTCAACTTCGATGTAATTACTTATCAACTTCACTAAAAGAATCGATATTAGCATATCAATTAAAATTTTATTACATAACTTAATTATTAATTAAATCTAATTAACTCTAATTAATTTAATTAATAATTATATATCCATGGCAACGTTTCAATTAATATCAATTGACTAATAACTAACTATAATTTTGTAAGTTAAAAGTCAACTATAATCTAGTACACAAATATTCATATTCATAGTTCAATAACTTGTTAATATTTAATAACAAGCTATATTGGAAATCTTATTAATAAACTTATAATGACCACATTCGGCATACTTTCAATGAATACTAATAATCCCTTGATAAAACAATTAAAACTCTATTATTAATTAAATCTAATTAATTTTACGATTAAATTAACTAGTAGCTATGTCAATAACTACATGATTATCAACTGATAATAGTTTCGTTCATTAAGAGTCAACTATGTATCATTCTATCAATGTTTAGATTATTACTTTACTAATAAAAATTATAATAAATCTCCAATATTAATATCTCAACTAAATACCTCCTATGTTGGTTGATAAATAGATGAATTATACTTCTTCTACTATTAACTAATCTTAATTAAATTAGATTAGTTAATAAATCATATAAAACTAATGCATAAAAATAAGATTCTACTAAGGGAAGATTACAATAATATCTTTAATTCATTCCATGCTTTGATATATTATTTTTGTGAAGTTTAAGCATAAAGAACTCTTGGTTATAGAGGGCTAAGTTGTGCCAATTTTGACAGGAGCGATCGAATAAATTTGATCATGATAACAAGTAATTAATGATTGAGTTTGGGTCTATCCAAGGGGTAGTGACAGGACAATTTGTGATGAATTAAAAATTTCCTCTTAAAATAATTGTTCTCTAAATTTAACCATAAAAGGGTTTGTTCATACGCATCTAAAAATATAATGTGATAGAAAGATTATGTCTAACCATTCAAATTTTTAACTTAGAATTTCTATTTTAATTTCAAATCTTGTATATCTAATTTTACAATATAAATTCGAACCCAAATCTGATTAAGATCTAATTTCTTTCTCATTTGGTACTAGAGTTTTTCTATTTTTTTCTTCTCAACCAAATAAAATATCTAGATTCTAATTTTAAATTATAGATTCAATCACAGAGAGTATTCAGACACATATAACAAACATGATGAAGACAATAAGAGAAATAGTGCATAGAAAATATGTGATTATCATGAGTGCACCTGGACATTGATGCTAATCTGTCTTGCCTTAGAAGTCCATAGAAAATCCCTTCCTTCTCCATGATTCACAATTCCTCCAAGATCCAAGCCAAGTGAATCTTCCAAGTGACTATAAGAGATGTAAGCTTTGAAGCTTCCATTTTAGATTTAAGCTTGTAGCTTCCATTAAGCTTGTCCAAACACACTAGGAGAGCCTCTATTTAAAGGCATCTAAGATGCATATAGATCGTCTCTAGAAACAGCTAGAAGATAAGCATGAAAACCAAACATGGGTCTTCTCCAACCTTCTAGATGAGTCATAAGGTTGTAGACACCATGTGCTCAAATAAAATGCTAACTCCTAAGTGTAAACAACTAGTGCATTCTTAGAGTGCAAACTCTTGTGTTGTCTACATGACAACTCTCGAGAATTTGCAAACTCCTATGTGAGCAAATATTAAAAATAATGCACATTAATTAATATAATATTTACTTTACTCTTTCCAATTCAATTTATTTATTTATTAAATCTCATGCACTAACTTTAATATCTCCACTTTTCAATCTTAATATATTTATATTTTAAGCACATGAAATCTAGAATCTTTTAATAATTTTAATATATTTTCCACTTTTAAATTTTATTTTCCAAAACTTAATTGCTAAAATATTTATTAGCTTTAATAATAATATTATTTTAGTCATTTATTTAAAAATAAACTCCAAAAATAAATATTGTCACATTCCGAATTTAAACTTTTATCTTTTATTTTCAAATTTAATTTAAATTATTTTTCAATTAATTAAATAAAATAAATATTAAAATATCATATTAATTTTCTATTAAATTAAACCATTAATTAAATTCTTTAATTAGGCTTAATTAATAGAAAATACATCAAAGACTCACAAGGTCAAATATGAAAATCCATCATAGCTAAAATACATACAAAATCAAACCAAGGGTTAATATCACGAATTACATCATCTGATGTATTCGAAGGGTACTCAACTCAGATACTTGTCCTAATTTTTTAATTAGGACAAATGGCTTAAAGAGTTTGGATTTGGACTTGAAAATTTATCTTTCCTCTCTTATCATTGAGATAATGTGATAGGGTACGTTCATCTTGCAAAATTCAGGGAAGTTGATACCCGGTACCTGCAACCTGCATAAAAACTATGCATGTAAAGCACAATATATCTACTAAGCTAAACAGGCAATGGCAGGAACTGGTGCATCGTGTAGATCCCGACTAGTAGGTGACTACAACTCTCTTCCTTAACCACATCATACATGCCATACAAAAGAAAACACGCAAAGAAAACATGCACACCATACACATGCAAGTATGAGGTAAGTATCCATAAGAAAATACATATGATAATAAATCATCTTACTAATCATTATTAATAACTGAAAACACTGAAAATAATCATCATACATACATGAAATGTAGAGTCTAAGTAATCTCATCACATATCAACTGAATCCATAGCACAATATCTGATAATCTCAAAAGAATGCTGCTAACAAACAACATAAAACTAGCTTTAAAAGAGTTGACAATGATAACAAAATGCGAACCAGGGGCATACACTACAAAATTTATGAATCAATTTGATATTTTTTAAGTTTCTTGTTGGATACAATTGTCTAATTGCATGTTGTCTTTGATGTCACAAAAATGTCATATTAGTTATCAGTTAGTTCTTACCAAGATCACTTGGTTAGCAAGACAATTTTCCTTGTCTATCGAGTGTTCCTAAAGTTTACTCTACGAAGATAGTGTCTATTGAGCTCACTTAGGCATCGAAATAAATTATGACAAAAAATAGTGTTAACCGAGTTCTCATGGTTAACAAAGGAAAGTTGAACAAAGTTATTTTTGATCGAGTTCACTTGGTTAGCAAAGAATTTTTGCAAATTTGTAGTGTTAACCGAGCTTCTATTGGTTAACACAAGAAATCATCTTAGAACCAGTGTTTACTAAGTGGAGTCAGCTAATGAAGGATTTTATTGTTTTAGTATTAGAAGCTTAATTATTTGAAGTATTGATTCTAGCTGACTATGGTAATTATTAGTGGTCATTGTAATTTGTATTGAGCTAACTTGACAATCTAAAAGGTATAAATAAAAAGTCAAGTTGTGATTTTCAAGTATGCGCGCAAGTGTGTTGATTGCATTAAGAAGAAAAAAGAGGGAGCAAACTTGAATGATAAGCATGTATCCTTATGGAGTAGAAAAGTATTATTTGATCAAGAAGGATCAAGTAGGAAGCAAAAAAATGATCTATAATCAGAAATTCAATTGCATCACAATCAGGTCATTTCATTGTTACTCTCTGACCATTATAGCAGTGATCTAAAATCTCTTAATAGAGTTGGTTTAACAGTCAGTTGTATATCCTCTAACAAGGTGATAGTTTCATTTAATTATTTTAAGACCTCTTGAAAGGCCACTCCTAACAAGGTGATTAAATCTTTTAACAAGGCCACACCTAACAATGTGTTTTGTAACCTTTAACATGGTTGGTTCCTAATAGGGCTCACTTCATAAGAGTGAAAAATAGTAACTAGTTACATTGGTGGTTTTTCTCATATTGATTTTCCAAATTAAATCTAGTATCTCATAAGTTCATGTTATTTCTCTTATGCTTGCAAATTAATTACTATTAATATCTCAAGATCTGCTAAAACTAATTCACACTCTAGATTTACCAAGTTATAGCATTTTTTGTGTGTTTACTGAGTTACAATAGCAATTAGTTTTCTCAGTCTAAATTTTATTGTATACATCTAAGGGATCTAGGATTTATTTTAGTGGTAAATGATTCACCCCCCCTCTCAGTTACTCCTTCTATATTTTTAAAAATTGGTAACAGAGCTTTTGGTGCTTGTAGGAAAGGTTTCAATGACCTAAGCTAAAGATCAGGATGCCTTACAAGAGAGAGATTCCAAAGCTAAACAAAGACAACTTTTCAGCATGGTAGGGACTCATGAGACTTCATCTAGCCACCACCAATGATTTAAGATTGAAATACCTTGATGAAGAATAAAAAAATCCTACTAGTAATTTATCTATTAGAGATCTTGCTGGAAAAAAGAACCATAACATCATGATGATGGATAATGCATATGATCTCGGCTATGATGAATTTGATGAGATAAAAGACTACAAAAGTACTTTTGATATGTGGAAAAAGATAAAGGACATCTATGGTGGTGATGAAAATGTAACGAGAGCCAAAGTAGAAAGCCCTAGAGGATGGTTTGATTAGATGAGAATGAGAGAAGATCAAAATGTTGCCAAATATGTGGAAAGAATCAAAGCTAGTGTTAGTACAACCAGAGCTTTTGGAGGAGAAATCAACAAAGAAAATGTTGTAAGTAAAGTTATTAGAATATTTCTTCCTATTTATGCAATTAGAGTATCTAATATTCAAAAAAAGAGATGTGACCCAAATAACATGTTAAGTTTGGATGCCTCAGTAGGGAGATTGATAGCTTTTGCGCTAGACAACTTTGACAATCATGTTCCAGCTTCCAAAAATGTTGAGTTTGCATTTGAAGCCAAACTTTCACTAAAAGCAAAAAGCAAAAAGATAAAGGACACTCAATCAAAAATTGAAGAGGAAATAGACGAAGGTTCTGATAGTGATCTTGAAGTTGTTGAAGCTTTACTTGCAAACAAATATTCTAGAAGCAAAGGAAAATACAAAGGTAAAGTTCCCCTAATCTATTTTTCATGTGAATAAATTGGTCATATTGCTGCCAAGTGCCCAAACAAAGAAAGAAAGGATGAGAAGAAGTGTCACAAGTACAAAGGCAAGAAGGAATCCAAAATTCACAAATCATACAAGGACAAAGGTAAGAAAACCTATTTTATGGCTAAGGATTATGATAATAGTGAAGATGAGATAGTATACATTGTTGTAAAAGATGAATCTGATGAAGAAGAAGACAAGATGGCACTTATCTCTCATGTTAGTAAAAATGATACATGGATCATAGATAGTGGATGTTCACATCATATGACTAAAGATAGAACAAAATTTGAACACTTTGAACACTATGTTGGAGGAAGTGTAAGTTTTGGAAATAATGAACCTTGTTGCATAAAAGGGAAAGGTTGAATCTCATTAACCAATGGAATTGTATGTGACAATACCTATTGGGTTGAAGGACTAAAACGTAACCAACTAAGTGTAGCACAACTAATCAACATTGGATTCAAAGTAGAATTCATGCATGACAAGGCAAGACTATTGGATGACAAAGGGAATCTGATTTGTTTAGGTAAACAAACAACAGGTAACCTATTTTATCTTGATCTTAGTGATTGCTCATGTTTTGTTTCTCAAATGGAAGAAAGTTGGTTATCACATAGGAGACTTTTTCATGTAAACTTTGATAATATGGTCAAGATAAGAAAATTCAAAAAAGTAAGAAGTATCCCTAGTTTGAAGAAACTAAATGTTTGATTATGCAAAAATTGTTAGATTGGCAAAATGGGAAAGACTAGTTATAAGAGAAAAAACTATCAATCTGAAGATGTCTTGGAAATTTTGCATATTGACCTATGTGGACCCATTAGAATGGAAAGTTATAATGGAGAAAAAATATTTATGTATTTTGTTGATGACTACTCTAGAATGATGACTATAATGTATCTTAGAGAAAATTTAAAAGCATTTGAAAAATTCAAATGGTATTTGGAAAGAGTAGAGAAGGAAACAGGAAAAAGATTGAAATGCTTAAGATCAGATAGAGGTGGTAAATTCATCTCCAATGAATTCAATAACTTTTGCATTGAAAGAGTAATCAAAAGATACGTATCAGCCCCTGGTACTCTCAAGTAGAATGGAATAGATGAAAGAAGAAACAAATTCATCATGGATTACGCAAGGACTCTAATGATTGAAAAGAATGTTTCTATCAAATATTGGAAGGAAGCCATTAGCACTACAGTCCATACTTTGAACTGATTACAATTGAAGAAGGACTCACACAAAAATTCCTATGAATTATGTTATGGCTACAAACCCAATGTAAGTTACCTAAAAATATTTGGAAGTAAATGTTATATCTTGAAAGATTCTAGAAAAGGCAAGTTTGATGTGAAAGTTGATGAAGGCATATTCTTAGGATATTCTTGCAGAAGTAAGGCATATAGATGTTTGAATTTGTCTACTCATAAAATCATAGAAAGTGCACAGGTGAGAATTGACGAGTTTTTGGAAAAGACTAAAGAAGAAAGCAAAAGAGAACTAGAAGATTACAAAAGATTTGTCTACTTCGAACCTAATACATTGCCAGGCATATCTAACAATAAGGAGATTTCACCTCCTAAGTATTCCTTAACTACCAAGTTGCAAGAAGTACAAATAGAGTCACAAGGACTTGAGTCACATTTTGAAGCTACCAAGCCAATGCCTACTGAGTTTGAATGAACAGAGCCAAAAGTTGAAATTCAAAATGAAGACAATGCAATTCATTCAAAAGGAAAAGAACCTATATTGGCCAAGTATGTTAGAAGGCATAATGTACTTGATCAGATTATTGGAGATAAATCATAAGGTACTATGACAAGAAGTAAGCTAAAAGGTACATGTTTACTTGATAATTTTAAGCCTAGAAGTGTTAAATATGCATTGGAAAATGAAAGTTAGATTGAGGCTATGAATGAAGAAATAGAACAAATAGAAAATAAAAAAACTTGGACCCTTGTTCCTAGGGCTAAAGATAAAAATGTGATTGGAACAAAATGGGTATTTAGAAATAAGTTCAATGAAGATGGACGGATTAGTGTGCAAAGGCTATTCTTAAGAAGAAGGAATTCATTATGGTGAGACTTTTGCTCCTATTGCAAGAGTAGAAGGTGTTAGGACCTTACTTGCATATGCAACACATAGAGGATTCAAAGTATATCAGATGGATGTTAAGTCTGTATTTCTCAATGGTATTCTTGATGAAGAAATCTACATTGAGCAACTAGAAGGTTTTGTTGATTTAGACAAAAAAGACATGGTCTAGAAATTACACAAAGCACTGTATAGTCTGAAACAAGCTCCTAGAGCATGGTATGAAAGGCTACATAAATACCTTATATAGATTGGTTTTTAGGGAACAAATGATAAAAATAGTTTGTATATCAAGGAAGGACCAAATAACAGGATTGTATTGGTAGAGATATTTGTGGATGATACTCTATTTATAGGGAATGATGATCTATGCAAAGAATTTTTAGAAAAAATGAACAAAGAGTTTGAAATGTCCATGTTTGGTGAGATAAAATTCTTTGTTGGATTATAGATACAATAGAACAAGAATGGAATCTACATTACTCAATCTAAGTACATCAAGGAGATACTCAAGAAGTTTAGAATGGAAGATTCAAAACTAGTTGGTACCCCTATGTGCACTAGACTCAAGCTTACCAAAGATGATGATTCCAAAGAGGTAGATCATATCTTATATAGATCAATGATTGGAAAATTATAGTATGTAGTTCACACAATACCTGACACTACCTTAACAGTTGCAATAGTGGCAAGATTCTCAACAAAACCAATAGAAAATCACATTATGGCACTCAAAAGAATCTTGAGATATTTGAAAGGTACTAAAGACTATGGTTTATGGTACAAACTTGGAGAAAACTTAGACCTAAAGGTATTCACCGATGCTGATTAGGTAGGAAATCTTGATGATAGAAAAAATAAAAATGGTGGAGCATTCTTTCTTGGTAAAAGGTTGGTATCTTTGACAAGTAAGAAGCAAAATTGCATATCTCAATCCATGGAAAAAGTAGAATATGTTGTAGTAGTAGTGAATTTTTCTAACATTTTTTGGTTTAAACAATTGTTGGAAGGCATGAAGGTTTAGATCAAAGAGCCAATTGTCATGTTTTGTGATAACAGTAGCACAATTAACATATCAAAGAACCCAGTGATGTATTCCAAACAAAGCACATTTCTATAGAATATCATTTTGTTAGAGAATTGGTGCAGTACAAAGAAATTAGATTGGAATATGTTCATACAAAAGAATAGATTGCAGACATATTCACCAAGCCATAGTTACCTAAGGATGCATTCCTATATCTAAGAGGTAAGCTAGTGGTCATTCCCCTATCTAAAGTTCACTAAATAAAGTTTTAGTGATGCATCAATAGGAACCAAGTTGATGCAATACAATCAAGAAAATATTGCATATGAATTAGTACTCAAGGTATGTTGATACTAATTTGGTATGTGTTGTCTTTGGCATGTGTTGTCAAAGAGGGAGAAGATTACTATCATATCTTTCTAAAAAAAAAAAATTGTCATTTCAAGAGGGAGAAGTTATGTAATTCCTTCATAGAGGGAGATTATTGCAAGAAAGAAGAAGTTTTGTGAAAAGTCTAAGAGGGAGAAAACTTTCTATCATAGAAAGTCTTGTTATCAAATTTCATTGTGCTATGACATGTTGTGTCGCCATCAATGCCAAAGAGGAAGATTTTTGGATATAATTGTCTAATTGTATGTTGTCTTTGATGTCACACAAATGTCATATCAGTTGTCAATTAGTGCTTATTGAGCTCACTTGGTTAGCAAGACAATTTTTCTTGTCTACCAAGTGTTCATGAAGTTTCCTCTGTGAAGACAGTATCTACCAAGCTCACTTGGGTGTCAAACGAAATTATGATAGAAAACAGTGTTATCTGAGTTCTCATGGTTAACAAAGGAAAGTTGGACAGAGTTAGTTCAAACTGAGTTCACTCGGTTAGCAAAGGATTTTTTCTAGTTCGCAATGTTAACCAAGCTTCTATTGGTTAACATAGGAAATCATCTCAGAACCAGTGTTTATCGAGTAGGGTCAGCTAATGAAGGATTTTATTGTTTTAGCATGAGAAGCTTAATTATTTTAAGTATTGGTTCTAGCCAACTATGGTAATGATTAATGGTCATTCTAATTTGTATTGAGTCGACTTGAGAATCTAAAAGGTATAAATAAAAGGTCAAGTTGTGATTTTCAAGTGTGTGTGCAAGTGAGTTCATTGAATTAAGAAGAAAAGAGATGGAGTGAACTTGAAGGATAGCCATGTATCCTTGTGGAGTAGAAAAGTATTATTTGATCAAGAAGTATCAACTAGGAAGTAGAAAAAAGATCTATAATCAGAAATTCAATTGCATCACGATTAGGTCATTTCATTGTTACTCTCTAACCATTGTAGCAGTGATCTAAATCTGTTAATAGAGTCAGTTTAATAGCCAGTTGTAAATCCTTTAACAAGGTGACAGTTCCATTGAATTTTGGTAAGACCTCTTGCAAGGACACTCCTAATGGGGTGATTAATTAAATCTTCTAACAAGGTCACACCTAATAGTGTGTTTTGTAACCTTTAACAGGGTTGGCTCTTAATAGGGCTCACTTTAGTAGAGTGAAAAATAGTAAATAGTTACATTCATGGTTTTTCTCATATTGGGTTTCCTCGTTAAATCTGGTATCTCATGTATTCATGTTATTTCTCTTAAGCTTACAAATTAATTACTATTAATATCTCAAGATCTGCTAAAAGTAATTCACACTCTGCATTTACCAAGTTACAACAACAATTAGTTTTCTCATTCTAAATTTTATTGTAGACATCTAAGGGATCTGGGATTTATTTTAGTGGTAATTGAGTCAACCCCCCCCCCCCCCCCCCCCCCCTCTTAGTTGCTCCTTTTATATTTCCAACAGTTTCCATTCTTGAGAAATGATAAATTTGTCTAAATGAACAACAATCTATGCAAATCTAGCTCCTTTATTAGTCGAAGTGAAAGAACCATGTGAAGGAATTACATCCATAAGATTATTTCTATCCACAAAGTATGAAAAATCTTGAATGGTTTTCATTGGTGGACATATGCCCCCATATTTTTTAGATGGATCCAAAATAGCATTAAATTCACCAGCCATAATGACATATGAGGAATCTTGTGCCTCTAACACTTGAGAAATACTTGTCAAAAATTTAAGCTTGTCTTGCATTGAAGAAAGACCATGTACATTTACCAAGAGAAAAGGGATATCCAAGTCTTTCATGTGAAAAAATTTCCAATTGTAATTTTCCTAAATGAGATGAACTTAAATAGTTTGGGGGTTCCATAAAACTATAAGACCTTTAGAAGCTCCTACTCTCGAAGAGTGAAATGAAGACCAATTTTTGACCATTTGTAAATAGTTCTATCAAATGAATCTTAAGAGAGCTTGGTATCCTAAATAATAATAAAATTCCTTCATAGAATGAATCAACTTCTTGATTCTAAACCTTTTGTTAGAGGCATTAATGCCTCTGACATTCCAAGAGTTGATCTTCATTGTGGACAAGGAGAACCTCTTGTTCTCCTTATCACACGCTTGGGAAAAAAAAAAGTGCTATCCAAAGTTGTCTGAATTCCTACAACAATTTCATTTTTAGTCTTAGCTCATTTTGGTCTGCCTCTAGATTTAGGATTCTTAAGGGCCAACAGCATTTGACAAGAGTCTAGTGAATAGAAAGAGTTTGATGATTATCAAAAAGAGTCAAGGAAGTGTTATTCTCTAAATCAATGAGGCTAAATAAATTTGAAGAATTAGGCATACTGATAATAACATCTACATAGTCTTAATCTGACATGATATTATCATTCTAATAAATAATTTTTTCTAGGCCTAAAACATCCTCATTCCTAGCAAGACCTAATACATCCTCATTGCTAGCATCTACACAATCTGAATTTGACAAAAGTTGATCATTCTAAAAGATAAGTCTTTCCATGCTTGAAGCATCCCCATTATTAGAGGAATAAACCATTAATTTTAATTCCTTTAGTATGTCAAGGACATTTTTTGAATCATTTAAAGGATGATAAGTCTTCTTAGACTTCATAAGAGTCGTATTGTTCCAATATTTGAATTTTTTGAGGAGGTCCTCAATGTTGGAATTATGACTGCCAATAGGGAGACCCTCTTCATCAGCAATTTTATAGATGATGGATATCACAATATCAGACACAATTTGATCACTAATCTCCTGGGCTTTTTGGTGGAAACTTTGAGGTGAAGACTTTAGGATCTTCACATTTGAAGAGACAATGTCATTCTGACAAGATCTCCTAATATCCAAATCCAACAATTTTTGTAATGGTAAATATTGTGAAGACTCAAAACCTTTGAAGTCATTTTTGAATTTTAGCCAAATAGGTAAGGGCAATTCCAAATATTAGTTTGATATCTTCCTTTCACTGGAAATTCAAAAAATACATAAGGAAGTCTCAACATTTTGGACTAAATAATATTGATGAGAAGTCTTATGAATACATAATGTTGGATCTAAATTGTGATCAGCACAAACTTCTCTAGTATCTTGAGAGTAATCTTGACATTGAGTATTAAAATGCCCTAGTCTCTACTAAAATTTATTGACTTTAATGTCATCCTAGTATTTAATGGATTGGTGCTAACTCCCCCATTGAGACTTTATCACTAGCTTCTCTAGATGAGGTTTACTAAAATCTAGAAGAAGACAAGCTTTAACCTCAAACTAAGGACACTCAAAGGGAATAGGATCATGTTTAAGAAAGATGCCTAGATTATTTTCAAACATTTCAATAATCTAGGGGTCTATATATTCAAGGGGTAGAAGGGGAAAAGAGATCCAAAAAGGAAATAATTGAATATCTCTAAGCTGAGGCTTGAAATTTGGAACCCAAATCATGGTGAAGAGGCCAAACCCAAGATAAAACTAGCCTTTTTTCTTATGAACAAAATCCCTCGACACTTTGGTTTTGAAAATAGTAATGAAATATTTCAAAACTTGATCTATAGAAAAGATATCCTTTAAACCAGCTCAAGAGGAGAAAGTCCAACCTTTGATATTAGGGGAAATAAGTGAAGTTATAGCAAATTTAACTATGATTGTAGTTTGATGGAGAAGGCCTATAATGATGCAACATGTGAGGTAGATGTGTGATTCAAGGTTGTTGCTCTTGGATGCCCTTATGTTGAGCCAACTTCTTTTGCCAAATTTACTGAGCTCTAGTTGGTTAAAATGGTGTTCTAATATTGGCCAGCTTTTTAGTAATCATGAGCTTTGAATTATTCCCATCCTATTTTTACACCTCATGAGGGGGGAAAGAATTCAAACCCACGAGCCTTGAATTACTCATGTCCTATTTCTACATCTCTTGAAGAGGAAGAGAGCTCAAAACCATTCAAGAAGGATGTGAAGTACCTTCATAGATATTAAAAACTAGTTTTTATTTAGAACAAGGTCGAAGAGTGCCATTATCCAACCTATTTTTTTTATGTTAAAAGAAAGAGTCCTTAACCGATTTCTTTTTTTGAAAATTTTGATTCCCACCCAGGAAGTGGGGGCATTCAAAATCTTGTTTAGAAGATTCCCCAATCTCAAACATGGAGGAATGTGTATTCCCCTTGTTGTGAAGATTCCGAGGAGGCTAATTTGAAAATGATCGAGCTACAGGGTTAGGGATTGATTTTCAAAGGTCATAAAAGTGAGGGTTAAGAAAGAATGGTTTTGTAGGTTGAACAACTACTTTACCCTGAAAGATTGAATCCACACTTTGAAAAGTCCTTTGTCCATATGAATGGTTCTTGTATTGAAAGGAACATCATTGAAAAATAGGGTTAGAAGGAAAAGACTGAGCAAGCTATACAATCGGCATGGATGAAAAAATGTTTACAAAGACTTGAAACCCTAAATGTTGTGCCAACAATACCACCTTTCCCTCTCTTCCAAAACCAAATCTATTACCTATTACTGTACCTAGTCCTGATAACACTACACCTATTCTTGCACTAAAATGGGAACTTGCAACTGCATGTGAACTACCTCTGATGCCTCCTCCATTGTTTCCTCTTTCACTCCCCATCCAAGAGTTTATTCTCATTTTTTTAGATTCATGGAATCTAACGTAACTCTAAAATGGAAAATTATATCTAAGTGGTAAAGACCTAAATTCTCTATTTATAGAGATAGTAGACCAGAAGTAATAATTGTCATGTGTGAGAACCTGAGGAAGACAAGAAGTATAGGGTGTTGCTTCATATGGTGGTTGAATAGAAGATTCTATAATTGGCATGCAAAGAAAGAAGGCTTAAGAGGTTGAAGGCTTGAAGGGTAAAAATCCAATTAGAGATGAAGGGTATGAATATGAAGTAGAATGGAGGACTAAACTAAAGATTTGTAATCTATAAGTGAGTTGTGTTTTATTATTAGATGAAGTCCTACTTCTACTTTCTAATCATTGTATTGGTATGGATAAATCCTTTGGATTAATTTTGACTAAAAAACATTAGTAAATCCATTAATAGGCTGAAATTATAATGAAATGTTCTAAAGTCCTCTAACAAGGCTCACTCCTCATAGGTTGATTTAAATAATTTAACTAGGTCACATTTAATACTGTGTATTGTAACCTTTAATAGGGTTGGCTCCACATAGAGCTAACTTTAGAAGAGTGAAATTTGGTAGCATGTTACAAGTGGTTTTTCCCAAATTGGGTTTTCACATAAAATCCTTGTGTCAAAATGTGTGATTGATTTTGTGGTTTTGCATGTTTACATTTCTACAAACATACTTTGACATAGGACAATGATATGCATATATTTATTATATTGAATGGTCAATACATGCATAAGGATAAGTTACAGTATTGAAAAGTTTTATATGTACATTTGGCCCTTGGATAATTTATTCACCCCCTTAGTTATTTTAAAGTATTCCAAAATTTCTCTCTTACAATTAAAAAAGTTACAATAGTGATGGGATGTAGGCATTTATTTGGATTTAGCATTTCTTTTTTCTCCACTCTTTGATAATTCTCATTCTTTAGTAGATGAAAAGTGCTTGTTGTATTCAAGTCTAGAGGTGTCTTTTGTTTTAGGTGACCTCAATAGCTATTCAAAGTGTTTGACAACTTCATCTATTTTGTTCATTCTTTCCATTGGTTATTTTCATGCCTTAACACACTTCTCAATTGCTCATTATATGACCTTAGGTTTGTGATCTACAAATCCTTTTTTTCTTCATTATTGACAACTATGAATTAATTTATCATGTCCAAAAGATTGTCTGTGAGCTTCTGTACTTCAAATGATCTCTCTTTAAGTTTGATAGCTATCCATCTTTTTTTTATTGAGCAATGAGCTTGTCTTCTATTTCTTTCTTCTTTTTCTCCATTGATTCACACAATGTGATTGATTGAATTTCATGTTCTCTCTTGAGATATTTTTCTTCTTTGGTTAGAGAAATATTCTTTTCTAGTAATTTTTTTAATGCTTCATTGTTACTATCAATATTTCCACCATTAAGAAATCCTTCTATGTCAACTTCTTTGCATTGTGTGTCATTTTTCTGAATAGCTATATCTTTCCTTCTTTTTACAAGTTCTATTACCTCTTATTTTATTTATTCTAATTGTTTCAATATGATCAAGATTTTAATCCTCTAGTTCTCCATGAATTTTCCCATTTTATACACTTCCATATCCATGATCTATTCCTCTCAAGTTGTTAGGCTTCCTAATAAGAGAATTGAGCTATGATACCAATTTTTGGAAGGATTAAAGGGAAATGAGATACTAAGAGGCGGGGGTGAATCACAATCTTAAACTTATTATGATAAAATAAAATTATTGATTTAACACCTAAATCATCTCATATCTTTAACTAAAAAGCATAAAATAATAAAGATAAAACATAATCATCCATGAAAACTTCAACACATAACAAAATGATTGGGTAATCTAGAAACACTTCAATGTGAAGGTAAAACTAGGGTGGGGATGAAATCCATAAATCTTCACTATTGTAACAATAAAGTTAATCTATTAAGGTTATGTTTTTTGATCATAAGATATGATCTACCCTGTCAAGAGTTTTCCTTATAAAAATCTTTAGAGACTATTAGGTCTCATCTTGTTAGAGGATTTTATACTCACAAAAAAAGGAGCTCTTTTAGGAGGTTTACATCGATCTATTAAGACAAATCTATTAAGAGATTTACCATGATTCAATTAACTATAACTAATTTGGTACCTAACCATTAGTTTTCTTTGTAAGCTTGTCTTGGGTCTCCTCTTTGCAATAACTCTAATCTGATCTCCTGATCTAATATTTCTTTTCAATACTTTATTGTTTTCACTTCCCTTTGTCTAATCTACTTTCAAACTTAATGTTTTTCTTCACATGCTCAGACAAACACTTTCTCATTCTCACTAATTATAGGGTTAGAATCCTCCTTAAATATAAATTATGTGAAAGTTCTAGATCTTGATTGACAATTGACAATTCATCATATTTTTCCATTTCTATTTATTTTGTTATTGCTTGAATTTCATTCCTTGGGATCATCACCTTTTGTAATAATGTGTGATCATCATCTTAGCTAGCTCTACAATTATTAAATTCCATATAGAAGTCAACCAAAATGGTTTATGTATGTTTTTGTGCTAGTACAAACTCATATGAAAAAAATGAACTAATCGACATTTGATTGTTGTGATACTCAATAATAGTGAATCATTCATACTTTCACTCAACTTCTATATACTTGCTTGCTTAGTTCTAACTATATTTCTCAATGCATGCATGTGCTCAGTCTCAATTTAATACTCAACAATAACTATCCTTCTTGGTATGATCTATGCATACTTTTCCTTTACATCATAGAAATTAGGTGTTTCATATTGGATGGGGTCTACAATTCTGCTAGAGCATAGTAATTGAAATATCCAAGTTGAGAGCTTAAACATAGGAGACCTATATCTAGTGGTTACAAAATTATTGGGAGGATAGATCTAATTTTTAGGATAAGTCTCATGTCACTCTTGTAAACATATTTATGTTTTCGATGATCTTGCAATAAGTTGATCATAAATGCATGATATTTCACCTTCTTACTAAAAAAGTTAATTAGCTCCATGCATTAGTTTCATTTGTGGTATCAAAAATTGATTTTGAATTAAGATTTTAAGTTTTATTACTTGATGCACTGTGAGGTTGTGGATATCTTATGAATTATTTTTGTTCCTCTCAAACCTTAATCAATTTGCACATAAATTAGTGAATCAATCACATATAGATTTTCACTTGAAACATGTAACATTCACCATATTATTTCATCTATCATAGAAAAATTGTGTGAGGTATGATGTGGAATCTTCAAAAAGTTGCAATCTAATAAAATTTCTATAGTAGTCAAGTCTACACAAAGAATGAACTAAAAAAGGAGAAACTATCCATTATTATAGAGAAACTACCTATGGTTATGGGTCAAAGGCCTATTAGAGAGCATAAGGGATAAGTTGTGTTTAGATTCTTGATGTTTATAAAAGAGGCATGGTTTGAAATTTTAACTTCAACTTGTGATGAACATTGGCTATCATTTTAATTTTCATCACATCAATGATTCATTGTATAATTTGATGGTGACATGATTAATTTTGTTGGGTATGTTATAATGACTTAGTTAAGATTTTTGTTATATAGGATATAGGAAATAATTTTTACTTCAAATTTAAAATATATACAAAAAAACCCACTCACATACCATATACTCAAAATTATGTTGCATCAATCAATAGGTGATTATATTTGAGCAACTAAATACCAAGGAAAAGGATACACAATATTAACATTCAGATTTATTGATCATGCCTATACCTCTCAACTAGAGATTATACTATTTCCTTTAGTGATAATTTTGGAGATTAATAAAAAATAAGAGATTGAAAGGAATAGAAATAGAAGGATTTATTTCACACTAAGATAGCTTCTTTCTCAAGGGTAATTCATTGCATGAGAAGAAACCTATTTGTGTTTTTGAAAATATGGGGCTTGTGAAATTTCTCCCTAAAGAGAAGATGGGTATATGTATCATGAATTTTCCTTTAATGAGAGAGAGGCTGAGGGGGTTGGGTGATATCTTGAGCACACCAAGAGACATTAGATACAACCAAAGAAGATATCAAATTTCATAGAAAATATATCTCATGTGATGGCATGTCAGTGTTTATTTATTAAAAAATAGAGAGGTTATTTTGATAGTAACTAAGGGAGATTTAGACATACTTGAAGGAAATGTAGAATTTCATAAGAAATGTTGGAATTAAAGATTGAGTAACTGAGAGGGGGGATGAATCAGTTAAAAAAAAATTTAATCATAGATCCCTTCGATGTCTTAAAGATCTTCAACAAGTATAACTAAAATGATGTAACTTGATAAATTAAACTATTATTTATCTTTAAGCATTCATGCATGTAACTAAAAACAAAATGAAAACAAGAGACACCGGATTTAAAATGGAAACCCAATATGGAAAAAACCACCAAGTAACTAGTCACCAATTTTTCACTCTTCTGAAGTGAGCCCTATTAGGAGCCTACCTTGTTAAAGGTTACAATACACATTGTTAGATGTGACCTTGTTAGAGGATTTAATCACCTTGTTAGGAGTGGCTTTGCTAGAGGTCTTTAGAAAAATTTAACTAAACTGTCACCTTGTTAGAGGATTTACAAAATGGTTGTTAAACCAACTTTGTTAAGAGATTTGAAATCACTACTACAATGGTTAGAAAGCAACAATAAATTGACCTGAACAAGATGCAACTAAATTTGCTGACTACAAGTCTCTGTTTAGCATCATTAGATCCTCCTTGATCAAATGCAACTTTCCTGCTCCTTAATGATCTTTGATCATCCTTCAAATTCACTTCCATAATAATCAGTCCTTATATCACATTAAGTACACTTCCACTTCACTCACACTTAGAATTTGCAACTTGACTTCTTAATTATACCATTCAAATTGTGAAGTTGGCCCATATATAGGTTACATTTACCAATAAATCATACATTAGTCAGCTACAAATATTACTCTAAACAAAAAAAATTTATTTCATAAATAATGAAATCTTTTACTGGTCGACCCTACTCAGTAAATATTGCTTCCAAAAATTTCTTGAGTTAACCTTCTTGACTCGGTTAACATTGCAATATCTGTAAAATCCTTTCGCTATCAAGTTTACTAGGTAAGAACTAAATTCCTTGATGAGAGCTCGGTAAGAATTGTTTCTGCCACATCTCCTTTGATGACTGAGTGAGCTCGGTAAGAACTGTTTACTCGGTAGATACTGCAAGTTTTTTTTACTAACCTTTTGGGCTCGATAGATTTTGTCCTTTGCCTCATTGACCATCTAAGCTTGGTAGACACTATTCTCTACCTTACTGACCATCTAAGCTTGGTGGACTCTATCTGATAACTAATATGACATTTGTGTGACATCAAAGACAACACACAATTAAAAAATTGTATCCAAAAATCTCCCTCTTTGGAATTGATATCAACACAACATGTCATGGTAGAATGAAATTTGAAACCAAGTCTTTTACTAACAGAATAATTCACTTACTTTTTCAAATACAGCAAGCTGCCTCTTTCATAATAATCTCTCCCTCTTTCACAAACTCTTATTATTTTGCAAATTTCATAAAGATATGACAGTATACTCTCCCTCTTTGACATCACATGCCAAAGACAACTTAAAACAACTAAATAGAATTGTACTTGATGTACTGATTCATATGCAATTTTTTCATTGGTTTGCTGCATCAACTGATAGATCTTCAATTTTTTTCCTATTGATGCATCACTAAAACTATATTTTCATGAGCTTTATATAGGGGAATGACCCCTAACTTACCTCTTAGATACAAGAATTCATCCTTAGGGAAAGGCTTTGTGAATATGTCAACAATTTGTTCCTTTGTATGAACATATTCCAATCTGATTTCCTTTTCTTATACCAATTCTCTAACAAAGTGATACTTTATGGCAATATGCTTGGTTTTTGAATGCATCACTAGATTCTTGGAGATGTTAATTGCACTTATGTTATCACAAAACATAACAACAAGTTCTTTGATTTCTTGCTTCATACCTTCCAATAATTGTTTGATCCACACAATGTTTGAGCAGTTTACTGCTGCTGCAACATATTTAGCCTCTACTGTGGATTGAGATGTACAATTCCACTTTTTACTTGTCCAAGAAACCAACCTTTTTCCAAGAAAGAAAGCTCCTCCACTTGTGCTCTTTCTGTCATCAATATTCCCTACCCAATCTGCATTAGTGAACACCTTTAAATCTAAATTTCTTCCAAGTTTATACCATAATCCATAATCTTCAGTTCCTTTTAAGTATCTCATGGTCCTTTTGATTGCCATCATGTGATTTTCTTTTGATTTTGCTGAGAATCTTGCTACAATTCCTACTACAAGGGCAATGTCTAGTCTTGTGTGCACTACATATTGCAACTTTCCAATCATAGATCTATACAATGTCTGATCCACCTCCTTTGATTCATCATCCTTGGTAAGTTTTAATCTAGTACACATAGGAGTCCCAACTGGTTTGTAGTCTTCTATACCAAAATTTTTCAGTATCTCCTTGATGTATTTAGATTGAGTGATGTAGATGCCATTCTTACTTTGTTGAATTTGAAGACCAAAAAAGAATTTGATCTCATCAAACATTGACATTTCAAATTCTTTGCAAAGATCATCATTTCCTATGAACAAAGTATCATCTACAAATATTTCTACCAAAACAATCTTATTATTTGGTCCTTCCTTTATGTACAAACTAGTGTTGTCATTAGTTCTTTGAAAACCAATCTAAATAAGATAGTTATGCAATCTTTCATACCATACTTTAGGGGCTTGTTTTAGACCATATAATTCTTTATGAAATTTGCAGACTGTGTCCTTTTTGTCTGGATCAACAAAACCTTTAGGTTGTTCAATGTAAGCCTCTTCATCTAATATGCCATTGAGAAATGCCAACTTGACATCCGTCTGATAAACTTTGAATCCTTTTAATGCAGCATATGCAAGTAAGGTTCTGACACCTTCCAATCTTGCAACATGAGAAAAAGTCTCTCCATAGTCTACATCTTCTTCTTGAGAGTATCCTTTGCATACCATTCTAGCTTTGTTCCTTGATACCTTACCATCTTCATTTAGTTTGTTTCTAAATACCCTCTTTGTTCCAATCACATTCTTATCTATGGGTCTAGGTACAAGAGTCCATGTTTTTTTTTCTCTATTTGTTCTATCTCTTCATTCATAGCTTCAATCCAACTTTTATTGTCTAGTGCATCTTTGACATTTCTAGGTTCAAAATCAGCAAGTAAACAAGTACCTTTCAACTTACTTCTTGTCATTGTTCCTTCTAATTTATCTCTAATGATCTGATCTAGTGCATGATGTTTTCTGACATACTTGGCTAACATGGGTTCCTTGCATTTTGAATGACTTGCATTGTTATCCTTTTGTGTCATAACTTTTGGTTCTAATTCTAGTTGCTTAGGCTCAGTAGACGCTAACTCGGTAGCTTCTATTTGCAACTCGAGTTCTTGCAGCTCAGTAGGTACTGACTTGGTTTGAACTTCTTGTGACTCGGTCAATGAAGACTCATGAGTTGAAGATTCTTGATTAACAGATGTATTTGGTATTGTATCAAGTTCAATCTAAAAAAATCTCCTATAGTCTTTAGGTTCCTATTTTCTTTCTTTTTCTATTCTTTTTGCAAACTCATCAACTTTCACATGTGTACTTTCGATGACTTTGTGAGTAGATAAGTTCAAACATCTATAAGCTTTACTTTTGCAAGAGTATCCCAAAAATATTCCTTCATCACCTTTTACATCAAATTTACCTTTTCTAGATTATTTCAAAATGTAACATTTGCTTCCAAATACTTTTAGATAACTTACATTGGGTTTGTAGCCTTACCATAACTCATAGGGGGTTTTGAATGAATACCTTTTCAGTTGTACTTGGTTCAAGGTATGAACTGTAGTGCTGATAGCTTCCTTCCAGTATTTGATAGCAATGTTTTTTTCAATCATTAAGGTTCTTGCATAGTCCATGATAGATTTGTTCCTTCGTTTTGCTATTCCATTTTGTTCAGAAGTTCTAGGTGCAAAAACTTGTCTTTTGATTCCTCTTTCAATGCAAAAGTTATTAAACTTACGTGAAATGCATTCTCAACCTTTTTTAGACCTTAAGCATTTCAATCTTTTGCCTATTTCCTTTTCTACTCTAACCTAATACCACTTGAACTTTTCAAATGCTTCTAATTTCTCTCTTTGGTACATGACAGTCATCATTCTTGAATAATCATCAATGAAAAGAATAAAAAATTTCTCACTAGTATAGCTTTCAATGCCTATAGGTCCACACAAATCAGTATGCACAATTTCTAGAAATTCTTCAGTTTAATAGTTCTTGCTTTTAAAACTAGTTTTTCCCATTTTACCAATTTGACAATTTTTGCATAGACCAACCTCAAGTTTATTTATGTTAGGAATGCCTCTTACTTTCCTGAATTTACTAATTTTTATCAAGTTGTCAAAGTTTACATGACATAACCTCCTATGTCATAACCAACTTTCTTCAATTTGAGCAATAAAACATGAACATTCACCAAGTTCAAGATAAAATAAGTTACCTCTTGTTTGAGTGCCTGATCCAATCAGCTTGCCTTGCTCATTCAACAATCTTGTTTTTCCTTACATGAATTCTACTTTAAATCCATTATTGAGTAGTTGTGCCACACTCAACAAATTGTGCTTTAGTCCTTCTACCCAATATGCATTATCACATACAAGTTCTTTGGTCAGAGAGATTTTTCCTTTTCCTTTTATACAACAAGGTTAATTGTTCGGACCAAATCTTACACTCCCACCATCATAGTCTTCAAAGTGTTCAAACTTAGTTTTATCGCCAGTCATGTGATGAGAACAACCACTATCTATAATCCATGTATCATTTCTACTCATATGAGAAATGAGTGCCATTTCTTCATCAATATCAGACTCATCTTTTATAGCTAAGTAAACAATTTCATCTTCTTCTTCATCATCAAAATTATTGGAATCTTTTGCCATGAAACATGTTTTCTTTCCTTTATTGTTGAAAGATTTGAATTCTTTCTTTCCATTGTACTTGTGACCTTTCTTCTCATCCTTATTCTTCTTATTTGGGCACCTAGTAGCAATATATCCAATTTCTTTACAAGAAAAATAGATTAGAGGAACCTTACCTTTGTATTTTTCTTTGCCTCTTGAATATTTTCTTGCTAGTAGAGCTTCAACTACCTCAAGATCACTGTCTGAACTTTGTTTTGATTCTTCATCACTATCTGTCTATGGATCCTTCATCTTCTTCCCTTTTTCTTTGAGTGAGATCTTGGCTTCAAATGTTGATTCAATGTTCTTGGCAGCTAGAACATAATTATCATAGTTGTCTAGTTTGAATGAATTCAATCTTCCAACTATGGCCTCTAAATTTATCTTATGATTTGCTTCATATCTTCTTTCTTGAATTATAGAGACTCAGATTGCATAGATAGGAAGTAGAGTTCTAAGAACTTTACTTATAACTATCTCCTCCATGATTTCTCCTCTAGATGCTTTGATTGCACTAACACATGCTTTAACTCTTTCAACATACTTTGCAATGTTTTCATCCTCTCTCATCCTCATTTGATCAAACTGTCCTCTCAAGCTTTCTACTTTGGCTCTTCTCACATTATCATCTCCTCCATAGATCTCTTTTAGCTTGTTCCACATTTCAAAGGCAGTTTTGCAATCCTTGATGTCATCAAATTCTTCGTAACTTGGATCAAATGCTATATCTATCATCATGTTGTTGTGAGTCTTCTTTTCAGCAATATCATTGATAGATAATGTACCAAAAGGTTCTTCATATTTTTCATCGAGGTACTTCAGCCCTGTATCACCAATAGAAGCCAGATGAAGCCTCGTCAATCCTTGCCATCCTAAGAAGTTGTCCCTGTTAAGTCTTGGAATTTCCTTTTTGTAAGACATCCTGATCTTTGGCTTAGATCCTTGAAATCTTTTCCTGTAAGCACCAAAAGCTCTGATACCAATTGTTGGAATTAAAGATAGAGTAACTAAGCGGAGGGGTGAATCAGTTAAAAAAAACTTTAATCACAGATCCCTTAGATGTCTTAAAGATCTAGTTATTGCTGATACTTGGTAAACATAACTAAAATGTTGTAACTCACTAAATTAAACTATTATTTATCTTTAAGCATTCATGCATGTAACTGAAAAAAAAAATAAACACAAGAGACACCAGATTTAACGTGGAAACCCAATATGGGAAAAACCACCAAGTAACTAGTCACCAATTTTTTACTCTTCTGAAGTGAGCCCTGTTAGGAGCCTACCCTATTAAAGATTTCAATACACACTGTTAGGTGTAACCCTATTAGAGGATTTAATCACCCTATTAGGAGTGGCCTTGCTAGAGGTCTTTAAAAAAATTCAACTGAACTATCACCTTGTTAGAGGATTTACAAAATGGTTGTTAAGCCAACTTTGTTAAGAGATTTGAAACCACTGCTACAATGGTTAGAAATCAACAATGAATTGACCTAAACAAGATGCAACTAAATTTGCTAACTATAGGTCTCTATTCATCATCATTAGATCCTCCTTTATCAAATACAACTT
Organism: Cupressus sempervirens; assembly: GCA_028749045.1. NCBI lineage: Eukaryota > Viridiplantae > Streptophyta > Pinopsida > Cupressales > Cupressaceae > Cupressus > Cupressus sempervirens. Next base: position 272,986,092 of record CM053787.1, on the reverse strand, counting down.
TCCTGCTCCTCAATGATCTCTGATAATCCATCAAATTTGCTTCCACAATAATCAGTCCTCATATCACATTAAGTCCACTTCCACTTCACTCACACTTAGAATTTGCAACTTGACTTCTTAATTATACCATTTAGATTGTCAAGTTGCCCCATATACAATTTACGTTTACCAATAAACCATACATTAGTCAGCTACAAATATTACTCTAAACAAATGAACATTATTTCATAAACAATGAAATCTTTTATTGGTCGACCCTGTGATGCAGAGCCACACCTTGGAAAACTCAGGAGGAATCAGTCACTCAACTGAGTTGCTTCAAGGGGCATCTACAACCTTCAGGATCAAACACTAAAATCAGATTCAATAAACAAAACTTTGAAAATAAAATCTCCCAAAATATCTTCTTGTTGCCTTCAGATAGACCTGCACTCAGACATGAATAACTTTTGAACCAGAAAAGATTTACTCAATCCAACCATTGATATTTGGTATAACTAGGTTTCAAACAACGTATAAAATTTTGAGAGAAATCCAATAGTTCAAACTTGAGATATTGATCCTGCATCAGAGTACATTTTTCTGCAATTGTTATTCCTTAAACTGATTGCCATGAGAAATATATGAAGCATAACAGTAGAACCATAATCTTTAAAATAAAAAAAAACACACGAGACCAAAGGAGACATAAAACTTCCCATTCCTCCCTAAATTTGAATCATTTTTTACATAAAATATTGGCTTTTTAATAACCAAAGTCTGACTGGCCTTGTTGTCCAGTAGTAATAAAAACGTTTTCTTTTCTATCTAAGAATAGGAATCTGAAAGATGCTTTACCATCAATACCATGTAGCAATCATGGATATTCTTGTAACTGCTAAGAATAGGAATCTAAAAGATCCTTTACCATCAATACCATGCAGCAATCATGGCTATTCTTGTAACTGCTAAGAATAGGAATCTGAAAGATGCTTTACCATCAATACCATGCAACAATCATGGATATTCTTGTAGCTACTAAGAATAGGAATCTGAAAGATGCTTTACCATCAATACCATGCAGCAATCATGGGTATTCTTGTAATTGCTAAGAATAGGAATCTGAAAGATGCTTTACCATCAATACCATGCAGCAATCATGGATATTCTTCTTACATATCAGACTAGCTTTTTAAAGAAAACCGACTTTCCTCCAAATAGAAGGAATATGAAACGGTTTCTTTTATTCCATAGCCATTTTTTCATCATTATGAACACTCCTAGAATTTCCACCAACTTTTTGATGAGATTCTTTTAATTATTGACCACATGGCATTTCTATTACCAATTTTATCCTTTCTAAAACCGACACTAACATCATTAACCCTTTGCTCTATCTCTCTAACATATCCGACTAAAAACTATAACATTTATTTAATAAAACACCTAATTATATCCACTAAGACATAATCCTAAATTATTAAAATTGACCATTTAAAATATATGGAGAATCTTGGACCTTTGAAATGATTTAGTAATGAGATGTGCCTGCATCACCTTGCTTCCAAAAATTTCCTGAGATAACCTTCTTGACTCAGTTAACATTGCAATATCTGTAAAATTCTTTGGCTATCGAGTTTACTTGGTAAGAACTAAATTCCTTCATGAGAGCTTGGTAAGAACTATTTCTACCACATTTCCTTTGATGACCAAGTGGTCTTGGTAAGAACTATTTACTTGGTAGATACTACAAGTTTTCTTTACTATCCTTCTGGGCTTGGTAGATTATGTCCTTTGCCTAGCTAGCCATCTAAGCTTGGTAGACACTGTTATCTGCCTTACTAACCATCTGAGTTCGATAGAATCTATCTGATAACTGATATGACATTTGTGTGACATCAAAGACAACACACAATTGAAAAATTGTATCCAACAAGAAAGCCATACCATGTACAACACTAAAGGAAGCATTATATGATGTAACAAACTAGTCCTGCTCCTATGCTATCTTCTTCTAGGTTATCCTTAGGTATTTATTTTGACCTAATAGGGTTTCTTGTTATCCTAGTCTCCTTAGGATCCTAACTATGAGGTCCTAGTCCATTCAACTAGTGCACACCAATTAGGTAGAACAATAATTCTTCCAGTACTTCCCAGGCTTGTTAGCTCTTCTTACTTTCTTGACAACAACTCCAAAATCATACCTTATTTTGATCAACAAGAACTCCATGAATAGGCATGGGTATTTTGGAGGTCATTTAAATTTTCTCCAAGATCCAAAATTCATTTAGAGATTGGAACCCTAATCAAGTTCACAAGAATATAACATTCGCTCCCAAAACTACCAAATGGGCTACATGCAATTAGACCTCCTAATGATGAAAAATTGGAATAACTTCAAAAATTCCTTAACAAGGGGGTAACCTAATCACTTTCTCAAACACTCTTTTCAAATAACTAAAGGATTCTTGAGGTCTCAATCTCCTAGGACACATGTAGAGTAGGACTTACAATAATGCCTAAAAATTAGGGTTCACATAGAACTTGAACTAGTCTCACAAGAATTGTGTTTTACCCTTCATAGAACATTCACCAATGCCTCCCTTTATAGTTGGAGATCCATCACTCATGCCTCTAACAATTCCTAGTCTTTGATTGAAGAAATCTAAGCATATAATCTCTCCTAACACATATGTACTCTCCTTTGATCTCTAGTTATGCGGCTCTGGCTTGCCTAGGGCATCACCATAAAAATACTTCCATTGATTCCTAGGGACTCTACTTTACTATAAAATATGTAAAAGGATTCATATTCCTAATACAAATACTTGTGCATGTTCTAGGGTGGGAAGAGGAGCTATGACTCCATTTTACTCAATTGCTTGATTCAAAACAACAGATAGACAAGAAAAAAAAAATTATTTAACCAACTAAAATGATACAAAAACATAAAATATAGTTATAAAAATTATTAAATTTAACTCCTCTAATACTTCCAAACACTACAGATCCAAATTCAATGCATGAAAATTCCAAAACCCTCAAAAAACATAAGTTGTAATTGTCAAGGTATTTGGACTAGAGCTCTTTATGTGCATGGGAGACTTTTGAACTAAGTTCATCTTCCTCTTCTTCATCACCATGGTGGAAAAATAGGTGCAAGGGATTTCAACATATAATATGGCTCCAGCTATAGTGGACATGGTACAAAGAAGATAAAAACATGGTTTCAAGACTACCAAACCCTAGATTCAACCAATTTTTGACATTTTTCATGGTCCACTTTAGCAGCCCATACCTATCTTTTGGTGAGGAAAATGGGTATTTCAACTACCAACTCCCTTCTTATGTGCCATGGCCAAATAATGTCTCCATTACTGATCCAAAATCTTTGTCTTATCCTAATAATATTTCACTTGGAGGTAAAAAATCTTTGGGAAATCAGCCTACCAAAGTTTGGAAGGAAAAATTGGGGTCTACATCTATAGTAAGATCAAATAGTCCCAATAATAATATGCATAGTTAAAATGCCACACTCATAGATGGTGATGCCTAGCTTCTTGTGATTGAAGATGGACTTCTTGAACCACAGGTCACTTACATGCTTGACACAACAATCATTGGTAAGATTTGGTACTTCCTCCTGACTGTAGATCTTCTTTCTTGGGTAAAGCATTACTGGTCTAGTGTTATTGATTTATTCTAAGCTTTCTCAAGATAATGTTCTTCCAATTAAGAGTTGGTTTTGTAAAGAGTTGGGAATATATACCACTACTTGGTCTCTAAAATCTAAACCTAGTCATTCAACCTATGATTTTATGCCATTTTGGATTGACCTTCATGGTTTACCAATGAAATATAGAGATCTTCAAATTATTGAATTGATAGCAAAAAAAATTGGAGTATTGATCCATCATGATCTAGTGTCTTTTGATGAACCATCTCTTTCTATAAGGTTTTATGCCATACTAAATCTAAATAAACTATTACCTTCTTCCTTAATTATGTCATCTAAATATGATCAATGGAACCAAAAAATTATTATTCAAGATGCATAGACTATGATTGAGATGGTGGGTTCGTTGGGTCATTTTACTAATCAATGTTGAGATCCAAGTTGCTCTAATTGATAGTTTGTAGTAACCATAACTCTGACCCACTCAAGTGTACTTTCAGGACATAGTCTATTCCTTCTACCCCTAATGATGTGTGTGTATCTCAAGCTAAAATTTCAAGTGATCCATATCATTTCTCATTTGTAAATCCAGTTGTTACCATTCACCAAAGGGTAATTGTTTTACACAAAAAGATCAATCCCACAGAGACTGTTCAGGTCCTAAGAAATCTCTATGCTCATTTTTGAGGAATTATTTTCCTCTTATGACTTCTACCAATTTAGGGTCCTTCTCCTTTGATTTTTCTAAAAACTTTATATTGTTTTTGACCCATCTTGTTTCTAATTGGAATACTGATCAAGATAAGTATAAGTCTAGATTAGTCTCTTTTCACATCATCAACATCTTCTAAACTTGCAATTAAATATCTAGCTACACCAATGAAGAAGATGTTATTTATCCCTCTTAGATGGATGCTATTGTTAATGAGCTTATTTTTAATGATTAACGTCTTTCTTTATTGTCTAGATTAGAAGCTACATCAGTTTCCCAAGGACATTCATTGTTTTTTGAATATGCCTAATTTTTAGCAAAAGAGTGTAGTGTACCAATTCCTTCCAAATTATTTAATGAAGATAACATGCTCCATGACCCACATTAGGATAATGTACATTTTAAATTGGATTAATGAACATATTTTACTCTATGGGTTAAATGCTGATATACATTCAAGACAGAAGAATTTGTAAGAGGAGTGGTCTAAATTATGTAAGCAAGAAGAAGAGTATTAGAGACAAAAGTCTTGAGAATTGTGGCTTTAAAAAGGGGACTAGAATACTAAGTTTTTTCATACATCTACCAAAAAAATAAGGCTAATAACACAATCTTTACAATTCATGATCATCTAGGAAAATTGATTTATGATGCTAAGGGCATTCAAACTGAGAGTGTAACGTTCTTCTCTAACCTTCTTTCCCCTCCATCATAGGATCCCCCCTCTTCCCACCTTGTAGATGAGATCTTGGATTCTATTTTTTATTTGATTCTTATGGCTGCTTTTACTCTGGGATTCATGGTGTAGTATTTTCTATGCCTATTGATAAGGCACCAGACCCTGATGGGTTCACTGCATTATTTTTTCAAAAAATTTGGGATGTAATTTGTTTTGAATTGCTTGAGTATCTTGAAGAATCTAGTTAAAATGGCTCCATTTTGAAGAACTTTAATAACACCAATATTACTCTCATCCCAAAGGTTAATGATACCCTTTGTTGATTCCCCTCCTATTTCTTTATGTAACACTATTTCCCTGGTGTTGTTTGTTGTCATTTGTGAGGCCCTCTTTACTTGGGAGTTGTAGATGAAGTTCTCTATGATTTTTAGTTTTTTGCAAATGGGAGGTAAGTGGAGAAAATTTGAACTAGGAATTTGCATGGAGTGGATGAAGAAGGAAGAGGTGTGGGAGATTTTGAGAAGGGGTAATTTCACTAGGTTTATGGAGAGATTGAATGGAGGCAATCCTGCCATCACACAACAATTTCTCAAAACTTGGAAAGAGGGCTCAATTATGGTGGGTAACCAGTGCATGGAGATCATAGAGGAGATGATTGTTGAGGCTAAAGGCATGGAGCTTGAGGGTCTCAATTTCTATAAGGAGTAGAAGTTATCTGACAAAACCATGGATGATTTTGTGGACTCTAAGATTGAGAAGGCTCGCTTGGTTAAAATTGGTAAGTCCTTCATCAACCTGGCTTCAGTATCCCACCCATGGCAGTTTGTCATGTTTGTTATCATGGAATATTTAATTTTGGATGGGAGATTTACCAAATGTTATGTTCACCACTTCATGTTGGCCAACAATTTTAGGTATAATGTGAAAATTAACTTCCCCTATTATCTGAAGCAGTCTCTCACTATCTCTATCCAAGCTTTACATAAAGAACCAAATGGTGAACATGTCTGCCATGAGGGTCTAATGGTGCTTATTTTGAATACTTTAAAGGCCAAAAGAATAGTGAGAAGCAGGGGTCAAATTAAATATGTTGACTATGAAATGGAAGGAAGTGCCCATGAGAAGGGTTATGACTCTAAAACCCAGGATGAGGCTGACGGGGATGAGGTTTATGTGGTTAAGGGAACTAGCAATAGATCTAAGAAGAAAAGGAGAGCTATGGGTCACTTTGACTTTAAAAAGGAGAGTGATTTTGTGGAGGATCTGCTAAGGGTTTATAAGAAGAAGTATAAGATAAAGGGGAAGAGGGTTAAGGATAGTCCAGGGAAGAGGGCTTTGTCCCCTTCTGATAATGATGATATCCTAGCCTAATGCTTGGAAAAGAAAAGATACCTATCTAGGTGCCCTGATAAGGAATTAGGAGATAAAGGGGAGTCAGGTGATGAGGACTCCTAGGAATAGGGGATTCATGAGGTTTGGGAGAATAGACATGAAGGTACCCCTAAGCCTATGAAAGGGATGCATGGTAACCTAGGTGCTATACTAAAAGAAATTGGGGTCATGAAGAGCTAAATTCAAACACTTGGCAATGACATGTAGGAACTTAGGAAGGTTGTCATGTGTGTTAGTAAAATTGCACATGGTGAGCGCATCCTTAGCCAACATATTGATAGGCTCATGGAAGTGGTTGGCAGTGCTAAGGATGTTAAAAATCTTATGCAGAAGATTTTGCAACTAGAGGCTAAGAACAAGGCTATTGATAGAGACTTCAATGTGAATTAGGAGAAGGTAACTATGATGGAAGCCAAGATGTATAACCTTGAGAAGTTAATTAAGCAAATGGCTGAAAATGTGTCTATCCTGCTAAAGAAACTGGTCATGGATAAAAGCCAAGACTCTCCTCTCATGGTTGATAGCCAAGGTCCCAACAAATGCACTAGGGGCCATTCTAAAAAGATTGACAATATAGCCAAGAAGGATGAGGTGAAGGCTAGGTAAAAAAATGTGTAGATGCTAGATGATCAAGCTCTAGACTTGATTAAGGCCATGTAGCTAGTTCTTTTCTCTCTTTTGTGTTGTCCTTTTTCTTTCCTAGTGTTGTTTCTTTGATTTTTTTTTAGTAGTTCTATCTATGACCTCTTGTGTTTCTTTTTGGAGGTTTGTTTTGTTTTTGTTCATAAATGATCTATATTTTCTAAGACTGTCCTTTTGTAATAAGGTTTTGGGTCCTTAAAACCTATTTTTACTTAATCAAAACACTATCTATAAGATTATCACAAAGGCTATTTATTTACATCTTAAGCTCATTATTCCAAAAATTATATCAATAGAACAAGGGGGTTTTGTTCCTAGTTGAGAAACAACTAAGGGAGCTATAATAGCCCATGAGACCCTTCATTCCATCAAAGAACATAATATTTTAGCCTTTTTTGTCAAATTAGATATGATGAAGGCTTATGATAAACATCAGTTTGGTTTTCCTTCTAAGTGGTGTAAATGGATTAAAGCTTGCATTTTAGGTGCACATTTTCCTATTCTCATTAATGGTGCTCTAGTAGGTTTCTTTGCCTCTTCCCAAGGAGTTTTTCAAGGTAACCTTCTTTCTCCATTCTTCTTTATCATTATGGAAGAGGCCCTTAATAGACTTATTAACTCTTTTAATCAAAAAGGGTTGTGGAAAGGTATCAATATTATAGGTACATATTTCTCCATAACCCATTCTCTTTTTGTTGATGATACTTTACTTTTTGGATCATCTACATATCAAGGAGCACAAAGTATGATGAAAGCCATTGACCTATATACACAAGTTTCAGGTCAATATAGCAATGTCACTAAATCTAAAATTTATGTTTTTAATACATCCCAATTGGTTTCTCAAAGAATAATCCATCTTCCTTATTTCCCCCATGATTATTTACCTTCTACTTATCTTGGTGTTCCCTTTTTTATGGGTTTAAACAAACCCTCTTATTGGAATTCTGTGATTAGTCGTATCAATAGTGGAATTAGTACTTGGAAGGTTCACTAGTTATCCCTCTTAGGTAGAATTATTCTTATCAAAACTATTCTTTCTTCCATTCCTAACTATTAATTCTCCATTCTGCAAGCCCCCAAAGTGATCATATCTCAAGTTGAAACTTTAATCTGCACCTTTCTTTGGTTAGATAATATGAATGGTTAGAAGAAAATACCACTAATTTCTATTCATGCCATGTGAACCTCTTATAGAAAAAGAGGTGTCAAATTTCCCAACATTACCAATAGGAATAGGGAATTTGGTGCTAAAATTGTTTGGAAAATGTATGAAAAAACTCTCTACCAAATGGTGTTGCCTTTTGCAAGAGAAATATTTAGATAACTTGGAACCTTCCTGAGTTCATACTATACTAGACTTGCCAAAGGGGTCTATCATTTGGGATTTCATGATGGCTTCTCAAGAAGTTATTACTACATTTATATCATGGCAAGTGAACAATGGAGATAGTGTCAATTTTTGGTTTGATTCATGGAATGGGTTCCCCTCCCTTGTCACTATTGATTCTCTAAAGGATTTTTCAAACATAGTGATTCAAGTTTGGGGAACATCCTTTTCTAATTATGTCTTAGCTATTCATAAGTTTACAAGGCTAGTCATTTGGCAAGACCCCTCATCTCTTCCTATATCCCACAATTAGGCTACTTCTTTCAAAGTACTAGCTGAAATTAATGTCTTTATATCTAATTATCCAGATTTCCTCTTTTGGGTTCCAGCTAAAGATGGTAAATAATCTATTAAACTAGTTAAAATTATAAGGAGACAAAAGGCGATAAGAAAGGTTGTTCCTTTTCCATTAGTCCCATAAGTCATTCCAGAGGAAGAATAATAGGATGAAAAAGACAAAGAGGATAACCTTCCCTTAAGTCAAAGGACTCATCTTTCTAGCACTACTAAGGTAGAATGGTGAAGGAGATCCACTATAACACCACCATCCATTCCTACACAACCTATTTAGGTTAAAACTTTAAAGGATGAGTTACAAAAATGGATTGATGAGCAAAAGGACCAAAGGGTCGATGCCTTTAAGATGTTAGATTTTGATTTCATGCATCTAGGCACTAAAATTGTAGGAGATCTGATAAGGGATACACTGATAAATTAACCTCCACAAGAGGATTGGATTCAATTGCCACCTCAGCCACAAGGACCTTTAATTTCTCCATGATCACCAAGTCAAGATTTATCTTCCTTGGATAAAAGTTTGGTTACTCCTCTCCCTCTGGTCAATGAAGAACAAGTGCAAGTTGAATAGATAGAAAAGCCACAACAAAGATCCACCAATGAAGTATTAGAGGAGGGGTAAATAGATGAGGAACCTTAACATACTTCCCAAGATAAAAAAGGTGAGTACTATGGACTCAAAAAAGATAGCGATACCTAATATAGATCTCTCACAAAAGGAGAAGACTTTGAAGAGGAGTGATAAAGGAAAGGGCCTGGGTATGTGCAGGATCATGGTGTGCCAAAAAGTGGCAATATGAAAAATATGTAGTTCTGAAATGCCTCAAAGAATTTCAAAATCTATTCCCACTTTTTTCCCACCCATCCTGATACTAAATGAAAAAAATTAATACCTTTATAATTCCTACTATATCTTTCAATACCAACCTTAAATGGTCATCTTTAAAACATCCCGAAAATGTGTTTTTGGCATGTTCTTATGTGTTTTTTACTTCAAGCATGTAGCTAACAACTTTTTTTCAACCAAAATTTGATGTAACAAAAAGGGTTTCTTAAGAATGTTCTTAGCTTTTCATAAATGTAACTTTTGTCAAATTAAAAGTTCAATAAGTAATTATTACTTATTTTCTAATGGAGTTAGCTACAAAGTGTTGATTGCCATACTGGTTGAAAAATAGCTATAACTTTCAAATTATATAAGATTTGTGAAATCCAAAAGATGTGTCACATTCTATGCTTTGACTAGTATAAGAAAAAAAAAAAGAAAAACTTAATTTTGATTTCTTTTGAACTATTTAAGGTGGTCAGACACGGGAGTTTTTTAATTCTTAAAATAGTATAGTAGAAAATTCATAATTAATTATTTATTTGGAATAAAAATTGCCAAAAATATGCATCACATCCAGGCATGAGTCTACTTTTTATATCTAAAATTATATTTAAAAATATTATCATTTGATTATGATTAAGGTGGTCAGACATACACCTACTTTTTATTTTTGCCCTGAAATTTTTGTAGTACTGCATTAAAATCCAAACTTTTAACCAATCAAATAATTTTTTCTCTAGATAAGGCCTTATAGTTTAGAAACTAGATTCAATTTCCTACAAATTATTTTCTTACAAATTTTTGATATAAAGTCCAGAACCACTATAAAATTATGTGTCAAGTTGACATAACCCTGATTTGCTAGGTTTTCACTGCCACTTAAGGCCATAGTTTGGTACACCATGATCCTGCACATACCCGCCTAGTTGTACAAGCTCCCTCTTCATCTAAGAATAATTATCTAATTGAAGATACTCCAAGATGGTTGAGAAAATAGTTTATGGTTAGACATAAAAGGTAGCTATATTCTACTGAGGAAGAGGGAAAGAGAGAATTAATTGAAGCTCTCAAGAAACCTGAGCCACTTACGGGTGATGCATGAACATTGGCCTTCATTATGAGTAATCAAAATTAGGACTTGTTCACCCATGTTACTATCACTCCTTTACATGTAGATATTGAGGATTTGAACTCAAAATATTATCAAACCAAAGAGGTCTTTCTTGGAAAACCCACTGTGGATATTGCCAAATTGATGGTCACTACGAGAATTAAATAAGTGTTTAGGCACTTAGAACAAGATGAGTCTAAATTCTTAAACCTTCAGTAGTAGAATGAACTCCTAAGACTTTATTTTCATAAAGTAGTTGGTTTGCTAGATCTTAAAAATCATGAGGATACTTTAGGAGCAAAATTTGATAGGAGTAATAAGTAGAATGTATAATTAGATCCATTTTAGAGGGCTTGTTAGCAATGATGAGAAATGTTTGAAGGAAAAGGTGTGAAAATCATACAAGGAAATCTTAAATTGCTACACCACATACAGGATAATGTAGACAAGATAATTTGTTTATTGAAATAGGATTTTGGGTTGATAAATGAGATACATACCTAGGGTAAAGACTTGCAATCTTTACAATCAATAAAGGGTTAGAGGTATCAGATGTTGATGGACGTATATACTATCGATGAGTTAGATAATATAGATAATTGGATTGAAAATATTGTAGATGGTAATAAAGTAGTGTAAACATTACATGCAGATATTCATAAGCTCAAGGATCAAGCTCGAGAGTAGATTTTGGAAGTAGAGAGACATTAGAGTTATGCTTGCCTTGACATTTTTGAAGATGATTCAAGGGATAAAATCTTGATAGTGCAAAAGGTTGTTAAATAGTTTTGGAAGACTTTTGAAGAATCTTGTACTAATGAGGATATTAGACAAGAATTTAAGACTGAAGAGGCATTGCAAGAATTAGATGTAAAATTGGGAGATTTTGTAGAGACTCACATAGAGGTAGGAAACCATTGACAAAAATTAAAGGATAAATATGATGCTTTAGATTTTCTAGATGCAACTCAAGTAAAAATATTGTAAAGAAATTTAAGAACAAATACCCAGACATAGCTCTGATATAAGGGGGAACAACACTCAAAATTTAGAATTTTAGTTTTGACACATAGTAAATTTTTATTTATTTTTAAACCATGTCTCCAAAGGTCCACTTCTCCCAAGGTGTACAAGATGTGCTTATCCCAAGGTACACCAAATTTTTTTTGAAAAACCTAGAGGTGCACCAACAGTTAATTACCAATTCCAAATTTAGAGCTTTCCATGCATCGGAAATGCATTCTAGTGACATTAATTGCTATAAACCTCTATAGAAGGTTGAGCTTCTATTTTTGGCATCTCTAGAGACTCCTACATCATCTGATGGCTTTCTTCTTCTTATTTTCTCATGCTTTTTTTATTTTAAGACATGTAAAGGCTCATGCACCCACTAAATGATATAAATAAGGGTCGAGTCCTACTTAGCACCAATTAGAGAGTTAGTTTGTAAATAAATAGGTTTGTTTTATTAGTTTAGAAGCATATATTTGTTGGAAATATAAGAGGAGTAACTAAGAGGGGAGGGGTGAATCAGTCACTACTAAAATAAATCTCAGATCCCTTAGATGTCAACACAAATTGTAATCTAAAAACTAATTATTGATACTCGACATACACAAATTAATGTTGTAACTCAATAAATACTGAATGTACTCAACAATCAATTAGCATAGAAAATCTTAAGATATTGCCAGTGATTATCATTACTTAATCTTAATTGCAAGCATGAAAGAAATAGCATGAATACATATGACACCAAGATTTAACATGGAAACCTAATTTGGTAAAAACTACCAATTGTAACTAGTTGCTATTTTTCACTCTTCTAAAGTGAGCCTTGTTAGGAGCCAACCTTTTAAAAGGTTACAAAACACACTATTAGGTGTGACCCTATTAAAGGATTTGATCACCCTGTTAGGAGTGGCCTTGTCATAGGTCTTTGGATAATTCAACAAAACTACCACCTTGTTAGAGGACCAACTCTGTTAAGAGATTTAGATCACTACTAAAATAGTTAGAGAGTTACAATAAAATTACTTGATTGAGATACAACTTAGTTTTTTATTACAAATCTTTGTTCTAGCATGTACTTGATCCCTCTTGATCAAATATAGCTTCTCTGCTCTTCGACGATATTTTGCTTATCCTTCAAATTCACTTCCTCTCTTCATCCCTTATAATTCATTCATAATATGTTTTTCACACTTTGAAACTACAATTTGACCTTTTACTTATACCTTTCATGTTTTCAAGCTGGCTCAAATTCAATTTAGAATAATTAATATTCATGACCTTGGTCAGCTAGAACCAATAGATAAATCAATTGAGCTTAATATGCAAAAATAAGAAAATCCTTTGTTAGTTGACCTAACTTAGTAGACACAAACTCAGAAGTGATTTCTTGTGTTATCCAAAAGAAGCTTGGTTAATAGTGCAAGCTTACGAGAATCCTTTGGTAAACAAGTGAGCTCAGTTAGCATTGGTTCCATCCAACTTTTCTTCATTAACTGAGTGAGCTTGGTTAACACTCTTCTACTGCATGATTTCTTTTGATGCCTGAGTGGACTCGATAGATATTATCCTCTAAACATGAATGCTTGGTAGACATAGAAAACTGTCTTTACTGCCTGAGTGAGCTCAGCATGTACTGACTAATAACTTATATAAAATTTGTGTAGCATCAAATGCAACACACAATTAATCAATTATATCCAACAATCTCCCTCTTTAGCATTGATGGTAACACATCATGTCATAGCACAATGAAATTTTTAGAACAAGACTCTCTCTATCAGTAAAATTTAGTCTTCAACAATCTTATGCCAAGTATATTCTTCTTTGTAATTTCTTTAGCTTCTCCATCTTTGAAGTATTCTCCCTCCTTGTAACTTCTCCCTTTTTTTGGAATAACAAAATTTCTGAGAGATATGATAGTAAACTTCTCTCTCTTTGATAATGCATGCCAAAGACAATAGTTTTGATAATATCAATATACCCTAAGTATTGATTCATCTACAATATGCCTTTGTCAATACTACATCATCTAATTGATCTTCAATTTTTTCTAGTTGATGCATCACTAATCTTTAGTTAGTGAGCTTTAGATGGGGGAATGGACCCTAGCTTACCTTTTAGATACAAGAATGGATCTTTAGGTAATGGCTTGGTGAATATGTCTACAATATATTCTTTTGTATTCACATATTCTAATCTAAATTCTTTATGCTACACCAATTCTCTTAGGAAGTGATATTTTATAGCAATGTGCTTCCTTTTGGATTCCATCACTGGATTTTTTGATATATTGATTGCACTAGTGTTGTCATAGTATATGACTATTGGATATTTCGTTTCTATCTTCATTCCTTGCAATAGTTGTTTTAACCAAACAATGTTAGAATAATTGACTACTACTGCTACATATTCTACTTCTATTGTGGATTGAGATGTACAATTTTTCTTCTTACCTGTCCAAGATACTAATCTTTTACTAAGAAAGAATGCTCCTCTACTTGTGCTCTTTTTGTCATCAAGACTTCTTGCCCAATCAGCATTAGTAAACACCTTTAAGTCTAGATTGCCTCCAAGTTTATACCATAAGCCATAGTCTTTAGTAACCTTTTAGATATCTCATGATTCTCTTGATTTCCATCATGTGGTTTTCTTTAGGATTTGCTAAAAATCTTGCCACTATCCCAACTACTAAAGCAATCCACACCTTGTATGTATTGCATACTTCAATTTTCCAATCATTTATTTGTATAAGGTTTGATCTATTTCTTTGGAGTCATCATTTTTGGAAAGCTTGTGTCCAGTAGACATGGGGGTTACAATTGGTCTTGAATCTTCCATTCCAAATTTTTTTAGTATCTCCTTGATATACTTTGATTGAGTGAAGTAGATACCATTTTTGTTCTATTGTATTTGCAATCCAACAAAGAATTTTATCTCACTAAACATGGACATCTCAAATTCTTTACTCATTTATTTTAAAAATTCTTTTCATAAGTCATCATTTCCTATAAATAGGGTATCATAAACAAATATTTCTACCAACACAATCTTCGTATCTGGTCCTTCCTTAATATATAGACTACTATTATCATTTTTTCTTTGAAAACCAATATGTATCAAGTAGTTATGTAATCTTTCATACCAAGCTCTAGGAGCTTGTTTGAGACCATATAGTGCTTGGTGTAATTTATAGAACATGCTTCTTTTCTTAGGATCTACAAAACCTTCTGGTTGTTCAACGTAGACATCTCCATCAAGAATTCCATTTAAGAATGTAGATTTAGCATCCATCTGATATACTTTAAATCTTCTCTGAGCTACATATGCAAGTAGAGTTCTAACACCTTCTAATCTTGCAACAAGGAAAAAAATTTCATCATAATCAATATATTCTTCTTGAAAATAGCCTTTATATACCAATCTTGCTTTGTTTCTAGACACCTTTCCATCTTCATTTTGCTTTTTTATGAATAGCCATTTTTTACCAATCACATATTTATCTTTAGGCCTAGGAACAAGAGTCTAGGTATTATTCTTCTTTATCCATTCTATCTCTTCATTCATAGCCTCAAACCAACTTTCATTTTCTAGAGCATCTTTAACATTTCTAGGTTCATATTTAGCAGGTAGACATGTAACTTTTAATTCACTTCTTGTCATTATTCAATCTGATTTGTCTCTAATGATTTGGTTAGGTGCATGATTCCTTAAGAAATATCTTGCTAACACAAGCTCTTTGGGCTTTGAATGATTTCTCTTATCTTCATTTTTAACTTCAACTTCAATCTCAAGTCCTGCTTACTATGACTTGGGTCCTTCAAGCTCAGTTTGCACTAGCTTGATAGCCACTGATTGTGACTCAAGTCCTTTAGAATGTGACTTAATTTGCACTTCTTGCAACTCAATAACCATTGGAGATTTGGGGACTGAGGAGATGAAGTCTCCTTTCTTTCAAATAGGTTTGGAAGGGTATCAGGTTCATAGTAGAAAAATCTTCTATAATCTTCTAGCTCCTTTTTGCTTTCTTGTTCACTCTTTTCTACAAACTCATCAATTCTCACATGTGTACTTTCTATGATCTTATGAGTAGACAAATTCAAACATTTGTATGCTTTAATTTTGTAGGAGTATGCTAGAAATATGTCTTCATCACCTTTTACATCAAATTTTCCTTTCCTAGATTCTTTCAGGATATAACATTTGTTGGTAAATAATTTCAAGTAATTTACATTGACTTTGTAGCCATACCATAGTTCATAGGGAATTTGGTTTGAGTTTTTCTTTAACTAAGTATGAACTATAGTGCTGATAGCTCCCTTCTAGTATTTGATAGCAACATTTTTTTTCAATCATTAGTGTCCTTGCACAATCCATGATGGATATATTCCTTCTTTCAACAATTCCATTCTACTAAGGTGTACTAGGAACTGATACTTGTCTTTTGATTCGGCTTTCAATGTAGAAAGTATTGAATTCATTGGAGATGAATTCACCACCTTTGTCTAATCTTAAGCATTTCAATCTCTTTCTAGTTTCTTTTTCTACTCTTTCCAAATACCATTTGAATTTCTCAAAAGCTTCTGATTTTTCTTTTAGATACATCACAATCATCATTCTTAAATAATCATAAAAAAATAAAAAAAAATTTTTCTCCACTATAACTTTCTATTCCAGTTGGTCCACATAAGTCAGTATGCACAATTTCTAGTACTTCTTCTGAGTGATAGTTTTTGCTCTTAAAACTAGTGTTTCCAATCTTACCAATTTGGAAATTCTTGCACAAGCCAACATAAAGTTTCTTCAAACTAGGAATACCTCTTGCTCTTCTGTGTTTGATTATCTTGACCATAATATCAAATTTTACATGACATAGTCTCTTGTGCCATAGCCAACTTTCTTCTACTTAATCAATAAGACATGAGCATTCACTAAGATCAAGATAAAATAGATTACCTTTTGTTTACTTGCCTAATCCAATCAGATTTTCTTTGTCATCCAACAATTTTTTCTTGCCATTCATGAATTCAACCTTGAATCCAATTTTGTTCAACTGTACCACACTTAGTAGATTATGCTTTAGTCCTTGAACCCAATAGGCATTATCGGAAAACAAGTTCACTAGTTAATGAGATATGACCTTTTGCTTTTATGCAACAAGGTTCATTGTTGATGCAGGAGCATCTAGAGGTATAAGGGCAATCCTGTGTCACCCAAAAAATGTACTTAGACTTAGTTTCTGTTTTATGTCTTTACATTTTTGGATACCCATTTGGCTCAAATAAAGGTTCCAACTCTCATAGTTCAACTATCAGTGCATTTGAAAATCTCAAAAAAATAGGAGCATGCAATTTGGCCATCATTTTGGTGACCTAGAAGGTGTGACTTGGCCAGATGAAGGTAATTGAGATTTAGAGCATTCCAAAAAAAGAATTAGGTCAAAAGGCCCCACGGTTTGAAAGTTATTGCAGTTTTTCGGGTTTTGGAGACCTCCTAAGAATGCTTCAAAGTCAGGTTTGGGGCATTAAATGACCTCGAAAAGGTTCAAAAAATGGGGGACGATCTAAGCTTGTCCACAGGGCTATAGAGCGCTTCGAGAGCTTTTCAAAAATGTAAACGGTTCGTCAATCAGAGCTACGGTTCAAAAGTTATGCCTCCCAGAAGTTCGGCTACCGTTTCTGGATTCTTCTAGATTTGCACCGACTTCCAACGCAGCTTCTGGAACCTTCTATTTTGTCGGTGGATGCCTACTAGCACTTTCTAGAATGTACTCCTAGTCCTTAACCCTCCGGGGTCTATTTAAGGAGATTTTTGGCATTGTAAAAGGCAGTTTGGATTGGAGCCTGAGAGGAGGTGCTAAAAGGAGAAATATTCTCCAGATTTATGCTATTGTAAGCCCGTAGGGCATGTTTTGAGTTTATTTTCTCTATACTATTTGTACCAGCTTATTTTGTCAGTTAATATAATTCCCCCTTTCTATTGTGTCTATTCTGGTTGTTGGGTTGTGTCCCCATCAATTGTTACCAAATCTTACACTACTTCCATCATAGTATTCAAAATTCTTGAATTTTGATTTATCTCTAGTCATATGGTGAGGACGTCCACCTTCTATAATCCATGTATCATTTTTGCTAAAATAAGAGATAAATGTATCTCCTTCATCATTAGATTCATCTTTTATAGCAACATATACTATTTCATCTTCACTATCATTAGAATCTTTAGCCATGAAACAAGTTTTCTTACCTTTGTCTTTGTAAGATTTATGACTTTTGAATTCCTTCTTGCCTTTGTACTTGTGGTTCTTATTCTCATCCTTACTTTCTCTTCTTGGACGACTAGCAATAATATGACCAATTTCCTTGCAAGAAAAAAAGATTAGAGGGATTTTACCTTTGTACTTCCCTCTACTTTTGGAATATTTCTATGCAAGTATGGCTTCAACAATTTCAAGATTACTATCATAAATTTCTTCAGTTTCTTCCCTACTTTCTGATTGATTTTTCTTTGATTTCTTCCCTTTTTCCTAGAGTGAGAGTTTAGCTTCAAATGCAGACTCAATATTTTTGGAAATAGGAACATAGTTATCATAGTTATCTAGTTCAAAAGTTATCAATCTTTCAACTAGAGCATCCAACGTTAATTTTTTATTTGGATCAAATCTAATTTCTTGAAGAGAAGATACTCTAATTACATAGATAGCGAGAAGAGTTCTAAGTACCTTAATTACAATAGTTTGTCCCTTAATGTCTCCTGTAGATGCTTTGATTGCACTAACACTAGCTTTGATTCTTTCTAGATATTTTGCAATGTTTTCATCTTCTCTCATTTCATTTGATCAAATTGTGCTCTAAGACTTTCTTCTTTGGCTTTTCTTACATTTTCATCTCCTCCATATATATCTTTTAGTTTGGTCCACATTTCATGAGCAGTTTTACAATCTTTTACCTTATCAAATTCAGCATAACTGAGAGTAGATGCAATATCAATCATCATGTTGTTATGGTTCTTCTTCTCAACAATATCTTCAACTAATAATGTTCCAGTGGGAGTTTTGCATTTAGCATCAAGATATTTACAACCTAAATCACTGATAGTAGCTAGATGAAGCCTCATGAGTTTTTTCCATGTTGCAAAGTTATCTCTGTTCAACTTTGGAATCTCTCTTTTGTAAGACATCCTGATCTTTAGCTTAGGTCCTTGAAACCTTATCTACAAGCACCAAAAGCTATGATAGAAATTGTTGGAAATATAAGAGGAGTAATTGAGAGGGGAGGGGTGAATTAGTTACTACTAAAATAAATCCTAGATCCCTTATATGTCAACACAAATTATAATCTAAAAATTGATTACTAATGCTTCACACACATACACAGTTAAATTTATAACTCAATAAATACAAAATGTACTCGATAATTAATCAACTTAGAAAATTTTAAGATATTTTCATTTTTAATCATTAACTAATATTAATTGTAAGCATGAAATAAATCACATGAACGCATATGACACCAATATTTAATGTGTAAACCCAATTTGGGAGAAACCACCAATTGTAACTAGTTACTATTTTTCACTCTTCTAAAGTGAGCCCTATTAGAAGCCAACTCTATTAAAGGTTATAAAAGACATTGTTAGGTGTGACCCTATTAAAGGATTTGATCACCCTATTACAAGTGGCCTTGTTAGAGGTCTTTGGACAATTCAACAAAACCGCCACCTTGTTAGAGGATTTATAAATGGTTGTTAAATCAACTCTGTTAAGAGATTTAGATCACTTCTATAATGGTTAGAGAGTAAAAATGAAATGACCTAATTGAGATACAATTTAATTGCTAAATATAGATCTCTATTCTAACATGTACTTGATCCTTCATGATTGAATATAGATTTTCTACTCCTTAAGGATATTCTACTTATCCTTCAAATTTGCTTCCTCTCTTCATCCCTCATAATTCATACACAATATCTTTTTCACACATTGAAACTACAACTTGACCTTTTAATTATACCTTTCATGTTGTAAAGTCAACTCAAATGCAATTTAGAGTAATTAATATTCATCACCTTAGTCAGCTAGAACCAATAGATAAATCAATTGAGCTTAATATGCCAAAATAAGAAAATCCTTCGTTAGCCAACTTAGCTTGGTAGACACTAACTCAAAAGTGATTTCTTGTGTTAACCAACAAAATCTCGATTAACACTAAAAAATTGTGAGAATCCTTTGGTAACTAAGGGAGCTCAATTAGCATTGGTTCCATTGAAATTTCCTTCATTAACTAAGTGAGCTCAGTTAACACTCTTCTTCTGCATGATTTCCTTCGATGCCTGAGTGGACTTAGTAGACACTGTCTTCTGAACATGAACACTTGGTATACATATAAAACTATCTTCACTGCCTGAGTGAGCTTGGCATGTATTGACTAATAACTAATATTATATTTGTGTAACATCAAAGCCAACACATAATTAACTAATTATATCCAACAATAGTTGCATGAAGAGATCTATCGCTATCAACACAAATTTGGGAGAAGATTTCCTATAAACTTAGGAATTTAACATGTATTCTAGGCTATTATTTTGATGCAATAATATATGCTATTGGTGCTCTCATTTAGACTATAGTTATTCTTGCCTGAGTGTGTTATATTTTTGAATGTATGTACATGGCATGTAATGGAGCCAATAGTTTTGTTGTATTATTTTAATTGAGCGATCTTTTAATTATGGTGGTTTCTACATGTTTAAAAAATTTGTTGACATAATTAATTAGAAAAGACATCGCCCTATTGTTCCTACATATCTTTTTGTCTCGCATGAGCACACTTTTCATGGCCTTGCAATTTGATGAAAACCAAAACACCTTATGATTATTGACTTCTCATTGATGAGTGCATCAATGGATTAAGGAAGCATTGCTTCTATTTTCATTGGTTACCTACCAATCTTTTCAAAGGCTTAGTTCTTAGATGTATTGTTTTTGTGGCTTATGTTCATTAGTGATTTATTTTTCAAGTCATTTTCTTAAACTTATTTTCACCCTATCTTCATTATTTTCTTTTACAAACACTTGGTTAAATTAGGAATTCATATGGTTGCATAGTTAAAACTACATTCATTATAAATAGAAAAATACAAAAATATATTTCTTTTTTTGTGGTTATTATTTTGAGATAGTAAGTGGATTCAACATCTTATCTAAAATTGGTCAAAACCAACAAAGGCCTCCTCATGAACACTCATATTTATCTTCTACTAAGCAGATTCTACTAGGTTGTAAGATCACCTAAAACCTTGGAGTTGATCCCAGATTATCTTTTCAAGAGAGGAGTTTGAAAGGATTCCTACCATTAAGCATCATGAAAAATGACATCTCAATAGATATCTTTATAGAAACAAGATATACCTTCAATTTAGATCAAGTACTGATGATTGATAAATATACTGTATTTTATCTTCTACTAACACTCAAGAAATGTAGTGAGCTCAGGTGATACAATTTATCGGTTAGCACTGAAAGCTTAGGTAACGTGCTATGGGACTTGGGTGATATAGCTAGCTTGGTTTACACAGTGATATTAGTTAACTCTTTGAACTTAGTTCAAACATGAAGCTTGTTTCCCATTGATAATGCTGAACATCTCAGATTTTACCATGAGCTTGGTTAGCATAGTATACCTTTATCTGCTTGGTCTACGTCGAGAAGATAAATTTGGTCAACAACATAAATTCTAAGAGGAGAGAGGCATGAAAGCATCTTGATTGCTATGAGAGAGCTCCCTAAGGTCACCTATCTACAACTTGATCACCACAGTATTAGCAATGGTTTGGTAGTAGTTGTTGTTTCAAGGTGTCATTAGGAAAGTGATCTTTTAAGGGTGAGTTTGCATCTAACACTTTCTTTGTGTGTCACAAGTAAATGAGGAGATTTCACCATTACTTTCCAATGGTCCTAGAATAGATCTAGTCCTTCTAAAAAAAGATGGATGTGTGTTTGGGATTCTAAGTTTGGTCAAAAACATTAATTTCTATGATACAAGCAAGAAGTACACCAAATTTCTATGTGAGGGATCTTTAACGTTTACTTCATTGTAACTCAGTTGGCATGATTTTAGAAATGGTTTGGTAGTAGTTGTCATTCTAGAGTGTTGTTACAGTCTCATTGAAAGTGATATTTTGAGTGGGAGCCCTCATCTAGCCCTTTGGTTTTGTTTCTCTCCCTTATAGATAGAGCCAATTTTTGTGAACAAGTTGAATTCTAATCTTAGATTCTAAATTGTGAGCAACACTAAATCTTTGAAAAGGGCCCTGTGTGGATTCTGATGCAAATATTAGGAAAATCCCTTTATGAGGGGCAACTTGGTGATTGCAAGAGAAAATTTACTTAGTAAAAGCATTGGCCTCAAGCCATTGTAATGGCCTAATAATTTCTCTAGTTGTAGCTAATGTTTGCATAGTAGCAAAGTTCACATGTAATACTAGCCTTATTTTTGACCTATATCTCAATGCCCCTTTCAAATCTTTGCCCAGACAGCTCCTAATGCCGAGCCATTTTTGTCTTTTATCTTTTTCTATTTAACCTATCTCCAACAAGATACAAAGGAAAGTCCTAATGCTAAGCAGATCTCATCCTCTATCAATGTTAATCAACCTAATAGTGCAAACCCTACCAACCTTCTTGGATAGCTTAAGTGGTTTGTCACTAATTGACAATATGTCTTGCCATAGGATCAACTCTATCATATAGTGAATTACCTTGGATATATGCAATACTTATTATAAATTGTTGTCTTCTAGGAAGGTCAATAAGAAATGTATGTATCATTACATATATATACATTTATTCATAAAACATACACATAATACAAATATATTACTATATTTGGGTAGAAGCAAGAAGTTGGGTCTCAAAACTATGAAAATTTAATGATTGAGATCATACTCCTTTAGAAATAGGCACCCACTTTTGAAAAAATGGGCACTTGTATTATGCTTAGATATCTGATGCAAATTTCAGAAAAAAGGCACCCTTTTTTTTTCAAAAATTGGGCCCCTATATTTTTCCTTAAAATTTTTTTTTTGAAAAAGGGCAGCCATTTTTATTTTTGAAAATGAGTGTATTTTCTTAAAAAAAGAAATTATTTTATTTGGGTATTTAAAATGCATTTTGAAAAGTTGATTTTACTTTTTTTAAATGAGCACCCTTTTTTTTTATTTCAAATAATGAGTGCCCATTTCTTACTCATGAACCCTATGTCCATACTTTTGAAAATTGTTGTTATGACTTTGGAATCTAGATACCTTTCTAGTTGAATACTTGTTCTTTGATCTACATTCATGGGCTTGATCTCCTGCTTTCTTGCAATTAAAACAATTACCACTTAGTTTAGGTTTAGAAATTTTCTTACCATTTTTGCTTCTACAAATATCGGTTGTGTGTCCAATTTTCCCATAGTGATAACATGTATTTTTTACTTTCAATTTTGCATTCCTTTGTCCTCCACTTTTGGATGATTCTCCTTCTTCTATAGATGAATAACTTTTTTGTATCAAAATCCAGAGGTGTCTTTTATTCTAGGTGACTTCATCATGTCTTCAAAGTTCTTGGATGCTTCATTTGGTTTGTTTAATCTCTCCATAAGTTCCTTTTCATGCCTTAACTCATTTTTTAATTTCTCATTCTTTAGCCTTATAGTTGTGATCTCCACATCTTTTCTATTTGATTCATAATTTACAATTACTAATTGATTTATCATTTCCAACTGATTAATTTGTAAAATTTTGAACTTCCAATGATGTAATTTCTTCCAGTCTTCTATCCATCTAGATTTTTTCTTCTTTAGCCATGAGCTTATCTTCCATTTCTTCTTCTTTTTTTTGCTTTCTTCGTGTGGTTCAACTGATTGGATTTCCTTTTTTGTCTTGAGGCCTTTTTCTTCTTTCACTAGGGTACTATTCTTCTCTAGCAATTTTGTCATTGCTTCATCATTGTTACCAATCTTTCCACTGTCCAACAGTCCTTCTATATCAACTTATATGTATTGAGTGTCATTTAGCTTAATATCTATGTATTTTATTCTTTTAAATATTTTCCTTACATTGTCTTTTGGTTCTTGTAACTATTGCAACACTATCTAGATTTCAATCTTATGATTCTCAATGATTTTTTTTTCCATCTTGTACACTTCCATCTCTATGATCTAATCCTCTCAAGCTATTAGGCTTCCTGTCAAGAGAATCAAGTTCTAATAAAAATTGTTGGAATTTTATATGGGAAACAAGATACTAAGAGAGGGGGTGAATCAAGATCTTATACTTTTGACTTCTAAACCAATTTCACAAATTCATATCTAATTCATCACATATATTAGATCTATCATTTAAAACTATAATGCCGAAACATAAATAAAAGGCATCACATCCATAATAATTTCAACACATAACACAATAATTTGGTAACCTAGGAACACTTCAAGATGAAGGTAAAATTGGGGTGGGGATGAAACCCACAAATCTTCATTGTTGTGATAATAAATTTGACCAATTAAGGTTACAATATTTGATCATAAGATATGATCTACCCTATGAGTGGTCTTCCCTATTAAAAGCTTAAGAGACTATTAGGTCTCACCTTGGTAAATTATTTTATACTCACAATGAAGTAAGGACTATATTAGGAGGTTTACATAGATCTATTGAGACCACTTTGTTAAGAGACTTACCATGTCTCAATTAACAATAATTGATTCATCACTTGAGGCTTAGTTTTCTTTGCAATATGATCTTGGGTCTCCTCTTTCCTATATATTTGATCGAATCTCCTTTGATCTCATAACTATATTCATTCCTTTACTGATCTAATTTATCTTCTACTTGATCGGTCTTTGAAACTTCATTTTCACTCCTTCACATGTACATACAGTCTTTACGCATCTCTTCTCCTCAACAATGTTTGATTCTTGGGTTGGAACCCACCTTAAATAGAAATTCTATGAAGTTTCTAGATCTTGATCAATGACTTACATTTTATCATCTTTTGTCATTCTCATTTTTTAATTGGTTGAATTATATGCCTGGGGATCATTTCCTTCTATAATGATGCATAATCAACTTTTTATCTAGCTCTACAAATATTAAAAATCATGTAAAAGTTAGCCAAAATAGTTTACATATGAGCTTGTGCAATTACAAAGTTACATATCAAAACTAAACTACTTGACACTTGAATGCTCTAAAGCTTGGTCAACTATATACCTATATGATGTTTCTCTCCTTCTATAGAAATGTTTTCTCATCTCTTGATAACTTGTCAATATGCTCATTCTTCAATATATTTCTTAGTTCTCACTATACTACTCAACTTGTTTATCTTCTTGATCTCTACTAAATACTCAACAATCAATAACTTTCTTAGTATAAGACGTGTATGCTCAACCTTTATTAGGTAACTCAATTACAATGATGACCCTATAATCTTGTCTAATAAATGACTAAGTGTTTGAATGCTAAAAGGCAAAATAAGCTTAGGGATGAACACATTCTACATAAAATTACTTTGAAGTTTAAAAAATAGAATTTTTAGAAAAGGTGAAATTTTGATCAAAATATAGTGTCCGTACATGAGAGGTTTTTAAAATTAGGTTTATAGAAAAATAAAAATTTATTTGAAAAACTAAATTATTCAATAAAAACTTAACAGAAATAATCCAAATCAACATTTGGCGTGTTACCTAGGTAATTTCTTATAAAAGCATTTACAAAAAGTCATTGTATCGAGAGGTGTTCTATAATATGAGAGAAATAGTGGCTAATCAAAATAATAGGTAGCCAAGTGGCAAAGCCAAAATAATAACACCTAATAGGAGCACCTCATGGGTAAAGAGCATGTTTGAAAATTTTAAAAACATTTGTTTAAAATGATTAGATAAACAATAATATAAAAAATTGAGGTAAAAAGTTGAAATTAAATTGTAAATTCCAAATAACAATTAAAAAAAACTTCTATAATATTGGTTGTGAACATTTGCTTCATTCATAATTGCACATGTGGTCAAAGATAATCCATTATATCTTCACTATAGGCTCTTTTAAATGTCTACACATTCATTACAAGTTAAGCTCCATCATTTTTTCTTATGCTTCAATGAAGATCATCTAAAAAAAGGAAGCATGTTTGTACTAGTTAGACAAACACTCTCAATCAAGTGTAGTTTATGAGTTTTTAATCTTCTTGAATGTTTGAACTCTTTGGTTTTTGTAGATGTCATTTTAAAGATATATGTTTCTTTCTTTTATTTTTTTTCCTTTTGATGGATATCCTTTGTGCTAAATTATTGTGTTCTGAACATGCTAAGACTTTTCCTATGATAATTCCCATATATAATAATTTATCCAACTCTTTTTCTCTCTTTAGAGCACTATTATAGTATGCCAAGATTATTTTTATTATTATCTTGACTGCATTTTGATATTTGTATCTTCTCATCCCTTTACTTTCAAATATTATCATATGTCCTCAATTATGATTATGTTATCATTTTAATTTGACCTATAAGAGTATCACTCTAATTACCTTCATCTAATGCTAAGAACTAGAAGAATAGTGTTGTTTCTACAACCATCTAATAGATTCACACCTACATTTTTAATGCACTAGTATGTAACCAAACTACCCTTATATTTTTTCTTCTTAATGCAACAACAAATGTGTTAGACTCTTCTCAACATAGTTTTACAAGATGACTAAATTCTAATTAATCTACAAGTAGAAAAATAGAAAAAATAAAATTAACCATTATTTACAATAAGATATACATATATGATTTATCTTATTTTAATTGAGTAGAGTAAAATAAAAATAGAGCGAACATAAAATATTATCACATGTTGAAAGGATTGATTAACATGTTTACAATTAGATAAATTAGCTAAATTGAGGCTAAGTAATACGCTAATTTGAGAATATGTTTCATAATGAGCAAAAAGTATGAAAAGTGTTCAAAATTAACATTTCTAATAAAAACTATGAAAATGTGCAATTCACAAATCCTAATAATGAGATTTTTCATTTAATCAATTTATTATCTTTTTGAGCACTAGAGAAGCAATGCCTTATGCAAAAAAACATAATTTTAAATTATTTTTAAAATAATTAACTTAAAAGTGTTATTTTTTCTTTTTAACTATCCATATGAGAGATGTTTAGGTCTCTTGAAACATAATTGCTATTACTCAAGCCAATGTTTAGAAAATAGGATCTCTCTCTTGCCACCCACGCGCCCCCCCCCCCCCCCACAACCCTGCGCCCCTGTCCCCCCCCCACACACACACACACACCTTCACCCAACTGAGTTGTAATAGATCAACAATAGATCACTAATATTACAATAGATTTGATAACTATTTGTAAATTGTCCATGTTTCAAATTGAAATTTTGTGTTTCTTTTCCTTTATTTTTTCAAGGACTATTCATGTGTACTCCTTTTTACTCCCTTGTCTTACACACTTTTTTCTTTGTAAATATGTTATAGATAATTATCAATTTTTTGTTTTAGAATTGGAGGTCTTATTCCCTTTGTTCCTCTCTCTCTCTCTCTCTCTCTCTCTCTCTCTCTCTCTCTCTCTCTCTCTCTCTCTCTCTCTCTCTCTCTCTCTCTCTCTCTCTCTCTCTCTCAGTAGATTGCGAGTCTTTCTACTTCACAATAATTTCTCTACCTATATTGTCAATTTGGGTTCTCAAATTATATGCAAATACTTTATTTTTAAAATAGAGTTGATTGTGAAGCTATGTTGAAATTTGTGGTGGAATCGATTGAGGATTATACACTTTGGGGTTTGAACAATAAAGAGGTTCAGATCTTCTAGTTCTTGTAGGTAGCCAAAGTTTCCATTCTCCTCGTCTCTTCAAAAATGAAGGAGTTGGATCTCGTAGGTGTGCAAAAATCTTAGAATTTTGATGGGAGATATTGTTTGAGGAATGATATAGGCTAGAGTATTGGTATCATTTTCTTCTCCCTTCCTTACATTTGTTGGATTCAGTCTTGATTCCTAGTGCTATGATGAATGAGGTTGATCTAGTGAATGCTTAGGGAGGTGCAAATTTTCTTGTGGTATCCATTGAGATAGTTAGAGATAGATTTGTGGTTACATGTGGTGCTACTTTTCATTTTCTTCTCTCGTGGGAATGGTCTCCTTTGGAGGTGGAGCTCTATAATGAGGAGGTGTTGTTCACACTCTAATGTTTTCCTCATACCTTCCCTTTTACTAGTGTTGTTGTCACCTATTGAAATGATAGGAGGCTAGGTGATATGTGGGTTTAAAGGAGATTGTTAGTTATTAAGTTTGGGAATGAAGTGCATGGGGTTCTGTTTGGTGACTCAGGAGATGGTTTGTTGTTATTTTTTGTGGATGGTCTTGGGCTTTCCTTTTCCCTCCTCCCTTTCTATGAGAAAAATTATTCATAGTAATTTTGTGTGAGAAAGGTTGAGGTATACCTTAAAAACCTCTTACTCTTCCTTAGCACTTTTAAATTTCTCATATAGGACCTATTGAGGTGGTCCTTTATGCTTTGGTTATAGGATTTTTTATATGGAAAATGTATTTATTCATGCTATGTGTGCAATGGTTTAATTGTGAACATGTGTTCTTGCTAATTTTGGGCTCTAGTCAAAATCCTCTCCATCAAAAAATGATATTCTCTTTTAGTCTTGATGATTTCCTTCTTGTAAGTTCATCCCTATTATTAGTTTATTTAATTTTTATGAAAAAAATTATACCTATTGTAAATACAAAAATTGAATAAACTCTTAAAATATTCCCTAAGAATTTAATGAAGAGACAAAAGAGAATTCAAAAATATATATCAAAAGCATGATGGGGCCAATATTGTAACCCATCATTGGAAAATAGTTGGCAATTTGAATTTTAACAGTTAGCATTAAATTTTTATATTGACAATATATTTTAAATAAAAACTATACTTTCAAACTATTTTTCCATCCCTTCATTGAAGTATCTAAACAATAATTGGACCTCCATATTAAGGAGAAATTGTGACAAGTGTTGTGGGTGCATGAGCATATCCTTGGGAAAGAACAAACAAGAATTTTTGCAAAATCTTAAAAGCCATAGCCTTGCTTTGAAGTACAGCAAAATTTTGACCCACACATGACTTCAATCTCTATCCGAAAGAGACAAATAGAGTAGACGTCATCTTTACAAGCCAAGAGAAAAAAGTACAAAGTTATGTCACCTTTTGGGCTTACTTATAAGAATGACTTAATTTGACTATTTCTATTTAAAAGTCAATTCTTTTCAAATATATGACCTAGATAAATTCATTTTATCTAATTTATGTATGTTCTCATACTTTTCCAATTGGAAATGTCTATTAAATACATATTTTATACTAGTGTATGTCTAATTATTAAAGAAATAAAATTATTTCAGAAAACTGACATTAACTCTTACTTTTTTTAATTATATGTTTTTAAATTACATATAAACATCATTTTATGGAGCTCACAGTTAATAATATTCTCATATAATGTTTATAGTGCTTTATTTAGATATTTTATATTTTAATTAAAAAATACTACAAGTAGGTATTTTTACACTCAACAAGATGTTGATATTGAGAAAGAGAAAAATAGTAAGTCTTATTTAAAAAAACTTAAAAACATATGTCATTCTAGAGGAGACAATCCTCTTCCAAAATGTATAATTTTTATTTGGTTAGAATAAATTTATTTTTTTAAATGTGGTGGGAAATGAAAACTATCAATTTTAGGCGAGTTAAAATTTGAATTGCAATAAAAGAAAAAATATAGGTAAAAAGCCAATTTTTATGTTTGATTGATCTAGTTATGTATATCATCTATAACATAATCTGAGATCAAAGGGGAAATGGTTTATTTCTATTTAGTTTTGTGGTGGGAACTAGAAGCTACATGCAATAACTATAATGAGTGTGTAGTATCTATTGTAAAGAAATATATATCACACAATTTGAAATATAAAGAATTTATGGTCTTCAAAATTGTTTTCATCTATGTGATAGATATAGAAAGCTCAGCTTGTCTCTATACAAGTTCATGTGAGGTTTTTTGTAATACCTTATCACCCATTCTTTTCTTAGACCATTGTAATAAATTTTCATTTTTCTCTATGTCATCTACCTACATTTTGTCAACTACATACACTAGCTGGTCCAAAATTGTATGTTGATTGTTCACATCTATGATTCCAAATGCATTTGTAAAAATATCCTTGACAATGTGTAGTACCTATCTTCTCTTCTACTATCATCTTAATTGTTCTTGTTTTTCCTTACGACTCAACAAGATTTGTAATTCTTTTGTTTTCTCTAGTGTAAGATTATTCAAATTATATTTAGGTAATGTAACTACCTCATCAAGGTTCACTAACTCATCATCTTCCTATTTTGCATGAGTCACACCCTGAGATCTTGAGGGTGTATCACTAGGTAGTGACAATTGCAATTGTTTTCCCTTTTTAGTTGATCTCAACTTTGGTTGTTGCACTTGTGTAGAAATCACATTTTGCATATATGTCACATGTGTAGGTTTTGCATCCTTTGTAGTCAAAAATTGAGTAAGAGCTTGAGAAACCTCTTGCTCATTATATTTTACTTCCCCTTCTATCAACTTAGTGCATGAATCTTTACCAAAAATTTCCTTCTTTTGAAAAATTGGTATACAAGTTAATGGTGTATATAAAATTAATACCTTACCAAATTTCACAGCACTTGTACCTTCATAACGAATGTGACATTTACATCATTAGTTTCCTTGACTTCAAGCTTTGGATATTCAACTATATGTAACAAGATTGGGTAAGTAAAGATTTTTTCCTTAGTCCTTCATTAAACCTTGAATTTCCTCCTTTTCAATATATTAGGATTAGGTGGAGGAGTGTCAATGTTATCTTCAATTATGACAATCTCTTTCTATTCACACCCATTGATAAGTTATTGAATCTCTTATGTCATCTTGGCCACTTCTTTCTTATATTAATTTTTTAATTCAATATCATCTTGGCCTTCCCTCACCTCTATAGATGGAGTAAGAAATACAAATTCTTATTTTCATACTCTAATTTTATCTTTCTCAACTACATGAGCTTTATTTTTTTAAACTTTATATGCCCTGTCCCTTGGTATAAAATTTGTAACAAAATCTTTAAGGGCTATAGACATATATGTCTTCCCTAAATCTGCCATAGCTTGTGCCAACATTGTCTCTCTTATTTTATTTTAAGTGGATAATGCTTATTTCCATTTAGCATCCACTCTTTTGTATAATCCCACTGAAAATCTAGCTCCTAATTTTAGGATCGGTGTGCATCTAAACTTGATCATCATATCAATCACTACATCTTCAAGCTTAAATTGATAATCATTATTCAAAGAATCATACTGAATGTCTTTGAATCCTAGAATGATTTCCAATTCTATCAATTTCACACATAACTAATCTACAATCATTGGAGAGAGTTTGTTCACTACTTTTAATTTACTAGTCTTGTAAGATTCTTTCTTTTCATCATCTTCCTCCTCCTCTTGTACACAAATAATCTTTCTTCTTAGTTTTGCTTGATCTTCTATTTTCTTCCTCTTCTTTGATGGAATTAATTTTAATATATTGGTAGGAGGTTGTGCTGACCTTTTTTTGGTGATGGTCACCTTTCCCTTTGGCCTTTGTGGTGTCACCATTTCTTGCATGTCTTTCTTGAGGTTGGCCTTCACCTTAGGTTTAATTACAATAACCCTTTTTTGTATGGTGGCCCTTGGCTTTACAACTGCAATCTCTTTTCATTTTCCTTCCTTGACCTCTATGATTTTTCCAGAGCCTTCTCCTTGTTCTTTAATACTAATGTCATTAACCATTCTTTTCCTTTTCTCTCCTACCTTAGGTGTGCTAGACTCAGTAGTTACCTCAATAATATCAATCTCATATGTTCCAAACTGCTCGACATTAGCATCTATTTCTTCTTCTAAGAGTGTATTAATTATTGTAGTTATAAAATCTATATTTACTTCATAGGGAATTGACCTTAGACATGCTACCCTCAAGAATACTACATATGCATACACAAAATTTGTGTCCATAATGAAACATACTTCATCGTACTATCTATCCACAACTGAATTTGGAACTAACATTCTATTTTTTATCTTAACTTTAAATTCTTCAAAGTAGTTGTCCATTATTGCCTCAAAATTATCTCCCAACCTATTTATTTGGTTACTTATATTCTCTATATTAGTCCTATTCCTATCTCATCCAATTGTTTCAGTGGTAGGGAAAAAATTATGTACATAGAAAAAAATGCAAACTAATAGGGAACCAAACTTATAAGAGGTGTTCATTGCTTTTCTTACTGCCTCTAGTTTCTCTGTAGGTTGGTGAAGTAGTATCTTGAAAAGATCATATGAATGATCTTTCTTCACATTGTTTTATCCCAAATATACTGCTAGAGAAGGTAATTTTTTCAATCTGCTACACTATGTATTACAATCCAAATTGTAGGAGTTCACTTTCCTTGTTATATGAGTTTGTTTTTCATATTATCATTTTGAATTTTTCTTATGTCTACACTCATGAGACCTATGTCCATACTTTTGATATTTGTAGTAGGGACCTTGGCATCTAGATACCTTTCTAGTTGAATCATTTTTCTTTATGTGCTTGATGTCCTTCTTTTGTAAAATTAAAACAAATACCACATGGTTTATGTTTAGGAATTTTCTTAATATTTTTTTCTTTTGCAAATATTGGTTGTGTGTCTAATTCTCCCAAAGTGATAACTTGTACGTTTGGCTTTGGATTTTTCTTTCCTTTGTTCTCCACTTTTGGATGATTCTCCTTCTTTAGTATTTGAAGATTGTTTCTTGTCTCCAAGTCTAAATATGTCTTTTTTTCTAGATAACTTCATCCTATCTTTAAAGTGCTTGATTTCTTCATTTGGTTTTTTCAATATCTCAATTAGTGCCTTTTCATGCCTTAACTCATTTTTCAATTTCTAATTCTCTAGCCATAGATTTTTGATCTCCACATCTTTTCTATTTGCTTCCTACTTTGTAATTGCTAATTGATTTATCATTTCGAGCTGATTATTTGTAAGCTTTTGAACTTCAAATGGTGTTCCTTCAAGTCTACTAGAAATATTCCTTTTTTCATATTTATCCATGAGCTTATCTTCCATTTCTTTTTCTTTTTTTTTTGCTTGCTTCATATACTGCAACTGATTGGACTTCATGTTTTTCCTTGAGATCTTTTGCTTCTTTCACTAGGTTACTATTCTTCTCGAGAAATTATTTCATTGCTTCATCATTTTTACCTATCTTTGGACATTGTACATCAATCCTTTTATATCAACTTCTTTGCATTGAATTTCATTTAACTTAATAGCTATCTCTTTTCTTCTATCTAGGGTTTTCCTCAACTCCTCTTTTGTTGCTTCTAATTGTTGCAAAATTATCTATATTTCAATCGCCTTATTCTCAATGATTTTTCCCATCTTGTACACTTTCATCTCCATGATCTAATCCTCTCAATACATTAGGCTTCATCTTAAGAGAACTGAGATCTGATACTAATTATTGGAATGAGTATATGGGAAACAAGATATCAAGAGGGATGTAGGGGGTGAATCATGATCTCGTATTTTTGACTTCGAAACCAATTTCATAAATTATATTCAATCTATCATTTAAAAATCTAATGTTGAAACATAAATGAAATAAACTACATCCATAAAAATTTCAATATATATAACACAATGATTTGGTAATGTAGAAACAGCTTGAGATAAAGGTAAAATTGGGGTGGGGATGAAACCCACAAATCTTCACTATTGCAATAATAAAGTTAACCAATTAAGGTTATGTTACTACCCAAGGTGGTCTTAGTTTTAAAAATTTCATTTTTAGAGGTTGAACCTCTTTGAACCACTTTGAACTGAAGTTCGAAGTAGTTCAAAGTAGTTTGACAATTCCAAGTAGTTCAGTTCAAAAATACAGAACGGTTAGAAAAGTTCAAAATTCTGTCTCAATGCATTTGCCAAGTTTAGTTTGTTGGTCCCATGACTTCAATAAAATGCAAGGGTGCAGATTAAGATGAATTTTAGATGTAGTGGTTTAAAGTGTTTCAGTAGTTCAAACTGGTTTGATAGTTCACTAGTTCAACTGTAGGTTCAATACAAGCGAAGTTCAAATTTTGGGTTCAAAATACAGTTTTGGTAATTCAGGAAAATTTGAAGTCCAACCTTAGTTCATGATTCAGAGTCAGTGCAGAAGTTCAGAGGTTGTAATTTGGAGATGCACCTTGGTTAAAGAACAAAATACCACCATGGAAAATCTTCAAAGTGTCTTTATTCTAAGGTTCAGTGATCAAGCTCAAAGGTGAAATTCAACCCAAAGAAGTTCAACACAAAGGATGGTGCCCATGATAAACACATTAAGATATTGCATATCAATATGGAAGAATAACAAAATATAGAATCTGAGAAGGAGTTACCTGGACGAAGATGGGATGAACTTCAGGTATATAAAGAGCAGAATCATGCAGGTGTATTGGGGGTATTTAACCAACATGTGCAGGCCATGGGTTTGTTACAGCAAAGCATAGTCTGCGACTCCTTGTTGGCAGCAACAAACCGAATCCATCGTGCAAGATGCCAACTACAAAGAGGTTAATAACAACATCTACAAAGAAGTGTGGATGGTGATTTGCCGCACCCATGATGGTCGAGCTTCCACAATGCTTAAGCGCATTGCCACTCAAGCTGTTTGAAAGATAGTAACAAAATGCGTGCATAGGCCATTTCATAGAAACATGATGAAGATAGTAGTTTTCATCATTAAAAAAATTAGGGTCATCCCCAACACAAACACAATTATGAAAGTTTGTAATTCTCATGGGTGAAGAGTCATGATCTTGGCGGTTTGTGTAATGATGTCTCAATATGCCTGGTCCCAATGCAAAGGTATTAGCAACCATAGGTGTCCCCTCCTTTCATAGCATAAGATCATTTTTGATGGAGGTTAATACAGGTTATGTGGCTCAGGTTTTCATCAAATTTGGTAACCTTGGTGTTACTTCCAATTTGTAATACTTTTTCTTCTCCACAAACATATGTGCGGACATGAAAGACATGTTTGGACCAAATGATAATTGCTCGAAGAGAGGTTAGAATGAGACGATGCCGAGAACTAATAAGCATTTCAGGATGGAAGCCCATGCGTCCTATGGTAGTGTGAAGGAATTACCAAAATAAGAGATGGCATATTATGCTCACCATGATCATATGCCCAAACTAGCCTTTGTGATTTCATAATCAGTTTGAACACCCATCATTTGAGAAGAGCTTAGGGTCACGTTTGGCAATAGAGCAAGATTTCCCAAGTGGTAAACATTCAATGAAGTGCAAATTAACAAATTTAAAAGCATTGGGTGATATATTTATATGCTATCCGTGGGTTTCAAAGAGATTATTGGAAACGTATGATGAAAATATTATTTGCATCAAAATAATGCTTCAAAGTCTTAAAAAACTATGCCAAATGAAGTCTCTGTACTGGTGAATTAAGCAAAGATAATGAGGATGAAGATATATTCCATGTATTTATCAAATGAAGAATGGTGAGTCATCACCCATCTTAAAGATTTGACGTTTCATTTGTGTAAAGGAGCATCTGCACATCTTTAAAATGATAGGTTAATCTAAAGTCACTCATGACTTTAAGACTTATAAAATATTGTAAGCCCAACTTGAAAGATGGAAGATTATGGGTCAGTTTTAATAACTAAAAAATAAATGAAGTCATGGGGCATTTCCACTTCTTTTCTATAGGGTAGACTTTGGGCTGCAGAACAGAGGAGTTGGATTGAAAGTTTCATTTGTTGGGAGAGAGTGAGCAGAGTTTTGTTTAATTTTCCAGACTGTGAGCTAGAAAAAAGGGGATATTTTGATTTTGAATGTATGCAGGGAGAGGGAATTTAGGTTTCCTTTTTGGTTAGTGATTTAGATGTATGATGTAATGAGAACTTTGTTGTTTCAGCATTTTTAGAGGAGGGAGACTCGGAAGATAATTGCATACCAGAACTTTGAGTCCGGGCAATTTTCTTCCCACTGAGTGTTATCTTTGTATTACTTTCAATTTTCTCTAAATGCATTTATGTCATGAATTCCCGAATATATTTGATTTCAAAGTGTTCTAAAAGCTTTATCTCTTTACTTTCTCAGATTTCATCCTATGTTGCGTGCAAATGAACTTTGTGTCATTTGTTAATACTTTCTTGCTGTAGTTTAGATTTCTACATCTATGTTGTATTTACAGGTAGATGTTTGATATCCTTTTATGCTTTTTGGTAAAATCATTCACATTTGATTCATTGAATATTTCATATGGGGATTTGTACCCGATAAAATTCAGAGGAAGGTTATTAATCTAATAATGACCTATCCAACTGTTGGTGTTGATCTGTCCTTCCACTTGGGCATTCAGGGTTAGATTGGCATACATTTCTTCAAAGGACAATCTATTCACTAACAAATTTTTGGTGACTCTACTGGGGAAAGGAAAAATAGATCATTGCCTAACATTGTTTCCTCAGTTTTATGGTTATCTCTGCATGCAGGAGATTGGTGGCTCTATGGAAGAAGAATACCCAGTAGCCTTCATTATATATGAAGAAATATTGAAAGATTGGATTCTAGAAAAGGATGGAGATACCTCTGAAACCTTCATCTTTATCCCACCTTTTAAAGATAATCCCATTAGGGAAGTTACAAAAGAAGTAGCAAAGAAATTAAGTTGGCTGAAATCTTTTTATGGTGCCATCCTCATAAAGAAGAGACCCCAAGTGCAAGATCTACAAAAAGAAGGACATGCATGTCAAAAAGAGGAAATAACTGAAGTGGAACACATGCAGGGGAAAGATCTTGAAGGAGAACAAACTGGATACCGACAAGATGATGAATATGTAGATGTTCTTCAGCCGTATGTGATTCCCATCTCTGCATCACATCTAGTGAGTCGTGAGGTTGAGGTAAATATTTTGGATTGCCCATCTTCATTTTCCTCTGGAGAAAATTTTAAATACATTCAGAAAAAGGAAGATGTCTCTTTTCAGTTTGTTCCTATGAATATATAGACTTGTGGAAAATCCTTGCCATACCATGAGGATAGCTCATCTTTTGATACCCAAGAAGAGAGTAATAAAATTGATTTCCCTTTTATGTGCCATAGCAAAAATATGGAAGATGTGACAGCAGTAAGGAATCAATCCCAAGATGCTGATGGCAAGATTGTTTGGGGCAGCATGAATGCATTATACTTACCTTCTGAATGTACTGAAAATGTTAAAATTAAAGACAACCCTCTCTTTGTACCCTATGATCTCCTATATAACAAGAAAGAGCAAGGAGAAGGTTGGTTACTAAATTCTAGCAGTATAGACATGTCTCAACAAAGTGAGGAAGCTATAGCCATAGTTCATCCTAAAGACAACCAGAAATGGGTAGATAAAGACATTCAAGCTAAAAGTAAAAAAAATGGCAGCAGTGATAGCAAAGATAAAGAAAGGATGACAGGGTAAAAGCACAAACCTGTGTCACCTTTTATAAAGAAAAGTGATATCAAAATGTGATAGATCAACATTAATGACAAAAAAAATGGTATTTACGTTTAAAATATGAAGATGATGTAAAATTATGAAATGTGTAGAATTGTATGAATTTTATGCTTATAATTTTTATTATTTTTTTGACTAAGAATTTATTCATTTTATTTTATTTTAAAGTCCCTTTTTTAACTGTAAAAAATATAGGATGTAGTTCCCATCAAACACGTATGTGCAAATCATCTTTTTTTGTTATGATTTGAAAATATTTTATAGATGACATGAATAGCTAGTGCACAAAAAAAGAAATAATTATTTTTGATGTATATTTTCTTTTTTATAAGTACTCAAGTTTGACCTTGTCAGAATCCAACAGTTTTTTCCTCCCGTCAAAACTTCCCTATCAAATCTATACCTTCTTGAAAAAAAATTACATATTCATGAAGAGGATTCTCTCCTCTAGTGATAAATATATATTTTCTATTTTTTTGATATGATTTACTATTTTTTTTCATTTTTTGAGAGAACATCTTCTGAAATCTTGAAATACCGACTTATAATATTTTTAGATTATAGCATATTATAACTAATCAAAACACTCAAAAATTTATATAATGATGATATGTAATCTGAAATCTATAAAAGGGTATTTTTAGTTTTTTTTTTTTAAATTGAGTTTTGATAGAGAAATGAGATTTGACCAAAACAGGTTTTTGTATCACAAATGGTGACACAAATCTATGCTTTTACCCGATAGTGAAAGAAGAAGATTCCTTGGTAATACCATCTTACTTCAATCCTCACAATCCTTCCGTTCTCACTGATCATGTTGATACTCAAGAAAACATGAATAAAGGTACTCTTGAATCTTTCATTTCTCCATGTTTTGAAAGTTTCAGATTTGAATGTGATGATAGTCATCTCATTTCAGAAGTTCCTGTATGTAAAAAATTTGACAAAAACATGCTGCTAGAATATCAATCTTTCACTGTTAATGAAATTGATGAAAGTGATCTTTCTTTGGAGAGTTTCCCTTGTAAGAAGGTTCAGAATAACATGCAGTCCGAGATTGAATCTTGTACTTTTATGGAAGATAAAGATGATCTCTCATGTTTAAAAATTTGTAATCAGCACATGGAAGGATATAGAATGTCAAAAGGAACTTTTTCCAATGAAGAAGAGGAAATTATAGGCAAATTTCTATCATCACTCCAGCCAGATTATCCCTTTGATGACCACTTAGGTATTGATTCAACTCAGATTGAGAATGAAGCACTCATTGATAAATTTTCTTTCCATTCCTCTATGCAAGGTTTTTCTGATTTGGATTGTGGAAGTAGTGCTGGAAACTGTGATGGCACTTTAGGAAAGATAAAAGATATTATGCATTACATGCCTGATGATGGTCTGATTCTTGAAAAAGCTAAAGATAACATATACTTGGGAATTAATTCTATGATGGATGAGGTGTTCCTTTGCCTGCAAGTTGATCATGATATTAATAACCATATGCAAGAGCTCGAAATAAAATCTGGCGTGTCATATGTTGAAGATCAATCCTTGGATGAAAAAGAATGCTATGATGAGTTGTGGCTGTTTGGGAAGGAATGGTTGGTCAACATCTTGATATGTGCTTTCAGCATGTGGTTTGGCATTGAAGATGTTGCTTGTAGGTACTGGTATAGTGCTGCTCAAATGAGACATGACTTGCTACTCCGAAAAGGATGTTACTTCTCCCAGCCGGTAAATGGTTTCACATGATTCCTTTTCTTTCTTCTAGTTCTCATGGTAGGTTCATCCTACCTTTGTATATATTTTGTGAATAAGTTTTTGTTGTGCGTAGTGTAGTTGGAATAATGTGCAAGCCTCATGCTTGCTGGTAGTTTAGGTGTTGGTTGTTGGTTTTGTTTGCTGGCTTTTCCCTGCTTCCCTCTTCCCTCTCTGCAAGCAACTCCCGATCTTCTCTTGCTGACTCTATTTGCCCAATGGATAAGGCACTCATCTTTGGCTAGAGATTACTAGAGTTCTCTGATTTTGTATCAAAATCAGTCCCACAATTAGAGCCCATGTTAGTACCCAAGGTGGTCTCTATTTTAAAACTTTCAGTTTCAGAGGTTGAACCTCTTTGAACCACTTCAAACTGAAGTTTGAAGTAGTTCAAAGTAGTTCTACAATTCAAAGCAGTTCAGTTCAAAAATACAAAACAGTTAGAAAAGTTCAAAATTCTATCTCAATGCATTCACCAGGTTTAGTTTGTTAGTCCCATGACTTCAAGAAAATGCAAGGGTGCTGATTAAGATGAAGTTTAGATGTAGGGGTTCAAAGTGTTTCAGTAGTTCAAACTGGTTCGATAGTTCACTAGTTCAACTGTAGGTTCAATACAAGCGAAGTTCAAATTTTGGGTTTGAAATACAATTTTGGCAATTCAGGAAAATTTGAAGTCCAACCTTAGTTCATGATTCAGAGTTAGTGCAGAAGTTCAGAGGTTGTAATTTGG
This sequence comes from Cupressus sempervirens, assembly GCA_028749045.1. Classification (NCBI taxonomy): domain Eukaryota; kingdom Viridiplantae; phylum Streptophyta; class Pinopsida; order Cupressales; family Cupressaceae; genus Cupressus; species Cupressus sempervirens. The sequence continues at coordinate 272,946,224 of CM053787.1, read as the reverse complement.
AGATGCACCTTGGTTAAAAAACAAAATACCACCATGGAAAATCTTCAAAGTGTCTTTATTCTAAGGTTCAGTGTTCAAGCTCAAAGGTCAAATTCAACCCAAAGAAGTTCAACACAGAGGATGGCGCCCATGATAAACACATTAAGATATTGCATATCAATATGCAAGAATAACAAAATATAGAATCTGAGAAGGAGTTACGTGGACGAAGATGGGATGAACTCAGGTATATAAAGAGCAGAATCATGCGGGTGTATTGGGGGTATTTAACCAACATGTGCAAGCCACGGGTTTGTTACAACAAAGCATAGTCTGTGACTCCTTGTTGGTGGCAACAAACTCATAGTCCACTATGCAAGATGCCAACTACAAAGAGGTTAATAACAACATCTGCAAAGAAGTGTGGATGGTGATTTTCTGCACCCATGATGGTCGAGCTTCCACAATGCTTAAGCGCGTTGCCACTCAAGATGTTTGAAAGATAGTAACAAAATGTGTGCATAGGCCATTTCACAGAAACGCGATGAAGACAGTAGTTTTCATCATTAAAAACATTAGCGTCAGCCCCAACACAAACACAATTATGAAGGTTTGTAATGCTTGTGGGTGAAGAGTCATGATCTTGGCGGTTTGTGCAATGATGTCTCAATATGCCTGATCCTAATGCAAAGGTATTAGTAGGTGCAGGTGTCCCCTCCTTTCACAGCATAAGATCATTTTCGATGGAGGTTAATACAGGTTATGTGGCTTGGGTTTTCATCAAATTTGGTAACCTTGGTGTTACTTCCAATTTGTAATACTTTTTCTTCTCCCCAAACGTATGTGCGGACATGAAAGACATGTTTGGAACAAATGATAATTTCTCAAAGAGAGGTTAGAATGAGATGATGTCGAGAACTAATAAGCATTTCAGGATGGAAGCCTGCGTATCCTGTGGCAATGTGAAGGAATTACCAAAATAAGAGATGGCATATTATGCTCACCATGATCATATGCCCAAACTAGCCTTCGTGATTTCATAATCAGTTTGAACACCCATCATTTGAGAAGAGCTTAGGGTCACGTTTGGCAATGGAGAAAGATTTCCCAAGTGGTAAACATTCAACGAAGTGCAAATTAACAAATTTAAAAGCATTGGGTGATATATTTATATGCTATCCGTGGGTTTCAAAGAGATTATTGGAAACGTATGATGAAAATATGATTTGCCATCAAAATAATGCTTTAAAGTCTTAAAAACCTATGCCAAATGAAGTCTCTGTAATGGTGAATTAAGCAGAGATAATGAGGATGAAGATATATTCCACGTATTTATCAAATTAAGAATGGTGAGTCATCACCCATCTTAAATATTTGACATGTCATTTGTGTAAAGGAGCATCTGCACATCTTTAAAATGATAGGTTAATCTAAAGTCACTCATGACTTTAAGACTTATAAAATATTATAAGACCAACTTGAAAGATGGAAGATTATGGGTTCCACTTCTTTTCTGTAGGGTAGACTTTGGGTTGCAGAATAGAGGAGTTGGATTGAAAGTTTCATTTGTTGGGAGAGAAAGAGCAGAGTTTTGTTTAATTTTCCAGACTGTGAGCTAGAAAATAGGGGATATTTTGATTTTGAATGTATGCAGGGAGAGGGAATTTAGTTTTCCTTTTTGGTTAGTGATTTAGATGTATGATGTAATGAGAACTTTGTTGTTTCAGCATTTTTAGAGGAGGGAGACTCGGAAGATAATTGCATACCAGAACTTTGAGTCTGGGCAATTTTCTTCCCACTGAGTGTTATCTTTGTATGACTTTCAATTTTCTCTAAATTCATTTATGTCATGAATTCCCAAATATATTTGATTTCAAAGTGTTCTAAAAGCTTTGTCTCTTTACTTTCTCAGATTTCATCCTATGCTGCATGCAAATGATCTTTGTGTCATTTATTAATACTTTCTTGTTGTAGTTTAGATTTTCGCATCTACGTTGTATTTACAGGTAGATGTTTGATATCCTTTTATGCTTTCTGGTAAAAGCATTCACATTTTATTCATTGAACATTTCATACGGGGAGCTGTACCTGATAAAATTTAGAGGAAGGTTGTTAATCTAATAATGACCTATCCAACTGTTGGTGTTGATCTATCCTTCCACTTGGCATTTAGGGTTAGATTGGCATACATTTCTTCAAAGGACAATCTGTTCACTAGCAGGTTACACTGTTTGATCATAAGATTTGATCTACCCTATGAGGGGTCTTTTTTGATAAAATATTAAGAGTCTATTAGGTCTCACCTTGTTAAAGGATTTTACACTCAAAATGAAGTAAGGACTCTATTAGGAGGTTTACATAGATCTATTAAGACCACTGTATTAAGAGATTTATACCATGTCTCAATTAACAATAACTAAATCAGCACTTGACCCTCCATTTTCCCTACAAATTGATAATGAATCTCCTCTTTCCTATATCTCTAATCTGATCTCCTAATCTCATAACTCTATTCAGTCATTTACTGATCTAATTTCTCATTTTCTTGATATGTCTTTGAAACTTCATTTTCACTCCTTCACATGTGCATAAACTTGTTACACATCTCTTCTCCTCAACAACACCTGATAATAGGGTTAGAATCCACCCTAAATAGATGTTCTATTAAGTTTCTAGATCTTGATCAACGACTTACATCTCATCATCTTTTATCATTTTTATCCTATTTAATTATTGGTTGAATTATACACCTTGGGATGATTTCCTTCTATAATGATGTGTAATTCTACAAATATTTAAAATCATGTAAAATTTGACCAAAACAGTTTACATATGAGTTTGTGAAATTAGAAAGTTACATATCAAAATGGAACTACTTGGCATTTGAATGCTCTAATACTCAATTATGTATAAAATTTTATGATGTTTCTTGACTTTTGGAGACATATTTTCTTGGCTCTTGATAAGCTATCAATATGCTCAATCTCCATTATATTTCTCAACTCTCACTATATTTCTCCACTTTTTTATCTACTGGGTCACTACTGAATACTCCACAATCACTGACTTTCCTCGTATAAGCTTTGTATGCTTGACCTTTACTAGGTAACTTAGTTGTAGTGATGATGTAATATTTCCTAATAAATGACTAAGTGTTTAAACACTAATAGAAAACATAGGCTTAGAGACCAACACAATCTACATATGATTACTTTGAAGTCAAAAAAATAGAATTTTTGGAAAAGGTGAAATTTTGATCAAATTATGGCCTTTGTGCACAAGAAGTTTTTAAAATTAGGTTAATATCCATATAATACTTAATTTGAAAAATTAATTATTCAATGAAATCTTAAGAAAAATAATCCTCATCAATCTTTGTTGTGTTACCCAGGTAACTTCTTTAAAAAGATTTACAAAACTTAGGCATTACACTAAGAGGCATTCTATACAATGTGAGAACAAATATGTTAGCATGAAAGTATGCCAAAATATATTCCTTGTCAACAAAACAATAAAATTCCTTTGTTACAAAATTATGTGTTATTAAATAAAATAAACAAAAAAACCTAACAAGAAAAGACAAAAATAGCTAATCAAAATAATAGGGATCCAAGTGGAAAAGCCAAAATAATAGCACTTGATAGGAACACCTCATGGGTAAGGAGCATGTTTGAAAATTTTTAAAACTTTTTTTAAAATGAATAAATAAAGAATAATATGAAAATTTGAAATTAAATTGTAAATGCCAAATGGCAATGAGAAAATTAAAAACTTAAAAAAATAGAAATCATTGTATCCTTTGGTCCAATTTGAAAAAAATCAAAAACTTATCTTTATGCTTGAGAGTTGCACTAGAATTCAAAAATTCCTTCTATATTAGTGGTTGTGAACATTTTCTTCATTAATAACTTCACTTGTGGTGGAAGATAATCAATTTTATCTTCACTATAGGTTCTTTTGGATGTCTACACATTCATTACAAGTTAAGCTCCATCATGTTTGGTTATGCTTCAATCAAGATCATCTAAAAGAAGAAAGCATAATATTTGTACTGGTTAGACAAGCACTCTCAATAGAGTGTAGTTTATGTATTTTTTATCTTATTGAATGCAAACTCGTTGGTGTCATTATTTGCCATTTTAAAGATATATATTTCTCTCTTGTATTGTGTTTCCTTTTGATGGATGTCCTTTGTGCTAAAGTATTGTGTTATCAACATGGTAAGACTTTTGATTATGATAATGCCCATATATAATCATTTATGCAACTCTTCTCTTCTTTCAGAACACTATTATGGCATGCCAAGATTATTTCTATTATTATCTTGATTGCATTTGGATCATTGTTTCTTCTCATCCCTTTACTTTTAAACATTCTTATATGTCCTCAAATATAATTATGTGCATGATGATCTCTTTTTTTATTTTTCTATTGCAATAAAAACATTTTTCATTCTTACTTGTTGTTACTCTCCTAAAAGCCACTTAAAATATAGTTTGATATCAATAGGAAAAAGTCAGTCAGACAAAATAGTTTCCTCTATAAAAATAAATCATTATAATGCTGACACAAAATTCACATTTAAGTGAGAACCCACTTGTTAATAGAAGATTTTAGATGGATTAAAGACACCAAAAATTAAACATTTCAAGTGATGCTACCAATGAAAACCCAAGAACTACAAAATAATTTTCTTACAAATGCAAGAACAAAAGGATTTTCTATGCTTAATTTAATCTTATTTTATAGAAAGAAAAAAAAAAACATATTTTTTCTAGAGTGTTGATCTCTTGATTAAATAATCAAACAAACACTAAGAAACTCTAGGAAAATAATAACCTTAAAATGAGAGTTAATTTTTTTTGCCTGATTTTAAATATGTTAGAATAAAGACAGAGTTGTATGAATTGTTTTGAAACATTTGAATAAAGAAAATTATTCAATAAGAAATTTAAATTTTTTAAATAATTTTAGTAGAGAGGACAATAATAAAATTAGAAAGTCATATTTTTATTACTTAATTTCAGAGGAAAGTCTTCAAGAGAAGAGCTTGCAACGCAATGGTGAATTCTGAGCCTCTTAATTGGGAGGTCTTCAAACCTACTCAAAATTAACTAATAATTGTAATAATCAATCACAATAAATAATAATATTTAATCTTGACTTTGACCTCTTAGCAATCAAAAAATAAATCTACAAGAGAAATTTAGAAAAAAGATGTATTTTTAACCTATATTAATATTTTGAAAATCTATAATGGAAGCTTGTCTTCATAATTTTAGAGAGGAAACTTCATTTAAGAAAAAAATGAAAAATTCTGGTTATTTAAGGATTTTTTGTAGAAACATTTGTGAATAATTAACTTTAATTTTATAATAGGGACAAAAGATTTTGAAATGTTTGAATAAAGTAAATTATGTAATAATTTATTTGAAATTTTTTAAGAAGTTTGAATTATTTAAAGGTTTATATTAGAAAAAGTTGTTATGGGATTACAAAGTCATCATTTCCTAACCAATCAAAAAAATGTCATCATTTCATCTAATTAATTTAAGATGGAAATCTACAATAGAAAATTACTTTCAAATTTAGGAAAAGATAATACCCCTCCTTTGTTAGCATTGTAGACTTAGTTGTTAAAGTTCTATATGAATATTCTATAGATGTGTTAGCCTTTATTTGATATTTGAAGTACAGGGTAAGTGCACCAAGTTTTGGTGCCAAAAAGGTGACACATTTTTATTTTCAATAGCGCGCACACACTATGGCTTGGGTAACCTGAGCCATAGCGTGTATACACTATAGAGCGTATGTGCTATAGTATCTATGTGCTTTTAAAAAAGTAAAAATATTATAAATGGGCTGCATACCTGCAACCCATTCATGTTCACTTGTTTTTCCTACTTCTCCTCACAATAGCATGTACATGGATTGCAACAAACCAAGCTTTTCACCACCCACCCTGCAAGTATGCCTCCTCGCCATCAAAGTTTGAGATCATGAGCACACTGTATGTTATCTAAATTCCTTTTTGCATTGTTTGATACTTTTTTATATTGTTTTGTAGGTTTTTTACAATTTTTCTTTATATTTGTTTATTTATTTAGATTTCAATTGATTTCTTATCAGGAAATTTTATAATGAACTATAAAATCCGCAAGAAGCTCAAAACCCTCAAGAAAATCAAAACCAAAACCCTCCACAAGAAGAACAACAAATTCCATAGCCTGAACCAATTGCAAGACCTCCTCCTGGCACACAAGAAAATATAATAAATGAAATAGAAAGAGGCAAAATTTAATTAGAATGACTCATTGGTTGGGTGAAAGAATGTGGACAAACCAATCCAATAAAAGCTCAATTGACATCATCCCTCGAATCCATTAAGACCCACATAGCTTCTGGTAGTGGTCAGTTAGATGTTTGGCAGGTTAAGAGGGATGGACAAAAAAGATATTATGCAAATAAATTGTCATATCAAGATGCTAAAAAAATAGAAATACTAAAAGGTAGAATATGTGCATTATTTAGAAAACCCAGTGAACAAAATACTGTTAGAGAGGGTACTAAATGGTTCCCCATCCATTGGTGCATACACGATGCTATTAGAAATAATTTTTCGGATAGATGGTGGATAGTTTTTGATGCCCTCGCAACAATCACAAGGTCCCCATGTATTTTTTAAAGAAAGTGTATTGTGAGTTTTTCCTTGGGGAGATCCTCAATTATTTTGATATATTAGATTCCTAGGGTAGAGGTGGGGGGTCATCATTTGAGAGGTTGGGGGCACATCATGACCCTAATGTAGTTAGGGCACCTATGGTCAAGCCACATGGTGAGCATGTGACAATTCCTTCAATTGTGAAGGAACGTGTGGAGGCTAGCACTATAGGGACCATTAATGCTTTGACATAGACCATCATTCATTGCATGAGTCCATTAGTTGAGGGGGAGCCTTCTATGCATCGTGGTCACATGTGCACATCATGCAGATCCTTATGCACATTTAACACTCATGTTGGAGATGGTGCAGATGATAGGCTTGTCACTAATCAATTCCTGTGTGACACATTTGGAATTGACACATAGGTAAATTAAAATTATAATTTACTAATTTTATCACATTTCATATGTATATTGAATGATTAATTAATTAGCATCTATTGACATTGTTCAACATTTAGGGTCAGAGTGTTGGCAAGCCTAGTAGTGATCCCCTAGCCCTATTTTTTGTCTCATCCATGAGTCTAGAGATATGTATCAATTTAATCATTTAAATTAATACATATATTTATTAAGTAATGATATTAAGGATTGAAAACAAAATTTATGCATGTGAATCTATTCTCTACAGGACTGTCAACATTTACTATAGACTCGGAGTGTAGACATGATACGAGCTTCGTAGAGGTACATTTGTTTAATGTTAATTTAATTCATTTGATTATATTTGTTTCATGTTTCATGTTACATGTAATGTGTATTGTATGACATGCAACTCTTGACATCGAACACTCCTCCTCATCTCCAACAGTTCGTTGATCATGGAGTGGCTATAGCTATGGCTAGTTAATGACCATTGACTGAGGTATGAAAGAATTTTCTTTGTTTTAGTTGTTTTTTATAATAATTATTATCAAAATTTCTAATTTTATTTATGAGTGATTATATTAATTGAATTGTTGTAGGGTCTTGTTATACCTGATCATCCACGAGCCTTTTAGGTAGAGTTGCAGAGTGACTATTTGATGGTGGTAAGAAAATAATTAATTTTATGTGTACATATATTTGATTTCAATGTATAATAATTATTGATTCATATATACTTTATTTGTATCAGCTCAAGTTGGAGAAGAGCCTCAACAAGAGGACGAGCGAGCATGTGAGGAAGACCCCATCATCACCACCGTCTCCCTCCACATGATGATAGAAGACCTTGAGAGATTTGTTGCCTTCCCTTCATGGGAAGGAGAAGATATAGTTGATAGAGATGTATATGTATAGGCATTAGTGGACATATATGTTGAATTTTATGTCAGTGGACATATTCAATATACATTTGATGTATATATGACATTTTATATTTGATTTATGACATTTATTTGATGCATGATATTATTAGACTTATGATATTATTAGTTAATATATGATATGTTTGTTCATGTATGACTTTATTGGTTATCATAATATATTGTGTTTGTTAATGTACATGACATTATTGGTTATCATTTTATATTATATGTTTGTTCATGCATGACATTAAATTAGATATTTTCATGTATGGCATTAAATTAGATATATTCATGTATGACATTAAATTAGATATGTTCATGTATGACATTAAATTAAATACCTAATCAGCTCGAAACTTTGACAGAATATTGATTAACAATAAACTTTATCATTGTTTATGCATAAATTTATCATTTCCAATATGTCATCGTTATATGATTTATGATCTTATCCATGTTTAAATTTTTCCTTCTCAGTCATTTATTTATCAAGTTTAATTCAATACCTAATCAATTTGAAATTTTGATACAATATTGATCAGCAATAAATTTTATCAATGTTAAAATAGCTATTTTATCCCCTTGCTTATGCTTGAACTTGCTATGGGACCTTGTGTTATCTCCTAGCTTAGGGGAGTGGGGTAGTAAGGATCCATGCTTGGGTGGAAAGTCTTTTATCCATTGAGTATTTTTCCAGAGTTTTTCAAGAGCCTTGGATGATCTTTCTTCACACATTCCAATTTTGCATCTTTTTTTGTGTATGACTAGATGTTGCAACATCATATTTTTGTATCATGACTATGATATAATACTTCTATATCCATTTTGTATAGAGATCATGTTGGAGGAGAAATTTTTTTTAAGTCTATGAAAACATGATATATAGTGATTACTTGCTCCTTGTAATATGTATATGTACACATGCTTAGTTGCAATAAAGAAGAATGGGTATATCAAGATGATTGTCCTTGGTATATGCTTATGTTATTTTTATGCTATCTAATTGTAATAATGGATTCAATTATTTATACTGAAATCTTGTTCATATATTTATGATGGTTTTTACTTATGGCAACTTATGTATGCATTTCTAGTAGTGGTGTTTGGGAACCTATAAGAACTTGGTTGTTGAGTTAATATAGAATATTCATATATTTAATCAATGAGATATATCAAAATATTTAATGTTAGAAGAATTGAAACTAAAATGCATGTGCTTCAAATTTGTGTTAAAAATAGAATATATTTTATTCCACTTTTACCCTTATTAGTTATGTGATCTCTTAGGTTCCCTGCCAGGGGGATACAAGGAAGAATTACTCTCTAGATTTCTTAGATTACTAGATGGATTTCTTGTAATATTGTGGTTATTAAAATTGAGACTTGTGATGCCTTTGATTCTTTAGGTGTAGATAGGCCACAAAACTTACAAGCAAGTTAAATTTACTACTAGTCTATTTTACTTTTTAAATAACACACACACACACACACACACACACACACATTATAAATAATCATACTTCAAGAGTCAAAATGTGATGTCCCCATTTGGCCATTAATTTAAATAATAAATACATATTTTATAAAGTAATATTAATAAGTAATATTAAAATATTAATATTACATTACAAGTAATATTATATAATAATCATATTATATATATTTTGTATTATAATAGTAGTATAAAAATATGAATGAAATAATAAATAATTGAGATATATTTTAATATAGCAATACTATTATAATATAATATAATATATCTTATGATATAAATTAATATAATAAAAGTTTATGAATATATAAATATAAATATATAATTAATATAATAATTATTATTAATATAATTATATAATTATTTGATTTTATTGAAAGGGCACGTCTCTATGAAATACCATCTATATATATCAACTATCAACTTTGAGAAGATATCATATGAAATATAATCAATTTTATAGAAGTCAAGAGGAAATTATGGAATGTCCTAAAACGAGACATTACAAGTGGTATTAGAGCTTCTTTCCTGCGAACCTGTGGAAAGAATTTAATATAGAAACACAAGAGGTATCACTAGGAAGCGAAGCATGGAAACATTCCACAAAATATATGAGCAGTACAAATCAGCTCAATCAGTGAATATACAAGCCATAGTTAAGGGTTTTACAATGATTCATGCTACAATTAATACTCCAGTGCAAAGAACATTTTTTGTACAGTTGAAAATTTGGAATAACCTAAATCAAGAGACCTACACAGATTTTATATATAGAATACTCACATTTGAATAATCACTTCACCACCATATTTGAGGAATTCCTATCTTAGGCTAAACCTTTGGAAACTAACTCTACATTTCTACCAAGTGTATAAAGGGGCAATGTTAACAATAAACAAAACTGTGGAAATTAAATCTACATTTCAACCGACTATATAAGAGGAAATGTTAACAATAAAGAAAATTTGTAGCATAGTATCTTCACAAGTATTGAAGAGACAACTAAGTTTCAACTTAAAATCTTTAGTTCATACCCAAAATTTTGATAACTTGTGTCAAATAGGCATAGCACAATAAACACATATAATGTGATTTGAGTAGCCAAATCAATAAAAGCAACTGAGCCTATTACAACCCCTCGAAATTAAATAAATTCAACATTCAACATAGCTTGGAACCCTTTTTCTCGTTTGTTGAAAGCCATGAATTACTACCACAACATAGCAACAAATATGTACAACATATAAGATACAACAAAAGTATCTATAAATTTGATTGGTAGCACCACTTATACCAATAGTATATGTTGCCTTCGTGTAAGTGACAACAAAGCTTATCACACAAAATACTAGCAAACACCTATCTACTAAACTTTATTTCTACATGAAATGGCCTATGAGTGTTGGCAATTGTGAGAACCAATGTCACCTAGAAAAATCTACTGATGCACGAGGTAACTAAATACCTCTAAAGAGCCTAAGCAACTATGCATCTTGTCCTTGATCAATTTGTCACCAAATTGACCTAAAAGAATTATTCACAAACCAGCTTTATGTCAAAAGAACTAAGACATATGGAAAATGCTTGAAAAGCTGAGAGTGGGTAATGATAGTCCATGGTGAACATATCTTTTCCAACCTTTCCAAAATGCAGTATAACCTTTTCATGATCATTCTAGGAAATAGGTTGATTGGGTTCAGGAGTTGTGAAAAGCTGTGAATTTTTAACAGAAGCCACTGTAACACACCCCTGGAAATTCAAGCACCAATATTGCAACTAATCATGCCCCCTTGGGGCTTTATTTTTTCAAAACCAATGGTGTCTCTTTCAAATTCTTACTGATTGAGGGGTCTAATAATGACATTCTATCAGAGATACCTGATTTGAATCCAATGGAAGGAAGACAATTGAGGGAAAGATCTGTAGTTGTTAACAATTGATTAGAGATAATATTATAAAACTCTTACAAATAGAAAGCAAAATAAATAATGTCCCGAAATAGAATGAAGTATGGAGCTTTGTACTTAATATGAATTCAAGTTAGACATGTATCTCATCTTATCAAAAAATAATGATTGTATAAAGTAAAATCTATAAATCACGATGGGAGCAGACGGATGGATACCCATAGGTGATTATGAGTTAATTAACATGATTAATTTTGGAGTGAAGAACATTGATCAGTTGTTCATGGACATCTATTTCAAAGCACAATTTGATGTCGCTTGGCTTACGAAATTACTAGCCACAATAAATTAAGATATTGAATACATACTCCCTGGGTATATTGGTAGGGACACACCTATCAAGGTAAAGTATTTAAGTGGCATGCATCAGGTTACAAACCCTATTGTAATTAAAAGAAACATCAAAAGAGGAGTTTCATCTATTGGGTCGACTAATTTAAGGGACCTTAATGTGGAAAATGGATATGAAGGTTGCTCCATGCTTTTAAATGGCCACTCAACACATAAAGGTGATGAGGTAAATTATATGTTTTCTTCATATATTATGAAATAATTGTTATTATTGACACATTTTATTATTGTGATAGTTTAAATACTTACTATCAATGGTTCTAATCAAATAATTACAAGGAAATGACATTGATTTTTAAGTTGACAATAACCAAAGAATGTTGTTAAAAGGTCATCATCTTCCAAGATAAGGTAAGGCCTGCGGTGGAATGGGCTAGGTGACATCACGCAAGGTACCAAATAAAGCCTATGGGAACCAAGTAAGGCCTCAGTGATGGGACATCTCAAGGTACATCATACAAAGGCATCTTCTTGGAAATGATGATCGGAGAGAGGTAACGATAATGAGGGAGAACAGTGAGGCCCATTGGTTGGGTAACAGGGCACCCTATTATGGTTCCTCCTCCCATATTTAGAAAATGATGAGTTAATAAATGGATTGAGACTATAAACACCCTATTAGGGGATTGATTTATATATAATGTGTACTAATGATTTTTTTTGGTTGCAGGTTCACAATTAAGGAAATGCATAATGTGTGTCTTATGTGTTTGCATCATGTTTGCTTCATGTCTTCATCTCTCTTCATCATGTCTCCTTCATGTTTTCATGATTTGTTTACATTGTGTATGCTTTGTGTTTTCATTCATAAATCTTTCTGGTCTTTACGAATGCAAATATATTTTATGTCTATTACAAAGCTTGTGTATGAATGATTTTTCTTGAGGACAAGCAAATTCGAGAGGGGAGGACTGTGATGTCCCCATTTTGGCCATTAATTTAAATAATAAATACATATTTTATAAAGTAATATTAATAAGTAATATTAAAATATTAATATTACATTACAAGTAATATTATATAATAATCATATTATATATATTTTATATTATAATACTAGTATAAAATACGAATGAAATAATAAATAATTGAGATATATTTTAATATAGCAATACTATTATAATATAATATAATATACCTTATGATATAAATTAATATAGTAAAAGTTTATTAATATATAAATATAAATATATAATTAATATTATAATAATTATTAATATAATTATATAATTATTTGACTTTATTGAAAGGGCACGTCTTTATGAAATACCATCTATATATATGAAATATCAACTTTGAGAAGATATCATATGAAATATAATCAATTTTATAGAACTCGAGAGGAAATTATGGAATGTCCTAAAATGGGACATTACACAAAACAAAATTTTAATTCAAAACATAAATTATTACATATAGCCAAAAATTTATCATTTGCAATTTATGCCATTGTCATATTGATTTATGATCTTCTTGTTCATGTTTAAAGCCTACCTTCTATGTTATGCATCTAAACATTTATCATAAATTATTATTACAAACATATAACAAATTTGAAATTGAAAACAATACATTACATTAATTCCAAGGTTTAGTTATGATGTAGAGCCTAATAGGATTCTCAAGGTTTCATTAATTCCATATGTTAGATCTGCCATCATAGAATACCAATTGTAATGGGTACTCACATGTATTCCAATGCATATATTTCCTTATATGCACAATTGGTAAATGTTTTACCTTATATAAGATAGAATTTTATAGGTAGAATGATGCAAAGGTTAGGGTACAATAAGCACAATGCTGATGTCAATCCAACAAGAAAGATTATACACCCAAACTTCTACACCTTGACACAACAATAACACTAAGGGATCATCATTAATCCATACAACTTTACAGTAGTAAACTTGGCTTCACACCCATGAATGGTGGAGTCTCACAAATAAGGTTGATCAGCATGTTAAGGGGTTCATCCCAACACTAAAACCAAGGAACCATGGCCAAACAACAACCCAAACACCAATTTCATAACTCTGTCCTCATAATGCAATATCTAGGCTACTAGCCCTTCCAAAGACAAATTAGGAAAAAAGTACCATATCTTCCAAAAGACCTCAGGAACTCATTAGCATTCAAAGTACCCTTTATTGATTTTTTTATATCTCCAAAAAGGTGAGCGTTGAAGCCATTTACAAGCCTTCCAAAACTGGACTATTATATAGGCCTAATTGCACCAATTAGGTCACCTTAACAAATGAAGCACCAAAATTCTAGTGAGAAAGACCAAACCAATGCATCCAGTGATTAGGTTAGGACAAAGGAAGGTAGATTACAAAGTTTCACTTACTGGTTCAAACCTTGAGGCATGCAAATTAGCAAATTCCATAATGTAGTAGAGTTGTCACATGGTAATGCCAACTCATTTGTGCAAATTTTGTAAAGTAGATCAAATGCATAAGATAATCTTGTCAAAACTTAAGAGACAAGGAAACAATCAAACCCCCTATAGACTTGAGTCCTTATCAATCCAAAATCATCACAAGAGGAACATCATTAACAAAACAAAAAACAAAAAGGGGTATGATTTCCTTAGTAATATTCGTGTGTTTCAATATGAACTAAACAAAGGATATAATTGAATGTCTTAGGAGGTTTTTTTGGCATGGTAGTCAATCCTATTAAAAAATTCTTTGCTTCTTCTCATAGATTTTCCTATTTGTGTATGTGTGCACCTCATCAATCAATCAATCTATCACCATGGAGATTGCATATGTATGTATATGCCAGGATAGGTGAAATGGTCTAGAAAATTGTGTTATTGATAAGTAGGCTTAGATTTTTTTCACAAGTCAAATTGTGATAGTACTAATGGAATTTAAGTGTGTAATTTTTTAGTTAATCTCATTATCCCATGTTTCATGAGTAGTGGGATAGAATAACCCATCTCTCATGAGAGTGAATAGAACACTTAGCACTTATTGGATCTAGGTGATTCTCATAGAGTTGAGGTACATGGACTTCCTAAGATGTCAACCGCCCCATTACTATTGTCACTTGAGCACACTTAACTATAAAGTTTCCTCTATGGTTAAACTCACTCTTCCTACAACACAATTTTTAAAACCTTCACCAAGTGTTGTGCCTTATGAACCATTCACTAGAATTCCCCTTAAGCTCATTGATTGATAAGTAGGAGACATTTCTACAAGAAGTCAAATTGTGATATTGCTATCAAAATTCAACTATTTAGTATTTGAGACAAATTCATTGACCCATGTTTCATGAGTAGTAGTTTACATGAACTGATCTCCCATGATAATTAATAGAACACTTAGCACTCATTGAATCTAATTGATGCTTAGAGAGGTGAAGTACCAATACTTCTTGGGAGGTCACCCATCCTAGTACTACTCCAACTCAATTGTACTTAACTAAAAAGTTTCACCCATGGTTAAAATCACTCTTCTTGCAACTCCATTTGTAAAAGCATCATCAAGTGTTGTGCCTTATGAACCATTCATTATTAATCCCCTTAATCTTTTTAATTGATAAGTAACATATATATTCCACAACATGTCAAATTGTGATATTTCTATCAAGATTCAACTATGTTATTTCTGAGTCAAATTCATTAACCCATGTTGCATGAGTAGAGGTTTGCATGAGCCCATCTCTCATGAGAATGAATAGAACACTCAGGACTCATTGGATTCCTACTTATCAATTAACACTCGCCAATCCAAACAATACACTACACCATCCTGTCAACTCCTAGAAGCAGTAATCTGTATGCCACACACTAGCGATCATCACAACACAAACCAAATGAATTGAAAATCCCAAATCATGCACTATTCCAAGTCTTCTACCATGATTTATGCTTCCAAACCTTAATTCTAAGTCACCAACAAGTTATAACCAAAATATAGTAACAATACTTGACATATTTCTCTATGACTAACCTGCAACTAGTCTTTACTAAAACATTTGTAACTTATTCAAATCATTACATAAAGTATTGCAATTGTAGACATAAGGTCTATACTCATTTGGAAACACATATCCAAGCTCACATATCCATGAACATTGTACACTATTTATATTATTCTAATCATTGACCTATAAAACATAGATCCTAACACCTCATATGACTTCTAACAAGATCCTAGAAAACTACTAGACCCTTGTGACCTCATGAATCAACCAGTTTAGAAAAATACAAATTTTTTTCAAGGGTTCACACAATAGGGTCTAAATGCAAGAAAGACTAAAAATAACCAAACATGCTAAAAAAAAGTTTGAAAAGGCCTAGAAGACCTTAAAACTATTCATTTTGGTGGGCGAAGACCTTATGACTCCTTGGTTAGACGGATTGTTCTAGAGACATAGGAGAAGTTACCACCTACTTTAGTACCTCATAACATTTTGGATCATATAGTGATGCCCAAATTAATAATAGCAGTAGATAGTTGGGATCCTTGCAGAGAGATTGTGCCAATACATGTACGATTACATCATTGGCTTCCATTTTTGGGCCAGCATATGGAGCCTTTATATCCAACCATTCATTATAAGTTGGGGAATGCACAAGTAGGTTTCTTATGGCTCATTAAGTGCATCAATTCTTGAGATTCTACTTCAACCCAAGATCATCTCATATTTTCCATATTTTTCCTTATTTATGAGTTGGGGATGGGAGGCTCAATAATGTCATAAAGTCCTCCAAAAGTATCCCCAACAAACTTTTAACTAGCTTGGTCTCATTTAATGGCTATCAGTCAACAATTGGAAGCTCAACATGAATCCATTAACTAATCTATTAACCAATCTTGAGAATTTTCAAGTGCTAAAAGGGATGGAACAAGGTTAGTGATAGGGTTTACCTAGCCACCCAGAGCTAACGGAGTAGACTATTTGATCCCACGATGAAAGGTGAGAGAGATTTGGTAGTTGGCAACTTTGTACTGGCCAACACTACAAGTTTCAAAATCACTTGAGATGGCATCACAAAATAAAAATGGAGTATGATCTCCAAAAAGTGAGAGAGGTTAGTGTAGGTCTCCGCAACACGGTCCTATAGGAACTAGAATCGAATCTAAGCTCTAAGATATGCCCTGTCAAAGATTGCAGCTCTATGGCATTTAGTGACCCTCAGGGACATTCTATTTTGGCATGCTTGAGAATGTTTGAGTGCTAAATGGGATGGAAGGAGGTTGAGGATAGGGTTTACATGGCCACCTAGAGCTAATAGAGTAGATAGTTTAATCCCACGATGAAAGGTGAGAGAGATTTGGCAGTTGGCAACTTTGTGCTAGCCAACACTACAAGTTTCAGCATCACTTGAGATGGCATCACAAAATAAAAATGGAGTATGATCTCTAAAAAGTGAGAGAATTTATTGTAGGTCTCTGCAACATGGTCCTATAGGAACTAGAATCGCATCCATACCTTGCATTAGCCCTGAGATATGCCCCATCAAAGATCTCAACTCTATGGAATTTAGTGACCCTTAGGGACTTTTTGGTTCGACGTGCTGGAGAATGTTTGAGTGCTAAATAGGATGGGATAAGGCTAGGGATATGGTTTACCCAGCCACTTAGAGCTAATAGAGTAGATAGTTCGATCACATGATGAAAGGTGAGAGAGATTTGGTAGTTGGCAACTTTGTATTGGCCAACACTACAAGTTTCAGCATCACCCTAGATGGCATCACAAAATCAAAATAGAGTATGATCTCTAAAAAGTGAGAGAAGTTATTGTAGGTCTCCACAACATGGTCCTATAGGAACTTGAATCACATCCATACTTCACACGAGCTCTGAGATATGCCTCGTCAAAGATCACAACCCTATGGCATTTAGTGACCCTTAGGAATGTTTCGGTTTGGCATGCCTTAGAATATTCAAGAATTGAATGGGATGGGATGAGGTTAGGGATAGGGTTTACTCATCCACCTAGAGCTAATAGAGTAGACAGTTTGATCCCATGATGAAAGATGAGAGAGATTTAGCAGTTGGCAACTTTGTACTGGCCAACACTACAAGTTTTAGCATCACCTGAGATGGCGTCGTAAAATAAAAATGGAGTATGATCTCCAAAAAGTGAGAGAGGTTATTGTAGGTCTCCACAACATGGTCGTATAGGAACTAGAATCACATCCATACCTTACACAAGCTTTAAGATATGCCTCATCAAATATCATAGCCCTATGGCATTTAGTGACCCTTAGGGACATTCAGGTTCGACGTGCCTTAGAATGTCTGAGCACTAAATAGGAGGTTGGGGATAGGGTTTAATTAGCCACCTAGAGCTAATAGAATAGACAGTTCGATCCCATGACCCTTTTTCCACTAAGTCACAAATTTGAGCAACTTTTACAACTTTCAACAATGTAATTTTGCACAAAAAGCATAATTTTTACATTTTTCACTTGATTTCAATTCTAAAACTTGGAAAAGGTTTGAAAATAGTGAAATAACTTACTTCCAAATGCTTAGCCCTTCACCAATTTCCAAAATCCTACAAAGTTGTCAGCATTTTTGCAATTTTGCTTTGATAACTTTTGCAATTTTTTGCAATTTTTGACATCTTAACTCCTAGATGCCTAAAACTTAACCTAATGACCCTAAGGACCTTTATAACCTTCAAAGAAACATAAAAATCTTTTTTTCCTTGAAAAATTACCTATATTGCTCATTTTTATGCCTAAAAAGTGGCCCATAGGCTTATTTGACAGAAAACCCCACAAATAAATATAAGGACTAGGGTTGACTTCCAATCATGGAAAGCATCTATTTAGGTCCAAACTAACATGAATTGAACATTAGATTCAAACTATGCAACTTCCATTGGCTAGTTGCTTCACAAACTCAAGATTAGGCTTGTAGCCTTAAACATGGAAAATCACAAACATCTCCTCACAAACCAAAGAAAATAATCACTGATTTGGATACCCTTTTGGGTTTTATACACCATACTAAAACCTTGAGATCTCAAGAGAAGTATGCAGCAACAAAGTTTTTTAAAGCTCACTTAGGAATGTAGGCAATTAGGCATCCATTAACAAAGGAAGTACCCTACCCCTTGAGAAAAACTTCAATCCAAAAATTGGAAGATGAGGGGGATCATGTAAAATGATTACAAAGAAATTTTCAAGCCTCGAAACCTTCTCTATAGCGAGTTATGGAAGATTTTGTTATGAATTTCTAGCATGCACATGGATCTTGCATGCTTAGGGCATCAAGTTTTTCTCTCCAGGCTCATTATTTTGACCTAAAACCAAAAGGAATATAAAAAAAAAATTCCTAACTTGGATTCCACCAAGGGTCATTCATTTCCCATGGTGGAATCTCAAGATATGAGGGAAAATAGATGAAACCCTAGGTAATGGCACAAAATGGGGACAACAGATAGTAAAATGGGAATATCTTGAGTTGTAGAGTGAATTAGAACCTCAGTCCAAGTGCAATAGAAAGAAGATTCAAAAATCTATCCAACCATACTTATATGTGATCAACTTGACCAATGAGTAGCAAACATTGAATAAAACTCAGAATTTCTACCTTTTTCATTGTTGTTTCAATTTTGTACAGCTTGTATTGATTGGTAGGAGTGAAAGTTTTGTATGGTTAGATAGATGATTGGGTTAGTGTTCCATATCATTTGGTTTGAAGTCTTTATCTTATCTACAACACAAGTTACATCAATTTTTGTAGAGGTTGGTAAAATTTACCCTAAATCTAAGGGTTTATTCAAGATGGCCTCTTAACTTGCAATTCCACAGTGGGATTTCAATGCCAATTTTGGGAATGCAAGTTAGGAGAGGATACTTCAAGATGGTAGATATTTAGAACTATAGGTGTAGGTTACCTATTTTTACCAGCAAGCCCTAGACTAAACATTGCTATATGTCTAGTCTAGATTTGAAGAAGAAAGAAGGTTCAGGCTTCCAAATTGATAGATTTGAACTAGGTGAAGGGTATATGGGGATTAATTGGATGTGAAGAAGAGTTCCAAGGGGTGGGGTTAGGTTTTTGAACCCATTTACTCATACTTCCTTTGTAACCCAGCCTAATCTAGCCAATTAGGTCTGTGACTCAAAGTGGGTATTAGTTGGTGCTAGAACAGAGTCAGAGTTTGATCTTTTGGAATCTCTAAGAGGTGGTTAAAGGGTGTCTGAAGAGGTGAAAATATAGTGTGGCCCTTTGCAAATTTTGTGAGTTTGATCAAGACAACTAGGATTAGCCCTATTAGAAATGTTGGTAACAATTATGAAAATCAATTGTTGGGGGTTTGAAAACTTTAAAGTTGGGTGTTTTTGAGAGATTAGGTCCATATAACCTTTTCTATCAAGAAAGTTGAATTCTAAACCCATCTAGGGACAATTTTCCTTTTTAGGCCTATTGGAGAAGGGGAGTCCCTAAGAAGTTGTGATTGATCTAAGTCAGTTGAGAACCCTAGGTTTAAGGGTTGTGCATGTAGAGTGGAGTCCACTTCTAGGGTAGATTATACCTTTGTTAGAAGCCCTTTGGATCAATCTACAACCAAATGCACAATTGAATCTAGTGACCAAAAGAGCCATCAATAATTGAAATAGTAAATTATCCACCAACAAGTCTTATGATGTGATCTGATAGCCTTAAAATATGTAATTCAAGGTACTTGAATAGTTTTTAGACTTTCTTCAATGGTTTAGACACCAAAACTTCAATATTCCTCAAACTAGGCATAATAGCATGCCTTGTAGCCCTGTAACAACACTCACAAGGATTTTTCTTCAACTTTTTCCAAAACACTAGGAAAATAAATTATATATTTGAGTACCCTTTATGGATTACCTTATAATACTAAAAGGATAGGTTAGGCTTCTTTGGAAGGTGTATGACTATTTTCACTATTTCTTAGATTTTTAAGGCCTAATTCTCATGCATTTACAAAGGAAGTGCTAACCATTTTAACTTATAGGCCTCAAATCTTTTCATAGTGTCATAAATAGATTCAAATCAAAGTAATATGAAGTCAATTTGACTCCAAGAGGTTTCTAGGTACCAAAGCCCCAAATTGTGCCCTCAAAACCCTTAAATTTAGGGCTTCCTCAATGTCATGCTTCCCAAAGTTTCCTACAACAAAAAAAGGTTGGAAGACCTTGTATACAAAATTTCTATACACATTTGATCATAAAATAGTGCCACTGTTTTCCAAAACTCTCTAACCTTCAACCTATCTTCCAAATTCACTTAGTTTCTTAGTCTTCTTTATGGTGATCACCACATATATTAATTAAACTTGAATTTCCAAGATTATTAAGATAATATACATGTTAAATTGATATTATATATGTCAATAATATGTAATTCTATGAGAATCAAAGTGCTACATTCATAGTGTGAAATCTAAACAAAACTGTGTTAAAATCAGATTTTCCAAAGAGTGAACAATACCAAAATGATTAACAGTGACTGTAGTAGGGTTTTTAGAAAATGAAAGAATTCAAGGAGATGAAATATGAATGATCAAAACATTTTCCAAGGCAATCCAATTAATAAAAACTTTGAATCATACCAAAACACCCTTTAACTTTGCAAGAAATCATAATTTTTTTTATTCAATTTGTTGTAGTAGTCGCTACCATGGATTCTCTACCCATATAATGGATTTGAGAAACATTTAATAAAATCCTATCAACTACCTCAACTGATCCAAATTGGTTGGATGGTTTAATTTGGCTTAAAAAAATAAAGAAACTAATTCCCTCCTAATTGTCCATGACTGTTATAATTTGAAAATTCAAATTTATAACTTTGTAACTTTTGAATTTTGGAAATTGCTAAGTGATGAAACTTTACCAAATCATTTAAATGGACTTATTAACCTATTAAAAAGACTAGTTTATCCTAAGGACCCTAGGACCTAAATTATCCTTATTTAATGTATTTCTACGTATTTCCCTACATACTAAATGCCCTATAGGTCTTAAGGACTCAAGGTTTATAGAAGCACCAATGAGTCTCAAGCCTTTACAAATGGGCTGATATCAACTTGAAACTAGACATAACATTCTAAAACATTATAATCTTCATCATGAGCCACTTAGGAAGGTAGTGCTATGAAGGATCATTGCACTGTCTTGTGAAATGCCTTGTATTGTCTTTGTAGAAACTATATTTAAAGGCAATGAGTATGTCAAGCAATCTGAGAAGTTTCCAATACCTATGCATGTTCTTCATATATTTTTGAAGTGAAGCTTGACTCCCAAAGTCTACTAATCAGTGCATGCACATGATCTCCATGCATTCTACTTTTTTAGGATAAATAAGTCAAATGCATACTCAAATTTAGTTTAAAACCAATAATGGTATTTTAGAGTTTACATAACAAAGGTTTTTCATTTGAACTCCTTGCACCTGTATCTAGTGATATCTCTATTTGGTCCTGATCTATTATAGTTTTTACTTCCTTAGCTCCCTTAGACTTTCTTCCACTTCCATTTGTAGGTGTGTTCATAGATGCAACTTGTTTACTCTTTTTGCTTTTTCCTCCTCCAGTTACAAACCAATATTACAATCACATTAAATGCTAGAACAAAATCAAGGAATACAGTAAAAGTTGTTAACATAGGAACCATTTTATGGAAGAGTAAATTGATTGTTTGTATACTTTTATTTTTTGTCAAATCATTAAATAAACATTTTATATCCTAAAATATCAAAAGTTCCATTTGTTTTTAGTAGACAGGTAAATAGTATTTTGGTTCTCTCAACTTATACGTCGGCTAAACAACATTATCCTTAGAGAGAACTATATTTGTAACTACCCATTATCATCATATCGAGACCTATTTTCCTTCTAGTACTATATTTGTAACTATATATGATTAACACACAATGGTACTTGAATAGAAAGCACTAATAAACATTGAGGACTTGAATTGATAATACCATTTCATAGATGACTTTGGCGTCTCACCCTTTATCACTAGTGCTTCGAATTTATTAGCTCTCTTCTTTGGTGACCTATAAATGGAGAATTAACATAGTTTATGTAGAGAGTGAATGATATAGTTTGTTCAATTATAAGTAGAGATGGCACATTAAGTGATGTCGAGGTTAGTGCTCAACCAATGATTTGATGTAGAAACATCTAACTATCCCTTTTCTTTGAAACAATGCCCTTATATCTTCCTCAAGTGTAACTAAAATAATGATCCAACCCACTCAATCTTTTATCAGAGGATAATCATTCAAAAGGCTTAACCCATTGAACTCCACACCTTTGGATCCACAAGACTAACTCCACTTCCAAACTTCAAGCAAGCAAGTTATCCAAGTTGCCAAAAACACCTACAAACTCCATATAACTCAAAATAACTCCAAATATGAAAAGGCCTTAACCAAGGGTTAAATAATACTTTTATGAGTTATATAATGTCTATTCAATTGGATTTAACCATCCACTTGACTAGACCCAACTCCCAATGCCTAATTCTTCCAAGGTGTCTTTAGAGACCTAATTGACAAATTAGTAGCCCTCCAGTAGCACAAAAGTCTAAATAACTTAAAATTTATCCAAAGCACTTAACAAGATAATTACATTTCTAGACACCCTTTCCAAAGTACTAAAACATATCAAAATCTTTCATATGGTCATTTTTTGTGCAGGGCACTCAACGTCATCATGGGGCATTCCACAAGGATCCTACACTACACCACCTTCCAAAAGGATTCATGAGCAAGACAATAAGCTTTTAGGATGTTAGGAATAATTTCATGGTGTTATAAGACCATTTCTAAAGGCTTGAGGCTCATTTGGTAATTTTATAAACCATGAGTCCCCAAGACCTATAGGGCATTAAGTAATTAGGTAATAGGTGGAAAAGTGTGTTTAGGGATTGGATTATTGGAACTAACTATATTTCATATTGGTCAACTCTAGAAAGAAACTAATTTGAAAAGAGTTATTTTTTGTGACACTACATCAACAATTTAAGATAGGACACTTGAGAGTGTCTTGTTTTAAAATTTGAACCCAAAACACATAAGGCAATAAAATTTTTAAGAAGGAACAAAACCAAATAAATGTAATATCCTTGTTTTTTCTTTTTACAACATCTAAGAACTGATGTCCTACTTGGTTACAAGTAAAGCACTTACCAGTGAACACACTAGTCCCTCTTCCACTAGACCTTCCTCTACCATTGGATCTTCTGCCCTTGAGTGTCCCTCTACTAGCAGACTCACTCTCAACATTTGAACCACTAGATTCCTCCTCATTTTTATCAAAATATAAAATCATGTTAGTCATAATATCATTATTGGTAACAATGTTCCAAATGCAAAGAATTATTTGTTTGAGCTTCTAGCAATGATCAAGTGGCATACTAAACATGGCTTGATAAGTCTTGGAAATTTTTCCCATTGTATCCTTGCTTTTGCCAGTTTAAAGTTTCTAGTTGCATGCACAGAATCATGACTTTACATCAGAAAGCATTCACAATCTAACAATTTTCATGTTCTCTCATTACATTTTGATCTAAACAACAAATTCTAAACTTTCACTTATTCAAATGACTAATCTGAAAATGGGTCTTATTAAGAAATCTAATATAAATTCAAATAATGTATCTAGATTCTAAACAAATCAAAACATAAAATCTATGATTTAAACTTATCTCATCACTTACACATCATAACAATATGGTCCACCTTGTCATGTGGATAGTCGTGGGGGAGAGGTTGCAAGATTGTATTTGGATGCATGCACCTGCACCATCATGCTCTCCCTTTCCATGACTAGCCTCTGTGAAATTTCACATTTATTGAATTCTACACAACCTATGAATCCTGCTCAAATAATAGAACATTTGTGCTTTCATGAATTGAGATGCACAATTGTTTGACCAAATAATGTGCTAACAATATGTGATGCCCCTATTAGCCAAATCTTCATAAAATAGTTGAAAACAACCCTGTACAAACTCTGTAGAATGTGCTCGATCATCGTTGATGTAAAAATGGTACTCCCTCAAAATCTTCCTGTCATCCTCTATACTTGTAGGCGAATGCATGAATGTTATGTGAACAAATATGGAAACTTTTTGAGAAGTATAATACTTTTCTTGCACCTCATTTTGTGCTTGTAGTGTGTAGTTCTCTACAAAGTCTACAATCAAAACAATGGTATCTAGTGGAAATGTATCCTTGCACAACTTGAATTTCAAATCTAGCCATCAAGCTCTATGTGTATGCATTGCATACTCATAAATAATCTTTTCACAAAAAATCTTCATAAACTCGTATACTAAAATCTTTTCAATGACTAAATCACATCTTTTTCCCTATTTCCCATCTTTTAGAGCATATGTCACTGTCTTAAATTTTCCATAATCTACTATTTCATTTCCAATTGCATGTGTAATATCTATATGTTGAAAAGTTGATAAAAGCTGCAAAGAACCACAAAATAAGCATGTACCATCCAAGCATGATGTATTGTAAAATTCTTGGTCATCCCCTATGTCACATAAAATGTTGGATATGAATTCCCTTGAAGATCTTTATGGCTCATTCATGTCATAATTCTACAAAACAAACTTAGAATGAAAAAACACACATATATGCCTAAAAACATCAAAATGGTTTAAAATTCAATATGTATCCTACAACAACAAGTTGTGCATCTGTGATTTATCTTTACATAAAAAGGTTTACACATCTCAAAAAATCTTTGACTTATTTGAATTTAAGGATACATATCAATAAATTTTGCAAAAAATTGTATCTGAGTTGAGTCCAAAAAATGTTTCGCATGTGGGTCATGATTTTGGCTAGCAATCCTCCTTCTTACAACATCACTTTGATTAGGGGGAACACATGTGTTATTTTTTCAAAAATCTTCGATCAATGATTTCAAAGGTTCACTAATTTCTTTATCCTTTCACGGTAATCTACCACTAAATGTCTATAACTCATTTTTTGTTGGATCTTTTGAGCTCTCACGCCTTAGCATGGCTCTCCTTAGAGTACCACTACCAATTTTTAATGTTTTGCTTGTATTTCTCATGAGTCAATCTTTCTTCATTTGGCTACTTACTATTGTTACTGTAAGTACTCATCTTGTGATATTTCTATCTTTGGTACATGATTTAGAACCCACTTTGTCATAAGCACTCATTAGATTCTTTACAAAGCTTTTTATATTTGAATCGTCCATCATTCTTAGCCCAAGAATCTTCATGATAGGCCTAAATTTTTAATTCCTCATCATTTCAACAAATAATTAGCATTGACCTATAATATTTAATTCTTCAAAAAATGATCTCCACATACGATTAACTTTTCTTTGACAAGTACGCTTGCTAATCTTGTCAAACATTGATTTCAAAATGTTAGTATCAATATCAATCAAATATTTTGGTCTTCTAAAATGAATTCTAGAAGGTGTTATAATACCTTCCATTCCATCAACATTTTGAATATCAAAATAAGGTTGAGTGTATTGTGTTCCTTGAACCAAAGATGATGTGCCTTGGCAATAAGATGCAAAACATGGAATATCACCTACTTGATGTGTTGATGTTGTGTCTTCAACATGACATGATGTAGTGTGTACATCATCAGATCTATAGATTAGTGTCTCTTCAACATGAGAGGATGATATGACTCCAACATTGGAAGATGGTGTAGCTTCACAATTCAATTTTCCTCTTGAGTGTAACAATCTCATTCATTCTCTTTGTCCTTCTAATTCTTCCTATTTGTTTCTTTGTATTAGTGGTTCTTGATCCTCTTCGAAAGTCATTTTTCATTATTGCTTTGTAATTTTTTTTGTTCACATAATAGTTTCATTTTATCTCTTTTAATTTCCAAATCTCTCTCCCTATCTTCATTTGTTTGAGTTTTTGGTTTCTTCCTTGGCATGATGATGATTTCTACATGTCAGATTGTTCAAACATCTAAATTACTTACAATGTGTAAATTACAAATCATTCAAATACATATAAATATTAAAATCATTTGAATGAATACACAATATATATCTAACAACTTGTCAAATTTCTAACTATTTTGAAATAACATTTCATTCAAACATACAAATTTTAAAGAATTTACTATATATTGAACAACATGTCAAATTATAATCAAATATGTATCTATATATCAACAAACAATATTTAAAAGGATTGCACTAACCTTTTCTATACAAAAAATATTCAAAAAGTCTTCAAATCGCATATCCAATGATTGAATTTGGTGTTTGCTAGCTTCAAAAAGTCTTCAAATAGTGTTTTCTATGTTGAAACCCATGTTTTCTATCAGAACAACAGAATGCACAATAGACCAAAAGCAAAGAATGGATGAAATGTGTAATGATCTCATCTTTTGGCCTTCACATTCTCCAAAGTCTAAGTGGAGGATAAGAAGAAATTAAATGAATTTCTTATAAAGTCATTCAATTAAAGATTAAAAGGTGACTTTGTATTTAATTGATTAAATTATTGATTACAAGGGAGTAGCTTCTAGGGTATATATTAATTATTGGAAGGACAGAAGCCTCTTGTGATTTAATTAATTATTGCCAAGGAGGAATTTCTAGAGAATGCATTAATTATTGGAAGGAGGAAGCTTCTATCCCTTGCAATTAATTAATGTTTTAGTTCCTTCCAGAAGGATGATGAAAAGGATAAATAGGGTGGAAAGTCTCATTGCTGATCATCAGATGATTATGACTTGTATTTGATAAGAGCTTGGATGTGTGAATCACACTCCCTTATTTTGGCAATAAAGGACATTCATTCTCTGTTGTAACATTCTAGACATCATTCCCTTAGGGTTTGGCCTTTGGAATATATCTCTTTGTAATTTATTGCAGCATTCTCAGCATTAATATAAATTCAGCCTTGGTTCAACTTTTGGGCATTCCTAGGTGCCCATTACAGTGGTATCAGAGCTTACTTGCAAAGTGTTTCATGAAGTTATAACTAGTAGGTGCCCACTACAGTGGTATTAGAGCTATTTCTAGGGTAACCATTACAGTGGTATCAGAGCTATAAGTCCTTCCATCCTGTGGAGATCATATTGATAGCCAGATAAAGATGTATATTAGTTCAAATCAAGATGTGATGTTTAGATAGTTATTGGGTACATTAGAGAAGGGGAAATGTATCAATAGGAGCAAAATATGATGCAACAGGAGCAGAATAGGTGAATGGATATGATGTTGCAGCTTATGGCTAGACAGATGGGCATCAACATTGACAATTTGTATGTTGCTCCAGAGCAGAAGGTAGTCAATTTCTCAGGTGGGATCGAGACACGTATAGAGCTAGCTAGCTATGATGTTGGTGGTGTGGGAATTTTGGAAGAGTTAGTAGAGACATGCGTGCAAAGTCAAGAGACCACATATGAAGCCTTGTCAGGGGATGATGATGTAGCAATAGTGGAATTAGGAGAATGCAAGGGAACTATCAGATCAACAAACACTTCTATGTCAGTTGAACCATCCAATGAGGAGTTTGGTAGTAAGCATGCGATTGTAGATGTGTGCTCTGATGATAGTACACTTTTTATTGCTAATGAGGTGAGCAATATAGTGACAGATTCATATTATACTATTGATCAAAAAAGTGTTAATGTTCACTCTTGGGATAGTACTATGTTCAACACAGATACAACATTGTCTTATGACAATCTGATGTTTGAGGCTGATCATTCGCTTGAGTGGAGTTGGGATCAGTTTTCACCATCTACAAAGATTTAGTTTTGTGTTGTAGCAGTTGGGAGGAAGATGTTTCATAGATCTTCTATGGAGCCACCTTCTGGTGACATCAAGACTTATACTTCATTAGCATAAGTTTTGGGAGCTAACTTGTAGGACATGTGGTTGGTCTTAATGATGTTCATTTGTAGTTTGTTTAATATGGATATCACATATTACTTCAATTGGGATCTAGGTGGAGGTTGGAGTTCATTATGTTACTTAATTGCTTGAGGACAAGCAATTTCAAGGAGGGTGGATTTGTAATGATCTCATCTTTTGGCCTTCACATTCTCCAAAGTCTAAGTGGAGGATAAGAAGAAATTAAATTAATTTCTTATAAAGTCATTCAATTAAAGATTAAAAGGTGACTTTTTATTTAATTAAATAAATTATTGATTACAAGGAAGTAGCTTCTAGGGTATGTATTACTTATTAGAAGGACGAAAGCCTCTCATGATTTAATTAATTATTACCAAGGAGGAATTTCTAGAGAATGCATCAATTATTGGAAGGAGGAAGCTTCTAGTCCTTGCAATTAATTAATGTTTTAGTTCCTTCTAGAAGGATGAAGAAAAGGATAAATAGGGCTGAAAGTCTCATTGCTGATCATCGGATGATGATGACTTGCATTTGATAAGAGCTTGGATGTGTGAATCACACTCCCTTCTTTTGGCAATAGAGGATGTTCATTCTCTGTTGTAACATTCTAGACATCATTCCCTTAGGGTTTGGCCTTTGGAATACATCTTTGTGTAATTGATTGCAGCATTCTCAGAGTTAATATAAATTCAGCCTTGGTTTAGCTTTTGGACATTCCTAGGTGTCCATTACAGTGGTATCAAAGATATTTCTAGGGTAGCCATTACAAAATGAGATCCAAACTTTCTTTTTTACCATTTTTGGGTGATAGTGCATACACACTATGTCAAAACACATCTCTCCCTATCCCACCATCCCCCATCCTCTAATCTCTCTCCTCTCCCATCCCCTACTCTCTCCTCTCCCATCCCCTACTCTCTCTGTCTCACACACTCCCATCTCCCCTTTCTCTCATGCTACTCTCTCTTCCATCTCCTACTCTCTCTTTCTCTCTCTCTCTCTCCCCTCTCCCATCCCCTACTCTCTCTCTCTCTCTCTCTCTCTCTCCCTCCCTCCCTCTCCCACCACCTGATCTCTCTCACTCTCCCTCTCCCACTACATACTCTCTCTCCCTCTCCCACCACCTACTCTCTCTCCCTCTCCCATGTCCTACTCTCTCTCTCCCTCTCCCACTGCCCGCTCTCTCTCACCCTCTCTTCTCCCATCCCCTACTCTTTAGATCTCTCACACACACTCTGATCCCCCTCTCTCTCCCTCTCCCACTCCCTCTCCCACTACCTACTATCTCTCTCTCTCTCACTCTCTCTCTCTCCCTCTCTACTCTTTCTCTCTATCCCATCTCCTACTCTCACTCTCTCTCCCATCCTCCTACTCTCTCTCACACTCTCTCCCATCCCCTACTCTCTCTCTTTCCCATCCTATTCTCTCTCTACCACCTCCTACTCTCTCTCACACTCTCTCCCATCCCCTACTCTCTCACTTACACACACTCCCATCCCCCCTCTCTCTCCTTCTCCCATTCCCTCTCCCACCACCTAGTCTATCTCCCCCATCTGCTAGTCTCTCTCTCCTCTCCCACTAGCTACTCTCTCTCTCACTCTCACTCTCACTCTCACTCTCTCTCTCTCACTCTCTCCCTCTCTACTCTCTCTCTGGCACCACCTACTCTCTCTCACATTTTCACACTCTCTCTCATCCCCTACTCTCTCTCTTACACACATTTCCATCCCCCCTCTCTCTCCCTCTCCCATCACCTACTCTCTTTCCCATCCCCTACTCTCTTTTGAGCTACTCTCTCTCCCCTTCTCCCATTCCCTACTCTCTCTCTTTCACACACATGCACTCCCATCCTCCTCTCTCTTGCTCTCCCTCTTCCACTCCCTCTCCCATTGCCTAATCTCTCTTTCGCCATCCCCTACTCTCAATCTCTCTCTCTCCCATCATGTACTCTCTCTCTCTCCCATCCCCTACTCTCAATCTCTCTCTCCCACCCTTTACTCTCTCTGCCACCCCTACTTTATCTCTCTCCCCTCTCCCATCCCCTACTCTCTCTCTCTCCTCTCCCATCCCCTACTCTCTCTCTCTCTCACTCTCCC
Source organism: Cupressus sempervirens (assembly GCA_028749045.1). Classification (NCBI taxonomy): domain Eukaryota; kingdom Viridiplantae; phylum Streptophyta; class Pinopsida; order Cupressales; family Cupressaceae; genus Cupressus; species Cupressus sempervirens. The sequence continues at coordinate 272,915,470 of CM053787.1, read as the reverse complement.
TCTCCCACCGTCTACTCTATATCTCCCTCTCCCACTGCCTACTCTCTCTCTCCCTTTCCCACCACCTACTCTCTCTCACCCTCTCTCATCTCTCATCCCCTACTCTATAGATCTCTCACACACACTCCCATCCCCCTCTCTCTCTCCCTCTTTGACTTCCTACTATCTCTCTCACTCTCCCTCTCCCTCTCTACTCTCTCTCTCCCATCCCCTACTCTCACTCTCTCTCCCATCCCTCTACTCCCTCTCACACTCTCTCCCATCCTCTACTCTCACTCTCTCTCCCATCCCATTCTCTCTCTTCCACCTCCTACTCTCTCTCACACTCTCCCATCCACTACTCTCTCTCTCTCTCTCTCTTACACACACTTCCACCCCCCTCTCTCCCTCTCCCACCACCTAGTCTCTCTCTCCCATCCTCTACTCTCTCTCTCCCCTCTCCCACTACCTACTCTCTCTCTCTCTCACTCTCACTCTCTCCCTCTCTACACTCTCTCTACCACCCCCTACTCTCTCTCACATTTTCACACTCTCTCCCATTCCCTACTCTCTCTATCTCTTATAGACATTTGCATCCCCCATCTCTCTCCCTGTCCCACTCCCTCTCCCACCACCTACTCTCTCTCTCTCTCACTCTCTCACTCTCACTCTCACTCTCTCCCTCTCTACTCTCTCTTTGCCACCCCCTACTCTCTCTCACATTTTTACACTCTCTCTCTCTTACACACATTTCCATCTCCCCTCTCTCTCCCTCTCCCACCACCTACTATCTCTGTATCACCTCGCTCTCTCTTGAGCTACTCTCTCTCCCCCCTCTCCCATTCCCTACTCTCTCTTTCACAAACATGCACTCCCATACCCCTCTCTTTGGCTCTCTCTCTCCCACTATGTCTCCCACCACATACTCTCTCTCTCTCCCCCATCCCCCATCCCCTTCTCTCAATCTCTCTCTTCCATCCTGTACTCTCTCTCTCTCTCCATCCCCTACTCTCAATCTCTCTCTCCCATCCTATACTCTCTCTGCCACCCCTACTCTCTCTCACACTTCCTCTCTCTCCCATCCCATACTCTCTCTCTTACACAAACTCCCATTCCCCCTCTCTCTCCCTCTCCTACTCCCTCTCCCACCACCTACTTTCTCTCTCCCATCCCCTACTCTCTCTCTCTCTCCCCTCTCCCATCTCCTACTCTCTCCCTCTCTTTCACACACACCACACACTCCTATCTCCCTCTCTCTCATCCCCTACTCTCTATATCTCTCACACACACTCCCATCCCCCCCTCTCCTTCTCCCACTCCCTCTTCCACTTCCTACTATCTCTCTCTCACTCTCTCCCTCTCTACTCTCCCTCCCTTATCCCCTACTCTCTCTCTCTTCCCTCTCCCATCCCCTACTTTCTCTCTCTACCACCCCTACTCTCTCTCACACTCACTCTCTCTCTCTCTCTCTCTCTCTCTCTCTCTCTCTCTCTCTCTCGCTCCCTCTCCCACTACCTAATCTCTCTCTGCCATCATGTACTCTCTTTGCCACCTCTACTCACTCTCTCAGACTTCCTCTCTCTACCATCCCCTACTCTTAATCGCTCTCCCCCATCCTATACTCTCTCTTTGCCACCCCTACTCTCTCTCACACTTCCTCTCTCTCCCATCATGTACTCTCTCTACCAACCCTACTCTCTCTCAGTTCCTCTCTCTGCCTTCCCCTAATCTCTCTCCCCTCTCCCATCCCCTACTTTCTCTCTATCTCTTTCTCTCTCTCACACACACATAGCCATCCCCCCCTTTCTCTTGCTCTTGTTTTGCATCTCTTCTTCCTTCTCTATGCACTAATTAGGTCTCAATAGTGTGTGTGCACTATTGCACACACACTCTATTGAGGCCCAAATTCAAAAGCTTTAAATAGTGTGTGCATGCTATAGCGCACACACGTTATAAGTCATACACGCTATTCAAAGTTTTGCATTAAAACCAAGCCTAAGGCTTGGTTTTTCCTTGGAGATCCAACCTAGAGGTTTGGAGTTCATAAATAGGTTTGAGACATGTTTTGCTACAAACATACAAAAAATTATTGATTTTTCTTATGTACTCTCCTTCAAAATTCCTCGTGGTTGAGCATCAATAAGATCAGGTTACATGCCATTGTAGGTCTCTATGTTAGCTATATAACCATATAATTTATTTTTAATTCGAACTATTTCAAGTGTTTCATCTATAATTTCTTTTGAATGTATGTCCATTTTTTGTCAAAAAACACCATGTGCTAATTGTGATGTAGATTTTAGCTCATTCATTGAATTTTGCAACAACTTAGTTATTTAGAAACTAGACTCCATTCTACACATTTGGGATGTGTCTAGTTAAAAAATTCATTAAAAAAAATACACATTATAAAATTATCCGAAAAATCTAGGATAAACAACATAGTATTAAGTAACTTTTGACTAGAGTGATTAAATAATTGCAAAAAAAGAGTTAAAATTTTAGGGGGGCCACACTTTGTATTGCATTATGTTTTTTTGGAATAAACAATAATCACTTTCTATGTCCCCCTTTTTTAAGGACCTAAAAATAAACCATTTTGAAAAAAAAAAATAGTAGTTTAGAAACTAGATTCAAAGGACTACAACTTTAGTTTTTTTCATATCTCAAAATTTTGAGCATAACTATCTTCAAATTCTTGTTGAAGTTCAAAAATTGTTGATTTCATGAAAAAGGCGTCCACTTATACCCCCCTTTTGGCACCACAACTTGATGCACTTACCCTACAATACTTTGATGTGTTGAGTAATTGATTATATTAGGTTGTATCAATTTCCTACTAGTAGTGATGATGCTTTAATTTCTCTTAGTTAGTTAATAAAATTAAATTTATAATTATGTCATATGGTGTGTCTTAGAAGAAATTTTAGTATGTCCTCATGATGATGAGATATTCAAGTTAGAATATAATGTTATTTATATTTAGGACTTACTATTATTCTTACCCCATACTTGATGTGTATAGTGTGTGTGTCTATTTTACATTTATGTTTGATGTTATTGATATGGTTGAAGGAGGGAGTCATAGTCACCTGCTAGTTAGGATCTACAAGATTTACCACTCCTCACCATTATCTATTTAAGTTAGATATATATGTTGATGTACATGCTCATATTTTATACAGATTTGTAGGTACCAGGTGTCACAGCCCAAATATTTACAACTCAAAACACTTTTTTTGTTTTTTTAAATATTTTTTATTTGAAAATAAAGTTGATAATTATAAATCTATAGTTTACATTTCCATTTACAAGAAATTTACAAGGAAGACTTTAGCTAATTATACAAGTTATAAATCTGAAACTTGTATCAATTTAACTTTCTTACAACTAGAAATGAATACTACATATTATTTATTTAACATGGTTATATTTATATCTATTTACAAAAAAAATATGTCACAAATAAGCTAAAGAATTGCATTTCAAAAGAAACAATATGAAATGTACCATTTTACAACAAATACAAGCTCCACTAAACATGACTTAAATCAAATAACAACACTTAAATAGTACTACAAGTTACATCTTTATTTCCTTGTAAGGTTGCAAGAATGATTATCAAAATACCTGCAACAATGCTCATTTCTATCCTACCACAATGATATCATGAGGCCTTTTGAGCCATAGCCATACCCCCAAACAAGGGACCTATACACACCAAGGAGATCATTGGTGTCTCTACAAGAGATCCTTTTTACAATGAACTTTAAATTACATAAACTACCTCAAGGGCCACACAATACATTACATTAGATAAGCATCTTATTATAAATAAAATGATAAAGGAAATGAGACACTTATCTTTCTAATAAGATCCCCTTGATGTCACTCTCTCCAAATCAAACCTCTCTTATTTCTCCATCTCCATCTCCACCATTCTTCTACTAAGTTGCAAATTTTGGCTAACTCTTCCTATCTCCAAGAATGGAGAGTGGGTGAACAAGAAAAATGTCTTCCCACCTTCTTCTTAAAAACCCTAACTATCTATTTTACTCTCTATTATTATAATAATGGCACAAATATCTATGTCCTTCATTGTCTCCCACTCAATATGTCACATCTCCTAAAATGGGGAGAAGGCATGGAGTGTGTCTTCCACTTCTCATTTTTGTCACTCTTGGGAAGTGGCCCATTTGGAGAGTCACAATGATAATAGGGACCATGATTTGACTTGAAAATGACCCCTAACCCAAGGTACTATAATTATGGTAGGTTAATTTTACGTTAGTTACCCTCTATGGCCTCATTTCCTCCCTAGAACCTCAAATAAAGATTACATTTAAATTTTGAAGTCTAACCTTAATCTCATTCTTAAAACCCTAATAGACATAAGGTAGAGGTTAATATTTGAGTAAACAACTTCTAACTAATTCATTTTCATCAAAGTTTATTCCTTTATATAATGCAACATTTAAGTTATCCCATCTATAAATAATCATGTGGCATTGAGTACAATAGATCCAATTGTTGTCCATATGATTTTCCTAGCTCTTGAATTACTTCCATTGATATTTTCTTGTACATTTCAATTTAGACATCAATAACTCACAAAATCATGTACATTTATAATTTAATTAATTCATATCATCAACCTAAATCAACACACTATCCCTAATATATGAATGTATAAATATGCATTGAATTCACATTAGGATCATAATCGCATAACCCAACCTTGATTTCCATTTTCACAATCACCTTATGCAGAATGTATTCATCACAACACAATATCTATTCAATTCAATTGACCATAGTTTACTAACTAAAACTATCTAATTATCATCATGAGGTAAAATGAAATAATATAAGGCACTTATCCATTAGGTAATTTCATTAGCTAATCAAGATATCAACATAAATTAAGCAATCCATCATAGTGTGAATTAAATCTAATGATATTAGTTCCCCATATAAATTATCATGTCATCAGGTAGAGAAGTCCAAATATTTCTATTCGTAATCATTGTCAATTGTGTGAAAAGAATCCCTAGTTTATCATAAGTTGAGTCTAACTTGCACATTAATTACATCCCTTGTAGGAACAACACCTATGGCAATAAGGATTTATTCATAGGTTTAATAACTTTGCCCTATTCTCCCTTTAAGTAATAAAAATTGTACTATATCAAATATCTCATACAAATTTTCACATAATACTCAAATGGTTACATACGATAAGTCAAACCTAATTAATTAAACAACAATGCCAATCGCAGTAAGTCACATAGGGATTCTCCCTAAGAATGTAATTTCATAAGTCTTGTAATACTCTCCAATGACAATATAAATATTTACAAATGCTCTCTAATCAAATTATATTATAGTCACACTGATGGTCTTGCAAGTCTTTAATGGGATGGGCCTTTACATTCCCCTCCCCTAGTCTTTTACTTCCTCCTAGAAGTCACCCATGTTTGAAGTCTTCTTCTTTATTTATCAAATCCTACTCAAGTAAGTTATCTTTCCAAAATTTATCAATTTGTAATTATATGAACATAAATAGAACATGATATATTCAACCAAAATTGGAACACTTGTGTAAATTCTCAATCTTATCAAAATTGTGCACTAAACCCTTAATTTCATTTAGAATTCCAAAGTTAGAATCCTAAATTAGTAGTCACAAAGAAGAAATAAATATTCAATTTTCCTACCTATTAGTGATTTCATTTTAACCAATATTGAAAAACTACATTTTTTCACATGCAACATTACATAATATTCAATGTCATTCAGTTGAAGATGGTAGTCTTAGAATGGTTTTGACACTTGAGTTCCAACAAACTTAAAGACTTTCTACATTGGAGCCGAGTACACCATGTATTCTAAGCCACAACATGAGCCGAGTTAGGAAAGCCTTCAGGTGTCGAGTGATCTTCAGGTGCTGAGCAGTCTTCAGGTGCTGAGTGAAGATCAAGTGCCAAATGACTTTAGGTGTCGAGCATGATAAAATTTTCAAGTGATATTTGAGTGCCGAGTCATAGACAATGCTGAGCAATACAGAAATACAACAGGAGCTGAGTAAGCCAGTTTAATATAAGTGTTGAGCATCAGGAATCAGTAAGTGTCAAGCAACTCAGAATGCACATATGAGTTTGTAACTTTACAAATGTAGATGTAAACCATTTTCATGGCTGACATATGACGAATCTCAAAGGATTAAAAGCTAAGATTGACTCTTTTGTTCTTCCTATGCAATCTACATACAGCCAATAAGCAAAATGGAGAAGGCATGCAACCAATAGTAAATGTGCAAGGAATCAGCTAGAAACAAAGATTCGATATGGATCGTAGATCCATACCTAACCCTAAGTCTTCGAATGTTTTTATAAGGAAGACTAAGTCTCATTGTAAATGTCAATGGTCGAGGCTATGAAAAGAAAAACTATTTTTTCAGAGTGAAGAGTATCAGATCATTGAGGATCAAGATCAAAGAAAGCAGATCAAGTGCTTGTATTCAGCAATCGAAGGATTGTAAGCTATCAGGTTTATTATACCTAATACTCTCTAACAATTATATTAGAAAGGAAACCCTATGGTGATAGGTTAACTTAACAACTATTTTTTAGATCCTTTAAATAGGTGATTAAATCCTTTAACAAGGTAACACTTCATGTAAAGTGTTTGAAATCCTTTAATCAGGTCACTATTGATACAGTGTAAAGCCTTTAACAAGGTAGGCCTTTAACAAGGCACACCATCAGAAGTGGTTAAGCTTTATTACTACAGTGATTTTGTGGGTATCATCCCCACTCTAGTTTTACCTTCTTATTTCTGTAGGGTTTTTGGGTTACCAAAATCTCAAGTGTTATGTGGTGATGCTTATGTGTTTTTCATAATTGTTTGATATGTTTATATGCATGCAATTTACTTTCAGTTAAGAAAAAGTTTTAATGGTTAAAATATAGTACTTCTAATTCACACCCCCCCCCCCAACCCACCACCTTCTTAGAAGCATTGTTCCTATTTGAATATTCCAACAATTGGTATCAGAGCTACAAAGGTTCTCACAAGGAGAAGTCTAACAGCTTGGAGAAAAAGATCTAAATATGGAAATTTTCAAACTTGGGAAGATTACTGACAATCAAGTGATTGATGTGCAATTGGCTCTACACGAAGTAGAGGAAGCAAGGGAAGAACTAAGAAAATCCTTGAAAAGAAGAAATGACATAGCCATAGCTGAAAATGATATAAACTACAAGGAGATTGATACCATAAAACTGTTTGCCAATGGAGATACTAAAGAATTTGATGCAACAATAGAAAAATTGATCGAGAAAAACAAAGTTCAAGTAGATGAGATAAGATCTCTCAAGATAGAACATGAATCACAGGACATAATGTTATGTGAAATCACTGAACAAAAGAAAAGAGCAGTTGAGGGTAGAGTCATTATGGAAGATAACAAAAGAAATATTGCAAACAGACTTGACAAAAAATGTATTGAATTATCAAGGATCTCAAACATCCAGATGGATACACTTGCCCAAATGATGAATCTTCAATATGAAAGATAATGAGATCTCTACTTTGAAGATGCAGAATGAACAACTATAGAATGAATTAATCAGAGAAAAAGAGGTAGCAGAGAATCTCAACAAGTCAAGTGCAGCCATTAAGTACTTTGAACAGTTGATGAAATTTCCAAGATCAGCTCATGATACATTAGGACTTGGATACAATAGCATTGAAATTGGAGAATCATCAAAGAGTGTTGAGCAAAGAAGTGACAAAGGTAAGGATTCTAAACCTACTTCTCATTACTGTAATAGAAAGGGGCATACTGCTAATGTTTGCAAGAGTAGAAGAATCAATCAGCCAAACACACCCAAAAACAAGAGTTACTGTCACAAGTGCAAAATGCAAGGACGTATGACACAAGATTGCAGATCCAGAGTTACAAGGACACAAAGATTTGATGGATATTGTCATAATTGTAAGAAGTATGGACATAGAGCATTTGAATGCAAATCAAAGCCTATGTGGACATCAAATCAACTAGTAAAAACTAAAGGGAATGAAATTCAGAACCATTGGGATTACAACACCAGATATAGCTATCATTATTGCTAGGAATATGGACATATCCCAAAAAACTATATAAGAACACATTTCAGAGGGAATTATAGTAGGTGTCTAAGCCAAACCACATGTTTCAGTTGCCTAAAAATTGGTCACATCAATAGAAACTGTCCTACAAGGTCAAAAGCACCAAAGATTGAAGTAAACAAGGGCAAAGAAAAGATTGAGGTGGAACACATTAGAACAGACATGAAGACATGGTAGAAAAAGAATGAATCAAGTACATCCAATGAAAGGGTCACTTCACCCACAAGGTCAAGTGATCATTTCTCATCCAATTAATCACAAGATAAGTCTATGGGGCTGATACATATAATGAAGTATCATACATCAGCCCTAAACCATGAAGAAGCAATGCAAAGTATAAATCTACATGAAACAAGATGCCAACACAACATTTTAAATGATGATGCCGAGCTAACTTTGGATGCCGAGTAAAACTTTAGTGGATGTTGAGTTCCTACCAGTGACTGAGTTGATGACTAATGCCGAGTTGAGTAACTCATATGGAATTTGAGTAAAATGGAAATACAGTGCAAGTTGAGTGCTGTTAAAATCCTTCATAAGCCGAGTTTGCAGTTGAGCATTTAATGCAATGAAAATAGGGTATATTATTGCGATTTCAATCATATTTCCTCATCGCGATCAAGAAGCAAAGACGATAAAGAGATTAGAGTGACTTCATAGCAGAGAATCCATCATTCCAAGTAGATTGCAACCTCTTACAACATGTTTTCATCGATCTTGAGGTATTTTCATTCGTGCCGAGCTATGCAGTTTCATATTTCTATGTAAAGGAAACCCTAGTTTGCATAAATGGCTTCAAGTTCTAAGAAAACCTAGGAAAAAGAATCATTTGAAGTCCAGCTAGTATCTAATGAGGTTAGGCAGCCTAATTTTTTCCCTATTCCTAAAGTTACATACAAAAATGACCGAACTAGAGCCCTTTCTTGCATACCCCAAAACGTTATTATCGTTCAAGACGTAAGAAGATGCTACAATTGCAAGACAAGAGCCCTAGGAGATATGGAAATAAGAGAAGCCTTTGCGAAGCTGTGTGTCGATGGAGTCTTAAAATATGAATATAACATTGTTGAAAGGAAGGGTTTAACACAAGTTTTGAGTTTTCTCACCATGTTCAAGACAGAGTGGATCAGACTTGTATTGAGCTGAATTCATGATGGTAGTCTATGGTTAGAAGATGTCCCTATCAAGATCAAAAAAAGAATATTTCATAGGGTAACTAGATATCCTACCCTAGAATGGTTCAAAACCTTGAGAAGTGAATCCAAGGAGATCATTGAAAAGAACATAGGTGCTCAGTGGAACAAAAGAGGAATGACAATTCACATCATTCAGGATCCTCTAGTTGAGTTTGATGTTAGAGTTACTAACCACAAATTCTATCAATCCAGTAGACTCAATAGTGTGTCATGTATTGCAGTAGATGTAGGTTACAAATTGGTTAAAAAGGATCACACTTATGATCTTGTTGAACTGCAACTATAGCAAATAAATGAAAACCTAACAGCTATAAGAAGGTCAAAGGGTGCCCAATACAAATTTGGAGCAATTTTGGTTCATATATTCTTTTATGTTCAGAATGAATTTCCTTCTTTTGGTAAAGTTACATGGAGGAATGATAGAACTATCATATCCCAAATCAATGAATATATAAAACAAATGGGAGACAATTTTGATGCCCTAATGACAATTTATTTTGAGGATTTCAAGAAATCTATGAAGCAAAGGGTGAGAATACCAGTTTCCTTAGTGGAAAAATATATTAATGATATATGCTTCTTAGTTGATATTGACCTCACCTATATCTAAGTAGCAATTCAAAGGGTGAGATAGCTAAGGCCATTTGGTTATGAGATCAACATAGATGAAGCATCTGCAACAATAACTGCATTATTGGTAGAAGAGACAAATAAGTGTGCCCCACACTTTGGTAATTATGATGTGGTAAGGTCAAAGATAAATATGGAATTAAAAATTGCCTCCACATTGGAAAAGAAAGATAAATTGATGAAGAAAATTAAGAAGAGATTTGGTGAAGGGGTAGAGGTTGAAGCTAAAGAAGATGATGATGACAATGATGCAGATGAGGATGAACAAGAGCAAGGCCCAATTGAATTAACTCAAGTCCTAGGTGAAGACAAGGAGGAAGGTGTTGAGGAAGAAGAAACCAAGGAAGCACCAACCCAAGCCGAGCCAAAGAAGAGAAAGGCAATAGATCAGCCCAAACCAAAGAAAACTACCATGCCATCACCTCAAAAGCCAACAACCAGAGCTGTAATAAGGGCTTCCACACAAAAAGCTAAAGAGAATACTACAAAGAAGAAACCAATTAAGAAGACACAAGAAGAGCCAAGGAAAAGAAGAAAATATGTGGCTCAACTTGATACTGATGAAAAAGATCAATCTGAAAAGGTAAGCCATTTTTTAGTTGATACGTTATGCAAAAATATTGAAAATGGAGACTTAAGAAACATAAATAAAGTTGATTTCAATAAGTTTACTAAAGAAGAACAAAATAGAATAGAAGAATCATTTTATGAAATGATGGCATAGTTCAAGTTCACTCCTCTTGAACTAGATGGAAAATTGCTAGATGAACTGTCTAAAATTGTAGAAGATAGATGGAATTTTTGTTTAAGAATGGAGGAGATGAGACAAGAAACTCTAGCAAGCATACTACCTAATTTGACTAAGGAGCAAATAGAGAAAGTAGTCAAAAGACGCAATACTAGGTTTACACCTAAATACAGGACATTCTTCATTATCCAAAACAAAATGGAAGAAATTGTACAAAGAACAAAAAAATCATGGAAGAACTTGTACAAAAAGATTGAAGATTTTCTTGAAGAAGAATACAAGGAAGAAGCTACTACTCCACCAGAAGAGAGAAGAAAAAGGAGAGAAGAGAAGACAGAAGAAGAACAAGGTAGAGAAGAAAAGAAGGAAGAAGAGAAGAAACAAGAAAAAGAGAAGAAGGAAGAAGAAAAGTAAGAAATAGAGGAGGAGACACAAAAGCAAGATGAAATGGCAATAGCTAAGCAAGAGCAATAAAAAGACCAGAGTGTGCTAGACACACAATTGCCACCTTCTAGCCCTCCTAATGTACCAATCACACCTACAAAAACTATAACTATACAGGATGTTCCTGAAACCTCTGCTTAGAACATCAATCCATAAACTATAGAGGATCTCAAAAGAATCCTTGACCAATCCACACAACAAGAAAGATTATGTACAAATCCAATATTGGTCAGTGTGGATGAATTGCAAAAACTATTAGAAAACATTGTTAGAGATAAGGTGAATCCACAAGAACCACCTTCCATCATCTCTATAGCTACTAGTGGTCAACTTCAAATGCCAATAGTTGTTTCATTAGGCATAGTTGACACCACAGTTTAGAAGCTGAGTGCAGTAGGAGAAATAGCACCAAAACAAACAAGACAAACTATTACATCTAATCCTACAACACAAACACAAGGTGTACTTACTAAAATTACAATAATTGATCAAGGTAGACAATAGGAGGAGAAAATAGAGGAAACCCCTAAAGAGCAGGAGGCAATACAAACCCTGATAAATTTTCCTACCTCAAGAACTCCTTCACAATAACTACTACAAATATCTGCACTAGGATCAAGTTCTACCAAAGTTGCAAGGGTACTTCTATGGAGACCCTGAATTAGATGAGGAAATAGTCATACCAAGTTATGACTCAAAAAAAATAAACATTGATCAAATCAATGAGGTACAAGACGCTTTGCATAGAAGAAAGAGGTAAGAAATACTCGAGGAGTATAAAAAAAATCAAACAATGCATGAGATTAAAAACATCTTTATGGATGTCTTTAGTCTGCAGTCACCAGATGAGTCAAAGCATATCATGGAGCAACTATTAGATATTGTTGACCAGGTGACCAATGAAGACCAAGAAACAAATGCAAAACTTATGGAATGGCCTGAAAGGAAATTTCAAGGGAAAGTTAATGAGAAAATATCTAGTGAAATTTCACTTTCACAAGTTGAATTGGCAAAAATGCTTGACAAAGTGAAAAAGGTACTTGAGAATATATTCTCATTATACAAAAAATTGTGTGATTTTTCATACTTCACACAAGAGACACGCCAAAAGATAATGAGCCTGGAGAGGAATTTGAATATCTCAAGCATGCAGCTACCAAAAGATCCAGCTCAAAGAGAGAAGCATTTTGCTCAAACGCTTCATACTCAACAAGAAATAGCTGTATTAACAGCAGAAGAGGCCACCATCAAGGAAAAATTATTACAGCTCCAATCCTCCATTACCCTACATTTGGAAGTTCTCCATAAAGAACAAGTATATGCTGAAACTATTCTCAAGAAAGACCCAAATCTTTCTACTTTAGAAGGACTTATTCACCTTGCCGCAGAAACTGCCATCTAGCATAAATCATTGGAAATTGCTTTACATAATTGGGATGCAGCTCTCAGGATGGTTATGGAGGTAAACAACACATTTTTGATGAAATATGGTCTTAACCCTCAAAATTCTTTGACATAAGTGTCAAAAAGGAGGATAAAAGATAAAAAGGAGGAGACAAGTTAACAAGGGGAGCATGATATACAGACAATCAACTCAAGGGGAGTTACAATAATTTTGAGGTATATATATTGTACATTAAAAAATTTTGATTAAGGTTTTCAAACCTCTATATGTACATCAAGTAGATTAGTAAATGTACTCATAAGGTCAGTTAAGTGTTTTTGTCACTCATGTCAAAGGGGGAGATTGTTAGTCTTAGAATGGTTTTGTCACTTGAGTGCCAACACACTTAAACACTTTCTACATTGGAGCCAAGTACACCATGTATGCTGAGCCACAACATGAGCTGAGTCAGAAAAGCCTTCAGGTGCCGAGCAGTCTTTAGGTGTCGAGTGAAGATCAGATGCCGACTGAAGATCAAGTGTTGAATGACTTTAGGTGCCGAGCATGATACAAGTGCCAAGTGATATTTGAGCGCCAAGTCATAGACAATGCTGAGCAATACATAAATAAAATAAGAATTGAGTAAGCCAATTTAATATAAGTGTCGAGCATCAGGAATCAGTAAGTGCTAAGCAACTTAGAATGCACGTATGAGTTTTTAACTTTAAAAATGCAGATGTAAACTATTTTCATGGCTGACATATGACGAATATCAAAGGATTCAAAGATAAGATCGAATCTTTTGTTCTTCCTATGCAATCTACATATAGCCAATAAGAAAAATGGAGAAGGTATGTAACCAATAGTAAATGTGCAAGGAATCAGCGAGAAACAGAGATTCAATATGGATTATAGAACCATACCTAACCCTAAGTCTTCGAATGTTTTTATAAAGAAAACTAAGTCTCATTGTAAATGCTAATGGTTGAGGCTGTGAAAAGAAAAACTATTTTTCAGAGTGAAGAGTATCAGATCATAGAGGATCAAGATCAAAGAAAGTAGATCAAGTGCCTATATTCAGCAATCAAAGGATTGTAAGCTATCAGGTTTATTATACATAATACTCTCTAGCAATTGTATTAGAAAGGAAACCCTATGGTGATAGGTTAGCTTAATAGCTATTTTGTATATCCTTTAAATAGGTGATTAAATCCTTTAACAAGGTAACACTTCATGTAAAGTGTTTGAAATCCTTTAATCAGGTCACTATTGATACAATGTAAAGCCTTTAATAGGGCAGGCCTTTAATAGGGCAGACCATTAGAAGTGGTTAAGCTTTATTAGTGTAGTGATTTTTTGGGTATCATCCCCACCCCAGTTTTACCTTCTTTTTTTTGGAGGGTTTCTAGGTTACCAAAATCTCAAGTGTTATGTGGTGATGCTTATGTGTTTTTCATAATTTTTTGATATGTTTATATGCATGCAATCTACTTTAGTTAAGAAAAAGTTTTAATGGTTAAAATACAGTACTTCTGATTCACCCCCCCACTTCTCAAAAGCATTGTTCCTATTTGAATATTCCAACAGAAGACATTAATCATTTTCTTTTATAATCAAAATTTGTGTTAAAATAATGTTAGAATGTAAGAATGAATATACTAGAAGTGTATCCTACACACACACACACAAAGCCACATCACGTGGACATAATATCACAAGACAAATTTTACCAAACATTTACAATGCCACAATTTTACAAAATATTCCCAAAACTAAGGATCACGTATTGATAAAGGTAGAACATGAACATAGGGGAGAATTCATGCTGAAAAAATAATGCATTCTTTCACAAGGCTTTCATATACCATTTCACATGCCATCATAAGGATTTCATATACAATTTCACCTTCCTTTGCAAGGCTTTCACAAGAAGAAAATGTGCCATATGGGGCCCATAACACCCATATGGAATTCCTCTCCTTCATAAGGAGAGACTCTACACCCATAATGCAGGTCCATACACCCTTCATCCACCAAGGTTCACTTCCCTTCCAAGGGTGAGGGTCACCTTGTAGACACCCATATACAAGGCAAAAGAAAAGGGAAAGACAAAATCCACCATGGGCACATATACACCATAAGTTTACAAGACATACAATTTCTCCAATATAACATGAAATGGATAATATTTATATAGGTATGGTTACTATCACAATATGGATAATTACCCTCCCTGATACAAACATAATTATTAGGGATGGATTTTCAACACCCCATCACATGGAATCACAAGGCAATTATTGGTATCACATACAATCTTGCAAATGCATATATATCACATTGAGACACTTGAAGATCCCCTCCCAAGGTATTTTCACAATGGTTCACCAATGGAACCATGAACATAGGGTGAAGGTGAGATTTTGAAACACAATATTTTCCATATTAACCATATTTGCAATAAGAAATTTCCATGCCCTTTCAAGGCTTTCAAAATTTCTATGCTCTTTTGGGGCTTTCACAATTTCCATGCCCTTTCTAGGCTTTCACGATAATTCTCCTCTTCACACTAATTTTCCAAACACACTATCATCAAATATAGCTTCCATGGAGCCCATACTCCATATTCACTTCCTCACTCCACCATACTTCCCTTATAACCCCCAAGAAAGGTAAGAATGGTCATGGCTACAATGGAGCCCATACTCCAAGTCTCTCCACTACATTGTCGAGCCCAACTAACCCCTTCACCTTGGACTTCTCTTCCCTTCCCAAAGGTAAGTGAATTTCTCACACTCATTAACAACACTCAAGTGAAAAATAAAAATAAAAATAAAGGCAAGAACACAATGAAACCCAAACTTCATGCACAACACAACATGATACAATATGCTACAAAACATCTTACTTAATCTCATTTGGCACTTATAATATCTCTTTCAATTTAAGTCACAATGACCATCCATTTTCATCCAAGATCCAAGAAAAATATAATGCGTTATCTATAATCACATAAAAAATTTGCATCAAGTATAAGAATTATTCTAACACAAGAACATATTAGCCCATGAATATTGTTGCATGATTACATTTCACTTTTCATTGGGCCTCTAGTCATTCCATTATCACAACTGCTAGTTTCCTTCTTATATCAATGTATAAATGATCTCACAAGGTACATAATGTTCCAAATAAATTTTTACCTTGAACATCCACACAAGAATTCCACATTAATAAATAAATAAAAATACTATTTACCACTTTTAGCATAGTCCAAAATTTTAAAAGTATGCTTCACTAGATGCAACTTACATTATTTCCTATGTAACTTTTGAATAAATCCATTTGAAGAGTCATGAATACTTTTTTTATGAAACTTAATTCAATTTAATTAATTGGTAACAATTAAAATTAAATTTTATAAAATAATTGTTTAATAACACATATTTTGAGTTGTCAAAAGTAAAAATTACATTTATTTAACATCCTAACTCTTGATATAATAACTATGGATTTCACTTTCAATTTTAAATTAGAAATGGATTATTTCACTATCTATGCAATTATAGAAGCAACCATCAATCTTAAATCCTTGCTACCTTTACAAAATTAATTACTAATAAAATTTACCAATTTGTAGAAGTTGTGAAAGCCAACTTCACAATTTTCCAAGATCACCTGCATGTAAACACCCTGCTGAAGAGAAACCAAAGAAGGAAAGGTAGGGCTTGGAGGAACTCAATGGAGTGAGAGAAAATATATTGCAACAATGAAAATTGAAATTATTGTACAATATGATATGTAAATACACTAGGAGAGCTTGTTTATAGAGGCCTCTAGGAAGCTTCTAAAACGAGCTAGAAAGCATCGGAGATAAGTATGACAACTAAGCATATGTTCACAAAAAGTGGATTACCCTCAAAGTAGGTGAGAGGATAAGTATGACAAGGTGTTGATAACACGTACATAAATAAGGTACAAACTCTTGTGTTGTGAACAAGTCAACACGTAAGAGGTATGCTTACTCCTAGGTGACAATTAATAATGCATTTAACCTAAGTAAACTTAAGTAAAGCATAAATAATAATATTTACTCTAACACCCCCCCCTTAAATGCAACTTAGGGGAATGCACTTAAGCTCAGAACGACTATGATGAAATTCATAATTGATCCTAGAAATGAGGCCATGTTAGGTACCCATGTCCAAATTTAAAGAAATGCAATGCAATCTTGTAAACTAGAGACAAAGGAGAAAACCTAGTGGGAAAAACCCCTCTCCAAAAAGAGATAGTAAAAAACGTAGTGAAGGACTAAAGAAGCCTTCAACTAGAGGAATGTCTTAGAAAATAGGAACAAAGAGAAGATCATGAAGAACATCACTGAAACATGAAGAAGAAGCAAACTATATCAAAAGGAAATTGCTAATCTACAAGAACCACCTCTGAAATAGAATGTTGCTTCCAAAGTAGGAACAAACAAGAAGAGTGTTTATATGGTAGATTATCCATCTCACTAAAATGCACAGGTAGCTAGCCACTACAATCACCTAGTATATAGGATCAAATACTAAATACATAGCTCAATCCAATGAACCATCAAACTAAGGAAGCATTAGAAACAATAGAAGAACCCCACCTTTAATGTAGATAGGGTGAGGTGACAAGTAACTCAGAAAGTGGGCCAAAAGACCTCTGTAGAAAGAACCAAGAATAGCGAGAGTGAGGAAGAGGTACAAACTCCTATAAAGGCACATGTCACCAACACATCATGAGTCTAATATCATGAAAGGGACACTCACTTGGCTAAGGAAGAGGACAAAAAATGGCATACAACTATTTCCTCATGGAAATTTTTAATATAGTGTGAGTACAACTATCTCAAAACAACATTCAAAATTTTGAAATGCAAGAGTGGCACTTTATCTCAGTGTATTTGCATAAAGATGCTTACAAATGATATCAATAATGATCAAAAAGGGAAAAAAGCTTATACAATAGATTATACAACCTAAAAGAAAATATCCCATGCCATGAAAATGATTGTTAGACTTGAAACACCAAAGATATCCACCATAGTGCAAAAAATAAAAAGGCATGATAAAAAGAGCATGGGGTAGAATCTGAATGAAATTATAGAATTTCGAAAAAGATGACTGAACCAAATTTCAAAAAATATAATATTTTCAAAACATGGAGATGGGATGCACAAGATATGCATGTCGGAGTGAAAAATAGAACATCTAGATTTGACTACAAAAATGGGCAACCAAACTACATCAAAACTAAAAAATAATCTTCATCTCAGAACTAGCTTTCTAGCACTTCTTTCATATCAGAAAAAGACCTCTATATGCTCAAGTTATGGCCAAAAAACCATGCGTAGGTCAAAAAAGGACCTAAAGAGCTTGCAGGAGGGCTCATGTCATGCTAACATTAGTATTTTACTAACCTAATTTTGACAACCAGGGGGTCATCTTATGAAAAAAAGACTGGCACATGGCATGCCACTTGGTAGTATGGCCTGCAAAGGTGCTGACATGACACACCTATGTGGTAGGTGTTGATGTGGCATCACTTCCACATGGCACATGCAAAAATTACCACATCTATAGGTAGGATGACGAAGGTAGGTGGCTACTTAGTAGTGGCATAGAGACAAAGCCTCCTAGTGGTAGCAGAGGTAACGCTAGGTGGGGCGAGGTGGTGCAAAGGTGGCAGTCGAGTTGGGCATTGGTGATGGCAGGGCATCGGTGCTATTGGTGCTATAGCTGAGTGCTGATAGTGCCATGGTGGAAGTAAGGTGGCTAGAGGGTGGAGCAGCTTGTGCAGCCACCATAGCAAATTTTTAAATTTTTCTGAAATTCATCCGTATGACCCATTGAGAGGCCAAAAAAATTTGCCTGAAGCTATAGTGTCTAAAATTCAAAATTTTTATATTAATTCTGACCATAATAGGCCTTCTAAGCACAGTGGAAATGTTCATTTTAGCCCAAAGTGCTCCAAAAAAATGTACTTTCTCCTAATTGAAGAAAAAATCACAAAAAAACTAGGGTTTATGTCTTTGAATCATGGCTTCAAAAATCCTTCGAACCAAGAAGTAGTAGGGAGGCTCTAATACCATGTAGAATTTGTGAAAGCCAACTTCACAGTTTGCCAAGATCACCTACATGCAAATAACTTGCTGAAGAGAAACCAAAGAAGGAAAGGTGGGGCTTGGAAGAACTCAATGGAGTGAGAAAATATATTCCAACAATGAAAAATGAAATTGTTGTACAATATGATATGAAAATAAAATAGGAGAGCCTATTTATAAAGGCCTCTAGGAAGCTTCTAAAACAAGCTAGAAAGTGCTAGGAGATAAGTATGAAAACTAAGCATATGTCCATGAAAAGTGGATTACCCTCCAAGTAGGGGAGAGGATAAGTATGACAAGGTGTTGACAACATATACATAAATAAGGTAAAAACTTATGTGTTGTCAACAAGTCAACACATAAAAGGTATACTTACTCCTAGGTGACAATTAATAATGCATTTGACCTAAGTAAACTTAAGTAAAGTGTAAATAATAATAATTTACTCTAACAGAATTTTCTATCTTACTAAAGGCCATAATATTTACTTTGAATACTATAGTGTTTTAAAAGAACAAGTGTTAGATTAATACTAACATTGTAATTTTATTTCTTAGCTCTAAATAAATATATGTGTAAAAAGAGCTCTGTCGAGCTAGAGTCCCACCTATAGAAGAAAAGACAATGTAGTTTCTTGGTTTTAAAATTATTTTTTAATATTTTAATAGATTTCAATATTAAAATTGAGAGATAATTTATTTATTTTATAACAAGCACCATGTTTGATTTTTTATTTTCATACTTTTCATGTTTGTTTCTACTTTATGATTTTGATATTATTTAAATATTATTTATTCTTAACTATAAATAAATTGACCATAAATATATTGTTACTATTATAAAAGTGTCAAGAATAATGATGTAGATGGTAAATATGATCATATTAATTGTATATAAAAAATAGACCTAAAATATATATGCATGTATGCTATGTTAGTCTATCTAATGGTGTTTTCATTTGATGCATCCTTTTTCCATGTATTCCATCACTTGAGATATGGTAATGTTGACTACTCCAAACATGAATGTCCTTTGTTGTGGCAAAGCACTTTAGATTTATTTTTAAAACAACCTTAACTAGAAGATGGTTAAATGCTAGTGACTTCACATGTGTCTTTCCTTATTTTAGTACGATTTCTATTTCTAATGGGCTCCACTTTGGCTAGTTATGTTTTTTCTTATCTTAAATTCCTTTTTAGTCTAGGAGGATCTATGAGCTATACAAAGAAATTATGGAACAAGGAGAGTGTGTGGGTTGCACAACTAAAATTTCTCTTTGATCCAACTTCTTCAAATGATTTGTAGTGTTGGTTTCACAACTATATGGAATAAGAAAATAAAACAAGAATAAGTTCCACATAATGAGTAGTGAAAATTATTTGAAATTCTACTTTTTTTTTTTTCCTTAAACATCTTCTTGTGTTATTTGTCTCAAAGAGTTTAATATTTCAATCAATATTTTCAAAGCCCTTTAATCTCTCTTATAGAATCAACCTCTCTGATATTATCCAATTAATATTACTAAAGAAAAAATATGGCCTTAAATGATTGCTAGATTGCATTTTGATTACCACTATCAATAAAGTACCCTTAAATGAAGTATTGGTGTTTTGCCCTTGCAAAAAGATACAAATTTCTTTGAACTTTCTTGCCAAACATGAAATTTTCATCAGCAAATTTGTCTGTTATTTATTTGAACATGCAGGTTCTCTAAAAGAGATTAAAAATGAACAAAACAACCTAGATGTATTTGATGTTGAGGTTCCTCCATCTATATTTCTATCTTGAAGCCTAAGATCTTCATCTTTAAAGTGTTATATTATTAGAAATATACCTAATTTTTTTGTTGGCTTCACCATCCTGAAAGATCATTATATTAAATGACAATATTATTGAGCTAAAGTTGAAGCTATGTCTAGGTTTGAAAACTTTAAGGATTTTTAATTGTCATGGACTCGATCTATTAAATATATGTTCAGACAATATCATTTCACTGAATATATCCTCCCTAGATAAGGGAAACAAGAAAGTGCCCACTATTTGAGAATCTTGTATTAAGTTAAAAAATTGGAAATATATTTTACAAGAGGTATGTTTTAGCTTATGCACAGATGTTGTGCAATTTATAATGTTTTCACCTCTAAATTTAGTGAATTTTTTTACTTTGGTAGATATGATAAATAAGTACAATGTAATGGCACAAGACAAAAGTGGTGTCGTGTTGTAATAATAGATTTGTCATTGGAAAATCTAAATTTGGTTCACCTAAATATAATTGTGTTTTATTACCCTTTAACTCTACTTGCCTAATCTTGTTTTGTAAAGCTTAGAAGAGTTTGCCTAATCTCGAGTGAGCATTTAGATTGAGAGAAACTACCAGATTCCTCAATTGCAATCTTCAAGACTTCATTTGATATTTTACATTTTAGAGGAATGATTTATTTTTTGAGAAAAATAAGAGTAAAAGTTTATTAAGACTAGAAGGATTACAACAAGGAGAGCTCAACAAGGAGCTCTATCTTGAGCAACAAGTTCATCAAATTCTTATAAAAAATTGAGGGGAAGCTACCCCCTTAATATTCCATTCCTAGGCAATAGAAGCACAATTATTTAATTTTAGTAATACTTATTTTGTTTTTTTTTTAAAACTCTATTACTACATAGGAGACAGATGAGCCAAGTATTATATTATTTTTCAACTACACACTACTACATTTGGACTCAAATTACAAGGGTAGACCATCACAATTGTGATGTCCAACCATCACCCACATGACATAAAGCAAAATTTGACCCCATTAGATGGGTGTCAAACTTTTGGTGTCAAAACTTGCAATGGAAAGCTCCTCTATCAGAATTGTGATGCACAAAGTCATTGCAAATTGGTAGAAGATAAGTGAAAAGGTCATCATCACATTATCATACTTGCAGGTGTCGACCATCACAAGTAAGACATCTAGTAGTTTCTCTAGGATATCATAGTTATGATAGTGCACGATAGTAATACCAAGGGTCTGATAAAAATCTATTGCATTCTTCCATCACAAATACGATGATTGTGCAATAGATATGTTGATCACCCAATGCCTTGTCATGGTGGGTGCCATCTTAATTATGACAACCTATTGATAAATTTAAATGTCATGACCACAAACCTATAATGCAAATGCCCACATTCAAGGTGATCCCAATAGGTTTTAGACTCTTTTTCACTATGGATCCAACAAATGTTAGGTATTTCTTCAAGACTAAAATTGATAACTATTTGAAGGTCAATGCTATGAATTGGACTTATAGTTCTACTCATGAGAATCAATGTAGATTTTTAGCTAATGGTATTTTCAAAACATCCATCCAAGTTTAGAGACTTTGAAACAAATCTAGAATTTGCACTTGGCTCGATTCACCAACTTGGTTCATCTTGTAATCAAATTAAAGGGTTTAAATTAAAGAGAAGGGGACAAATGTACATTTGTGTAGACAATTACTTGAAGTGTGGGAAATACATTATTTTATTTGGAATTATTCACAACTAACATAGAATCTAAAAATATCTAATCAAGAAACACCAATAAAAAAAAATTGTGAATGAAAAATTTACAAAAGTTCAACAACCAACTAAAAGATCATAGTACAAACATATAAGAAGTCATAAAAATTTACAAATAAAATATTTAATATATTTAATCTCATTGTCTAAACGTCACAAAAAATGTCATCTGCAAGTCACTTTCACTTCATATGAACGTTTATATGAAACAACTAAAAATTTCTAAAATCAATCTAAGAAATCCATTTTGTGCTAATGTTGAAGTTAGTTCTTGTCATTTCTTAAGATGACAACTCTTTGCAGCATTATGTCAAATGGAACAGATGTGTTTCTATCTATGCTACCACATTTCTTCTAGGCATTTTATCATGTAGTT
The DNA here is from genome assembly GCA_028749045.1 of Cupressus sempervirens. NCBI lineage: Eukaryota > Viridiplantae > Streptophyta > Pinopsida > Cupressales > Cupressaceae > Cupressus > Cupressus sempervirens. The sequence continues at coordinate 272,892,858 of CM053787.1, read as the reverse complement.
GACATACAGTTGATGTGCAAGTTTTAGATCTTCATATATTTGGACTTTCTACTAAATAGGTTGTGCATTACCTATGGTTCAACATTTTGTATGGACGCGTGTCAAGAATATTTCAAGAAATTTAAAGATCCTAAGGCCTTCTCAAAATAAAATTATGTAAAGATTGCAATTATTTCATTGTATGGGTAGTTGTTAATCCTAAGAATTTAGGATTTGTAGGAGGAAAATCTCGAATACCTCATTAGGAGGGATAATTTTATCATGACTCTTTTAGCCCTTATTGCAGCAAATTGGATTGTGGATTTTCTCATGGATAAGAACCAAAGTATCTCTAGTTACATGTTGGTTCTAAGTAACATATAAACACATTCATTCTCTAATTTCTAATTTTATTATATCCTTTTTTTTTTTTTGGTTGGAGAGTTTGTAACTCTACCAAGAATTGTTGGATTGTCTTGTTAGATACCTTAGGAAGGCCACTAATGAGTAGACTATTAGATGGTCATTAAGACCTTGTTAAGAAAAAATGTGTTTGGTTAGTTAAACCGCAATCCCCTCTGCATCATATTGGTATCAAATCCATTATTGTTGTGATCAATTTGGTATATGTTAGTCACCAAAGAATCAATATTTATAGAAATATCAAAGGCCAACACAATCACTAAATGTCATAATGTAGTACTCTAATTTTAGTATTAATTGTTATCCTTTATTTGTAATAGATCAAGTAATGATCTGATATTCATGCATAGAATCAGTTAGGAAAGGATCAAATACAATAATGTTGATACATGAAATGGATTGGGTATATTATCAATTATTCTTCTATTCATATCAACAATCTAAGCTTATAGTAATATTGGTTAAAGTTAACTAATCTAATCTAGAACATTGTTATGATTTGATTAGTTAATAGTAAAGCTATCCCATGAACATACATGGTTCCACATTATGGAGATATGTCCTTTCATGACATGTATGCTTCATAACATACTTATACCAATTTCTCAAAGCTAAAAGATACCCTTTCTTGACATATTTGGTGATTTTAGACTTGATGAATAATTGGAACTCTGATATTAAATGAAATCTTTAACATGGTATCAAAGCCTAGTTAAGAGAAAGATCAAATTTATTCAGAGAGATACCTCTTCTATGGTGTCAAGTTCTGTGGGGTTTGAAATTATGTCTATTGGTTTTTTTCGATACAAGATCGACTATCTCAAGAGTTTTTTGCTATTTCTTGAGATAATGACTATACTCCAAAATTAGAAAATAGTAGACAAGACCACAGAGTAACCTAGGCATAGGATAGATAATCATTTTAAATAATAATTAAATTGGTGTAGTTGTTGATTAATTGGGTTGATTACTTCATTATTATATGATCCAATGGTAATGTTAGTTATTATACTGAAATACATGAAAATATTATAATTATTCATTATTATATATACATACATACATGAAAACAACAATGCACTTTCTAAGAGTTTACAAATGTTTAATGAAATTAATGTTTTATAAGAAAAAGTAACTAACAAATTATTAGCTCAGAAGCAAGAACATGGTGTTGAAATAGTACATAAAGTGCTTGACATGAGAGGTCTGCAAGTGAGGGTGTTGACCAATCTTGAAAACTTGAATACTAAAATAAAATTTATCGATGATCAAACACCTATGCTAGAGTTACAACACAATGTGAAGTTGATTTTAGATAAGGTAGAGGTAGATGTTCAGAAGTTTGATAATCAAAATTTAAGGCATGAGAGCGAAGGAGAAGGAGAAACTTTAGAGGGAGAAGGAGAAGGAGCAGATTTAGAAAGAGATTTCATGGTAGAAACAATAACTAGACAACATAGAGGATATGACATTGGAATCACTTGCAAGTTTCTTTGAGAATTTATAGTGAAAATATCAAATTCTTATAAGAGTGTTTCAAGGTTGGAAACCACTTCAACATCCGTTGCATGGTTTAGAGACAATGTCATTGTGGCAAAGGCTTCTTCAAGGGAATGAGCCTCATGCTTATGGTATTTATTGAAAAGAAGGACTTGCTTCTTCAACTCCTTACACTCAACTCTTCACTAAAGTTATTCTTCAATTCCTTGCATATGCAATATTATCACCTTGGAAAACTATATTTTATCCTGCTAGTTGGGAACAACCAATTGTTCATTTTATTGTACCTAATCTGATGAAAGATCTATAGGAATTTTTAATCAAGCCAACAAATCAGCAGTTATATCCATTTAATTGGTTATGAGTGGTTTCTTTCAAAAAATATCCGCAATGTGTGAGTGGGAATTGTGGGCCTCTGTATTCACACACACTTCAACATAATCCTTATCTAAAGAATCATCCTAGAATGAACATGGGATTGTTCATCTAAAATAAGCTACAAGTCAATTTGTTGCCTCCTAACTAGAATGATTTTACTAATTGCACTTAGATCGAGAAGCTAGCAACTAGACATCTACAATGAAGGATTTAATCTGTATGAGAATGAGAGATTAATCTATATGATATGCAAATATTAATCTAGAAATAAAGAAATCATTTTAATCTAATGTGTTCATATTTAAGCTAGATGAGATTAATACATACAATAAGATCAAAGCTATGTATATAAGAAAAATGAGTGATTATTTTAGCATAAGTTTGATATAATTCATGTGCCACCCCTAAATGAGGATTTGAAAGCTTCTTAAATAGAATTCTAGAATTGATCAATAGTCAAGATCAATTTGGATGAATGGTCAAGATTAGAAATGAGATTCAGTTAGAATAGAAACTTCCTTGGGCAAATGAAGGTAACTGATTATTTTGCAGTGGAATAAGGAGTTAACTAATTTAATTCCTTTTCCAATTCTAATTCACTTAGAGTTTCTAATTCTAAAGTGAAGAAAGAATTTGGAGAGTATATTTTATTTAATAAAATTCAATATGACCTCATAAATGCATAATCTCAATAAATTGAATAATTAAATTTAATATATTAAGATCATGATATATTTAATTAAATCAAATCCATTTAATTCCGTTGTGCATTAGCTAAAAGATAATTTTAATTTAATCAAAGTATGATGACTTATAATTAAATTAAACTTAATTATTAGGTTTAGTGTAGCTAATTTGAGTCAATACTTAGGAACTAAATAAATAATGCAATTAATGAGAATTAGGGATTTTCTAAATTTGATGCTTAGGTCAAGTAGTGATTACCAAAATTCATAATTACTTAGTAAAATAGGACTTATGATTGATTAAATAGACCAAAATTAGTTTAGCATGGCAATGTGCCAATTTTGGGGTATTATATTTTCCCCTTTTTGAATGAACATGCAAGCAACATGTTCAATTCAAAGAAATCAAAAGTATGAAGCATAGATCAAGAAACTAGATTGGCTCCAAAATTGGTGATACAAAGACCAATTGATAAACTTTTTAAAGGTTATCTCTAGAATGAAGCTTAACCTTAGGGAATCCAAATAGAACACCTAAATACCAAAATTGAAAGAACAAAGATTATCGAACTTCATAGAATTGTTCCCGGAATGGGACTCAATTCTCATGAGTCAAGATTAGATAATCTCAATATTTGTCCCTTAGAAGATGACAAGATTAATCACAATTCATACAATTATCCCTAGAACAGGGGTTAATCCTTAGGAGTTAGGGTTAGACTATCCTGATACCTACCCATTGAATAATGATTCAAAGCAAGAGTTTAAAATTATCTCCAAAATGGAGCTTAATCCTCTAAATTCTAGATAGAAGACCTAAATACTAGTCCATAAAAGATAACAAAATCCAATAAAGAGTCATAGAATCATCCCTAGAATAAGGCTTGATCCTCAGGAATCAAGGTTAGACTATCCCAATACCTGTCCATCGAACTCTAACAAGAACTGTTAAATGGTTGATAAACTAATAAAAATATAAGATAGATGACAAATGATGCTAGGTAGAGGGGAAAAAGATACCCTGGGTGATGATATGACCTAAGTGATTAGGACATTATGATTTGGATTGAGTTGAAGCCAGCTTTAAAAGATTCAATGATGTAATCATCCTGCCCCCTTTGGGAGTGAAATTGAAATATGGCACACCAAAATAGTGATATAAAGTAGTATACTAAAAGAGACTAAAGTATTGTGAGGTTTAGAAGATTGTAGAATAGATTAGAAGAGTCTAAAGAAAATTTGGAGTTAATTCAAATTGATTTTGAGGTCCAAAAGACCAAGTTTGACCAAACTTTACCAAAGTTGACTTTTTGAGAAATTTTGGAAAATTTGAAGAAAATGTGATTTGAAAATATTTGAGGATTCATAGAGTATCAAAAAAAGGACTACATAAGATTTCAATTTCATTAGTCCCAAAAAAGATTAAATCTAATTTTGAGTTATTTAAGTGTGTCAAATTTTGTATTTGATCCCAAAAATGAGTCCAGAGTAGCCAAATTAGCTAGAAGGGTGATTTTCAAGCTAATGAGAACTTTGAAAAAATAGGTCTAAACCTATATAAGGGCCCAAAAGGTCTTTTTCAATTTTTTTGTACATTTTTTCTTTTGTGTAGAAGAGAACTCTAAGGAGAAAGATGGTTGTCCCCGTGCATTTACATCAATTCATGCATTCTAAGTGACACAACCCATTGACAAAGTATGAACCTCAGGTGCTTCACAGATTATCCTTCCCTACATTTGAAATTTCATGCATCCTAAGCCATTTTAGCACATTTTTTATGTTTTAAAACTATTTCCTAGTCAGATCTCATTCGAGGATTTCATTCTTCACATGGTCCTCAATCACCTTTCATGTGAGAAAGTACCAAATTGGTACTTCTTCACTAGTCATTTTCAGTTTCCTCATATGGAAGAGACCCATCTCTTGTGTGAGAAACCCTAAACATGGTTGATTTTTCACTGTGTATATTGATCTTTCTTGCACAAGGATTTGATTCCTCGCACAAAATGTATAAACTCATGCAAAAAAATGGTGTAGTTCTAAAAGATTTGTTCTTGAACATTGATTTTTTGTCGATGTTTTTCTCTCTTGTTCATTGATTTAACCTATCTAATACTGATCATGTTTATATCATTTTCATGTTTGCAGGTTAACTTTACTGATGTCACTTTTAGATCACATTATCCTCCATACAAAGCATTGATTAGATAGCTAGATGATACTGACATAGCACACATTGATGCCTTTGGCCTATCATATCTTTGGTGGATTCCCACATTTTTGGTGAATCATAGTTTATTAATGGCACTAGTTGAGCATTTCCATTCAGAGGTGAAGACCTTTCACTTGCCTTAGGAGAGATGAACATCACTCTAGAGGACATCTATGGGATTCTTTGCATACCATTCCATGGGCCATGAGTAGTGTATGACATAGTGCCACAGACAAGTACAATAGCATTGAGGTCCATTTTCCAAGAGGACCTCATCATGGGCAAAGCAATCACATGGGATGAGCTAGTGCATACTTATGGTCCCACCCATAGGTTGGAAGTGGTGCTTAGTATATCCATTAGTTCCTTTCTAATGCCCAATAGATGTTAGCATGGTTTAGAGTATAGAGGGGCATGGATACTACAATAGATGTTAGATGAGCTAGTGTGATATGGGTGGGGTCAGCGCATGCTAGCCCATATGTACCATGAGATGCATAAGATTGTATATCATGAGAGGAAGAGCATGGTCGTAGGTGTCTATGTTCTTCAAGTTTGGGCATGGGAGAACTTTCCCATCATGAGGCCCATCTTTGTTGATGAGAGGTAGGATCTTGAGCCTTAAATATCAAGTATCATGGATAGTTGACCCAAAAAACTATGGGTAATAATGAGTAGTGGAGAGGTCAATTGGATGAACTAGTAGCAATGGTGTGGCAACCATGGAGAGAGACTGAGGCATGGGATGATGTACAGGTGGAGCTAGGGTATATATTTTCTTCCTAAGGACTAATTGGTTGCTCAATCTAGGTGATTAAGAGATTGACATTGACTCATGTGTGGTGGCAATATGGCCAACCATAGATTATCCCACAAGATGCTCATTTTTCCATAGACATGGAGTGTGGGTGGTCCAACAGATTAGACTAGGGTCATTATATGATCAATTTGCATCCCCTTTTTGTGATTTAATGGAACTATATGCCAGGAGTAGCAAATGGGGTGATGAATCTAGCTTACTAGGCACATTTTGTGAGTCATACTTTCCCTCATTTCACAAACCTAGTAGGGATGGGTATGCCAGTGTAGCCAGTATAGGTGTTATAGCCACTATCACCACCAAAACAACCACAACAAGAGAGACCCAGGTAGAGGACATGACATGTTCATATTCCTCCCTGATAGATGGGAGATGATGTGGATACTAGCAAGAGTAGGATAGAATAGAAACATCCTCATGGTCAGATGGGCACCCTGGGAGCTATTGGAGGAGACACATAGAGGTGTCATATAGAGGAGCAATCAGCTCAACAAGAAAAGCATGGAGTGGGCATTGAGGGGATGTACGATCAGCCTACTCCTAAGCCTTAGGGTGGAGATATCCTAGCATAGACCTAGGATTTCCTAAGGAGATCCAGAGATTGACTGAGGGTGGAATAGTGACAATTGTTAGGGCTGCAAATATAGCTCACTATTAGAGATACGAGGATGTCAAAGTAGAATCGAGAGATCTGCAAGGTACAAGAGTGGATGGAGTGAGATATTTGTTCATTATGAGAGTAGTTAGAGTGAAAAAAGGATGAGATTCAGCTCTAGTTAGTGAGAGCAGCATATTACTATATGGTGTATGTTGTAGTAGTGCCATCCAAGGCAAAGTAGGTGCCACAATTCTCATAGTATGCTAAAGAGTCAAGAGGTGCACGACCTTTGACTAGACTAGAAATGCCTCCTCCTCATATATCTTGAGGTGAGAGAGAGGGAAAAAGTTAGCTCATTTTATTATTATTTTCCTTTGGCTATGTATCGATTTTTGTGCCAACATCATATTGTATCATTTTGAGATCAATAATGCTTGAGTAGCATTCAATTTTTTATTGATTATATAGTTGACTCCACACACACACACACATATGAGATCTTTGGTTTGAGTATCTTCTCATGTGTCATCTTCTCTTTTGTATTTTGCCATACATGAGATGTTTATGATATGATTAGGAATGCAAATTTGATATGATGTATGAACATAGTATAGAAGAGATAAATCATGAAAATGTGAATGAACTAACATCTCATGTAGGTTTTCAATTTTTTGCTGATAGTGACAAGTATCCTATGAAGATAGAGAGAATGAACCAAAGAACCAAACACTGGTACAATCATGAAGAAACACAATACTTTGAAGAAAGCAACAATCCCTCATCATGAAGGATGCAAATAAAGTATTGATTGAACCATGTGCTTATGCAATGAAGTAGACAATGCAGCCCAATGCTATATGCAACCCTAGGCCTAGTTATTGAGCTTGTAAAATTATCATTACTCAGCATTTAACAAAACCCATAACTGTCATACAATTCCCACTAACATTACAATCATGAGAATATTAATATGGTACATGTTCTAGTTTTGTCAAAATTAAATGTAAGCATTCATGGTACAAGAAGCCAAAATGACCAGAACATTTTTCCCTTTTGATATATCAAGTGAACATAAGCATCAAAGCATAAACACTAGGATGAATAGGATGTTTCTTGCATACAAACACACCAAACATAGGAAAGGTATATCTTATGCTAAGTAATCAATAAGCATTCTATCCACAACAACCTTTGCTTTCATAACCTAAGATAGAAGTTTGCTAAGTATACTTGCACTACCCTGTGTGTTCACTTAATAGGACGAGTACCATCATTTAGTGTAGCATAGAGAATACACTCAAACAAGCAAGGAGAAGAACCAACCTCACTAAGTTATCCATATAAAAGGAGTGAAGGTAGATGTGGTCATCTAACATGAGATAGAGGCTCCTATAGTGGACACCCCTTTTATATGGATGCTTCAGATCATTGGAACTAAACCATCAAATTGAAAGCAAAGAAAAGATCATGCCCCCAATCATCTCTTCTCTAGTTGAAATAGACATCATCAAGTTGCTCAAAGGAACATGATAAAATGAAAGAAACTCAAAAAAAAAGAAAGCTCAACATATTTCCAACCAACATGAATGTCTTCATTTCAGTGTTTGTGTTATAGGATTGATGTCAAGTGTTGATCTTCAGAACATATATGCAAGAAATCTCTTCAATAGAATGACTATAGTAGACAGACTCAGTTAGGACAACTAGTGATTGACATCAAAGATGAATCTTCATTAAGAAGAACCTTAGTAGGAAACTGAGCAATAGTAGGTAGATGTAGTTGGAACAATTGGAGACTGATGTGAGAGAGATCTTTCACGAGACAAATCTCAATAGTGGTATGAGCAACAATAAGAAGACTTAGTTAGAACAACTAGTTACTAACACTTAAAAGATCTTCCATTAGAGTAATCTCAATAGTGACACAAGTGGTAGTAGGAAGATGCAGTTAGAACAACTAGTGAATGACACTTAAGAGATCTTCCATGATAAGAATCTCAATAGTGGCATGAGTGACAAGAGATAGACATAGTTAGAACAACTAGTGACTGATTCTTGAGAGAACTTCCATGAGAGGAATATCAATAGTGATATGAGGGATAATATGTAGATGTAGTTAGAACAACTAGTGACTGACTCAAAAGAGATTCCTATGTCACTATAGGGTATTTCCCCCAAGTTTATGACAAGATTTAGTCCATGGATGCATGAGTGAAAGCAACAAACTAAAGTAAGAAAGCAACTGTACAAGAGACATAAGATATGCTATGAGATGTAGCTTTTGAAACAAGAGGGCATATTTACTAGGTTTTCACCTTCTTGGCATAGATTCCTTTTTGCTGCCATGATGCATATTTGCTAGGTTTTCATCAATGGTACTTTTTTTGTTTTTTCAATATTTTTTGTTCTTTTTCTTCTTATTTTTGATTTTTTTGTAATTTTTTTTATTTTTCACTTTTTTTGGTATTACCAAGGTGCCTATTGCTAGGTTTTCACCAAGTTAATGATTTTTTCAAGAATTTTAAGTATGTACAAAGATCTTTTGAAATCATGTCAGCTATAGAACTACTTCATATGGAGAGTTTTGATGGTTTCCTTGAGTGCCTCTCCCTTGGTTATTGAAAGTTGGTAAGCACCAGATCTAAACACTTTAGTAACTATGTATGGACCAAGCTAGTTTGGTTTGAACTTCCCTTTCTTTACCCATTGTTGTTGACTCTTAGGATTTTCTCTCAAAATGAGATCACCCAATTAGAAGTCACATGGCTTAACTTTCTTTTTGTAGCTTCTAGACATAAGTTGCTAACAAGATTGAACATGATTGCACACCACTTGACAATGTTCATCTAGTAATTCTAGCTCTTGAAGCTAAGATATTCTATAATCATCATTAGTAATGAGTCCCTTCATTCAGATTCTCAAAGTAGGAATCTCAACCTTAATTGGAAGTGCAACATCTGTTGCATATACCAAAGCAAAGAGCATTTTACTCACTGGAGTTTTGATACTTAGTTTGTAAGCCCATAAAGCTAGAATAATATGAAGGTGTCAATCCCTTCTAGATTTTTTAACTATGTGATGAAAGATCTTAAGGATATGCTTCTTTGATATTTTCACTTGGCCATTACATTGGGGGTAATAAATAGAAGACCAATGTTGTGCAATTCTGAACTTTTTTCACAACACTTTAAGATCCTTATTTTTAAACTATCCTCCATTATAAGTAATGATGGAGGAAGGTACACCATCCCTACATATGGTGTAATTCATAATGAGTAGTGATGCAATTTTTCCATTTTCTATAGAGAGAGGGACTTCCTCTACTCATTTAGTGAAGTAATCTGTAGCTATAATGATGAACTTGTGTCCATTTGAAGAAGAATGTAAATTTGACCCACAAGATCAAAGGCCCATTGTTGGAATGGCCACAATGTAATAGATGGAATTATCTCCCTGACTATAGCATGAATCATATTTCCATGTGGATGGAATTATTTTTAGGACTTGGTGTATTTGATTTCCTCTTGCTCCATATTCGGCCAATAGTAACTAGCTCTAATAAGTTTATGAGCTAATGTCAAGCTGTTAGAGTGAGATCCACAAATTCCCTTGTATACATCAATCAGTGCATGTTTGGACTCATTAGGTTCTAGAAACCTAAGGAGTGTTCCATAAAGACCTCTTCTAAATTTTTTTATAGCAATAATAGCATATTATGAAGCACTACAAATAATGTGATATTTTTCATTCTAGTTTATATTGTCTAGAATTTTATGGTCATGTAGCTGATAGTATATATGGTGGTAGTGGACAAGTCGTATCCTACAATAGAATAGATTATCCTAGATTCAAGGGAATCATAGAAAAGGTAGAGTAACATCTACACTAGGAACTTATGTCAAAAATAATTCTCTAGCATTTGTAACACGGAAGTGAGATTAGCCATGGAATCAATCACTTTGTTATTTTCTTGAGGAATTTTCTAAAAAGTGACATGAGAAAAGTATTTCTTCATATCATCAACCATGCATTTATAAGGTATCAATTTTTCATCCTTGGTCTGATACACATCATTGATCTAGTTTATTATGAGCTACAAATCACCAAAGATATTCAATTCATCAACTCTCCACTCGAGTGCAGTCTTAATGCCATTAATTAGGGATTAATATTTTGTAATGTTGTTTGTACAAGGAAACATAATCTTGTATGCCTTAGGTAGTGAATACTTCTATGATGTTGTGAACAAGAGCCCAACACCGGATCCCTATTATGTGAAGGAGCCATCAAAGAACATCACCTAAGTTTGGTGTGTTAGCATTAGAATTGATTCTTTAGAAAAGTCAATGTTTTGTAGAAGAAGACTCTATATTGGTGCTTCTTCTAATTGACTCTATTGTTGAGATGTACAAAATGAGAGACTTTCCATAGATAGGAGGCATCAATATTGATGGATTAGGAGGTGTTGTTTTATCTATGTTAGACTTTGATCATAATCTTTATTTTAATCATATTTCACACCTTTATGAAGGGTCTTAGTGAAAGGTTGTGACCTATTTGCCACCAATGAGATGACTCTGTGAATGGATTGAAGTCTTCCTTTTGAGCCCCTCATTTGACTAATACAATGGGGTGGAGGCATGTCCATGATTGCTTGAACTTACTCTAGATCTACCTTGATTGCTTTTGTAGAGAAAATGTAACCAAGCAATTTTCTAGAAGTTACATCAAATGCACATATCTTGGGGTTGAGTCTCAAACTAAATTTGTCCACACAATCTAGGAAGGGTCCCAAATCTTGAGGATGAGTGTTGCATTTGGAATTCTCTCTCTCCCACCTCCTAATCTCTCTCTCTCTCCCACCACCTACTCTCTCTCTCTCTCTTACTCTCTCTCTCTCTCATCCCCTACTCTCTCTCTCCCACCCCTACTCTCTCTCCCACTCTCTCCCTCTCTACTCTCTCTCCTATCCCCTATTCTCACTCTCTCTCTCCCATCCCTTACTCTCTCTCTTTGCTACCCCCTACTCTCTTTCTCTCACATAGACTCTTTCCCTCCCATCCCCTACTCTCTCTCTCACACACACACTCCCATCCCTCTCCCTCTCACACACCCTAATCTCTCTTTCCCTCTCTTGCTACTCTCTCTCACTCCCTCTCTCTCTTTTCTCTCTCTAACACACAAACTTCCATCCCTCTCTCTCTCTCACCCTAATCTCTCTTTCCCTTTCTTGCTACTCTCTCTCACTCCCTCTCTCTCTTTGCTCCCATCCCCTACTCTCTCTCTACTCTCTCTCCCATCCCCTACTCTCTCTCTCTTCCATCCCCTACTCTCTCTCTCTCTCACACACACACACACACACACACACACACACACACTCCCATCCCCTACTCTCTCTTTCTCTCTCGTTGTCCCTCTCTTCCTATCCCACCTTCTCTGATCCCCTACTCTCTCTCCACCTCTTAGTCTCTCCCCATATTATAATCTCTCTCATTCTCTACCCTCTTTACCTCTCTCCTTCCCTCTCTACTGAAATTTAGGCTTCAAGAGTGCATGTGCACTAATGTGCATATGTGCTATTAAGGCCTAAATTTAAAATAAAATTAAATGGTGCATGCACGCTATAGCATGTATGTGCTATAGTGCTCATGCACTATTTAAAGCTTTGGATTCTACCAAGCCTAAGGCTTGGTTTTTCCTTGGGGATCCATCCCAAAGGTTTGGAGTCTCTAAACTAGTCTGAGATGTGTTTTTCTACAAACATAGAAAAAATGGTTGATTTTTCTTATCTGTCATCCTTCAAGTTTCCTCATGGTTAAGCATCAATAAAATCAAGTTACATGACATTATAGGAATCTATGTTAGTTACATAACTAGATAATTTATTTTTTATTTGAACTATTTCAAGCCTTTCAACTTAATTTATTTTGAATGTATTCCCATTTTCTATCAAAAACCATCATATACTAATTGGGTTGTAGAGTTTAGCTCATTCATCAAATTTTGTAACAACTTAGTTTTTTGTAAACTAGACCCCATTCTACACACTTTTATAAAAATAAATTTTGATTTTTTATTACCTTTCAGTCATTTCTAGGGGAAGCACATAGATATTTCACATTTTTGGGATGTGTCCAATTAAAAATTCATCAAATATATATATATATATATATATATATATATATATATAATAAAATTACCCAAAAAGTCTGGGATAAACTACACAGTGTTAGGTAACTTTTGACTAAAGTGATTAAAGAATTTCAAAAAATAAAATTAAAATTTTAGGAGGGCCACACTTTTTACTATGTTATGTTTTTTTTGAATAAACATTACCACTTTCTATGGCCCCCATTTTTGAGGACCTAAAACTAAACCATTTTGAAAAAAAAAATTGTAGTTTAGAAACTAGATTCAAAGGACTACTACTTTTTTTTTTCTCATATCTTAAAATTTTGAGCGTAACTATATTCAAATTCTTGTCGAAGTTCAAAAATTGTTGATTTCAAAAAAAATGTGTTTACTTATACCCCCCTTTTGGCACCACAACTTGGTGTACTTATCCCATGAGAATTTTTTATAGCATTGTCACAAGATTGTGATGGTTCTTAATCAGATGCAGTAGATGTAGAACCCTTTAAGACAAATAGTGTCTTAAGTTTTGTGTTATCTTGTTTTCCCTTGATCATGATGACATCATAGTATTCAAAGTTCATAGGTTCAACCATGTTGATCGCATCATCATCATTAGTGTATGTATAGTTGACCTTGTTATGGGCTTTCTATTCCAAGTTTTTGCCCTTCTCATAATGTGCCAAATCTAGGTGAATTTCCTAGGGATCCTAAGGGAATCATCCAACACAACCATATGCCAAGAAAAGGGTTCCAGCATGAAAGGATTAAAAAAATCATGTATCCAATGCCAGTAATTTTAAGCATGCCTACAAAACAAAAAAAAAATGCAAAATTGATTTAGGATGACAACAAAAAGGAAACTAAGGATTAGAAATGCCAATATGCTTAAACCATGGTCCAAGGGGAATCCCATGAAATAGTAGGCACCATTCAAAATGGGAAATCTTAGGCTCACTGATAGCATCCAAATAGTACTAAAACACATCCTCTAATGATAAGGAGAACACTAAAAATGTCATCATTGATTAAGAGTATCCAACATGGGAAGGTGGTGAGAAAGCCATCAATATCCTAAGCTTCTCTTATAACTGGTGAAGGGTGTTGTAGAATACCACTTCCAATCTTTCCACCAAGGTTGAACAAACTAAATTCTCACCTTTTGAACTAAATGATCTATAATTATAGAGAGTAGAAGATCAAAAGTCTATCAATCTAGACAAGCAAGATGAAATCAGACTTGCATATCCTCCCAAGATCTGAGACTCATAGAGACCCTAGAAAATAGATCTTTAGTAGTCTTGATTCCACATTTGAAAATACATAGGACATTAGCACCTAGAGTCTTGGCTAGAGGAATTCCCTAAATGGTAAACATCAAGGATGACCAAAGGTTATGCTAATGCATAGAAATCCCATCACAAAACCCATCACCAACTAAATAAAGACAAGGATTGATAGCTAGCCAAGCTTTCCATATGCTCTTGATAACAAAAGAGCCTTAGATATGAACAGGTTCCCACATGATGAGAAGGGTTTGAAAGCCAATTCCTTTCCATGCAAACCTATTAACATGAAATCTAGGAGTGATGTAGTGTCAAATCAATACTTTCCAAGATTCATCACTAGTGATAGCATAAATAATCCACTTAGCACAGAGTTTGATCCCTTGTTTCTAAGTGGAAAGAAGGCCAAGACCTCTAGAATCTTTCAGGAGACAAAAAAAGTTCCAAGAAACTCAATGAAAGCCATGGTGATTAGAACTAGATACCCATAGAAAGTCACAGAGTAAGCATTCCAACTTAAGATAAGAGGCTTTGGAAGGAGCCCAACATGAGGAGTAATATACATGAGTAACCACCAGCACCTTTGAGAAAACTAGAATTTCACCACAAGAGAAAAGGGTTTAGAAAGCTAGTAGTCATGCTTTTAAAAAAAATTCATGAGCACAACATTTCACAAGTCCATCGATGAAGCTCTTAAAGTAAAGGGAATACCCAAAAAGTGGAAAATCTCCCCATAAGTGACCCATTTCAACCTAAATCAAGCAAACCAAGATGGGGCTAGAAGAAAAGACTACCTATAACAAAGCATCTTGTGCCATAGAATAGCCAAACCAAAAGCTTGACAAAAGGTGTCCAACATTGCAAGGCATTGATGATGTTCACCTTGTCCTCTAGAAGAGTGAGAAAAGAATCATTAGAAAAGTACACATTGAAAAGTTGGGAAGAAGACTCGGGAAAGGAAATGCCATGAACCAAACTAGAGGAAATAGAGTGAGCTAGTAAGTAACTAAACCCTTCAACAACGGGAACATACATAGCTGGAGCAAGAGGGAAACCTTGTTGAATAGATTTTTTAAATTAAATAATTATTTATTCTTTTACTTAAGTTTACTTAGATAAATGCTTTTAGCTATTAATTTTCATCTAGGATTTTTTGATGAGTTATTGACAACATGGGAGTTTGTTCCTATCTAGTCATACTTATCCTCTCACCTTGATCGAGGATATTTCACCTTTTGTGGATGTATGCTTAGTTGTCACACTTATCTCCTAGCACTTTCTAGCTTGTTCTGGAAGCTTCCTTGAGGACTTTATATCTGGGCTCTCTCATTGTAAATTCATATCATTCACCTAGCAATTTCATTTTCTTATTATGAAATATATTTTCTCACTTTTTGGAATTTCTCCATGCTCTTGTTCCTTCCTTCTTTGGTTTCTCTCCTGCAAGCTATTTGCATGCAGGTGTTCTTAGCACACTGTGAAGTTGGCTTTCATCATGTATAGTTATGTATGGTATAAAAATTTGACTTTGGAGAAAGTTTCTTTGAGAGGAAATTTTTTTTGTCAGGGTAGCCATATGAACTATACATACGAAAAAATATAAAAATATAAAATTATAAAGCCATTGGGTGGCCACCTTCATGCCATCACAGCCCCACTCCTACACCATCGACACTCAGCTAGGGCACCACCATAACTAGCAGTGTCATTGCAATGACACCTAGGCTTGGCTATCACTGATGGGCCACCAGCCCACCAACCCCACCAATGGAGCACTAGTGCACCATTGGTTTTCTCCTCCTAGGTGCCACCACTACCAGTGACACTACCACCTATGAACCCC
The DNA here is from genome assembly GCA_028749045.1 of Cupressus sempervirens. Classification (NCBI taxonomy): domain Eukaryota; kingdom Viridiplantae; phylum Streptophyta; class Pinopsida; order Cupressales; family Cupressaceae; genus Cupressus; species Cupressus sempervirens. Next base: position 272,877,001 of record CM053787.1, on the reverse strand, counting down.
ATGTACTAACATCACTCTAAAATAATATTATGTTAGCAAACTGGCATCACACATCACTTTTCTGGTGGACACGTCACTTTTTCCAGCAACACGTCATCACCCTTGCCCCACCTACTGACGTCACTTTCTAGGCCAATGGTGCCATTTTCTATCTACTGACACTAGCAAACCAATGGCTAAATTTTTTTCCAGTGATGTCTAGTTGATGGTCATACAGTTGTCAATTTTTTTGCAGTCATTGTATTTTTCTAGTGAGCTAGTCTTTTGAAGCTCCAATTGTTTTTTGGCCATAACTTGAGCATACAGAGGTCTTTTTACGATCTAAAAGAAGCATCAAAAAGATGACTCAGAGAAAGAGACAATGATGCTAGTTTCATCACATTCTAAGTTCATTTGAGTTCCCATTTTTGGCATTGCAATAAAGGATTTTTTTTCCTCCTTCTCTGCATCCAAAATCTAGGTTCTTTTCTTAGTTTTTTTGCTTTCTATGGTTATTTTTTTGGGTACTTGAGGGATATATTTATACACTATGGGGGGCATTTTATTTTCTCTAATTTACTTCAAAATAAGACCCTTATGTTTCCATCTTATTCTCTCAATGTCAGATCCATCTATGACTCAACTCATGCCACATAACTATCACACCTAGAAGGCACAAAACTAGGCTTCTCATGTCAAGAGCCTTATGGTCATGTCTAGATGTGAACCAACTTTCTCTGCAATGTCCTTTTGAGGTTATTCAACATAGGAATAAAATGGATGAGGTTGTGGGATTAATTGCACTAAATATATCAGATAGTCTTCTATTTCATTTGGATGGTTTGACCACTCTGCAGGCTATTTGGATCAAATTCTAGACTTTTTTTGGCATAATGAATGATTTTTGGGCCCCTCAATTTGATGTAGAGTTGACTTCTTTGACACCTAATGACTTTCCCACCATTGAGAACTTCTTGATGAAGTTCAAATCTCTATGTATAGTTTTGTAGGGATGTGGAAAAAATAAGACAGATGATGAGTGTATCTTTTTTATAGTCTCAAAGTTGAGGGGATAGTATCAGATCTTCTCTTCCACTTTCCTACTCCTCTATGGGTGCCTTAGGTGACAGACAAGAGATGCATTTATTTGAGATATTTTTTGATAGGTTAACTCATGAACAGTCCAAGATCACTCAGATGGATTCACTTTCAAGTTCATAGTTGTAGGCATTGCTTGCCAATGATACGTAGGAGTAGAATCCAAAGTAGGTATTAGATTCCTCTTCTACTATTTTATCATATTCTTCTAAGAAGAAGGAGAAGGAAGACTGAGACTCCTACTTGTTCCTACTTTTGGAAAGGATCTCATGATGAGGAAAATTAGTTTTAGAAGAGATTTGATGGCTATGAGAAACAAATTGTAGATTTGCAAGCTCATCTTCAGAAGAGCACTATTTCCTCTCCACCCTCTTCTACCTCATAGGGGTCTATCTTTTAGTCTTCTTCCACATCTTTAACATATACACTAGATCTTGGAAAGGTTCATGCATTACAAGCATCCTTTTTATCTCCTTCATAGGTCCCTTAGATACAAGATTCAAGTGCTTCTCACCATATGACATCTTCTCAAGGTGTCTTCTCTACTCTTGAGGCTTCTCCCATTCTTCATATTCTCATGGGGAATAATTGTACCTTACTAGTGTATGGGAAAGGTTCATTTTGCATCTAGGATGGTATATTCAATGATGTATTGTATGTTCCATCTTTGTCTACAAACCTTCTCTTGATTCCTTAGATTACATGTAGTCGATCAGGGAAGACAATTGAGTTCACTGCAAATTTAGTCTTCATTCAGGATCATGTCATAGGAGGCCTTATTGCTATAGGGATAGTTGATTGTTCCACCTACCTCTACACCTTCTCACACTTGTTCTCATCATCTCCATTTTTGGAGCATGTCTATTCTCTTTCACAGGAGCATCATGTGGTGTAATCAAGATACTTGAACCTTTGTATTATTCTTGAGATCCCTATTTTGACTTTCACACCACATCTAGTTGAGGGCTTTTCTCTTCTGTAGGATTCTTCTTCCACTCTACCTGATCCTTTGGCTCCATTCATAAAGCTTCTAGGTGCACTTGTTGCAGATTCTATAGAGGACATTCATGATAGTGTCATCACACCTGCCTTGGGGATTCCCTTTCAGGATCTTCATACTTTCTCCTTTAAGCATCAACTAGTCCTTCTAGTTTCCACTCTCATTTAATGATTCCCTTGTTCTTTTCCCTTGTTTCTTCCATATTGGGGTTTCATCGGTCTGATCCTTACTTCAAGGGCTCCTTTTTTCTAGGGGGGCTTTGGTTTCTTTTCTATCTCTCATGGGGCGCTAGTTGTACTTGTGCTTTTGAGTGAGTCTCTTGAGCTTCTTTCAGTGGAAGTTGTCCTTGGGCAGTCTTGTTGAGGCCTTCCTTCCTTCTTGTTTTCCAACATGTTTGTACTTACCTCTTTTGGGGGAGCGTTTTCCCATGTGGTTTTCTCTCTTTCCCCATTTTATGAGGTTGCATTTCTTATGCATTTTTACATGGGTACCTAACATGGCTTTGTTGCTGGGACCCATTCTGCATTTCATCTTAGCTATTGTGAGATTAAGGCATTTCTCTAAGTTGCACATAAAGGGGGGTGTTAGAGTGAATAATTATTTATTAATTATCTATTCTTTTACTTAAGTTTACTTAGATAAATGCATTTAGATATTAGATGCTATCTAGGAGTTGTTGATGAGTTGTTGACAACACGAGAGTTTGTTCCTATCTAGTCATACTTATCCTCTCACCTTGATCAAGGATATTCCACCTTTTGTGGACATACACTTAGTTGTCATACGTATCTCCTAGAACTTTCTAGCTTGTTCTAGAAGCTTCCTTGAGGCCTTTATATTTGGGCTCTCCCATTGTAAATTCATATCATTCACATAGAAATTTCATTTTCTTATTGTGAAATATATTTTCTCGCTTTGTTGAATTGCTCCAAGCTCTTGTTTCTTCCTTCTTCAATTTCTCTTTAGCAAGCTATTTGTATGCAGGTGATCTTGCCACATTATGAAGTTAGATTTCATCAACTTGTACAAGATAAAAATAGCTCAAAGGTTTTAGATTGAGAACTTTTAATGATAATACAAGCATTAGCATCTCCAAAGAGCATCTCCATAGATTGAAGAAAGGTAGGGCCAAAACCCAAAGTTTGAAGCACAACCAAAATAAATGGCCATTCAATTTGATCATAAGCTTTGGCAAAGTAAATTTTCAAAAACAAAGTTTGTTGATTGGATTTGTGAGCCCATTTCAAGCCTTCTCAAACAACAATGTTGTTGTCTAGAATATATCTGGACTTAATAAAACTAGTTTTTTATGGCTGCACAATTAATGGAAGGAGATGTCTAATCTTAAGAGATAACACCTTAGCAATGATCTTGTATGACACATTAACCAAGGTGATGGGCCACCAATTATAGATATCCTCACAATCACCAACTTTAGGTATGAATTTAATGTTTCCTTTGTTAATAATGGTTCCTAGGATCTTAGTATGATAAGCTTCTAGATGGAATTTGTGTAGGTCTTGACCAATAGACTCCCAAAGGTATTTGTAAAATTCATAAGGGAACCCATCAGACCCAAGAGACTTGCCATCTGCAATAGAAAATACAACCTCTTTGAGGTCCCTGATGGTGAGAAGTTTCTCACAGAAAGCATGTTCCTTGACTACTAGGCAGTTTGAATAATAGAAATACACTTTCTAAAAGCTTCCTCTTGACAAACTAAATTTCTTTGCAAATCAAAAATATTTTCATATTGATGCAAAAATCCTTCTAGGATGTTAGGGAGATTGGAGAGAATAGTATTGCCCTTTTAAAATTTTTTAATCCAAAAATTTGTATGATGGGTTCTTAGAGCCTAGAAGAACTCTTTAGAAGATATATCGCCAACCTCCAACCAATGGAGTTGAGATTTGATTTGGTTCCCTTGAATAACATAGTCATCCATAATCTATTTATCATGGTGAAGCTTGATAAGATGGATTTTCATATCAGCATTAGAACCTTGGTATTGGATTCATAGAACCTTTTTCTGAAAATCACCAACTACGTCCCATAGATGTGAAGAAATCTAGTGGTTCAGGTAACAACATCATTCCACCATTTAATCCAACCTATTTGAGAGTGGGGACATGGATCTAAATTCTAGACACATTGTACATGAGAAATAGTGGAAGAATCTGTTAGAACTGATGTGTTGAGGAAAAACTATGTTTTGACAGCTTGTTGGACAATAGTTTGCAAAGAAATGGAAAATAAATGGGATAGTGGTCTGACAACATCACATCTAATAAAGGAATGATAGGTATGCCTTGTTCCTCAAAAAAGGGAAAAAAAATATCAAGCAGTGATCATAGCACAATCGATAAGTTTTAATATGTGGTCAGAGCTATCTTGAAAATTAGACTGAGTGTGCCAGGCCCCACTCTGCTAGTGGAAATTAGTATTGGGATCAAAAAGGCCCAATTTTTTATGCATTTAGTACCACACCTCCCTTTCCCTAGCTATCCAACAAAAAGGCAAAATTCCTTCTTTGTTAGAAGCCAACTCAACCATATTAAAAGCACAACACATCACCCAAGTAGCTTGACATAAATTGTCACTCATCCAGTACCAAAGTTGATATCCTCCCAGAGCATCATTAGAAGAATAAACATTAACTATACCAAAGGAATGACTATTGATAGAAAGACAAATCCAAATAATTCTGTGCATTGGGTCAGAACCATGTGAAATAATAACAAAATAAAGATGAGGTGATAGGAGAGTAATGACACCACCTCTACTAGTTTGTACTGAGAAGAAAATATAATGTCATCTAGCCAAATGACATGAAATGCAAGGAAATCACGAAACCAAATATTTTAACCTATTTCATGCAAAGGAAATCTAAATTGCCAAGTCTATTCTATGACAGGTATCCCTGACATAGTACTTTCTAGAGAAGTTTGTAAGACCTTGCACATTCCATGATAATAAATTCATGAAAACTCCTCCATATCTTCTTCATCCTCAAGAAATGAGTAGCTATTTTGTAAAAAATTAGAAACTAGGGTAAAAATAGAAGGAAATTCTCTTGGAATGATAGCTTGACACTTCTCTTTTGGTTTCTTAGCACATTTAGGAGGATTGTGAGAACATTTCACATTCTATGTCACAATGGAAGAGGTAGTTGGAGGAGTGTGAACCATGATAGGCATGGTAACCCTCATAGCTTCCTTGATACCTTATGAAACAATAGGATTTGACTTCAGTGAAATCACTATCATCCCTGTAATGGCTAAGGTTTGCACTCCTTTCTATATAGGATGAACAAAGCTAGAACAACATATCTCTTATTGGAAGTTAAGGAAGCCTTTCCCTTGCGCCCAACAATGGTCGACATTCCTCCTTTTTTTTCCTTCCACAAGTTTAACAAGAGCATCGTTGGGTGGGGTTTTAACCCTAGGTACTACCAAAGGGAAATCCCTAACCTTTTGTTTGGTTGAATAACACCTATAATGAGTGTTAGGTGGGTTCAAATAGAGCACCTTCTAAGAGAAGGTGTGGGAACCAACCTAAATCTCTATAGAATCCTTGAGATCCTTGGAGAGATCAACCTCAATGCAAACACATTTCAGAGGATGAGAATTGAAAAACTTATTGTGTTTCTAACTACAAAATTTTCCAAGAGTGTTGGCAATGGACTCAATAAATGGCCAGCAAGGCAAGGGTAGACTAGGGAACTTAATCCAAACAAGAACCCTAAGATTTTTTTCATCAAATACAGTAAAGTTTTGAGACCATCTTTGAAACAAAAGAAAGGAGGAACAAACTAAGCAAGGTCCATTGCTAAAAACTACATTAGCCTGGGTCAGGTTGGTAAAGTGGAATAAGAAAAAACCTTTGGTAATATTTTTCATAGCATCAAGGCTGACTCCATAAGGAGTCTAGCTCTTGCTAACCCATTCTTAGGGCATGGCTTCAAGAGGAGTCCTACCCACAAAAAACCCTATCAAAGTATGTTGTTCTAACCAATCACATGTAGAATCAAATTCTTATAGAGGAAGAATAATATCAAGATTACCTCATGGATTACCTTTGAGATGATCTTGCAAGGACATTTTTTCAATGGAGGCATCATGGCTTTTTGAAGTAGCAACATGAACACCAGTATCAACTATTGGGTCGTAGTTGGCTGAGGCCATTATAAACTAACCCTAAAAATTTCCACACTAAATGTAGTTTAATAGATGGAGAACATAGAAGGAAAGCTCAAATAGAGAACCATGCACAAGGAAATGAAAGAGACACATGAAAACCTAGCTGCTCCAAAATATTTTTGTCAATGTCAATTACACATTGAAAATAGAATATCTAATATAGAAGTTAAAATGGTAAGATATAGATAAGGTAATCTAGGGTTTCCAAAAAAGAAGTAGATTATTATGTTCATTAGAATGAAGAAATTAAATTTATTGGTAGGTAAAAATTTCCAACCTTTAGTATTACATCTTTCAATTCATTGAGCCTAGACACTTTAGGTTGAAAAGGTGAATGAAGAGAGGGGTGATATTTGTAACATGTATAGATGAAATTAGATTTTGATCCGTAAGAATTAAATGGAGGGTTAAGATTAAAAATATATGGATCATGAATTAAATAATATTTTTTTAACTATAGAAGAATTTTGATAAAGTAATTTATAAATATTTATTTAATTATCTCTAGAAAGATTTTAAGAAAGCTTCCTTTATAGTAAAGTATTTTAATTCATAAAATGAATATGTAAGCCATCAAAAACTCTCCTTTTTTTTAACATCAAGAAATGGTATTTATAGACATATTGTGCAGAGATTAAAATTAAACATTAGGGTGGTGGTAAATTACACAAGTCTCATCAAGTAACAATGACATCATATCATTTTTTGACAATTTTGGAACTTAATTTATGGTATGGAAGTTTAGGTAACTACTAAATATTATTTTCATACAAAACAAATATATCTCTTAAAGTATGAAGATTAATATTAACATTGACTACATTGTCAGTCTCCTCTCAATGTCATATAAAGGAACAAGCTATAAGTTTTATTTTACAGTAATGTGCTATAACTTTATCAATAGGATATATTCAAGAAATTCCTTCTTCCTAATAGTAGGCCTAGATCAAAGAAAAATTTGTTTCAAATAATCATCTATCTCCATATTGGGCGCACCATTATTTTCCTTGATGGATTCCCAAATGCTTCAAATATTAGAACATAAGTCCATGTTTGATATTTGTATCTTCAAAATTGAAATAAAACAATTAATTTTTATGATGACTTTCACCTACTTATCTTTCCATCACTCCCCTCTCATGGTAATAATCTCCTTTCAATCATATCACTACCCATTCCCTCTTTTAGTTATTCACAAAAACCATTGTATAAGCTATTTTGCTAGTGAGAAGAAATCAAAACCAAATTGTTGGCACACAATAAATATTCTACTAAACCTACCAATATTTTTATAATCATAATGGAGACAAGATATTAATTAAGAATTTAAAAATGATTAAAAAATGATAATGACCTATACACACAACCATTATATTTTACAACCCATTTTTTAATTTAAAAATGGGCCATAGAGATCAAAGAGAGATGATTTTGCCTACAACCATATGTGTAATATAGCTCTACAAGTATCGCCACATCAAAATAAATTATTTTAGCTCCTTAACCTCTTATCAATCACTTTAATTTATTTTTTAGTAGTAGAAAAGTAATAAAAAATAAACGATGATAATCATAAATTTTACATCCCTCATAGGCTCCAATGCAACATTAACAATACTATAATGATAATCAAAGATTACATGTTGTCTATACATCCAAAAAAATGTCCTTTACAATCTCAAGATTCTTTATAAAATGAATCACAAAATATAAGAAATGTAATTTTATTTCATAAATATATTTTTGATAGAATTCTACAAGAATTACCACACCATCAAATGTCATATCAACATCTTATATACATTTCATGCATCTAGACATTATCTCTTACAAACATAGATTCATAACCAAATAAACTATACTATATAAAAATGAATTTTATTTCATCTTCCAAATATACATTGAATAGAAATCTACAACCAGCACATTCTTATATCATTTTTTTCTGTAATCTTAATCTCTTATCAAATTCTTTAAATTTTCAAAAAAAAATTCACAATAAAATTCAGCATTTAGAGGAGTTAAATTCAATTTATTAATTAAAATAAACTTTGTCACCCACCCTATATTTATCTATATAGATATATAAAAACAACTTGATAATCTATTAAGAAAGTCTGCCTAAGAGTTTTTGCAAGCTAATTGCATGGGACCATGCCCTTCTAATGGAGTGAGATTTATAACTCTACTACAACCACAAACAACATGTTCACCATCAATACAAAAAAGAGAAAGTTTTGCATTCCAAGTCGACAAAAAAAAAAAAGAACAAAAGTGATAGGAATATTGGAAAAAGACTCCAAATAAAACACTAATAGAGTCAAACAAACAACTTTTTAGGGCCTGCAAAATGCCCAAGTAATTTTGTGGTGCATTTGAGTCAACTAATTATCATTAAAAAACTAGTGGATAGATTACCTATATGAGTTATTTTAAAAATATTTATATTAGACCAATTCATATAATGAGTCATATTTTGAATTTAATTATATAGAGATAGTCTATCTAATTATTTAAGATAAGTCTCATAGCTAATTATCATTAACAAAAAGTAATAGGTTATCTATATAAAATATTCTTTAATATATTTTTATATGGAACAAAAGTTTGTATAACTAACTTAAATAATCAAATTCCTTTCAAAAGTTTGTATTGATGAAAAAAGTAAAAGGAACTAGTTTGGCCATGGTCTTAAAATACATTGTTGGGGGATAGTGGAGACACTCCTTGGTTATAAAATAATAAAACCTATAAGTACTATTTCCTCTACTTTACATGTACTATTCTTCCCATCTTTTGATTTATGAAATTAATTTGTTCCTTAGTGTATAAAGTATAAGGCTTACTTGAAATTATAGATGATTTAAACATCACACACTAACTACTTACTCTTAGACTAAAAGTATTAAACAGTCAAAGCGGACTAACCTTCTTACTTACTTAAATTGTGATGTAGCACATCGAGCTCAATTCACAAAGAACTTAATAAAATCGTGATAAAATCCAATACATATTCAAATTCTAAATCTTTCATTATCAAAAAATCCTTCTACATGAATCTCTAACTCCATTAAATAACAATTGACTCCAAAATGAAAAAATAGGAAATTTCCAAATTTGGCAGATTTTGACAACTGGAAAAATATGCCATTTTTTGTCACTTCTAAAAACCATCTCAAAGAAAATTCAAAGTTTCATATATCTTCCCTTTAAACCATAAAGGTGAATTGCCAACTAATATTCAAAATTTAGAAACAAATTTCAAAGTTATTACAAAGCAGAAAAAACAAAAGAACACATAAGATATTTTAAAATTGAAATTCGGAGCTCAAGATGGAATTTTTGGTTCTCAAAAATAAATCAAAATGGGCCCCAATAGAGCTAGTCAAGAGATGGAATCCACCTCAACTATAGATTTTAAAGAAAATGCAGATAAATCTAAGAAAACCTAGATTCAAGTCAAAAGTTATGACTTTTCGAACTCCCTACATCATTCTCCCCTTCTTGAAAGAAATGTTGCTCTTGCAAGTGACTATTGGTGAAGTGGTGAAACTTGGAAGGATCTAACTATAGCATTTCCCACTCAAATAGCCATGTGTTTTCAATGTCTAGTAAGCCATCCCACTATACTATATAGTGGTTGTATTGACTGTGCCTTGTGGAAGCAGATTGTTTGTCAAGAATTTGTGCAATGGTATCTTGTTTCTTATTTGGAAGGTGATGTTTCCACTCAACTTCCTATCCATTAGCTACCTCTGGAAAATTTCCATGAAATTTATGCAAATCAGCAATATTAAACATAGGAGAGATGTCTAGATTGTCGGGTAAGCTAACTTCATAAGTGCTATCATTAATTTTCTTAAGGATTTTGCAAGGCCCAATCTTTTTGTATTTCAATTTGTGATATGTGCCAGTCGAAAACCACTCGTGGTGTAGGTAAACTATGACCAAGTCACCTTCAGTAAATGTTTGGTGTTTTCTAGTAGCATCTGCAAGAATCTTGTAGCTATCATCACTGAGTTGTGATTTGTGTCAGACATCTGGTTGGATTTTTTGAAGGTGTTCAACAAAGGCCACTCCATTTTCACTAATCCTGTCACCCAATGGTAGAGGCATGAGATCTAGAACACCTGAAGGATTTCTACCATAAACAATTTGGAAAGGAGATTTCCCCATTGACCTATTAACAGAACTATTATAAGAAAATTTTGCTTGGGGTAATGCCAAGTCCCATTGTTTGGGCTTCTTGCCAACAATGCATCACAATAGATTCCCCAAACTTTGATTGACTACCTTCATTTTTCTATCAATTTGAGGGTGGTAGGCACTGCTAAACTATAACTTGGTCCCCAATTTCTTCCATAAAGTCCTCTAGAAATGACTCAAGAACTTTGTATCACAATTAGAAGTAATGGTTTTGGGTAGACCATGTAAGTGAACAATTTTTGAGAAGAACAATTCAACGATTCTAGTAGAATAATTAATCTTTTTACAAGAAATAAAGTGAGCCATTTTGGAAAACTAATCAACAATGACAAAAATAGAGTCATTATCTCTTTGAGTGTGTGGAAAACCCAATACAAAATCCATACTCAATTTAATCCATGGTTCAATGAGAACTAGAAATTACATGTATAAACCTATATTCTAGGAATGCCCCTTAGCAATTTGATAGATTTTGCACCTCGCCACATACTTAGTAATGTCTCTCTTGATCTTCAGCCAGTAAAACTTATCTGCCACCAAGTGTATTGTTTTGTCCTTTCTGAAGTGTCCAACCATCCCTCAACTGTGAAATTCCTAAAATACATTTTTCACATTGAACCAACTAGTATGAATAGTTATCTTCCCTTGAAGAGGTAATGATCATGTAGAAAATAATCACCTTTGACATGAGGCATCCTACCAATGCTTGCACCATTCAACTATTCCATAATTTCCAAAATAATCCTCATCAACAATAGATAATATTATAGTATCAAATCCAATGACTTTGGTTGTCATTGTGGTTAATAGAGAAGTACGCATGCTCAAGGCATCAACAACCTAATTTTGTTTCCTAGACATATGCTTCAAAACAAAGGTGTATTCCTATAAGAAAGAGACCCACTCAGCATGTCATGTATTCAACTTATTTTGGGTGTTAATGTATTTTAGAGCAAGGTGATTAGTAAATAGCACAAACTCTTGTGGCACTACATAGTGTCACTAATGGTGTAATGCTTGAACAATGGCATAGAATTATAGATCATAGGTGGAGTAATTTTTCCTTGTATCATTGATTTTTTCACTAAAAAAGACTACAGGTTTACTCACTTGACTAAGAATAGAACCTATTCCAATATGGGAGGCATCAGACTCTACTTCAAAAACTTTTTCAAAATTCAAAAGTGCAAGTATAGGAGTTGTAGTTACCTTCTCCTTCAAAAACTTGAAACTTTCTTCTGCATCTATTGTCCAGGAAAAATCCCTTCCCTTTATGCAATCTGTTATAGGTGCCACAATGCTACTAAAATTCCTAGTAAACTTTCAATAGAGAGTGACTAACCCATGGAAACTCCTTACCTCTATTATGTTTGTAGGAGTAGACCATTTGATAATCACTCTGATCTTCTTTGGGTCTAGTTGAATACCATCTCTAGAAATGACAAATCCTAAAAAGGTTAAAGTTAGTCTACATGAATCTACACTTCTTTATGTTTGCATATAGTCTCTCTACTCTTAGTACAACCAAGATAGATTTTAGGTGTTATAAATGTTCTTCTCTGTTCTTGCTAAAAATCAAGATGTCATCAAAATAAACAACCACAAACTTACCAATATAAGGTTGCAATACAACATTCATCAATCACATGAATGTGATTGGTGCATTAGAAAGTCTAAATGGCATAGCCATCCATTCATACAAACCATCCTTTGTTTTGAAAGCTATCTTCCATTCATCCCCTTCTCCATTACAAATATGGTGATAGCCACTTCAAAGATCAATCTTGTTCAAGTACTTGGCACCTACCAATTCATCCATCATGTACTTGATACGAGGAATAGGAAATTGATACTTAATGGTAATCTTATAAATTTCTCTACTATCAGTGCACATCCTCTAGGTACCATCTTTTTTTTGAGTCAACAGTGCTGGTATTGTGCATGGGCTCATGCTTTCTCTCACCAAACCCTTTTGCAAGAGCTTTTATCACCTATTTATCTAACTCTGCATGTTGGGTTAGATTCATTCGATAGGTTGCTTGATTAGGTAGGGTGGCTCTATGGATAAGATCAATGTGGTGTTGGATATCCCTCTTTGGTGGCAGACCATCTAGTAATTCATCAAGCACAACATAAAAAAATTCCTCTAATAACTTCATTGCATTAGATGGTATTGGGTTCTCCTAGTCTTCTTTCCTTTTAAATACTAGGGCATAACAACACCCTATCACCTTCATTTCCTTAGCAACATCTTTTGTAGACAACATGGCCTCACTCTTCTTTTCATCCTTAAGTGGTAATAGAACCACTTTTGTGCCATCTTTCCAGAATGTGTATGTATTCTTCTTGGCCATCATGTGTGACCTTATTGTCATACTGCCACGGTCTCCCCAATAATATATGACAAGCATACATAGGGATAACATCACACCATATCTCATCCTTATAGAACTTTCCTATGGTAAACCTTATCAATAGTGACTTCATTTCTTTTCTTAAACTATGCAATATGATAGGAATGAGGGTTCTTTTCACATTGTAAACCTAGTTTCTCTACCATTCTCTAGACACCATATTCTCACAACTACCCCCATCAATAATAACTTGACATACCTTTCCACCTAAAGTGCACCTAGTTCTAAAGATGTTAGTTCATAGCCATGAATTCTTAGATTTATTTGCAAGAGTTTCATCCTTCTCTAGGATGATCATTGATCTCCTCATCATGAGATTTTCTCCTACATCTGGTGAGACTTATTTCTTCTCTTTTTATGTCTACATCAGGATCACTCTAGTTTTTCCTCCTTGCATTCTTTTTGGCATGTTATAGTTTGAGCATTCAAAATCCCTATGTCCTTCCTCTCCACATTTGAAGCAAATAAAAGGCCTTCTTTGATTTTCCCATCCTCTTCAGCTATCATAGCCTTGTCCTCTTTGAAAAGCTTTTCCTCTTTCTGTGTTTTGAGGTTCTTGTTGGTTATATATTGCTTTATCGAATCCCAAGGATGAGTCTCCTTAACAATAATTGGAACTTCCTCGAAAAGGGTTTGATGTACCTCTTTTTCCTCCTCTATTCCTCCAATTATATTGTTTTTTCTATTTCTCTTCAACCTTTAGAGTCAACTATTAGGCCTCTTCCATACTATTGACATGGTGCATGTTCAACACATCTTGGATGGTGAATTTTAAAACATTAATATACCTATCCGCCATCTTCTCATCATCTTCCTGATGGTTTATATGCATGGATAGCTTATATAATTTATTTGTGTATTCTTGCAAAGAAGATAAGTTCTACTTCAAATTTTGGAACCTACAAAAGAGAGTTTGAGTGTAATCTATAGATAAGAATGTTTCCGTCAATTTCTTTTCGATCTTACTCCATGTCTTGATGTTGTCCTTTTTTTTCTTCACCCACTCCTTTTAGAGATGATCCCACTAGATCATGGCATGACCTTTTAACATCTTGCATAAACTTCATCTTCTTTTCCTCTATCATAGGCTTCTAGTCAAAAAATTTACTAATCTCATTTAACCAATCTATCAATTCTTCTATTTTACAACTACTAGCATAGTCTAAGACTTCAATTTTAATACCATCATTCTTTCCTTCTAAAGACCTTAAGACTCTATCATTGTAGCTAATTTGTGCTAACTCCTCAGCTTCATTTTCTATATTTCTCTCCATTCAATCATTACTTCATCTATTTCTTCCTCCAATACATTATCCTTTCGTGTTCTTTGATTATCAACTCTTTCAGTAAGTTCCTCACTTTTTCTTTGCAAGTCTAGCATGATTCTTTGAAATTGAGCAATGCCTCCTCTTCCTCTTCCTCTCCCACCCATCTTGTGGCTCTAATACCAAATGATGTAGCACACCAATCTCAATTCATGAGAACTTAATAAACTCATGACAAAATCCAATATAGATTCAAATTCTATATTGTTCATTACAGAAAACTCCTTCTACATGGATCTCTAAATCCATTAAATAACAACTGATTCCAAAATGAGAAAATAGGAAATTTCCAAATTTGATAGATTTTGACAACTAGAAAAATATGCCATTTTTGGTAACTTCTAAAAACTCTCCAAAAGCAAATTCAAAGTTTCCTATATCTACCCTTTAAACCATAAAGGTGAATTTCCAACTAATCTCTAAAATTTAGAAAGAAATTTTGAAGTTATTACAAAGCAGAAAAAACAAAAAAAAACACCTAAGATATTTTAAAACTAAAATTTGGAGGTCAAGATGGAATTTCTGGCTCTCAAAAATAAATCAAAATGGGCCAATAGAGCTAGTTGAGCTAGAATCCACCTCAACTATAGATTTTGAATAATACCAAAAAAAATCTAAAAAAACCCAGATCCAAGTCAAAATTTACAACTCTTTGAACTCCCTACATCATTCCCTACATCAAATCATTCCTTACTATGGGATGTTGGCTACTTGAAATTTGAATTGGTTTAAACATCACACACTAACTATTAGTTAAATAGTAAAGTTAACTCATATTTCTAACTTAATATGTTCCTTAGTATACCATATTTAAGAATTGTCATGAATTTATATTTCTCAAAGTGGATATAAGTACCAGAGTTGGCTTGAGATTTTGGATAGTTACCCATAATCTTAGATTCAAGTTTTCTTCTTGATTTAAACAATAAGACAACTTACGAACTGGGAAAATGTGGTATACTAAAAAGTGAGCATATGATTGATTTTACTATAAACTAGCAATTTCACACCTTAGGATTGTAATGCCCCGCCTCGAGATCCTTGGAAACAAGGATGAAATACAAGACAAGTTTTTTTTTTACAAGTATCAATGTGCATGACAACATCATACAGGGATCACAATGATCGCAACGGAAGACTTCACCACAATCCCAGCAACCAACGAATCTCCAAATGCCACTACCAACTAACACATACAAACAAAGCCAACAACGACAATGCACATGATGAGGGCTCAAGAAATGACCACTCATCAATAAAACACCAAGTTAGGGTAAATGCAAAATCCTGAAATTTGACTAAGCTTGAAATCCTAAAGCCCTAAAAATTGGCTAAGTTTAGATTTTTGAAGCCCTGGAATTTCCTAGAATCCTTAACTTGTCTCTGAGAGGTCTAAAACCTATCTCAAAAGATTCGTCACATATATTAAAATATATCTTAAGTATAAGGAATTTATACTTAAATGATATATTTTAAACCCTTAGGAAATCTATTTTGAACTAGGAAGGTGTAAAAACCAAAAGGGTGTCCAAAACCAACTTTCAAACTTTCATTCGATAAGCCTAGATAGTCCCTGTTTCTTGCGCGAGAAAGAAAATTTGTCTCGAGTCTCGCATGAGATCTTTCACCACTGTGCGTGAGAAAGTGAAAATTTTTGCGTGAGGACTACTGAGCATTGCACAAGGGCTTTTTCTCTTCACATGAGGATTCCCTACGCACCGTGCAAAGATTTACATTCTCGCGTCAAGAAGTGTATTCTCTCGCACGAGAAAATACATTCTCACACAAGGAATTACTTTTCCATGCGGGAAAACAAATCAGTGTGACAACAAAATGCAAATGAAAAGCTAAAAAATAAGGAAACCTCCACACTGGGGAGTACCAAATCCACGTAAATTGAGGAATGAACACTCGAGAGCATTAACAAAAAAGAAAGAGGAACATCTATCCATCTAAACCATAATAGTAAGGAACATACTAAAATAAATGTCGCAATAACTAGAAATACCAGAAGAAACTAAACAACCAAATTAGTGCGTGGTTCCTCCCATCCGTCAATAGCATCATAAGACCATTGTGGGTCCTAGCCATCCCCCATGCGTAACATCCCAAGGAATCGACCAGATCGTCGGTACTGTCGTAATAGGGATGTCACTACTAAAAACATGCAACACTATAAGCATAGGGAAATCTAACATGCTAGTAGAAAAGCATAAGATAATTCAACAGTAGATAACATCACCTATCACATGCTAAACAACAGTAAGCAACATATATACTACTAAATCAAATAACATCATCTAATCATATGCTAAACATCATGATAAGGGAATGCATCAAATAAACCAACATCATCTAAACATGATATACAAGCATCCCAATGAAAGAAAAAATCACAAGAAAGCATACTCCGGAACTCAAAGTATCAAGTGAAGACATCCAACAATAGTCGCACTAGGACAAAGATCGTCTCTATACACTGATCCCTAGCAGTGGTGAAGGTAGCTATGCCTCCCAACCACGTGGCACCTATAGGTCCACACCCACCATGGTAATGGAGATAATGATCCAACCACAAACACACATAAAGCACAACATCCAAGGCTAACACTCACGCCAGACAATATGATGGCTACAACCAAGAACCTAAGAAAATGCAAAGAGTACAGGTCCTGGTCAGACACTCAATAGGCTACTATGTAGGGACTAACATCATGGAGAGTTGCTTGGCATCGAAAAGCCCAAGCTTGGATGACGTGTGGAAACTCTCGCAAGGTACTTCACTCTCGAGGTAATCCCTTGGTACCATCACAAGAAGTTTAATTATCTTAATTTTTATTACCAATCACACATTTTCTTTAGTTATCACTTAATCAAGCTCCTCTCAACCATACCCATGGCATCATGATCGTCGGGCTATGAGATAGAAGCCCCCTCCATATGCTACCCTACCCTACCCATGCTCATCCTACGACAAGTGCCTATGGGCATGCATACTCCCATCCCAACCCCAATGATCATAACTTTTGGCAATACCATGAAAGATTAGGCCTCGCAAGTCACCCGACAAATGTACACACAAATACTTTTGTGTGGCACACCACCATCACGAAGATCACAACACAAGGACAAGAATGAGAACACAATGCAAAGAAAACACCCAACTGAAAGCAGCATGGGAAGGATGGATTCTACACGAATCCCAAAGCCAATAAACCATACATCATAAAATCACTCAATTGGCCTCAATCTGAGAGTATGGATTCTACATGAATCCCAATGATGCAACAAGACCAAACATCATGAACTCACTCAACCAACCTCAATCCAAGAGTATGGATTCTACACGAATCCTAGCACTCATGAAACAAAAGAAATGGTCTAAAAGAAACAATAACACTACGTATAAAATCACTCAACCGAACACAACGTTAGGAGTACAGATGCAACACGCATTCCAATGGAACATAAAGGTGCAGGAGTGGTCTGACTGATATCCAAACAGATCATCCAAGTCCACGACCCACATTGTGCCAAGAAAACTCGAGAAAATAGGGCAACACACAAAACGAGGTAAAAACTCCAAATTTTAGAAAAATTCCAAAATTAAAACCCATTTGACCTTTTGGTTCAAAAACCCCAAAAATCAAAAAATAAATGGAATGAAAGACCGTATGCAAAAATGACTAGCATAATGGCGTAAAATCCCAAACCCTCATCTCGAAAAATAAGGAAATGTTCATACCCACCCAACTAGGTAGAACTAACATACAAAAATAGAGGGGAACACTAGTTCTCAGCCTCTAAAATAATGGCTACCAAAAATAGAAGCAGAAACAGAGCCGAAACAATAAAACGGGAAAGCCCCACCTCACAGCCAAAAGGGCAAAATGGAAAACTAAACCAAAAAATAAAATGCCCATACAAGTGGCTGAAAATTGCAGCAATCCAAGGTTTCCCTGAGCTGGATCGAATGATCTCAACCTTGCGATGATCCCACACCCGTAGCTCCCACAATGAACAAAATAGTAAATCCTCATGAAGAGGATTTTGGGTTTTACTCTCCAGCTTTCCAATTTGAAAGTGAGAAGTGAGCAATTAAATTCCTCTTTGGATACTTATTCACTTTTTGAGTGAATAATCGATTAGGGAAAATAACCAACCAACCTAGTTAAACCCTGAATCGACCCAAATGAAAATAGGCTATTCCTATAAATAGGAATTCATCTATGGCAAAACTGCCAGAAATTAAAATAAGTCAATTGAAAAGCTTGAAAACTCAAAAACACAAAAATCTCCTTAATAACTTTCATGACAGTGCAAACCTCTAAATGCACAGACATGCTTACTAGTCTAATCATGTAATGCAGATGAGTTCAAATTTAATAATCACTAAAAGGTGTAATTTAAACACTTTAATTAAGGATACGTCGACCATACCAGGATGACATTGATAAAATATGAAAGGCTAAATCACTAACTCCATGTATCACTACTAGGGATATAAATCCTGCACACTAAACAACACGATCAAATGCAATTGCATATAATAACATAGCCGAAGAAATAATTCATTAAATCATCTAATTTAACCATTTATTTAATCATATTAAAATAATCTATTTACATCACTCACATTCGCATAAAGCATAACAACGCAGGAATGAAGAAAATAACCATAGCATTAAATCCATCACATAACATGCTTAGAGGTATGTCCAAAAACCAGATAACCAGATATCATCATAAAAACACACTGTCATCTCAAAATGGCATCATCATGTAATATGATTAACTGAACAACATAGTAGTCTAAAACCTATGATACTGAAATCAAGGTGTAACATCTGACCTTAAGGTCCTCTCAAATGTAAACATAACATGAGTAACAACTATCTCTCTAATCAGAAATATAATAAGGTAAATGTTTGCAATACCTAACCAAAGAATCCAACATGAAAAATCCATTTAATTACTTATGCATTTAATAATGATTGATTACTCTGCATTAAAAATGTCATGCCTGACCTTATTCCTTACTGTTTCTCTTCATTTGCTTCAGTTTGATGTTGTGATTCAAAGTTCATTGCTATGATGATATCAAACTTTGCTTATCTATTTATTAGATTTAGTTAGTGGAGGTTTTGGTTTGTTCTGATACAGTTATAGTGATAATTATCTATTTATGCCGGTTTACTGTAATGAGGATTCAGTTGTTTTGAACTAGCTAACTTTGTTGATTTTAGTTCATTTTTGAACTCAAAACTGATACTAATGTTTGCATTTGATGGAAGTGAATTTTATTTATTCTGATGTTAATCACATGACTTTAGTATTTAAGTAATGTGTTAGTTGGCATAGTATTTCTATTGCAGTTTATGTTAAGGATTAATATATATTCGTGTAAGATGAGCATGGATGTTTGTTATTGTTTTGGAAACTAATCACAATTAATGTGAAAATGGAAAATTCATTCTGGAATTATTGGGAAATTCTCTTTTATGATGATGTTTTAGTATTTTCAAGAAATTTAGTTCACACTTATATTTATTCGACCTTTGTAATTATATATATACATACGTGTGAATATTAGTTCACATATATATTTATATATTTTACTATGAATACTTTGGTAATTCACACATAAGATTATGAATATTGGTGAAAATTAATCACACATACATATTAACATGAAATAAAGGGTGAAATATTTCAGTTGAACTTTGCATATTTATATACCGTAGCTATTATGTCAATGAGGTCATTGTGTTTTCTTATATTTTATGTTAGTAAAGGTTTATTTCTAAAACCCTAGGGGACTACGAATGCTATGTTGTGGTATTATGTTAATGGTTAGTGTGCATTATTTTGAAAAGCCTAAAAATGAGGCGGTGGCATTGTGAGTGCCAAATTTATAGCTTGGTGAGATGTGACAGTGCTTTGAATGCAACATTAAGAAGAATAATGGCACTTAAGTTTTCTTCAATCATTTCAGTTTTTGAGTGGGGTTTTGTTGTTTTTTGGCTAGAAATTTGGCCACATTGTTCTGATGTTATAGCATATGTATTTATCAATGCAGAGGTATCAGTGATATGAAGGGGTTTGTGGTAAGAGGATTCGAGTTTATGAGGCTGAGCATCTGGTGTTGCTCACAACCAATTCTTTTGATACATTTCTTTTAGGTTTTGTTATCACAACCTTCATCGCAAATCAGTATTTTGGTCTCTGTATATTGGAGGTGTGGTTCTCAAGTTGGATTTTGGTTTAGACGTCGAGTTTGGTTGTTGGGCATCATTTGAATTTACCATTTTCTGCAATTTGGAGGTAGGGGGGCTTTTTTCTTAAACCCTTTTACTCCTTTTGTCGTGTGTTTTTTTTATGTAGTTGAAAACTATGTTGTTTAATGATGTTTTGTTTGTGGTTTTGTATATCAGCACACAAAGTTGGGTGTATGAAGGATTCAACAATGTGTTGTTGAATTCTATGTACATCCAAGTTTGGATGTGGGTTTAGCGAAATCATTATAGAAACCTAGATTGCTGTAGAGTTTTGGTATTATGTTTGGAAAGGTGTTAAGTCGTGTTGTCTTGGCTCTCATCAAATCAAGCTCTGTGTGTATCGAGTTTTGATACTTATTGTTTTATGGTGTGTTGTAAAACAATTTGTTTTGGTTAAGATGTAGTTAGTTTGTGGTTGTCAACAAAATTTGTTTGAGGTTTTGGATTGTTATGCTCTATCAAAATTATTTGTTTTAGATGACAGTTAACTTGGCTTCGTAGATGGGTTGGTTTAGCAATCTTTATTATAACGTTCTTATATGTTTGATAGGAAAGCAGACAGTCGAAACTTTGTGTGACTAGCATCATGACTTGATTTCAATTTGAAATTTCAAATGTTGTTTGAGTTTCAGTTATCTTGTGCTATTTTGACTTTTGGAAATTGGACAACGACATTATGTCGTATAGATATGAGGAAACTCGAAAGAGAAAAACAATAGTTTTATTTCTGAGGCAGAATAATCTCTCATTAAGATATGAAATAAGGGATCAAGTTGTAATGACTGTTGTTCCATTAAATTATGACTATGATCGGGTTTTGTTCACACACACACACACACACACACACACACACACACACACAGATATATATATATATATAATGTATTTTGTGAAAGCTGAAAATTACATAACTGATGTTGTTCAATGTTTAAAAGAATGGAACTGTTCGTGAGAATTTTTAAACATAGAAGAATTTCATCTTAGCTAATTACATGTGCTCATAGCATAATGAATTGATTTGGATTCACAATTTTGAAGGTTATTGAGATTCTATTTTGGACAGTAGTATAGTGTCAAACAGTTTGCGTAGTTCAAAATAGAAATAGCTTATGACTCGTCCATAAATAGAGTTGCTTTTAGATTTTGGAGATAATGTTACATATATGATGTCATTGTTAATGATCTTTAATTTAAAACAATAAATAGGACTAAATATGTAGAAGTTTTCTAGTCATGATTAAATTGCTTTGATTATGTTATGAAGCATATGATGTAAGAAATTATATTTTCTTGAAATAGAAATCAATTGTTACAAGGGTGTATTTTAGTTTATAAATAGAAGTGAAAGTTGTTTTAAGTAATGAGATACATTTTATGATATATGTTTAATGATATTTCATTTTAAGCAAGAATATCATAGAAATTTTGATTGGTTACTTTAGTCATTTCGAAGTTAGATGTAGGTGATTATGACAGCAGGAAATTAATTGTGTGGTTTTAAGATTAGGTAAGTACTCTTAGAATGAGATAACATTTTAATTGTATTTGCATGAACTTAATGTTGTTGGTTACGTTTCTGTTGTTAAGATTATCTATATTTTCCTTGGAATTTGATAGAATAAGATGGATTACGAATGGATTAAAGGATGTAGTAACATGTTGTATACTGATTTTATATCTGTTGCATGTACATTCTTAGTATAACTGTTTGATGTGTATTTTAAGGATCGCTATGATGAACGTGTATCGAGGTGGCTGAATTTTGTTTAACCTATTCAGTTAATTAATTCAGTGATAACTTTAAAATGAATTGGGTGGGTTAATTACATATAAAAGATAATTGGCCTTACCTATGACTTAAACCTATAAGGTTAAGTGCGGAGTACAAGGTATATCTCTATTTTGTCATTGACAAGTATAATAGAGAAAACCGTTATGTGTTGACTATGGGCATACCATACATGGATGCAGAATCTTAGTGCCATAACGATGAAACCTCAGTATATATATGTTTCATTTACGGGTTATTCTTAGTGCGAGTTTAATTTTGCATTGTTAAGTAATTATTTACTTCATGCATATTATTTATGGAACTACACTCTGTTAAGTGGATAGATATCTGCATTATGGTTATATATATATATATATATATATATATATATATATATATATGTATGTATGTATTTTCTAACATATATGCAGGTGGATTACGCTTTTCAACTCAGTGTGTATTGAGCCCCCTTATTGTGTTGTGTTGCATTTTTGGTGTGTGTTTCAAGTGCTTCAAGTTGATTAACATGTAGCTATGGATTACTATTGAAGTTACTTCTTATAGCAAAATTTGTAACTCGTAGAGTCCATATGTTGAACGTTAATGTTTAAGAAAGATGTTGTACTTCTTCATTGTATTAAACTCTATATGTGTTCGCATTAGCATGGATATGTATTTGGATGATATCATCTTTCTTTTTGAGGTTTTCTGATTGAGCATAGCTCAATCAATGTACTTGTACTTGCAATAAGTTATAAATTAATATTTAAAAAAATTATTGCATATGTTGTACTTGTTATTTATTTCATGTTCATTTGGTTTTTTTAGTGTTAGTGTTACATTTGGTAATATAGCCAGGTTAGAATAACTAGGACTCTTGGGTTATAGGGTTTAACCCATCATCGATGTGTTATTAATAGATTTTTTTTTTTAGGTTGCTATCATGCCTCTCGTCACTAGAGGAACTCATGGACATGGCATTCCTAAGGATAACTTTGTTGGCAGAGGCAGAGGCAGAGGCTGGGGCAAGGGCCGTGGTAGAGGTCCTAGGTACCAGAATGATGCTGGGAATGATCAGTTTGATCAGAATGCTAGGGTTGGAAACAACCGAGATAGCCAAGTTGACCAGGCTATGGTACTTTAGAGGATAATGGAACGTCTTGATACTA
Organism: Cupressus sempervirens; assembly: GCA_028749045.1. Taxonomy (NCBI): domain Eukaryota; kingdom Viridiplantae; phylum Streptophyta; class Pinopsida; order Cupressales; family Cupressaceae; genus Cupressus; species Cupressus sempervirens. Next base: position 272,853,562 of record CM053787.1, on the reverse strand, counting down.
TTGAGGCTAATAACCTGATTCCTAGTGGGGGAGCGAATGATAGGAGACCTCTTGTGCAGGGCATTAACCTTCATGTAGAGGAAGATCCAGTGGCAAGAGCTCAGCTCAAAGACCTTTCCAAGATGAAAGAACTGTTGTTCTATGGTACAGAATAGGGTATAGCAGCAGAGGCTTGGCTGCTAAATATTGAGCGATGTTTTTTCTTACATCATTACTTGAGTAACGTGAAGGTCAGATGGACAATTATGCATTTGAGAGGATTTGGTTCCTTGTGGTGGGAACAGGAGTTGGAAAAGCTTGGCATTGATATCGCTCTGGTCACATGGGAGCTCTTTGTTGAGCGTTTCAAGGAGAGATTCATGTCAGAATATTGGCGTCAAGCTCGTGCTGAGGAGTTCTTTCAGATTATGCAGTCTAGCTCTATAGTGGAAGCTTATGAACGTAGGTTCTTCGAGCTTAAGAAGTTTTCTAGGTGGGCTGAAAATGATAAGGCTATGATACAACACTTCATCAGAGGTCTTATGCCCAAGATCAGGGAGGAAGTGAGAACTTTTAGATCGTTGACTATGCAGGAAGCTTCGGAGCGAGCAAAGCTCATTGAAATGAAGTTTGGATATCATGGGGCTTCATACAAAACTAGCATGAATCCACCTACTCCGGATGTCAGTAAGAATCAAAAGCCTCTACAGGGAAATTTGAAATCAAGATTTTCAAGTGGGAAATTCAAGAAGAGAAAGTTTGATAAGAACTCCAAGGGTTCAGAATTGCCTAAAACATCTCAACCACCTCTGAGTGTGCAGAGTAATAAGCCATTTCCTAATCCTTCATGTCAAAACTTGGGATTCATAAAATTTGTGGATTGTTTTCATTGTAGATAGATAGGTCATTATTAGTCTCAGTGTCCTAATTGGGATAAGCCGAAAGTTGGACCTAAGCCAGCTAGGTCTGAAGTGACAGTTGGTGATTCTGCCAGGAACCACTGTATCTTTGCAACCCTAGATAAGAAGCAGGTCGAACACCAGAACTCAATTATTGAAGCTCAAGGTAATACTCAAGGTATGAAAGTATCTATTTTATTTGACTCTAGAGCTACAGACTCATTTATTTCTTTTGCTTTAGTTGCAAATAGCGATATTCCTATGGTTAAGGCAAGGAATAGATGGCAAGTGGAGTTAGCATCAGGGTCTAAGGTAAACAAGGATATTATTGCCCCTAACTGTAAGATTTGTATCAAATCATTCTCAACTTCAGTGAACCTTAGGGTTATACCTTTAGGATCATATGACATAGTTTTGGGTATGGATTGGTTAGAGCAACATCAAGCCATTTTGGATTGCAAAGATAAGTCAATTAGTTACGTTGATGATTCTGGATCAGCCAGAGTTATCACAAGAATCAAGAGACCTATCTCTTTGCGGACAATTTTTGCCAAGAAATTGGCAAGGTGTGCTTGAAAAGGCTATAGTTTGTTTGCTATTTTGGTAAACAACTTAGAGGATTTCATAGTTAAGAGTTCTTCTCTCCATCATCTAGTTTTGTGAAACTTTTTGGATGTTTTTTTTGAGGAGATTCCTGGGATACCTTCGAAGAGAGAAATTGATTTTTGGATCAATTTAGTGCCAGGAATGGAACCAATTTCCAAGACTCCATACAGAATGATAGCTCAAGAGCTGGTTGAACTTAAATTTCAGTTGGAAGAGCTTTTGGAAAAAGGTTTGATTTATCCTAGTGTTTCACCTTGGGGTGCTCCAGTATTCTTTGTCAACAAGAAAGACGGTTCCTTAAGACTTTGTATCAGTTATAGGCAGTTAAACAAGGTCACAATTAAGAACATGTATCCTTTGCCTAGAATTAAATGACTTGTTTGACCAAGTCAAGGGTACCCGAATCTTTTTGAAGATTGATCTGAAATATGGGTATCATCAACTTAGAATCTAGGAAGCTGATATCCATAAGACAACTTTTTGCACCAGGTATGGACACTACAAGTTCACAGTGGTACCTTTTGGGTTAACTAACGCACCTTCTATTTTCATGAGCTTAATGATTGGTGTGTGTGTGTAGAACTTACCTAGACAAGTTCGTAGTGGTTTTTCTGGATGATATTTTGGTGTATTCTAACTCTGTTGAGGAGCATGAGTAGCATATAGAGCAGGTTTTCGAATGCCTTCGTAGGAATAGATTGTATGCCAATCTTGAGAAGCACGAATTATTCAAATTAGAGATTTCCTACTTAGGACATATCATTTTAGGGGATAGAATTTTTGTAGATCCATCTAAAATTTGGGCTATTGTAGATTGGCCAGCACCTTCAAATGTTTCCAAGGTTCGAAGTTTCATGGGCTTAGCAAGCTATTACCCCAAATTTGTGTCAAATTTCTCCAAAATAGCACATCCTATCACATCTCTTCAGAGAAAAGGGAAGAAATTTGTGGTTGCTGATGCTCTTAGCACAAGGCGACATGAACTATCTTCTTTGATCTTAACTATGGATCTTAAGGATAGGATCTTATAGAACCTTTCCGCAGATCATTGGTTTCAGGATGTTAAGGCAGTTATTAATAGTGGCAGTGTATTGGAAGGCCATTTTGAGGGTTATTCAATGAATCTTGAAGGTTTTTTCCTGTATAGAGGGAGTGTGTACATTTCAGAGTTGGGAGATTTGAGAGTTTTGGTTATGGTAGAGGCCCACAAAGAACCATATTCGGTGCATCCGAGTGTTAAGAAAATGCATGTTGATCTTAAGCAACATTATTATTGGCCTGGAATGAAGAGAGACATAGCAGATTTTATGGCTCATTGTTTGGAATGTTAGCGAGTAAAGGTTGAACATCAGCAGCCTGCAGGTTTATTGCAGCCACATAATATTCCAGAAAGGAAATGGGACACCATTTCGATAGATTTTATTACCAGATTGCCTATGATAGCTCGAAGGCATGATGCTATTATGGTGGTAGTGGACCGATTTTCTAAGGTTGCTCATTTTATTCCAATTAGATCATCCTATAATGCAGCTACGGTTGCCAAGACATATATGGAACAGATAGTTAAGTTACACAAAATTCCTAAAAAGATTATTTCTGACAGAGATCCAATGTTTACTTCATCTCTTTGGAAATCCTTACAGGGAGAGTTAGGTACTCAGCTAAATTTCAGTTCAGCCTATCACCTTGAGACGGATGGACAAACTGAATGTGTCAACCAGATTCTGGAAGACATGCTTAGGATGTACATAATGGATAGATAGAATAAATGGGAGGAGTATCTACACTTGGTAGAATTTTCTTATAACAATGGATATCACAGTTCCATAAGTATGGCACCTTTTCAAGCATTGTATGGTAGACCCTGTAGGATGCCTCTCAGTTGGGATAATTTGGATGATAGGACTCTTTTAGGTCCAGATATGTTGTTAGATTTGGAGTATCAGGTTAAGAGGATCAGAGAGCATCTTATTATTGCTTAGGATAGGCAGAAGAAATATGTTGATAAGCATAGAATCGACCGTCAATTATTGGTTGGTGATAAAGTGTTTCTCCGAGTTAGGCCGTGTAAGCGTCTGATTTGTTATGGAAAGGGGTCCAAGTTAGCACCACGATTTGTTGGTCCATTGGAAATTCTGGAATGGATTGGACCTGTTGCTTAAAAACTTGCCTTGCCATCGAGTCTCTCATGCATTCATAATGTTTTTCATGTTTCAATTTTGCGTAAGTATATTCCTATTATTGCTCACATGTTGGATTGGAAAAATTTGCAGATTTTGGATGGCCAGATCATGTTGGAACCAGTGCAGATCACGCAAAGCAAAACTATGAGTTTAAGAGGAATAAAAATAAGGCAGGTAAAAGTCCTATGGGACCCCAATGATGAAACATCTGCTACCTAGGAGGACACTGAAATGATGAGAATAGCTCATCCGCACTTGTTTGTTGACTTCCAGGAGAAAGTTAAAGCCTAGTGGGGGAGGATGTCATGCCTGACCTTATTCCTTACTATTTCTCTTCATTTTCTTCAGTTTGATGTTGTGATTCAATGTCAATTTCTATGACAATATGAAACTTTGCTTATCTATTTGTTAGATTTAGTTAGTGGAGGTTTTGGTTTCTGCTGATACAGTTATAGTGATCATTATCTGTTTATGCTGATTTACTGTAATGAGGATTCAGCTATTTTGAATTGGCTGACTTCGTTAATTTTAGTTGATTTTTGAACTCAGAATTGATACTAATGTTTGCATTTGATGGAAGTGAATTTTATTTATTTTGATGTTAATCGCATGACTTTAGTATTTAAGTAATATGTTAATTGGCATAGTATTCCTATTGCAGTTTATGTTAAGGATTAATATATATTCTTGTAAGATGAGCATGGATGTTTGTTAATGTTTTGGAAACTAATCACAGTTAATGTGAAAATAGCAAAGTCATTCTGGAATTATTGGGAAATTCTCTTTTATGATGATGTTTTAGTATTTTCGAGAAATTTAGTTCACACTTATATTTATTCGACCTTTGTAATTATATATATACATACGTGTGAATATTAGTTCACATATATATTTATATATATTAATATGAATACTTTGGTAATTCACACATAAGATTATGAATATTGGTGAAAGTTAATCACACATACATATTCACATGAAATAAAGGGTGAAATATTTTAGTTGAACTTTGCATATGTATATGCCGCAGCTGTTATGTCAATGAGGTCATTGTGTTTTCTTATATTCATTATTAGTAAAGATTTATTTCTAAAACCCTAGGGGACTATGAATGCTATGTTGTGGTATTATGTTAATGGTTAGTCTGCATTGTTTTGAAAATCCTAAAAATGAGGTGGTGGCATTGTGACTGCCGAATTTACAGCTTGGTGAGATGTGATAGTTCTTTGAATGCAGCATTAAGAAGAATAATGGTACTTAAGTTTTCTTTGGTCATTTTGGTTTTTGAGTGGGGTTTTTTTGGTTTTTGGCCAGAAATTTGGCCACATTACTCTGATGTTTTAGCATTTGTATTTATCGATGCGGAGGTATCGGCAATATGAAGGGGTTTGTGGTAAGAGGATTCAGGTTTATGAGGCTGAGCACCTAGTGTTGCTCACAGCCAATTCTTTTGATACATTTATTTCGGGTTTTGTTATGACAACCTCCGTCGCAAATCAGTATTTTGGTCTCTTTATATTGGAAGTGTGGTTCTCAAGTTGGATTTTGGTTTAGATGGCGAGTTTGGTTGCTGGCCATCATTTGAATTTACCATTTTCTACAATTTGGAGGTAGGGGGGCTTTTTTCTTAAACCCTTTTACTCCTTTTGTCATGTGTTTTCTTTTATGTAGTTGAAAACTATGTTGTTTAATGATGTTTTGTTTGTGGTTTTGTATATCAACATCCAAAGTTGGGTGTATGAAGGATTCAACAATGTGTTCTTGAATTCCATGTAGACCCAAGTTTGGATGTGGGTTTAGCAAAATCATTATAGAAACCTAGCTTGCTGTAGAGTTTTGGTATTATGTTTGGAAAGGTGTTAAGTCATGTTGTCTCAGATCTCATCAAATCAAGCTCTGTGTGTATCGAGTTTTGATGCTTATTGTTTTATTGCGTGTTGTAAAATAGTTTGTTTTGGTTAAGACGTAGTTAGTTTGTGGTTCTCAACAACATTTGTTTAAGGTTTCAGATTGTTATGCTCTGTCAACATTATTTGTTTTAGATGACAGTTAACTTGGTTTGGTAGATGGGTTGGTTTAGCAATATTTATTATAACATTCTTATATGTTTGATAGGAAAGTAGACAGTTGAAACTTTGTGTGACTAGCATCATGACTTGATTTCAATTTGAAATTTCAAATGCTATTTGAGTTTCAGTTATCTTGTGCTATTTTGACTTTTGGAAATTGGACAATGACATTATGTCGTATAGATATGAGGAAACTCGAAAGGGAAAAACAATAGTTTTATTTCTAAGGCAGAATAATCTCTCATTAAGATATGAAATAAGGGATCAAGTTGTAATGACTGTTGTTCCATTAAATTATGACTATGATCGGGTTTTGTTCACACACACACACACACACACACACACACACACACACACACACACACACACACACACACATATAGATATAGATATATATATATATATATATATATATATATATATATATATATATATAGATAATGTATTTTGTGAAAGTTGAAAATTACATAACTGATGTTGTTCAATGTTTAAAAGAATGGAACTGTTCATGAGCATTTTTAAACATAGAAGAATATCATCTTAGCTAATTACATGTGCTCATAGCATAATGAATTGATTTGGATTCACAATTTTGAAGGTTATTCAGATTCTGTTTTGGACAGTAGTATAGTGTCAAACAATTCGCGTAGTTCAAAATAAAATAGCTTATGACTCGTCCATAAATAGAGTTGTTTTTAGATTTTGGAGATAATGTTACATATATGATGTCATTGTTAATGATCTTTAATTTAAAACAATAAATAGGACTAAATATGTAGAAGTCTGCTAGTCATGATTAAATTGGTTTGATTATGTTATGAAGCATATGATGTAAGAAATTATATTTGCTTGAAATAGAAATCAATTGTTACAAGGGTGTATTTTAGTTTATAAATAGAAGTGAAAGTTGTTTTAAGTAATGAGATAGATTTTATGATATATGTTTAATGTTATCTCATTTTAAGCAAGAATATCATAGGAATTTTGATTGGTTACTTTAGTCATTTCAAAGTTAGATGTAGGTGATTATGACAGCAGGAAGTTAATTGTATGGTTTTAAGATTAGGTAAGTATCGTTAAGCTGAGATAATAGTTTAACTATATTTGCATGAACTTAATGTTGTTGGTTACGTTTCTATTGTTAAGATTATCTATATTTTCCTTGGAATTTGACAGAATAAGATGTATTACGAATGGATTAAACAATGTAGTAACATGTTGTATACTGATTTTATATCTATTGCATGTACATTCTTAGTATATCTATTTGATGTGTATTTTAAGGATAGCTGTGATGAACGTATATCGAGGTGGCTGAATTTGGTTTAACCTATTCAGTTAATTAATTCAGTGATAAATTTAAAATGAATTGGGTGGATTAATTACATATAAAAGATAATTGGCCTTACCTATGACTTAAACCTATAAGGTTAAGTGCGGAGTACAAGGTATATCTCTATTCTGTCATTGACAAGTATAATAGAGAAAACCGTTATGTGTTGACTATGGGCATACCATACATGGATGCAGAATCTTAGTGCCATAACGATGAAACCTCAGTATATATATGTTTCATTTATGGGTTATTCTTAGTGCGAGTTTAATTTTGCATTGTTAAGTAATTATTTACTTCATGCATATTATTTATGGAACTGCACTCTATTAAGTGGATAAATATCTGCATTATGGTTATATATATGTTTATTCTAACATATATGCGAGTGGATTACGCTTTTCAACTCAGTGTGTATTGAGACCCCTTATTGTGTTGTGTTGCATTTTTGGTGTGTGTTTCAGGTGCTTCAAGTTGATTAACATATAGCTATGGATTACTGTTGAAGTTATGCCTTATAGCAGAATTTGTAACTTGTAGAGTCCATATGTTGAACGTTAATGTTTAAGAAAGATGTTGTACTTCTTCATTGTATTAAAATCTATATGTGTCCGCATTAACATGGATATGTATTTGGATGATATCATCTTTATTTTTGAGGTTTTCTAATTAAGCACGACTCAATCAATGTAGTTGTACTTGTAATAAGTTGTAAATTAATATATATATAAATTATTGCGTACAATGTACTTTTTATTTATTTAATGTTCATTTGGTTTTGTCTAGTGTTAGTGTTACAAAAAAAGCACTTAAAACACATAAGCAAACATAGTCATAAACATGACTAACCACTGCTACAGGAACCTAGTCCACTGTAGCGTGCTAAAAAGTACATAGTGCAATTTTTGCACACATCTCAAGGTAATTATGGAACAACCTCATGATACCACATTGATCTTCGTGACCACTGGCACAAACCCCAATAAACCAAGAATCATATCGTAATCTCATAGATCAGTCAAAAGCATTAACAAAGCAACTGATACAACAACATAAACCCAAACACCTCGACGGTGTGGACCACTCAGGGTCACAATCATGATCCTATCACAACAAAAGATCAGCAAGGTTGCATCCATTAGGATGACTACCAAAAGTCAAATGGGAGAGGCACTACAAGGATGCAATAGGTAGGATGTAGAGGTATGGAAGGTCAACTAAGTATTTGTCCCATTATGGAAGTTCTACTAAGTATTTGTCCCATTATTTCTCTTCCCCTCTCATCCTGTTTCTCTTTTTTTTCCAACCTCTTGATATATCCATATCTCTTTATCTAGTTTTCTCCCATCTTCTTGCTATATAATTATGTCTCCATATTTATTCCCCAATCCCTCCCTCTATCTCTATCTTTGTCTTGTTATCTCTCCATGCCTTTCCATCCCTATATATCTCCTTGTATCTACCTCTCTCTCTCTATATATATATTTCTATCTTTATCATTAAATATATCTTCTTTTCTCATTTTTTCTTAGATAATATATTTATATCTTTCATCCCTACTCTCTCCCTCTATATCTCCTTCTCCTCTCCATGTCACTTTTCTTCTTAATCTATATCTATTCACCTCTCTCTCTCTCTCTCTCTCTCTCTCTCTTTTGATCCTTGTCTCTCTCCGTCTCTTCCCTTCTCCCCTCTTCTCTCATTTCTTTGCAATATTTAGGTATTTTTCTTCCTATCTCCATCTATTTCTCTCTCCACTTATATCTTAATATCTCTATTATCTTCTCCCTCTCTCCCTTTCCACTTCACTCTATTTCTCTATCTCCACATCTATCCCATTATCTCTACTTTCTCCCTCTATATGTCTATTCCTTTATATAACTCAACAATAATTTTAGAAACCCAAGATTTATAGGAAAATAATTTTTTCTACTATATATATAGATATACCATTCCTATCTATTTTTTAGTGTGCCTTCATTTTTCCTTTTTGTTTTGTTTTGATAGATAATGGATCAAGCCTAGATTAATTATAATTTGTCGAGACTAGTTAGCATTATGTGTTAAATTCAAGTAGACTCAAATCCAAGGCCTCCTAGATAAGAGGCTCACAAGTTACCATTATGTTGTAAGCTTTTGCCACCCTCAATTTTCCTTTCTACAAATTATTAACCTTGATCTTTTATCTAAACAGAACTTGTGAAAAAAAAATTGTTATCTTTTTATATTTGGAGGGCCAAATAATTAATTCCTTTGTGCCTTTTTTTCCAACAATAACATATGTAGAGATCCCATGTTTGAAATCTTGCAAGGTCTATTGAGAATGAACTAGTGATCTTTTGATTTTAGTTATTCTAAGAGTTTGCATCAAAGCCCTTACAATCATTGTAGTGTGAAATCATTGTGATGAGTGCAATGTCTTTAATGTAATTTAATAATTGGATGACATGAATGATCATGACATGTGTTCAATACCTTGTTTTTTGGTAGTAGCAAGCAATCTAGTAGATAGGGATGATTGACATATATAAAAAACTTAATGAAAAAGCTATTACAACACATTCACTTTTCTATATGTGTGATTATACATGAAATTCCTTTTAGATTTTTTTAATAAAATGTACAAGAAAAATAAATAATTGTTTTTTTACTCACACCTGATAATTAATAAGTCTTCTACCTAATTTATGTTTAATTGAACATTATATTGTCTTTTAATGTAGATACTACTTCCCCTACCCTAATTACAATCATAAAAAGCCTGAAAAATGATCACACGTGTACTAATAATTTCATTTTCTTGTTTTCCTTATTGTTTGGTCCATTTGTGCAAAATGTACTATCGTGGGGTCTTAGTGGCAGGTATTATATGATTGTTTTAAAATGGCACTTTTAGACCACCTCACACTCTATAAGTTCTACAAAGAGCTTCATAAATGTGGGAAAGATGAAAGATTAGCTTTAAGCTCTTTGATCACCTACAACGCTTCACCAAAAAAAACCAAAAAATTATAATATGAGTATTATGAACTATAGGTGCATAAAGTTGGCGAAATCTATCTGGCAGAATATATGCACTGGATTTTATGTTTTCTTTAATTTATTAATTAATTTAAAAATCACAGTACTATTGTTGTGTGACTTTTAAATTAATTAATAATTTTTTATAAAATGTCAAATCTGGTGCTTATATTCTGCTAGATAGAGGTCACCCAACTTATGAGCATGGGATGGGTGCATCACCCTTGGGTAGCACTCACCACTTTGTAAAGCATGCCAAGAGGTGGAGAAAAAGTTGGAAAGGGGTGGGTGGAGTAGGAAGTTAGGAAAGTTTTTTTTTTTTTGTAATTGTTATTATGTGGTTAGTTAGAATTATTTTAGTAACTATTATGATGTTTAGTAGTTAATAAATAAGTTATGATTTAAGTAATAAGAATTTAATGTGTTTAATAGATCTTGTGTTATAAAGAAAACTTGACTAAAGAATGATTAGATTAATGGGATAGTAGCTAATAAGGATTAGGGTATGATTGTTCTAGTTTAGGAATAAATGGATTTTGTTTAGTGCATTGAATTTTTTTTTTTTTTATAAGTATGAAAATGAAATTTTAGATTTGAGATTTTAAAATCAATAAAACTTAAAATGGATGTGTCATATAATTAGTATTTAGTGTTCATTATTATGTATTTGAAATATGAAATTGGAATTAAGATTATTCCATTATATTAGTATTTGTTGCTAAATATTGTTTTATAGTTACTATGAGAAAATAAACTTAATCTATTTATATTAGGAATTACATTTTATAATGTATTTGAATTTAAATCTATTATTGTTAGTGAATATATTAAATGGGTTTTGGTTATAGAAGGGCCATGACTTAGAGTTGCATAGTGATAAGAAATGTCTTGAGACTATGGTTTCAAGTTTGTATAGTTATGGCTTATTACTTGATGACTTGTCTTAGATATCTTAATAATTATAAGATGACTTTTAAAAAATAAAAATAATTAAATTTATCAAGCTTAAGTTAGAAATTTTAATATAAGAAGGTGTTAATGCTTTGAAAGTGTTATAGATTAAGGCTAACTAGATAACTTGATGGGATAAGTCTGATTATGTTACAAGATAAAATGTATGTTGTAACTAGTCTTATGGTGAATATTTTAGTGTTTTAAATTAGATCTAAATTGGTAGATTATGCTATATTAACCTTTAAATGCAGAATTAGATTCTATTAAGGGTTGATATAGTATTGTGTTAAAAGGGATAGTATCATAGTCAATTTAAGAACTTGGAAACTCGAAAATGTAGTTTGAACTTTATATCATACCTTTATAATTGGAACCTAATGTTCAATCGATTGACTCATTCAACCCAAAATAAGTGCTCTTGTAGCATTAAGATTTAAGGTTTCAAACTCATGCTGTGTGTTAGACTACTAACTCTATATCCTTGTGAAATATAATCAAAGTTCAAATGGTTGGTTAACTCTTGAAGCAAAGAATGAAATCCTCTATGAGTACCACAACTTAACTTTATCCTAATTCAGATTATAATCAGAGATAGAAACCCTTGAGATCTTTAAACTAATTATGAAACTTTATAAATCGAAACTAATCTTGTCATCATCTTTTCACAACATATTTGATGTTAGTATGTATTAAATATAGTCTTTATTACTTTAAAAAAAAAAATTGGTGTATTTTTGCCCCGATTTTTGGGCATGAAAAAATGCCATACGAGTAGATACTAAGATGATCAAGTGACAAAAAAGGTGACTCACAAGGTTCTTCCTTACATCCTCATTATTTCATGTCTTAAACTATTATTCAAGTGCAGTAGCTTGGCACAGTTTATGGATTACCATGCACACAATATAATCTAAGATGACATTATTCAAATGCCTACGAGTGGTTCAATATTTAAGGACATAGAGGAAACGTGTCCACACTTTAAAGAAGAACCTCAAAATTTTAGGTTTTCTTTGATAACTGATGGTGTCAAACCATATGGAGAGATGAGATCCATTTACTTAGCCTGGCCTATTTTTGTTATCAACAATAACCTTCACCCATAGATGCCAATAAAGAGGGATCACATTATGTTGGCAATGATTATTCCATGTATTTAATTATTTTATTGTTACCTATATGTAATTATAAGTCTTTAAGTGAAATGACCATTATATGATATTGTTCATTCAACTAGGTAAGTACTAAGTGAAAGATATGAATGTATATTGCAACTCTTATTGACAAGTTACAGGTATTATGGAATGGTTTCACTATGTATGATATCTCTAGACCAATTGGAAAAAAAATTCAATTCCATGCAATTCTTGTGTGGAAAATTCATGATGCCCCATGGTTGACACAATCTATGGTATGTTATGCTGAAATCTAGTTGTACACGAAAATACTAATTCCAAAAATGAACATATTTAATGCAATTGTATCATTATCTTATAGGTCTTCGCACAAAGGGAAAATTTGCATGTCTAATGTATGGTCCAAAGATGAAATCTTGTCATTCTAAAATTTTAAGAAAGTGAGTGTTTGATGAGAATAGGCACTTCCTCCACCAAAAAAATAAGTTTCAAAGTGTTGAAAATATCTTTTCAATGGGAAAGAAGAGACTACATCAAAGCCACAAAGAATGACACCTCAGCTATGGCAATTGGAATATAATAGAATTTGACGTCATCAACGCATTAGTACTGACCACCTTCAAAAGGGACCAAAATATTATCCTAGATAATCTAGTAGGCTGCCCTAATATGACCAGCTACAAGTTGTACATATTTTCTATACCATGCATCTTGGAAAGAATATAATAGAGACAAAATGAAAAATATTGGATGGAAGGTGTGACAAAGAAAAAATTTCCAAATTTTGTAGTGACATTCATGATTCTAATCATGCAACGAAAAATATCATTGAATCAAATAGCAAGGGAGACCAAATTAATGCAAGTGCCCATCCTTGGTTATTCATGAAGCAACAAATTCATGTCATAAAATAAGTCATATGAAAAATGAGATTTCCTACAAGATTTTTTGCAAATATAAAAAATCTCATATAAAAGAAAAGTGAATTTGGCCTAGGGCTGAAAACACATGATTGGCATACCTTCATCAAGGTAAGTCATGGTCTTTTGTATTTACAATATATTTGTGAAACTCCATTCAATTTTCATTGTATTACATCAGAAAAGAATGAAATGATCAGTTGACAACTGTTGTAGTATGTGCTACCCCTATCACTCCCAAACAAATTCGACAATAATATCAAACAAGTGATATATGATCTTGGAAATTATTTGTTCAATATATCAAACAATTTATATGTTGTAAAGTCTCATATTTTTTTTTGTGTCTTGAATCCCTTGAAGTTGGTTGTCATCTAAAGAAATATGTAAAGAAGATATAAAATATTGGAAGAACAAAATTCCTCTACTAATGTGTGAAATGCAAAAGTGTTTACCTTCAACTTTTTTCAATGCACAAGAACACTACCTCATTCACCAAGCTAAGGAGATTGAATTGTGTGGACCTGTACAACCTAGGTCAATGTGGATGTTTGAGAGACACTTGAATTTTTTTAAAGGTTTTGTAACAAAGATCATATTCTGATGGTTCTATGATTGAGGGATATATGGCATACTTGATGATGGTGTACGTTACTCAATATCTTCATAATCTTCTAGCAAAGACCAATATAAATTACATTTGGGATCTTGACTCCATTAAAAAATTTGAAAGGGAGTACTTGGTGGGGAAAAGTAGATTTAGGAAAGTAAAAGTTAATAAATTATGAGATGTTATTGTAGTTAGTTAACTCTTAATCTTCAAAATAAATCCTTTCTAAGTCATCTATTTTCTTTTTTACAGTTGCTAAATAGAGGGATACAATACATTTTTTTATTGCAAACAATCAAGATTAGATGATGGTATGGATTGAACAATGTCAACATTCTAGCCTTGGTTAAAATGGGAATCTACATCTTCATTGGTTAAACAAATTCATTTTAATGGAGATCTTGATGTTACACAAAAGGAAATAGATTTAGCATAGGTTTAAGAGATCTCTCGGTACTTATAAGTTTGTTAATCAATTGTATGTCTTTGAACTCATGATGGAATAATTTATACATGTTTGACATTATTGTAGGTGAAACACCACAAGGCTAGGTTCTACAATGGTTATAAATTTTTCATCAAATATTTAAATGACACAAACAGAATTTGTGACTCTGGGATAAGTCCAATCTTCCACGTGACCAATATTTCATCTAGAAATGACATACATCCTCAACAATCTTAAAATTGATATTATGGAATTTTTGTTGATATACTTGATTGTGACTTTAATTCCTTGAAATTAATTCTCTTCATAGCTAAATTGTACAGACTATGACTCAATCAAAATGATCCTAATAGAATTGTTAATGAGCATGAGAATGGATTTCCAATGATTAACACAAGCTTCTTTGAGCCAGTTGGGGATGAGCCCTATGTTATTCCAAGCCAATATAAGCAAGTATTTTACTCAAAGGTTCCACATAACTTGGTTTGGTCATTTATTGTGAGACATGATCAAAGGGGAAGGCCAATAAAGCATAATGTGATGGAAGGAGAAGATATCGAGGAAGAGGAAGAAGTGGATCATGATCGAGAGGTAGTCGATGATGCTCCTAAAGAAAATGATGCTACTATTGATCGCAGTGATGATACTTCTACTGATCACAATGATGATGATGATGATGATGACGATGATGACGACGATGATGATAATGATGACGATGACAATGGTAGCTACCAGGATAGTGGTGGTGACAATGTTGTCGACGAAGATGATCATAATGATGAGATGGATGAAGAATAATATTAATTTATATTCAACTGAACATTTTCTATCCTATTTTTTTAATTTTGAATTATTAATACAAGTAAACATTTTAAATTGAATTTGATGTAGTAATACAAATTTAACTATAATATGTGTTGGGATTAATAAAACATCTTGTATTACAGTTGTAGGGGATGTCGATGATGAGCATGTTGAGGTCCAAGCTGGTGGGAAAGATGATGTAGTTGGACAAGGTAAAGAGCTCTACAATGTTCTTTAAAATCTTTAAAGTCTCAATTCTTTTAAATTTAACCCTTTTATTTGTTATTGCAGAGGACCAACCTTTGCAAAGGATAGTGAGTGCATGTTCATGGGTGAGAAGAAATATCAATGATGACATGGATATGCCTTTGTGTTGTTGGCCCTAACTAGTAGAGAATATTAAACTATTCTCGAAACCAAGTGAAGCTCGATATTAACCTATGATTGCATGACAACTAACTTTGAGATTATGATCATAAACTGTATTCTTATAGTGGACAAACTCGCCAAGATGGGAAATGTGATGCCTAACAAATGAATTTTATGGAAAAACCAATGTGAGAGTGTTAAGCATATTTTTATCCATTGTCCTTTCATTAGCACTATCTGGTCTCTTTTCCTATCTTTTTTCAACATGTCCTAGTGTTTCCTTCCAAAATTTTGAGTCTATTTGAATAATGGCACCTTGGGATGTTAGGGAGTGATACCATGACTTCATGGAATTGGACCTTACCACATGTGTGTTGGAGGGTTTGGAAAGAGTGGAACAATAGAATTTTTAGGGATAAGGAAACTAAGGTAGATAGTTTTTCCACAAATGCCTTAATGCCTTGATGGAAAACTACACCAATATCAAAGATCTTATCCCCTCCCTTGGTACAAATGGAAGGGACAATAACAAGATGGATAGATGTAGACAGACTCTTCTTCTTGAGAAAAGGCATAAGTATAATTTTTATGGGGTGGCCAAAGGCAACCCAAGAAAGGCTGGGGTGGGAGGCATCATCAGAAATTCTTTTGCTAAAGAGATTTTTGTAGTTGCTACCCCCCTTGGAATACAAACTAATCATTACACAGAGGCTATTGTAGCTCACCATACTATTAAACTAGTAAAAGAAATGGGAGTGAAATATCTCTGTCCAGAAAGAGATTCAAAAAATACTATTGATTTCCTAAATGAGAAGAAAAAGCCAACATGGATGACTAAGAATATCATTGATGAATGCATCCATAATCTCAAGACCTTTGAAAAGCCTATGTGGCACATGAGTATTGGGAAGCCAACCAAGTAGTCAAGTATAGAGTGAAAGGGAGGAACAAGAGCAAGGCTATGAGCAACTCAGAACCAACAAATATAGATGCTTAATCATATGTTAGGATAGGAATGTGGTGTGGTGGAATTTTGACACATCTTCTACCAAAATGGGGATCAATAGAGAGTTGATCACAACTCAAGTCAAAGAGAGTGAAGAGGGAAAAATCCAAATGAAAGAGTTGATCGACCTTGCCCTAGTTATTTTTAGCAACACCACTAAGGAAAACCTAAAAATGGATGTCCTCAACAATGCCAAAATAGTGTGGTGGATAGCTTTTGCACCATTGAGTGGATTTTTCATGAAATCCAAGACTCAAATATAGGGTGAATAGCCTAGAAAGGGAGAACTACAACTTGAAAAATAGGATACCAAAAGAAGAAAAGAGCATCAACAATAAAGTGGAGGAGGTCAAGAACAAGTTTCAAATGATGGAGAGCTCAATGCAAATTATAGTGGAATAAAGCTATAATATTCTCAAAGAAGCCAATGAGAATATTAAGCTTCTCATTAACAAAATAGAAAAGAAAAGAATTAGTAAGGAGGACCTTGGCCCCACAACACAAAGGATAGGACCCCTGATGATAGCTTGAGGAAGTGCACTAGATCTAGCTTGAGGAAGAAGGACATCCTGGAACCTAATTAGGAACTCTCAGACATGAAGTGGCGGGTAGATTGTTAGAGCTAGAAATCAATGCAGTATAAATGTTGAGAGATATCTCTTGAGTTCCCTAGCTTTTCTTGGCTAGACCTAGTTTATCTTGACTCATTGGCTTCTTACTGGTTTTATACTTTAGTGTGGGGGGCTATTTCATTTGGTTGCTTTTAGTTTCTTTTGATACTTTAAGCATTCGTTTTTTGTCAGATCTATGTATTGTATGGGTTTTAGGGCCCTATTAAAACCTATTTTCCTTAATCAAAAAATTTGAGAATATATTTATTTTATGCAATGTAGAAGGATGCCATAGTCAAACTCATTTATTCATGAAATTTAGTTGTAGTGTATGAAGTATTTGAAATAATGGCTTTCTATGAGATTGCCTCAAATTATTCCTCTCCAAGGTATTCTATTATTTCTATTTATCTACAATCATGTTTCATTGCATTTGATAACTTTTGTTGTAAATTGGGAGACATGAAGAAGAATTTGAATAGTGGAAACAAATGATATTAGATCATTCTAAAGTATGCATTGATTCATGAACTATTCTCATTATTTCTTTTGAGTGTGGTGATATGTTGAATAATATTACAGGGAGGAAGCAGGGGATTGTAAAGTCTATATGACATGAAACACTTAATGGAGAAAGTAGGTAACGTTTATAATCCTTGCTGCAAATTACAATATGCAAAAGTTCAACTTCATTGTCTACATCTTTAGCTAGGTTTATATATGATATCTACCGATTGGGATTTTAAATTTTACTTTCAAAATACTTTGGTTAAATTATAATGTATATGTGAATATTTTAGTTACTATTGCCAAATGCCAAGTTCACCTTTTTATCTTAATATTTTATGATATTTCACACTTTTCTACTAGTCAATTTGCAAGCCATTCTACTCATTTTCTATTGTCCATGCTCATTAAACATCTTGATCACAAAAATATGGTGTATCAACCTCAAATGCATATTAATATTATTGAATTTTTTGCTATCCTTGCACAACAGTCATAGTCACAATCTTTTGTAGCAATGGTTGGTTAATGTCTAATCGGGAAAAGCATTTGCACAAGAGCATGCATTGCACTTATGTGGCTTCCAATCTCAAAGATGATATAAAAAATTGGAACAAGTTTTTTTAGGCTGTAATTGAAGAGTATCTAGTGCAATTTACAAAAAAGTTGATAAATTTAATAGGTTTTTTTTTTTTCTTGAATGCACATACTGTTAGAAAACACAGATGAAATTAGTATTAAATACTAACAAATATGTAGAGTTGGTCAATATAATGCAAAGTTCAACTTGTTTAGATACAATCCTAAAGAGGTGCCAAGAAATTGTTTGAAATGTTGCTTCTCCTATAAATCATCCAAATAATCTATTCTCCACAATCTCTCTTCCTCAAATTCCCATTATGATGACAACAAATCTGCCACCAAAATTATTTCAAGTCTCATAAAACTCTATAGAAACTTCTCACAATACTCTCATCAAAATGCTTTATAAATTTGCATAGTTCTCTATATACTCATAAATCTATGCATAGAAGCCTTCATAAATGTGTAGTTTATCTTTGCTAATAGATCCACATTAATATTGTGTGTGCTTCCTTATCCACAACCCATGCTCTTTCCAAGATCACAATATCTTTTATATCTTGACACCTTCATGAAAGAATGCAGATTTTTTAATCAATAAAAGGCTATAACTGGTGTTTACTTTATAGAATCGTTAGGAAAAAATGATAATTACAAGGATGAAATACAATCTATATGATTAGAACATCATTTTAAGCATTTCTAGAGAATACTTATCTAGCCTTATCTAGAAAAAATTGTCCACAAACTCAATAAGTGATTATCCTTCAAAGAATAAAAGAAGGAAGACAAATTTCATACAGAGGATTATCATTACCTATATTCAATAGAGAAGCAACATTTTGTACTTCAAAAATATAGAATTAAATAGTATTCACTATTATTAAAAGATATTCCCTAAATCAAATTATGTAACAATATTATAATCATGTATGTAGTAGTCACAACAAAGAGACAAATGTAGCTATTGTCTCTACTATAAGAAAAAAATTGAAGAGAATTTCAAACAAAAGAGTTTTAAAGTCATACTTTCCTAAAAATATACACTAGGGATAGATCAATCATATTTCTAAGAAACATGATAGCTAATTGTTCTAAAACTATGATTACCATATAGCCTTGAATGAGGACACTCTATCTATGACATGCACATTTTGCCAGCTACAAATAACAATCAAAGGAAGCTGCCGATTGACTCATCATAACCAAAATGCATGCAATTTGATCACAATGTATAAGAAAAGAGATGTGTGAAAAAAACACAATGTATGACCCAAATGGAGGAAAACATTGATATCAATAGAAAATTCAAAGCAATATCTGCACCTATCAAAATTGAGCATACCACTAAAACTTCAAAACTAAAAATGCCTTGTGGGACCTAGAGTTTTCTTCTTGATTGTTGAATCTTCAAACATTCTTAATAATTGACTTCTTATTGTCATAGCATATTTTGGTGTACTTGTATATTTAGAATAATCATTCTACTATATATCAAACTTCCATAATAAAGTTGAACACACACTAAAGATTGTTGATCACTAAAACGTGACTATTCAACATAAAGATATAGCAAACTTGCCCAAACATGAAAATAGAAAGAAATGTCAGCCATAATAGAAATGAACATACACTGGCAATAGTTGATAATTTATCCTTGAACATACAATTATAAGTAAAGGATAGAAATTAGTAATATTTTGATCCCCTCCCGAACTACATTTATGGGACTTATCTGAAAAATAAATGTGGTTAAAGCTCTATTCTTACATAGCATGGCATATTTAGATTTGAAAAGTCTGGAGTATTGGATTTGTTTCTACTACTATAGAACCATCTTTAGTAGACTCAATGTTGTTGTAGTTTTGAAATACATTGTTCAAGTTTTCCAATATTTTCCAAGATTTTATCATGTCATGACTCTATATAGCAAATAAGACAATGGAACTTAGACTAATCTCTATATAGTATGAAATCTATCTCTCTATCCACTCAAATACTTTTAGTCAGCAACTAAGTAGATTGGTATGCAAAATAGAAAAAAGGTGTTAAAGTGTGTAGAATTTAGATAACAATAGTATCCAATAAATTTAGGATTAGAGCATTGATGGTCATTACTTTTCTAACAATAGTGTCTTCTTAACCACATGCATGTCTATATTAGTTAGTTACAGCTAACAATGAACATGTAAACAATAAATATATATATCTGGAAAATATTCAACTTCAATACAACATATATGTATAAACTTGAACAAGAGATGCAAAAAATTGTACTTTTGCCCTTTCCATATGATAGTTTGTAATCTCTTTCATATGACTGTGTAAAATAACTATTATAACTGACTTCTAATGAATATGGAGTAGTAACTCTACTTCTATGATATGCTAGTTGATAGCTAAGGCCTGAGAAAAGGAGATATTACCCATGGATTGAGGGTATGTGTAGGATCATGGTGGGCCAAACTATGGCCTCTAGTGGCAAAGATAAATCAAGACATTAATGTTAGTCAACTTGATGTGAAATCTTGAACTGGTTATGAACCTTATATCGAAATTTTGTAAGAATAGAATTTGTAGTAAATAGAATTTAGCTTCTAAAATGCTATCATTTTCTGATAAAACAATAATTAATTGGTCAAAATTTGGAAATTCAATACAAAAGTACAAAATATTTTAGGAAAAAATAAGTAGGTGTATGTCTGACCACCCTAATCATAATCAAATAAAAAAAGTTTGAATTCTAGATATAAAGAGTAAACTCATGCCCTAATGTGATGCATATTTTTGTGGTAATTTTGTTCCAAGGAAACAATTAATTTTGAATTTTCTACTACAACATATTTTACAATAAAAAAACTCTCGTGTTTGACCACCTTAACTCATTGAAAACTATACAAAATTAAATTTTTTTTTCTGATCAATAGCAGGAAAAAAGTATAGAATGTGTCACATCTTTTAGATTTTGAGAAGGTTATACCATTTTAAAGTTATAATTTTTTTCAATCAGTACATAGATCAACACTTAATATATAAATCCATTAGAAAATAAGTAATAATTACTTACTGAACCCATAATTTAACATCAATTATATCGATGGAAAAATGATAAATTCCTTAAGAAACCTTTTTCATTTCATCAAATTCAGATGAAATTTGATTTTTTTCATATCACCACTTTTTGGCACATCATGATCCTACACATACCCTCAAACTAAATTTTAAATAGCAATATGTTAATACACACATAGCAATGTAATTACATGATGAAGATCTTATTTACATAAATTGATTATCAATGTTAACCACTAATTCTAATTGAGCACTCCTTTAATTGGTAGTTATGATATTTAAGTTAAACTAATTGTAACCATTAATCTCTTTTATATGAACATGTAAAATAATTATTACAACTAGCTTCTCACGAATATGAAGTAGTAAATCTGTTTTCATTATATGCTAGTTGATAGCTAAGGCTCAAGAAAAGGGGATGTTACAAGTTGGTCCCTATTTAGACTTAGCTATTATTCCTATAGTGGTGGATGTTGTCCCTATTGAAAGATGTCCACCTTCTCTTAGCACTAAAGACTGAGATTGAGATGGAGGGAAATGTGCTTGAGTGAGTGCTCTAGCAAGACAATTTTTTGTGTTCTTTCTTATTGCAACGTGCTTCCCCTAGACTATGATTTCTATATATTTTCTTATATTTCTTTAGATGATCCATATAGCTCTATTGGTAGAAGGTGATAAGAAAATTGAAATGTAGTATCATTCTTCATATGTATGTCAATTATTCTATATGGTGTATAGGTGCTAGTGTTCATAATTGTATCCTTGTGTTTGTATGCATCTGTGACATGGTAGCACCAATTTTTTTTGTCTCTAGGATGGTAGTCCAAAATGACACTTCTTCATAACTCTTATGTGTCTTTCTTCCATTATTATGTAGTTCTACTTCCTTTGGGGAATCATGACATTTCATACTTGATATAATACTTACATATTATCATATGATCATACTAATCCCCGAGTTAGTAAATCCCTTTGTTGTCTCTATATGTTGTGTGCTTATTTCCATTGATTTGTCTCCTGTTGGGGTCATTTCATAGTGGAAACATCTCTTAGTGGATGCACAGATACTATGTTAATTCTATTACTCCTATTAAAGTATTTAAAATGACTTTAACGTGGGGACATCTATTTTGCTCATCTTTTTTTCTCCTCAAATATATGCATTACTTCTTCATCACCTTTTTTTCACACATCTTGTGGATCCCTTCATGGATTATACATAATCCTAAAGAAAGGATTCTCCATGCAAACCTTCAATTTAGGAATCGAGCATCCTTAAGATTGGATTTCTCTCCATGGTAGACATAAATGTTAAATCTCATATATGGGCAACAAATCCAGACACATGTTAAATCTTATATATGGGTAACACATAATAATTTTATAAATATCATATATACGTAATGCATTAAAGCACAACATGCTAAATCCCATACATAGGTAACACATTTTATTCTCTAATTCATAATGAAATGTACATTTCTGAATGAAAAAATAATCATACATTTATCTTGGAGTTAGAAAATATTCAATCCCTTGGGGGGCTGATGGATTCTTTGTTTCCTTGATTGTGATGAGATTATTTTATATCTTATGGTCTAGTTATCGAGAGTTTGGATTATTTTTTAATCACAGGGTGGTGCCTAAACATAAAATAGTGAGCTTTACTAAAACTTTAATAATTTTTTTAGTTTATGATTTTTCTTAAATTAATTTATATATCATCAATCTACATACAATTATTTTTAAGTTAAAAATAATAATTTTTGAAAAAAGTAAAATTTAAATCAAATTATGTTGTTCATACATGAGAAGTATTAAAAATTAGCTTAATATCTAATTAATAATTAATAAAAAACAAATTACATAATTAAAAATTAAGAAAATATATTCTCATCATTATTTGAGTGCTAGATAACTTCCTATATAAGCATTTACAAAAAATCATTAATTTGTCTCATATTATGGTGTCTGTACACGAGTGTGGTATGGTCCTGAAATAGGCATTTTGAAAAAGTAGTCATTAAATATTCATACCAAAAAAATTTATCATATGGGTATACAAATAAACTAAAAAGTAGACTCTAAGCACTACAATTTGTATTACTGATTTCTGTTGATATTCAATCTCTAAGTGCTTAAAATTTTGATATTAATTGACAAGAAATAACAAAAATAACAAAAACACTTGAACTTTTTTCCCAAAAGTGAGACCCAACTTATAACACTTACCCCACATACACACAATATCATATCACACTCAAACTCTTATGTTATCGAGCAATCAAGTTTTCAAGAATTCAAACAATTCCTCCATTGAATATCAAGGATTCAAGCATTTCAAGGAATTGGAGTTTATCTAGCATTCTAGTTCTTCTTTAGTATAATTTAGAAGATCCTTTTTTACATCTTCTATATCCATTCATCCTCATTCCTCTTGATCCAATTCAATTGGTAAAGAGATCATTGGAATTGATTTAAGAGATCCTACTATTGTAAGGTGAATTTGCGTATCTACTTTATGCTTCATCAATTGGGGTTTGACCAAGGCAAATCCCCCATAAATAAAACAAAGATACACTTATTTTTCAAGTTTAAATACACTTTTTGTCAATCTTCAAAACTTTTTTTTCATTCAAAGACTACTAACTAGGGTCATATTTCTTCCATGCTACCTAAAGTCATTCCTATTGAAAAATTTTTACTCTTCCAAATAGCTAAGCAATTTTAGGGTTTTGAAAATCTTATAGTTCCAAGTTTAGGGATAAAATTATTCACAAATTAGAGTTGTGAAAACATCATGAAATTAGATTCAAAGATATTCATTCTTAAGGTAATTCCTATAATAACCTTCTTTGTTTCAGCACATCTACTTTCTAAATCTAGTGTTCTAATTCCATTTCATAGCTTTTTCTACATTAAGGCATATATAGATCTTGCATTATTTCTCTAATTCTATCATATTAGACATTATTTTCCATCAATTCCCCTTCATCACTTGGTTGATACTAGTCTTCCAATATCTATTTACATTAGACTTGGGATTTATTTCCTTAGACTTCCCTTTGTGGTGTTAAGTTATGTGATGAACTTAGGTTTACTTTACTCAATTTACATTTTTCCCTACATAGTCTCATGTTCTCTCTAAATAATATATTCATTTTCTTTATAATTTCCAACTTATAAGAAAGAAAATGATGCTTATACAAAATTTCCAAGCATAGATATTTCATAATTACAAACTTGAAAGCATATTATATTTTATATATAGGTGTGATCAATGCTCTTACACACGTTAGAGAATTAAAAAATCTAACAGGCGTAACAACACCTAAGTTGTAACAGAATCGGTCATAGCTTATTATTAAATGTCCATCCTTTTATACCTCATTGTTACATGATTGTGGACACCACTTTATCAATGTAATAATTATTTTTGACACATGCCCATTTTTACATAGAATTAAATTATTACATATTATACCTTCTCATATGATTTTTTCATTTTCATAAAACTTATTCAACCTCTAATATATACTACTTAATATGTTAACACAAGATAAAGAATCTCTACTACAAAGTGAGAATTCTTATCTGATGATGACAACTTGCTACATTAGGTCACATTAAAAGATAAAATATTATGTGAAATAAAATACAAAAAAAGTATTATAAGGATTAAATAAATTAATGTTAGAAAATGCTAAGCTTAAAAATCTTTAATTTTCAACACATTTAGAACTATCGCAATTTTTATTTATTCTTATGGCTGATGCTTTCAGCAGATTCTTCAATAGATCTTCACAATTGGGCTTATGGCAAGGAGTTTTGATTCCTCATACATCTATTACAGTTACCCATTCCCTATTTGCTGATGATACTCTTCTTTTTGGTACATCAAATTTAAAGGAAGCTAACCATATTAAATATGCCTTGGATCTATATTCAGAAGTTTTTGGTCAGAGAATCAATGCCAAAAAATCCAAAATTTTCATTTTCAACACTAATGATGCAGTAGCTCAGAGGATTTCTTCAACTTTTGGTTTCCTAGTGGATCACCTCCCATTATTTTATCTTGGAATTCCTTTTTTTATGGGAGCAAACAAGACAACTTTTTGGCTTCCTATCATTGACAGAATTAGGGTAAGATCTCTACTTGGAAAGCTAGATGGTTTTCTTTTTTAGGCCCTATTTTTTTAATTAAAGTTGTCCTAACAGGTATCCCAAACTATTACTTGTCAATTCTCAATGCTCCCTCTTCTAAAATTTTTCAAATTAAAAAGATTATCAAAGACTTTATATGGAAAGGAAATTTGTCAAATGAAAAGAAGCTTCCTCTTGTTTCTTTACTTGAAATGTCTCATGATAAGGCATCTGGGGGTGTGGGGTTGCATGATATTGCTACTAGAAATAAGGCTTTTGGGGGCAAGCTTGTGTGGAAAATGTATACAAAATCTCATGAAAAATGGTGTTCAATCATGCAAGGAAAATACTTAGATTCTCCAAGTCCTTCCAAAATTTTTACTCTGTGTAATCCTCCTTTAGGTTCAGCCATATGGAATTTTATGATCTCTTCAAAGGATATTGTTTGTAATTATGTTACTTTGGAAATTCACAATGGAGAGAAATTAAAGTTTTGGGAAGACTCATGGAATGGATTTCCCACTCTATGCAGACAAGAACAGTTGGATGAAGCATGCCAAGTCCTAAAAGCTGAGTGGGGCTCCTCTTTTTGGGACTATGTTTTAGCTATTGAAATTCATTCAAGAAGGGTTCTCTAGAAAGAACCTCCAACACATCTTCTTAGTCAGCCAAGTCCCCTTTCCTTGAGGGACTCTCTTGCTGAAATAATTGTTTTTCTTTCTAATAGGGAAGATATAGTTATATGGGCCCTGACCAAAGGTGGTGATTATTCAATCAAGGAAGGTTATTATGGTCTTCAACAAGCATATAATTCAAGCAAGAAGTGTAGAGCTTTTTCCTTTTGTTGGAACTCCACTGTGTTGCCTAAGGCTGGATGTTTTGCTTGGCTAGCCCTTACAAAAAGAATACTCACCAATGAATAGTTGTCCAAGCTAGGTATTGTTGAATCTTTTATTTGTAAATTATGCAACAAGGAGCTAGAATCTACAGATCATCTTCTTCTCCAGTGTCCCTTTGCTTATGAGTATTGGGTTTTTGTGTTGAACAAGATTCAAATGTCTTTGCCTTTGCCAAATAGTCTTTGGGACCTATTTCAATCTTGGCTAGTTATATTCTCAAGATCTCTATTTGCTAATATTTGGAAGTGCATCCCACCTACTGTGGTGTGGACCATCTGGTGAGAACGTAACAAGATCATTTTTTGCAATGAAAAATCAAACCTAGAATCTGTTCTAGATGGGATTGAGAATGCAATTTCAGAAAGAGTAAATGCAAATATGTTCAATTGTATGAATAATATTTCAGTTTCTACTTGGGATTATCTTCTTCTAAAACTCTGGAAACAAATTAAGTTACCTCCAGGTTTCTCTGCAAACTAGAATTCTAATCATCAATTTGATTAGCTTCATGTAAAATGGTCTCCCCCCTCTAGAAATTTTCTAACGTTAAATTGTGATGGTTGCTCTTGTGGGAACCCTGGTAAGTTAGGATTGGGTGCTTGTATTAGAAATTGACAAGGTGAAGTAGTTGCAATCAAAGAAGATGTTTTACCAGTTGGTACTAGCAACCTTGCAGAAGTTCAAGCCCTATTGGTAGGTCTAATTTTTGCAAAGAGATGTAATGTTTCCACCATCCATATTGAAGGTGATTCTCAGGTAATTATAAACCCTTGTCTCTAACGATCTTCTCATACTTGGAAACTAGCCTATATCCTTCAACAATGCTGGGATTTAATTGATTCTTTTCAAGCTACTTGTTTCTCTCATACTCTGAGGGAGGGCAATAAACTAGCTGATTATCTAGCTAATCTTGGTTGTGAAGCCTCCATATTTGAATCTTGCTATTCAGAGATTATTTTTTTGAAATTCCCATGCTTAGCGGAGTGCCATTTTTGGGACACAAAGAAGATGAATGAAGCTTAATAGAAACTATTACTATATTTGATCGACACATGGCTATTAGCTTGCACATTCTTTTTGCATGTTCACAAATGCCCCAATTTGATAGGAGGTTCAAAGCTCTCTTGATTTTAGTTAAATCTTTCAAAAGGAGAGGTTTATTGGCATAATTGGACCTTGATAATTGTTGAGTATTGATATATATCATATTTTGGGTACTCTTGCTTAGTGCAAAGAAATTGTATTTTGTTGTAGGTATGCTTGGTATGACATATCAGCTTTTAACACTTGTATTTCGGCAACGATTCAGAGTTTTCTTGCTAGTTCTTTCTTTGATGAGCCCTTGAACTAGTTTATTAATAAATATATTATATAAGTGCTATTTCAATTTTTGACTTTTTTAAAAAAAATACTTTAAAAAATCAGTGTTGTTAAAAATTTATGTTTAAGTTGTTTCTTGCTCAAAGAGTAACTTAATTATGTAAAGCCTCATTGAAGAATTTTGTTTCAAAGCATTTGTATAATCTAAAATAATTTTGATAGTATATTTCCTACATGTTATCTCTTATTAAAGAAATGGAAGAATGTCTTTTTCAAGAAATGCAAGTTAAATATTTTTGATTCACAAATTTCTTGATAAGATTATGGAAAATATTTTTCGAACAAATATTTATAGAATTATACTTGACAACTTCTATTTTGATGCTCATGAAACATTATCCTATAAGAAGGGCAATAAATATATTATCAAGTTCATAAAAAATTCTTTATATTCTATATTTTTATGAAAATGAAAATCTTTTTGAATATTTAATAGTGATATAGTTTTAAAAACTATACAGATAATAAAAATATATAATTTAAATGAAAAGTATATAATAAGTTTTGCACAAAATCATTAAAAATAGAACTGTCCCTTTATATACATGTTAATTTAAAGATATACAAAAATCAAAAGAACACAAAATTATAACTCATATTGCATACAACTAAATAAATCATTTGTCAACACTAAATAACTCATTTATGTCATTGATGTTCATAGTGCCGACTTATACTAATACATTATTTCATGATTTCAATTATGTGAATGGAAGATACGATGTACAACACAATATTTTTGCTACACACAAATCCCTACTTATTATTCTTTAGAAAACTATATTAAAAAAAGGATTGTTTTCAATTATGTGTAGTGGAACATGCCACATACAACATAATGTTTTGTCCCACACAAGATCTTATTCAATATTACTTGGGGCTTGTTTACTTGAAATTTTTATTTATTACTTGGAACTTTCTATAAGTTTTTGAAGGAAAGGTAATTTGAAGATTTTGTAACTTTTAAATCCTTCTTTATAAAAAATGTTCTCAAATCCCTCTTCTATTCTTTCCTTTCCCCCTATGCAAGTAACCACCATTAAGATATTAAACAATAATCCATCCTGTCTCTTGATTCCTTCTTTTTTATGAATCATGACATCAATAACTAATACCTTTCCATCTTCTGACATTGCCTCATGACATTTTTTAATATTTTCATACATTGTTCATCATCCCAATCATACAAAATACATTGAATACATAACAATGAAACATTTCATCACACCACCATTTGACATTTAACTTGAATTTCAATTTAAAAAATTTTAAAATTATTAATACCTTCATAAAAGTTGCATCTGGTGAAGGAATCTTTTTGAAAATATTACCTTCCATGTTCTTCACTCTTGCAATGTTAATTAATTTCTATGAATAACACAAAATTTTAAAAGACATTTGTATTACTGGTGAGATTTGCAAACATCCTCCAATGTTCTAATTATTAGCATGCAAGTTCTCATTAATGAGAATCTATGAAAGCTTAAAGATAGAATTTTTTTGTTGGCCTTGTGTGGAAGGAGCAGTCCCTATAACATTAGGAAGGTCAAAATTGATGCCATGAATGTGTTGATATTCTTCCACAATTAAAGATATTGTAGAGCCTAACCCTCTCACAATATCCACTACACTCTTGAAGCTCTTAAACCTATGATAAATCTTTAGCATAGAAGCCATTAAAGGGCCAATATCACTAGCAATTCCCTCATTGAAACTCTTGTTTGGGTCAAGAATGTTCCTCATGTACATAAATAATTTCATCCCATGGGCTTTCATGAATGCATGGCAGCCATCTTTGATAGAGTCATGGAGATTCTGATAACCATCTACTACACACTTTACATTACTCACCAACACAATAGGTACACATGAATGTTGGGCACCATTTTTGAAAAAAAAACTTAGAGAGGGTAGTGAGGCTATACATGTATTGGGGAGTGTCACCATGATCTACTATGCTCTCTTTTATAAGACACCAATGGAAGCAAGAAGCCTCATGATTCCAAGCATGTACTCATTGTGGAAAACTTTGTTGGTGGAAGTAGAAATATGTGAAGCAATTTTAGTGGGAACATCCATTTATGTCTTGAAAATGTGAACTAAACCTCTTTCTATGTAAACCAAGCAAAACTAGATCAATAATGGAAGCAAAAGAAATATGGAATACCATGAGTCATCAAGTTTCAAATCTTTGGTTATTATTAGTTTTTTTATAAATGGAGATGATCAAAGTAGGAAAAGAAAGAAAGTAATAAAAAATAAATAAAATCACAAAGTCTTGTATGAAACAATAATAAGATTTTTGAATAACATATTGAGCTTGAAATATGCCATTTGTGTTAAAGCTTCCAACACCCAAGTCAGAGATAAAATAAAAGAAAAGTGAACATTATTAAGGGATAAAAGATATATTTCATCTACAACCATGTTTAACCATTATTTCATCTCATGGAAAGTACTACAAATAAAAGAGGCAAAGCATGATACCAAGTCAAGAATTATCAATAAAACTCATAGTCTCACCTTAGTATGAAATTTGTATATCATAGATGCATGGAAGGTCAACTAAATATTTATCCTTCTATTGGTCTCTCCTTCTCATCCTCTCTAAATCTCCTTATTTGTTTACTAATCTATCTCACTATTTATATATTGTTCTATCGTATCTTGTCTATCTCTTCCTCTTCACACCTCCCTATCTATCTCCCTATATCGATTTGTATGTCTACATCTTTATTTCTCTCTACCTATCTATCATTTTTTCTCCAATCTTTTGTCTCTATATTGATCTTTATTTCTATCTTCCTCCCCCCCCTCAATATCTAAACAAATATCCCTCTCTATCCATCCATTACCTCCTTCAATCTTTCCATCTCTCTACATACCTAATATATCCCACATGTTTAGGTGGTATCATATCTTTATCTGTGTCTTCACATAAATCTTCATCTCTATCTCTTTCTCCCTCCCTCCATCTTCTCTAATTCTCTCTCTCACTCTTTATCTCTCACAATATATGCCAATCTATCTGTATGTATACATACTTATGTATATTTGATTTATCTCTATCTATATATTTATTTCTACCTCCCTCCTCCTCTTGATATATATCTCCTTATCTTTTTATTTCTTTTTTAATCCATCTGACTATCTATATAGTTCTATTTAGTTCTATCTTCATTCTTATCTTTTGATCTTTTGATCTCTATCTTCCCAAATCTTGTACTAATATATGTCTCATCTTGTACAACTCTTTATCTCTCTGTCTTCTCTTTCATTCTCCCCCTCCCCTCTTCCCACCTCCCTTCCCTACTCTATTTTCATCTCTCTATCTCTAAATACACATCCCTCTCCCCATTCATTCATTCATGTGTTCCTCTCATTACTTCAATGTCTCTATAGACTCACTTTGTATATAGATACCTTTATAATTTTATCCCTTCACATTTGGAAAGATAGGTAAAGAAAAAAATACCCATATAGTAAGAGGGAGAAAGATAATTGTGTGTGTGTTTATGTGGGTGTGAGATAAATGGAGATAGATATATATAGATAGAGAGAGACATAAAAATACAAAGGTGTGAGACTAGAGAGGTTTAAAAAGTGAGAGATAGAAAGAGATGGAAAGACAAGGAATCAACATCGAAAGGAAAGGCATAAAGATTTATATAAATTGGGAAAGATGTAGGGTGGGAGAGAGGGAGTTGATAAAGACAAGTAATGTAGAGAGGGAAATATAGATAGAGAGAGGGGAAAGGGATATATTCAGAGATAAAAATGTATAAAGCTACTAATACAGATGAGAAGGGAGAAATAAAAATAAGGAGTGGGTATGGGTATTTCGTAAATGTAGATATAAAGATGAGGAGAAATAGGAAATGAATGGATGAGATAGATGTGATAATAGAGAAATAATGGTCTAAATATGATACATTACATGTATTAAATATAATTATACTGATTCAATTTTTCAATTTTCTAATTAATGATTATATATACTCATCCTTTGTGTCAGTCTTGTACCACCTATCGATCCACAATATAGAACACATCTATTACTAGATAGGTAATGAGTTCAAGAGTCCAAGAGGAAATCCTTCATTTCTTCTTACCAAGATCCAACTATCAACCTTGACAATCAAAATTTGTAAGGGTTGGTAATGGAAGAAGTCTCGTTCAGGAAAAATGAGAATGATCGACACACATTTCATACATTCAATCATCTTGCATAGAAATCAAACCATTGATTTTGAAATCAAATGGTCTTCACACCATCTTAAGCCATCACATCACCTTAAATCTTGACTAGTAAACCATAACGGGGAAATAAATTATATATAGAAAGGCAACATGGTCTAATGGTGCAAGTCAATAAAGTGTGTCAAATAATTTTGCAAAGCTATATTTGGCACATTAAGAAAAATAATAAAGCTCCAATTTTTAATGCAAATGGCTCTTGTCCCACTCAGCCGGCAAATAATGGATCTCCGATTTTTTTCATTCAAATGAAAAGATGGCCAATTTGAACTTCAATAATTTAGGTGGAAGCATTTCATGGAATAGAGAAAAAGAATGAGGTAAAACCCATCTACATCAACACAAAGAAATTAAGTTTGGTATTGCTGAAGACAAAGAAAATTTCAAATCTTCATAATGTTATTTTTGAATTTTCATACTATCAATCTACTTCTCCAGTTTAGTGTCAAGTTTATTTTTACATTATTGACAATTCTTCAACATAACTATAAACTATAGATTTGGCTTTGCCTACCCTAATACTAAATTTAAACATAATTATAATTTAACTATAACATTATCTGTAGTTGGATTATATAATTAATTATATGAATATATGAAGAAATATCACAAAATTATTTAATTTAACATTTTAAAATTATATACTGATAAAATTAAATTTGCAACTTAAAGAAATGGGTCAAAGTCATTTTATAAGACATTGCAAGTTATATTTTATTATTTACAAATTTCTTGATGAAATTATAAATACTATTTTTTCTACAAATATTTATAAAATTGTACTTGATAACTTCTATTTAAATGATGAGGTAACATTATTATATAATGAAGGCAATAAATATGTTATCAAGAGTACAAAACATTTTATATTTTATGTTTCCCATGAAAATAAAAATTCCTTTTTCACTATTCAATCTTCAAACAATCTATAGTAATATGGTTAAGATTAGACATATAGTAAAAAATAAATAATTCAAATGAAAGTATATAATGAATTTTACACAAAATCATAAAAAGATAGAACATTGTCTTTATATAATTTTTAATTTAAAAATATACAAAAATCAAATCTACACAAATAATTACTCCTATTGCATATAACTAAATTTTCCATTATTGTATTTTGATTTAAAATTTTGTTGCGCATATTTAAATGAATACTAAATAACTCATTTATGTCATTCATATTTACAATGCTAACTTATACATATAAAATATTGCACAGTGACTAGACCGTACCACATACATGATAGATTTATTGCATTAATTAGGTATAAGTTTCTATGTTTAGTGTAAATAAATAAATAAGTTAGATATATAGTTGCTCAAAATAAGTAGTTTTTGCAAGGAAAAATAAGGTTATATAAAGTTGTTCACATATTAATGTGAAATATTTCAAAATCATTTCAGTATAACTTATGTATGTATTTGAATGTATCCAAAAATTTTGAATCAATAAAATCATCATTTTATATTTTAGCTCTTTCATTTGGTATCAAAGCAGATTGATCAATGGGGAGTAGAGTGCTTTTAATGGATTTTAGATGACCCAAACTCTATTTTTTGTAAATAAAATAGGAGGCTGGGGGCAACGGAGGTTGGAAAATTTTTATCATCTCGAGCTAGCTTCTCACTTAGAGATGATCATTGCATGGGAAGCAACTATTTGTGTCCTTATAAAGTTGGGGCTTGGTAGATTCATCCCTAAAGAGAAGAGGGGACTTGATAGGTGTGTGTCCCTGAAGAAAAGAGGGGGCTTGGCTACGTGATTGTCCTTCTATGGAGTGTGGGGGGGGGGGGGAGGGGGAGGGGGGGGGGAGGATTTAAAGAATGACATTAGAGACACTTAGAGGAGATGTCGACTTTCAAAGGAAAGGCGTCCATGTGTAGACATATTAGTGGTGATTGTTTGCATGACACTTGAAGACGCATTAGACACACTTGGAGGAGATGTGGACTTTCAGAGGAAAGGTGTTCCATGTGCAACACTAGAGGAGACATCAGGCACACTCTGTGGAGATGTGAAATTTTGGAGGAACTATGTCTCATTGTGTAAGGGAGGTGGAAACAATGTTATCATGAGGACAACCTTAGGATTTGCAGTCTGAAGTTGGGATATGAGGAAAACTTCAGGATTAGGATTTTCAATCTAAAGTTGTAGAGAGAAAATCTACTTTCAAAGATTGGTGAAGGAGCTTTGTCAAAGTTTCTGAGGAATAATTTTGGTGAAGGCTTTCACTTTTATTCGATTAATGTAATAAGGGAGGATTGTTGGACTTATTACATTAATTAGGTTAGTCTCTAGTAAGTCAGAATGGTAGATCTGTTGGATTAATGTAATAAGGGGGAAATGTTAGATTTATTACATTAATTAGGTTAGTCTCTAAGTTTAGTTTAAATAAATAAATAAGTTAGATATATAGTTTCTCCGAAGTTATTCCCGTAAGTAGTTTTTGTAAGGGAAAATAAGATTATATAAAGTTGTTCACTTATCAATGTGAGATAATTCAGAATAATTTCAGTATCAATTTTGTATATATCTGAATGTATCCAGAAAATCTGAATCAATAAAATCAGCATTTTATATTTTAACTCTTTCAATACAACACAATTTTTTGGTCACAAACAAAAACCTCAACTTTCATTATTCATTAAGAAACTACAAATAAAATATTGACTGTTTTCAATTATGTATAGTGGATCAAACCACATACAACATAATGATTTGTCACATACATGACCTTATTTATTTTTTATTATTTGGAACTTGTTTAACACATTTCCATTTATTTCTTAGAAATTTCTATAAGTGTTTGAAGGAAAGGTAACTCGAAGATTTTGTAACTTTTGAATCCTACTTGGTCAAACAAGTCCTTAAATTCTTCCTCTGTTCTCTCCTTTCCACCTATGCAAGCAGCCATCATTGCGATATCAAATAGTAATCCAGCTTGCCTCTTCAACCCTTCTTTCTTCTCAATGACCACATCAACCATTAATATCTTCCCATCATGTGGTAATGTATCATAACAATTCTTTAAGATCTTTATACAATGTTCATCATCCCAATCATGCCAAATCCACTATATAGATAACAATGAAACATTTCATTAAACTGCCATTTGAAAACCCAACTTTAACCTAACTTTAATTTCAATAAAAAAAAAAAACTTTAAAAAGTAAAATATGGCATCTGCTGAAGGAATTTTTTCGAACATATTACCTTCCACGTTGTCGATTCCTGCAATGTTAAATCTCTATGAATAATAATAAAAATTGTATTTGTGAGCATCTTCTAATGTTATAATTGCTAACATGCAAGTCTTGATTGGTGAGAATCTATGGAAGTTTAGAGATAGAAGATTGTTACCGACCTTGTATGGGAGCAGCCGTACTTATAACATGAGGAAGGTCAAAATTGATGCAATGAATGTGTGGATATTCTTTCACAATTAAAGATATTGCAGAGCCAAACCCTCCTGCGACATCCACTACACTCTTGAAGTTCTTAAACCCATCATAAGTCTTCACCACAGAAGCCATTAAAGGGCCAGTATCACTAGCCATGCCGTCATTGAAAATCCTGTTTGGCTCAGAATTGTTGCTCATGTACTCAAATAAGTTCATCCCATGGGCTTTCGTCAACGGATGGACACCATCTATGAGAGAGTCATGGAGATGCTGATAAGCATCTACTACACACTTTACATTAATGGCCACCGCAATAGGTGCACATGATTGTTGGGCACCATTTTTGACAAGAAACTTAGAGAGGGTAGTGAGGCCATACTTGTATTGGGTAGTGTCACCATGATGTGCTGTGCTCTCTTCTTCGAAGATTCCCATGGAAGCCAGAAGCCTCACGATTCTAAACAAGTACTCAGTGTGGGCAGGTTTGTTGGTGGAAGTAGAAATATGTGAAGCAATTTGCTCGACACTCAGGGGATTATCACCACCATGGATGGCAATAATGTCAGGAATGTTAAGTAAAATAGCAGCCCAAAGGGCCATTGGCTTTGCTGCTAAGAGAGTGATTTCATAGAGTGCGAGATGTGCTTCCATGGGAGTGCGAGATGTGCTTCCATGGGAGACTCTGAATTAGCCATAGTTTGCCTCATCTAATACAAACTTTGTCAATTTATAGAAAAATCATGGGCACAGCAACAAGGTCATCAAATTGGGTAAATGTCCAATCGATTGTCTGGTCAAGCGGTTCATGCGCGGCGTTTATGTTTCCACATTTTGTTCCCAACTATAACATCTGATAAGAAATTGCGTTTTTCCATTCTTTGATGGATGCCGATAACCTCTTACAAATTAAACCATCATTCAAACGCTAATGGCGACTCTTCGTTGAACGAGACCAAACGGAGAGAACAGATGTAATAATATGTCAATATGAAGCCGCCTCCAGCCCTCTGCACGGACGACAAGATGGTGGTCGGTCACACAACTTTAATTTATTAATTAATTTAAAAATCACACAACAATCTGTGATTTTTAAATTAATTAATAAATTAAAGAAAACGACAAATCTAGTGCATTCTGTCGGCAAACTGCAATTTATTCTCGTTTGTCAGGCTTTATATTCACGTAGGGCGTGACATGCAAAGCCTGAGGCCGATTGGTGGAATGTGGACGGATACGATGTCTTCGATGGTCGTCCGTTCCCCTTAAACAAATGACAACCGTTCATATAGAAAACATAATTAATGTAATATGTAACGTATTAGAGAGGAAACTTTCTACGGATTTTTGTCCATTATTTTACTGCTTTTTAGTCAAGTCACATTGTTTCTGGAATGTTAATAGTCCACTGAAATGATGGCAGAAATCCAGCGTTAGTCTTGCACGTAGTATGTGGAGTCTACAACAACAGCTTTAAATAATGGAAATGGTCCCCACATGTAAGTTATTTGCCCACAATTTATGAATTCAAAGCATTCTAAAGCGAGAAAATAATATTTAACCTGCCCCGCGGGTGCAAAGTCTTCTATCTTTGCCCAGAGAAAAATTATAGTTAATAGACTCCTGCAAAACTAGTTCTCCCATCCTTCCTTCACGTGCCAAAGCCATATATATGTTTGATAGTGAAAACAAGTAATACTTGTAGACTTGCTAGATAATTTGACTAGCATTAATGTTTCAAATTCTAAAGGAAATAATTTTTCAACTATTTCTTAATGTCTTCTAGTTAAGAGAGAAGAAGTGTTTGGAAATCAAACATATTTTATTCTAGAGTTATATTGGTTATAAGGCTTATGTAGAAATTGTTTATATGTTTTTAATTTTAAGTTGGTGAATGACTTGTATGTCAATGAATTATTATTTTATTATTATTAAAGATCTGCTTTATACATGTTTAATAAGCATGAGTTTTAAGAGTCTACTAGATAATAATGTTCTAATGGTGAGGACTATTTGATTTCAAAATCGACGGTTTGATTTCTATGCAAGATGATTGAATGTATGAAACGTCTATTGATCATTCTCATTTTTCCTGAATGGGACTTTATTCCATTACCACCCCTTAAATATTATGATTGTCAAGGTTGATAGTTCGATCTTGGTAAGAAGAAATGAAGGATTTCCTCTTGGACTCTTGGACTCATTGCCTATCCAATAAAAGATGTGTTCCACATTGTGGATTCATAGGTGGTGCAAGACTGACACAAAGGATGAGTGTATCTAATCATTAATTAGAAAACTAAAAATTTGAATCGGTATAATTATATTTAATACATGTAATGTATCACATTTAGATCATTATTTCTCTATCATCATATCTATCTCATTTATTCATTTCATGTTTCTCCTCATCTTTATATCTACATTTATGAAATACCCATGCCCACTTCTTATTTTTATTTCTCCCTTCTCATCTGAATTAGTATCTTTATATATTTGTATCTCTAAATATCTCTCGTCCCCCTCTCTCTATCTCTATTTCCCTCTCTACATTACTTGTCTTTATCAACTCCCTCTCTCCTTCCCTACATCTTTCCTAATTTATATAAATCTCTATGCCTCTCCTTTTGATGTTGATTCCTTGTCTCTCCATCTCTTGCTATCACTCTCTCTTTCTAAACCTCTCTACTTTCACACCTTTGTATTCCTCTCTCTCTCTCTCTCTCTCTCTCTCACACACACACACACACACACACACACACACACACACACACAGAGTTATTATTTCCTCCTCTTCTATATGTGTATTTGTTTCCTTACCTGTCTTTCCAAATGTGAAAGGATATAATTATAAAGGTATCTATATACAAATTGAGTATATAGAGATGGAGAAGTAATGAGAGGAACATATGAATGAATGGGGAGAGGGATGTACATTTAGAGATGGAGAGATGAAAATAGAGTGGGGAAGGGAGGCTGGGGGGGGAGTGGGTGAGAAAGAAAGAGATGATAGAGAGATAAAGAGTAGTACAAGATAGGACATTTATTAGAAGATTTGGGAAGTTAGAGATCAAAAGATTAAAGATAAGAATGAAGAGATATAAA
This sequence comes from Cupressus sempervirens, assembly GCA_028749045.1. NCBI lineage: Eukaryota > Viridiplantae > Streptophyta > Pinopsida > Cupressales > Cupressaceae > Cupressus > Cupressus sempervirens. Next base: position 272,815,264 of record CM053787.1, on the reverse strand, counting down.
TAGAAATATATAGATAGTAAGATGGATTAAAATACAAATAAAAGATAAGGAGATATATAGCAAGAGAAGAAGTGAGGTAGAAATAAATTGATAGGTAGAGATAAACCAAATATAGATCAATATGTATACATACAAATAGATATGGAGATTGGGAGAGATAAAGAGTGAGAAAGAAAATTAGGGAAGATGGAGGGAGGGAGAAAGAAATAGAGATCAAGATTTATGTGAAGACATAGATAAAGATATGTGTTTTAGGATTAACCTTGGATAGAAATCATAATTACATGCAAATATAATCAATATCAGAAAATAATAGATCGCACATAAGAGAACACAAGACACTACGATTTAACATGGTTCACCCAATCCTTGGGCTATGTCCACCAACAACAAGCCCAATATTATTATTATCTAGTGATTACAACATAATTAAAATTCGTAATCCCTTACAACTCAACACCACTGCAAGAACCAATTTTTACCTCACACCTTATGAAAATCGCTAACCCTAAGCCTTTTTATACAAGTTTTTTGCTACTTACAAAATTAGGGCTAGAATAATAGAAAAATAGTAAGCGACACCTTTTACAATATAAGGTCATTTTTGGCTTTAGGGGCACTACCCCCGAAAACCCTCAACACACCTAGACCCCATAGGTGTGCTGCCCCCAAACCCTCATAGAAATAATATGGGAAGAAAACCGCACTAAATAATCCTCTAAGTCTTATTAGGCTCCACATCACAATAATTTCCCACTTGGAGATTGATTAGAGTCCATGACAATAACTGTCCACTTGGAGACTGATCATCATACTGCTAAACCTATAGCTTCCACTAGAATATCAAACTAACCTAGATCATGCTATCATTTTATTTTGTTCAGTCTAGAAGACCAACTGAAGCTAAAGAGGAATCCAACTTCTCCCTTATCACTATCTTTGTAAATATATCCACTAGATTATTGTATGTATTTGTCTTCTCTAGCTTTAACTGTCCATCATCCAAAACTGATCAAATGAAATGGTACAAAAACTATATGTATTTTGTCTTTGAATGCATAACTGAATTCTTTGCAAGATGAATGGCACTCTGGCTATTTGGAAACAAATAGTTATCCCTCTGTGGGTGTCCCAACTCTTCCAAGAAGAATTGAAACCATATCATCTCCTTGGTTTCCTCTATACTAGAAACATACTTTGCCTCTATAGTAGAAAAACATTAACCTTCTATAACCTAGAAACCTAGCTCATAGCTACCCCACCAATAGTAAATACACAACCTGTAGTACTCCACTTGATATCAATATCCTCTGCCAAAACTGAGACAAGATATCCCTATAAATCAGAAGTAGATCCCCCAAAGTGTAAACACTTACTAGATGTTCCTCTCAAATATCTTATAATCCATTTAACTACATTCCAAATCTCAACAAATGATTCACAATTGAAGGTTTTGAGAAAAGAATAACTCACCTTCTTACCAGTCCCTACTTCCTCTGGAATACCATAGCCCAAAGGAGTAAAGGGACCTCTATTAATCAAATATACAACAGTATTAATAGCCTCTACCCACATGTTTAAGGGCAACCCTGCATGCAACCTCATGCTTCTTGGACACTCCGTTATAGTCATATTCATGTGTTCAACCACTCCATTTTCATATGGAGTCCTTGGAACAATTTTCTGTCTACAAATACCATTAGCAGAGCAATAATCTTCAAATTCATGACTGCAATACTCACCACCATTATCAGATCTAAGACATTTTAATCTCTCTCTAGTCTCATTTTCAACCAAGCATTTTCATCTCTTAAAAGTTTGAAATAGATCAAATTTATGTCTAAGAAAATAAACCCATACTTTTCTAGTTGCATCATCAATAAATGTAACATAATAATGAGAGCCACCAAGGGAAGATACCTAAGTTGATCCCCATACATCTGTATGCACAAGATATAATTTCTTGCTTTTCTTTTCCTTCCTAGTCTTCATAGAACTCACTCTCCTTTGTTTTCATACACACAACTTTCATAAAAATCCATATTGACACATTTTTGACTTGGTAAATATTGCTTTGAATGAAGTATTTTCATACCTTTCTCACTCATGTGCCCAAGTCTGTTGTGCCATAGCATTGTATCAAAATCTACAATAGCTATTTGTTCTCCTTGCTCAACTACAACAACTATTCTTGAATACTCATTTTGGTTAGAAACAATCAGAGTAGAAGGAACAATATAACTTGTACAAAGATATAAGGTTCCTACTTTCAGACCTTTTTCTACTACAAGGGAATTTTTTCAAACCTTCCAATTTTTATAATTAAAAGTAATTACACAACCCCAATCACTGAGTTTCCCTACTAAAATAAAATTCCTACTCAACCTTGGAACGTCTTACCTCATGTAGTAGCCAATTATTTCCATTTTGCAACTTAATCTTAACTTTTCCCTTTGCAAAAATTTGGCAGGGTTCATTATCCCCCAAATAAACAAGCCCAAAATCCCCTTGGACATAATAAATGAAATAATCTCTATGACGTGTAGCATGAAATGAAGCACTAGAATCTAAAACCCATGAATCACCAATACTTTCTAAAGACAGAATCAAAGAATCCTCTTTAGATTTTTTGCTTACCATATTTTCTTCCTTGTTCCCTTCTAGTTTATCTCCTTCATTGTTCTTTTGAGTCTAACAATCTTTCTTCTTATGCTCTATTTTACCATAGTACTAGCAATCTTTCTTCCTATGCCCTATTTTACCACAATATCAGCAATCTTTCGGTCCTCTGGATTGAGACCTCTTCCCATTTGACTTTCCTCTTGATTTCCACAATTTTTGGAATTATTTCCTCTTTCAGTCGTTTTGCCTCTACTTTGTGCATTCAAAGCACTTCCTAATGTAGATACACCTAAGGTTTTCCAACAAGTTTCCTCACTGTAAATGACATCGATCGCATCATCATATTTGAGGGTATTAGATCCAGAAATAGAATTACTCAGAATCATTACCAAGCCATTCCATATTTCAGGCAAAGAACACAAAATCAAGAGAACCCTAATTTCCTCATCAAAATTAATAACCATAGAAGATAACTAGCTAGTAATAGTATTAAACTCACTTAAATGATCTACAACATATCCAACTTCTACCATTTTCATATTAAATAAATGCTTCATGAAAAATACCTTACTTGAAGTGGAGGGATTTTCATAGAATTTTGCTAGGGTTTCCATCAACTCTTTCATCATCTTTGCTTTTGTAATGTCAAATTCTACCGATGCTGCCAGGCATAATTGAATTCTTTCAAGTTCATTTCTATCTAAAAGGATCCTAGTTCTCATTTGTCATAGTTCCCTGGTTTTTTAGTTTTTCCTACCAATGACATCCATAAATCCTTCGGATAAAGATAGTCCTCCATCTACATCTTCCATAACTAAAAATTTTACCCATTAAACTTATCAACCCTCAACTTACCCTTGTCTACCATCACTTCCACTCAAATGTGAGATCTTCTTGTAGAGGATCGCTAAAAAAAATGATGGCCATCTGTCTAAAAAAAATGATGACCATCTGGCTCTAATACCACTTGTTAGGATTAACCTCAAACATAAATAGTTACATGCAAATATAATCAATATTAGAAAATAATAGATCACACATAGGAGAACACAAGACAACAAGATTTAACGTGGTTTACCCAATCCCTAGGCTATGTCCACCAACAACAAGTCCAATATTATTATTTTCTAGTGATTACAACCTAATCACAATTCATAATCCCTTACAACTCAATACTACAAAAACAACCAATTTTCACTGCCCACTGACCCCATCTTGGGGGCACTTCCCACAAACCCATGTAGAAATAATATGGGAAGAAAATTGTGCCAAATAATCCTCTAAGTCTAATTAGCTCTACATCACCATAATGTGAGCACCTAAATATGTGGGATATATTAGGTATATAGAGAGATGAAAAGATTGAAGGGGGTGATGGATGGATAGAGAGGGATATTCTTTTAGATATGGAGGGGGGAGAGGAAGATATAAATAAAGATCAATATAGAGCCAGAAGATTGGAGAAAAAAATGATAGATAGATAGATAGAGAGAGATAAAAATGTAAAGATAGAAATCAATATAGGGGGATAGATAGGGAGGTGTAAAGAGGGAGAGATAGACAAGATACAATAGAACGATATATAAATGGTGAGATAGATTAGTAAAAAAATAAGGAGATTTAGAGAAGATGAGAGGGAGAGACCAAGAAAGGGACAAATACTTATCTTACCTTCAATGCATTTGCAGTGTACACATTGTACACTAAGGTGCGATTGCTAGTTTTAATGATAATTCTTGACTTGGCATCATGCTTTGCCTCTCTTATTGGTTGTATTTTTAAGCTTCTAGTATTGAACCATATAATGAAATAATGGTTAAAAATGGTTGTAGAAGAAATATATCTTTTATCCCTTAAAAATGTTGGTTTCTCTTTTATTTTATCTTTGACTTGGGTGTTGGAAGCTTTAACACAAATGACATCTTTCAAGCTCAATGTGCTATTTAGAAATATTTTACTATTTCATACAAGACTTCATGAGTTTATATATTTTTTATTACTTTTTTTCTTTTCGTACTTTGGTCATCTCCATTTATAAAAAATCTAATAATAACTAAAGATTTGAAACTTGATGACCGATGGTATCCCATATTTCTTTTGCTTCCATTATTGACCTAGTTTTGCTTGGTTTACATAGAAAAAAATTCAGTTCACATTTTCAAGAAATAAATGGATGTTCCCTCTAAAATTTCTTTAGATATTGGTGACACTCCCCAATACAAGTATGGCCTCACTAGCCTCTCTAAGTTTCTTGTCAAAAATGGTGCCCAACAATCACGTGCACCTATTGTGTTGGTGAGTAATGTAAAGTGTGTAGTAGATGGTTATCAACATCTCCATGACTCTATCATAGATGGCTTCGATGCATTCACAAAAGCCCATGAGATGAACTTATTCGAGTTCATGATGAAAAATCCTGAACCAAACATGATTTTCAATGAGGGCATGGCTAGTTATAAAGGCCTTTTAATGGATTTTATGGTGAAGATTTATGATGGGTTTAAGAGCTTCAAGAGTGTAGTGGATGTTGTGAGAGGGTTAGGCTCTGCAATATCTTTAATTGTGGAAGAATATCAATGCATTCATGGCATAAATTTTGACCTTCCTAATGTTATAGGGATTGCCCCACCCACATAAGGCCAGTAAAAAAATTCTATCTTTAAGCTTTCATAGATTCTTAGCAATGAGAACTTACATGCTAGCAATTATAACATTGGAGGATGCTTGCAAAGTTCACCAAGAATACAAATCAAGGTATATTTTAGTGGCTAATATTTACAAATTGGCTAATTTTAGAATTTTTTGGCTAGTAATTTGGCTAATAATTTAAGATTTGATACAACCTAAATCACCATAGTTTTATAAAATTCAATTCTAAAATATTTAAAATTGCTCAATAATTTATTTTATTGAAAATTTTAAACTTAAATATTTGACACAACATTGGTTAGATGATTAGATTAGAGTCATCTATATATAATATATTAATTGAGAAATTATATTTAACTAACCAATAATTATCATAATTGTTAGTTACTTTAGGGATATATCGCCAATATTTAGTTTTCACTATTGATTTAAAGTATATGTAATGATCGTTATAATATTCCACAAGGTAAAATAATGTTCAATTTTGATTTGTAATATTCCATGGTGGTTAATTAACTTCCAATTATTATTGAGATTCATCAATATTTTATACCAAAAAAAAACTACAATTCAAAAATAATTGCCAATATTAATCATATTTAGAGTAAAAATTTGAGAGATTCACTAATAGAAATAATAATAAATTTTTAAATAATGAAAGATTTTCCAATATTATATATATATATTTGGAGGGTGGTTTTCTTAAAGTTTACCCTAATACAAATTTCTTTTACAGTTTTGTGTTATACATAGAAATTAATTAATGTTGTAGGAGTGGAGAACGTGGAAGGTAATATTTTTTAAAAGATTCCTTCAATAGATGCCATTTTTATGAAGGTAGTAATACTTTTTAAAGTTGTTTTTATTAAAATTTAAGTTCAATTTTCAAATGGTGGTGTAATGAAATGTTTCATTATTATGTATTGAGTGGATTTTACATGATTGGGATGATGAACAATATATAAAAATCTTAGAAAATTGTCATGAGGCAATGTCAGAAGATGGGAAGGTATTAGTTATTGATTTCATCATTTAGAAAAAAGAAGGAATCAAGAGACAAGATGGATTACTATTTGATATCTTAATGATGGCTACTTGCATAGGGGGGAAAGGAAAGAACAAAAGAGGGATTTGAGAACTTCTTTTACAAAGAAGGATTTAAAAGTTACAAAATCTTCAAATTGCCTTTCCTTCAAACACATATCAAAATTTCCAAGTAATAAATAGAAATTTCAAGTAAACAAGTTCCAAGTAATAATGAATAAGATCTTCTATGTGAAAAAACATTATGGTGTATGTGGCATTTTCCACTACACATAATTGAAAATAATAATAAAATTATTTATAGTTTTCTAAATAATAATAAGTTGGGATTTGTGTGTAACAAAAATATTGTGTTGTACGCTATATCTTCCACTCACATAATTGAAATCATGCAATATTGTACCAATATAAGTTGGCACTGTGAACATCAATGACATAAATGAGCTATTTGGTGTTGATAAAAATGTGTGCAAAAAAATTTAAATAAAAATATAGCAATTAGTTATTTAGTGTTGATAAATGAGTTATTTAGTTGTATGCAATATGAGTAATAATTTTGTGTTCTTTTGATTTTTGTATATTTTTAAATTAATAGATATATAAAGGGGTAGTTCTATTTTTTATGATTTTGTGCAAAATTAATTATATACTTTTCATTTAACTATTTATTTTTAATTATCTTTATAGTTTAAACTATATCACTATTAAATATTGAAAAATATTTTCATTTTCCTGGAAAAAATTAGAATATAAAGAATTTTCCATGAACTTGATAATATATTTATTGCCCTTCCTATTTAATAATGTTTCGTGAGCATCAAAATAAAAGTTATCAAGTACAATTCTATAAATATTTGTTGGAAAAATATTTTCCATAATCCTATCAGGAAATTTGTGAATCAAAAAATGTAACTTGCATTTCTTAAAAAGGACATTCATCCATTTCTTTAATAAGAGATAACATGTAGGAAATAGACTATCAAAATTCTTTTAGATTCTACAAATGCTTTGAAACAAAACTCTTCAACTAGGCTTTGCACAATTAAGTTACTCTTTGACCAAGGAACAAGTTAAACATAATTTTTTAACAACATTGATTTTTTTCAGTATTAAATAATTATTCATTTTAAAAATTAATGTAGGAGCATTTATGAGGTGTTATAACTGTGCTAAAAATTAAATATTTTTAAACTTAGCATTTTCTAACATTAATTTATTTAATCTTATAATACTTCTTTTGCATTTTCTTACACATAATATTTTATCTTTTGATGTGACCTAATGTGACAAGTTGTCATCATTAGATTAGGATTCTCACTTTGTAGTAGAGATTCTTTATCTTGTGTTAACATATTGGGTAGCATATGTACGAGGTTAAATAAGTTTTATGAAAATGAAAAAATCATATGAGAAGCTATAACATATAATAATTTAATTCTATGTAAAAGTGGCCATCTGTCAAGAATAATTATTACATGGATAACGTGGGATCCCCAATCACATAACAATCAGGTATAAGAGGGTGGACTTTTAATAATAAGCTATGATTGATTCTATTACAAGTTAGGTGTTGTTAGGCCCATTAGATTTTGTCATGTCTATAAGGTGTGTAAGAGCATTGAGCACAACTATTTATAAAATATAAAATGCTTTCAAGTTTGTAGTTATGAAATATCTATGCTTGGAAATTTTGTATAAGCATCATTTTCTTTCTTATAAGTTGAAAATGATAATGAAAATGAATATATTATTCAGAGAGAACATAAGACTATGTAGGAAAAAACGTAAATTAAGTAAAGTAAACCTAAGTTCATCACGTAATTTAACACCTCAAAGGGGAGTTTAAGAAAATAAATCCCATGTCTAATGTAAATAGATATTAGAAGATTAGTGCCAAACAAGTGATTAAGGGGAACTAATGTAGAAAATGTCTAATATGATAGAATTAGAGAAATAATGCAATATTTGTATATGTTGTAATGTAGAAAGAGCTATAAAATGAAATTAGAACACTAGATTTAAAAAGTAGATGTGTTGAAACAAAGAAGGTTATTATAGGACTCATCTTAAAATGAATATTTTTGAATCTGATTTCTTGATGTTTGCACAACTCCAACTATTGAATAATCTGATCCCCAAACCTGAAGCTATAAGATTTTCAAAACCCCAAAATTTCTTGGCTAGTTGGCAGAGTCAAATTTTCTTAGTAGAAATGACTTTAGGTAGCAGGGAAGAAATACAACCCTAGTCAATCGTCTTTGAATAAAAAACAAGTTTTGAAGCTTTGAAGATTGATGGAAAGGGTATTTAAATCTGTAATTTTTCTTCCCATTGAGATCTAAAACTTGCAAAATAAAGGTATTCTTATTTTATTGATGGGGTTTTTCCTTGATCAAACCCTAATTAAGGAATTAACCTTAAAATAGAAAGAAATGATGAAACATAAAGTAGATACACAAATTCAACTTACAATAGTAGGATCTCTTAAATTGAATCCAATGATCTCTTTACAAATTGAATTAGATCAAGAGGAATGAGGATGAATGGATATAGAAGATGCAAAAAAGGATCTTGCAAAATGTATTAGAGAAGATCTAGAATGCTAGAAAATCTCCTTCAATTTCTTGAATGCTTGAATCCTTGATATTCAATGGAGGAACTATTTGAATGCTTGAAAACTTGATTACTCAATAACATAAAATTTTGAATGCGATATAATATTGTGTGTATGTGGGGTAAATGCTAGAAGTTGGGTTTCACTTTTGGGCAAAAGGTGGAAGAGTTTTTGTTATTTTTGGAATTTCTTGTCAATTGATATCAAAATTTGAAGCATGTAAAGATTGAATATTAGAAAACTTCAGTAATACAAATTGTAGTGTGCTTAGAGTCTTCTTTTTTCATTTATTTGTATACCCATATGATAGAATTTTTTTTTGGTATGCATCTTTAATAATTGCTCTTTCAAAAGTGCCCAAGTCAGGATCATACCACACCTGTGTACAAACACCATAATTTGAGACAAATTAATGATTTTTTGTAAATCCTTCTATAGGAAGTTATCTAGCACTCCAAAGATTGATGGCAATATTTTTCCTTAATTTTTTATTATATAGTTTATTTTTTATTAATTTTTAATTAGATATTAAGCTAATTTTTAAAATTTCTCATGTACAGAGACCATAATTTGATTATAATTTTACATTTTTCAAAAATTATTTTTTTCAACTTAGAAATAATTGTACGTAGATTGATGTCATATAAATTAATTTAGGAAAAAACATAAAATGAAAAAATAATTAAAGTTTTAGTGAACCTCACTATTTTACATTTAGGTACCACCTTTGATTAAAAAATAAAGTAGAAATAAAAATTAAATCATAACGCTAGAAAATCTATATTTGTTGACTTAGGAGAATGAGAACTGTAATGGGTTTTCCATCAAAAAATTTGATTAGGAAGACCCTCTAAAAATTACAAATGGCCCAAATTTGTGAATTTAATGCCTTAACCAAATCTTCAAAGGTGAAGGCATAGGTTTCATCCCACCAAGCCTAAACCAAACCAAAAATTGAGGTGGGACAAAAAAAAATACCACCTAATGTTTTATGAAACTGGTGCTTATTATTTGAAATTCTAAAAATGGGCACCCTTTTTAAAAAGAAAAATCAACATTTTAAAATGAATTTTGAATAAAAAAAAAAATTAAAATATGCACCCAATTTTTCAAAATAAAAAATGGGTGTAACGCATTGTACGAGTTTGAAACCTTAAGTCCTAATTCTACAGGAACACTTAGTTTGGGTTGAATGAGTCAATCAATTGAACATTAGGTTCATATTAAAAAGGTATGACATCAAGTTCAAACTACATTTTAGGGTTCCCAAGTTCTTAAAATGACTATGATACTATCCCTTTTAACACAGTACTAGATCAATCATTAGAAGAATCTAATTCTACCTTTAAAGGTTAATCTATCATAATATACTAATACTAAATTCTTAGTGTTATCATAACCAATTTGGATCTAATCAAAAACACTAAATTATTCACCATATGACTAATTACAACATACATATTATCTTCTAACATAATCAGACTTATCTCATCAACTTATCTAGTTAACCTTAATCTATAACACTTCTAAAGCATTAACATCTTCTGATTTTCAAATTTCTAACTTAAGCCCCATATATTTAATTATTTTTGTTTGTTAAAAGTCATCCTATAATAATTAAGATATCCAAAACAAGTCATCAAATAATAACCCATCACTATACAAACTTGAAACCACGGTCTCAAGACATTTCTTAACATTATGCAATTCTAAGTCATGGCCCTTCTACAACTAAAACCCATTTAATATATTCACTAATAGATTTAAATTCAAATTCATTATAAAATGTAATTCCTAATATAACTAGATTAAGTTTACTATCTCATAGTAACTATAAAACAATAGTTAGCAAAAAACACTAATATAATGGAATAATCTTAATTCCAATCATATTTAAAATACATAATAATGAACACTAAATACTAATTATATGGCACACCCATTTTAAGCTTTATTGATTTTAAAATTATAAATATAAATTTTCATTTTCATACTTATTAAAAAAAACTAAATTTCAATGCACTAAATAAAATCCATTTATTCCTAAACTAGAACAATCATACCCTAATCCTTACTAGCTACTAACCCATTAATCTAATCATTCTTTGGTCAACTTTCCTTTATAACACAAGATCTATTAAACGTATTAAATTTTTATTACTTAAATCCTAACTTTTTTATTAACTACTAACCATCATTAATAGTTACTAAAATAATCCTAACCACATTCCATCTACCTACCCAACCCTTTCCAACTTTTTCCCCACCTCTTGGTGCACTTTACCAAGTGGTGAACATTTCCCAAGGGTGATGCACCCATCCCATGCTCATAAGTTGGGTGGCATCTATCCACCAGAATATGTGCACTACATTTGATATTTTTAATTTATTAATTAATTTAATAGTCACACAATGTGATTTTAAAATTAATTATTAAATTAAAGAAAATGTCAAATCTTGTGCATATATTGTGGTGGATAAACATTGCCCATGTATTTGTTCTTATAGTTATATTATTTACATAGGTTTGAATAACTATTAAAAAAAATTATAATAACTAAATAAATAATGATCTTAATAAGGTGAACAAAACTATAATTAAAAACCTTTCAATTGAAAGAATATTTTATAATATATATGTAATAATATTAATGTTTATGGCTTTTTAGATGACTATATAGTTATATAAAATTATACTAGCAATCACACCTTATTTCTACTACAACAAGTTTAGTAATTTTAAAATTCTATCTAACCTATCAAAAAAGATTTCAATTAAATCTTCAATGTATTACAATTTCAAAAATCTTTTTTGATTTAGATTGAGCTACATACATACATACATACATACATACATACATACATACATACATACATACATATATATATATATATATATCTTCTATTTCTAATTCTTTTCTAAATTATTAAATGCGATACATCACATTAAGAAAGTTACTCCTTTTATATCAAAAACAAAAAAAAAACTACCTTTTTGTGAGTAGAAGGAACAATAATTTTATCTAATCAATTTTATAGCTTACAAAAAAAAAACCAATGGTAAATATTTCATGACGTCAAATTCTATGGTGTTTTTAAAAAATTTTACAAGTTCCCATTTTTCTCCCTCAGTCAAACACATTTATTTATAAATTTAGTTTTTTTGCTAGATTTGTAATGTAGTCAATTTATTTCTTGATATTTATGCATATAATGTTTGTGATGCTACATTATGACCATGAATTTATGTAATCTACATTTTTGCAATATGTTTATTGCTATTATATTATATTACATGAGATTAAATTTCATTTATAGGGAAAATTATAGACATTTTTTTTAAGATTGTGAATGAGAAAGAATTAATATGAATTTAATACAAGAAGTAAACTTTTATCAGGGGAAATGACTTAGTAGTCACTCAGACTAACTTCATGCATCTATATTTTTTAACTTCAAAAGTGCCAAACAAGTTCTTTACTTCACCATAAAATAAAGGTATTGTTTTCTAAGAATACAATGTTTTATGATAGGGGAAAAAACATATAAAGGTCCATCATTACATCAAGAATTTCCTCCAACCTCCAACAAAAAGCAATTAATCTCAAATATTATAAAATAAAATGACTAAATAGACTAAATTTGTTATCTCGTAATTTTTTATGAATTAAGAGTAAACCTTTTTAGTGGCCATTCAAGGAAGTATTAATGTAAATCTTGATATAAAACATAATATAATCTTCATGACTTTCTAGTTCAACAAGAATTTTTCAACATCCAATGAAATATTTATTTATTTATGAACTCAATAAATTATTTTGATAACAACATTTTCATTGAATAATTATTATTTTTGCACTATGTAAACCTGAGACTAAATCCTCAGTAAAATTTGTTAATATCCCGCAATCAACGTTTCATTGAAACGCTAGGATATTTCTTTGATGCATTTTTGTCAAAACAATTGAGCTGCCTTGCCTGTGATTCCACATTTTGGATATCTTAAAATCATAGAGCCATTTTAGCAAACAATTTACATACTCCGTCAAAGATAACATATTTGTACACATGTAACTATAAACAAAGTTTCTCTATCATTTACGCGGTCATGGGTGTCCATAGCCTGCTTTGAAGCTCCCATTTTCACTCAAAGCCACAGGTTGAAAGTTTTGTTAATTTCTTTTCAACACATGCATCCTGCAGTCAAAACGTTCCAATTTAATACGACACTTCTTTGAGGCGTCTGGTCAGGCGGTTCATGTGCGGCGTTTATGTTTCCACATGTTTCCAACTGTAACAATTTTCAAGCAGATAGCCGCTGCCTTGTGAACCGCCCACCTCCCTTTGGTTCATGCACTACGATTTGGAGTTTCCCATTTTCAAGTAGCCAAGTCAAAACATTGGTTTGAAGGCAAATTTAATACCATTTAAACTCACCTAAAGTCACACGTGGGCGAACGTATGAGCATTGGGTGAAACGTAGTATAGACAATGCCCCAACTTTTCTATAAATTGACAAAGTTTGTATTAGATGAGGCAAACTATGGCTTCTTCAGAGTCTTCCATGGAAGCGCATCTCGCACTCTATGCAATCACTCTTTTAGCAGCCAAACCAATGGCCCTTCGGGCTGCTATTTTACTTAACATTCCTGATATTATTGCCATCCATGGTGGTGATAATCCCCTGAGTGTGGAGCAAATTGCTTCACATATTTCTACTTCCACCAACAAACCTGCCCATACTGAGTACTTGTTTAGAATCATGAGGCTTCTGGCTTCCATGGGAATCTTCAAAGAAGAGAACACAGTAGATCATGGTGACACTACCCAATACAAGTATGGCCTCACTACCCTCTCTAAGTTTCTTGTCAAAAATGGTCCCCAACAATCATGTGCACCTATTGCGGTGGCCATTAATGTAAAGTGTGTAGTAGATGCTTATCAGCATCTCCATGACTCTGTCATAGATGGTGTCCATCCGTTCACGAGAGCCCATGGGATGAACTTATTTGAGTACATGAGCAACAATCCCGAGCCAAACAGGATTTTCAATGAGGGCATGGCTAGTGATACTGGCCCTTTAATGGCTTCTGTGGTGAAGATTTATGAGGGGTTTAAGAGCTTCAAGAGTGTAGTGGATGTCGCAGGAGGGGTTGGCTCTGCAATATCTTAAATTGTGAAAGAATATCCACACATTCATGGCATCAATTTTGACCTTCCTCATGTTATAAGTACTGCTGCTCCCATACAAGGTCGGTAACAATCTTCTATATCTAAACTTCCATAGATTCTCACCAATCAAGACTTGCATGTTAGCAATTATAACATTAGAAGATGCTCACAAATTTGATCACAAATACAATTATTATTATTATTCATAGAGATTTAACATTGCAGGGATCGACAACGTGGAAGGTAATATGTTCGAAAAAATTCCTTCAGCAGATGCCATTTTTTTAAAGGTATTTTTACTTTTTAATGTTTTCTTTAGTTGAAGTTAAAGTTAGGTTAAAGTTGAGTTTTCAAATGGCAGTCTAATGAAATGTTTCATTGTTATCTATATAGTGGATTTTGCATGATTGGGATGATGAACACTGTATAAAGATATTAAAGAATTGTTATGAGGCATTACCATATAATGGGAAGCTATTAATGGTTGATGTGGTCATTGAGAAGAAAGAAGGATTGAAGAGGCAAGCTGGATTACTGTTTGATATCGCAATGATGGCTGCTTGCATAGGTGGAAAGGAGAGAACCGAGGAAGAATTTAAGGACTTGTTTGACCAAGCAGGATTCAAAAGTTACAAAATCTTCCAGTTACCCTTCCTTCAAACACTTATAGAAGTTTCTAAGTAATAAATGGAAATACATGTTAAACAAGTGCCAAATAATAATAAATGAATAAGGCCTTGTATGTGACAAATCATTATGTTGTATGTTATTTGATCCACTATACATAATTGAAAATAGTCAATATTTTATTTGTAGTTTCTTAATGAATAATAATAAGTTGGGATTTTTGTGTGTGACCAAAAAATTGTGTTGTATGGGTAATATTTTATATGTATAACTCAACATTGTGAACATGAATGACATAAATGAGTTATTTAATGGTCATTTAAATATGCACAACAATAAATTTTAAATCAAAATGTAATAATGAAAAATTTTGTTATATGTAATAGGAGTAATTATTTGTGTAGGTTTTTTTTTTGTACATTTTAAATTAAAAATTATATAAAGACAATGTTCTATCTTTTATATTTTGTGTAATATTTGTTATATACTTTTCATTTAAATTATTTATTTTTAATTATATGTCTAATCTTAACCATATTGCTATAGATTGTTTGAAGATTGAATAATGAAAAAGATTTTTTATTTTCATGGGAAATGTAGAATATAAAATATTTTGTACATATTTATTGCCTTCATTATATAATATTGTTACCTCATCATTTAAATAGAAGTTATAAGTACAATTTTATAAATATTTGTAGAAAAAATAGTTTTTATAATTTCATCAAGAAATTTGTAAATAATAAAATATAACTTGCAATGTCTTATCAAATGAGTTTGACCCATTTCTTTAAGTTGCAAATTTAACTTTATCAGTATATAATTTTAATATGTGAAATTAAATAATTTTGTGATATCTCTTCATATATTAGTATAATTAATTATATAATCCAACTAAAAATAATGTTATAGTTAAATTAAAATTATGTTTAAATTTAGTATTAGGTTAGGCAAAGTCAAATCTATATTTTATAGTTATGTTAAAGAATTTTTTCCGTAATGTAAAAAGAAACTTGAGACTGGAGTAGTAGATTGATTGTATGAAAATTCAAAAATAACATTACGAAGATTTGAAATTTTCTTTGTTTTCAGCAATACTACACTTATAACTTTGTGGTGATGTAGATGATATTTAACTCATTCATTTTCTCTATTGTTGAAATGCTTCCACCTAAATCATTGAAGTTCAAATTTTCCATCTTTTCATTTGAATGAAAAAATTAGGAGATCCATTGTTGGCTAGCTAAGTAGGACAAGAGCTATTTGTGTTAGAAATTGGAGGTTTATTGTTTTCGTTAATGTGCCAAATATAGCTTAACAAAATTATTCAATAGGCTTTATTTAGTTGTGCCATTAAACAAGTTTGTTTTCCTATATATAATTTATTTCACCATCACGGTTTACTAGTCATGATTAAAGTTGATGTGATGGATTAAGGTGGTGTGAAAACTATTTGATTTCTATCACAAGATGATTGAATGTATGAAATGTGTGTCGATCATTCTCGCCTTTCTTGAATGGAACTTTCTTCCATTATAACCCCTTAAAAATTATGATTATCAAGGTTGACGATTTGATCTTGGTAAGAAGAAATGAAGGATTTCTTCCTAGACTCTTGGACTCATTGCCTATCCAGTAAAAGACGTGTTCCATATTATGGATCCATAGGTGGTGCAAGACTAACACAAAGGATGAGTATATATAATCATTAATTAGAAAACCAAAAAATTGAATTAGTATTAGTATATTTAATACATGTAATGTATCACATTTACACCATTATTTCTATCTTGTAATATCTATCTCATTCATTCATTTCTTGTTTCTCCTCATCTTTATATCTACATTTATGAAATACCCATTCCCACTCCTTACTTTTATTTCTCCCTTCTCATCTTTATTAGTTTCTTTATATATTTGTATCTCTAAATATCTCTCTTCCCTCTCTCTCTATCTCTATTTGCCTCTTTACATTACTTGTCTTTATAAACTCCCTCTCTCCCACCGTACATCTTTCCCAATTTATATAAATCTCTATGCCTCTCCTTTCGATGTTGAATCCTTGTCACTCCGTCTTTTGCTATCACTTTCTCTTTCTAAACCTCTCTCTCTCTCTCTCTCTCTCTCTCTCTCTCTCTCTCTCTCTCTCTCTCTCTCTATATATATATATATATATATATATATATATATATATATATATATATATATATATATATATATCACACCCGCACTCAAACACTATTATTATTTCCCCCTCTTCTATATGTGTATTTGTTTCTTTACCTATCTTTCCAAATGTGAAGGGATAGAATTATAAAGGTATCGATATAAAAAGTGAGTATATAGAGATGGGGAAGTAATGAGAGGAACATATGAATGAATGGGGAGAGGCATGTGTATTTAGAGATGGAGAGATTAAAATAGAGTGGAGAAGGAAGGCTGGGAGATGGGGGGTGAGAAAGAAAGAGATAATAGAGAGATAAAGAGTAGTACAAGATGAGACATATATTAGAAGATTTGGGAAGATAGAGATCAAAAGATTAAAGGATAAGAATGAAGAGATATAAATAGAAATATATAGATAGTAAGATGAATTAAAATAGAAATAAAAAGATAAGGAGATATATAAAAAGAGGAGGAGGGAGGTAGAAATAAATCAATAGGTAGAGATAAACCAAGTATAGATAAATATGTATATGTAAAAATAGATATGGAGATTGGGAGAGATAAAAGAGTGAGAAAGAAAATTAGGGAAGATGGAGGGAGGGAGAAGGAAATAGAGATCAAGATTTATGTGAAGACATAGATAAAGATGGCAAAAAAAAATTTCAGAAAGATATGACAATAATCTTCTTCCTCCTTGATAACACATGCCAAAGACAACACATACCAAATTAGTATCAATGTACCTTGAGTACTAATTCTCTAACAAAATGATATTTTATATCAATATTCTTAGTTTTGAAATGCATCACTGGGTTCTTTGATATGTTAATTGCACTAGTGTTATCACAAAACATGACAATTGGTTCTTTGATCTCAACCTTCATGCCTTCCAATAATTGTTTAAACCAAACAATGTTAGAACAATTCACTACTACTACAACATATTCTTCTTCTACCATGGATTGGGATGTGCAGTTTTGCTTCTTGCTTGTCCAAGATACCAACCTTTTACCAAGAAAGAATGCTCCACCACTTGTGCTTTTTCTATCATCAAGATTTTTTGCCCAATTAGCATTAATGAATACCTTTAGGTCTAAGTTTCCTCCATATTTTTACCATAAACCATAGTCTTCAATGCCTTTCAAATATCTCAAGATTCTTTTGACTGCCATCATGTTATTTTCTCTAGGTTTTGTCAAGAATCTTGCCACTATTCCAATTGCTAAGGCAATATCAGGTCCTGTATGAACTACATACTATAATTTCTCAATCATTGATCTGTATAAGGTCTAATCTACCTCTTTGGAGTCATAATATTTTTTCATCATCTTTTGTAAGCTTTGGTCTAGTACACATGGCCTGGTTCCAACTAGTTTTGAATCTTCCCTTCCAAACTTCCTGAGTATCTCCTTGATATACTTAGATTGAGTAATGCAGATACCATTTTTGTTCTACTGTATTTGTAATACAACAAAAAAAATTATCTCACCAAACATGGACATTTCAAACTCTTTGGTCATTTGTTCTAAAAATTCTTTGAATAGATCAGCATTCCCTATAAATAGAGTATCATCCACAAATATTTCTACCAATACAATCTTGTTATCTAGTCCTTTGTTGATATACAAACTATTGTTGTCATTAGTTCTCTGAAAACCAATCTATATAAGGTAGTTATGTAACCTTTCATACCATGCTTTAGGAGCTTGTTTTAGACCATATAGTGCTTTGTGTAATTTGCAAACCTGTCCCTTTTGTCTGGATCAATAAAACCTTCAGGTTGTTCAATGTAGACTTCTTCATCAAGAATACCATTGAGAAATGCAGATTTAACATCCATTTGATATAATTTGAATCCTTTGTGTGTTGCATATTCAAGTAAGGTCTGAACGCCTTCTAATCTTGCAATAGGGGTAAAAGTTTCACCATAATCAATGCCATCTTGAGAGTAACCTTTACATATTAGTCTTGTTTTGTTTCTTGATACTTTACCATCTTCATTCAACTTGTTCCTGAATAACCTTTTTGTTCCAATCGCATTTTTATCTTTAGGTGTAAGTACAAGGGTCCAAGTTTTGTTCTTCTCTATTTGTTCTATTTCTTCGTTCATTGCCTCAATCCAACTTTCATTATCTATACCATTCTTAACACTTCTAGGTTCAAAATCAGCTAGTAAACATGTACCTTTCAATTTTCTTCTTGTCATAGTACCTTCTAATTTATTTCCAATAATCTAATCAGGTGTATGATGCCTTCTAACATACTTGGCCAATACAAGTTCTTTTCCTTTTGAATGAATTGCACTATCTTCATTTTAAGTTTTGACTTCAAGCTCGGGTCATTCAGACTCAGTAGGCATTGACTCGATAGCTTCAAAATGTGACTCAAGTTCTTGTGACTTGGTTTGTACTTCTTGCAACTTGGTAGTTGTGGAATACTTGGGAGGTGAAGTCTCCTTATTGTTACATGTGCTTGGCAATGTATCAGGTTCAAAATAAACAAATCTGTTGTAATCTTCTAGTTCCCTTTTTCTTTCTTCTTCAGTCTTTTCTACAAACTAATCAATTCTCACATATGGGTCAGTGCAAAAGGTTGGGTCTCACTTTTGGGCAAAAAGTGGAAGTGTTTTTCCTGTTTTTAAATTTTTTTGTCAATTAATGTCAAAATTTGAGACATTTAGAGATTCAATATATAAAAAAATTCAGAAATAAAATTTTTAGTGTTCGGAATCTAGTTTTTGAATATTTAATTTATTTGTATACCCATATGATAGATTATTTTTTTGGTATGGATCTTTAAAAACCACTTTTTTAAAATGCATGTTTCAAAACCATACTACGCTCGTGTACGAACACCATAATTTGACACAAATAAATGAATTTTTGCAAATCCTTTTAAAGGGAGTTACCTAATACACCTAAGACTGATGACAATATTTTTTTTAAATTTTTTATTGAATATTTTGTTTTTTTATTAATAATTAATTGGCTATAAAGGTAAATTTTAAAACCTCTCATGTATGAACCACATAATTTGATCAAAATCTCATTTTTTTCAAAAATTCTTTTTTTAACTTCAAAATAATTGTATGTAGATTGATGACATATAAATTAATTTAAGAAAAATTATAAAATAAAAAAGTTATTAAAGTTTTAGTGAACTTCACTATTTTTCATTTAGATACCACCTTTCATTAAAAAACAATACAAAATAAGTAAATAAAATCATAGCACTATAAAATTTATATTTCTAAAATCAAGGCAATGAGAACTCTATTGGGTTTTTGTTTCATAAAAAAAATTGATCGGGAAAACCCTCTAAAAATTATGGCAAGGCATAAATTTGTTAGTTCAATGCCTTAGCAAATCTTGAGAGGTCAAGGCATAAGCTTGGTCTCACAAAGCCTATCCCAAACCAAAATTTGAGGTAGGAGGAAAAATTCCCATCCAATGTTGTAAAAAATGGGTACGCATTATTTAAATTCAAAAAATAGGTACCTGTTTTGAAAAAGTCAAATTGGCATACAAAATACCCCCCAAAAACAAAATTTTAAATTTTTAGAAACGGTTACCCGTTTCTAAAAATACAATTTTTTTATATTTTCAAAAATGGTTACCCATTTTTTCAAAATTAAAAATGGGTGCCTGATTTTAAAAAAAAAGGGTGCCCATTTTTTAAGTTTTGGATCGGGCGCCCAAGCCTAAAATGAGTACCCATATCTAAAAGAGAATGATCTCAATCTGTGAACTTCTGTAAAATTGAGACCCAACTCCTTGCTTCTACCCATATGCACTTTCTATGATTTTGTGAGTAGACAAATTCAAACATTTATGTGCTTTGCTTTTGTAGCAATATCCTAGAAATATACCTTCATCACCCTTTACATCAAACTTGCCTTTTCTAGAATCTTTCAAGATATAACATTTTCTTCCAAATACTTTTAGGTAACTTACATTGGGTTTGTAGCCATACCATAGTTCATAGGGTGTCCTATCTGAATCATTCTTTAACTAAACTCACTTCAAAGTATGGACTATAGTGCTGATGACCACCTTCCAATATTTGATAGAAACATTCTTTTCAATCATTAAAGTCCTTGCACAATCCATGATGGATCTATTTCTTCTTTCAGCTATTCCATTTTTCTCAGGAGTGCCAAGGGCTGATACTTTCCTTTTGATTCATCTTTCAATGCAAAAATTATTGAATTCATTAGAGATGAATTCACCACGTCTATCTAATATTAAGCATTTCAATCTTTTTCCAGTTTCCTTTTCTACTCTTGCTAGATGCCATTTGAATTTCTCAAATACTTCTGACTTTTCTCTAAGATAAATAACAGTCATCATTCTAGAGTAGTCATCAACAAAAAGAATAAATATTTCTTCTCCACTATAACTTTCTATTCCAATGGGTCCACATAGGTCAGTATGCACAATTTTCAAGACATCTTCAGATTGATATTTTTTTCTCTTAAAACCAGTCTTTCCAGTTTTGTCAATCTAACAATTTTTGCATAAACCAAGATCTAGTTTCTTCAAACTAGGGATACCTCTTAATTTTCTAAATTTTCTTATCTTGACCATATTATCAAAGTTTACATGACAAAGTCTTCTATGCCATAAGCAACTTTCTTCCATTTGAGCAATAAAACATGAGCAATCACCAAGATCAAGATAAAATAGGTTACCTCTTGTTTGTTTGGCTAATACAATTAGATTCCCTTTGTCATCCAATCATATGATGTGAACATCCACTATCTATGATCCATGTATCATTTTTACTAACATGAGAGATAAGTGTCATCTTATCTCTTTCATCATTAGATTCATCTTTCACAACAATGTATACTATTTCATCCTCATTGTTATCAAAATCCTTAGACATGAAGCAAGTTCTCTTACCCTTGTCCTTGTATGATTTGTGATTTTTTAAATCCTTTTTGCCTTTGTACTTGTGACTCTTCTTCTCATCCTTTCTCTCTTTGTTTGGGCACTTGGCATCAATATGACCAATTTCTTCACATGAAAAATAGATTAAGGGAACCTTACCTTTGTATTTTCCTCTACTTCTAGAATGTTTCTTTTCAAGTAAAAGCTTCAACAACTTCAAGTTCACTCTCTGAGCTTTCCTCAATTTCTTCTTCACTATCAGACTGATTTTTCTTTATGTTTTTTACTTTTTCTTCAAGAGTGAAAGTTTTGCCTCAAATGAAAATTCAATATTTTTGGAAGCTAGAACATAATTGTCAAAGTTTTCTAGCTCAAAAGCTGTCAATCTTCCTACAAAGGCATCCAAACTTAACTTGTGATTTGGATCACACCTCTTTTCTTGAATAGAAAATACTCTAATTGCATAGAAATGAAGCAATATTTAGAGAAATTTACTTACAATAGTTTCTTCCTTGGTTTCTCTCTAGAAGCTTTGATTGCACTAACTCTAGCTTTGGTTCTTTCCACATATTTGGCAACATTTTCATCTTCTCTCATTCTCATATGATCAAACTGTCCTCTAAGGCTTTCTGCTCTGGCTCTCCTTACATTGTCATCATCACAATATATGTCCTTTAGATTGTTCCATGTATCAAAAGTAGTTTTGCAATCTTTGATTTCATCAAATTCATCATAGCTGAGAGAAGATGCAATATCAATCATAATGATGTTATGGTTCTTTTTCTCAGCACGATCTCCTATAGATAATGTACTAGTAGGAGTTTTGTATTTTTCATCAAGGTATTTGTAGCCTAAATCACTAATGGTGGCCAAATGAAGTCTCATGAGTCCCTACCATACTGAGAAGTTGTCTATGTTTAGCTTTGGAATCTCTCTCTTCTAAGACATCTTGATCTTTATCTTAGGTCCTTGAAACCTTTCCTGCAATCACCATATACTTTGATACCAAATTTTGAAAATATAGAAGGAGTAACTAAGAGGGGGAAGGGGTGAATCAGTTACAACAAAAATAAATTCCATATCTCTTAGATGTCAACAAAAGTAAACTAATAAAACTGATTACTACTACATCTCAATAAACATACATAAATTGTTGTAACTAAGTAAATGTTGAGTAGGTATTACTTTAGTAGTTCTAACATTAACAGTAATAACTTGCAAACATGAGAGAAAGGAAATGAACACATGAGACACTAGATTTAACATGGAAATCTAATATGGGAAAGACCACCAATGTAACTAGTTACTATTTTTCACTCTTCTAAAGTGAGCCTTGTTAGGAGCCAACCTTGTTAAAAATTACAAAACAAACTGTTAGGTGTGACTTTGTTAGAGGATTTAATCACCCTATTAGGAGTGGCCTTGTGAGAGATCTTAAAACTATTCAATGGAACTATCACCTTGTTAGAGGATTTACAACTAGTTGTTAAACTAACTCTGTTAAGAGATTTTAGATCAATGCTACAATGGTTAGAGAGTAACAATGAAATGACCTAATTGTGATGCAACTGAATTGCTAAATCCAAATCTCTATTCTTCTTAAAATTTGATTCTTCCTGATCAAATATTACTTTTTTTCTCCACAAGGATATCTACTTATCCTTCAAGTACGCTCACTCTTTTCTTCTTAATTCAATCAACACACTTGTACACAGTTGAAAACCACAACTTGACCTTATATTTATATCATCCAAATCGTCAAGTCGGCTCAATACAAATTAAAATGACCATTAATCATTACCATAGTCAACAAGAACCAATACTTAAAATAATTAAGCTTCTCATGCCAAAACAACAAAATCCTTTATTAGCCAACCTTGCTCAGTAAACACTAGTTTTAAGATAGTTTCCTATGTTGACCAACAGAAGCTTGGTTAACACTACAAACTTGCAAAAATCTTTTGGTAATTGAGTGAACTCGGTTAGCACTAACTCTTTCCAACTTTTCTTTGTTAACCATGTGAACTCAGTTAATACTATTTTCTTCCATAATTTCTTTTGATGCTTGAGTGAGCTTGGTAGACACTATCTTCGTACAGTAAACTTTAGGAATGCTCAGTCGACAAAAAAAATTATCTTTCTGACCAAGTGAGCTTTGTAAGCACTAACTAATAACTGATATGACACTTTTGTGACATCAAAGACAACACATAATTAGACAATTGTATCCAATAATGGGGAGAGTTGGGAGAAAGAAAGAGAAGATAGAGATATAAAGAGTAGTACAAGATAGGACATATATTACAAGATTTGGGAAGTTAGAGATCAAACGATCAAAAGATAAGAATAAAGAGAGATAAATAGAAATAAATAGATAGTGAGATGGATTAAAATAAAAATAAAAATATGAGGAGATATATAGCAAGAGGGGAAGGGAGGTAGAAATTAATAGATAGATAGAGATAAATCAAATATGGATAAGTATGTATACATATAGATAGATATGAAGGTTGGGAGTGTTGGTGTAAATAAGTATTTACTTATTACACTTTACTTAAGTTTACTTAGGTCAATGCCTTATTTTATTATATTTTAGTTTGACACTTAGGAGTTTGCATACTTTTATGAATTTTCATGTTGACAACACAGAAGTAAGCAACTCTAATTTAGCACATGGTGTCTACAACATTGGAGTTTTCATAATTAACTGAGTCATCATGTAGACAACACAATTATTTGCACTCATATTTTAGCACATGGTGTCTACAACATAATTTTGCATGCTACACCTTTGTAGGCTTGTCCTCTCATCATCGCACTTACTGCTATGCTTAATGGAGGATAATCCACTTTTGTTGGACATGTGCTTTGTTGTAAGACTTATTAGCATGCTAATTCCTAGGCATTCTAGAAGCATTCCAGAGGCCTTTATATATAAGCACTCCTATTGTGTATGTACATAAGTGAACATTGAATGAAAATTAATCAATTTTGGATATTGTTATTTTGATCGTACCTTGTTGGTCTATTCTTATGCTTGTGCTTGAGTTCCTTGATCTTGGGTGATTTTTTCCTAAGGAAAATTATTACATGGTATCAGAGCTATACCAAATTCTTACATGGTATCAAAGCTGAGGGAATTTCTCTTCACATAGCCATTTGAGACCGTCTTCTTGCCTCACCTTTCGGAGGACTTCAACCTAGACCTAGAGTAGCACTGTCATTGGGAGCATCCAAAGCCAAAGTAGACCTTGCCATTACATCTATATTGTTGATTCGATGAAATTTAGCTATAAATTTGCCTATATTGGGCAATAGTCAAAATTGAGGCAATTTTTTTTTGCAAACCGGCACCCAAAGGCCCAATTTGCGAATTTGATATGATCATTTTAGATATCTGAATTTAAATTTCAGATTTCCATATTTATTATTTCTATCTCTACAAGTTCTCTGCATTATTTTTTAGATCTACATATTTTTTCCAAAAAAAAATTGGCCATCAGGCCATTAGGAGAGATTTTTTACCGATGAAGATTTGAGCTTGCTAGTGCCAATCAGATATTGGCATCATATTTAGAAGGTCAACAAAACCCCAAATTGAATTTTTTTTCACCAAAATTGGACATCTAAGATGAAATCTAGAGTCAAATTTTTTTTTGAGGTGCGGCGACGGCAATTCAAAAAAAATAATTGCAGAGGTGATTTTCAAACAGTGATATCTCCCTCATATAGACTCCTTTTTGTGAGCAATTTTTTTCATTTTGGCGTAGAATTTTGTTATCTACACACTGGTGTAGGATGTTTGAGCTCTCTGTTCCTAAATTTTTTTGCAATTTGCATATCCTAATTTTTGCAACCTCAAATGCTTAATACGAGCTCATCCAAACACATAATTAGGTTAAATTTTTTTTGAAAGTGCTTAATTTTTTGTCTGCTTTCTAGATTTGTAATCATATTATAGGCTTGTGTGGACAAAAATATCACTCTAAAAAATAGGGCCTTTTATGCATTGTATTGCTTTGATTACTTTTCAAAATTGTTGTACATTGATGGGGACACAACCCAAGCACATAATAGACACAACACAAAAGGAAAAATTATATTAACTGAGAAAATAAGCTAGTACAATAGTACAGGGAAAATAAACTTCAAAACATGCCCTAAGGGCTTACAATAGCATAAATCTGGAGATAATTTCTCCTTTCACTACCTCCTCTCAAACTCCACTCTGAACTGCCTTTTACAATGCCAAAAATCTCCTTAAATAGACCCCAGAGGGTTAAGGACTAGGAGTACATTCTAGAAAGTGCTAGTAGGCATCCACCGACCAAATAGAAGGTTCCAGAAGCTGCGTTAGAAGTTGGTGCAAATCTAGAAGAATCCAGAAACGGTAACCAAACTTTCGGGAGGCATAACTTTTGAATTGTAGCTCTGATTGACAAACCATTTACATTTTCGGAAAGCTCTCAAAGTGCTCTATAACCCTATGGACTAGCTTCGCTCATCCCCCATTTTTGGCCCTTTTTGAGGTCATTTAATGCCCCTAACCTGAGTTTGAAGCATTCTTAGGAGGTCTCCAAAACTCGAAAAACTACAATAACTTTCGAACCATGGGGCCTTTTGATATGATTCTTTTTCTAGAATGCTCTAAATTACAATTACATTCATCTGGCCAATTCACACCTTCTAGTTCACCAAAATGATGGCCCAATTACATGCTCCTATTTTTTCAAGATTTTCTAGCTCACTGATAGTAGAACTGTGAGAGTTGGAACCTTTATTTGACCCAAATGGGTGTCCAAAAATTCAAACACATGAAACAGAAACTAAGTCTAAGTACTTTTTTTTGGGGTGACACAGGATTGCCCTTATACCTCTAGATGCTCCTGCATCAGACACCCAGGGTAGATTGAAAAGTGACCCTATCACTTTATGAATGGTAGAGGAAATCCCAAATGGGAAACCTCAGCTGCTGAAATCCAAGTTGAGTCCTCGATCGGTCGTCCTTTCCATTTGAACAAATACTCTTCATATTGCTTGTTTTTGGTACTCCTACCCACACGATGATCTAGAATGTCTTCTATCTCCTCCTTCTTAGAAGTAGGAATTGGACATGGCTCTAGCACCAACTCCTCATCTGCACGATCATCATGATACTCTGTTAAATCTGCAATGTTGAAAATGGGAGAAATGTGAATACCATCTGGCAGCTCCACTTCATATGCATTCCCTAAGTCATGTTTCTTCAAAATTTTGTAGGCGCCAAATTTCTTCATTTTCAGCTTGTTGTAAGTACCTGCTGGAAATCTTTCTTTTCGTAAGTGCACCATGACTAGATCCCCTACTTGGAATTCCTTATGTATTCTCTTTTGATCAGCCCTAGCTTTATACTCTTGATTCATCTTGGTAATGTGTGCTTGAACCTCCTCATGTAGATGTTTGATATGTTCAGCAAATTTCTCAGCTTCGGCACTTGTCCTCTCCCCTTGTTCTATCTTCCTCAATTCTGGTGCAGTCCTTGGGCTATTCCCATATACAATTTGGAATGGTGATTTTCCAGTACTCCTATTTATAGAGTTATTGTAAGCAAACTCTGCTTGTGGTAGAATCAAATCCCATCCCTTTGGCTTATCCCCAATTAAACATCTCAGCAAATTGTCGAGACTTCTGTTTACCACTTTTGTTTGGCCATTAGTTTGTGGGTGATGCATGGAAATGAATTTCAAGTCAGTTCTTAACTTTTTCCACAATGTCCTCCAAACATACCCCACAAATTTAGTATCTTTGTCAGAAACTATGCTCCTTGGAAGACCACGTAGTCTTACCACCTCTTTGAAAAACAAGTCTACAATATGGACAGCATCATGAGTTTTGTGGCATGGAATGAAATGTGCCATTTTGGAGAAGCTATCAACCACCACGAATAGTGAGTCATTACCCCTTTGTGTCCTTGGCAATCGAAGAACAAAATCCATACTTATGTCCTCCCATGGCCTTGATGGAATAGGCAATGGCTGACATAGGCCAGTATTGTGACTAAACCCCTTGGCAGCTTGAAAAACCTGGCAACTCTGTACAAACTTCTTCACATCCTATGAAATTTGAGGCTAAAAATAATGTTCTCTAAGAATGGCAATGGTCTTATCTCAACCAAAATGTCCTGCCATCCCTCCACTATGTTTCTCCTTAATCAGATTTTCCCTCATGGAACTCCTTGGAATGCACAATTGACTACCCTTGAACAACCTGCCATCCTGAATCAAATAGTCTAACCACTTGGTTCTATCTACAACAACGGGCTCGTTACAAGCTTTCCATGCTTCAGCAAAATCAGGATCCTTGGGGTACAAATTCTTGAGTTCATCAAACCCAACTACTTTAACCTGCATTACTATAAGAAACAATTGTCTCCTACTTAGTGCATCTACAACCCTGTTATATTTTCCACTTCTATGCTTCAACACAAATGTATAACTCTGCAAGAACTCTACCCACTTCATATGCCTCTAATTCAATTTACCTTGGCTATTTAGGTACTATAATGCCTGATGATCAGTGTGCAAAAAAAATTCCTTTGGCAATAAATAATGCCTCTATTTCTTTAAGGCCTGAACTATTGCATAGAACTCTTGATCATAAACAGAATACTTCTTCTTTGCATCATTCAATTTTTCACTAAAATATGCAATAGGCTTACCTTCTTGGCTTAATACAGCCCCAATAGCGCTGCCACTGGCATCACAATCCACCTGAAAAACCTTTCTAAATTTTGGAAGTGCCAACACAGGCTGTTCTGTCACCTTCTTCTTCAGCAATTAAAAACTTCTCACAGTTGTTGCAGTCCATTTGAACAGTTTTGTATCCCCTCTTATTTTATCAGTTAGGGGTGCACATATGCCACTAAAATTCTTAATAAACTTCCTGTAAAAGCTAACCAGACCATGAAATGATCTTACCTCAATAGCAGACCTTGGAGTAGGCCATTCCAAGATGGCTTTTACCTTCTCTGGATCCATTTTGACACCTTTAGGTGATATAACAAACCCCAAATAGACTAACTCCCTTTTTGCAAAGATACACTTCTTTAGATTAATTAACAGTTTCTCTTCCCTTAGCCTTTCAAGGACACTACGAATATGCAATAAATGTTCTTCCAAAGTCTTGCTGAAAATTAAAATATCATCCAAATAAACAATAACAAATTTTCCCAAGAACTTCTTAAGTACCTCATTCATGAGCCACATGAAGGTGCTTGGGGCGTTCGTCAATCCAAAGGGCATGACTAACCACTCATAAAGACCCTCCTTGGTCTTGAAGGCTATTTTCCAGTCATCTCCTTCTCGAATCTGTATCTGATGATAGCCACTCTTGAGATCTATCTTTGTGAAGTACTGAGCCCCACTCAAGTAGTCCATAAGATCATCCATCCTTGGCAAAGGAAACTGGTACTTGATGGTTATCCTATTTATAGCTCAAGAATTTGTACACATCCTACACTCTCCATCCTTCTTTGGTGCAAGTACTGCAGGTACTACACATGGACTCAGGCTCTCTCGAATCAATCCCTTCGTCAACAGCTCCTGAACCTATCTATTTAGCTCCTCTGTTTCAGTAGGAGTCATCCTATGAGCAGCCTTGTTAGGAAAACTAGTTCCTAGAATCAGATCTATCTGATGAGTGATTTGCCTTACTGGCAACAATCCATCTGGAACATTATCAAAGATAATATCTCCAAACTCCCCTAGTAAATCTGAAACTTCAAGTGGTATTTCACTACTACCTTCTTTATCTTTCCTAAGAATCAAAGCATAGCACATATGTTGATGTTTCATGCCATCTAAAAACTTCCTTTCATCAACAAGACAAATCCTAGCACTGCTACATACCTTTTCACCTTCCTTTTTCATGGGCTTCAATTTGTGGCGAGCTCCATCCTTTGTCAGAGAGTATGTGTTTGCATGTCCATCATGTACTGCATGTCTATCAAACTGCCATGGTCTCCCCAACAATAGATGGCAAACATCCATCGAAATAACATCACAAAGAACTTCATCATGGTAACTCCCAATTTTGAATTTCACTAAACATTGTCCACTTACCAAGACCTTATGATCATCTTTTACCCAAGAAATCTGATAGGACTGGGGATGTCTCTCCCTCTTGAGCTTCAGCTTAGAGGCTATCTCTTTTGATACCAAGTTATCAGTGCTACCACCATCAATGATCACGTCACAACATTTATCCTCACACTTGCATCGGGTATGGAACAGACTCCTCCATTGTCCTGGTTCAATCTCACCACTTAGTAGGACTCTTTGATTTACCAAGGTCTCTCCTCTTTCTACATCCTCTGAATGTGATGATTGTGCATCTTCATCCACATGAGAAACCCTAGCTTGGCCCTCAACTCCCCTATCTATCCTTCCTTGTCGTTGAGGGCATTCAAAGGCATGATGACCTTCTTCATTGCAATGGAAACACGTACCATGAAAGCCTCCTCTTCCTTGTCCATGTCCTCTACCTCTTCCTCTCTAATTTCCAAAGTCTTGATCATGGGAGCGATTGAAACCCTCATTCCTCTGGTTCCTGCTAGTACCCACATCTTAATTTTTCTTTTGGGTTTCATTGCAGCCTCCAGATGATCTACCGCTTCCCCTTCCTCCTTGACCGTGCCCTCTTTGTCTTCCTTCAAACCTTTTATTCAGCTTCTCTTCAACTCGTAGGGCAAACTGGTATGCCTCTTCAATGCTGGTCATTCTTACCAGACTTAATTCCTCCTGGATGCTAGGTCGCAACCCACTGATATAATGAGCAACCTTCTCCTTATTTTCTTCTACATGCCCTGCTCTAATCAAGAGTCGGTAAAAATCCTCTGTATATTCTTGGACTGATCATCCTACTTGCTTTAACCCATGCATCTTCTTAAACAAATCAAGCTCATAGTCCATAGGAATGAACTGCTTCTTCAATTTGTCCACCATGCGATCCCACATTGTGATCTTCTCCTTTCCTCTTCTGTTTCTTTCCAATTGGACCTCTTACCACCAAATTTTGGCATGACCTTTAAGTTTGGCCTTTGCAAACTTAACCCTATCCAGGTCCCTGATATCCTCATACTCAAAGTATTCTTCCAGTTCATTGATACAATCAATCAACTCATCTGGTTTCAGATTTCCTGAAAATACACCCACTTCAATTGTAGGTCTTTTCCCAAACTTAGTAATGGCCCTAAAAAGGCTTTCCTTTGCATTATTTAGAACTTCCCTGTCAAATTCTCCTTCTGGTCCAATTTTGTCTTCTTCATTGTCATCTTCACTTTCATCACCTGCAGCCATAATTGTTCCTCTACGGAGCTCCTCCTGCAATGCTTGTACCTGCCTTTGGAGGGCTCTAACCTCCTCAGGATTAATAGCTCTGGCCCTTTCGCCACACTCTCTTCGTGGAGGCATCTTCTTAACTCAAACCCACAACCACACAGTCCTAGTGCAAACTACCTCATAGTCGGCGTTCTGTCTACACACTCAGGAAACCTAGCTCTGATACCACTTGATGGGGACACAACCCAAGCACAGAATGGACACAATAGAAAAGGGGAAATTATATTAACTAAGAAAATAAGCTAGTACAACAGTGCAAGGAAAATAAACTTCAAAACATGCCCTAAGGGCTTACAATAGCATAAATCTGGAGATAATTTCTCCTTTCACTACCTCCTCTCAAACTCCACTATGAACTGCCTTTTACAATGCCAAAAATCTCCTTAAATAGACCTCGGAGGGTTAAGGACTAGGAGTGCATTCTGGAAAGTGCTAGTAGGCATCCACCGACCAAATAGAAGGTTCCAGAAGCTGCGTTAGAAGTTGGTGCAAATCTAGAAGAATCCAAAAACGGTAACCAAACTTTCGGGAGGCATAACTTTTGAACCGT
This sequence comes from Cupressus sempervirens, assembly GCA_028749045.1. Classification (NCBI taxonomy): domain Eukaryota; kingdom Viridiplantae; phylum Streptophyta; class Pinopsida; order Cupressales; family Cupressaceae; genus Cupressus; species Cupressus sempervirens. Next base: position 272,783,551 of record CM053787.1, on the reverse strand, counting down.
AGCTCCGATTGACGAACCGTTTACATTTTCGGAAAGCTCTCGAAGCACTCTATAGCCCTATGAACTAGATTGACTGATCCCCCATTTTTCAACCCTTTTTGAGGTCATTTAATTCCCCTAACCTGACTTTGAAGCATTCTTAGGAGGTCTCCAAAACTTGAAAAACTGCAATAACTTTCAAACCGTGGGGCCTTTTGATCTGATTCTTTTTCTGGAATGCTCTAAATTAAAATTACATTCATCTGGCCAATTCACACTTTCTAGTTCACCAAAATGATGGCCCAATTACATGCTCCTATTTTTTCAAAATTTTCTAGCTCATTGATAGTGGAACTGTGAGAGTTGGAACCTTTATTTGACCCAAATGGGTGTCCAAAAATGCAAACACATGAAACAGAAACTAAGTCTAAGTACATTTTTTTTGGGTGACACAGGATTGCCCTTATACCTCTGGATGCTCCTACATCATACATCTGAGCTACAATGCTTAGAGAAAAATTTTAGTCTCAAAAGGTAGTTGTAAACAAAAAAATTAGAAGTCAACTTTGTAAATTTTGACAAGTGGCTTATTGTACATGCACTACATATAAAGCACCAAATCATACGTTGGGGGGGGGGGGGGTTGATTGTTTGTTTTTGCAATTTTTGGGTGGTAAATTCATTAATACATCATAGATGAGGAAGATTTAATTACCTTGACAACAAAAAACTTTAAGCAGTGGAGTCAATTGGCTCTCACTTACCTTAGTCAACATAATGCATTGTCATATGTGAAAGGACTTTCATACAATGGTGACATTGGTTCCATCATTTGTCCTGCACTCTTTCTAATAATGGATATGGAGGTTACTGATTCACTTGATGACATGAAGTCAACTGATTTATATGATATTTGAATCTATCTTTGAGAGATGTATAGAGATCCACACATTCCTCCATTCCCAAAAGATGTTTTACCTCCAGCTGTAGCTATAGTTGCATGTTCTCTAGATGAGATGACACCTCCTAATGCTCTTGTTTCTACTACTGATCTAGTTCTTGCCACGGATGCTTTTTTTTTAGCGAAACAAGAAACACCATGTCTTCCTACTTTAGCTTCATGGGAGGACTTCCTTCTAGACAATGCAAAGCTATTCGTGGAGTCTCACATTGAAGATGTTGGAGAAATCATCGATGATATTCATCTTCTCTTTGTTGAGGTGAATCCTTCATCCATTGCCATAGTGTTACTTTTAGCACAATAGGGTACACCTTGTCTTTCCAACTGTAGCATAAGTAGATGACTTCTTGATAGATATTTTAGGTTTGTTTATGGAGTCACACATTACAAATTTGGGAGACATCATCGATGATATACATCTTATCTTTGATGAAGGAGATCCTTCTTCAGTTGTTGTGAGGGCTCACTCTAACCCTCTTGTCCATTCTCTACATGATCAGTCTTCACGAGTTGATATGATTATGGATCCTTATGTACAGCAGTTGCAAGAGGTCTCTTTATCATTTGAGCAGACACATGGTTCTTTGGGATATGTTCTACATCCATCCTTGCTAGATGCAATATTGTTCTTTTCAGCAGTATTAGAAGGGGCGACTATTAGTATCGATACAAGGATAGTTGAGCATGTTTTAGAGACTCCATTCATCATTGGGATTTTTTCTACACATGAGGGAAGCATCTCATATGTACCTATGATATTGTTTCTTCCAAAGGGGAGGAATATTGGGTGAACCCACAATAATGGGTTCCACTTTAGTGGGACGAAGAAACTTGGAAAAGTTGGCAAATTTTTGGATTTCTATTAGCCATACATTCGCGTGAACATCTTAGACATGTTTGTGTCAACACGTACCATGCACATGTTCGTGTGAACATGTGAGCACGTTTGAACATAGGTTTGCCCAAACATGTGTGCAATACATGTTCGTGCAAACATATATTGGGCTGATTTCCAGTGCTTTAAATTGCTTCATTTACTTTTCTAAAGTCAGTTTCACTGTGAGTAATGTTCATTGAGCGTTCAGGCAAACATGTGGTTTGTGCTACCTCTGTCAGCATCATCCTGTTGCTTTTGTTCTCATTTTCGTCATTAGATATGTCAAAATAATAGTAATTTAATGTTTTCAACATTTTTGAAGTATTTTTTTATATTATCAAAATAGATTTTAATATTTTCAATGCATTTTTTTAATGTTTTTAAAACATATTTGAATGTTATTTACATTTTCAATAGTTATGAAAACATATTTAAATGTTAATTTAATATTTTTATTGTTTATTTATATTAATTTAGAAAACAGAAAAATATTATATAGAAAACATTAGAAAAAATAGTAAAAAAATTATAATATAAAATTTAGGAAAAACATTAGAAAACAAATTTAGAAAAAATATTACGAAAACATTAAAGAATTTATAATTTGATATAAAATTTAGAACACAATTTTTTTTTAAAAAGTTAAAAAACATTAAATAAATATTAGAAAGTTTATCAAAAACATTAGAAAACTTAGAAAAAAACATAATAAAAATATTAGAAAATTTAGAAAAAAACATTACAAAATTTATAATTTAATATAAAACTTAGAAAAAAAATTTATAAAAAAATATTTTAAAAACTTAGAAATTTTTTTAAAAAAACATTAAAAAAAATTAGAAAATTTAGAAAAAAATATTGCAAAAACATTAGAAAATTTAGAAAACAAATTTAGAAAAAAACATTACAAAAATATTAGAGAGTTTATAATTTAATATAAAATTTAGAAAAAAAATTCAAAAATATTAAAAAATAAATTTAGAAAAACATTAGAAAAAATATTAGAAAATTTATAATTTAATACAAAATTTAGAAAACAATTTCAAAAAAACATTGCAAAAAAATTAGAAAATTTAGAATTTAATATAAAATTTAGAAAAAACATTACAAAATAATTAGAAAATTTATAATTTAATATAAATTTTAGTAAAAAAATTTAGAAAAAATTTAGAAAAATGGTAGAAATTTTATAATAATATAAATTTTAGAAAAAAAATTTAAAAAAACATTAGAAAAATATTAGAAAATTTATAATAATATAAAATTTAGAAAAAAAGTTTAGAAAAACATTACAAAATTTATAATAATATAAATTTAAAAATGTGTGTGTGTGTGTGTGTGTGTGTGTGTGTGTGTGTGTTAATGTTAAATGTAGACATGTCTGTTTTCGATATTAATGTTTATATATATATATATATATATATATATATATATATATATATATATATATATATATATATATATATATATATATATATATATATATATATATATATATATATATATGTCAAATTCAATTTAATGTCTTAAGCTTAGAAGTTTAATTAGATGACATATCTTAAGGGTCTAGATCCTAAATTGTACATGTAAAAATATAGATTAGAATGCATAATTTTTTATTTTGAACATAAATGTACATGTATATTTGTTCATGGTTAAAAGTAGATGTATGTACATGTTTTTAATAAATTCACATTTTTATATGTATAATTTGTGTATATGTTAACTATTGATCTTAATTTATCTTATAACTAAGTGTAATTAACTATATTTAATAACATGTCTTAAGGGGAGATCCTAAATTATACATAAGAATGTAGATTAAAATGTATATTTTATTTCATAAATGTACATGTAAATATGTTCATGTGGTAGATATAGAAATGCATATATATATGTTTTCAATATTCATGTTTAAATGTAAATATGGTATTATTTTTAATTTCTTAATAATTAGAAGTATATAATTAACTATATAATTCAATGAAATGTCTTAAGGGGAGATCATAAATTATACATATATAAGAGTGTAGATTAATTTGCATATCTAGGTATGAATATAACATACATGTACATCCAAACCCTAACCCTAACTTAACCAAACCCTAACCCTAACCCTAACCTTGATCTTAAAATTTAATTTCTAAACCCAAGATTAAAAATGATAATAAATACCCGAAATCATAATCTTGAACTAAATCATAAACTTCATATGCTAAGTTCCCTTATCCTAAATTCTTTACCATGGACCTTAATATTAACCCCTAAATATAATGCTAGAAATTATGTAAGTTTTTTTTAAACCCTAACAATGTCATAAGGTCTTAAATCTTACCCTAAAATTAAGCCTAAATACACTAAAACTCTATTTCAAAACCTAATTGAGGCCTAACTTACATAAAATTAAAAGAAGTTGAACCTAATCCTAAATTATTAAAAATTACATTTGAGATACATGCACATACATTCAAACACATGTACATATATGAAGCATTCACCCTTGTTTTAAATGATATATGTAACCCAACTTGAAACCTAAACTTCAAAAAATTATTATTTAAGAGTAATATAAATAATTTATTACCCTTTAATTGAATTCTCTAATAATAACCCCCAAGGTATAATAAAATCTTAGAACAATAAATTAACTCTAACCATAACCAAACTCTCAACTTTAAAGTTATCTTATACTTATATGCAAATTAATCTAGGTCTAGATGTCTTACAAATTATCTAGGCCCATGATGTGTGATGTATGTTTTATTACATGTCTATAGTTTTTAATGTTAAAAATAAAAGATTGTGTGTACAGCAGGTAGTTTAGCTCTTCATACATTTCTACAGATATGGCTTCACATGATCAGCTTGATGCAGCCCCTGATGCGGCACCTAATGTAGTTCCTATTGTAGCTCCTACTGTGGCATAGGTTGATGTGGTTCTTGTTGTAGCACTTGATTTAGTTCCTAATTTGGCTTCTTGTGCAGCTCGTGGTGGGGATTGTGCTACAGCTTCTGGTGGGGCTCGTCATGTACCTCAACGTAGGGCTCATCGTGCAACTCATGTTTTGGCTCTTGGTGCAGCTCCTGGTGGTGTAGGACCTGTCGTGGCTCTTGGTGTGGCTCCTATTCCAGGTCAGGTTGCACCTACAGCTTCTACTGGAGGTCCTGCTACACCACCTCCACGCATCGATATCGATGCTTTATTTGCATTTTCAAAGCAGGAGGTTGCTAGATTGCAGCACTCTTTATTGACCTTTGATGATGGTATTTCTAGAGAGATATGTACTATGATATGTAGGAGTTTATAGGATTTGACAGCTAGGTTTAGAGCTCACCATTCATTTACTCCTACCATATTAGCTTCCATATCTAGGGAGCTTAAGGATGAGGCTTCAGGAAATGCATCATTTGATGACATCAAGAGGGTAACCCCCAAAGATGTCATCCAGAGAGAGCTCTTTCCAGCTTATGAGGGAACACGGGGTAGGGTGAGAGGCTACAGAGTCACACAATGCAGAGACCCTATTATTGCTAGCATGATCTATCCACAATTTTTAGGTTCATATGGTCATTATCTTAATAATGACCAGATACCCCTTTATTTTACACAACAATTATACGCTAAGTTCTGTATAGGGCTCAACGCCAACTACTTGGATATTCCTAATTATTGTGGACAAGGGCATGGTCGGATCACAGATTAGGACCAGTACCATAGTGTAGATCATCTACCACCTACAAATCTTAAATAGTTTGTTGGATCAAGGATGCATCTTGTGATTCTTGCACATGTGCCTATTGCACTTAGAGTCATCACTGTTTCCCAGAGGGAAGCAATTAACACTATTGGGCACATTGCATTTGCGGCGGCTAGTATCACATCAGATTCTATTGGTTGTTATCTTCATAGTTGACGTCCTTGTCCACTTGGTCAACCATCTTCATAGGCATCTAGTAGCACTTCAAGTGCCTCCTCTAATTATGCATATATAGCTACTGGGCTACCACTGCCAGGTGATATTCATGGTCTCTCAGGACAGCAAACACATATGGATATGGCACTATATTTTTTGGAGGATATGTTGCACTTTATTAGCTATATTTTTATACACAGAGGATTCCAGTACAATCGATGATGGATGTTGTTAGACAGCATCAGAGCCCCAACATAGTTCCATAGACACAAGCTGCCACACTAGTGACAGATGATACACTTGTGTGTAGCTCACAACATTCGACACCAGACTCATGAAACTCTATCGATGACTTGAGCATATGAGTTGGAGATGTCCATATCACAACCAAGGGTCTTGATGATTTTGGCGAGCAATTGCGAGGCCTATCTGAGATTGATACTAGTTCAAGCCTACGTATTTCATCATACATGGACCTGTTGTTCAGACCTAACAGCACTAATTCTACACCAAATGTACCTAGCTAGTTAGACAGTCCACTTCACTCAGATTTACTAGCAGTTGGACATGGAGTTTTAGGCTCAGGTGCATCAGTAGATGATATGATGGAGTCTGCTGATCATCCTCCACCTCTAGGGACCCAGGTACATATATAATTTATTTTCAATTTTAAATATATATGAAATTAAAAAATATGTTCATTTATTGAAAAATTTAGTTCATATATATATATATATGTGTGTGTGTGTGTGTGTGTGTGTGTGTGTGTGTGTGTGTGTGTGTGTGTGTGTGTGTGTGTGTGTAGATATTTAATTTAATCTTTAACTCATAATAAATCATGTAGGCACAGGTCACTGAGCACATGGTTACACATACTATTGGTTCAAGGTATCACGTATATGAGAGAGATGATTCTATTGAGGCACCTAGTAGTGCTTAGGTACTTGAGTTTTAAATAGTTTTTTTAAAGTTCATATTTAATTTGAATAAACATGTACATGATGCACATATGTATATATATGTTTTAAAGATAGAACTCTAACACATGTATGTATATATGTATATTTATTTGCAGGGCTTGGTTGATGTGCCTCGGCGAGAGGATGTATAGGAGACTTGATCAGAGGGTTGTTCTATTCATATGCGTCTTAAGGGGTCCCTCTAGTAGTTGATCAGATTTATATATTTTTTGATGCATTTACATAGTGGAGGTCCAGTTTACATACGTACACATGTGTATTTCAGTTCCTTGATGACATGCATGTACTTTCACTATTTATTTGATTATTGAGTATTTCAGTAGTTAGATACCATCACATGTACATATATATGACTTTTGATATTTTGCTACATACATGTATTTATTCAAAATTTACAATTTTCATTTCAGATACATAGAGATATATTAGATCTATAGATGTTTATTCTTGAGACTTGTATATGTGTACATATGTGTATTTTTTTGTGTTATAGTTATAGACCATGATCTTGAGATATGTGTACATGTATATCAATTATCAATTAGTAGGAAGTTAGAAATATAAATATTTCTTAAATTATCAATATTACTAACCCGCTAAAGATAAATATTAGTTTTATGTGGATAAAAATATGTTAATAAACTAACCTAAATGATAACTATGAACTTATAATCTTAGAATTTTAAAAAAACATGTTTAATTTTCACTTATGAAATTCAATCTAGTTTGAAAAAAAGTTGATAAATGAATTCAAATTATTAAATTCATTCATGGTATGATTAATTTAAATTATTAAATTATATAGTTTTTTAATAAACTAAATTTGATAATTAAGAACTTATGATCGTACAATTAAAAACACATTTAATTCAAGATGAAATTCAATATTTTGAAAAGAAGATATTTAAGAATTGTAACATAGATAATGAAATTGTGTAAGTTTGAAATTGTAACATAGATAATGAAAGTGTTGAAGTATAAAAAATACATAGAGGGCATGCAAGACAAGCAAGCAATGTTTGAAGTATGTGATGCAGTCCCTAATTTGTGTCCCAAGGAACTAATTGGTTTTGGAGTTCCTGGGAAACCTATTGGCCAGCGTTCAAAGGAAATCAATGCGTTCATGCAAGGGCCACCTTTTTTCTACTATGAAAATGATGCTTTTGCATCGAAGGATATTTGGAAGACAATATTTGAACAATTTAATAGTGTTGAACCAGAGTTGGTGGACTCAATGTTCTTTTCAGCTTCTAGAAGAGCAAGAGAGTATGTGGATAACCTTCCAATAGAAGAGTGATTTCAAGTAGAACCTCTCCCCCCCATGACTATTTAGGAAGTACTTCCACAAATAAAAAAGTGTTGGCCTTCATGGGATCAGAGGACAAAATTGAATTCCATAGACTCGAGACAATGTGGCACTATCCTTATTGATCAATCGAGAGCTATGATTTAGAATTCACGAGGCCAATTGCAAGATAGTGTGCAGAAATATATACTTCAAAAGTGTGAAGAGTGGAATTTGGTATGGGTGGGGCTAGGTGACCTCGTCCCTCTAGAGCTTTATGAGATAGAGCTTATATTAGGATTTGATAGAGATCACACTTGTGGAACTTCTTGTGTAACTGATCGCTTGCATTGTTTGGGTAATTCATTCCAAACAGATACAGTTGCATATCATTTATTAGTTTTGAAAGCATTATATCCTAATGGCGTTAGAGTACTTTCTCTATTTTCTGGTATTGGTGGAGCAGAAGTTGCTCTTCATCAACTTGGGATACATTTAAGTTGTGTTGTATCTATTGTTTATGAGTTTCCTCGCATTGTGATGGAAGTGAGGGAAATAATGCACTCAAAAGCCTCAGCTAATAATTTTTCTTGATCAATGTGTAGGCTCATTTTTTTTGTAAATACCTCAACTTTAATAGACTACTTGAAAAATGGAAAAGGATTTTAACTACAACAGAATATTCTCTATTGATTTTAAATTGTCAAATCAAAGGATTACATACCCTAACTAAGAATAGTAATTTTTTTCATTTTCAAACTAGTTTTATAAAGATCTACAATCAAAAAATACTTTTCTTTTCTTTTTTAACGAGAGTTCAATTTTCAGTCGTCCAACGAATTTCTTTTAACTGACTCTAAATTGGTTTGTCATGGAAGCTTATCATAATAATAATGTTTATGATCTTTTTTAACGGATGGTTTTTAATTATAACTTTTCGAGGACCTCCGTGGGCTTAGAAAGTATGTGTTCTGTTTTACAATGATACAAAATCACCATATTTATTGTTTGCAACTACTTGAATTTCCTTGAAACTTTTTAAGGTGGAGTATGGAGAATCGTAGATGATTAAGGGAAACCCTTTTCTTAGCTAAGAAATTCTGTAGTGATGCTATTTCGGGTATCAAATTCCAAGCCGTCTCACACAATTCTTTTTAAAAAAAAGTTCTTACTTTTTATATGCTAATCTTGTTAAACCATAACTATAAAACTAATTAAATTTCATTATTAACAATGAGTACAATTGAACCTAACCTTAAACCTAATTAAGTAGAAAAATAAATATAATTTATCACTTATGAAATTCAATCTATTTTGAAAAAAAGTTGATAAATAAATTTAAATTATTAAATTCATTCATGTTAAAATTAATTTAAATTATTAAATTATCTATTTTTTAATAAATTAATGAAAATTAAGAACTTATGATCATACAATTAATCTAAACACATTTAATTCAAGATGAAATTCAAAGTTTGAAAAGAAGTTGATATTTAAGAATTGTAACATAGATAATGAAATTGTGTAAGTTCGAACTAACTTCTAGCCTATTTATATCAAGTTATTAAATTATTAAATTCATCCATAGTACAATTAATATTATAGCTTTTAAATAAACTAATGATAACTGAGACTCAGATATTCAAATTAAAAACACAATTTCACCAAAGTTGATATTCACAATTTCACCATAGTACAATTGAAAACACATTTCACCAAAGTTGATATTTAGATTATTATAAAATAAATCTCAAAGGTCTAATCAACCATGATGTACACTTATAACATGCAATATTTTTTCATGATCTTAATTGTCTAGTCTCCACTTGTGATGTACATGCTTAAGTTTAACTGTATGCAGACAAAGCCCTATAGCAATGACCAGATGGTTGTATTGTAAAACCTTGTTGTCAGGTTGATAATCAACAAAGTGTATTCCATGTTGGACTATTTTGTCTTGCTTCAAATATGTTCCCATTATAAAATAAAAAATAATAATAATTTATCCCTTGCCTCAAGATAAATTTCATGCAATAACCAGATAAAAAAATCATTATACAGATTTGTCTGTCACTGTTGGTACTTTTAAATTGTTTGACATAAATCAATAGAATGCAGTCATCTACAACAAAGCATAAATATTCTTCATTATAATATGACTAAAATCTATGAGTCACATTCTTTACAAGTTGAAAAGCACCATATCCTTCTTAAGCCATCATTGAATCACAAACAAATAGCATGGTATGAATACTAGAATGTTTGTCCTTAAAAATAAATTGCTTTTCATTTTATGGAAAAATATTAGTCTATTTTTTCAAGAATAAATTGTTGCACAAAAGACAATGACATTGGTTATCAAAAGAAGCAAACATAATGTTAGAAATCAGCTCTTTTGTTTGTAGCTCTCATGGAAGATGCAAAGTGATGATTTTGGAGATGAAATGCAAAGGATGCAAGCTTAAATGCTAATGATTGCAATGTGAATATGAGGGATACTAAAAAGGTGCAATATGAAGTCTATATGATGCAAGTATGAGGCTCAAACTATGAAGAATGCAAGTGGACGCTATGCAAGAGTGAAATCTATGTTTTGCCAAGCATGTTTAGGAGCACAAGTTGCCATGTTTTCCAAGGTTTGAATGTATTGAACCAAAGTTTGTGATGTTTTGACAATGTTTTGACAATGTTTGATGTTTTGACAAGGTTTTTCAAGTTTCCAAGGTGTAAATGATAATGTTGGCTTTTATCTTGATTATGTTTTACACACATTAAGACAAGAATAGTTGTTGTTAAAAGTGAACAGTCACACCACAACCTAAGCTTTAAGACTGTATCCACTAAATTCTTACTTGAACCAAAGTTCAGCCACGCTTATCCAGAGCAGACAACTTAGGGCCTTGGAACCACAAGCTCCCCCTTACAGTGCACTCACTTCTCGAGGCTACCAAGATCCGCTTCCCAAGAGGCATGACTTCCCAAGGGACTATTGCCTCTACGAAGGACCGCAAGAATGTAGGATGTCTTCACAGGCATGGGTGACCCCTTGAGCCAGTGGATAGAAAGGATTTTGGTTGCTAAAAAATGGTTTTTAGTAAGGGTATTTTCTTCAGCAAGTGAGTGATAAAATTCCTCAAAAGGTCTCCCAGCCCCAAGAACCAGGGTTTCACACACCATAAGGGTACTACAGGAGAGCTATCACTCAGCAATACTGCCGACATGGCTTTCACTGTAATTGAGTTTTATATAGTAGTTGGAATGTTGACCTAGCTTTTGGCTCGTTACCGCTTTGAGGTCGTCCCCTAGCATACCCAATATCGAGTATCTTGGTCCAAGGCAAGCCTCCTATAGAAGTTACATGGATTTCTCTTACACCCAAGATCCACAAATAGTGAGGGGAGAGGATACGTCCAATGAAACTCTTAGGGATTTAAACACTGTAGACACACTAGACAGAAAATAAAAAGTTCATTTTAAGTACCAAACAATGTGTTATTTTAAAATCTAATAAATCCACACACATGGTTTTGAGAAACACACAATGGTCTTTGATAACATCCTGCAAAACAAGTATTAATAGTTTGTTATGATCATGTCCTCATCCCACAATTGCCACATGTTGCAAGGAGACCACTAGTAACACAATAAGAGTATACATTTTTTAACACTATTAATGTGTTACTAATTTTTAATTTAACTTCAATGCATCCGTCAAGCAACTTCACTAATGAAAGAAATAAATAAATAATTTATATGTACAATTTTTTTACAAAATTGATGCCTTTGATTTTGTGAATGAATATCAAAGATAGACAATGCACTATTGGTTAGGTTGATGGCAAATAGTTTTACAAATGGTAAATAATTTTACAAATGACAACATTTTTGGATTTTTTAGACTGTTTGCACAAACACAATATGTTTGTCTGAACATGTGCCCAATTTTTTTTGGTGGCCACAAAATCTGAGGGGCTATGTTCGTACGAACATGCAAAATGACAAAAAATTTAACCTTTTTTTCATTTTTTTTTCTCTTTTCACTTCCATAATTACAGGAGAATGATCTCCTACTGTAAAATAAAAAATGTCAAAATGTGCTACTTAGAGCAAGCTTTCCAACAACTATAATTTTAATACATATTTTAATCATTAAGACTTTCAAATATGAGTTTAACTTATTATAGGTTCATTACTGATTAGACATCAACCAACTTTGACACCTCGAGAAAATTAGTAAATTAGGTCAATTTTTTTTTTTTAAAATGTAGGAACTAGCTTATTGAAATACCTTTCTATTCAGGAAAAAAAAATGTTTATGATAAATTGACTTCAAATTATCTGTATCAAACGGGACGTATGTTTAAATTATGGTTCATGTCACTTCAAAACTTTATAAATTATACAATATTCAACCAAAATAAATCAAACCAAATGCATCCTCTGGATATTGATGTTACAAATCTAACACTGAAAGAATTACTTCATTATCATTTCTAGAAAAAAAAGTTATATGCGTCAAATAGACTGTCACTCTTTAAAATATTGAATTTTATTATGTACCACTTTTCAGAGGAGATAAAAAAATTTGACATAAATAATTTTTTTTTGTAGATTAAAAAATATGGTTACAAAGTAGGAACAAAGTACTCAAAATCACTAGTTTATGTCATCTTGAAATTATTTATAATTTTGGAGATATAGTCACTTGAACGTGATGTTTGTTGCAAAAATATTGATTTTAGTGTCAAAATTGGTCAAAAAGTGAAACCCATTATTGTGGGATCACCCTATTATTCAGCAGTCATGGATCAACTTCTCTTTTGTATATACTTAATGTATGTCATAATGGGGGGGTCTTTTACTTCATCCATCCATGCATCTTGTTTTTTCATCTCTCTTTTTGGGGGAGGGTTTTTCCCATGAGGTTTTCATACTTTCTCTACTTTATGAGAGATTTTATTTTTTTCCACAAGGGTACCTAACATGGCCTAGTAGCTGAGACCCATTATGCATTTGTCATCCTAGCTTTCATAAGCTTAAGTGCATTTCCCTAAGTTGCACTTAAGGGGGGTGTTGGTGTAAATAAGTATTTACTTATTACACTTTACTTAAGTTTACTTAGGTCAATGCATTATTTTACTATTTTTTAGTTTGACACTTAGGTCTTTGCAGAATTTTACAAGTTTTCATGTTGAAAACATAGAAGTAAATAACTCTAATTCAACACATTGTGTATACAACACTAGATTTTTCATAATTAACTAAGTTGTCATGTAGAAAACATAGTTATTCACACTTCTATTTTACCACATGGTGTTTACAACATAATTTTGTGTGCTACAAATTTGTAGGCTTATCCTCTCATCATTGCACTTAATCCTATGCTTAATGGAAGATAATCCACTTGTAGTGGACATGTGTTTTGTTGTAGGAATTATCAGTATGCTGATTCCTAGGCATTCTAGAAACATTCTAGAGGCCTTTATATATAGGCAATCCTATTGTGTATATACATAACTAAACATTAACTGACAATAAATCAATTTTGGATATTGTTATTCTAATCATACATTGTTGGTCTATTCTTGTGCTTGTGCTTGAGTTCTTTGATCTTGGGTGATTTTTCCCTAAGGCAAATTCTTACATGGTATCAGAGCTATACCAAATTCTTACAAGGAGAGATAGAGAGTAACAAAGAAAATTATTGAAGACTGAGGCAAGAAGAAAGAGAGAGGGATGAAGATTTATGTGAAGGCACAAATAAGGATATGTGACCACCTAAATATATGGGATATATTAAGTATATAGAGGGATGGAAAGATTGAAGGGGGTGATGGATGAATAGAGAGGGATATTTGTTTAGATATGGAGGGGGGAGAGGAAGTGTGAGGCCTCAGCTTGACCCATCATAGCATGGATATTTTATTCACATTTTGATATTTGAGACCTTGATATTTTGACAGATATTCAAGACTTAGATGGACAGTGGATTGCTTTATCTATTGATTTTGATACTTCTGAAATGTTTTACATTGTTATATGGACTAAGAACCTATTATTGTGTAAGAAATGTTCGAACATATATGGATGCAACTTTATGACATGATATTATCAAATAATGATACAATGTGAAATGTTAATTTGATTTTGATGATTTCTAATTTATAGATAAATGTTAATTTGATTATGATGCTTTATGACATACAGATGAATGGTTATGATATGCAGATAGATGTTAATTTGATAATGATGACTTATGACATGCAGATTTTGATATCTTAACATTTCAAAAGGAATAATTGAAAAAGACTAGGAAAGGAAATCTAATTGGAATTATGTTAATATGGATATTATTATTATATGAATTTATGTTGTATATGTTTATTTGACCCCCTTGGACTACTAATGCTCAAGTTTGATGTACAGGAAGAGGGACCATGGAAATTCTTGGGGGAAACAAGTTCCAAACGTTGTGAACACAGTTTAACCAAGGTGAATCTTTGGAAGATACAAGAGCCTCGTTGTGAAAGTATCTTTCTTCATAATTGTATGGTTCCTTGCTTGTGAATATGTTTAATCATAATTTAGATGCATTAAGGGCAAATCATGGTGAAGTGAAATGTACTTCAATGTGTCACTTGACACTTGTATTTGTTTATTTGTTGATGACATGTCACCTAGAGTGTTGATCATAAGGTCACTTAATCTTGGTCCTTTCCTTTTCTTCCAATTAATGTTTAAGTACACCCACTTGGGAGAGAGTGTTAGGATAGGTCACCATCATTTTGATTTTCGAATTCAAACTTGTTAGGGATTTTAGGGGGCCTAAATGGGATCCTAAAGTGTTATTTTATTGATAAAAAGTCACCCAAATGGTAGTATAACATGTTAGGGGCCTAAATTTAACTATTTTCGTGATTACCTAACTTAGGGCACCCTTAAACAAATCCTTCTTAAACCAATTCGAAATTTTGAGTTTCCCCAAGAGAGTACCCTCACAATCCCACTTGGTCAACATTCTTATTTTCAAGGAGCAACAATGTAAGAAAAGGGAGGCTAGATGTTCCTACTAAAAAAGGGTTAGCAGAGAGTCTTTTTAGTGGGGGGTGTGACAAATTAGTGGGTTGTTCACCCACTCTCTAATTTTAGAGACAGTTCGGTTTGAAGGGAGATTAAGGGAGCTCTACTACAACTATCTTTACCCTAGCTTGGACCAAGGTTGGTGTTGTAGACACCTAAAAACTTTTAGAAAATAAAGTATTTTTATTTTTTGAAAAAGTCCTGATGACATCATCATTTATTAATTAATTATTTAATTAATTAATTAATTAATTTTTATGCCATTAAATCCCTTTATCTTAATTAAAAATATTTAATTAAGAAATCCCTCCCAAAAATGTTTAAATCTTATTTAAACATTATTTCCTTATTTATTAATTATTTAAATAATAAATTGACCAAAAATCCTAAAATAAATAAATAAATTTAATTTTTGCCCAAAACTTGGCCAATTTCCTTATGACCAATAACCTCTTCCAAAATCTTCTAATCCTTCTTTAATTTCGATTAAAGGCTAATCCCATCATTTCCTACCCCTAATCCCAACTCAAAATATTTAATTAAAATTAAATATTAATCCTCATGTTTATTAAAAAAGTTTTAATAAATATCTCCTCAACCCAAACCCTTGAAATAAATAAAACTTTATTTATTTCCTAAAAATCTAATTTATCCTCATCCTAAGAGTTCTAGACTCTTCTAGAAAGTCTTCATCCTCATCCTAGGAAATTCTAGACTATTCTAGAAAGTCTTTATCCTCATCCAAAGTCTAGACTCTTCTAGAAGATGTCTTTAAACCTAATCCTAATCCCCTCCTAACCTTGTCACATTCCCTAAAAATGGGTTAAGACTTACTAACCCAAGCCAAAGTTAACAAATATCTCCTCCTTCACCCACCCTCATTAAAGTCCATCCACTTGCCTATCCTTAAGCTAATCCTAAACCATCTTAATCCATCCTCTAATCATTTGCACAAGCCTAAGCAAGCTTAAAAACCTCCTAATCAAGTCCAAGTCGAAATTGCTCTCATCACCCTCAAAATATCTCAACCATAAAATTTTATGAAGTCCACTAGGTCATAAATGACTCTTACAAGCCCTTTTATTGCTCTTACAAGTCATTATGAGGGTCTTTATGAAGATTTTATCCCTTGAGCCTCTTTTTTTGACTCATCCTTCCCCTTTCCTCCATCCTCTCACCATGTGACATGTGTCACTCCTTAATTGGATATAAGGAAGCACAATCCATGTGCTCTCTTCTCATACAATCTAAGCCCTCCATGAGCTTTTTCCCATCCTTGCATCTTAGCCCTCAATCCCTCAAGCCTCTTGCCTATAAATTGGATCCTTCTCCTTTGCAAAATAACACAATCCATGAAGTAAAGTTATAATGCTATTTTGAGAGCCAAATCCATACTAAAGCCATCTATCCACACTAAAAATCCACAATCATCCATTGAAGCCTTTGGAAGCATATTGAGCATACATCCTATCCATTTAGATAAAGCTACTCAACAAGAGAGCTTCTTATTGAGAGAGTCCATTAATGGCTCATATTCTCAATTGAGAGCTCATCTTAGTCTATCTTGAAGTTTATGAATTTTATTTAGTTTGTAGAAGCTTTATTTAAATTTGGTTTCTATTAGCATACTAACAGTGCTCATATACATTTTGGCACGCCCGGTGGGACCCCACATGGGTCATCTTCATTAGCTTTTTTAGTCAAGTTTTGTATGTCGTTTGCTGATTTTGGCTATTTTTTCTTGTTTTTGTGATTGGTAGGATTGTATAAATTAGTTTTGTAGGTCCACATGAGCATGAAGAAGACAAAAGAACTTATAGTCTATCTCATAGTATTTGCAGATTTTTCAAGCTTATAGGTGGACAAAGCACTTGAAATTCTTCTTCCTCTTCTTCTCTATATTTTTCTTATTCCATCTACTTCTTCTTCTTCTTGTGGGAGATCTTGGCCCTTTTTTTTTTAAAGGAAGAAAAATCATACACACTTCTTTTTAGTGCTTAAAATGAACCCCCAAATCATACTTAAATCCATTAAAAAATAAAAAATTTGCAAAAAAAAAAAATCTTTTAACAAGTGAAACTAAACCAATCTAATCATTTGCATCCTTGCAACATCAAGGTTTTAGATGCATTCATGAAAAGTTAGGAACACTTCATTTTTGGGAATTTAAAAAGAACTTCAAGTTTCTATTTCAAAAGGTTCAAAATCAACACTAAGTGCACACTAAAATCTAAATCAAACTCAAAGCATCAATCAAGGATAAAATGAACCTCATTTGAAAATATTTTAAAGTTCTTTTAAAAATCTCATGAAAACTAAGAGTCCTAAAACTTTTTTTATTTGTTCCAAACAAATGTCTTGTTGCAAAATCTTGATTGTTTCTTAGGTTTTTCATGCATCAAAACAATCTAGGAATATCATTTTTGGGCTTAAAACATGCAAACTAGAACACAAAATCTTGAATGAAAAGAAAAGTCCAAAGAGTCATTTTCACTTTTGAGTCCAAAACAATCTTGAATGTTCTAAGGTTAAAACAAATCACTTCAAAGTTCTTAAAACAACACACAAAATCTCAATCTTGAATGCTCAAAGGAAAAAACTTGAATGTTTAATCACTTGTCTTTGAATGCATATTGTTAAACACACTCTTGAATGCCATGGATTAAAATCAAATTTTCCTTTAATGCATGATTAAAACAACAAATCCAATCTTGAATGCCAAGGATCAATTAACCATTGCAATATCAAACACTTCATTTGGAGCTTCTAAAATTGAACAAAACAAATCTCTTTTCCTCATGCAATTTAGGTAAAGTTTGATTTTTGGACATTTAAGAAACTTCGTTAAGTTAAAAAAAAATTTGCAAAAATCAATTTGAGTAGTTCCTTGGACTCACCTCTTTTCTAATCACCCATCAAATATTAACCTATGGTTGCAATCTCAGCGCCATTCATGGGGATGGGTCTACTTGAAAAAGGTGTTAAATGTTCCACAATCTAACTCACTCACTTGGTCTTTGAACATTTGCTTTAACTTTATCAAAATTTTTAAATGACAAAAAATCTAGATTAAATCGATCACACTTCATTTGGGAACTAAAATTGAACAACTATTGACATGGAGGGCCTCCGGGCGCGCGCTTGACAAATTGAGTCTCACACATCTTTGCTTTGGGCTTAAAACAAACTCACACTCAATCTTGAATGCCTAACAATCAATGAACATCGCATGATTTTGACGCATTTTCAATGGCGCTCACATTTCTTATGTTGACGATCTCTCAACTTTCATTATGCTAATGACACTGTCAAATTGGAATGAACATTGTATGCCATAATCACAAGTGTCTTCAATCATAGCTTACAAAATCTAAATCATCAATTGAAATGAACGTGTGTCTTTTAAAGCCCAAGATCATGTATGTGGTCTTGTTTTACACTTTTTAGGAGGCCTGCTTGGGGATTTCATCACCCCTTGGGACGACCTCAACTCCAGCATTCCAGTGGAGTATAAAGATCGGGAGGTGAATCCAAAGACACCTCTCTTGGGATCAAAATTTTGTCACTTGGGCTAAGGCTCAAGGAACTTTATACCCTTGAGAAGTGAAAGAGGAGAAGTGGGTTACCGCTCCTCTCGGCTATGTGACATCTTTTTGGTTTCATCTCCAAATTTGGGCCTCACGTACCTTGCATATATTGAGGACTCCTTAGCTAAACCAAATTTCATCCTTGTAGAAAGCTTCCTAGGATGTTGGTGTATTTGACGTGCTTGCTCAGAATTTTTGTTTGCTTGTTTGTTCATAGCTTTTGAATGAATGTTTGCCAACTTTGGTCAAAATCCCAAAAAAGAAAAAATCTACCAGCTCAAGGCATAGTTAACGTAATCACTGCCTCATCAGAAAATCATCCAAGCTCCCCCAATGTAACCGAATCTATCTAGTTCTTTGCCTTAGAAAAATCCCAAATCCAAAGTCCATCCAAATCATCCCCCCAGCCAGCTAGCAACCCAATCCAAAATCACCCAAGCCTTTAAAGATTTGTTGTCACTTTGCCAAAATTTTGCTATCCAATTAATCTATCCTACCAATCAACCAATCTCACCAAGGTTATCCCTCTGAGAGAACATTGTCTAGGGTAATCTAGCTTTTTCACTTGCATCCCTCATCACCTTGAGCTAAAGGTTGGGATCCACAAGTGGTCAATCTCATGTCATGCCCATAGGATCATTAGTCTATCCTCAAGTTGACACAGCCACCACCAAATCTAGCGCATAGGAAAGAAAAACTCTCACCTTTTGACAACATACCCTTGAAGTCTTCCACCCACAAAAAAGCCAAAAATCTCCAGCCAATCCTCCTTAGGTCTGTCATACAGCTTTGACTCTCCCTAGGAAATCTTTCATCAGCCAATCCAAAATCTGTGCTTAATCCAAATCCAACCATGAGCTTCCGTGTTCATCCATATGCAAGACCCCATCCCCATCAAACTCATCATCAAAGCATGAAGTACCAATCCTATCATGATTTTTTTGGTTGCATTGTCCTTGCTTCCACCACCTCCTATTCCAATGATGATGAAAATCTTGTTGACTATGACAGGTATATTGAAAGCCTTAGAAACATTCCCCCAAGCATCCCCCAAAATCCAAGAGTTATTCCAAACTATCTAGTCATGCCATCCGATATTCTAGCTTCCCCTCCATCACCCCATCAACCAAGCTTCCAATCTTCCACCGCCATCACACTAGCTATTCCTGTCAATCCACCTCCACCTTCGACACATGAGTCTCCAAGGAATCTCCTAGAGGAAATACAAGAAAGGTTGCCTCCAACAGTCGATAAGCCATGTCATCTAATCCGACCATGTGAAGTAGTCAGTGATGAAGCTTCCCCATCTATAATATCACCTCCATCTCTGATAGCTATCATCCCCATACCATCCATCAAATTGCTTAAAATCCTTCCACTTCTCGCAAGCATCAAAATCCCACCACCTATCAAATCCCTCCAAATCCTATCCACATCGCCTCCAAGCATTTCCCAAATGTCTCGTAATGACCCTTATGCATCCATCTTCTACTCACCCATCTCCACTACTGAATCTCCCATCTATCCATCGACTGCCTTTGAAGAATCCATCCCTTCACCTCCTATCACACCATCCACTCCAAACTAATCCTATCAAGATCCTGCCCAAAAGCATGTTGACATCCCCCAAAGCATAAATGAAGATATCATCGTACCATGTCTTCCATCCATAGTGCAGTCACCATCTCCTCCATCTCCAAAACCTCGAGCCATATCTCATCCACTACAAGATATCTTGTCATCCCACCAGCTATATCAAGATACTATCCTTCCATCTCCCCCACTCCATGCTTCTATCTTACCACCTATCCAAGCTATTCCACCATCTATAATCTACCCTCTTGGTTCACTTACATTCATCCATGGTGGCCCTCTCTCAGCAGAAGAATTAAGAACAGTATCCCCCCATTGCAATACACCTAATAAATCACTTCTACCATTTTCTGCAAGCAAAAAGTTTCCTCAGCTTGTTCAAATGCTCAATCGATGGCATTATCAAGGTCAAGGTTTAGGACCACAAGAGCAAGGAATCAGAGAGCCTATTATTGCACAAAAAAATCTAGGATTTCATGGTCTTGGATATGTATCCAAAGGCTCACCATCTAAAGGTGTTGGTACACCACACCCCCAAACCAAGCCTATCTCCAAGCCCACCATGCCAGCCTCCCATCACTCCTTCAAGAAATCTTATGTCATGCCCCCTCCCCCATCTTTGCAACCCAAAACAACCTACCATATCCCCCTTCATCCGCTAAATCCATTTTGGGTCCCTATGTCCCAAAATCTACCATCCTCCATCCTCCTATTAGCCATCATAAAAATCCTATTCCATCCATTCCTATGCAAGATCAAAAAAGGCACATATTAGGGCACATCATCCATCATCATCCCCCTACATGCTCTTTCATATCCTCTCCATCTCACAAAGCTTCTCCTAACCATCTTCCCAAAACTTACCACAGCAATGTGAATGCCACCTTCAAAATGCATAAAGCTAAAAATCCACATCCTAGGCAATCATATGTCTATTCTAAAAGACATACTCCAAAAAGGCAAAATCCAATCAAAGAATGCAAAACAATGCAACAGCCTATGAAAAGAAAATTCAAAACCATGTGGATCCCTAAGAAAAAAGTTGAAACCCAATGCATAATGGCATCCACCATTGCTAATCCCCCATCTAGTGACTCATGTCCCCCATCTCCTAACTCCATCTTGGGTGCCTATATCCCCAAGCATGCTTCCACAAATCCTCCATCATGCCTGCATCTACCATCTATCCCCCATATGCTCTTTTCACACCCATTCCAACATGTGCCAATGTTGCTCTTGCAAGCATCCCCATCTCATGCTCCTTTCCAGCATGTTCCTCCCTCCATCTCCTACCATCAATCCCATCTAATCTGATCTATTGCATAAATCACACATCTGGTGTACCAACAGCTAGCAACAAAATTGAACATCCTGACAGCCAGTGAAAAATCCCTAAAAAGCCAAAATAGCTGAAAAAAGCCAAAATCATTCCAGCTAAGTCCAAAGTCAAAAAGTCAAAAAAGAAAAGAAAAATAAAGCGTCCACTGGTGAAAACTTGGCAATTCAAGCGCCTTGGACAAGTACCATGATGAAAACTTGGCAAACAAGCGTCATGCGTAATCTCGCCATCCCCAGCTTAGCCTATCACCCTCATGCTTTTGGTCATCTCTTGACATCCAACTCCATCTTCCAATCTATCCACCTATCCTCCATCCTCCAACTTCCATCTCACACCATCCACTAATCTTATGCAGCTTCAGCCAATCATCTCAGCTATCATCCATCTCCCTAGCCCCTTCAGCTTTTTCCATCCTAGCTTCAATCCTATCACATCCATCATAAGACCTCCTTCCGCATGTTATCTTCTAATTGGGGGCACTATATTCCTTGGAGATCTTGTCTTGTCTATCCTCCCTTGTCATTGGTATCTAGCTCTAGGCTATCCTCATGCAAACCCAATGTCATCTCTTTATATCCATCATAATCCTAGCTATCTACCATCCTATCAAGCCATCTCATCCTGCTCCTCTAGCTATCCTTGGTCACAAAATCTCTCATCATCATTGGATGCATCCTGCCAAATCCATATCTTTCGTTATCACCCCACCCTTAGCTCTTGCATCTTGCACAACATCAAACCATCTCGCTATCCTCTCATCCTAAGCTTTTTATCCATCTGTATCATACCTATCATTGGTCTGTTAGCTTGTACCATATCTTGATTAGCCCACTTGTAAATATCTTGGTCTCTTAGCTTGTACATCCTCTTTAGCTTAGTACCATTGTATCTATCCAGTGTTCATGTCAGTTCGTCCTTGATCAGCATCTTGCACCCATCACACATCTTGGTTAGCTATTCCAATGCATCCTTTAGCTATATTTCCTATCACCAAAGTGTTATCTTTCTTAGTTCAGCTTGCCAGACGCATCACTCATCCAAATCCACCAGCTTTGGTGCTCTTTGATAGGTCCTTGCAGGATATAGCTTTCCTCATGTCTGATCTTGGTCCGTTAGTACCTTGTCCTACCCATTTTGTTGGCAAACGACTCTCTTTTGGATTTTCACTTTCTTTTGATTTGGGATCTTCCCTTTTGAGTCTTGAAGTATCTTTTCCAAGCAATCTCCTTGTTCCCACCTCAAGGTTTCCACGATCTTCCATATCATGGTATATTGTGAATGGGGCAATCAGAGCGTAAGGTCTTGATCATGTTTTTTGTTTGTTTTTCTTTTCTGCTTGTGGGTTACCCAGTGTCAGTTCCACTCTAATTATTTTGAGATTCATGTGTGATGCTGGAGCAATCCTGTTGCATCAGCTTTATAATCCCCTCATCCATCTTCCTATCCTAGATTCTTTTTTTATAGCGCTCCGCTCCTTCATCCTCTGCAATCCCTGAGATTTTAAGCTTGCTTCCTCTTGTGCCTCTGATTCTCCCTTTATCATTCTCCCATAGTAAGAGTTTGAGCTAACTAAACCTCTTCTCTTAATCCAATCTGAGTCTCCTTGCTCATCCCAGATTCTTGTATTTTTCAAGAAGCCACCGAGCCTCGCTTTCTCTCCCCGCTGCCTTCTTGAGGGGGCATCTCACAGTCCATTCTCTCCTCTTCTGCTCTAGCCTTGGGCATCTTATGTTCTTATCTTTGATGCCATGCCACTTGCGACATCACATTAAAGAGGGGCAAAATGTAGACACCTAAAAACCTTTAGAAAATAAAGTATTTTTATTTTCTAAAAAAGTCCTGATGACATCATCATTTATTAATTAATTATTTAATTAATTAATTAATTAATTTTTATGCCATTAAATCCCTTTATCTTAATTAAAAATATTTAATTAAGAAATCCCTCCCAAAAATGTTTAAATCTTATTTAAACATTATTTCCTTATTTATTAATTATTTAATTAATAAATTGACCAAAAATCCTAAAATAAATAAAAAATTTATTTTTTGCCCAAAACTTGGCCAATTTCCTTATGACCAATAACCTCTTCCAAAATCTTCTAATCCTTCTTTAATTTTGATTAAAGGCTAATCCCATCATTTCCTACCCCTAATCCCAACTCAAAATATTTAATTAAGATTAAATATTAATCCTCATGTTTATTAAAAAAGTTTTAATAAATATCTCCTCAACCCAAACCCTTGAAATAAATAAAACTTTATTTATTTCCTAAAAATCTAATTTATCCTCATCCTAAGAGTTCTAGACTCTTCTAGAAAGTCTTCATCCTCATCCTAGGAAATTCTAGACTATTCTAGAAAGTCTTTATCCTCATCCAAAGTCTAGACTCTTCTAGAAGATGTCTTTAAACCTAATCCTAATCCCCTCCTAACCTTGTCACATTCCCTAAAAATGGGTTAAGACTTACTAACCCAAGCCAAAGTTAACAAATATCTCCTCCTTCACCCACCCTCATTAAATGCCATCCACTTGCCTATCCCTAAGCTAATCCTAAAACATCTTAATCCATCCTCTAATCATTTGCACAAGCCTAAGCAAGCTTAAAAACCTCCTAATCAAGTCCAAGTCGAAATTGCTCTCACCACCTTCAAAATATCTCAACCATAAAACTTTATGAAGTCCACTAGGTCATAAATGACTCTTACAAGCCCTTTTATTGCTCTTACAAGTCATTATGAGGCTCTTTATGAAGATTTTATCCCTTGATCCTCCTTTGTTGACTCATCCTTCCCCTTTCCTCCATCCTCTCACCATGTGACATGTGTCACTCCTTGATTGGCTATAAGGAAGCACAATCCATGTGCTCTCTTCTCATGCAATCTGAGCCCTCCATGAGCTTTTTCCCATCCTTGCATCTTAGCCCTCAATCCCTCAAGCCTCTTGCCTATAAATTGGATCGTTCCCCTTTGCAAAATAACACAATCCATGAAGTAAAGTTATAATGCTATTTTGAGAGCCAAATCCATACTAAAGCCATCTATCCACACCAAAAATCCACAATCATCCATTGAAGCCTTTGGAAGCACATTGAGCATACATCCTATCCATTTAGATAAAGCTACTCAACAAGAGAGCTTCTTATTGAGAGAGTCTATTAATGGCTCATATTCTCAATTGAGAGCTCATCTTAGTCTATCTTGAAGTTTATGAATTTTATTTAGTTTGTAGAAGCTTTATTTAAATTTGGTTTCTATTAGCATACTAACATTGCTCATATACAGGTGTTTTCATTCTATGCTTCATTTTCTTCCTTTACATCTCTCTCTTAGTATGGAAAAATAAATCTGTAAGTGTGATGGTTTTGTTGAGGGAGCTTGCTTTATGCTTTGAATCTTGCATTGTGGGCTTTGGCATTTTTTTGTGTAAATGTGAATGTGTTATGTGTTCTTCAAGATTTCCTTTTGGGTTTTGTTGCCTCTTGATTTTCTTTTTTTGAATGTGAGTGTTGAATTTATTATGGGTGTAAAGGCTTGACTCACCCTTGGGAGGGAAGAGAAGCCTTGGGTGAAGGGCATAGTTGGGCTCATCATTGTAGTTGAGAGAGTTACCTCATGATGAGGATTTGTTTTATTTCATGGAGTATGGGTTCCATTGAAGCCATATACTTCTGGTATTTTGGGAGATACAAAGGGTTTTATGTGAATAAGGAGGAGATGTTTAGGATGGCCTTGAGAGGAAAAATGCAATGGAAGCATGTTGTTTATGTTTGGTAATGGCATCTCCTCTTTGAAGAGCCCACCTTCACCCAATGTGAGATGATTCCAATGATGAATCAATTTGCAAGCCATGGGAAGGAGTTATTTTGTGTTTATGTAGTGTTTCATGCATTGGCAAATGATGTATGTGTGTAATCCATTTGGTTCTTGTTTCCCATGCTCGATGGGTGGCTTCTTAGAAGCATAGGTTGGGAGCTGAGCCTCCATAGTTCCTTGTGTGGGTGTGCTGTGGGAAAGTCTTGAGAATATGCAGCCTTTCGAAAGTATTAGGGCCTCACCCTTGATAAGTGGAAAAGATCCAGTTGTGTGAAGAAAGACCAATGCTCATGTCATCTTCAATGGGTTGTGATTATGTAAACATCTATTGTTATTCATTGTGATGTAAGGAGATCGTAACATTGTTTATTACCTAAAAAATTGTTGAAGGAAAGATTAGGAAGTTGTCTATATATTCATACTTTACCTGTAAGAAAACAGTTATTAGAAAATTGATGTGTTATGGAAAAGTTTAGTTTGAGTTGCAAAAGAGATTGTATCATTGTTACCATTTTAAATTGTGGAAGGAAGGGATGGAAGGTTGTATGCTTATATTTTTACTTGTAATGAAATATTCTATGCTAAATTTCATGTGTTATGATGAAAGATTGTATGTGATTCTTCTCCTTGATGTATTTGTAGATATGTATTCCATAAATGACATGTAGAAGAATGTTATGAATAGAGTTGGTAAGATTCCAAATATATAAGTTGCATTGAAAATATTTATGCTATGCATTTCATAACATGGAATAAAATTATTATGTTTGATAATTCACTATACAATTATAAACATTTATGCATTTGGCTCTCAAATTCTATTAAATTTCTAAGAAGAAAAAACCATTCTACCAACAAATATATTCACTTTAAAAAAAAAAATTTATGATGGAATGAAATGAAATTTTATATGAGTAGATAAAATGCATATTTCAACCTTGTTGTAGGTCCACATTTTCCTTAATGGAAAATGTATGGGGAGGGAAATAAATCCTCCCCTAGAATACAGAGGAATATTTTAATCAGAGGATGATATATCTATGAAATTGAGCTGGAGTATTAAAATAATGAATTACCTAAATATAAGGATCAAGTAATAATATTTTCCTTCACCCTAGATTTCTTGTTTTAAAAAAAATGGAACATAGAAGCCCGTGACCCATAGGTCATTATGATAGAAATCAACATATGAATATATAAATAACAAGTACCTATAATCCTAGCAGGACCATGTCAAATCAAAAGAAATATTAAACCTAGACACTCAACCTCTAAATTTCCCACCAATGAATAAAGTGGTATCAAACAAAGAAGATACAATAAAATAAAATAAAAATTTAATAACCATCCCCCTAAGAGCTTACCACTTGGGCACATATAGAAAAGTCATGAAGGGGGGGAAATCTTATTGACAAAATGTCAATCCCCTACTTCCAATTTGCCTACAACCTTGTAGCAAGGACAAGGCACTTGCTTTATGGGAGACGTGACATGAGATAAAAAAAAGTGGTTAGCTAGCATGTTTGGGTGCTCCTCCCTAGGCACCAAGGTGGGGGGGCATAAGAACTTCCCTTAATTTAACACAAACTTCAAAGGCCAACCGCTAGTCAATGCCTTTCCCCCTCAAACAAAGACCACCTTGCAAGTGCAAGTGATGTATCTAATTTGACCATGCGAATATAGAAGGGAGGTACATGCCTAAGAAGGAAATCAAATTTGCAAGGGAGGAAAGATATTGGCAATGGCTAAAGTGCAAACTTTTTTGTTTACCCTACCTATGCCGATGGCTAGGCCTCCTACCATGCCCGTACACCATCACTTCAACAATTGTCATCTAGCCATTCCCATGTCTTCTAGGCAACTCGATATATGTGAAATGATAGTCTTGATCCTATTTTCCACAAAAAAATTGACCACATTACACTTCTATGATCGGCATAAAATTGGTACTGTGTCAAAATTGAAAATCGTGCTCAATTTATAGGGAAGGCTCAACCCTTTTTTAATGATAGTGAAAAGTTACATTTTTCATTTGTAATTTTTTTTGAAAGAAGTTGTAAAGGTTGAGAATTTTAAGAACATTAATAGTCATGTATTTAATTTTTTATTTCTAAACACCAAAGTTTGAGGTTGGGGAGGAGGGCAATGCACTTGAGTAAGTGCTCTAGAAAGGTAGATTTTTTTGTGCTTTCTTATTGTGACGTGCTTCCCTTATTCTATGATTGGGATATATTTTCTTATATATATGTATATGACCTATATAGATTTATCAGTGCAAGCTGATAAGGAAACTAAAATGTAGTATCATTCTTCATTAGTATCTTAATTCTTCTATATGTTGTACATTTGCTAGTGTTCATAATTGTATCCTTGTGTTTGTATGCTTTGTTTTGTAAATCCCTTTGTTCTCTCTATATATTATGTGCCTATTTCCATTGATTTTTCTCCTCTTGGGGTCATTTCATAGTGGAAACATCTCTTAGTGGATGTACACATACTCTATTAATTCTATTACTCTGATCAAAGTATTGAAAATGACTTCAACATGGGGGCATCCACTATGCTCATAATTTTTTTTCTCCTCAAATATATGCATTTCTTCTTAATCACCTTTTTTTCACACATATTGTGGACCCCTTTATGGATTATACACAATCCTAAAGAAAGGATTCTAAATACAAACCTTCAATTTAGGAAGTCAACATCCTTAAGATAGGGTCTCTCTCCTTTGCAAACATAAATGCTAAATCTCATATATGGGTAAAACATCTAGACATATGTTAAATCTTATATATGGGTAATGCATAACAATTTTCTAAATATCTTATATAGGTAATGCATTCAAGAACAACATGCTAAATCCCATACACAGGTAACACATTTTTACTCTATGATTCACAATGAAATGTACATTTCTCAATGAAAAATTAATCATACCTCTTCTCTCTTTTCTTCTTTAAATTAATAATTTATCTCTTATTATGATCTTGGAGTTAGCAAAGACTCAATCCCTTGGGGAGTTGATGGATTCTTTGTCTCCTTGATTGTGATGAGATTATTTTATGTCTTACGGTCTACTTTATTGAGAGTTTGGATTGAGTCCACAATCTCCCTAACGTGGGGCCTAAATGTAACATCTTATATTAGAAGCACTTTAATCTAATGATGATTTAGCATCCATTTAATGTGGGATCATCATTTATTTTCATATATCCCTTTCTTTACTTTCTTCTCATTCTTCTTAAGTAGAATTAGGGAAAGACTTAATAGCTCCTCTTTAATGCTCATATTTTATAGTATTAAGATCAAGTTAGGATCTAACCACTTAGTTCCTCCCTTGCCTTCATCAAATCAATTATAATCTATGTTTTGTAGTGTAACAAACTTTTCTCCAAATCTGCACTCAATTTATGGGATTCAGGACCTATTTTGGGACCTAAGGGGAATCTTGGGGGTTTTGAACCCTAGTTAGGAGGGACGTAGTGTGTTCTTCCTCAACAAGGGATGTAGTTTGTTCCTATTGGACCAATTAGGAGTGCAATTCATCCCTTCTCAAACCCCATTTTAGCTCCACATCTCAAGTTTTGAGTTAAAATTGATTCAAGGAGTTAATTTCAAAGTATAGTTTTCTTACACAACAAAAATTATCCCAAGCCCTTTGTAATCCCATTCATTTTCCTCATTTTGTATCAGGGTAGAAGCAAGAAGTTAGGTCTCAAAACTATGGAAGTTTGTGGATTGAAATCTTACTCCTTTAGAAATGGACACTCATTCTTTAAAAATGGGTGTCCATATTAGGCTCGGTTGCTTGATGAAAATTTCAAAAAATGGGCACCCATTTTTTATTTTTAAAATGGTTGTCTATTTTCTTAAAAAATTAAAAATTAATTTTTTTGAAAACGAGCACTTTTTTTAAAAAAATGAGCACCTATTTTTTTTTAAATGGGCATTCCTTTTTTAAAAATAGGACACCCATTTTTTATTTTTAAAAAATTGGTGCCCATTTTCAATTTTTTTAATATTCAATATACATTTTTAAATGTCAATTTTACTTTTTAAAAATGAGTGCCCATTATTAAAAGTTCAAATAGCAGGCACTCGTTTCTTAAAACATGAGGTGGGATTTTTTTCTATAACCTCAATTTTTTATTTGGTTTAGGCTTGGTGGGAACAAGGCTATCCCTTGACCTCTCAAGATTTGGCTCAGGCATTAAATTGACAAATTTGGGCCTTTTGTAATTTCTAGAGGGTCTTCCTGATCAAATTTTTTGATGAAATGAAAACCCATTAGAGTTCTCATTCTCCTGAGTCAAGAAATATAAATTTTATAGCATTATGATTTGAATTTTTATTTCTACATTATTTTTTAATCAAAAGTGGCACCTAAATGTAAAATAGTGAGGTTCACTAAAACTTAAATTATTTTTTTTGTTTACCATTTTTTCTTAAATTAACTTATATGTCATCAATCTAAATAAAATTATTAAAAAATAATTATGAAAAAAGTAAAATTTTAATCAAATTATGGTGTCTGTACATGAGAAGTTTTAAAAATTAGCTTAATATCCAATTTAAAATTTTTTTAAAAAAAATTTATATAATAAAAATGAAGAAAAAATATTCCCATCAATCTTTGGAGTGTTAGATAACTTCCTATAAAAGGATTTACAAAAAAACATTAATTTGTCTCAAATTATGGTGTTCATACACAAGTGTGGTATGATCTTGAAATAGGCATTTTGAAAAAGCAATTTTTTAAGATGCATACCAAAAAAGAATTATATCATGTGTATACAAATAAACTAAAAAAGTAGACTCTAAGAACTAGAATTCATGTTTTAGTGAAGTTTTTGGATATTCAATCTCTACGTGCTTCAAATTTAGATATCAATTAACAAGAAATTCCAAAAATAAGAAAAACACTTCCATTTTTTGCCCAAAAGTGAAACCCAGCTTCTAGCACCTACCCTACATACACACAATGTCATATCACACTCAAACTCTTATGTTATTGAGCAATCAAGTTTTCAAGCATTCAAACAATTCTTCCATTGAATAACAAGGATTCAAGCATTCAAGAAATTGAAGGAGTTTATCTATCATTCTAGATCTTCTTTAATACATTTTGCAAGATCCCTTTTTTCAGCTTCTATATCCATTCATCCTCATTCCTCTTGATCCAATTCAGTTGGTAAGGAGATCATTGGATTCAATTTAAGAGATCCTACTATTGTAAGGTGAATTTGTGTATCTACTTTACGTTTCAACATTTTTTTCAATTTTAAGGTTAATTCCTAAATTGGGATTTGACCAAGGTAAACCCCCCATCAATAAAACAAAAATACCTTTATTTTGGAAGTTTAATATCTCAATAAGAAGAAAATTTCTAGATTTAAATACCCTTTTTGTCAATCTTCAAAGCTTCAAAACTTTTTTTTCATTCCTTCAAAACTTGTTTTTCATTCTAAGACTATTGACCAGGGTCATATTTCTTCCCTACTACCTAATGTCATTCTTACTAAGAAAAGCTAACTCTGCTAAATAGCCAAGCAATTTTGAGGTTTTCAAAATCTTATAGTTTTAGGTATGGGGATCAAATTATTCACAAATTGGATTTGTGCAAATATCAAGAAATCAAATCCAAAGATATTCATTCTTAAGGTGAGTCCTATAATAACCTTCTTTGTTTCAACACATCTACTTTTTAATTCTAGTTTTATAATTTCATTTCATATCTCTTTCTACATTAAGGGATATACAAATCTTGAATTATTTCACTAATTATATCATATTAGACCTTTTTTGACATCAATTCCCCTCCATCACTTGGTTGACACAAATCTTCTAATATCTATTTACATTAGACTTGGGATTTATTTTATTAGAATCCCCTTTTAGGTGTTAAGTTATATGATGAACTTAGGTTTACTTTACTTAATTTACATTTTTCCATACATAGTCTCATTTTCTCTTTGAATAATATATTCATTATCTTCATCATTTCAGACTTACAAGAAAAAAATGATGCTTATACAAAATTTCCAAGCATAGATACTTCATAACTACAAACTTGAAAGCAAATTATATTTTATAAATAGGTGTGCTCAATGCTCTTACACACCTTATAGACATGAAAAAATCTAATGGGCATAACAACACTCAAGTTGTAACCGAATTGGTCATAGCTTATTTAAAAGTCCATCCTCTTATACCCCATTGTTACATTTTTTGGGCACCCCACATTATCTATGTAATAATTGTTCTTGACACATGTCCACTTTTACATAGAGTTAAATTATTATATATTATAGCTTCTCATATGATTTTTTTCATTTTCATAAAACTTATTCAACCTCTTATATATGCTACTTAATATGTTTTAACACAAGATAAAGAATCTCTACTACAAAGTGGGAATTCTTATCTAATGATGATGACTTGCCACATTAGGTTACATTCAAAGATAAAATATTATGTGCAAGAAAATACAAAAAATGTATTATAAAGATTAAATTAATTAATGTTAGAATTAATTCTAAGCTTAAAATTCTTTAATTTTCAGCATAGTTATAACACCGGATAAATGCTCCTACATTAATTTTGAAATAAATAATTATTTAATACTTTAAAAAATCAATGTTATTAAAAATGTATGTTGAACTTGTTTCTTGCTCAAAGAGTAACTTAATTGTGCAAAGCCTAGTTGAAGAGTTTTGTTTCAAAGCATCTATAAAATCTAAAAGAATTTTGATAGTCTATTTCCTACATGTTATCTCTTATTAAATAAATGGATAGATTTCATTTTTAAGCAATGCAAGTTACATTTTTTGATTCACAAATTTCCTGATAAGATTACGGGAAAAAAATTCCAACAAATATTTATAGAATTGTACTTGATAACTTATATTTTGATGCTCATGAAACATTATTATATAAGAAGGGCAATAAATATATTATCAAGTTCATGGAAAATTCTTTATATTCTATGTTTTTCATGAAAATGAAAATCTTTTTCAATATTTAATAGTGATATAGTTTAAACTATACAGATAATTAAAAATAAATAATTTAAATGAAAAGTATATAATAAATTTTACATTAAATCATAAAAATAGAATTGTCCCTATGTATAGATTTTAATTTAAAGATATACAAAAATCAAAAGAACACAAAATTAGTACTCATATTGCATACACTAAATAACTCATTGTTATATTTTTATTTAAATTTTGTTGCACATATTTTTATCAACACTAAAAAACTCATTTATGTCATTGATGTTCACAATGCCAACTTATACTAATCCAATATTGCATGATCTCAATTATGTGAGTGGATGATACAACATACAACACAATATTTTTGTTACACACAAATCCCAACTTAATATTCTTTAGAAAACTACAAATAAAATTTTGATTATTTTCAATTATGTGTAGTGGAAAATGCCACATACAACATGATGTTTTGTCACATACAAGATCTTATTCATTATTACTTGGAACTTGTTTATTTGAAATTTCTATTGATTACTTGGAAATTTCTATAAGTGTTCGAAGGAAAGGTAATTTGAAGATTTTGTAAGTTTTAAATCCATCTTTGTAAAAAAAGTTCTCAAATCCTTCTTCTATTCTTTCCTTTCTTGTTATGCAAGTAGGCATCATTAAGATATCAAACAATAATCCAACTTATCTCTTGATTCCTTCTTCTTTTTTCAGAATGATGACATCAATAACTAATATCTTCCCATCTTCTAATATTGCCTCATGATAGTTTTTAAGACTTTCATAAATTGTTCATCATCCCAATCATGCAAAATCCACTAAATACATAACAATGAAACATTTCATTACACCACCATTTGGAAATTTAACTTGAATTTCAATAAAGACAACTTTAAAATGTATTAATAACTTCATAAAAATGGCATCTGTTGAAGGAATCATTTCAAAAATATTACCTTCCATGTTCCTTCACTCCTACAATGTTAATTAGTTTCTATGAATAACACAAAATTGTAAAATAAATTTGTATTCTTGGTGAAATTTGCAAGCATCCTCTAATGTTATAATTTCTACCATGAAAGTTCTCATTGTTGAGAATCTTTGAAAGCTTAAAGATAGAATTTTTTTACTGGCCTTGTATGGAAGGAGCAGTCCCCATAACATGCGCAAGGTCAAAATTGATGCCATGAATGTGTTGATATTCTACCACAATTAAGTATATTGCATAGCCTAACCCTCTCGCACCATCAACCACACTCTTGAAGCTCTTAAACCCATTATAAATCTTCACCACAGAAGCCATTAAAGGGCCAATACCACTAGCCATGGTCTTGTTAAAAATCTTGTTTGGTATAGGATTGTTCCTCATGTACTCAAATAATTTCATCCCATGGGATTTCATGAATGCATGGCAGCCATCTATGACAGAGTCATGGAGATGTTGATAACCATCTACTACACAATTTACATTACTCACCAACACAATAGGTGCACATGATTTTTGGGAACCTTTTTTGACAAGAAACTTAGATAAGGTAGTGAGGCCATACTTGAATTGGGAAGTGTCACCATGATCTACTCTACTCTCTTTTTTGAAGACACCAATTGCTATATATCTCCTTATCTTTTTATTTCTATTTTAACACATCTCACTATCTATATATTTCTATTTATCTCTTTTCATTCTTATCTTTTGAGGGTAAAAGTACAAAGCTTTGTCACCTTTCAGGCTAACTTATCAAAATGACTAAATTTTAGTATTTCTATCTAAAAAATTATTCTTTTTTAAACATATGATCTAGATAAATTCATTCTAGTTAAGTTATTTATGGTCTCACACTTTTTAAATTGGAAATGTCTAATAAATGCATATTTTATAATAGTTTGTTTTCAATTACTAAAGGAACAAAATTATTTAAGAAAAGTGGCACTTCAATAACTCTTACTATTTTTTTTGATTTTTTTTAATAATATTTAAACACCATTTTATAGAGCTTGAAGTCAAGAATATTATCATATAGATTTTATAGTGTTTTGATTTGATACAGTGTATTGCAATTAAAAAATTTCACAAGAATGTATTTTAACCCTCTAAAAGATGTCAATTTTAAGAAAGAAAGAAAATTAGATCATATAAAAAAAATCTAAAAATTATATGGCATTCTAGAGGTGTCTTCCTCTAGAATCTATGATTTTTCTCCCTGTTAGAATAGATTTTATTTGAAAAATGTGGTGGGTGATGAAAACTATCAATTTTAGATGAGTTGAGATTTCAATCCATATAAAAGAGAAAATATACGTCTAAATATAAAATCTATTTAACATAGTCTAAAATCAAAGGGAAATAAATTTATTTCCATATAGTTTTGTGGTGGGAACTAGACCCCTAATTTTTTACATTTTCTAGGATGTAAAAAATCATCTATAAAAATTAGGAAAATATATCAATTCTTATTCCAAATAAGTATTAAAATTTATAATCCTAAACTTCATCCATTTCTACACATTTCATTAGTTTACTTCATTTCCTAATTCTAAATAACAATATCAATTGTATGTAATTGAAGGTGAATAGATATACTTTTGTTAGCCTTTTCCTTTACAAAAGGGTGACAAAGGTTTGTTCTTTTACCCTTGATCTTTTGATCTCTATCATCCCAAATCTTGTAATATATGTCCCATCTTGTACTACTCTTTATCTCTCTATCTTCTCTTTCTTCCCCCACCCCCCCTCTCCCCACTCTATTTTCATCTCTCTATCTCTAAATGTACATTCCTCTCCCCATTCATTCATATGTTCCTCTCTTTACTTTCCTATCTCTAAATACCCACTATGTATATAGATACCTTTATAATTCTACCCCTTCACATTTGCAAAGATAGGTGACGAAACAAATGCACATATAGAAGAGGGGGAAATAATAATTGTGTGTGTGTGTGTGTGTTTGTGTGTGTGTGTGTGTGTGTGTGTGTGTGTGTGTGTGTGTGTGTGTGTGTGTGTGTGTGTGTGTGTGTGTGTGTGTGTGTGCATATGTGTGTGTGCGTGTGTGTGTGTGTGTGTGCATGCGCATGTCCATGTGCATGTGTGTGCGCGTGTGCATGTGCATGTGCGTGAGCATGCACATGTGTGTGTGTGTGTGTGTGTGTATTTAGGTGTGAGATAGATAGAGATATATACATATAGATAGAGAGAGGTAGACATGAATACAAAGTTGTGAGAGTAGAGAGGTTTAGAAAGAGACAGTGATAGAAAGAGATGGAAAGACAAGGAATAAAAATAAAAAAGAGACACATGGACATTTATATAAACTGGGAAAGATGTAGGGCGGGAGAGAGGGAGTTGATAAGGACAAGTAATGTAGAGAGTGAAATTGAGATAGAGAGAGGGAGGAGAGAGATATTTAGAGATACAAAAATATAAACATGCTAATAAAGATGAGAAGGGAGAAATAAAAATAAGGAGTGGGCATGGGTATTTCATAAATGTAGATATAAAGATGAGGAGAAATAAGAAATGAATGGATGACATAGATATGATGACAGAGAAATAATGGTCTAAATGTGATACATTACATGTATTAAATATAAATATACTGATTCAATTTTTTAGTATTCTAATTAATGATTATATATACTCATCCTTTGTGTTAGTCTTGCACCACCTATGGATCCACAATGTGGAACACATCTTTTACTAGTTAGGCAATGAGTCCAGAAGTCCAAGAGGAAATCCTTCATTTCTTCTTACTAGGATTGAACTATCAACCTTAACAATCATAATTTGTAAGGGTGGTAATGGAAGAAAGTCCCATTGAGAAAAAATGAGAATGGTGAACACATGTTTCATATATTCAATCATCTTGCATAGAAATTAGATAGTCGATTTTGAAATCAAATACTCTTGATGCCCCCTTAAACCATCACATCACCTTAAATCATCACTGGTAAACCATGATGGGGAAATAAATTATATATAGGAAAACAACCTAGTTTAAAGGTACAAGTCAATAAAGCCTATCGAATAATTTTGCAAAGCTATATTTGGCACATTAGGAAAACAATAAACCTCCAATTTTAAACACAGATGGCTCTTGTCCCACTCAGTCGACCAACAATGGATCTCCTATTTTTTCATTCAAATGAAAAGATAGACAATTTGAACTTCAATGATTTAGGTGGAAGCATTTCCAGCAATAGAGAAAATGAATGAGGTAAAAATCATCTACATCAGCACAAAGAAATTAAGTGTGGTACTACTAAAAACAAAGAAAATTTCAAATCTTCATAATTTTATTTTTGGATTTTCATACTATCAATTTATTACTCCAGTCTCAAGTTTCTTTTTAGATTACGGACATAATTCTTCAACATAACTATAAACTATAGATTTAACTTCACCTAACCTAATACTAAATTTAAACACAACTCTAATTTAACTATAACATTATCAGTAATTGGATTATATAATTTTTTATACTATAATATGAAGAAATATCACAAAATTATTTAATTAAACATTTTTAAATTATATACTAATAAAATTAAATTTGTAACTTAAAGAAATGGGTCAAAGTCATTTTATAAGACATTACAAGTTATATTTTATTATTTACAAATTTCTTGATGAAATTATAAAAACTATTTTTTCTACAAATATTTATAAAATTGTACTTGATAGCTTCTATTTAAATGATGAAGTAACATTATTATATAATGAAGACAATAAATATGTTACGAAGAATGCAAAATATTTTATTTTCTATGTTTCCCATGGAAAAAAAAATCTTTTTTCATTATTCAATCTTCAAACAATCTACATAATATGGTTAAGATTAGACATATAATTAAATAATAATAATTCAAATGAAAAGTATATAATGAATTTTACACAAATAACTAAATTTTTCATTATTGTATTTTGATTTAAAATTTTGTCGCTCATATTTAAATGAACATGAAATAACTCATTAATGGCATTCATGTTCACAATGCTACCTTGTACATATAAAATATTGCACAGTGACTAGACCATACCACATGCAACACAATTTTTTTGTCACACACGAAAATCCTGACTTATTATTATTCATTACAAAACTACAAATAAAATATTGATTGCTTTCAATTATGTATAGTGGATCAAACCACATACAACATAATGATTTGTCACATACAAGGTCTTATTTATTAATTATTATTTAGCACTTGTTTAACCCACATTTCCATTTATTACTTAGAAACTTCTATAAGTGTTTGAAGGAAAGGTAAATCGAAGATTTTGTAACTTTTGAATCCTGCTTGGCGACACAAGTCCTTAAATTCTTCCTCTATTCTCTCCTTTCCACCTATGCAAGCAGCCATCATTGCGATATCAAACAGTAATCTATCTTGCCTCGTCAACCCTTCTTTCTTCTCAATGACCACATCAACCATTAATATCTTCCCATCATGTGGTAATGCCTCATAACAATTCTTTAAGATCTTTATACAGTGTTCATCATCCTAGTCATGCAAAATCCACTATATAGATAACAATGAAGCATTTCATTAGACTGCCATTTAACGTAACTTTAATTTTTTTAAAAAACTCTTTAAAAAGTAAAAATACCTTCAAAACTATGACATTTGCTAAAGGAATTTTTTCAAACATATTACCTTCCATGTTGTCGATCCTTGCAATGTTAAATCTCTATGAATAATAATAAAAATTATATTTGTGATCAAATTTGTGAGCATCTTCTAATGTTATAATTGCTAACATGCAAGTCTTGATTGGTGAGAATCTATGGAAGTTTAGAGATAGAAGATTGTTATTGACCTTGTATGGGAGCAGTAGTACTTATAACATGAGGAAGGTCAAAACTGATGCCATGAATGTGTGGATATTCTTTCACTATTAAAGATATTGCAAAGCCAACCCCTCCTGCGACATCCACTACACTCTTGAAGCTCTTAAACCCATCATATATCTTCACCACAGAAGCCATTAAAGGGCCAGTATCACTAGCCATGCCCTCATTGAAAATCCTGTTTGGTTCAAGATTGTTGCTCATGTACTCAAATAAGTTCATCCCATGGGCTTTTGTGAATGCATGGACACCATCTATGACAGATTCATTAAGGTGCTGATAAGCATCTACTACACACTTTACATTAATGGCCAGCGAAATAGGTGCAAATGATTGTTGGGCACCATTTTTGACAAGAAACTTAGAGAGGGTAGTAAGGCCATACTAGTAAACATCACACACTAAGGAAGAAATTGAGCTTGGAAAAGTAAGTCAAACTTTGACTATTTAACACTTTTGCACTAGGAATGAAGCCTTAGTGTGTCATGTTTAAGCTGTTCGATACTTGTATTAGGGAGTCCCACTATAATCTATTGTGCTCTCTTCTGTGAAAATACCATTGGAAGCCAGAAGCCTTATGATTCTAAACAAGTACTCAGTATGGGTAGGTTTGTTGGTGGAAGTAGAAATATGTGAAATATGTTAAGTAAAATAGCAGCCCGAAGGGCCATTGGCTTGGCTGCTAAAAGAGTGATTTCATAGAGTGCGAGATGCGCTTCAATGGAAGACTCTGAAGAAGCCATAGTTTGCCTCATCTAATACAAACTTTGTCAATTTAAAGAAAAATCATGGGCACTTTTTTATTAATTTGATAATTATTAATTTGAAGAAGCTATTTTAGTCTATTTATGTTCATGTTTATAATAATAATAAATGAATGATAATTAAAAATTAGAAATTTGATAAATTTATTATGATCAATTATGTTATTTATATGTATGTTGATAAATGACTTTAATAAAAAAATAAATTATCAAAAAAAAAGATTTTATGTATACTATATAAATCCAATTGACATATTATATTTAAAAATTTAAACTTAAATATTACTTTTCTTTTTAACTATTAATATGAACGTACTAGAAATGAAAAAATAAAAACAATTAAAAACTTGTAAAATTTTAAAATTTCTTGCATACAAATATATTTCTGAAAAACATTTACTAATTTTTCTTTCTGCTATCATTACCTTTACCGGCTTTAAAAGTTAATATTGAATTTCTTATTACATTCCACTTCATTCTCTAATAAAAAAACTCCTTGATTGTTCCAAAATAAAATGAATTTAATCCATGCATTCCAAGATGGAGATAGACAGGGGCTCACAAACGTACAAGTGGATTTTATTCTACATGTAACAGATGGAGATGGAGTAAGTCACGGCACTAGTTGATAGCTGGTGCATATTTTTGGCTATTTAGCCAGGACCCCCCACGAGTGCAAAAGTCTTGTATGTTTTCCACAAAAAAATTATAGTTAATACACTTCTGCAAAACTAGTTCTCCCATCCTTCATGGATGTGCCAAAGCTGTATATATGTTGGATAGTGAAAACAAATAATACTTGTAGACTTGCTAGATAATTTGACTACCATTAATATTTCAAATTCTAAAGGAAATATAATTTCTACATTCATGTTCGAGGTATAGTCTCTTTCTCAAGTGCCAGTCATACTAATATTACACCATCAATAGAAATTTTTTAGCTATTTTGTTAGTTATTAGGGATATGGACTAGTTATGTAAATGATTTTCTTAATTTCTTCAAGTTAAGAGAGAAGAAGTATAATTTATATTATATATGTGAAATTATATTGAATATGTGAAATGTATCACATTTAGACCATTATTTCTCCATCATCATATCTATCTCATCCATTCATTTCTTGTTTCTCCTCATTTTTATATCTACATTTATGAAATACCCATGTCAACTCCTTATTTTTATTTCTCCCTTCTCATCTTTATTAGTGTCTTTATATATTTGTATCTCTAAATATCTCTCTTGCCCCTCTCTCTATCTCTATATCCCTCTATACATTACTTGTCTTTATCAATTCCCTCTCTCCTACCCTAAATCTTTCCCAATTTATATAAATCTCTCTATCTCTAATTTCTCTCTAAATATTGAATTGGTATAATTATATTTAATACATGTAATGTATCATATTTAGACCATTATTTCTCTATCATCATATATATCTCATCCATTCATTTCCTATTTCTCCTCATCTTTATATCTACATTTATGAAATACCCATGCCCACTTCTTATTTTTATTTCTCCCTTCTCATCTTTATTAGTGTCTTTATATATTTGTATCTCTAAATATCTCTCTTCCCCCTCTCTCTATCTCTATTCCCCTCTCTACATTACTTGTCTTTATCAATTCCCTCTCTCCTAGCCCAAATCTTTCCCAATTTATATAAATATTTATGCCTCCCCTTTCAATGTTGATTCCTTGTCTCTCCATCTCTTGCTATCACTCTCTCTTTCTTGCTATCTCCAATTATCTCACACCCACACACACATACTATTATTACTTCCCCCTCTTCTATATGTGTATTTGTTTCTTTACCTATCTTTCCAAATATAAAGGGATAGAATTATAAAGGTATCTATATACAAAGTGAGTATATAGAGATGGCGAAGTAATGAGAGGAACATATGAAAGAATGGGGAGAGGGATGTGCATTTAGAGATGGAGACATGAAAAAAGAGTGGGGAGGGGAGGCTGGGAGAGGGGGGGAGAAAGAAAGAGAAAATAGAGAGATAAAGAGTAGTACAAGATGGGACATATATTACAATATTTGGGAAGATAGAGATCAAAAGATCAAAAGATAAGAATGAAGAGAGATAAATAGAAATATATATAGAGTGAGATGGATTAAAATACAAATAAAAAGATCAGGAGATATATATGAAGAGGAGGAGGGAGGTAGAAATAAATAGATGGATAGAGATAAATCAAATATAGATAATTATGTATACATACAAATAGATATGGAGATTGGGAGAGATAAAAAGTGTGAAAGAAAATTAGGGAAGATGGAGGGATGAAAAAAGAGGTAGAGATGATGATTTATGTGAAGACACAAGTAAAGATATGTGACCACCTAAATATGTGGGATATATTAGATATATAGAGAGATGGAAAGATCGAAGAGGGTGATGGATGGATAGAGAGTGATATTTGTTTAGATATGTAGGGGGGAGAGGAATATATAAATAAAGATCAATATAGAGGTAGAAGATTGGAGAAAAATTGATAGATGGACAAAGAGAGATAAAGGTGTAAAGATAGAAATCAATATAGGGAGATAGATAAGGAGACATAAATAGGGAGAGATAGACACGATGTGATAAAATGATATATAAATGGTGAGATAGATTAGTAAACAAATAAGGAGATTTAGA
This sequence comes from Cupressus sempervirens, assembly GCA_028749045.1. Taxonomy (NCBI): domain Eukaryota; kingdom Viridiplantae; phylum Streptophyta; class Pinopsida; order Cupressales; family Cupressaceae; genus Cupressus; species Cupressus sempervirens. The sequence goes on along the minus strand of CM053787.1, from coordinate 272,741,871 downwards.
GAGGATGAGAGGGAGAGACAAGCAAAGGGACAAACACTTAGCTAACCTTCCATGCATCTATGGCATACACATTTCACACTAAGGTGTGATTGCTAGTTTTACTGATACTTCTTGACTTGGTATCATGATTTGCCTCTTTTATCGTTTGTATTTTTTAGCTTCTAGTATTGAGCCGCAAGATTAAATAATGGTTAATGGCTTCTATGGTGAAGATTTATGATGGGTTTAAGAGCTTCAAGAGTGTATTGGATGTTGTGAGAGGGTTAGGCTTTGTAATATCTTTAATTATGGAAGAATATCAGCACATTCATGGAATTAATTTTGACCTTCCTAATGCTATATTTAAGGTTTCATAGATTCTCATCAATGAGAACTTGAATGCTAGCAAATATAACATTGGAAAATGGTTGCAAATTTCATTAAGAATACAAATACCTTGAACAATTTTGTATAATTTATAGAAATTAATTAACATTGCAGTAGTGGAGAACATGGAAGGTAATATTTTCAAAAAGATTCCTTTGACAAATGCCATTTTTATGAAGGTATTAATACTTTTTAAAGTTGTTTTTATTGAAATTGAAGTTAAATTTTAAAATGGTAGTGTAATGAAATGTTTCATTGTTATGTATTGAGTGGATTTTGGATGATTGGGATGATGAAAAATGTATGAAAATCTTAAAAAATTATCATGAGGCAATATTAGAAGATTGGAAGGTATTAGTTATTGATGTCATCATTAAGGAAAAAGAACGAATCAAGGGACAAGATGGATTACTGTTTGATATCTTAATGATGGCTACTTGCATAGGAGCAAAGGAAGGAATAGAAGAGGGATTTGAGAATTTCTTTTACAAAGAAGGATTTAAAAGTTACAAAATCTTCAAATTACCTTTCCTTCAAACACTTAAAAAATTTTCCAAGTAATAAATAGAAATTTCAAGTAAACAACTTCCAAGTAATAATGAATAAGATCTTTTATGTGATAAAACATTATGTTGCATGTAGCATGTTCCACTACACATAATTGAAAACAATCAAAATTTTATTTCTAGTTTTCTAAAGAATAATAAGTTGGGTTTTTTGTGTAACAAAAATATTGTGTTGTATGTTGTATCTTCCACTCACATAATTGAAATCATGCAGTATTGTACCAGTATAAGTTGGCACTGTGAACATCAATGACATAAATGAGCTATTTGGTGTTGATAAACATGTGTGCAACAAAATCTAAATAAAACTATAACAATGAGTTATTTAGTGTCGATAAATGAGTTATTTAGCTGTATGCAATATGAGTAATAATTTTTTATTCTTTTGATTTTTGTATATCTTTAAACTAATGGATATATAAAAAGAAAATTTTATTTTTTATGTTTTTTTGTTCAAAATTTATTATATACTTTTCATTTAAATTATTTATTTCTAATTATCTGTATAGTTTAAACTATATCACTATTAAATATTGAAAATGATTTTCATTTTCATGAAAAAACATTGAATATAAAGAATTTTCCATGAACTTGATAATATATGTATTGCCCTTCTTATATAATAATGTTCATGAACATCAAAATAGAAGTTATCAAGTACAATTCTATAAATATTATTTGGAAAAATATTTTCCATAATCTTATCAAAAAATCTATTAATCTAGAAACAAGTTTAGCATACATTTTTAACAACATTGATTTTTTAAAGTATTAAATAATTATTTATTTCAAAATTAATGTAGAAGCATTTATGAGGTGTTATAACTACGCTGAAAATTAAAGATCTTTAAGCTTAACATTTTCTAACATTAATTTATTTAATGTTTATAATAATTTTTTTGTATTTTCTTACACATAATATTTTATCTTTTAATGTGACCTAATGTGGAAAGTAGTAATCATTAATTAAAAATTATCACTTTGTAGTAGAGATTCTTTATCTTGTGTTAACATATTAAGTAGCATATATAAGAGGTTGAATCAGTTTTATGAAAATGAAAAAATCATAAGAGAAGCTATAATATGTAATAATTTAATTCTATATGAAAGTGGACATCTGTCAAGAATAATTATTGCATGGACAATGTGGTGTCGCCAATCATGTAACAATGGGGTATAAGAGGATGAACTTTAAATAATTAGTTATGATTGATTCTGTTACAACTTAGGTGTTGTTAGGCCCATTAGATTTTTTCATGTCTATAAGGTGTGTAAGAGAATTGATCACGCCTATTTATAAAATATCTACTCTTGGAAGTTTTGTATAAGCATCATTTTCTTTCTTATTAGTTGAAAATGATAAAGAAAATGAATATATTATTTAGAGAACATAAGACTATGCATAGAAAAACATAATTTAAGTAAAGTAAACTTAAGTTCATCACATAACTTAACACCTCAAAGGGGAGTCTAAGAAAATAAATCCCAAGTCTTATGTGAATAGATATTGGAAGATTAGTGCCAACCAAGTAATGAAGGGGAAATGATGCAAAAAAAGGCTAGAAATATGATAGAATTAGAGAAATAATGCAAGATCCATTTATCCCTTAATGTAGAAAGAGCTATGAAATGAAATCAGAACACTAGATTAAAAAAGTAGATGTGTTGAAACAAAGAAGGTTATTATAGGACTTGTTGAGATAATGGGTGTTGCACACATTGCATAATATTGTTATATTATATTAAATTATTTTATTAGGTAATGTTGCACCTAGATGGACATGCAACATGTAATGATTCCCATCAAATATATTTCATGAGTTGTATTGTAACATTGTGATAATATTTTATGTAATTAGTTAATATTGGGGAAAAGAATTAAAATTTCAGTATTAAATGTGGAGTCAGTAGATTAGGTAGCACATGGTTTATGTAATACCACTTGGTGGTTTTGTGGGACTTGCTACTATATAAGCAACCACAAGGGTAGTTGTTAGTATGAGAAGAGAAGAAGATAGAAGGACAAAAAGGTAAGAGTCACGCAAGACAAGGCTTCATAGGTTAGCCAATGGATCTTTTGTGAAGGTTGGAAGCATGACATGGGATGTGTAGATTAATGCTTGCTCACAAGGATTGCTCGGTACTGGCTATGGCTTTGAAGGATTCCATGGTTGTATTGCAATGGTATTTTTGCTAAATAATACATGGTGATGGATGTTTTTGGAGGTTGGGTTATTTTCCCTCAATGAGGGTTTTTCAGGGTATATCTCATGTCACATTTTGTGGGTATGTTGTATATTCTCTTGCATGTGCATTTTTAATTGCATATTTATTTCTAATCTATTATGGGTTATGTGGAAATGGTTGTATTCTTTATTGCAAATTTCCCTACAAGTGGTAATAGCGCTATGGTTTTATTATTGTAAACCTAGATTGAATCCATGGGAATGTATGAGAGGATAAAAGAATGTGCAAGATATATGGATTTTGTAGGTTGTTTATTGCAGATTTGACAGTTTTTGGTTTGTTGTTATGATGGGATGTTGTCATATTTTGGGCATGCAAATTTTTTGGACAAAAGCATTTTTTGGATGTCTCATTTAAATGAGGGTTTTAGGGGGAGCTTGCAAAAGTGACCTCCTAGGTAAAAATAGACCTCACTGATAGATCTGGGTCAACATTTTCATAAATTTTGGTATATAATATGCCCTAGTTTGGCCATGTTTAGAGGAAATGAAAGAATTTTTTAGTTTTAGCAAGTGATGGCCATCAAATTTAATCCCGTCAAAATTTTTGTGAGCAAAGAAAAAATTCGTTTTAAAAATGGTAAAAAGACTATATTAGTAAAATGACCATAACTTTCTCTTTGGATATTGGATTTTAGACTTCTTATAGGTGTTGGAAAGCTAATTCAAAGCACTACAACTTGGTGTAGGTTTGGTTCCATGATTTTAAAAAATTTTTAAGTTTTAAGAGCTCAAAATTTAGATGTTGTTTATTTTGAGCATACAGAGTTGGCTTTTTGACTTTGAGCAGTCAATGGAAAACTCTTGGAGAGCTCTACACATTGGTTTAGATTTGGTGTAGGTTTATCATGCTTTATTTGTTCATATATTAATCTAAATAGTTTATGGTATATACTGACTATGGTAACATTATGAGTTTATGACATTGCATGTTTGGAGATTTAAGATTTGTTATCATTGTATACTTAGTTTATATTTCAGATTGGTCTCATGATGATATGCTTATCAATATTTGGATTTGGATATGTATGATGACTTGTGTCTACAAGTTGTGCAATGTTGTAAGCGATCTATACGTACAAGTTGCATTTATGGATTGGTTATGGGTTGTCTTTGCCCATTGATCTTTCATTATTGATACATATTCATATTGGTGACTTGGATTTGGGTTTTCTATGCCGTAAGTCACATGATTTGCTAATTTTTTTTCTTCTTGTAGAAGGGATGAGATGTTGTTACTAGGTACAGTCATGGTGGAGAATTGTGGTTGACTATTTTATGCTGAGAGATTAGACATATTGAGATTCAGATGCTCAGTTTATGGATGTGATCATGGAGTCATGAATTTTGACATGACATGATTGGATATACAAGTACATCCTTGACATTCATTGGTTTGGATTCCTAATTTTTTTATGGTGTTATATCTTCTTGGTTCAGGATCATGGTCATTTGGTTTCTTTTGACGAGCTCATGATGTACACTTTGAGTTATTTGATGGTTTGATGCCTTGGTTGATTCTAATGGTTAGAGGACTTTTTTTCATCATGATGTAATGGATGGCTTGGATACATAGTTTAGTGGGAGCTTTTGATAGTAATGGGGTGATAGTACAAGCTTAGTTCCTAGTTTTGTTTGTATCTTCTTGGTTTGAAGACCTTGGTTTCGCTTGGTATTGACACTTTGGTTGTGTGAGTGTAGACCTAGAGGATCTTCATGTAGGAGATAGATTTATGATGTCATAGGTGACTTGGTGCCATGGTTGTGTGGGAGTTGTTGGCATTAATATAATGATTGAGTGTTTGCAAATGTTGAAGGTTTTTCTTAGATCCTATTGCTACATAATCATCTTTCACATTTGTATGGTGCACTTGTTATCTTCATGGTGTGTGAAGATGGTTAAATCTTGAGGATTCATAAGGTTCATGGTTATCTTCATGGTGTGTGGGGATGGTTCTTCATGGTATGTGGAGATGGTTTTCTTCATGGTGTGTGGAGATGTTTGGATCTTGAAGACTCACAAGGTTCTTGATAAAGGTGTGGTTTATGCTTTCATTTGACATGTTATCCTTGGAGTGAGGATGGTTTCATTATTTTATCATGGTATACTCTTGATACATGTTTAGATTTATGACATGTTATGGTGTGTTCATATGGAGAATTTTATCTCTTTTGAGATGGTTAGATCATGTTGTCATGTTTATGTTTCTAAGGCCATGGTTGGAACTTTGACATTGATCTTGGTTTAGTTTCTTGGTATTGAGTACATTGATCATAAGTTGGTACTTCATGATATTATTATGTTGCATTTGGAGCTAGCATGGATTGATTGGTTACAGGTGCTCATAGATACTTAGAGATGGTGATGATAATGATTTCTCTTAGATTAGAGAAGTATTTGTTGGGATGGTTGGTGGTTTCAGCGAGAAGTCTAAGGGGAATTCACCTAATATGGACTCTAGAGATATAGCCCATTGTTGTTGCAAAAGCATCTTTCAGATTTGCATGGTGCACTTGTTATCTTCATTTTTTGTGAAGATGGTTAGAGCTTGAGGACTCATAGGGTTCTTGCTTATCTTCATGTTATGTGGAGATGGTTGTTCATGGTATGTGGAGATGGTTTTTTTTCATGGTGTGTGGAGATGCTTGCATCTTGAGGACTCATAAAATTCTTGGTAAAGGTGTTGTTTATGCTTTCATTTGACATGTTATCCTTGGAGTGTGGATGGTTTCATTATTATGTGATGGTATACTCTCAAGTCATACGTATTTAGAGTTGTGACATGTTATGGTGTGTTCATATGGAGCATGTTATCTCTTTTGAGATGGTTAGATCATGTTGTCATGTTTATGTTCCTAAGGCCATGGTTGGAACTTTGACATTGATCTTGGTTTAGTTTCTTGGTATTGGGTACATTGATCATAAGTTTGATACTTCATGATATTGTTATGTTTCATTTGGAGTTGGCATGGATTGACAGGTTACAAGTGCTCAAGGATACTTAGAGACAATGGTGATGCTGATTTCTCTTGGATTAGAGAAGTATTATTTGGGACAATCGATGGTTTCAGCAAGAAGTCCAAGTGGAATTCACCTGATATGGACTTGAGAGGAGATTTTTCTTAGATGAGTCTTGGTTGGAGACTTGGTTATCTTGATGAGCACTCTCATTCACCACTCTTGGTCTACTCAATGGTTTGATACTTGAGAGGTATAGCCCATTGTTTCTCTCAGTTGCATTATATTTATACTTGTCTTTCATGGATATGGATTTTGAGCTATGGTACATGAGCTAGTTCTGGAGGGTTCATTTGAGAGATGGTTTAGCATTGGTTATCTCCATTTTCATATGTTATTATGCTAGTTGAGTTTGGAAGATGGTTTTATATTGGGCATATTCCTTGGAATAGGAATGATTTATGAGTTTGATCTTCTTGTGAAAGGCTTACATCCATGAATAGTTATATGGTATTGTTTGGGTGTTGTTGAGGCTGCTTCTTGGGATTTTAAAGAGGAGATCATACTTGCACAATTTACATCTAGAGGTGTGTGTAGAAGGACATGATATTGGTTATGATTTGCATGATTTCTCTTTGGTCTTGGTTATCTTCCTAGATGTTCAATTTCATTTATATTGGATTTGAGATTGATTAGAGATTGTGATCACTAGTTTGTGCTGATGTATTTCATGTGAGAGATGACATGGTTATTCCTTTATCTCTTTCCTCTATTGGTTGTCAAGAACTTGGGAGAGCATTGGAGACTCGTTATGTGAATTGTTCTTGTAGGTTATTGGTTTATGTATTGTGGATGTCCTTAAGACTACATGGATTCACTTCTTTGAGATGTTGTGAGTGGATTAGTTATGAATTCACCATTATCTTTTGTAGTGTGAGCTTCTTGGTATATGTGTGGTAGGTAGGCTTGTGATTGTAGGTTATAGCTTGGATATGTTGGTGATGTGAGATTCACTTGGTATAACTTTGGAGGTATGGAGAGTTGGATGGTTTGGCACTTGTTGTGGGTGCCATTTCAGCTATGGATATTTGACAACTACATATACATGTGATTTCCTTTGGATTAGGTATTTTTGTGCTTGGAATTTTAGTTGGTACATGATTTTATGATCTTTTAAGCGACAAGTTGGGTGGCTTTCTCTTTGGATGGCTTCTACATATGTCCAATGACAGTGGCATAATAGGAGGTGAGATCATTCATATTTGAGATGCTGGATACTTTGATATTGTTGTGGGTACTAGGATGGAGCACTTTGTGTATTTTGATCCATGATGGTAGATATTCTGGGAGGGATTGTTCCCTTGTTCATTTATGTGGCTATAGATTGATCCTATACAATATATACAACAAGTGAGAGATTGTTGAGATAATGGGTGTTGCACACATTGCACAATATTGGTATATTATTTTATTTTATTTTATTATGTAATATTGCACCTAGATGGATGTGCAACATGTAATGATTCCCATGAGATATGTTTGATGAGTTGTATTGTAACATTGTAATAATATTTTCTGTAATTATTTAATATTGGGGAAAAGAATTAAAATTTCAATATTAAATGTGGGGTTAGTGGGTTAGCCAGCACATGGTTTATGTAATACCACTTGCTAGTTTTTTAGGACTTTCTACTATATAACTAGCCAAAACGGTAGTTGTTGGTATGAGAAGAGAAGAAGATAGAAGGGCAAAAAGGCAAGAGTCAAGCAGGACAAGGCTTGACAGGTTAGCAAAGGGAGCATTTGTGAAGGTTGGAAGAATTGCATGGGATGTGTGGATTCATGCTTGTTCACATAGATTTCTCGGTGGTGGATATGGCTTTGAAGGCTTCCACGTTTGTATTGCAATGGTATTTTTGTTGAATAATACATGGTGATCGATGCTTTTGGAGGTTGAGTTTTTTCACTTAGTGAGGGTTTCCCAGGGTATATCTTGTGTCACATTTTGTGGGTATCTTGTGTATTCTTGTGCATGTGGATTTTTAATCACATTTTTATTTCATATCTATTATGAGTTATGTGGAAACAATTATATTCTTTATTGTAGGTTTCCTTACAGGACTCACCTTAAGAATGAAGATCTTTGAATCTGATTTCTTGATGTTTACACAACTCTAAGTTGGTGAATAATTTGATCCCCAAACCTAAAACTATAAGATATTGAAAACCCCAAACTTGCTTAGCTATTTGGCAGAGTAAAATTTTCTCAGTAGGAATGACTTTAGGTAGCAGGGAAGAAATACGACCCTGCTAAGTAGTCTTTAAATGAAAAATAACTCTTGAAGCTTTGAAGATTGATAGAAAGGGTATTTAAATTTGCAATTTTTCTCCCTATTAAGATCTAAAACCTACAAAATAAAGGTATTTTTATTCTATTGATGGGGGGTTTGCCTTGGTCAAACCCCAATTGATGAATTAACCTTAAAAATGAAAGAATTGATGAAACATAAAGTAGATACACAAACTCACCTTACAATAGTAGGATCTCTTAAATAGAATCCAATGATCTTTTACCAATTGAATTAGATCAAGAGGAATTAAGATGAATGGATATAGAAGATGCAAAAAATAATCTTACAAAATGTATTAAAGAAGATCTAGAATGCTAGATAAACTCCTTCAATTTCTTGAATGCTTGAATCCTTGATATTCAATGGAGGAATTGTTTGAATGCTTGAAAAATTGATTACTCAATAACATAAGAGTTTGAGTGTGATATGATATTGTGTGTATGTGGGGTAAGTGCTAGACGTTGGGTCTCACTTTTGTGCAAAAAGTAGAATTTTTTTTCTTATTTTGGAATTTCTTGTCAATTGATATCAAAATTTGAAGCACTTAGAGATTAAATATTAGAAAAATTCAGTAATACAAATTGTAGTGTTCTTAGAGTCTACTTTTTTATTTTATTTGTATACCCATATGATAGAGAAAAAAAAATGTATGCATCTTTAATAACTACTTTTTAGAAATGTCTATTTTAGGATCATACCACACTCATGTACAAACCCCATCATTTGAGACGAATTACTGATCTTTTGTAAATCCTTCTATAGTAAGTTATCTAGCACTCCAAAGATTGATGGGAATATTTTTCCTTTATTTTTTATTATATAATTTATTTTTAATTAGATTTAAGCTATTTTTAAAAAATTCTCATGTACAGACACCATAATTTGATTAAAAATTTACTTTTTTCATCTTAAAAGTAATTTAATGTAGATTGATGACATATAAATTAATTTAAGAAACACCATAAACTAAAAAAATTATTAAAGTTTTAGTGAACCTCGCTATTTTACGTTTAGGTACCACCTTTGATTAAAAAATAATGTAAAAGTAACAAATCAAATCATAACACTATAAAATTTATATTTCTTGACTCAAGAGAATGAGAACTCTAATGGGTTTTCATTTCGTAAAAAAATTTGATCGGTAAGACAGTCTAAAAATTACAAAAGACCCAAATTTATTAGTTTAATGTCTTAGCCAAGTCTTGAGAGGTCAAGGCATAGGCTTCATCTCACCCGAAATGTCCCTTTCTCTAATTTTATATGATATTTCAAGCCTCCAATTAGATTTTTAAAATCAAACAATCAATATTTCAAAGATCCACCAATTTCTCAATAAACCCCAAATTAAGTATGCTCAAAATAGTGCCAAAAACTTCACAGCTTCACATATTATTAATAAATCTGAAAGTGGGCATTTTTATAGAAATTTCATCAGCATAACAACCTACAAAATTAAATTTCCAAATCTGTATAATATTTAAACAATAGCTCCCAAATGGAGGACAAAAATAATGCTCATCAAGCTCCTGAAAATAACACAAAGTAGCCCGAAAATACCACAAAACACTAATAATCTATCACAAAAGTTTAACCATGACCCAATACATATATTCAGCTCTATTTTAAAATCTAAAATTCTAAAATATAACAGCAACCCAAACTGATATGAAATACTCAACCGGAAACACTCGACTCTTACAAAAACACACCTGAAAACTCACAAATTTGCATTGTTCAGCACAAGGGAAAACTCTGCATGAGCTTGCACATGGAATGACTTTAAAATATAATCCTTAGCCTTCTTAGAAACTTACAAAATCCCATCCTTTGGTCTCCTTCTCCATAGGTTTGGCAGCCTCTGAAGAACAACAAAGCAATGAGCAAAAATTGAGTTCTGGAATGAGCCCAAAATGCCTCCAAATCCATTAAAAGAGGGCATAACCCTAACTCATTTCCAAGAGGGGTTTATAAAACATATTTTAATAATAATTTTCATTTATTAGTCCATTGATTTCCAAATATTAGCCCCGTTTTCCGAAACTTCACCTTTTTGGGCTTGCCTGCCTTAACAAAAATTATTATTTTTAATTATTTGAAAAGGAAAAATGACAAGTCCTCCTCTCCCAAATATTGCTTGTCGTCAAGAACTGAAGGTTTGAATTCTCAAGAATATGTGCTCCTTTCCAAGTTTCATCCTCCAATGGTAATCCTTTCCATTTGACCAAATGCTCTATGATGCTCCTATTTCTTAATCTTTTCTCTCTTGTATCCAAAATCTCTTCTAGTATCAAAACTAATTTTCCTTCATCATCAAGAGGTGGTAATTCTATAGATACTATTTTTTGCTGGCCTAGAACCTTCTTTAGGCAAGATACATGGAAAATGTTATGTATTTTTCTATTTGGTGGGAGCTCTAATTCATAAGCTACCTCTCCTACCTTCTTGGTGATTTTATAAGGCCCATAGAACCTTGGCTTGAGTTTCTTTGCCCCACTCCTCTTCAAAGTGCTTTTCTTATATGGCTTCAACTTGAAAAATACCAAATCTCCCACCTCAAAAGATCTTTTAGTCATTTTCCTATCAGCATACAACTTCTGTTGGTTCTGTGCACGTTGTAGATTATCCTTGAGGAACCTTATTATGTCTTGGCTTTGCTTGATGAAATCACTTACTTCAGGTACTCTGCTATCTGAAAGTACTAGATCAACAAAGGAAATGGCATCATAACCATAAAGAGCATGAAAAGGAGGCATACCAATAGACATGTGATGAGATGTATTGTAACAATACTCCTCTAGGTGCAACCATTTCACCCAAGCATGTTATTGATTTGAAACATAGTTCCTCAAATATCCCTCTATTCATTTATTAACTATCTCTATTTGTCCATCTATTTGAGGGTGATAGCTAATACTAGGAGTGAGTTTAGTTCCTGCCAAATGAAAGAGCTCTTTCCAAAAAGAGCTGAGGAATTTACTGTCCCGATCACTAACAATGTTTCTAGGTAAGTCATGTAATCTAAAAATTTCCTTGAAGAACAATTCAGCCACTTGTGATGCCTTGAAATCAGATGTGATAGGAAAGAAATGTGCATACTTAGTTAGTCTATCTACCACCACATATATGTAATCCTTACCTTGAACCTTGGGCAACACAGTGATGAAGTCCATGGAAATACTTTCCCATTTTTGTTCAGGAATAGGAAGTGGCTGCAACAACCCTGTAGAAAAATTTTGCTCACTCTTGCTTTGTTGGCATACCATACATTCCTCAATGTGTTTAAGGACATCCTCTTTCATACCCTTCCATGAAATCTGCTCTTGAATTTTCCTGTATGTCTTGAAGTATCCCTGATGACCAGCCAAAGGTGTGTCATGAAAGGCCCTCAATATCCTCTCCTTAGTTTTTGATCCTGGCACTAAGAAGATCCTGTTCTTGTAATAAATCAATTCATCAACAACCTTGTACCTGTTATCATCCACTAACTTATCCAAAATCTTGGTGGCAAAGGAATCTTTAGCATACTCTAAAATTATGGAGACTTTCCAATCAGCAGAGGTAGATTTTAAGGAACACAGAGTGGGCTTTCTTGAGAGAGGATCAACAACCACATTATTCTTTCCTTTCATGTATTCAATATCAAAATCATAAGCTTGTAATTTTCTAACCCATTTTTGTTGATAATCATTCAAATCCATTTGGTTCAAGAAGAATGTGAGGCTATTATGGTTTTTCTTTACAATGAATCTCCCACATACCAAATATTGTCTAAACTTATGAAGTGCATGCATGATTGCCAACATTTCCTTATCATAGATGGAGTAACCTTTCTCTAATTGATTTAGTTTTCTACTCTCAAATGCTATTGGATGTCCCCTTTGAGTTAGGACAACCCCTATACCTTCTCCAGAAGCATCACATTCAACAACAAAAGGTAAAGAGAAATTTGGAATTGCAAGCACATGGCATGAACTCATTACCACCTTAAGCTTAACACATGTTTTTTGTGCCTCTTCTATCCAAACAAAAGCTCTTTTCTTTGTCAAATCAGTCAAGGGGGCAGCAAGTTAAAAAAATCCCTTGGAAAATCTCCTATAGTAGATACACAACCCAAAGAACCCTCTCAATTGTGTAAGATTAATGGGTGGAGGCCAATCCAAAATTGCCTGGATTTTTTGTTGATCAATCTGTACTCTTTTAGAACTTATAATATGTCCCAAATATAGGATCTTTGTCAAACCAAACTCACATTTAGATAGCTTAGTATAGAAGGAGTGCTACTCCAAGATTCCCAAAATAGTGTCTATGTGCTTTAGATGCTCTTCCCATGTTTTATAATAAATCAAGATATCATCAAAAAATACCAAAAAAATTTTAAAAGATGCTGGCTGAATACCTTATTTATACAAGATTGGAATGTTGCAGGTGCATTAGTGAGGCCAAATGGCATAACAAGAAATTCAAAGTGCCCATAGTGACATTGGAAAGTAGTTTTTTCCACATCTTCACTCCTCATTCGGATTTGATGGTGTTGGGCCCATTTGTCGTTACACCAAAAGCCATGACTGTTAGTGAACATGGAACACCACATAATTAACCACCTATGGGCAGGGGAGCACGTCACATCACCTAATAGATGGTACCTTGATCTTAAGTCAATTTTTGAGAAGTATACAGCACCATGAAACACATCAATGAGTTCATTTATATGTGGTATGGGATACCTATTTTTTATGGTCTTCTTGTTTAGAGCTCTGTAGTCTATACACATTCTCATTGTTTTCATTGTAGATAGATAGGTCATTATTAGTCTCAGTGTCCTAATTGGGATAAGCCGAAGGTTGGACCTAAGCCAGCTAGGTCTGAAGTGACAGTTGGTGATTCTGCCAGGAACCACCGTATCTTTGCAACCTTGGATCAGAAGCAGGCCGAACACCAGAATTCAGTTATTGAAGCTCAAGGTAATACTCAAGGTATGAAAGTATCTATTTTATTTGACTCTGGAGCCACAGACTCATTTATTTCTTTTGCTTTAGTTGCAAATAGCGGTATTCCTATGGTTAAGGCAAGGAATAGATGGCAAGTGGAGTTAGCATCAGGGTCTAAGGTAAACGAGGATATTATTGCCCCTGACTGTAAGATTTGTATGAAATCATTCTCAACTTCAGCGAACCTTAGGGTTATACCTTTAGGATCATATGACATAGTTTTGGGTATGGATTGGTTAGAGCAACATCAAGCCATTTTGGATTGCAAAGATAAGTCAATTAGCTACGTTGATGATTCTGGATCAGCCAGAGTTTATCACAAGAATCAAGAGACCTATCTCTTTGCGGACAATTTCTGCCAAGAAATTGGCAAGGTGTGCTTGAAAAGGCTATAGTTTTTTTGCTATTTTGGTAAACAACTTAGAGGATTTCATAGTTAAGAGTTCTTCTCTCCATCATCCAGTTTTGTGAAACTTTTTGGATGTTTTTGTTGAGGAGATTCCTGGGATACCTTCGAAGAGAGAAATTGATTTTTGGATCGATTTAGTGCTAGGAACGGAACCAATTTCCAAGACTCCATATAGAATGATAGCTCAAGAGCTGGTTGAACTTAAATTTCAGTTGGAAGAGCTTTTGGAAAAAGGTTTGATTCATCCTAGTGTTTCACCTTGGGGTGCTCCAGTATTCTTTGTCAAGAAGAAAGACGGTTTCTTAAGACTTTGTATCAATTATAGGAAGTTAAACAAGGTCAAAATTAAGAACATGTATCCTTTTCCTAGAATTAAATGACTTGTTTGACCAATTCAAGGGTACCCGAATCTTTTTGAAGATTGATCTGAAATATGGGTATCATCAACTTAGAATCTAGGAAGCTGATATCCATAAGACAACTTTGTGCACCAGGTATGGACACTACAAGTTCACAATGGTACCTTTTGGGTTAACTAATGCACCTTCTATTTTCATGAGCTTAATGATTGGTGTGTGTGTGTAGAACTTACCTAGACAAGTTCGTAGTGGTTTTTCTGGATGATATTTTGGTGTATTCTAACTCTATTGAGGAGCATGAGTAGCATATAGAGCAGGTTTTCGAATGCCTTCTTAGGAACAGATTGTATGCCAATCCTGAGAAGTACGAATTCTTCAAATTAGAGATTTCCTACTTAGGACATATCATTTTAGGGGATGGAATTTTTGTAGATCCATCTAAAATTTGGGCTATTGTAGATTGGCCAGCACCTTCAAATGTTTCCAAGGTTTGAAGTTTCATGGGCTTAGCAAGCTATTACCGCAAATTTGTGTCAAATTTCTCCGAAATAGGACATCCTATCACATCTCTTCAGAGAAAAGGGAAGAAATTTGTGTGGATAGATGAGTGCAAGGCAGCATTTCAGAAACTTAAGGAATGTTTGACCAGTGCACCAGTTCTAGCAGTCCCTAATTCAACTAAGGAGTTTGTGGTTTCTACTGATGCATCTTTGGATGGCATATGGGTAGTTTTGATTCAAGAGGGATGTGTCATAGCTTATGAGTCCAAAAAACTAAAGATTCATGAGGTGAATTACCCTACTCATGATCTCAAACTTGCTCTGATCATGTATGCTTTGACCAAGTGGCAACATTTTCTTCTAGGTCAACGTTTTGTGTTACATTCTGATCATTGAAGTCTTCAGTATCTTTTCACACAACCAAACCTCAATGCTAGATAGCGAAGATGGATGAAATTTCTATGTGAATATGATTTTGAGATTAAATACATGCAAGGGAAGGAGAATGTGGTTGTTGATGCTCTTAGCACAAGGCGACATGAACTATCTTCTTTGATCTTAACTGTGGATCTTAAGGATAGGATCTTATAGAACCTTTCCACAGATCATTGGTTTCAGGATGTTAAGGCGGTTATTGACAGTGGCAGTGTATTGGAAGGCCATTTTGAGGGTTATTCAGTGAATCCTTAAGGTTTTTTGCTGTATAGAGGGAGTGTGTACGTTTCACAGTTGGGAGATTTGAGAGTTTTGGTTATGATAGAGGCCCACAAAGAACCATATTCGGTGCATCCGAGTGTTAAGAAAATGCATGTTGATCTTAAGCAACATTATTATTGGCCTGGAATGAAGAGAGACAGCATATTTTATGGCTCGTTGTTTGGAATGTCAGCGAGTAAAGGTTGAACATCACCACCCTGCAGGTTTATTGCAGCCACATAATATTCCAGAATGGAAATGGGACACCATTTCGATAGATTTTATTACCAGATTGCCTATGACAGCTCGAAGGCATGATGCTATTATGGTGGTAGTGGACCAATTTTCTAAGGTTGCTCATTTTATTCCAATTAGATCATCCTATAATGCAGCTACGGTTGCCAAGACATATATGGAACAGATAGTTAAGTTACACAAAATTCCTAAAAAGATTATTTCTGACAGAGATCCAGTGTTTACTTCATCTCTTTGGAAATCCTTACAGGGAGGGTTAGGTACTCAGCTAAATTTCAGTTCAGCCTATCACCCTGAGATGGATGGACAAACTGAACGTGTCAACCAGATTCTAGAAGACATGCTTAGGATGTACATAATGGATAGATAGAATAAATGGGAGGAGTATCTACACTTGGTAGAATTTTCTTATAACAATGGATATCACAGTTCCATTAGTATGGCACCTTTTCAAGCATTGTATGGTAGACCCTGTAGGATGCCTCTCAGTTTGGATAATTTGGATGATAGGACTCTTTTAGGTCCAGATATGTTGTTAGATTTGGAGTAGCAGGTTAAGAGGATCAGAGAGCATCTTATTATTGCTTAGGATAGACAGAAGAAATATGTTGATAAGCATAGAATCGACCATCAGTTATTGGTTGGTGATAAAGTGTTTCTCGGAGTTAGGCCACATAAGCGTCTGATTCATTATGGAAAGGGGTCCAAGTTAGCACCACAATTTGTTGGTCCGTTGGAAATTCTGGAACGGATTGGACCTGTTGCTTACAAACTTGCCTTGCCATCGAGTCTCTCATGCATTCATAATGTTTTTCATGTTTCAATTTTGTGTAAGTATATTCCTAATATTGCTCAAATGTTGCATTGGAAAAATTTGCAAATTTTGGATGGCCAAATCATGTTGGAACCAGTGCAGATCACGCAAAGAAAAACTATGAGTTTAAGAGGAAGAGAAATAAGGCAGGTAAAAGTCCTATGGGACCCCAATGATGAAACATCTGCTACCTAGAAGGACACTAAAATGATGAGAATAGCTCATCCGCACTTGTTTGCTGACTTCCAGGACAAAGTTAAAGCCTAGTGGGGGAGGATGTCATGCCTGACCTTATTCCTTACTATTTCTCTTCATTTTCTTCAGTTTGATGTTGTGATTCAATGTCCATTACTATGACGATATCAAACTTTTCTTATCTATTTGTTAGATTTAGTTAGTGGAGGTTTTGGTTTCTGTTGATACAGTTATAGTGATCATTATCTGTTTATGCTGATTTACTGTAATGAGGATTCAGCTATTTTGAATTGGCTGACTTCGTTAATTTTAGTTGATTTTTGAACTCAGAACTGATACTAATGTTTGCATTTGATGGAAGTGAATTTTATTTATTTTGATGTTAATCGCATGACTTTAGTATTTAAGTAATATGTTAATTGGCATAGTATTTCTATTGCAGTTTATGTTAAGGATTAATATATATTCTTGTAAGATGAGCATGGATGTTTGTTAATGTTTTGGAAACTAATCACAGTTAATGTGAAAATAGCAAAGTCATTCTTAAATTATTGGGAAATTCTCTTTTATGATGATGTTTTAGTATTTTCGAGAAATTTAGTTCACACTTATATTTATTCGACCTTTGTAATTATATATATATATATATATACATACGTGTGAATATTAGTTCACATATATATTTATATATATTAATATGAATACTTTGGTAATTCACACATAAGATTATGAATATTGGTGAAAGTTAAACACACATACATATTCACATGAAATAAAGGGTGAAATATTTTAGTTGAACTTTGCATATGTATATACCGTAGCTGTTATGTCAATGAGGTCATTGTGTTTTCTTATATTCATTATTAGTAAAGATTTATTTCTAAAACCCTAGGGGATTATGAATGCTATGTTGTGGTATTATGTTAATGGTTAGTGTGCATTGTTTTGAAAAGCCTAAAAATGAGGTGGTGGCATTGTGACTGCCGAATTTACAGCTTGGTGAGATGTGACAATGCTTTGAATGCAGCATTAAGAAGAATAATGGTACTTAAGTTTTCTTTGGTCATTTCAGTTTTTGAGTGGGGTTTTTTTGGTATTTTAGCATTTGTATTTATCGATGCGGAGGTATCGGCGATATGAAGGGGTTTGTGGTAAGAGGATTCAGGTTTATGAGGCTGAGCATCTAGTGTTGCTCACAGACAATTCTTTTGATACATTTCTTTCGGGTTTTGTTATGACAACCTCCGTCGCAAATCAGTATTTTGGTCTCTTTATATTGGAAGTGTGGTTCTCAAGTTGGATTTTGGTTTAGACAGCGAGTTTGGTTGCTAGGCGTCGTTTGAATTTACCATTTTCTACAATTTGGAGGTAGGGGGGCTTTTTTCTTAAACCCTTTTACTCCTTTTGTCATGTGTTTTTTTTATGTAGTTGAAAACTATGTTGTTTAATGATGTTTTGTTTGTGGTTTTGTATATCAACACCCAAAGTTGGGTGTATGAAGGCTTCAACAATGTGTTCTTAAATTCCATGTACACCCAAGTTTGGATGTGGGTTTAGCAAAATCATTATAGAAACCTAGCTTGCTGTAGAGTTTTGGTATTATGTTTGGAAAGGTGTTAAGTCATGTTGTCTCAGCTCTCATCAAATCGAGCTCTGTGTGTATCGAGTTTTGATGCTTATTGTTTTATGGCGTGTTGTAAAATAGTTTGTTTTGGTTAAGACGTAGTTAGTTTGTGGTTCTCAACAAAATTTGTTTGAGGTTTCGGATTGTTATGCTCTATCAACATTATTTGTTTTAGATGACAGTTAACTTGGTTTTGTAGATGGGTTGGTTTAGCAATCTTTATTATAACGTTCTTATATGTTTGATAGGAAAGCAGACAGTTGAAACTTTGTGTGACTAGCATCATGACTTGATTTCAATTTGAAATTTCAAATGCTATTTGAGTTTCAGTTATCTTGTGCTATTTTGACTTTTGGAAATTGGACAATGACATTATGTCGTATAGATATGAGGAAACTTGAAAGGGAAAAACAATAGTTTTATTTCTCAGGAAAAATAATCTCTCATTAAGATATGAAATAAGGGATCAAGTTGTAATGACTGTTGTTCCATTAAATTATGACTATGATCGGGTTTTGTTCACACACACACACACACACACACACATATATATATATAATGTATTTTGTGAAAGTTGAAAATTACATAACTGATGTTGTTCAATGTTTAAAAGAATGGAACTGTTCGTGAGCATTTTTAAACATAGAAGAATATCATCTTAGCTAATTACATGTGCTCATAGCATAATGAATTGATTTGGATTCACAATTTTGAAGGTTATTCAGATTCTATTTTGGACAGTAGTATAGTGTCAAACAATTTGCGTAGTTCAAAATAAAATAGCTTATGACTCGTCCATAAATAGAGTTGTTTTTAGATTTTGGAGATAATGTTACATATATGATGTCATTGTTAATGATCTTTAATTTAAAACAATAAATAGGACTAAATATGTAGAAGTCTTCTAGTCATGATTAAATTGGTTTGATTATGTTATGAAGCATATGATGTAAGAAATTATATTTGCTTGAAATAGAAATCAATTGTTACAAGGGTGTATTTTAGTCTATAAATAGAAGTGAAAGTTTTTTTAAGTAATGAGATAGATTTTATGATAGATGTTTAATGGTATCTCATTTTAAGCAAGAATATCATAGGAATTTTGATTGGTTACTTTAGTCATTTCAAAGTTAGATGTATGTGATTATGACAGCAGGAAGTTAATTGTATGGTTTTAAGATTAGGTAAGTATCGTTAAACTGAGATAATAGTTGAACTATATTTGCATGAACTTAATGTTGTTTGTTACGTTTCTGTTGTTAAGATTATCTATATTTTCCTTGGAATTTGACAGAATAAGATGTATTACGAATGGATTAAACGATGTAGTAACATGTTGTATACTGATTTTATATCTGTTGCATGTACATTCTTAGTATATCTATTTGATGTGTATTTTAAGGATAGCTATGATGAACGTATATCGAGGTGGCTGAATTTGGTTTAACCTATTCAGTTAATTAATTCAGTGATAACTTTAAAATGAATTGGGTGGATTAATTACATATCAAAGATAATTGGCCTTACCTATGACTTAAACCTATAAGGTTAAGTGCGGAGTACAAGGTATATCTCTATTCTATCATTGACAAGTATAATAGAGAAAACTGTTATGTGTTGACTATGGGCATACCATACATGGATGCAGAATCTTAGTGCCATAACGATGAAACCTCAGTATATATATGTTTCATTTATGGGTTATTCTTAGTGCGAGTTTAATTTTGCATTGTTAAGTAATTATTTACTTCATGCATATTATTTATGGAACTGCACTCTGTTAAGTGGATAAATATCTGCATTATGGTTATATATATGTTTATTCTAACATATATGCGAGTGGATTACGCTTTTCAACTCAGTGTGTATTGAGCCCCCTTATTGTGTTGTGTTGCATTTTTGGTGTGTGTTTCAGGCGCTTCAAGTTGATTAACATGTAGCTATGGATTACTGTTGAAGTTATGCCTTATAGCAGAATTTGTAACTTGTAGAGTCCATATGTTGAACGTTAATGTTTAAGAAAGATGTTGTACTTCTTCATTGTATTAAAATCTATATGTGTTCGCATTAACATGGATATGTATTTGGATGATATCATCTTTATTTTTGAGGTTTTCTAATTAAGCACGACTCAATCAATGTAGTTGTACTTGTAATAAGTTGTAAATTAATATATATATAAATTATTGCGTACAAGGTACTTGTTATTTATTTAATGTTCATTTGGTTTTGTCTAGTGTTAGTGTTACAAAAAAAGCACTTAAAACACATAAGCAAACACAGTCATAAACATGACTAACCACTGCTATAGGAACCTAGTCCACTGTAGCATGGTAAAAAGTACATAGTGCAATCTTTGCACACATCTCAAGGTAATCATGGAACAACCTCATGATACCACATTGATCTTGGTGACCATTGGCACAAACCTCAGTAAACCAAGAATCACATCACAATCTCATAGATCATTCAAGAGCATTAACAAAGCAACTGATACAACAACATAAACCCAAACACCTCGACGGTGTGGACCACTCAGGGTCACAATCATGATCCTATCACAACAAAAGATCAGCAAGGTTGCATCCATCAGGATGACTACCAAAAGTCAAATGGGGGAAGCACTACAACGATGCAATAGGTAGGATGTAGAGGTATGGAAGGTCAACTAAGTATTTGTCGCATTATGGAAGTTCTACTAAGTATTTGTCCCATTATTTCTCTTTCCCTCTCATCCTCTTTCTCTTTTTTTTCCAACCTCTTGATATATCTATATCTCTTGATCTAGTTTTCTCCCATCTTCTTGCTATATAATCATGTCTCCATATTTATTCCCCAATCCCTCCCTCTATCTCTATCTTTGTCTTGTTATCTCTCCATGCCTTTCCATCCCTATATATCTCCTTGTATCTACCTCTCTCTCTCTCTATATATATATTTTTCTATCTTTATCATTAAATATATCTTCTTTTCTCATTTTTTCTTAGATAATATATTTATATCTTTCATCCCTACTCTCTCCCTCTATATCTCCTTCTCCTCTCCATGTCACTTTTCTTCTTAATCTATATCTATACACCTCTCTCTCTCTCTCTCTCTCTCTCTCTCTCTCTCTCTCTCTCTCCACCTCTCCCTCTTTTGATCCTTGTCTCTCTCCGTCTCTTCCCTTCTCCCCTCTTCTCTCATTTCTTTGCAATATTTAGGTATTTTTCTTCCTATTTCCATCTATTTCTCTCTCCACTTATATCTTAATATCTCTATTATCTTCTCCCTCTCTCCCTTTCCACTTCACTCTATTTCTCTATCTCCACATCTATCCCATTATCTCTACTTTCTCCCTCTATATGTCTATTCCTTTATATATCTCAACAATAATTTTAGAAACCCAAGATTTATAGGAAAATAATTTTTTCTACTATATATATAGATATACCATTCCTATCTATTTTTTAGTGTGCCTTCATTTTTCCTTTTTGTTTTGTTTTGATAGATAATGGATCAAGCCTAGATTAATTATCATTTGTTGAGACTAGTTAGCATTATGTGTTAAATTCAAGTAGACTCAAATCCAAGGCCTCCTAGATAAGAGGCTCACAAGTTACCATTATGTTGTAAGCGTTTGCCACCCTCAATTTTCCTTTCTACAAATTATTAACTTTGATCTTTTATCTAAACAAGAACTTGTGCAAAAAAAATTGTTATCTTTTTATATTTGGAGGGCCAAATAATTAATTCCTTTGTGCCTTTTTTTCCAACAATTACATATGTAGAGATCCCATGTTTGAAATCTTGCAAGGTCTATTGAGAATGAACTAGTGATCTTTTGATTTTAGTTATTCTAAGAGTTTGCATCAAAGCCCTTACAATCATTGTAGTGTGAAATCATTGTGATGAGTGCAATGTCTTTAATGTAATTTAATCATTGGATGACATGAATGATCATGACATGTGTTCAATACCTTGTTTTTTGGTAGTAGCAAGCAATCTAGTAGATAGGGATGATTGACATATATAAAAAACTTAATGAAAAAGCTATTACAACACATTCACTTTTCTATATGTGTGATTATACATGAAATTCCTTTTAGATTTTTTTAATAAAATGTACAAGAAAAATAAATAATTGTTTTTTTACTCACACCTAATAATTAATAAGTCTTCTACCTAATTTATGTTTAATTGAACATTATATTGTCTTTTAATGTAGATACTACTTCCCCTACCCTAATTACAATCATAAAAAGCCTGAAAAATGATCACACATGTACTAATAATTTCATTTTCTTGTTTTCCTTATTGTTTGGTCCATTTGTGCAAAATGTACTATTGTGGGGTCTTAGTGGTAGGTATTATATGATTGTTTTAAAATGGCACTTTTAGACCACCTCACACTCTATAAGTTCTACAAAGAGCTTCATAAATGTGGGAAAGATGAAAGATTAGCTTTAAGCTCTTTGATCACCTACAACGCTTCACCAAAAAAAACCAACAAATTATAATATAAGTATTATGAACTATAGGTGCATAAAGTTGGCGAAATCTATTTGGCAGAATATATGCACTGTATTTTATGTTTCTTTAATTTATTAATTAATTTAAAAATCAGAGTACTATTGT
This sequence comes from Cupressus sempervirens, assembly GCA_028749045.1. Taxonomy (NCBI): domain Eukaryota; kingdom Viridiplantae; phylum Streptophyta; class Pinopsida; order Cupressales; family Cupressaceae; genus Cupressus; species Cupressus sempervirens. The sequence continues at coordinate 272,718,926 of CM053787.1, read as the reverse complement.
TGTGTGACTTTTAAATTAATTAATAATTTTTTATAAAATGTCAAATCTGGTGCTTATATTTTGCTAGATAGAGGTCACCCAACTTATGAGCATGGGATGGGTGCATCACCCTTGGGTAGCACTCACCACTTTGTAAAGAATGCCAAGAGGTGGGGAAAAAGTTGGAAAGGGGTGGGTGGAGTAGGAAGTTAGGAAATTTTTTCTTTTTTTTTTTGTAATTGTTATTATGTGGTTAGTTAGAATTATTTTAGTAACTATTATGATGTTTAGTAGTTAATAAATAAGTTATGATTTAAGTAATAAGAATTTAATGTGTTTAATAGATCTTGTGTTATAAAGAAAACTTGACCAAATAATGATTAGATTAATGGGTTAGTAGCTAATAAGGATTAGGGTATGATTGTTCTAGTTTAGGAATAAATGGATTTTGTTTAGTGCATTGAATTTTTTTTTTTTTTATAAGTATGAAAATGAAATTTTAGATTTGAGATTTTAAAATCAATAAAACTTAAAATGGATGTGTCATATAATTAGTATTTAGTGTTCATTATTATGTATTTGAAATATGAAATTGGAATTAAGATTATTCCATTATATTAGTATTTGTTGCTAAATATTGTTTTATAGTTATTATGAGAAAATGAACTTAATCTATTTATATTAGGAATTAAATTTTATAATGTATTTGAATTTAAATCTATTATTGTTAGTGAATATATTAAATGGGTTTTGGTTATAGAAGCGCCATGACTTAGAGTTGCATAGTGATAAGAAATGTCTTGAGACTATGGTTTCAAGTTTGTATAGTTATGGCTTATTACTTGATGACTTGTCTTAGATATCTTAATAATTATAAGATGACTTTTAAAAAAGAAAAATAATTAAATTTATCAAGCTTAAGTTAGAAATTTGAATATAAGAAGGTGTTAATGCTTTGAAAGTGTTATAAATTAAGGCTAACTAGATAACTTGATGGGATAAGTCTGATTATGTTAGAAGATAAAATGTATGTTGTAACTAGTCTTATGGTGAATATTTTAGTGTTTTTAATTAGATCTAAATTGGTAGATTATGATATATTAACCTTTAAATGCAGAATTAGATTCTATTAAGGGTTGATATAGTATTGTGTTAAAAGGGATAGTATTATAGTCAATTTAAGAACTTGGAAACTTGAAAATGTAGTTTGAACTTTATATCATACCTTTATAATTGGAACCTAATGTTCAGTCGATTGATTCATTCAACCCAAACTAAGTGCTCTTGTAGCATTACGATTTAAGGTTTCAAACTCATGCAGTGTGTTAGACTACTAACTCTATATCCCCGTGAAATATAATCAAAGTTCAAATGGTTGGTTAACTCTTGAAGCAAAGAATGAAATCCTCTATGAGTACCACAACTTAACTTTATCCTAATTGAGATTATAATTAGAGATAGAAACCCTTGAGATCTTTAAAATAATTATGAAACTTTATAAATCGAAACTAATCTTGTCATCATCTTTTCACAACATATTTGATGTTAGTATGTATTAAATATAGTCTTTATTACTTTAAAAAAAAATTGGTGTATTTTTGCCCCAATTTTTGGGCATGACAAAATGCCATACGAGTAGATACTGAGATGATCAAGTGACAAAAAAGGTGACTCACAAGGTTCTTCCTTACATCCTCATTATTTCATGTCTTAAACTATTATTCAAGTGCAGTAGCTTGGCACAATTTATGGATTACCATGCACACAATATAATCTAAGATGACATTATTCAAATGCCTACGAGTGGTTCAACATTTAAGGACATAGAGGAAATGTGTCCACACTTTAAAGAAGAACATCAAAATTTTAGGTTTTCTTTGATAACTGATGGTGTCAATCCATATGGAGAGATGAGATCCATTTACTTAGCCTGGCCTATTTTTGTTATCAACAATAACCTTCACCCATAGATGCCAATAAAGAGGGATCACATTATGTTGGCAATGATTATTCCATGTATTTAATTATTTTATTGTTACCTAGATGTAATTATAAGTCTTTAAGTGAAATGACCATTATATGATATTGTTCATTCAACTAGGTAAGTACTAAGTGAAAGATATGAATGTATATTGCAACTCTTATTGACAAGTTACAGGTGTTATGGAATGGTTTCACTATGTATGATATCTCTGGACCAATTGGAAAAAAAATTCAATTCCATGCAATTCTTGTGTGGAAAATTCATGATGCCCCATGGTTGACACAATCTATGGTATGTTATGCTGAAATCTAGTTGTACACGAAAATACTAATTCCAAAAATGAACATATTTAATGCAATTTTATCATTATCTTGTAGGTTTTCGCACAAAGGGAAAATTTGCATGTCTAATGTATGGTGCAAAGATGAAATCTTGTCATTCTAAAATTTTAAGAAAGTGAGTTTTTGATGAGAATAGGCACTTCCTCCACAAAAAACATAAGTTTCAAAGTGTTGAAAATATCTTTTCAATGGGAAAGAAGAGACTACATCAAAGCCACAAAGAATGACACCTCAGCTATGGCAATTGGAATATAATAGAATTTGATGTCATCAACACATTAGTACTGACCACCTTCAAAAGGGACCAAAATGTTATCCCAGATAATCTATTAGGCTGCCCTAATATGACCAGCTACAAGTTGTACATATTTTCTATACCATGCATCTCGGAAAGAATATAATAGAGACAAAATGAAAAATATTGGATGGAAGGTGTGACAAAGAAAAAATTTCCAAATTTTATAGTGACATTCATGATTCTATTCATGCAACGAAAAATATCATTGAATCAAATAGCAAGGGAGACCAAATTAATGCAAGTGCCCTTCCTTGGTTATTCATGAAGCAAAAAATTCATGTCCTAAAATAAGTCATATGAAAAATGAGATTTCCTACAAGATTTTCTGCAAATATAAAAAATCTCATATAAAAGAAAAGTGAATTTGGCCTAGGGCTGAAAACACATGATTGGCATACCTTCATCAAGGTAAGTCATGGTCTTTTGTATTTACAATATATTTGTGAAACTCCATTCAATTTTCATTGTATTACATCAAAAAAGAATGAAATGATCAGTTGACAACTGTTGTAGTATGTGCTACCCCTATCACTCCCAAACAAATTCGACAATAATATCAAACAAGTGATATATGATCTTGGAAATTATTTGTTCAATATATCAAACAATTTATATGTTGTAAAGTCTCATTTTTTTTTTGTCTCTTGAATCCCTTGAAGTTGGTTGTCATCTAAAGACATCTGTAAAGAAGATATAAAATATTGGAAGAACAAAATTCCTCTACTAATGTGTGAAATGCAAAAGTGTTTACCTTCAACTTTTTTCAATGCACAAGAACACTACCTCATTCACCAAGCTAAGGAGATTGAATTGTGTGGACCTGTACAACCTAGGTCAATGTGGATGCTTGAGAGACACTTGAATTTTTTTAAAGGTTTTGTAACAAAGATCATATTCTGATGGTTCTATGATTGAGGGATATATGGCATACTTGATGATGGTGTACGTTACTCAATATCTTCATAATCTTCTAGCAAAGACCAATATAAATTACATTTGGGATCTTGACTCCATTAAAAAATTTGAAAGGGAGTACTTGGTGGGGAAAAGTAGATTTAGGAAAGTAAAAGTTAATAAATTATGAGATGTTATTGTAGTTAGTTAACTCTTAATCTTCAAAATAAATCCTTTCTAAGTCATCTATTTTCTTTTTTACAGTTGCTAAATAGAGGGATACAATACATTTTTTTATTGCAAACAATCAAGATTAGATGATGGTATGGATTGAACAATGTCAACATTCTGGCCTTGGTTAAAATGGGAATCTACATCTTCATTGGTTAAACAAATTCATTTTAATGGAGATCTTGATGTTACACAAAAGGAAATAGATTTAGCATAGGTTTAAGAGATCTCTAGGTACTTATAAGTTTGTTAATCAATTGTATGTCTTTGAACTCATGATGGAATAATTTATACATGTTTGACATTATTGTAGGTGAAACACCACAAGGCTAGGTTCTACAATGGTTATAAATTTTGCATCAAATATTTAAATGACACAAAGAGAATTTGTGACTCTGGGATAAGTCCAGTCTTCCACGTGACCAATATTTCATCTAGAAATGACATACATCCTCAACAATCTTAAAATTGATATTATGGAATTTTTGTTGATATACTTGATTGTGACTTGAATTCCTTGAAATTAATTCTCTTCATAGCTAAATTGTACAGACTATGACTCAATCAAAATGATCCTAATAGAATTGTTAATGAGCATGAGAATGGATTTCCAATGATTAACACAAGCTTCTTTGAGCCAGTTGGGGATGAGCCCTATGTTATTCCAAGCCAATATAAGCAAGTATTTTACTCAAAGGTTCCACATAAATTGGGTTGGTCATTTATTGTGAGACATGATCAAAGGGGAAGGCCAATAAAGCATAATGTGATGGAAGGAGAAGATATCGAGGAAGAGGAAGAAGTGGATAATGATCAAGAGGTAGTCGATGATGCTCCTAAAGAAAATGATGCTACTATTGATCATAGTGATGATACTTCTACTGATCACAATGATGATGATGATGATGATGACGATGATGATGACGATGATGATAATGATGACGATGACAATGGTAGCTACCAGGACAGTGGTGGTAACAATGTTGTCGACGAAGATGATCATAATGATGAGATGGATGAAGAATAATATTAATGTATATTCAACTGAACATTTTCTATCCTATTTTTTTAATTTTGAATTATTAATACAAGTAAACATTTTAAATTGAATTTGATGTAGTAATACAAATTTAACTATAATATGTGTTGGGATTAATAAAACATCTTGTATTACAGTTGTAGGGGATGTCGATGATGAGCATGTTGAGGTCCAAGCTGGTGGGAAAGATGATGTAGTTGGACAAGGTAAAGAGCTCTACAATGTTCTTTAAAATCTTTAAAGTCTCAATTATTTTAAATTTAACCCTTTTATTTGTTATTGCAGAGGACTAACCTTTGCAAAGGATAGTGAGTGCATGTTCATGGGTGAGAAGAAATATCAATGATGACATGGATATGCCTTTGTGTTGTTGGCCCTAACTAGTAGAGAATATTAAACTATTATCGAAACCAAGTGAAGCTCGATATTAACCTATGATTGCATGACAACTAACTTTGAGATTATGATCATAAACTGTATTCTTATAGTGGACAACCTCGCCAAGATGGGAAATGTGATGCCTACCAAATGAATTTTATGGAAAAACCAATGTGAGAGTGTTAAGCATATTTTTATCCATTGTCCTTTCATTAGCACTATCTGGTCTCTTTTCCTATCTTTTTTCAACATGTCCTAGTGTTTCCTTCCAAAATTTTGAGTCTATTTGAATAATGGCACCTTGGGATGTTAGGGAGTGATACCATGACTTCATGGAATTGGACCTTACCACATGTGTGTTGGAGGGTTTGGAAAGAGTGGAACAATAGAATTTTTAGGGATAAGGAAACTAAGGTAGATAGTTTTTCCACAAATGCCTTAATGCCTTGATGGAAAACTACACCAATATCAAAGATCTTATCCCCTCCCTTGGTACAAATGGAAGGGACAATAACAAGATGGATAGATGTAGATGGACTCTTCTTCTTGAGAAAAGGCATAAGTATAATTTTTATGGGGTGGCCAAAGGCAACCCAAGAAAGGCTGGGGTGGGAGGCATCATCAGAAATTCTTTTGGTAAAGAGATTTTTGTAGTTGCTACCCCCCTTGGAATACAAACTAATCATTACACAGAGGCTATTGTAGCTCACCATACTATTAAACTAGTAAAAGAAATGGGAATGAAATATCTCTGTCCAGAAAGAGATTCAAAAAATACTATTGATTGCCTAAATGAGAAGAAAAAGCCAACATGGATGACTAAGAATATCATTGATGAATGCATCCATAATCTCAAGACCTTTGAAAAGCCTATGTGGCACATGAGTATTGGGAAGCCAACCAAGTAGTCAAGTATAGAGTGAAAGGGAGGAACAAGAGCAAGGCTATGAGCAACTCAGAACCAACAAATATAGATGCTTAATCATATGTTAGGATAGGAATGTGGTGTGGTGGAATTTTGACACATCTTCTACCAAAATGGGGATCAATAGAGAGTTGATCACAACTCAAGTCAAAGAGAGTGAAGAGGGAAAAATCCAAATGAAAGAGTTGATCGACCTTGCCCTAGTTATTTTTAGCAACACCACTAAGGAAAACCTAAAAATGGATGTCCTCAACAATGCCAAAATAGTGTGGTGGATAGCTTTTGCACCATTGAGTGGATTTTTCATGAAATCCAAGACTCAAATATAGGGTGAATAGCCTAGAAAGGGAGAACTACAACTTGAAAAATAGGATACCAAAAGAAGAAAAGAGCATCAACAATAAAGTGGAGGAGGTCAAGAACAAGTTTCAAATGATGGAGAGCTCAATGCAAATTATAGTGGAATAAAGCTATAATATTCTCAAAGAAGCCAATGAGAATATTAAGCTTCTCATTAACAAAATAGAAAAGAAAAGAATCAGTAAGGAGGACCTTGGCCCCACAACACAAAGGATAGGACCCCTGATGATAGCTTGAGGAAGTGCACTAGATCCATCTTGAGGAAGAAGGACATCCTGGAACCTAATTAGGAACTCTCAGACATGAAGTGGCAGGTAGATTGTTAGAGCTAGAAATCAATGCAGTATAAATGTTGACAGATATCTCTTGAGTTCCCTAGCTTTTCTTGGCTAGACCTAGTTTATCTTGACTCATTGGCTTCTTAATGGTTTTATACTTTAGTGTGGGGGGCTATTTCATTTGGTTGCTTTTAGTTTCTTTTGATACTTTAAGCATTCTTTTTTTGTCAGATCTATGTATTGTATGGGTTTTAGGGCCCTATTAAAACCTATTTTCCTTAATCAAAAAATTTGAGAATATATTTATTTTATGCAATGTAGAAGGATGCCATAGTCAAACTCATTTATTCATGAAATTAGGTTGTAGTGTATGAAGTATTTGAAATAATGGCTTTCTATGAGATTGGCTCAAATTATTCCTCTCCAAGGTATTCTATTATTTCTATTTATCTACAATCATGTTTCATTGCATTTGATAACTTTTGTTGTAAATTGGGAGACATGAAGAAGAATTTGAATAGTGGAAACAAATGATATTAGATCATTCTAAAGTATGCATTTATTCATGAACTATTCTCATTATTTCTTTTGAGTGTGGTGATATGTTGAATAATATTACAGGGAGGAAGCAGGGGATTGTAAAGTCTATATGACATGAAACACTTAATGGAGAAAGTAGGTAACGTTTATAATCCTTGCTGCAAATTACAATATGCAAAAGTTCAACTTCATTGTCTACATCTTTAGCTAGGTTTATATATGATATCTACCGATTTGGATTTTAAATTTTACTTTCAAAATACTTTGGTTAAATTATAATGTATATGTGAATATTTCAGTTACTATTGCCAAATGCCAAGTTCACCTTTTTATCTTAATATTTTATGATATTTCACACTTTTCTACTAGTAAATTTGCAAGCCATTCTACTCATTTTCTATTGTCCATGCTCATTAAACATCTTGATCACAAAAATATGGTGTAGCAACCTCAAATGCATATTAATATTATTGAATTTTTTGCTATCCTTGCACAACAGTCATAGTCACAATCTTTTGTAGCAATGGTTGGTTAATGTCTAATCGGGAAAAGCATTTGCACAAGAGCATGCATTGCACTTATGTGGCTTCCAATCTCAAAGATGATATAAAAAATTGGAACAAGTTTTTTTAGGCTGTAATTGAAGAGTATCTAGTGCAATTTACAAAAAAGTTGATAAATTTAATAGGTTTTTTTTTTTTCTTGAATGCACATACTGTTAGAAAACACAGATGAAATTAGTATTAAATACTAACAAATATGTAGAGTTGGTCAATATAATGCAAAGTTCAACTTGTTTAGATACAATCCTAAAGAGGTGCCAAGAAATTGTTTGAAATGTTGCTTCTCCTATAAATCATCCAAATAATCTATTCTCCACAATCTCTCTTCCTCAAATTCCCATTATGATGACAAAAAATCTTCCACCAAAATTATTTCAAGTCTCATAAAACTCTATAGAAACTTCTCACAATACTCTCGTCAAAATGCTTTACAAATTTGCATAGTTCTCTATATACTCATAAATCTATCCATAGAAGCCTTCATAAATGTGTATTTTATCTTTGCTAATAGATCCACATTAATATTGTGTGTGCTTCCTTATCCACAACCCATGCTCTTTCCAAGATCACAATATCTTTTATATCTTGACACCTTCATGAAAGAATGCAGATTTTTTAATCAATAAAAGGCTATAACTGGTGTTTACTTTATAGAATCGTTAGGAAAAAATGATAATTAAAAGGATGAAATACAATCTATATGATTAGAACATCGTTTTAAGCATTTCTAGAGAATACTTATCTAGCCTTATCTAGAAAAAATTGTCCACAAACTCAATAAGTGATTATCCTTCAAAGAATAAAAGAAGGAAGACAAATTTCATACAGAGGATTATCATTACCTATATTCAATAGAGAAGCAACATTTTGTACTTAAAAAATATAGAATTAAATAGTATTCACTATTATTAAAAGATATTCCCTAAATCAAATTATGTAACAATATTATAATCATGTATGTAGTAGTCACAACAAAGAGACAAATGTAGCTATTGTCTCTACTATAAGAAAAAAATTGAAGAGAATTTCAAACAAAAGAGTTTTAAAGTCATACTTTCCTAAAAATATACACTAGGGATAGATCAATCATATTTCTAAGAAACATGATAGCTAATTGTTCTAAAACTATGATTACCATATAGCCTTGAATGAGGACACTCTATCTATGACATGCACATTTTGCCAGCTACAAATAACAATCAAAGGAAGCTGCCGATTGACTCATCATAACCAAAATGCATGCAATTTGATCACAATGTATAAGAAAAGAAATGTGTGAAAAAAACACAATGTATGACCCAAAAGGAGGAAAACATTGATATCAATAGAAAATTCAAAGCAATATCTGCACCTATCAAAATTGAGCATACCACTAAAACTTCAAAACTAAAAATGCCTTGTGGGACCTAGAGTTTTCTTCTTGATTGTTGAATCTTCAAACATTCTTAATAATTGACTTCTTATTGTCATAGCATATTTTGGTGTACTTGTATATTTAGAATAATCATTCTACTATATATCAAACTTCCATAATAAAGTTGAACACACACTAAAGATTGTTGATCACTAAAACGTGACTATTCAACATAAAGATATAGCAAACTTGCCCAAACATGAAAATAGAAAGAAATGTCAACCATAATAGAAATGAACATACACTGGCAATAGTTGATAATTTATCCTTGAACATACAATTATAAGTAAAGGATAGAAATTAGTAATATTTTGATCCCCTCCCGAACTACATTTATGGGACTTTTCTGAAAAATAAATGTGGTTAAAGCTCTATTCTTACATAGCATGGCATATTTAGATTTGAAAAGTCTGGAGTATTGGATTTGTTTCTACTACTATAGAACCATCTTTAGTAGACTCAATGTTGTTGTAGTTTTGAAATACATTGTTCAAGTTTTCCAAGATTTTCCAAGATTTTTATCATGTCATGACTCTATATAGCAAATAAGACAATGGAACTTAGACTAATCTCTATATAGTATGAAATCTATCTCTCTATCCACTCAAATACTTTTAGTCAGCAACTAAGTAGATTGGTATGCAAAATAGAAAAAAGGTGTTAAAGTGTGTAGAATTCAGATAACAATAGTATCCAAGAAATTTAGGATTAGAGCATTGATGGTCATTACTTTTCAAACAATAGTGTCTTCTTAACCACATGCATGTCTATATTAGTTAGTTACAGCTAACAATGAACATGTAAACAATAAATATATATATATCTGGAAAATATTCAACTTCAGTACAACATATATGTATAAACTTGAACAAGAGATGCACAAAATTGTACTTTTGCCCTTTCCATATGATAGTTTGTAATCTCTTTCATATGAATGTGTAAAATAACTATTATAACTGACTTCTAATGAATATGGAGTAGTAACTCTACTTCTATGATATGCTAGTTGATAGCTAAGGCCTGAGAAAAGGAGATATTACCCATGGATTGAGGGTATGTGTAGGATCATGGTGGGCCAAACTATGTCCTCTAGTGGAAAAGATAAATCAAGACATTAATGTTAGTCAACTTGATGTGAAATCTTGAACTGGTTATGAACCTTATATCAAAATTTTGTAAGAATAGAATTTGTAGTAAATAGAATTTACCTTCTAAAATGCTATCATTTTCTGATAAAAAAATAATTAATTGGTCAAAATTTGGAAATTCAATACAAAAGTACAAAATATTTTAGGAAAAAATAAGTAGGTGTATGTCTGACCACCCTAATCATAATCAAATAAAAAAGGTTTGAATTCTAGATATAAAGAGTAAACTCATGCCCTAATGTGATGCATATTTTTGTGGTAATTTTGTTCCAAGGAAACAATTAATTTTGAATTTTCTACTACAACATATTTTACAATAAAAAAACTCTCGTGTTTGACCACCTTAACTCATTGAAAACTATACAAAATTAAATTTTTTTTTCTGATCAATAGCAGGAAAAAAGTATAGAATGTGTCACATCTTTTAGATTTTGAGAAGGTTATACCATTTTAAAGTTATAATTTTTTTCAATCAGTACATAGATCAACACTTAATATATAAATCCATTAGAAAATAAGTAATAATTACTTACTAAACCCATAATTTAACATCAATTATATCGATGGAAAAATGATAAATTCCTTAAGAAACCTTTTTCATTTCATCAAATTCAGATGAAATTTGATTTTTTTCATATCACTACTTTTTGGCACATCATGATCCTACACATACCCTCAAACTAAATTTTAAATAGCAATATGTTAATACACACATAGCAATGTAATTACATGATGAAGATCTTATTTACATAAATTGATTATCAATGTTAACCACTAATTCTAATTGAGCACTCCTTTAATTGGTAGTTATGATATTTAAGTTAAACTAATTGTAACCATTAATCTCTTTTATATGAACATGTAAAATAATTATTACAACTAGCTTCTCATGAATATGAAGTAGTAAATCTGTTTTCATTATATGCTAGTTGATAGCTAAGGCTCAAGAAAAGGGGATGTTACAAGTTGGTCCCTATTTAGACTTAGCTATTATTCCTATAGTGGTGGATGTTGTCCCTGTTGAAAGATGTCCACCTTCTCTTAGCACTAAAGACTGAGATTGAGATGGAGGGAAATGTGCTTGAGTGAGTGCTCTAGCAAGACAATTTTTTGTGTTCTTTCTTATTGCAACGTGCTTCCCCTATACTATGATTTCTATATATTTTCTTATATTTCTTTAGATGATCCATATAGCTCTATTGGTAGAAGGTGATAAGAAAATTGAAATGTAGTATCATTCTTCATATGTATGTCAATTATTCTATATGGTGTATAGGTGCTAGTGTTCATAATTGTATCCTTGTGTTTGTATGCATCTGTGACATGGTAGCACCAATTTTTTTTGTCTCTAGGATGGTAGTCCAAAATGACACTTCTTCATAACTCTTATGTGTCTTTCTTCCATTATTATGTAGTTCTACTTCCTTTTGGGAATCATGACATTTCATACTTGATATAATACTTACATATTATCATATGATCATACTAATCCCCGAGTTAGTAAATCCCTTTGTTGTCTCTATATGTTGTGTGCTTATTTCCATTGATTTGTCTCCTGTTGGGGTCATTTCATAGTGGAAACATCTCTTAGTGGATGCACAGATACTATGTTAATTCTATTACTCCTATTAAAGTATTGAAAATGACTTTAACGTGGGGACATCTATTTTGCTCATCTTTTTTTCTCCTCAAATATATGCATTACTTCTTCATCACCTTTTTTTCACACATCTTGTGGATCCCTTCATGGATTATACACAATCCTAAAGAAAGGATTCTCCATGCAAACCTTCAATTTAGGAATTGAGCATCCTTAAGATTGGATTTCTCTCCTTTGTAGACATAAATGTTAAATCTCATATATGGGCAACAAATCCAGACACATGTTAAATCTTATATATGGGTAACACATAATAATTTTATAAATATCATATATAGGTAATGCATTAAAGCACAACATGCTAAATCCCATACATAGGTAACACATTTTATTCTCTAATTCATAATGAAATGTACATTTCTGAATGAAAAATTAATCATACATTTATCTTGGAGTTAGAAAATATTCAATCCCTTGGGGGGCTGATGGATTCTTTGTTTCCTTGATTGTGATGAGATTATTTTATATCTTATGGTCTAGTTATCGAGAGTTTGGATTATTTTTTAATCACAGGGTGGTACCTAAACATAAAATAGTGAGCTTTACTAAAACTTTAATAATTCTTTTAGTTTATGATTTTTCTTAAATTAATTTATATATCATCAATCTACATGCAATTATTTTTAAGTTAAAAATAATAATTTTTGAAAAAAGTAAAATTTTAATCAAATTATGTTGTTCATACATGAGAAGTATTAAAAATTAGCTTAATATCTAATTAATAATTAATAAAAAACAAATTACATAATTAAAAATTAAGAAAATATATTCTCATCATTATTTGAGTGCTAGATAACTTCCTATATAAGCATTTACAAAAAATCATTAATTTGTCTCATATTATGGTGTCTGTACACGAGTGTGGTATGGTCCTGAAATAGGCATTTTGAAAAAGTAGTCATTAAATATTCATACCAAAAAAATGTATCATATGGGTATACAAATAAACTAAAAAGTAGACTCTAAGCACTACAATTTGTATTATTGATTTTTGTTGATATTCAATCTCTAAGTGCTTAAAATTTTGATATTAATTGACAAGAAATAACAAAAATAACAAAAACACTTGAACTTTTTTCCCAAAAGTGAGACCCAACTTATAACACTTAGCCCACATACACACAATATCATATCACACTCAAACTCTTATGTTATCGAGAAATCAAGTTTTCAAGAATTCAAACAATTCCTCCATTGAATATCAAGGATTCAAGCATTTCAAGGAATTGAAGGAGTTTATCTAGCATTCTAGTTCTTCTTTAGTATAATTCAGAAGATCCTTTTTTACATCTTCTATATCCATTCATCCTCATTCCTCTTGATCCAATTCAATTGGTAAAGAGATCATTGGAATTGATTTAAGAGATCCTACTATTGTAAGGTGAATTTGCGTATCTACTTTATGCTTCATCAATCCTTTCAATTTTAAGGCTAATTCCTAAATTGGGGTTTGACCAAGGCAAATCCCCCATAAATAAAACAAAGATACACTTATTTTTCAAGTTTAAATACACTTTTTGTCAATCTTCAAAACTTTTTTTTCATTCAAAGACTACTAACTAGGGTCATATTTCTTCCATGCTACCTAAAGTCATTCCTATTGAGAAATTTTTACTCTTCCAAATAGCTAAGCAATTTTAGGGTTTTGAAAATCTTATAGTTCCAAGTTTAGGGATAAAATTATTCACAAATTAGAGTTGTGCAAACATCATGAAATTAGATTCAAAGATATTCATTCTTAAGGTAATTCCTATAATAACCTTCTTTGTTTCAGCACATCTACTTTCTAAATCTAGTGTTCTAATTCCATTTCATAGCTTTTTCTACATTAAGGCATATATAGATCTTGCATTATTTCTCTAATTCTATCATATTAGACATTATTTTCCATCAATTCCCCTTCATCACTTGGTTGATACTAGTCTTCCAATATCTATTTACATTAGACTTGGGATTTATTTCCTTAGACTTCCCTTTGTGGTGTTAAGTTATGTGATGAACTTAGGTTTACTTTACTCAATTTACATTTTTCCCTACATAGTCTCATGTTCTCTCTAAATAATATATTCATTTTCTTTATAATTTCCAACTTATAAGAAAGAAAATGATGCTTATACAAAATTTCCAAGCATAGATATTTCATAATTACAAACTTGAAAGCATATTATATTTTATATATAGGTGTGATCAATGCTCTTACACACGTTAGAGAATTAAAAAATCTAACAGGCGTAACAACACCTAAGTTGTAACAGAATCGGTCATAGCTTATTATTAAATGTCCATCCTCTTATACCTCATTGTTACATGATTGTGGACACCACTTTATCAATGTAATAATTATTTTTGACACATGCCCATTTTTACATAGAATTAAATTATTACATATTATACCTTCTCATATGATTTTTTCATTTTCATAAAACTTATTCAACCTCTAATATATACTACTTAATATGTTAACACAAGATAAAGAATCTCTACTACAAAGTGAGAATTCTTATCTGATGATGACAACTTGCCACATTAGGTCACATTAAAAGATAAAATATTATGTGAAATAAAATACAAAAAAAGTATTATAAGGATTAAATAAATTAATGTTAGAAAATGCTAAGCTTAAAAATCTTTAATTTTCAACACATTTAGAACTATCGCGATTTTTATTTATTCTTATGGCTGATGCTTTCAGCAGATTCTTCAATAGATCTTCACAATTGGGCTTATGGCAAGGAGTTTTGATTCCTCATACATCTATTACAGTTACCCATTCCCTATTTGCTGATGATACTCTTCTTTTTGGTACGTCAAATTTAAAGGAAGCTAACCATATTAAATATGCCTTGGATCTATATTCAGAAGTTTTTGGTCAGAGAATCAATGCCAAAAAATCCAAAATTTTCATTTTCAACACTAATGATGCAGTAGCTCAGAGGATTTCTTCAAATTTTGGTTTCCCAGTGGATCACCTCCCATTATTTTATCTTGGAATTCCTTTTTTTATGGGAGCAAACAAGACAACTTTTTGGCTTCCTATCATTGACAGAATTAGGGTAAGATCTCTACTTGGAAAGCTAGATGGTTATCTTTGTCAGGCCCTATTTTTTTAATTAAAGTTTTCCTAACAGGTATCCCAAACTATTACTTGTCAATTCTCAATGCTCCCTCTTCTAAAATTTTGCAAATTAAAAAGATTATCAAAGACTTTATATGGAAAGGAAATTTGTCAGATGAAAAGAAGCTTCCTCTTGTTTCTTTACTTGAAATGTCTCATGATAAGGCATTTGGGGGTGTGGGGTTGCATGATATTGCTACTATAAATAAGGCTTTTGGGGGCAAGCTTGTGTGGAAAATGTATACAAAATCTCATGAAAAATGGTGTTCAATCATTCAAGGAAAATACTTAGATTCTCCAAGTCCTTCCAAAATTTTTACTCTGTGTAATCCTCCTTTAGGTTCAGCCATATGGAATTTTATGATCTCTTCAGAGGATATTGTTTGTAATTATGTTACTTGGGAAATTCACAATGGAGAGAAATTAAAGTTTTGGGAAGACTCATGGAATGGATTTCCCACTCTATGCAGACAAGAACAGTTGGATGAAGCATGCCAAGTCCTAAAAGCTGAGTGGGGCTCCTCTTTTTGGGACTATGTTTTAGCTATTGAAATTCATTCAAGAAGTGTTCTCTAGAAAGAACCTCCAACACATCTTCTTAGTCAGCCAAGTCCCCTTTCCTTGAGGGACTCTCTTGCTGAAATAATTGTTTTTCTTTCTAATAGGGAAGATATAGTTATATGGGCCCTGACCAAAGGTGGTGATTATTCAATCAAGGAAGGTTATTATGGTCTTCAACAAGCATATAATTCAAGCAAGAAGTGTAGAGCTTTTTCCTTTTGTTGGAACTCCACTGTGTTGCCTAAGGCTGGATGTTTTGCTTGGCTAGCCCTTACAAAAAGAATACTCACCAGTGAATAGTTGTCCAAGCTAGGTATTGTTGAATCTTTTATTTGTAAATTATGCAACAAGGAGCTAGAATCTATAGATCATCTTCTTCTCCAGTGTCCCTTTGCTTATGAGTGTTGGGTTTTTGTGTTGAACAAGATTCAAATGTCTTTGCCTTTGCCAAATAGTCTTTGGGACCTATTTCAATCTTGGCTAGTTATATTCTCAAGATCTCTATTTGCTAATATTTGGAAGTGCATCCCACCTACTGTGGTGTGGACCATCTGGTGAGAACGTAACAAGATCATTTTTTGCAATGAAAAATCAAACCTAGAATCTGTTCTAGATGGGATTGAGAATGCAATTTCAGAAAGAGTAAATGCAAATATGTTCAATTGTATGAATAATATTTCAGTTTCTACTTGGGATTATCTTCTTCTAAAACTCTGGAAACAAATTAAGTTACCTCCAGGTTTCTCTGCAAACTAGAATTCTAATCATCAATTTGATACCAAGTCAAGAATTATCAATAAAACTCATAGTCTCACCTTAGTATGAAATTTGTATATCATAGATGCATGGAAGGTCAACTAAATATTTATCCTTCTATTGGTCTCTCCTTCTCATCCTCTCTAAATCTCCTTATTTGTTTACTAATCTATCTCACTATTTATATATTGTTCTATCGTATCTTGTCTATCTCTTCCTCTTCACACCTCCCTATCTATCTCCCTATATCGATTTGTATGTTTACATCTTTATTTCTCTCTACCTATCTATCATTTTTTCTCCAATCTTTTGTCTCTATATTGATCTTTATTTCTATCTTCCTCCCCCCCCCCTCAATATCTAAACAAATATCCCTCTCTATCCATCCATTACCTCCTTCAATCTTTCCATCTCTCTACATACCTAATATATTCCACATGTTTAGGTGGTATCATATCTTTACTTGTGTCTTCACATAAATCTTCATCTCTATCTCTTTCTCCCTCCCTCCATCTTCTCTAATTCTCTCTCTCACTCTTTATCTCTCACAATATATGCCATATCTATCTGTATGTATACATACTTATGTATATTTGATTTATCTCTATCTATATATTTATTTCTACCTCCCTCCTCCTCTTGATATATATCTCCTTATCTTTTTATTTCTTTTTTAATCCATCTGACTATCTATATAGTTCTATTTAGTTCTATCTTCATTCTTATCTTTTGATCTTTTGATCTCTATCTTCCCAAATCTTGTACTAATATATGTCTCATCTTGTACAACTCTTTATCTCTCTGTCTTCTCTTTCATTCTCCCCCTCCCCTCTTCCCACCTCCCTTCCCTACTCTATTTTCATCTCTCTATCTCTAAATACACATCCCTCTCCCCATTCATTCATTCATATGTTCCTCTTATTACTTCAATGTCTCTATAGACTCACTTTGTATATAGATACCTTTATAATTCTATCCCTTCACATTTGGAAAGATAGGTAAAGAAAAAAATACCCATATAGTAAGAGGGAGAAAGATAATTGTGTGTGTGTTTATGTGGGTGTGAGATAAATGGAGATAGATATATATAGATAGAGAGAGACATAAAAATACAAAGATGTGAGACTAGAGAGGTTTAAAAAGTGAGAGATAGAAAGAGATGGAAAGACAAGGAATCAACATCGAAAGGAAAGGCATAAAGATTTATATAAATTGGGAAAGATGTAGGGTGGGAGAGAGGGAGTTGATAAAGACAAGTAATGTAGAGAGGGAAATATAGATAGAGAGAGGGGAAAGGGATATATTTAGAGATAAAAATGTTTAAAGATACTAATACAGATGAGAAGGGAGAAATAAAAATAAGGAGTGGGTATGGGTATTTCGTAAATGTAGATATAAAGATGAGGAGAAATAGGAAATGAATGGATGAGATAGATGTGATAATAGAGAAATAATGGTCTAAATATGATACATTACATGTATTAAATATAATTATACTGATTCAATTTTTCAATTTTCTAATTAATGATTATATATACTCATCCTTTGTGTTAGTCTTGTACCACCTATCGATCCACAATATAGAACACATCTATTACTAGATAGGTAATGAGTTCAAGAGTCCAAGAGGAAATCCTTCATTTCTTCTTACCAAGATCCAACTGTCAACCTTGACAATCAAAATTTGTAAGGGTTGGTAATGGAAGAAGTCTCGTTCAGGAAAAATGAGAATGATCGACACACATTTCATACATTCAATCATCTTGCATAGAAATCAAACCATTGATTTTGAAATCAAATGGTCTTCACACCATCTTAAGCCATCACATCACCTTAAATCTTGACTAGTAAACCATAACGGGGAAATAAATTATATATAGAAAGGCAACATGGTCTAATGGTGCAATTCAATAAAGCGTGTCAAATAATTTTGCAAAGCTATATTTGGCACATTAAGAAAAATAATAAAGCTCCAATTTTTAATACAAATGGCTCTTTTCCCACTCAGCTGGCAAATAATGGATCTCCTATTTTTTTCATTCAAATGAAAAGATGGCCAATTTGAACTTCAATAATTTAGGTGGAAGCATTTCATGGAATAGAGAAAAAGAATGAGGTAAAACCCATCTACATCAACACAAAAAAATTAAGTTTGGTATTGCTGAAGAAAAAGAAAATTTCAAATCTTCATAATGTTATTTTTGAATTTTCATACTATCAATCTACTTCTCCAGTTTAGTGTCAAGTTTATTTTTACATTACTGACAATTCTTCAACATAACTATAAACTATAGATTTGGCTTTGCCTACCCTAATACTAAATTTAAACATAATTATAGTTTAACTATAACATTATCTATAGTTGAATTATATAATTAATTATATGAATATATGGAGAAATATCACAAAATTATTTAATTTAACATTTTAAAATTATATACTGATAAAATTAAATTTGCAACTTAAAGAAATGCGTCAAAGTCATTTTATAAGACATTGCAAGTTATATTTTATTATTTACAAATTTCTTGATGAAATTATAAATACTATTTTTTCTACAAATATTTAAAAAATTGTACTTAATAACTTCTATTTAAATGATGAGGTAACATTATTATATAATGAAGGCAATAAATATGTTATCAAGAGTACAAAATATTTTATATTTTATGTTTCCCATGAAAATAAAAATTCCTTTTTCACTATTCAATCTTCAAACAATCTATAGTAATATGGTTAAGATTAGACATATAGTAAAAAAATAAATAATTCAAATGAAAGTATATAATGAATTTTACACAAAATCATAAAAAGATAGAACATTGTCTTTATATAATTTTAATTTAAAAATATACGAAAATCAAATCTACACAAATAATTACTCCTATTGCATATAACTAAATTTTCCATTATTGTATTTTGATTTAAAATTTTGTTGCACATATTTAAATGAATACTAAATAACTCATTTATGTCATTCATATTTACAATGCTAACTTATACATATAAAATATTGCACAGTGACTAGACCATACCACATACATGATAGATTTATTGCATTAATTAGGTATAAGTTTCTATGTTTAGTGTAAATAAATAAATAAGTTAGATATATAGTTGCTCAAAATAAGTAGTTTTTGCAAGGAAAAATAAGGTTATATAAAGTTGTTCACATATCAATGTGAAATATTTCAAAATCATTTCAGTATAAATTATGTATGTATTTGAATGTATCCAAAAATTTTGAATCAATAAAATCATCATTTTATATTTTAGCTCTTTCATTTGGTATCAAAGCAGATTGATCAATGGGGAGTAGAGTGCTTTTAATGGATTTTAGATGACCCAAACTCTAGTTTTTGTAAATAAAATAGGAGGCTGGAGGCAATGGAGGTTGGAAAATTTTTATCATCTCGAGCTAGCTTCTCACTTAGAGATGATCATTGCATGGGAAGCAACTATTTGTGTCCCTATAAAGTTGGGGCTAGGTAGATTCATCCCTAAAGAGAAGAGGGGACTTGATAGGTGTGTGTCCCTGAAGAAAAGAGGGGGCTTGGCTACGTGATTTTCCTTCTATGGAGTGAGCGGGGGGGGGGGGCAAGATTTAAAGAATGACATTAGAGACACTCAGAGGAGATGTCAACTTTCAAAGGAAAGGCGTCCATGTGTAGACATATTAGTGGTGATTGTTTGCATGACACTTGAAGACGCATTAGACACACTTGGAGGAGATGTGGACTTTCAGAGGAAAGGTGTTTCATGTGCAACACTAGAGGAGACATCAGGCACACTCTGTGGAGATGTGAAATTTTGGAGGAACTATGTCTCATTGTGTAAGGGAGGTGGAAACAATGTTATCATGAGGACAACCTTAGGATTTGCAGTTTGAAGTTGGGATATGAGGAAAACTTCAGGATTAGGATTTTCAATCTAAAGTTGTAGAGACAAAATCTACTTTCAAAGATTGGTGAAGGAGCTTTGTCAAAGTTTCGGAGGAATAATTTTGGTGAAGGCTTTCACTTTTATTCGATTAATGTAATAAGGGAGGATTGTTGGACTTATTACATTAATTAGGTTAGTCTCTAGTAAGTCAGAATGGTAGATCTGTTGGATTAATGTAATAAGGGGGAAATGTTAGATTTATTACATTAATTAGGTTAGTTTCTAAGCTTAGTTTAAATAAATAAATAAGTTAGATATATAGTTTCTCAGAAGTTATTCCCGTAAGTAGTTTTTGTAAGGGAAAATAAGATTATATAAAGTTGTTCACATATCAATGTGAGATAATTCAGAATAATTTCAGTATCAATTTTGTATATATCTGAATGTATCCAAAAAATCTGAATCAATAAAATCAGCATTTTATATTTTAACTCTTTCAATACAACACAATTTTTTGGTCACAAACAAAAACCTCAACTTTCATTACTCATTAAGAAACTACAAATAAAATATTGACTGTTTTCAATTATGTATAGTGGATCAAACCACATACAACATAATGATTTGTCACATACATGACCTTATTTATTTTTTATTATTTGGAACTTGTTTAACACATTTCCATTTATTTCTTAGAAATTTCTATAAGTGTTTGAAGGAAAGGTAACTCGAAGATTTTGTAACTTTTGAATCCTACTTGGTCAAACAAGTCCTTAAATTCTTCCTCTGTTCTCTCCTTTCCACCTATGCAAGCAGCCATCATTGCGATATCAAATAGTAATCCAGCTTGCCTCTTCAACCCTTCTTTCTTCTCAATGACCACATCAACCATTAATATCTTCCCATCATGTGATAATGTATCATAACAATTTTTTAAGATCTTTATACAATGTTCATCATCCCAATCATGCCAAATCCACTATATAGATAACAATGAAACATTTCATTAGACTGCCATTTGAAAACTCAACTTTAACCTAACTTTAATTTCAATCAAAAAAAAACTTTTAAAAGTAAAATATGGCATCTGCTGAAGGAATTTTTTCGAACATATTACCTTCCACGTTGTCGATTCCTGCAATGTTAAATCTCTATGAATAATAATAAAAATTGTATTTGTGAGCATCTTCTAATGTTATAATTGCTAACATGCAAGTCTTGATTGGTGAGAATCTATGGAAGTTTAGAGATAGAAGATTGTTACCGACCTTGTATGGGAGCAGCAGTACTTATAACATGAGGAAGGTCAAAATTGATGCAATGAATGTGTGGATATTCTTTCACAATTAAAGATATTGCAGAGCCAAACCCTCCTGCGACATCCACTACACTCTTGAAGTTCTTAAACCCATCATAAGTCTTCACCACAGAAGCCATTAAAGGGCCAGTATCACTAGCCATGCCGTCATTGAAAATCCTGTTTGGCTCAGAATTGTTGCTCATGTACTCAAATAAGTTCATCCCATGGGCTTTCGTCAACGGATGGACACCATCTATGACAGAGTCATGGAGATGCTGATAAGCATCTACTACACACTTTACATTAATGGCCACCGCAATAGGTGCACATGATTGTTGGGCACCATTTTTGACAAGAAACTTAGAGAGGGTAGTGAGGCCATACTTGTATTGGGTAGTGTCACCATGATGTGCTGTGCTCTCTTCTTCGAAGATTCCCATGGAAGCCAGAAGCCTCACGATTCTAAACAAGTACTCAGTGTGGGCAGGTTTGTTGGTGGAAGTAGAAATATGTGAAGCAATTTGCTCGACACTCAGGGGATTATCACCACCATGGATGGCAATAATGTCAGGAATGTTAAGTAAAATAGCAGCCCGAAGGGCCATTGGCTTTGCTGCTAAGAGAGTGATTTCATAGAGTGCGAGATGTGCTTCCATGGGAGTGCGAGATGTGCTTCCATGGGAGACTCTGAATTAGCCATAGTTTGCCTCATCTAATACAAACTTTGTCAATTTATAGAAAAATCATGGGCACAGCAACAAGGTCATCAAATTGGGTAAATGTCCAATCGATTGTCTGGTCAAGCGGTTCATGCGCGGCGTTTATGTTTCCACATTTTGTTCCCAACTATAACATCTGATAAGATATTGCGTTTTTCCATTCTTTGATGGATGCCGATAACCTCTTACAAATTAAACCATCATTCAAACGCTAATGGCGACTCTTCCTTGAACGAGACCAAACGGAGAGAACAGATGTAATAATATGTCAATATGAAGCCGCCTCCAGCCCTCTGCACGGACGACAAGATGGTGGTCGGTCACACAACTTTAATTTATTAATTAATTTAAAAATCACACAACAATCTGTGATTTTTAAATTAATTAATAAATTAAAGAAAACGACAAATCTAGTGCATTCTGTCGGCAAACTGCAATTTATTCTCGTTTGTCAGGCTTTATATTCACGTAGGGCGTGACATGCAAAGCCTGAGGCCGATTGGTGGAATGTGGACGGATACGATGTCTTCGATGGTCGTCCGTTCCCCTTAAACAAATGACAACCGTTCATATAGAAAACATAATTAATGTAATATGTAACGTATTAGAGAGGAAACTTTCTACGGATTTTTGTCCATTATTTTACTGCTTTTTAGTCAAGTCACATTGTTTCTGGAATGTTAATAGTCCACTGAAATGATGGCAGAAATCCAGCGTTAGTCTTGCACGTAGTATGTGGAGTCTACAACAACAGCTTTAAATAATGGAAATGGTCCCCACATGTAAGTTATTTGCCCACAATTTATGAATTCAAAGCATTCTAAAGCGAGAAAATAATATTTAACCTGCCCCGCGGGTGCAAAGTCTTCTATCTTTGCCCAGAGAAAAATTATAGTTAATAGACTCCTGCAAAACTAGTTCTCCCATCCTTCCTTCACGTGCCAAAGCCATATATATGTTTGATAGTGAAAACAAGTAATACTTGTAGACTTGCTAGATAATTTGACTAGCATTAATGTTTCAAATTCTAAAGGAAATAATTTTTCAACTGTTTCTTAATGTCTTCTAGTTAAGAGAGAAGAAGTGTTTGGAAATCAAACATATTTTATTCTAGAGTTATATTGGTTATAAGGCTTATGTAGAAATTGTTTATATGTTTTTAATTTTAAGTTGGTGAATGACTTGTATGTCAATGAATTATTATTTTATTATTATTAAAGATCTGCTTTATACAGGTTTAATAAGCATGAGTTTTAAGAGTCTACTAGATAATAATGTTCTAATGGTGAGGACTATTTGATTTCAAAATCGACGGTTTGATTTCTATGCAAGATGATTGAATGTATGAAACGTCTATTGATCATTCTCATTTTTCCTGAATGGGACTTTATTCCATTACCACCCCTTAAATATTATGATTGTCAAGGTTGATAGTTCGATCTTGGTAAGAAGAAATGAAGGATTTCCTCTTGGACTCTTGGACTCATTGCCTATCCAATAAAAGATGTGTTCCACATTGTGGATTCATAGGTGGTGCAAGACTGACACAAAGGATGAGTGTATATAATCATTAATTAGAAAACTGAAAATTTGAATCGGTATAATTATATTTAATACATGTAATGTATCACATTTAGATCATTATTTCTCTATCATCATATCTATCTCATTTATTCATTTCATGTTTCTCCTCATCTTTATATCTACATTTATGAAATACCCATGTCCACTTCTTATTTTTATTTCTCCCTTCTCATCTGAATTAGTATCTTTATATATTTGTATCTCTAAATATCTCTCGTCCCCCTCTCTCTATCTCTATTTCCCTCTCTACATTACTTGTCTTTATCAACTCCCTCTCTCCTTCCCTACATCTTTCCTAATTTATATAAATCTCTATGCCTCTCCTTTTGATGTTGATTCCTTGTCTCTCCATCTCTTGCTATCACTCTCTCTTTCTAAACCTCTCTACTTTCACACCTTTGTATTCCTCTCTCTCTCTCTCTCTCTCTCTCTCTCTCTCTCTCTCTCTCTCTCTCACACACACACACACACACACACACACACAGAGTTATTATTTCTTCCTCTTCTATATGTGTATTTGTTTCCTTACCTGTCTTTCCAAATGTGAAAGGATATAATTATAAAGGTATCTATATACAAATTGAGTATATAGAGATGGAGAAGTAATGAGAGGAACATATGAATGAATGGGGAGAGGGATGTACATTTAGAGATGGAGAGATGAAAATAGAGTGGGGAAGGGAGGCTGGGGGGGGAGTGGGTGAGAAAGAAAGAGATGATAGAGAGATAAAGAGTAGTACAAGATAGGACATTTATTAGAAGATTTGGGAAGATAGAGATCAAAAGATTAAAGATAAGAATGAAGAGATATAAATAGATATATATAGATAGTAAGATGGATTAAAATACAAATAAAAGATAAGGAGATATATAGTAAGAGGAGAAGGGAGGTGGAAATAAATCGATACGTAGAGATAAATCAAATATAGATCAATATGTATACATACAAATAGATATGGAGATTGGGAGAGATAAAGAGTGAGAAAGAAAATTAGGGAAGATGGAGGGAGGGAGAAAGAAATAGAGATCAAGATTTATGTGAAGACATAGATAAAGATATGTGGTTTAGGATTAACCTTGGATAGAAATCATAATTACATGCAAATATAATCAATATCAGAAAATAATAGATCGCACATAAGAGAACACAAGACACTACGATTTAACATGGTTCACCCAATCCTTGGGCTATGTCCACCAACAACAAGTCCAATATTATTATTATCTAGTGATTACAACATAATTAAAATTCGTAATCCCTTACAACTCAACACCACTGCAAGAACCAATTTTTACCTCACACCTTATGAAAATCGCTAACCCTAAGCCTTTTTATACAAGTTTTTTGCTGCTTACAAAATTAGGGCTAGAATAATAGAAAAATAGTAAGCGACACCTTTTACAATATAAGATCATTTTTAGCTTTAGGGGCACTACCCCCAAAAACCCTCAACACACATAGACCCCATAGGTGTGTGCCCCCAAACCCTCATAGAAATAATATGGGAAGAAAATCGCACTGAATAATCCTCGAAGTCTTATTAGGCTCCACATCACAATAATTTCCCACTTGGAGACTGATTAGAGTCCACGACAATAACTGTCCACTTGGAGACTGATCATCATACTGCTAAACCTATAGCTTCCACTAGAATATCAAACTAACCTAGATCATGCTATCATTTTATTTTGTTCAGTCTAGAAGACCAACTGAAGCTAAAGAGGAATCCAACTTCTCCCTTATCACTATCTTTGTAAATATATCCACTAGATTATTGTATGTATTTGTCTTCTCTAGCTTTAACTGTTCATCATCCAAAACTGATCAAATGAAATGGTACAAAAACTATATGTATTTTGTCTTTGAATGCATAACTGAATTCTTTGCAAGGTGAATGGCACTCTGGCTATTTGGAAACAAATAGTTATCCCTCTATGGGTGTCCCAACTCTTCCAAGAAGAATTGAAACCATATCATCTCCTTGGTTTCCTCTATACTAGAAACATACTTTGCCTCTATAGTAGAAAAACATTAACCTTCTGTAACCTAGAAACCTAGCTCGTAGCTACCCCACTAATAGTAAATACACAACCTGTAGTACTCCACTTGATATCAATATCCTCTGCCAAAACTGAGACAAGATATCCCTATAAATCAGAAGTAGATCCCCCAAAGTGTAAACACTTACTGGATGTTCCTCTCAAATATCTTATAATCCATTTAACTACATTCCAAATCTCAACAAATGATTCACAATTGAAGGTTTTGAGAAAAGAATAACTCACCTTCTTACCAGTCCCTACTTCCTCTGGAATACCATAGCCCAAAGGAGTAGAGGGACCTCTATTAATCAAATATACAACAGTATTAATAGCCTCTACCCACATGTTTAAGGGCAACCCTTCATGCAACCTCATGCTTCTTGCACACTCCATTATAGTCATATTCATGTGTTTAGCCACTCCATTTTCATATGGAGTCCTTGGAACAGTTTTCTATCTACAAATACCATTAGCAGAGCAATATTCTTCAAATTCATGACTGCAATACTCACCACCATTAGCAGATCTAAGACATTTTAATCTCTCTCTAGTCTCATTTTCAACCAAGCATTTTCATCTCTTAAAAGTTTGAAATAGATCAAATTTATGTCTAAGAAAATAAACCCATACTTTTCTAGTTGCATCATCAATAAATGTAACATAATAATGAGAGCCACCAAGGGAAGATACCTAAGTTGATCCCCATACATCTGTATGCACAAGATCTAATTTCTCACTTTTCTTTTCCTTCCTAGTCTTCATAAAACTCACTCTCCTTTGTTTTCATACACACAAATTTCATAGAAATCCATATTGACACATTTTTGACTTGGTAAATATTGCTTTGAATGAAGTATTTTCATACCTTTCTCACTCATGTGCCCAAGTCTGTTGTGCCATAGCATTGTATCAAAATCTACAATAGCTATTTGTTCTCCTTGCTCAACTACAACAACTATTCTTGAATACTCATTTTGGTCAGAAACAATCAGAGTAGAAGGAACAATATAACCTGTACAAAGATATAAGGTTCCTACTTTCATACCTTTTTCTACTACAAGGGAATTTTTTCAAACCTTCCAATTTTTATAATTAAAAGTAATTACACAACCCCAATCACTGAGTTTCCCTACTAAAATAAAATTCCTACTCAGCCTTGGAACATCTTACCTCATGTAGTAGCCAATTATTTCCATTTTGCAACTTAATCTTAACTTTTCCCTTGGCAAAAATTTGGCAGGGTTCATTATCCCCCAAATAAACAAGCCCAAAATCCCCTTGGACATAATAAATGAAATAATCTCTATGACGTGTAGCATGAAATGAAGCACTAGAATCTAAAACCATGAATCACCAATAGTTTCTAAAGACAGAATCAAAGAATCCTCTTCAGATTTTTTGCTTACCATATTTTCTTCCTTGTTCCCTTCTAGTTTATCTCCTTCATTGTTCTTTCGAGTCTAACAATCTTTCTTCTTATGCTCTATTTTACCATAGTACTAGCAATATTTCTTCCTATGCCCTATTTTACCACAATACCAGCAATCTCTCGGTCCTCTGGATTGAGACCTCTTCCCATTTTACTTTCCTCTTGATTTCCACAATTTTTGGAATTATTTCCTCTTTCAGTCGTTTTGCCTCTACTTTGTGCATTCAAAGCACTTCCTAATGTAGATACACCTAAGGTTTTCCAACAAGTTTCCTCACTGTAAATGACATCGATCGCATCATCGTATTTGAGGGTATTAGATCCAGAAATAGAATTACTCACAATCATTACCAAGCCATTCCATATTTCAGGAAAAGAACACAAAATTAAGAGAACCCTAATTTCCTCATCAAAATTAATAACCATAGAAGATAACTAGCTAGTAATAGTATTAAACTCACTTAAATGATCTACAACATATCCAACTTCTACCATTTTCATATTAAATAAATGCTTCATGAAAAATACCTTACTTGAAGTGGAGGGATTTTCATAGAATTTTGCTAGGGTTTCCATCAACTCTTTCATCATCTTTTCTTTTGTAATGTCAAATTCTACCGATGCTGCCAGGCATAATTGAATTCTTTCAAGTTCATTTCTATCTAAAAGGATCCTAGTCCTCATTTGTCATAGTTCCCTGGTTTTTTAGTTTTTCCTGCCAATGACTTCCATAAATCCTTCGGATAAAGATAGCCCTCCATCTACATCTTCCATAACTAAAAATTTTACCCATTAAACTTATCAACCCTCAACTTACCCTTGTCTACCATCACTTCCACTCAAATGTGAGATCTTCTTGTATAGGATCGCTAAAAAAAATGATGGCCATCTGTCTAAGAAAAATGATGACCATCTGGCTCTAATACCACTTGTTAGGATTAACCTCAAACATAAATAGTTACATGCAAATATAATCAATATGAGAAAATAATAGATCACACATAGGAGAACACAAGACAACAAGATTTAACGTGGTTTACCCAATCCCTAGGCTATGTCCACCAACAACAAGTCCAATATTATTATTTTCTAGTGATTACAACCTAATCACAATTCATAATCCCTTACAACTCAATACTACAAAAACAACCAATTTTCGCTGCCCACTGACCCCATCTTGGGGGCACTTCCCACAAACCCCCGTAGAAATAATATGGGAAGAAAATTGTGCCAAATAATCCTCTAAGTCTAATTAGCTCTACATCACCATAATGTGAGCACCTAAATATGTGGGATATATTAGGTATATAGAGAGAAGGAAAGATTGAAGGGGATGATGGATGGATAGAGAGGGATATTTTTTTAGATATGGAGGGGGGAGAGGAAGATATAAATAAAGATCAATATAGAGCCAGAAGATTGGAGAAAAAAATGATAGATAGATAGATAGAGAGAGATAAAAATGTAAAGATAGAAATCAATATAGGGGGGTAGATAGGGAGGTGTAAAGAGGGAGAGATAGACAAGATACAATAGAACGATATATAAATGGTGAGATAGATTAGTAAAAAAATAAGGAGATTTAGAGAAGATGAGAGGGAGAGACCAAGAAAGGGACAAATACTTATCTTACCTTCAATGCATTTGCAGTGTACACATTGTACACTAAGGTGCGATTGCTAGTTTTAATGATAATTCTTGACTTGGCATCATGCTTTGCCTCTCTTATTGGTTGTATTTTTAAGCTTCTAGTATTGAGCCATATAATGAAATAATGGTTAAAAATGGTTGTAGAAGAAATATATCTTTTATCCCTTAAAAATGTTGGTTTCTCTTTTATTTTATCTTTGACTTGGGTGTTGGAAGCTTTAACACAAATGACATCTTTCAAGCTCAATGTGCTATTTAGAAATATTTTACTATTTCATACAAGACTTCATGAGTTTATTTATTTTTTATTACATTTTTTCTTTTCGTACTTTGATCATCTCCATTTATAAAAAAGCTAATAATAACTAAAGATTTGAAACTTGATGACCGATGGTATCCCATATTTCTTTTGCTTCCATTATTGACCTAGTTTTGCTTGGTTTACATAGAAAAAAATTCAGTTCACATTTTCAAGAAATAAATGGATGTCCCCTCTAAAATTTCTTCAGATATCTCTACTTCCACCAACAAAGTTTCTCATAATGAGTACATTCTTTGAATCATGGTACTTCTTTCTTCCATTGGTGTTGTAAAAAAAAAGAGCATAGTAGATCATGGTGACACTCCCCAATACAAGTATGGCCTCACTAGCCTCTCTAAGTTTCTTGTCAAAAATGGTGCCCAACAATCACGTGCACCTATTGTGTTGGTGAGTAATGTAAAGTGTGTAGTAGATGGTTATCAACATCTCCATGACTCTATCATAGATGGCTTCGATGCATTCACAAAAGCCCATGAGATGAACTTATTCGAGTTCATGAGGAAAAATCCTGAACCAAACATGATTTTCAATGAGGGCATGGCTAGTTATAAAGGCCTTTTAATGGATTTTATGGTGAAGATTTATGATGGGTTTAAGAGCTTCAAGAGTGTAGTGGATGTTGTGAGAGGGTTAGGCTCTGCAATATCTTTAATTGTGGAAGAATATCAATGCATTCATGGCATAAATTTTGACCTTCCTAATGTTATAGGGATTGCCCCACCCACATAAGGCCAATAACAAAATTCTATCTTTAAGCTTTCATAGATTCTTAGCAATGAGAACTTACATGCTAGCAATTATAACATTGGAGGATGCTTGCAAAGTTCACCAAGAATACAAATCAAGGTATATTTTAGTGGCTAATATTTACAAATTGGCTAATTTTAGAATTTTTTGGCTAGTAATTTGGCTAATAATTTAAGATTTGATACAACCTAAATCACCATAGTTTTATAAAATTCAATTCTAAAATATTTAAAATTGCTCAATAATTTATTTTATTGAAAATTTTAAACTTAAATATTTGCCACAACATTGGTTAGATGATTAGATTAGAGTCATCTATATATAATATATTAATTGAGAAATTATATTTAACTAACCAATAATTATCATAATTGTTAGTTACTTTAGGGATATATCGCCAATATTTAGTTTTCACTATTGATTTAAAGTATATGTAATGATCGTTATAATATTCCACAAGGTAAAATAATGTTCAATTTTGATTTGTAATATTCCATGGTGGCTAATTAACTTCCAATTATTATTGAGATTCATCAATATTTTATACCAAAAAAAAACTACAATTCAAAAATAATTGCCAATATTAATCATATTTAGAGTAAAAATTTGAGAGATTCACTAATAGAAATAATAATAATTTTTTAAATAATGAAAGGTTTGCCAATATTTTATATATATATTTGGAGGATGGTTTTCTTAAAGTTTACCCTAATACAAATTTCTTTTACAGTTTTGTGTTATTCA
Organism: Cupressus sempervirens; assembly: GCA_028749045.1. Lineage (NCBI taxonomy): Eukaryota > Viridiplantae > Streptophyta > Pinopsida > Cupressales > Cupressaceae > Cupressus > Cupressus sempervirens. Next base: position 272,688,042 of record CM053787.1, on the reverse strand, counting down.
TAGAAATTAATTAATGTTGTAGGAGTGGAGAATGTGGAAGGTAATATTTTTTAAAAGATTCCTTCAATAGATGCCATTTTTATGAAGGTAGTAATAGTTTTTAAAGCTTTTTTTATTAAAATTTAAGTTCAATTTTCAAATGGTGGTGTAATGAAATGTTTCATTATTATGTATTGAGTGGATTTTACATGATTGGGATGATGAACAATATATAAAAATCTTAGAAAATTGTCATGAGGCAATGTCAGAAGATGGGAAGGTATTAGTTATTGATTTCATCATTTCGAAAAAAGAAGGAATCAAGAGACAAGATGGATTACTATTTGATATCTTAATGATGGCTACTTGCATAGGGGGGAAAGGAAAGAACAAAAGAGGGATTTGAGAACTTCTTTTACAAAGAAGGATTTAAAAGTTACAAAATCTTCAAATTACCTTTCCTTCAAACACATATCAAAATTTCCAAGTAATAAATAGAAATTTCAAGTAAACAAGTTCCAAGTAATAATGAATAAGATCTTCTATGTGACAAAACATTATGGTGTATGTGGTATTTTCCACTACACATAATTGAAAATAATAATAAAATTATTTATAGTTTTCTAAATAATAATAAGTTGGGATTTGTGTGTAACAAAAATATTGTGTTGTACGCTATATCTTCCACTCACATAATTGAAATCATGCAATATTTTACCAATATAAGTTGGCACTGTGAACATCAATGACATAAATGAGCTATTTGGTGTTGATAAAAATGTGTGCAAAAAAATTTAAATAAAAATATAGCAATTAGTTATTTAGTGTTGATAAATGAGTTATTTAGTTGTATGCAATATGAGTAATAATTTTGTGTTCTTTTGATTTTTGTATATTTTTAAATTAATAGATATATAAAGGGGTAGTTCTATTTTTTATGATTTTGTGCAAAATTAATTATATACTTTTCATTTAACTATTTATTTTTAATTATCTTTATAGTTTAAACTATATCACTATTAAATATTGAAAAATATTTTCATTTTCTTGGAAAAAATTAGAATATAAAAAATTTTCCATGAACTTGATAATATATTTATTGCCCTTCCTGTTTAATAATGTTTCGTGAGCATCAAAATAGAAGTTATCAAGTACAATTCTATAAATATTTGTTGGAAAAATATTTTCCTTAATCCTATCAGGAAATTTGTGAATCAAAAAATGTAACTTGCATTGCTTAAAAAGGACATTCATCCATTTCTTTAATAAGAGATAACATGTAGGAAATAGACTATCAAAATTCTTTTAGATTATACAAATGCTTTGAAACAAAACTCTTCAACTAGGCTTTGCACAATTAAGTTACTCTTTGACCAAGGAACAAGTTAAACATAATTTTTTAACAACATTGATTTTTTTCAGTATTAAATAATTATTCATTTTAAAAATTAATGTAGGAGCATTTATGAGGTGTTATAACTGTGCTAAAAATTAAATATTTTTAAACTTAGCATTTTCTAACATTAATTTATTTAATCTTATAATACTTCTTTTTTATTTTCTTACACATAATATTTTATCTTTTGATGTGACCTAATGTGACAAGTTTTCATCATTAGATTAGAATTCTCACTTTGTAGTAGAGATTCTTTATCTTGTGTTAACATATTGGGTAGCATATGTATGAGGTTGAATAAGTTTTATGAAAATGAAAAAATCATATGAGAAGCTATAACATATAATATTTTAATTCTATGTAAAAGTGGCCATCTGTCAAGAATAATTATTACATGGATAACGTGGGATCCCCAATCACATAACAATCAGGTATAAGAGGGTGGACTTTTAATAATAAGCTATGATTGATTCTATTACAAGTTAGGTGTTGTTAGGCCCATTAGATTTTGTCATGTCTATAAGGTGTGTAAGAGCATTGAGCACAACTATTTATAAAATATAAAATGCTTTCAAGTTTGTAGTTATGAAATATCTATGCTTGGAAATTTTGTATAAGCATCATTTTCTTTCTTATAAGTTGAAAATGATAATGAAAATGAATATATTATTCAGAGAGAACATAAGACTATGTAGGAAAAAATGTAAATTAAGTAAAGTAAACCTAAGTTCATCACGTAATTTAACACCTCAAAGGGGAGTTTAAGAAAATAAATCCCATGTCTAATGTAAATAGATATTAGAAGATTAGTGCCAAATAAGTGATTAAGGGGAACTAATGTAGAAAAGGTCTAATATGATAGAATTAGAGAAATAATGCAATATTTGTATATGTTGTAATGTAGAAAGAGCTATAAAATGAAATTAGAACACTAGATTTAAAAAGTAGATGTGTTGAAACAAAGAAGGTTATTATAGGACTCATCTTAAAATGAATATTTTTGAATCTGATTTCTTGATGTTTGCACAACTCCAACTGTTGAATAATCCGATCCCCAAACCTGAAACTATAAGATTTTCAAAACCCCAAAATTGCTTGGCTAGTTGGCAGAGTCAAATTTTCTTAGTAGAAATGACTTTAGGTAGCAGGGAAGAAATACAACCCTAGTCAATAGTCTTTGAATAAAAAACAAGTTTTGAAGCTTTGAAGATTGATGGAAAGGGTATTTAAATCTGTAATTTTTCTTCCCATTGAGATCTAAAACTTGCAAAATAAAGGTATTCTTATTTTATTGATGGGGTTTTTCCTTGATCAAACCCTAACTAAGGAATTAACCTTAAAATAGAAAGAAATGATGAAACATAAAGTAGATACACAAATTCAACTTACAATAGTAGGATCTCTTAAATTGAATCCAATGATCTCTTTACAAATTGAATTAGATCAAGAGGAATGAGGATGAATGGATATAGAAGATGCAAAAAAGGATCTTGCAAAATGTATTAGAGAAGATCTAGAATGCTAGAAAATCTCCTTCAATTTCTTGAATGCTTGAATCCTTGATATTCAATGGAGGAACTGTTTGAATGCTTGAAAACTTGATTACTCAATAACATAAAATTTTGAATGCGATATAATATTGTGTGTAGGTGGGGTAAATGCTAGAAGTTGGGTTTCACTTTTGGGCAAAAGGTGGAAGAGTTTTTGTTATTTTTGGAATTTCTTGTCAATTGATATCAAAATTTGCAGCACGTAAAGATTGAATATTAGAAAACTTTAGTAATAGAAATTGTAGTGTGCTTAGAGTCTTCTTTTTTCATTTATTTGTATACCCATATGATAGAATTTTTTTTTGGTATGCATCTTTAATAATTGCTCTTTCAAAAGTGCCTAAGTCAGGATCATACCACACCTGTGTACAAACACCATAATTTGAGACAAATTAATGATTTTTTGTAAATCCTTCTATAGGAAGTTATCTAGCACTCCAAAGATTGATGGCAATATTTTTCCTTAATTTTTTATTATATAGTTTATTTTTTATTAATTTTTAATTAGATATTAAGCTAATTTTTAAAATTTCTCATGTACAGAGACCATAATTTGATTAAAATTTTACTTTTTTCAAAAATTATTTTTTTCAACTTAGAAATAATTGTACGTAGATTGATGTCATATAAATTAATTTAGGAAAAAACATAAAATGAAAAAATAATTAAAGTTTTAGTGAACTTCACTATTTTACATTTAGGTACCACCTTTGATTAAAAAATAAAGTAGAAATAAAAATTAAATCATAACGCTAGAAAATCTATATTTGTTGACTTAGGAGAATGAGAACTGTAATGGGTTTTCCATCAAAAAATTTGATTAGGAAGACCCTCTAAAAATTACAAATGGCCCAAATTTGTCAATTTAATGCCTTGACCAAATCTTCAAAGGTGAAGGCATAGGTTTCATCCCACCAAGCCTAAACCAAACCAAAAACTGAGGTGGGACAAAAAAATACCACCTAATGTTTTATGAAACTGGTGCTTATTATTTGAAATTCTAAAAATGGGCACCCTTTTTAAAAAGAAAAATCAACATTTTAAAATGAATTTTGAATAACAAAATAAATTAAAATATGCACTCGATTTTTCAAAATAAAAAATGGGTGTAACACATTGTACGAGTTTGAAACCTTAAGTCCTAATTCTACAAGAACACTTAGTTTGGGTTGAATGAGTCAATCAATTGAACATTAGGTTCAGATTACAAAGGTATGACATCAAGTTCAAACTACATTTTAGGGTTCCCAAGTTCTTAAAATGACTATGATACTATCCCTTTTAACACAGTACTAGATCAATCATTAGAAGAATCTAATTCTACCTTTAAAGGTTAATCTATCATAATATACTAATACTTAATTCTTAGTGTTATCATAACCAATTTGGATCTACTCAAAAACACTAAATTATTCACCATATGACTAATTACAACATACATATTATCTTCTAACATAATCAAACTTATCTCATCAACTTATCTAGTTAACCTTAATCTATAACACTTCCAAAGCATTAACATCTTCTGATTTTCAAATTTCTAACTTAAGCCCCATATATTTAATTATTTTTGTTTGTTAAAATTCATCCTATAATTATTAAGATATCCAAAACAAGTCATCAAATAATAACCCATCACTATACAAACTTGAAACCACGGTCTCAAGACATTTCTTAACATTATGCAATTCTAAGTCATGGCCCTTCTACAACTAAAACCCATTTAATATATTCACTAATAGATTTAAATTCAAATTCATTATAAAATGTAATTCCTAATATAACTAGATTAAGTTTACTATCTCATAGTAACTATAAAACAATAGTTAGCAAAAAACACTAATATAATGGAATAATCTTAATTCCAATCATATTTAAAATACATAATAATGAACACTAAATACTAATTATATGACACACCCATTTTAAGCTTTATTGATTTTAAAATTATAAATATAAATTTTCATTTTCATACTTATTAAAAAAAACTAAATTTCAATGCACTAAATAAAATCCATTTATTCCTAAACTAGAACAATCATACCCTAATCCTTATTAGCTACTAACCCATTAATCTAATCATTCTTTGGTCAACTTTCCTTTATAACACAAGATCTATTAAACATATTGAATTTTTATTACTTAAATCCTAACTTTTTTATTAACTACTAACCATCATTAATAGTTACTAAAATAATCCTAACCACATTCCATCTACCTACCCACCCCTTTCCAACTTTTTCCCCACCTCTTGGTGCACTTTACCAAGTGGTGAACATTGCCCAAGGGTGATGCACCCGTCCCATGCTCATAAGTTGGGTGGCATCTATCCACCAGAATATGTGCACTACATTTGATATTTTTAATTTATTAATTAATTTAATAGTCACACAATGTGATTTTAAAATTAATTAATAAATTAAAGAAAATGTCAAATCTGGTGCATATATTGTGGTGGATAAACATTGCCCATGTATTTGTTCTTATAGTTATATTATTTACATAGGTTTGAATAACTATTAAAAAAAATTATAATAACTAAATAAATAATGATCTTAATAAGGTGAACAAAACTATAATTAAAAACCTTTCAATTGAAAGAATATTTTATAATATATATGTAATAATATTAATGTTTATGGCTTTTTAGATGACTATATAGTTATATAAAATTATACTAGCAATCACACCTTATTTCTACTACAACAAGTTTAGTAATTTTAAAATTCTATCTAACCTATCAAAAAATATTTCAATTAAATCTTCAATGTATTACAATTTCAAAAATCTTTTTTGATTTAGATTGAGCTACTTACATATACATATACATACATACATACATACATACATACATACATACATACATACATACATATATATATATATATATATATATATATATATATATATCTTCTATTTCTAATTCTTTTCTAAATTATTAAATGCGATACATCACATTAAGAAAGTTACTCCTTTTATATCAAAAACAAAAAAACAACTACCTTTTTGTGAGTAGAAGGAACAAGAATTTTATCTAATCAATTTTATAGCTTACAAAAAAAAAACCAATGGTGAATATTTCGTGAAGTCAAATTCTATGGTGTTTTTTTAAAATTTTACAAGTTCCCATTTTTCTCCCTCAGTCAAACACATTTATTTATAAATTTAGTTTTTTTGCTAGATTTGTAATGTAGTCAATTTATTTCTTGATATTTATGCATATAATGTTTGTGATGCTACATTATGACCATGAATTTATGTAATCTACATTTTTGCAATATGTATATTGCTATTATATTATATTACATGAGATTAAATTTCATTTATAGGGAAAATTATAGACATTTTTTTTAAGATTGTGAATGAGAAAGAATTAATATGAATTTAATATAAGAAGTAAACTTTTATTAGGGGAAATGACTTAGTAAACACTTAGACTAACTTCATGCATCTATATTTTTTAACTTCAAAAGTGCCAAACAAGTTCTTTACTTCACCATAAAATAAAGGTATTGTTTTCTAAGAATACAATGTTTCATGATAGGGGAAAAAACATATAAAGGTCCATCATTACATCAAGAATTTCGTCCAACCTCCAACAAAAAGCAATTAATCTCAAATATTATAAAATAAAATGACTAAATAGACTAAATTTGTTATTTCGTAATTTTTTATGAATTAAGAGTAAACCTTTTTAGTGGCCATTCAAGGAAGTATTAATGTAAATCTTGATATAAAACATAATATAATCTTCATGACTTTCTAGTTCAACAAGAATTTTTCAACATCCAATGAAATATTTATTTATTTATGAACTCAATAAATTATTTTGATAACAACATTTTCATTGAATAATTATTATTTTTGCACTATGTAAACCTGAGACTAAATCCTCAGTAAAATTTGTTAATATCCCGCAATCAACGTTTCATTGAAACGCTAGGATATTTCTTTGATGCATTTTTGTCAAAACAATTGAGCTGCCTTGCCTGTGATTCCACATTTTGGATATCTTAAAATCATAGAGCCATTTTACCAAACAATTTACATACTCCGTCAAAGATAACATATTTGTACACATGTAACTATAAACAAAGTTTCTCTATCATTTACGCGGTCATGGGTGTCCATAGCCTGCTTTGAAGCTCCCATTTTCACTCAAAGCCACAGGTTGGAAGTTTTGTTAATTTCTTTTCAACACATGCATCCTGCAGTCAAAACGTTCCAATTTAATACGACACTTCTTTGAGGCGTCTGGTCAAGCGGTTCATGTGCGGCGTTTATGTTTCCACATGTTTCCAACTGTAACAATTTTCAAGCAGATAGCCGCTGCCTTGTGAACCGCCCACCTCCCTTTGGTTCATGCACTACGATTTGGAGTTTCCCATTTTCAAGTAGCCAAGTCAAAACATTGGTTTGAAGGCAAATTTAATACCATTTAAACTCACCTAAAGTCACACGTCGGCGAACGTATGAGCATTGGGTGAAACGTAGTATAGACAATGCCCCAACTTTTCTATAAATTGACAAAGTTTGTATTAGATGAGGCAAACTATGGCTTCTTCAGAGTCTTCCATGGAAGCGCATCTCGCACTCTATGAAATCACTCTTTTAGCAGCCAAGCCAATGGCCCTTCGGGCTGCTATTTTACTTAACATTCCTGATATTATTGCCATCCATGGTGGTGATAATCCCCTGAGTGTCGAGCAAATTGCTTCACATATTTCTACTTCCACCAACAAACCTGCCCATACTGAGTACTTGTTTAGAATCATGAGGCTTCTGGCTTCCATGGGAATCTTCAAAGAAGAGAACACAGTAGATCATGGTGACACTACCCAATACAAGTATGGCCTCACTACCCTCTCTAAGTTTCTTGTCAAAAATGGTGCCCAACAATCATGTGCACCTATTGCGGTGGCCATTAATGTAAAGTGTGTAGTAGATGCTTATCAGCATCTCCATGACTCTGTCATAGATGGTGTCCATCCGTTCACGAGAGCCCATGGGATGAACTTATTTGAGTACATGAGCAACAATCCCGAGCCAAACAGGATTTTCAATGAGGGCATGGCTAGTGATACTGGCCCTTTAATGGCTTCTGTGGTGAAGATTTATGAGGGGTTTAAGAGCTTCAAGAGTGTAGTGGATGTCGCAGGAGGGGTTGGCTCTGCAATATCTTTAATTGTGAAAGAATATCCACACATTCATGGCATCAATTTTGACCTTCCTCATGTTATAAGTACTGCTGCTCCCATACAAGGTCGGTAACAATCTTCTATATCTAAACTTCCATAGATTCTCACCAATCAAGACTTGCATGTTAGCAATTATAACATTAGAAGATGCTCACAAATTTGATCACAAATACAATTATTATTATTATTCATAGAGATTTAACATTGCAGGGATCGACAACGTGGAAGGTAATATGTTCGAAAAAATTCCTTCAGCAGATGCCATTTTTTTAAAGGTATTTTTACTTTTTAATGTTTTCTTTAGTTGAAGTTAAAGTTAGGTTAAAGTTGAGTTTTCAAATGGCAGTCTAATGAAATGTTTCATTGTTATCTATATAGTGGATTTTGCATGATTGGGATGATGAACATTGTATAAAGATCTTAAAGAATTGTTATGAGGTATTACCATATAATGGGAAGCTATTAATGGTTGATGTGGTCATTGAGAAGAAAGAAGGATTGAAGAGGCAAGCTGGATTACTGTTTGATATCGCAATGATGGCTGCTTGCATAGGTGGAAAGGAGAGAACCGAGGAAGAATTTAAGGACTTGTTTGACCAAGCAGGATTCAAAAGTTACAAAATCTTCCAGTTACCCTTCCTTCAAACACTTATAGAAGTTTCTAAGTAATAAATGGAAATATAGGTTAAACAAGTGCCAAATAATAATAAATGAATAAGGCCTTGTATGTGACAAATCATTATGTTGTATGTGATTTGATCCACTATTTATAATTGAAAATAGTCAATATTTTATTTGTAGTTTCTTAATGAATAATAATAAGTTGGGATTTTTGTGTGTGACCAAAAAATTGTGTTGTATGGGTAATATTTTATAGGTATAACTCAACATTGTGAACATGAATGACATAAATGAGTTATTTAATGGTCATTTAAATATGCACAACAATAAATTTTAAATCAAAATATAATAATGAAAAATTTTGTTATATGTAATAGGAGTAATTATTTGTGTAGGTTTTTTTTTTGTATATTTTAAATTAAAAATTATATAAAGACAATGTTCTATCTTTAATATTTTGTGAAATATTTGTTATATAATTTTCATTTAAATTATTTATTTTTAATTATATGTCTAATCTTAACCATATTGCTATAGATTGTTTGAAGATTGAATAATGAAAAAGATTTTTTATTTTCATGGGAAATGTAGAATATAAAATATTTTGTACATATTTATTGCCTTCATTATATAATATTGTTACCTCATCATTTAAATAGAAGTTATAAGTAAAATTTTATAAATATTTGTAGAAAAAATAGTTTTTATAATTTCATCAAGAAATTTGTAAATAATAAAATATAACTTGCAATGTCTTATCAAATGAGTTTGACCCATTTCTTTAAGTTGCAAATTTAACTTTATCAGTATATAATTTTAATATGTGAAATTAAATAATTTTGTGATATCTCTTCATATATTAGTATAATTAATTATATAATCCAACTAAAAATAATGTTATAGTTAAATTAAAATTATGTTTAAATTTAGTATTAGGTTAGGCAAAGTCAAATCTATAGTTTATAGTTATGTTAAAGAATTTTGTCCGTAATGTAAAAAGAAACTTGAGAGTGGAGTAGTAGATTGATAGTATGAAAATTCAAAATAACATTACGAAGATTTGAAATTTTCTTTGTTTTCAGCAATACTACACTTATAACTTTGTGGTGATGTAGATGATATTTAACTCATTCATTTTCTCTATTGTTGGAAATGCTTCCACCTAAATCATTGAAGTTCAAATTTTCCATCTTTTCATTTGAATGAAAAAATTAGGAGATCCATTGTTGGCTAGCTAAGTAGGACAAGAGCTATTTGTGTTAGAAATTGGAGGTTTATTGTTTTCCTTAATGTGCCAAATATAGCTTAACAAAATTATTCAATAGGCTTTATTTAGTTGTGCCATTAAACAAGTTTGTTTTCCTATATATAATTTATTTCACCATCACGGTTTACTAGTCATGATTAAAGGTGATGTGATGGATTAAGGTGGTGTGAAAACTATTTGATTTCTATCACAAGATGATTGAATGTATGAAATGTGTGTCGATCGTTCTCACCTTTCTTGAATGGAACTTTCTTCCATTATAACCCCTTAAAAATTATGATTATCAAGGTTGACGATTTGATCTTGGTAAGAAGAAATGAAGGATTTCTTCCTAGACTCTTGGACTCATTGCCTATCCAGTAAAAGACGTGTTCCATATTATGGATCCATAGGTGGTGCAAGACTAACACAAAGGATGAGTATATAAAATCATTAATTAGAAAACCAAAAAATTGAATTAGTATTAGTATATTTAATACATGTAATGTATCACATTTACACCATTATTTATATCTCGTAATATCTATCTCATTCATTCATTTCTTGTTTCTCCTCATCTTTATATCTACATTTATGAAATACCCATTCCCACTCCTTACTTTTATTTCTCACTTCTCATCTTTATTAGTTTCTTTATATATTTGTATCTCTAAATATCTCTCTTCCCCCTCTCTCTATCTCTATTTGCCTCCCTACATTACTTGTCTTTATAAACTCCCTCTCTCCCACCGTACATCTTTCCCAATTTATATAAATCTCTATGCCTCTCCTTTCAATGTTGAATCCTTGTCACTCCGTCTTTTGCTATCACTTTCTCTTTCTAAACCTCTCTCTCTCTCTCTCTCTCTCTCTCTCTCTCTCTCTCTCTCTCTCTCTCTCTCTCTCTCTCTATATATATATATATATATATATATATATATATCACACCCGCACTCAAACACTATTATTATTTCCCCCTCTTCTATATGTGTATTTGTTTCTTTACCTATCTTTCCAAATCTGAAGGGATAGAATTATAAAGGTATCAATATACAAAGTGAGTATATAGAGATGGGGAAGTAATGAGAGGAACATATGAATGAATGGGGACAGGGATATGTATTTAGAGATGGAGAGATGAAAATAGAGTGGAGAAGGAAGGCTGGGAGAGGGGTGGTGAGAAAGAAAGAGATAATAGAGAGATAAAGAGTAGTACAAGATGAGACATATATTAGAAGATTTGGGAAGATAGAGATCAAAAGATTAAAGGATAAGAATGAAGAGATATAAATAGAAATATATAGATAGTAAGATGAATTAAAATAGAAATAAAAAGATAAGGAGATATATAAAAAGAGGAGGAGGGAGGTAGAAATAAATTAATAGGTAGAGATAAACCAAGTATAGATAAATATGTATATGTAAAAATAGATATGGAGATTGGGAGAGATAAAAGAGTGAGAAAGAAAATTAGGGAAGATGGAGGGAGGGAGAAGGAAATAGAGATCAAGATTTATGTGAAGACATAGATAAAGATGGAAAAAAAAAATTTCAGAAAGATATGACAATAATCTTCTCCCTCCTTGATAACACATGCCAAAGACAACACATACCAAATTAGTATCAATGTACCTTGAGTACTAATTCGTATAAAATATTCTCTTGACTATGTTGCATCAACTAATTGATCTTTAACTTGGTTCTTGTTGATGCATCACTAAAACTTCATTTAGTGAGCTTCAGATAGGGTAATGACCCCCAACTTATCTCTTAGATATAGGAATGCATCCTTAGGTAATGGCTTTGTGAATATGTCTACAATCTATTCTTTTTTATGAACATACTCCAATATGATTTCCTTATCTAGCACAAATTCTCTAACAAAATGATATTTTATATCAATATTCTTAGTTTTGAAATGCATCACTGGGTTCTTTGATATGTTAATTGCACTAGTGTTATCACAAAACATGACAATTGGTTCTTTGATCTCAACCTTCATGCCTTCCAATAATTTTTTAAACCAAACAATGTTAGAACAATTCACTGCTACTACAACACATTCTTCTTTTACCATGGATTGGGATGTGTAGTTTTGCTTCTTGCTTGTCCAAGATACCAACCTTTTACCAAGAAAGAATGCTCCACCACTTGTGCTTTTTCTATCATCAAGATTTTTTGCCCAATTAGCATTAATGAATACCTTTAGGTCTAAGTTTCCTCCATATTTTTACCATAAACCATAGTCTTCAATGCCTTTCAAATATCTCAAGATTCTTTTGATTGCCATCATGTGATTTTCTCTAGGTTTTGTCAAGAATCTTGCCACTATTCCAATTGCTAAGGCAATATCAGGTACTGTATGAACTACATACTATAATTTCTCAATCATTGATCTGTATAAGGTTTGATCTACCTCTTTGGAGTCATAATATTTTTTCATCATCTTTTGTAAGCTTTGGTCTAGTACACATGGCCTAGTTCCAACTAGTTTTGAATCTTCCCTTCCAAACTTCTTGAGTATCTCCTTGATATACTTAGATTGAGTAATGTAGATACCATTTTTGATCTACTGTATTTGTAATACAACAAAAAAAATTATCTCACCAAACATGGACATTTCAAACTCTTTGGTCATTTGTTCTAAAAATTCTTTGAATAGATCAGCATTCCCTATAAATAGAGTATCATCCACAAATATTTCTACCAATACAATCTTGTTATCTAGTCCTTTGTTGATATACAAACTATTGTTGTCATTAGTTCTCTGAAAACCAATCTATATAAGGTAGTTATGTAACCTTTCATACCATGCTCTAGGAGCTTGTTTTAGACCATATAGTGCTTTGTGTAATTTGCAAACCTGTCCCTTTTGTCTGGATCAATAAAACCTTCAGGTTGTTCAATGTAGACTTCTTCATCAAGAATACCATTGAGAAATGGAGATTTAATATCCATTTGATATAATTTGAATCCTTTGTGTGTTGCATATTCAAGTAAGGTCTGAACGCCTTCTAATCTTGCAATAGGGGCAAAATTTTCACCATAATCAATGCTTTCTTGAGAGTAACCTTTATATATCAGTCTTGTTTTGTTTCTTGATACTTTACCATCTTCATTCAACTTGTTCCTGAATAACCTTTTTGTTCCAATCACATTTTTATCTTTAGTTGTAAGTACAAGGGTCCAAGTTTTGTTCTTCTCTATTTTTTCTATTTCTTCGCTCATTGCCTCAATCCAACTTTCATTATCTATACCATTCTTAACACTTCTAGGTTCAAAATCAGCTAGTAAACATGTACCTTTCAATTTTCTTCTTGTCATAGTACCTTCTAATTTATTTCCAATAATTTAATCAGGTGTATGATGCCTTCTAACATACTTGGCCAATACAGGTTCTTTGCCTTTTGAATGAATTGCACTATCTTCATTTTAAGTTTTGACTTCAAGCTCGGGTCATTCAGACTCGGTAGGCATTGACTCGATAGCTTCAAAATGTGACTCAAGTTCTTGTGACTTGGTTTGTACTTCTTGCAACTTGGTAGCTATGGAATACTTGGGAGGTGAAGTCTCCTTATTGTTACATGTGCTTGGCAATGTATCAGGTTCAAAATAAACAAATCTGTTGTAATCTTCTAGTTCCCTTTTTCTTTCTTCTTCAGTCTTTTCTACAAACTAATCAATTCTCACATATGGGTCAGTGCAAAAATTTGGGTCTCACTTTTGGGCAAAAAGTGGAAGTGTTTTTCCTATTTTTGAATTTTTTTGTCAATTAATGTCAAAATTTGAGACATTTAGAGATTCAATATAAAAAAAAAATTCAGAAATAAAATTTTTAGTGTTTGGAATCTAGTTTTTGAATATTTAATTTATTTGTATACCCATATGATAGATTATTTTTTTGGTATGGATCTTTAAAAACCACTTTTTCAAAATGCATGTTTCAAAACCATACTACGCTTGTGTACGAACACCATAATTTGACACAAATAAACAAATTTTTGCAAATCCTTTTAAAGGGAGTTACCTAATACACCTAAGACTGATGACAATATTTTTTTAAAAATTTTTATTGAATATTTTGTTTTTTTATTAATAATTAATTGGCTATAAAGGTAAATTTTAAAACCTCTCATGTATGAACCACATAATTTGATCAAAATCTCATTTTTTTCAAAAATTCTTTTTTTTTAACTTCAAAATTATTGTATGTAGATTGATGACATATAAATTAATTTAAGAAAAATTATAAAATAAAAAAGTTATTAAAGTTTTAGTGAACTTCACTATTTTACATTTAGATACCACCTTTCATTAAAAAACAATGCAAAATAAGTAAATAAAATCATAGCACTATAAAATTTATATTTCTAAAATCAAGGCAATGGGAACTCTATTGGGTTTTTGTTTCATAAAAAAAATTGATCGGGAAAACCCTCTAAAAATTATGGCAAGGCATAAATTTGTTAGTTCAATGCTTTAGCAAATCTTGAGAGGTCAAGGCATAAGCTTGGTCTCACCAAGCCTATCCCAAACCAAAATTTGAGGTAGGAGGAAAAATTCCCATCCAATGTTGTAAAAAATGGGTACGCATTATTTAAATTCAAAAAATAGGTACCTGTTTTGAAAAAGTCAAATTGGCATACAAAATACACCCCAAAAACAAAATTTTAAATTTTTAGAAACGGGTACCCGTTTCTAAAAATACAATTTTTTTATATTTTCAAAAATGGTTACCCATTTTTTCAAAATTAAAAATGGGTGCCTGATTTAAAAAAAAAAGGGTGCCCATTTTTTAAGTTTTGGATCGGGCGCCCAAGCCTAAAATGGGTACCCATATCTAAAAGAGCATGATCTCAATTTGTGAACTTCTGCGAAATTGAGACCCAAATCCTTGCTTCTACCCATATGCACTTTCTATGATTTTGTGAGTAGACAAATTCAAACATTTATGTGCTTTGCTTTTGTAGCAGTATCCTAGAAATATACCTTCATCACCCTTTACATCAAACTTTCCTTTTCTAGAATCTTTCAAGATATAACATTTTCTTCCAAATACTTTTAGGTAACTTACATTGGGTTTGTAGCCATACCATAGTTCATAGGGAGTCTTATCTGAATCATTCTTTAACTGAACTCACTTCAAAGTATGGACTATAGTGCTGATGACCACCTTCCAATATTTGATAGCAACATTCTTTTCAATCATTAATGTCCTTGCACAATCCATGATGGATCTATTTCTTCTTTCAGCTATTCCATTTTTCTCAGGAGTGCCAAGGGTTGATACTTTCCTTTTGATTCATCTTTCAATGCAAAAATTATTAAATTCATTAGAGATGAATTCACCACGTCTATCTGATATTAAGCATTTCAATCTTTTTCCAGTTTCTTTTTCTACTCTTGCTAGATGCCATTTGAATTTCTCAAATGCTTCTGACTTTTCTCTAGGATACATAACAGTCATCATTCTAGAGTAGTCATCAACAAAAAGAATAAATATTTCTTCTCCACTATAACTTTCTATTCCAATGGGTCCACATACGTCAGTATGCACAATTTTCAAGACATCTTCAGATTGATAGTTTTTTCTCTTAAAACCAGTCTTTCCAGTTTTGTCAATCTAACAATTTTTGCATAAACCAAGATCTAGTTTCTTCAAACTAGGGATACCTCTTAATTTTCTAAATTTTCTTATCTTGACCATATTATCAAAGTTTACATGACAAAGTCTTCTGTGACATAAGCAACTTTCTTCCATTTGAGCAATAAAACATGAGCAATCACCAAAATCAAGATAAAATAGGTTACCTCTTGTTTGTTTGCCTAATACAATTAGATTCCCTTTGTCATCCAATCATATGATGTGAACATCCACTATCTATGATCCATGTATCATTTTTACTAACATGAGAGATAAGTGTCATCTTATCTCTTTCATCATTAGATTCATCTTTCACAACAATGTATACTATTTCATCCTCATTGTTATCAAAATCCTTAGACATGAAGCAAGTTTTCTTACCCTTGTCCTTGTATGATTTGTGATTTTTGAAATCCTTTTTGCCTTTTTACTTGTGACTCTTCTTCTCATCCTTTCTCTCTTTGTTTGGGCACTTGGCAGCAATATGACCAATTACTTCACATGAAAAATAGATTAAGGGAACCTTACCTTTGTATTTTCCTCTACTTCTAGAATCTTTCTTTTCAAGTAAAGCTTCAACAACTTCAAGTTCACTCTCTGAGCTTTCCTCAATTTCTTCTTCACTATCAGATTAATTTTTCTTTATGTTTTTGACTTTTTCTTCAAGAGTGAAAGTTTTGCCTCAAATGCAGATTCAATATTTTTGGAAGCTAGAACATAATTGTCAAAGTTTTCTAGCTCAAAAGCTGTCAATCTTCCTACAAAGGCATCCAAACTTAACTTGTGATTTGGATCACACCTCTTTTCTTGAATAGAAAATACTCTAATTGCATAGAAATGAAGCAATATTTAGAGAACTTTACTTACAATAGTTTCTTCCTTGGTTTCTCTCTAGAAGCTTTGATTGCACTAACTCTAGCTTTGGTTCTTTCCACATATTTGGCAACATTTTCATCTTCTCTCATTCTTATATGATCAAACTGTCCTCTCAGGCTTTCTGCTCTGGCTCTCCTTACATTGTCATCATCACCATATATGTCCTTTAGATGTTCCATGTATCAAAAGTAGTTTTGCAGTCTTTGATTTCATCAAATTCATCATAGCTGAGAGAAGATGCAATATCAATCATAATGATGTTATGGTTCTTTTTCTCAGCACGATCTCCTACAGATAATGTACTAGTAGGAGTTTTGTATTTTTCATCAAGGTATTTGTAGCCTAAATCACTAATGGTGGCCAAATGAAGTCTCATGAGTCCCTGCCATATTGAGAAGTTGTCTATGTTTAGCTTTGGAATCTCTCTCTTCTAAGACATCTTGATCTTTATCTTAGGTCCTTGAAACCTTTCCTGCAATCACCAAATACTTTGATACCAAATTTTGAAAATATAGAAGGAGTAACTAAGAGGGGGAAGGGGTGAATCAGTTACAACAAAAATAAATTCCATATCCCTTAGATGTCAACAAAAGTAAACTAATAAAACTGATTACTGCTACATCTCAATAAACATACATAAATTGTTGTAACTCAGTAAATGTTGAGTAGGTATTACTTTAGTAGTTCTAACATTAACAGTAATAACTTGCAAACATGAGAGAAAGGAAATGAACACATGAGACACTAGATTTAACATGGAAATCTAATATGGGAAAAACCACCAATGTAACTAGTTACTATTTTTCACTCTTCTAAAGTGAGCCTTGTTAGGAGCCAACCTTGTTAAAAGTTACAAAAAAAACTGTTAGGTGTGACTTTGTTAGAGGATTTCATCACCCTATTAGGAGTGGCCTTGTGAGAGATCTTAAAACTATTCAATGGAACTATCACCTTGTTAGAGGATTTACAACTAGTTGTTAAACTAACTCTGTTAAGAGATTTTAGATCACTGCTACAATGGTTAGAGAGTAACAATGAAATGACCTAATTGTGATGCAACTGAATTGCTAAATCCAAATCTCTATTCTTCTTAAAATTTGATACTTCTTGATCAAATATTACTTTTTTTATCCACAAGGATATCTGCTTATCCTTCAAGTATGCTCTCACTCTTTTCTTCTTAATTCAATCAACACACTTGCACACAGTTGAAAACCACAACTTAACCTTATATTTATATCATCCAAATCGTCAAGTTGGCTCAATACAAATTAAAATGACCATTAATCATTACCATAGTCAACGAGAACCAATACTTAAAATAATTAAGCTTCTCATGCCAAAACAAAAAAATCCTTTATTAGCCAACCTTGCTTAGTAAACACTAGTTTTAAGATAGTTTCCTATGTTGACCAACAGAAGCTTGGTTAACACTACATACTTGCAAAAATCTTTTGGTAATTGAGTGAACTCGATTAGCACTAACTCTATCCAACTTTTCTTTGTTAACCATGTGAACTCAATTAATACTATTTTCTTCCATAATTTCTTTTGATGCTTGAGTGAGCTTGGTAGACACTATCTTCGTACAGTAAACTTTAGGAATGCTCAGTCGACAAAAAAATTTATTTTTCTAACCAAGTGAGCTTTGTAAGCACTAACTAATAACTAATATGACACTTTTGTGACATCAAAGACAACACATAATTAGACAATTGTATCCAATAATGGGGAGAGTTGGGAGAAATAAAGAGAAGATAGAGATATAAAGAGTAGTACAAGATAGGACATATATTACAAGATTTGGGAAGTTAGAGATCAAATGATCAAAAGATAAGAATAAAGAGAGATAAATAGAAATATATAGATAGTGAGATGGATTAAAATAAAAATAAAAATATGAGGAGATATATAGTGAGAGGGGGAGGGAGGTAGAAATAAATAGATAGATAGAGATAAATCAAATATGGATAAGTATGTATACATATAGATAGATATGAAGGTTGGGAGTGATGGTGTAAATAAGTATTTACTTATTACACTTTACTTAAGTTTACTTAGGTCAATGCCTTATTTTATTATATTTTAGTTTGACACTTAGGAGTTTGCATACTTTTATGAATTTTCATGTTGACAACACAGAAGTAAGCAACTCTAATTTAGCACATGGTGTCTACAACATTGGAATTTGCATAATTAACTGAGTCATCATGTAGACAACACAATTATTTGCACTCATATTTTAGCACATGGTGTCTACAACATAATTTTGCATGCTACACCTTTGTAGGCTTGTCCTCTCATCATCGCACTTACCACTATGCTTAATGGAGGATAATCCACTTTTTTTGGACATGTGCTTTGTTGTAAGACTTATTAGCATGCTAATTCCTAGGCATTCTAGAAGCATTCCAGAGGCCTTTATATATAAGCACTCCTATTGTGTATGTACATAAGTGAACATTGAATGAAAATTAATCAATTTTGGATATTGTTATTTCGATCGTACCTTGTTGGTCTATTCTTATGCTTGTGCTTGAGTTCCTTGATCTTGGGTGATTTTTTCCTAAGGAAAATTATTACATGGTATCAGAGCTATACCAAATTCTTACATGGTATCAAAGCTGAGGGAATTTCTCTTCACATAGCCATTTGAGACCGTCTTCTTGCCTCACCTTTCGGAGGACCTCAACCTAGACCTAGAGTAGCACTGTCATTGGGAGCATCTAAAGCCAAAGTAGACCTTGCCATTACATCTATAATGTTGATTCGATGAAATTTAGCTATAAATTTGCCTATATTGGGCAATAGTCAAAATTGAGGCAATTTTTTTTTGCAAACCGGCACCCAAAGGCCCAATTTGCGAATTTGATATGATCATTTTAGATATCTGAATTTAAATTTCAGATTTCCATATTTATTATTTCTATCTCTACAAGTTCTCTGCATTATTTTTTAGATCTACATATTTTTTCCAAAAAAAATCTGGCCATCAGGCCATTAGGAGAGATTTTTTACCGGTGAAGATTTGAGCTTGCTACTGCCAATCAGATATTGGCATCATATTTAGAAGGTCAACAAACCCCCAAATTGACTTTTTTTTCACCAAAATTGGACATCTAAGATGAAATCTAGAGTCAATTTTTTTTTTGAGGTGCGGCGACGACAATTCAAAAAAAATAATTGCAGAGGTGATTTTCAAACTGTGATATCTCCCTCATATAGACTCCTTTTTGTGAGCAATTTTTTTCATTTTGGGGTAGAATTTTGTTATCTACACACTGGTGTAGGATGTTTGAGCTCTCTGTTCCTAAATTTTTTTGCAATTTGCATATCCTAATTTTTGCAACCTCAAATGCTTAATACGAGCTCATCCAAACACATAATTAGGTTAAATTTTTTTTGAAAGTGCTTAATTTTTTGTCTACTTTCTAGATCTGTAATCATATTATAGGCTTGTGTGGACAAAAATATCACTCTAAAAAATAGGGCCTTTTATGCATTTTATTGCTTTGATTACTTTTCAAAATTGTTGTACATTGATGGGGACACAACCCAAGCACATAATGGACACAACAGAAAAGGGAAAATTATATTAACTGAGAAAATAAGCTAGTACAATAGTACAGGGAAAATAAACTTCAAAGCTTGCCCTAAGGGCTTACAATAGCATAAATCTGGAGATAATTTCTCCTTTCACTACCTCCTCTCAAACTCCACTCTGAACTGTCTTTTACAATGCCAAAAATCTCCTTAAATAGACCTCAGAGGGTTAAGGACTAGGAGTACATTCTAGAAAGTGCTAGTAGGCATCCACCGACCAAATAGAAGGTTCTAGAAGCTGCGTTAGAAGTTGGTGCAAATCTAGAAGAATCCATAAATGGTAACCGAACTTTCGGGAGGCATAACTTTTGAACTGTAGCTTCGATTGACGAACCGTTTACATTTTCGGAAAGCTCTCAAAGCGCTCTATAGCCCTATGGACTAGCTTCTCTCATCCCCCATTTTTGGCCCTTTTCAAGGTTATTTAATGCCCCTAACCTAACTTTGAAGCATTCTTAGGAGGTGTCCAAAACTCAAAAAACTACAATAACTTTCGAACCGTAGGGCCTTTTGATCTGATTCTTTTTCTAGAATGCTCTAAATTACAATTACATTCATCTAGCCAATTCACACCTTCTAGTCCACCAAAATGATGGCCCAATTACATGCTCCTATTTTTTCAAGATTTTCTAGCTCACTGATAGTAGAACTGTGAGAGTTGGAACCTTTATTTGACCCAAATGGGTGTCCAAAAATGCAAACACATGAAATAAAAACTAAGTCTAAGTACTTTTTTTTGGGGTGACACAGGATTGCCCTTATACCTCTGGATGCTCCTGCATCAGACACCCAGGGTAGATTGAAAAGTGACCCTGTCACTTTATGAATGGTAGAGGAAATCCCAAATGGGAAACCTCAGCTACTGAAATCCAAGTTGAGTCCTCGATCGGTCGTCCTTTCCATTTGACCAAATACTCTTCATATTGCTTGTTTTTGGTACTCCTACCCATACGATGATCTAGAATGTCTTCTATCTCCTCCTTCTTAGAAGCAGGAATTGGACATGGCTCTAACACCAGCTCCTCATCTGCACCATCATCATGATACTCTGTTAAATCTGCAATGTTGAAAATGGGAGAAATGTGAATACCATCTAGCAGCTCCACTTCATATGCATTCCCTGAGTCATGTTTCTTCAAAATTTTGCAAGGGCCAAATTTCTTCATTTTCAGCTTGTTGTAAGTACCGGCTGGAAATCTTTCTTTTCGTAAGTGCACCATGACTAGATCTCCTACTTGGAATTCCTTATGTATTCTCTTTTGATCAGCCCTAGCTTTATACTCTTGATTCATCTGAGTAATGTGTGCTTGAACCTCCTCATGTAGATGTTAGATATGTTTAGCAAATTCCTCAGCTTTGGCACTTGTCCTCTCCCCTTGTTCTATCTTCCTCAATTCTGGTGCAGTCCTTGGGCTATTCCCATATACAATTTGGAATGGTAATTTTCCAGTACTCCTATTTATAGAGTTATTGTAAGCAAACTCTGCTTGTGGTAGAATCAAATCCCATCCCTTTGGCTTATCCACAATTAAACATCTTAACAAATTGCCAAGACTTCTGTTTACCACTTTTGTTTGGCCATCAATTTGTGGGTGATGCATGGAAATGAATTTCAAGTCGGTTCTTAACTTTTTCCACAATTTCCTCCAGACATACCCCACAAATTTAGTATCTCTATTAGAAACTATGCTCCTTGGAAGACCATGTAGTCTTACCACCTCTTTGAAAAACAAGTCTACAATATGGACAACATCATGAGTTTTGTGGCATGGAATGAAATGTGCCATTTTGGAGAAGCTATCACCCACCACGAATACTGAGTCATTACCCCTTTGTGTCCCTGGCAATCGGAGAAAAAAATCCATACTTATGTCCTCCCATGGCCTTGATGGAATAGGCAATGGCTGATATAGGCCAGTATTGTGACTAAACCCCTTGGCAGCTTGACAAACCTGGCAACTCTGTACAAACTTCTTCACATCCTGTGAAATTTGAGGCTAAAAATAATGTTCTCTAAGAATGGCAATGGTCTTATCTCGACCAAAATGTCCTGCCATCCCTCCATTATGTTTCTCCTTGATCAGATTTTCCCTCATGGAACTCCTTGGAATGCACAATTGACTACCCTTGAACAACCTGTCATCCTAAATCAAATAGTCTAACCACTTGGTTCTATCTACAACAACGGGCTCTTTACAAGCTTTCCATGCTTCAAAAAAATCAGGATCCTTGGGGTACAAATTCTTGAGTTCATCAAATCCAACTACTTTAACCTGCATTACTGTAAGAAACAACTGTCTCCTACTTAGTGCATCTACAACCCTGTTAGATTTTCCACTTCTATGCTTCAACACAAATGTATAACTTTGCAAGAAATCTACCCACTTCATATGCCTCTAATTCAATTTACCTTGGCTATTTAGGTACTATAATGCCTGATGATCAATATGCAAAACAAATTCCTTTGGCAATAAATAATGCCTCCATTTCTTTAAAGCCTGAACTATTGCATAGAACTCTTGATCATAAACAGAATACTTCTTCTTTGCATCATTCAAATTTTCACTAAAATATGCAATAGGCTTACCTTCTTGGCTTAATATAGCCCCAATAGCGCTGCCACTGGCATCACAATCCACCTGGAAAACCTTTCTAAAATCTAGAAGTGCCAACACAGGCTGTTTTGTCACCTTCTTCTTCAGCAATTAAAAACTTCTCACATCTGTTGCAATCTATTTGAATAGTTTTCTATCCCCTCTTATTGTATCAGTTAGGGGTGCACATATGCCACTGAAATTCTTAATAAACTTCCTGTAAAAACTAACCAGACCATGAAATGATCTTACCTCAATAGCAGACCTTGGAGTAGGCCATTCCAAGATGGCTTTTACCTTCTCTGGATCCATTTTGAGACCTTTAGGTGATATAACAAACCCCAAATAGACTAACTCCCTTTTTGCAAAGATACACTTCTTCAGATTAATTAACAGTTTCTCTTCCCTTAGCCTTTCAAGGACACTACGAATATGCAATAAATGTTCTTCCAAAGTCTTGCTGAAAATTAAAATATCATCCAAATAAACAATAACAAATTTTCCCAAGAACTTCTTAAGTACCTCATTCATGAGCCGCATGAAGGTGCTTGGGGCGTTCGTCAATCCAAAGGGCATGACTAACCACTCATAAAGACCATCCTTGGTCTTGAAGGCTATTTTCCACTCATCTCCTTCTCGAATTTGTATCTGATGATAGCCACTCTTGAGATCTATCTTTGTGAAGTACTGAGCTCCACTCAAGTAGTCCATAAGATCATCCATCCTTGGCAAAGGAAATCGGTACTTGATGGTTATCCTATTTATAGCTCAAGAATCTGTACACATTCTACACTCTCCATCCTTCTTTGGTGCAAGTACTGCAGGTACTGCACATGGACTCAGGCTCTCTCGAATCAAGCCCTTCCTCAAGAGCTCCTAAACCTGTCTATTTAGCTCCTCTGTTTCAGTAGGAATCATCCTGTGAGCAGCCTTGTTAGGAAAACTAGTTCCTAGAATTAGGTCTATCTGATGAGTGATTTGCCTTACTGGAAACAATCCATCTGGAACATTATCAAAGATAATATCTCCAAACTCCCCTAGTAAATCTAAAACTTCAAGTGGTATTTCACTACTACCTTCTTTATCTTTCCTAGGAATCAAAGCATAGCACATATGTTGATGTTTCATGCCATCTAAAAACTTCCTTTCATCAACAAGAAAAATCCTAGCACTGCTACATACCTTTTCACCTTCCTTTTTCATGGGCTTCAATTTGTGGCGAGCTCCATCCTTTGTCAGAGAGTATGTGTTTGCATGTCCATCATGTACTGCATGTCTATCAAACTGCCATGGTCTACCCAACAATAGATGGCAAACATCCATCGAAATAACATCACAGAGAACTTCATCATGGTAACTCCCAATTTTGAATTTCACTAAACATTGTTCACTTACCAGGACCTTATGATCATCTTTTACCCAAGAAATCTGATAGGACTAGGGATGTCTCTCCCTCTTGAGCTTCAGCTTAGAGACCATCTCTTTTGATACCAAGTTATCAGTGCTACCACCATCAATGATCATGTCACAACATTTATCCTCACACTTGCATCTGGTATGGAATAGACTCCTTCGTTGTCCTGGTTCAATCTCACCACTTAGTAGGACTCTTTCATTTACCAAGGTCTCTCCTCTTTCGGCATCCTCTGAATGTGATGACTATGCATCTTCATCCACATGAGAAACCCTAGCTTGGCCCTCAACTCTCCTATCTATCCTTCCTTGTCGTTGAGGGCATTCAAAGGCACGATGACCTTCTTCATTGTAATGGAAACAGGTACCACGAAAGCCTCCTCTTCCTTGTCCACGTCCTCTACCTCTTCCTCTCTAATTTCCAAAGTCTTGATCATGGGAGCGATTGAAACCCTCATTCCTCTGGTTCCTGCTAGTACCCACATCTTCATTTTTCTTTTGGGTTTCATTGCAGCCTCCAGATGATCTACCGCTTCCCCTTCCTCCTTGATCGTGCCCTCTTTGTCTTCCTTCAAACCTTTTATTCAGCTTCTCTTCAACTCGTAGGGCAAACTGGTATGCCTCTTCAACGCTGGTCATTCTTACCAGACTTAATTCCTCCTGGATGCTAGGTTGCAACCCACTGATATAATGAGCAACCTTCTCCTTATTTGCTTCTGCATGCCCTACTCTAATCAAGAGACGGTAAAACTCCTCTGTATATTCTTGGATTGATCTTCCTACTTTCTTTAACACATGCATCTTCCTAAACAAATCAAGCTCATAGTCCATAGGAATGAACTGCTTCTTCAATTTGTCCACCATGCGATCCCACCTTGTGATCTTCTCCTTTCCTCTTCTATTTCTTTCCAAATGGACCTCTTAACACCAAATTTTGGCATGGCCTTTAAGTTTGGCCTTTGCAAACTTAACCCTATCTAGGTCCCTGATATCCTCATACTCAAAGTATTCTTCCAGTTCATTGATCCAATCAATCAACTCATCTTGTTTCAGATTTCCTGAAAATACACCCACTTCAATTGTAGGTCTTTTCCCAAACTTAGTAATGGCCCTAAAAAGCCTTTCCTCTGCATTATTTAGAACTTCCCCGTCAAATTCCCCTTCTGGTCCAATTTCATCTTCTTCATTGTCATCTTCACTTTCATCACCTGCAGCCATAATTGTTCCTCTACGGAGCTCCTCCTATATTGCTTGTACCTGCCTTTGGAGGGCTCATACCTCCTCAGGATTAATAGCTCTGGCCCTTTCGCCACACTCTCTTCGTGGAGGCATCTTCTTAACTCAAACCCACAACCACATAGTCCTAGTGCAAACTACCTCACAGTCGGCACTCTATCTACACACTCAGGAAAACCAGCTCTGATACCACTTGATGGGGACACAACCCAAGCACAGAATGGACACAACAGAAAAGGGGAAATTATATTAACTAAGAAAATAAGCTAGTACAAAAGTACAAGGAAAATAAACTTCAAAACATGCCCTAAGGGCTTACAATAGCATAAATCTGGAGATAATTTCTCCTTTCACTACCTCCTCTCAAACTCCACTACGAACTGCCTTTTACAATGCCAAAAATCTCCTTAAATAGACCCCAGAGGGTTAAGGACTAGGAGTGCATTTTGGAAAGTGCTAGTAGGCATCCACCAACCAAATAGAAGGTTCCAGAAGCTACATTAGAAGTCGGTGCAAATCTAGAAGAATCCAGAAACGGTAACCGAACTTTCGGGAGGCATAACTTTTGAACCGTAGCTCCGATTGACGAACCGTTTACATTTTCGGAAATCTCTCGAAGCACTGTATAGCCCTATGGACTAGCTTTGCTCATCCCCCATTTTTGAACCCTTTTTTAGGTCATTTAATGCCCCTAACCTGACTTTGAAGCATTCTTAGGAGGTCTCCAAAACTTATAAAACTGCAATAACTTTCAAACCGTGGGGCCTTTTGATCTGATTCTTTTTTTGGAATGCTCTAAATTAAAATTACATTCATCTGGCCAATTCACACCTTCTAGTTCACCAAAATGATGGCCCAATTACATGCTCCTATTTTTTCAAAAAAATTTAGGTCATTGATAGTGGAACTGTGAGAGTTGGAACCTTTATTTGACCCAAATGGGTGTCCAAAAATGCAAACACATGAAACAGAAACTAAGTCTAAGTACATTTTTTTTGGGTGACACAGGATTGCCCTTATACCTCTAGATGCTCCTACATCATACATCTGAGCTACAATGCTTAGAGAAAAATTTTAGTCTCAAAAGGTAGTTGTAAACAAAAAAATTAGAAGTCAACTTTGTAAATTTTGACAAGTGGCTTATTGTACATGCACTACATATAAAGCACCAAATCATACATTGGGGGGGGTTGATTGTTTGTTTTTGCATTTTTGGGTGGTAAATTCATTAATACATCATAGATGAGGAAGATTTAATTACCTTGACAACAAAAAACTTTAAGTAGTGGAGTCAATTGGCTCTCACTTACCTTAGTCAACATAATGCATTGTCATATGCGAAAGGACTTTCATACAATGGTGACATTGGTTCCATCATTTGTCCTGCACTCTTTCTAATAATGGATATGGAGGTTACGGATTCACTTGATGACACGAAGTCTACTGATTTATATGATATTTGAATCTATCTTTGAGAGATGTATGGAGATCCACACATTCCTCAATTCCCAAAAGATGTTTTACCTCCAGCTGTAGCTATAGTTGCATGTTCTCTAGATGAGATGACACCTCCTAATGCTCTTGTTTCTACTACTGATCTAGTTCTGGCCACGGATGCTTTTGATTTAGCGAAACAAGAAACACCATGTCTTCCTACTTTAGCTTCATGGGAGGACTTCCTTCTAGACAATGCAAAGCTATTCGTGGAGTCTCACATTGAAGATGTTGGAGAAATCATCGATGATATTCATCTTCTCTTTGTTGAGGTGAATTCTTCATCCATTGCCATAGTGTTACTTTTAGCACAATAGGGTACACCTTGTCTTTCCAACTGTAGCATCAGTAGATGACTTCTTGATAGATATTTTAGGTTTGTTTATGGAGTCACACATTACAAATTTGGGAGACATCATCGATGATATACATCTTATCTTTGATGAAGGAGATCCTTCTTCAGTTGTTGTGAGGGCTCACTCTGACCCTCTTGTCCATTCTCTACATGATCAACCTTCACGAGTTGATATGATTATGGATCCTTATGTACAGCAGTTGCAAGAGGTCTCTTTATCATTTGAGCAGACACATGGTTCTTTGGGATATGTTCTACATCCATCCTTGCTAGATGCAATATTGTTCTTTTCAGCAGTATTAGAAGGGGCGACTATTAGTATCGATACAAGGATAGTTGAGCATGTTTTAGAGACTCCATTCATCATTGGGATTTTTTCTACACATGAGGGAAGCATCTCATATGTACCTATGATATTATTTCTTCCAAAGGGGAGGAATATTGGGTGAACCCACAATAATGGGTTCCACTTTAGTGGGACGAAGAAACTTGGAAAAGTTGCCAAATTTTTGGATTTCTATTAGCCATACGTTCGCATGAACATCTTAGACATGTTTGTGTCAACACGTACCATGCACATGTTCGTGCGAACATGTGAGCACGTTTGAACATAGGTTTGCCCAAACATGTGTGTAATACATGTTCGTGCAAACATATATTGAGCCGATTTCCAGTGCTTTAAATCGCTTCATTTACTTTTCTAAAGTCAGTTTCACTGTGAGTAATGTTCATTGAGCATTTAGGCAAACATGTGGTTTGTGCTACCTCCGTCAGCATCATCCTGTTGCTTTTGTTCTCATTTTCGTCATTAGATATGTCAAAATAATAGTAATTTAATGTTTTCAACATTTTTGAAGTATTTTTTTATATTATCAAAGTAGATTTTAATGTTTTCAATGCATTTTTTTAATGTTTTTAAAACATATTTGAATGTTATTTACATTTTTAATAGTTTTGAAAACATATTTGAATGTTATTTACATTTTCAATAGTTATGAAAACATATTTAAATGTTAATTTAATATTTTTATTGTTTATTTATATTAATTTAGAAAACAGAAAAATATTATATAGAAAACATTAGAAAAAATAGTAAAAAAATTATAATATAAAATTTAGGAAAAACATTAGAAAACAAATTTAGAAAAAATATTAAGAAAACATTAAAGAATTTATAATTTGATATAAAATTTAGAACACAATTTTTTTAAAAAAAGTAAAAAAACATTAAATTAATATTAGAAATTTTATCAAAAATATTAGAAAACTTAGAAGAAAACATAACAAAAATATTAGAAAATTTAGAAAAAAACATTACAAAATTTATAATTTAATATAAAATTCAAAAAAAAAAATTTATAAAAAAATATTCTAAAAAATTAGAAAATTAAAAAAAAAAAACATTAAAAAAAATTAGAAAATTTAGAAAAAAATATTACAAAAACATTAGAAAATTTGGAAAACAAATTTAGAAGAAAACATTACAAAAATATTAGAGAGTTTATAATTTAATATAAATTTAGAAAAAAAATTCAAAAATATTAAAAAATAAATTTAGAAAAACATTAGAAATAATATAATAAATTTATAATTTAATACAAAATTTAGAAAACAATTTTTAAAAAAACATTGCAAAAACATTAGTAAATTTAGAATTTAATATAAAATTTAGAAAAAACATTACAAAATAATTAGAAAATTTATAATTTAATATAAATTTTAGAAAAAAAATTTAGAAAAAAATTAGAAAAATGGTAGAAAATTTATAATAATATAAATTTTAGAAAAAAATTTTTAAAAAACATTAGAAAAATATTAGAAAATTTATAATAATATAAAATTTAGAAAAAAAAATTAGAAAAACATTACAAAATTTATAATAATATAAATTTAAAAATGTGTGTGTGTGTGTGTGTGTGTGTGTGTGTGTTAATGTTAAATGTAGACATGTTTGTTTTTTATATTAATGTTTATATATATATATATATATATATATATATATATATATATATATATATATATATATATATATATATATATATATATATATATATATATATATATATATATATATATATATATATATATATATATATATATGTCAAATTCAATTTAGTGTCTTAAGCTTAGAAGTTTAATTAGATGACATATCTTAAGGGTCTAGATCCTAAATTGTACATGTAAAAATATAGATTAGAATGCATAATTTTTTATTTTGAACATAAATGTACATGTATATTTGTTCATGGTTAAAAGTAGATGTATGTACATGTTTTTAATAAATTCACATTTTTATATGTATAATTTGTGTATATGTTAACTATTGATCTTATTTTATCTTATAACTAAGTGTAATTAACTATATTTAATAACACATGTCTTAAGGGGAGATCCAAAATTATACATAAGAATGTAGATTAAAATGTATATTTTATTTCATAAATGTACATGTAAATATGTTCATGTGGTATATATATATATATATATATATATATATATAGAGAGAGAGAGAGAGAGAGAGAGAGAGATATGTTTTCAATATTCATGTTTAAATGTAAATATGTTATTATTTTTAATTTCTTAATAATTAGAAGTATATAATTAACTATATAATTCAATGAAATGTCTTAAGGGGAGATCATAAATTATACATATATAAGACTGTAGATTAATTTGCATATCTAGGTATGAATATAACATACATGTACATCCAAACCCTAACCCTAACTTAACCAAACCCTAACCCTAACCCTAACCCTAACCTAACCTTGATCTTAAAATTTAATTTCTAAACCCAAGATTATAAATGATAATAAATACCCGAAATCATAATCTTGAACCAAATCATAAACTTCATATGCTAAGTTCCCTTATCCTAAATTCTTTACCATGGACCTTAATATTAACCCCTAAATTTAATGCTAGAAATTATGTAAGTTTTTTTAAACCCTAACAATGTCATAAGGTCTTAAATCTTACCCTAAAATTAAGCCTCAATACACTAAAACCCTATTTCAAAACCTAATTAAGGCCTAACTTACATAAAATTAAAAGAAGTTGACCCTAATCCTAAATTATTAAAAATTACATTTGAGATACATGCACATACATTCAAACACATGTACATATATGAAGCATTCACCCTTGTTTTAAATGATATATATGTAACCCAACTTGAAACCTAAACTTCGAAAAATTATTATTTAAGAGTAATATAAATAATTTATTACCCTTTAATTGAATTCTCTAATAATACCCCCCAAGGTATAATAAAATCTTAGAACAATAAATTAACTCTAACCATAACCAAACTCTCAACTTTAAAGTTATCTTATACTTATATGCAAATTAATCTAGGTCTAGATGTCTTACAAATTATCTAGGTCCATGATGTGTGATGTATGTCTTATTACATGTCTATAGTTTTTAATGTTAAAAATAAAAGATTGTGTGTATAGCAGGTAGTTTAGCTCTTCATACATTTCTACAGATATGGCTTCACATGATCAGCTTGATGTAGCTCCTAATGCGACACCTAATGTAGTTCCTATTGTAGCTCCTACTGTGGCATAGGTTGATGTGGTTCCTGTTGTAGCACTTGATGTAGTTCCTAATTTGGCTTCTTGTGCAGCTCGTGGTGGGGATTGTGCTACAGCTTCTGGTGGGGCTCATCGTGTACCTCAACGTAGGGCTCATCGTGCAGCTCATGTTTTGCCTCTTGGTGCAGCTCTTGGTGGTGTAGGTCCTGTCGTGGCTCTTGGTGTGGCTCCTATTCCAGGTTAGGTTGCACCTACAACTTCTACTGGAGGTCCTGCTACACCACCTCCATGCATCGATATCGATGTTTTATTTGCATTTTCAAAGCAAGAGGTTGCTAGATTGCAGCACTCTTTATTGACCTCTGATGATGGTCTTTATAGAGAGATATGTACTATGATATGTAGGACTTTATAGGATTTGACAGCTAGGTTTAGAGCTCACCATTCATTTACTCCTACCATATTAGCTTCCATATCTAGGGAGCTTAAGGATGAGGCTTCAGGAAATGCATCATTTGATGACATCAAGAGGGTAACCCCCAAAGATGTCATCCAGAGAGAGCTCTTTCCAGCTTATGAGGGAACACGGGATAGGGTGAGAGGCTACAAAGTCACACAATGTAGAGACCCTATTATTGCTAGCATGATCTATCCACAATTTTTAGCTGCATATGGTCATTATCCTAATAATGACCAGATACCCCTTTATTTTACACAACAATTATACGCTAAGTTTCGTATAGGGCTCAACGCCAACTACTTGGATATTCCTAATTATTATGGACAAGGGCATGGTCGGATCTCATATTAGGACCAGTACCATAGTGTAGATCATATACCACCTACAGATCTTAAATAGTTTGTTGGATCGAGGATGCATCTTGTGATTCTTGCACATGTGCCTATTGCACATAGAGTCATCACTATTTCCCAGAGGGAAGCAATTAACACTATTGGGCACATTGCATTTGCGGCGGCTAGTATCACATCAGATTCTATTGGTCATTATCTTCATAGTCGACGTCCTTGTCCACTTGGTCAACCATCTTCATAGGCATCTAGTAGCACTTCAAGTGCCTCCTCTAATTATGCATATATAGCTACTGGGCTACCACTGCCAGGTGATATTCATGGTCTCTCAGGACAGCAGAGACATATGGATATGGCACTGTATTTTTTGGAGGATATGTTGCACTTTATTAGCTATATTTTTGATACACAGAGGATTCTAGTACAATCGATGATGGATGTTGTTAGACAGCATCAGAGCCCCAACATAGTTCCACAGACACAAGCTGCCACACTAGTGACAGATGATACACTTGTGCATAGCTCATAGCATTCGACACCAGACTCATGAAAATCTATCGATGATTCAAGCATATGAGTTGGAGATGTCCATATCACAACTGAGGGTCTTGATGATTTTGGTGAGCAGTTGCGAGGCCTATCTGAGATTGATACTAGTTCGAGCCTGTGTATTTCATCATACATGGACCTGTTGTTCAGACCTGACAGCACTAATTCTACACCAAATGTACCTAGCTAGTTAGACAGTCCACTTCACTCAGATTTACTAGCAGTTGGACATGGAGTTTCAGGCTCAGGTGCATCAGTAGATGATATGATGGAGTCTGCTGATCATCCTCCACCTCTAGAGACCCAGGTACATATATAATTAATTTTCAATTTTAAATATATATGAAATTAAAAAATATGTTCATTTATTGAAAAATTTAGTTCATATATATATATATATATGTAGATATTTAATTTAATCTTTAACGCATAATAAATCATGTAGGCATAGGTTACTGAGCACATGGTTACACATACTATTGGTTCAGGGTATCATGTATATGAGAGAGATGATTCTATTGAGGCACCTAGTAGTGCTTAGGTACTTGAGTTTTAAATAGTTTGTTTAAAGTTCATATTTAATTTGAATAAACATGTACATGATGCACATATGTATATATATATGTTTTAAAGATAGAACTCTAACACATGTATGTATATATGTATATTTATTTGTAGGGCTTGGTTGATGTGCCTCGGCGAGAGGATGTATAGGAGACTTGATCAGAGGGTTGTTCTATTCGTATGCGTCTTGAGGGGTCCCTCTAGTAGTTGATCAGATTTATATATTTTTTGATGCATTTACATAGTGGAGGTCTAGTTTACATACGTACACATGTGTATTTTAGTTCCTTGATGACATGCATGTACTTTCACTATTTATTTGATTATTGAGTATTTCAGTAGTTAGATACCATCACATGTACATATATATGACTTTTTATATTTTGCTACATACATGTATTTATTCAAAATTTACAATTTTCATTTTAGATACATAGAGATATATTAGATCTATAGATGTTTATTCTTGAGACTTGTATATGTGTACATATGTGTATTTTTTTGTGTTATAGCTATAGACCATGATCTTGAGATATGTGTACATGTATATCAATTATCAATTAGTAGGAAGTTAGAAATATAAATATTTCTTAAATTATCAATATTACTAACCCGCTAAAGATAAATATTAGTTTTATGTGGATAAAAATATGTTAATAAACTAACCTAAATGATAACTATGAACTTATAATCTTAGAATTTTAAAAAAACATGTTTAATTTTCACTTATGAAATTCAATCTAGTTTGAAAAAAAATTGATAAATGAATTCAAATTATTAAATTCATTCATGGTACGATTAATTTAAATTATTAAATTATATAGTTTTTTAATAAACTAAATTTGATAATTAAGAAATTAT
Source organism: Cupressus sempervirens (assembly GCA_028749045.1). Classification (NCBI taxonomy): domain Eukaryota; kingdom Viridiplantae; phylum Streptophyta; class Pinopsida; order Cupressales; family Cupressaceae; genus Cupressus; species Cupressus sempervirens. The sequence goes on along the minus strand of CM053787.1, from coordinate 272,654,514 downwards.
GATCGTACAATTAAAAACACATTTAATTCAAGATGAAATTCAATATTTTGAAAAGAAGATATTTAAGAATTGTAACATAGATAATGAAATTGTGTAAGTTTGAAATTGTAACATAGATAATGAAAGTGTTGAAGTATAAAAAATACATAGAGGGCATGCAAGACAAGCAAGCAATGTTTGAAGTATGTGATGCAGTCCCTAATTTGTGTCCCAAGGAACTAATTTTTTTTGGAGTTTCTGGGAAACCTATTGGCCAGCGTTCAAAGGAAATCAATGCGTTCATGCAAGGGCCACCTTTTTTCTACTATGAAAATGATGCTTTTGCATCGAAGGATATTTGGAAGACAATATTTGAACAATTTAATAGTGTTGAACCAGAGTTGGTGGACTCAATGTTCTTTTCAGCTTCTAGAAGAGCAAGAGAGTATGTGGATAACCTTCCAATAGAAGAGTGATTTCAAGTAGAACCTCTCCCCCCCATGACTATTCAGGAAGTACTTCCGAAAATAAAAAAGTATTGGCCTTCATGGGATCAGAGGACAAAATTGAATTCCATAGACTCAAGACAATGTGGTACTGTCCTTATTGATCAACTGAGAGTTATGATTTAGAATTCACAAGGGCAATTGCAAGATAGTGTGCAAAAATATATACTTCAAAAGTGTGAAGAGTGGAATTTGGTATGGGTGGGGCTAGGTGACCTCGTCCCTCTAGAGCTTTATGAGATAGAGCTTATATTAGGATTTGATAGAGATCACACTTGTGGAACTTCTTGTGTAACTGATCGCTTGCATTGTTTGGGTAATTCATTCCAAACAGATACAGTTGCATATCATTTATTAGTTTTGAAAGCATTATATCCTAATGGCGTTAGAGTACTTTCTCTATTTTCTTGTATTGGTGGAGCAGAAGTTGCTCTTCATCGACTTGGGATACATTTAAGTTGTGTTGTATCTATTGTTTATGAGTTTCCTTGCATTGTGATGGAAGTGAGGGAAATAATGCACTCAAAAGCCTCAGCTAATAATTTTTCTTGATCAATGTGTAGGCTCATTTTTTTTGTAAATACCTCAACTTTAATAGACTACTTGAAAAATGGAAAAGGATTTTAACTACAACAGGATATTCTCTATTGATTTTAAATTGTCAAATCAAAGGATTACATACCCTAACTAAGAATAGTAATTTTTTTCATTTTCAAACTAGTTTTATAAAGATCTACAATCAAAAAATACTTTTTTTTTTTTTTTAACGAGAGTTCAATTTTCAATCGTCCAACGAATTTCTTTGAACTGACTCTAAATTGGTTTGTCGTGGAAGCTTATCATAATAATAATGTTTCTGATCTTTTTTAACAGATGGTTTTTAATTATAACTTTTCGAGGACCTCCGTGGGCTTAGAAAGTATGTTTTTTGTTTTACAATGATACAAAATCACCATATTTATTGTTTGCAACTACTTGAATTTCCTTGAAAATTTTTAAGGTGGAGTATGGGGAATCGTAGATGATTAAGGGAAACCCTTTTCTTAGCTAAGAAATTCTACAGTGATGCTATTTTGGGTATCAAATTCCAAGCCGTCTCACACAATTCTTTTTTAAAAAAAGTTCTTACTTTTTATATGCTAATCTTGTTAAACCATAACTATAAAACTAATTGAATTTCATTATTAACAATGAGTACAATTGAACCTAACCTTAAACCTAATTAAGTAGAAAAATAAATATAATTTATCACTTATGAAATTCAATCTATTTTGAAAAAAAGTTGATAAATAAATTTAAATTATTAAATTCATTCATGGTAAAATTAATTTAAATTATTAAATTATCTATTTTTTAATAAATTAATGAAAATTAAGAACTTATGATCATACAATTAATCTAAACACATTTAATTCAAGATGAAATTCAAAGTTTGAAAAGAAGTTGATATTTAAGAATTGTAACATAGATAATGAAATTGTGTAAGTTCGAACTAACTTCTAGCCTATTTATATCAAGTTATTAAATTATTAAAGTCATCCATAGTACAATTAATATTATAGTTTTTAAATAAACTAATGATAACTGAGACTCAGATATTCAAATTAAAAACACAATTTCACCAAAGTTGATATTCACAATTTCACCATAGTACAATTGAAAACACATTTCACCAAAGTTGATATTTAGATTATTATAAAATAAATCTCAAAGGTCTAATCAACCATGATGTACACTTATAACATGCAATATTTTTTCATGATCTTAATTTTCTAGTCTCCGCTTGTGATGTACATGCTTAAGTTTAACTGTATGCAGACAAAGCCCTATAGCAATGACCAGATGGCTGTATTGTAAAACCTTGTTGTCAGGTTGATAATAAACAAAGTGCATTCCATGTTGGACTATTTTTTCTTGCTTCAAATATGTTCCCATTATAAAATAAAAAATAATTATTATTTATCCCTTGCCTCAAGATAAATTTCATGCAATAACCAGATAAAAAAATCATTATACAGATTTGTCTGTCACTGTTGGTACTTTTAAATTGTTTGACATAAATCAATAGAATGTAGTCATCTACAACAAAGCATAAATATTATTCATTATAATATGACTAAAATCTATGAGTCACATTCTTTACGAGTGGAAAAGCACCATATCCTTCTTAAGCCATCATTGAATCACAAACAAATAGCATGGTATGAATACTAGAATGTTTCTCCTTAAAAATAAATTGCTTTTCATTTTATGGAAAAATATTAGTCTATTTTTTCAAGAATAAATTGTTGCATAAAAGACAATGACATTGGTTATCAAAAGAAGCAAACATAATGTTAGAAATCTGCTCTTTTGTTTGTAGCTCTCATGGAAGATGCAAAGTGATGATTTTGGAAATGAAATGCAAAGGATGCAAGCTTAAATGCTAATGATTGCAATGTGAATATGAGGGATACTAAAAAGGTGCAATATGAAGTCTATATGATGAAAGTATGAGGCTCAAACTATGGAGAATGCAAGTGGATGCTATGCAAGAGTGAAATCTATGTTTTGCCAAGCATGTTTAGGAGCACAAGTTGCCATGTTTTCCAAGGTTTGAATGTATTGAACCAAAGTTTGTGATGTTTTGAAAAAGTTTTGACAATGTTTTAAGCTTTGGGCTTAAAACAAACTCACACTCAATCTTGAATGCCTAACAATCAATGAACATCGCATGGTTTTGACGCATTTTCAATGGCGCTCACATTTCTTATGTTGACGATCTCTCAACTTTCATTATGCTAATGATTCTGTCAAATTGGAATGAACATTGTATGCCATAATCACAAGTGTCTTCAATCATAGCTTACAAAATTTAAATCATCAATTGGAATGAACGCGTGTCTTTTAAAGCCCAAGATCATGTATGTGGTCTTGTTTTACAATTTTTAGGAGGCCTGCTTGGGGATTTCATCACCCCTTGGGACGACCTCAACTCCAGTGTTCCGGCGGAGTATAAAGATCGGGAGGTGAATCCAAAGACACCTCTCTTGGGATCAAAATTTTGTCACTCGGGCTAAGCCTCAAGGAACTTTATACCCTTGAGAAGTGAAAGAGGAGAAGTGGGTTACCGCTCCTCTCGGCTGTGTGACATCTTTTTGGTTTCATCTATGAATTTGGGCCTCACGTACCTTGCGTATATCGAGGACTCCTTAGCTAAACCAAATTTCATCCTTGTAGAAAGCTTCCTAGGATGTTGGTGTATTTGACATGCTTGCTCAAAACTTTTGTTTGCTTTTTTGTTCATAGCTTTTGAATGAATGTTTGCCAACTTTGGTCAAAATCCCAAAAAAGGAAAAATCTCCTAGCTCAAGGCATAGTTAGCGTAATCACTGCCTCATCAGAAAATCATCCAAGCTCCCCCAATGCAACCGAATCTATCTAGTTCTTTGCCTTAGAACAATCCCAAATCCAAAGTTCATCCAAATCATCCCCCCAGCCAGCTAGCAACCCAATCCAAAATCACCCAAACCTTTAAAGAGTTGTTGTCACTTTGCCAAAATTTTGCTATCCAATTAATCTATCCTTCCAATCAACCAATCTCACCAAGGTTATCCCTCTGACAGAGGATTTTGTAGGGTAATCTAGCTTTTTCACTTGCATCCCTCATCACCTTGAGCTAAAGGTTGGGATCCACAAGTGGTCAATCTCGTGTCATGCCCATAGGATCATTAGTCTATCCTTAAGTTGACACAGCCACCACCAAATCTAGCGCATAGGAAAGAAAAACTCTCACCTTTTGACAACATACCCTTGAAGTCTTCCATCCACAAGAAAGCCAAAAATCTCCAGCCAATCCTCCTTAGGTCTGTCATACAGCTTTGACTCTCCCTAGGAAATCTTTCATCAGCCAATCCAAAATCTGTGCTTAATCCAAATCCAACCATGAGCTTCCGTGTTCATCCATATGCAAGACCCCATCCCCATCAAACTCATCATCAAAGCATGAAATACCAATCCTATCATGATGTGTTTGGTCGCATTGTCCTTGCTCCCACCACCTCCTATTCCAATGATGATGAAAATCTTGTTGACTATGATGGGTATATTGAAAGCCTTAGAAACATTCCCCCAAGCATCCCCCAAAATCCAAGAGTTATTCCAAACTATCTAGTCATGCCATCCGATATTCCAGCTTCCCCTCCATCACCCCATCAACCAAGCTTCCAATCTTCCACCCCATCACACTAGCTATTCCTGTCAATCCACCTCCACCTTTGACACACGAGTCTCCAAGGAATCTCCTAGAGGAAATACAAGAAATGTCGCCTCCAACAGTTGATAAGCCATGTCATCTAATCCAACCATGTGAAGCAGTCAGTGATGAAGCTTCCCCATCTATAATATCACCTCCATCTCCGATAGCTATCACCCCCATACCATCCATCAAATTGCTTAAAATCCTTCCACTTCCCGTAAGCATCAAAATCCCACCACCTATCAAATCCCTCCAAATCCTATCCACATGGCCTCCAAGCATTTCCCAAATCTCTCGTAATGACCCTTATGCATCCATCTTCTACTCACCCATCTCCACTACTAAATCTCCCATCTATCCATCCACTGCCTTTGAAGAATCCATCCCTTCACCTCCTATCGCACCATCCACTCCAAACCAATCCTATCAAGATCCTGCCCAAAAGCATGTTGACATCCCCCAAAGCATAAATGAAGATATCATCGTACCATGTCTTCCATCCATAGTGCAGTCACCATCTCCTCCATCTCCAAAACCTCGAGCCATATCTCCTCCACTACAAGATATCTTGTCATCCCACCAGCTATATCAAGATCCTATCCTTCCATCTCCCCCGCTCCATGCTTCCATCTTACCACCTATCCAAGCTATTCCACCATCTATAATCTACCCTCTTGGTTCACTTACATTCATCCATGGTGGCCCTCTCTCAGCAGAAGAATTAAGAACAGTATCTCCCCATTGCAATACACCTAATAAATCACTTCTACCATTTTCTGCAAGCAAAAAGTTTCCTTAGCTTGTTCAAATGCTCAATCGATGGCATTATCAAGGTCAAGGTTTAGGACCACAAGAGCAAGGAATCAGAGAGCCTATTATTGCATAAAAAAATCTAGGATTTCATGGTCTTTGATATGTATCCAAAGGCTCACCATCTAAAGGTGTTGGTACACCACACCCCCAAACCAAGCCTATCTCCAAGCCCACCATGCCAGCCTCCCATCACTCCTTCAAGAAATCTTATGTCATCCCCCCTCTCCCATCTTTGCAACCCAAAACAACCTACCATATCCCCCTTCATCCGCTAAATCCATTTTGGGTCCCTATGTCCCAAAATCTACCATCCTCCATCCTCCTATCAGCCATCATAAAAATCCTATTCCATCCATTCCTATGCAAGATCAAAAAAGGCACATATCAGGGCACATCATCCATCATCATCCCCCTACACGCTCTTTCATATCCTCTCCATCTCACAAAGATTCTCCTAACCATCTTCTGAAAAAGTCCTGATGACATCATCATTTATTAATTAATTATTTAATTAATTAATTAATTAATTTTTATGCCATTAAATCCCTTTATCTTAATTAAAAATATTTAATTAAGAAATCCCTCACAAAAATGTTTAAATCTTATTTAAACAATATTTCCTTATTTATTAATTATTTAATAAATAAATTGACCAAAAATCTTAAAATAAATAAAAAAATTATTTTTTGCCCAAAACTTGGCCAATTTCCTTATGACCAATAACCTCTTCCAAAATCTTCTAATCCTTCTTTAATTTCGATTAAAGGCTAATCCCATCATTTCCTACCCCTAATCCCAACTCAAAATATTTAATTAAGATTAAATATTAATCCTCATGTTTATTAAATTTTTTTTAATAAATATCTCCTCAACCCAAACCCTTGAAATAAATAAAACTTTATTTATTTCCTAAAAATCTAATTTATCCTCATCCTAAGAAGTTCTAGACTCTTCTAGAAAGTCTTCATCCTCATCCTAGGAAATTCTAGACTATTCTAGAAAGTCTTTATCCTCATCCAAAGTCTAGACTCTTCTAGAAGATGTCTTTAAACCTAATCCTAATCCCCTCCTAACCTTGTCACATTCCCTAAAAATGGGTTAAGACTTACTAACCCAAGCCAAAGTTAACAAATATCTCCTCCTTCACCCACCCTCATTAAATGCCATCCACTTGCCTATCCCTAAGCTAATCCTAAACCATCTTAATCCATCCTCTAATCATTTTCACAAGCCTAAGCAAGCTTAAAACCCTCCTAATCAAGTCCAAGTCGAAATTTCTCTCATCACCCTCAAAATATCTCAACCATAAAACTTTATGAAGTCCACTAGGTCATAAATGACTCTTACAAGCCCTTTTATTGCTCTTACAAGACATTATAAGGGTCTTTATGAAGATTTTATCCCTTGAGCCTCCTTTGTTGACTCATCCTTCCCCTTTCCTCCATCCTCTCACCATGTGACATGTGTCACTCCTTGATTGGCTATAAGGAAGCACAACCCATGTGCTCTCTTCTCATGCAATCTGAGCCCTCCATGAGCTTTTTCCCATCCTTGCATCTTAGCCCTCAATCCCTCAAGCCTCTTGCCTATAAATTGGATCCTTCCCCTTTGCAAAATAACACAATCCATGAAGTAAAGTTATAATGCTATTTTGAGAGCCAAATCCATACTAAAGCCATCTATCCACACCAAAAATCCACAATCATCCATTGAAGCCTTTGGAAGCATATTGAGCATACATCCTATCCATTTAGATAAAGCTACTCAACAAGAGAGCTTCTTATTGAGAGAGTCCATTAATGGCTCATATTCTTAATTGAGAGCTCATCTTAGTCTATCTTGAAGTTTATGAATTTTGTTTAGTTTGTAGAAGCTTTATTTAAATTTGGTTTCTATTAGCATACTAACATTGCTCATATACAAGTGTTTTCATTCTATGCTTCATTTTCTTCCTTTCCATCTCTCTCTTAGTATGGAAAAATAAATCTGTAAGTGTGATGGTTTTGTTGAGGGAGCTTGCTTTATGCTTTGAATCTTGCATTGTGGGCTTTGGCATTTTTTTGTGTAAATGTGAATGTGTTATGTGTTCTTGAAGATTTCCTTTTGGGTTTTTTTGCCTCTTGATTTTCTTTTTTTGAATGTGAGTGTTGAATTTGTTATGGGTGTGAAGGCTTCACTCACCCTTGGGAGGGAAGAGAAGCCTTGGGTGAAGGGCATAGTTGGGCTCATCATTGTAGTTGAGATAGTTACCTCATGATGAGGATTTGTTTTATTTCATGGAGTATGGGTTCCATTGAAGCCATATACTTCTGGTATTTTGGGAGATACAAAGGGTTTTGTGTGAATAAGGAGGAGATGTTTAGGATGGCCTTGAGAGGAAAAATGCAATGGAAGCATGTTGTTTATGTTTGGTAATGGCATCTCCTCTTTGAAGAGCCCACCTTCACCCAATGTGAGATGATTCCAATGATGAATCAATTTGCAAGCCATGGGAAGGAGTTATTTTGTGTTTATGTAGTGTTTCATGCATTGGCAAATGATGTATGTGTGTAATCCATTTGGTTCTTGTTTCCCATGCTCGATGGGTGGCTTCTTAGAAGCATAGGTTGGGAGCTGAGCCTCCATGGTTCCTTGTGTGGGTGTGCTGTGGGAAAGTCTTGAGAATATGCAGCCTTTCGAAAGTATTAGGGCCTCACCCTTGATAAATGGAAAAGATCCAGTTGTGTGAAGAAAGACCAATGCTCATGTCATCTTCAATGGGTTGTGATTATGTAAACATCTATTGTTATTTATTGTGATGTAAGGAGATTGTAACATTGTTTATTACCTGAAAATTTGTTGAAGGAAAGATTAGGAAGTTGTCTATATATTCATACTTTACCTGTAAGAAAACAGTTATTAGAAAATTGATGTGTTATGGAAAAGTTTAGTTTGAGTTGCAAAAGAGCTTATATCATTGTTACCATTTTAAATTGTGGAAGGAAGGGATGGAAGGTTATATGCTTATATTTTTACTTGTAATGAAATATTCTATGCTAAATTTCATGTGTTATGATGAAAGATTGTATTTGATTCTTCTCCTTGATGTATTTGTAGATATGTATTCCATAAATGACATGTAGAGGAATGTTATGAATAGAGTTGGTAAGATTCAAAATATATAAGTTGCATTGAAAATATTTATTCTATGCATTTCATAACATGGAATAAAATTATTATGTTTGATAATTCACTATACAATTATAAACATTTATGCATTTGGCTCTCAAATTCTATTAAATTTCTAAGAAGAAAAAACCATTCTACCAACAAATATATTCACTTTAAAAAAAAAATTTATGATGGAATGAAATGAAATTTTATATGAGTAGATAAAATGCATATTTCAACCTTGTTGTAGGTCCACATTTTCCTCAATGGAAAATGTATGGGGAGGGAAATAAATCCTCCCCTAGAATACAGAGGAATATTTTAATAAGAGGATGATATATCTATGAAATTGAGCTGGAGTATTAAAATAATGAATTACCTAAATATAAGGATCAAGTAATAATATTTTCCTTCACCCTAGATTTCTTGTTTTAAAAAAAATGGAACATAGAAGCCCGTGACCCATAGGTCATTATGATAGAAATCAACATATGAATATATAAATAACAAGTACCTATAATCCTAGCAGGACCATGTCAAATCAAAAGAAATATTAAACCTAGACACTCAACCTCTAAATTTCCCACCAATGAATAAAGTGGTATCAAACAAAGAAGATACAATAAAATAAAATAACAATTTAATAACCATCCCCCTAAGAGCTTACCACTTGGGCACATGTAGGAAAGTCATGAAGGGGGGGAAATCTTATTGACAAAATGTCAATCCCCTACTTCCAATTTGCCTACAACCTTGTAGCAAGGACAAGGCACTTGCTTTATGGGAGACATGACATGAGATAAAAAAAGTGGTTAGCTAGCATGTTTGGGTGCTCCTCCCTAGGCACCAAGGTGGGGGGGCATAAGATCTTCCCTTAATTTAACACAAACTCCAAAGGCCAACCACTAGTCAATGCCTTTCCCCCTCAAACAAAGACCACCTTGCAAGTGCAAGTGATGTATCTAATTTGACCATGCGAATATAGAAGGGAGGTACATGCCTAAGAAGGAAATCAAATTTGCAAGGGAGGAAACATATTGGCAATGGCTAAAGGGTAAACTTTTTTGTTTACCCTACCTATGCTGATGGCTAGGCCTCCTACCATGCCCGTACACCATCACTTCAACAATTGTCATCTAGCCATTCCCATGTCTTCTGGGAAACTCGATATATGTGAAATGATAGTCTTGATCCTATTTTCCACAAAAAAATTGACCACATTACACGTCTATGATGGGCATAAAATTGGCACTGTGTCAAAATTGAAAATCGTGCTCAATTTATAGGGAAGGCTCAACCCTTTTTTAATGATAGTGAAAAGTTACATTTTTCATTTGTAATTTTTTTTGAAAGAAGTTGTAAAGGTTGAGAATTTTAAGAACATTAATAGTCATGTATTTGATTTTTTATTTCTAAACACCAAAGTTTGAGGTTGGGGAGGAGGGCAATGCACTTGAGTAAGTGCTCTAGAAAGGTAGTTTTTTTGTGCTTTCTTATTGTGACGTGCTTCCCTTATGCTATGATTGGGATATATTTTCTTATATATATGTATATGACCTATATAGATTTATCAGTGCAAGCTGATAAGGAAACTAAAATGTAGTATCATTCTTCATTAGTATCTTAATTCTTCTATATGTTGTACATTTGCTAGTGTTCATAATTGTATCCTTGTGTTTGTATGCTTTGTTTTGTAAATTCCTTTGTTCTCTCTATATATTATGTGCCTATTTCCATTGATTTTTCTCCTCTTGGGGTCATTTCATAGTGGAAACATCTCTTAGTGGATGTACACATACTCTATTAATTCTATTACTCTGATCAAAGTATTGAAAATGACTTCAACATGGGAGCATCCACTATGCTCATAATTTTTTTTCTCCTCAAATATATGCATTTCTTCTTCATCACCTTTTTTTCACACATATTGTGGATCCCTTTATGGATTATACACAACCCTAAAGAAAGGATTCTAAATGCAAACCTTCAATTTAGGAAGTCAACATCCTTAAGATAGGGTATCTCTCCTTTGCAAACATAAATGCTAAATCTCATATATAGGTACAAAATCTAGACACATGTTAAATCTTATATATGGGTAATGCATAACAATTTTCTAAATATCTTATATAGGTAATGCATTCAAGAACAACATGCTAAATCCCATACACAGGTAACACATTTTTACTCTATGATTCACAATGAAATGTACATTTCTCAATGAAAAATTAATTATACCTCTTCTCTCTTTTCTTCTTTCAATTAATAATTTGTCTCTTATTATGATCTTGGAGTTAGCAAAGACTCAATCCCTTGGGGAGTTGATGGATTCTTTGTCTCCTTGATTGTGATGAGATTATTTTATGTCTTACGGTCTACTTTATTGAGAGTTTGGATTGAGTCCACAATCTCCCTAACATGGGGCCTAAATGTAACATCTTATATTAGAAGCACTTTAATCTAATGATGATTTAGCATCCATTTAATGTGGGATCATCATTTATTTGCATATATCCCTTTCTTTACTTTCTTCTCATTCTTCTTAAGTAGAATTAGGGAAAGATTTAATAGCTCTTCTTTAATGCTCATATTTTATAGTATTAAGATCAAGTTAGGATCTAACCACTTAGTTCCTCCCTTGCCTTCATCAAATCACTTATAATCTATGTTTTGTAGTGTAACAAACTTTTCTCCAAATCTGCACTCAATTTATGGGATTCAGGACCTATTTTGGGACCTAAGGGGAATCTTGGGGGTTTTGAACCCTAGTTAGGAGGGACGTAGTGTGTTCTTCCTCAACAAGGGATGTAGTTTGTTCCTATTGGACCAATTAGGAGTGCAATCCATCCCTTCTCAAACCCCATTTTAGCTCCACATCTCAAGTTTTGAGTTAAAATTGATTCAAGGAGTTAATTTCAAAGTATAGTTTTCTTACACAACAAAAATTATCCCAAGCCCTTTGTAATCCCATTCATTTTCCTCATTTTGTATCAGGGTAGTAGCAAGAAGTTAGGTCTCAAAACTATGGAAGTTTGTGGATTGAAATCTTACTCCTTTAGAAATGGACACTCATTCTTTAAAAATGGGTGTCCATATTAGGCTCGGTTGCTTGATGAAAATTTCAAAAAATGGGCACCCATTTTTTATTTTTAAAATGGTTGTCTATTTTCTTAAAAAATTAAAAATTAATTTTTTTGAAAACGAGCACTTTTTTTTTTAAAATGAGCACCTATTTTTTTAAAAATGGGCATTCGTTTTTTTAAAAATAGGACACCCATTTTTTATTTTTAAAAAATTGGTGCCCATTTTCATTTTTTTTAATATTCAAAATACATTTTTAAATGTCAATTTTACTTTTTAAAAATGAGTGCCCATTATTAAAAGTTCAAATAGCAGGCACTCATTTCTTAAAACATGAGGTGGGATTTTTTTCTATAACCTCAATTTTTTATTTGTTTTAGGCTTGGTGGGAACAAGGCTATCCCTTGACCTCTCAAGATTTGGCTCAAGCATTAAATTGACAAATTTGGGCCTTTTGTAATTTCTAGAGGGTCTTCCTGATCAAAAATTTTGATGAAATAAAAACCCATTAGAGTTCTCATTCTCCTGAGTCAAGAAATATAAATTTTATAGCATTATGATTTGAATTTTTATTTCTACATTATTTTTTAATCAAAAGTGGCACCTAAATGTAAAATAGTGAGGTTCACTAAAACTTAAATTATTTTTTTTGTTTACCATTTTTTCTTAAATTAACTTATATGTCATCAATCTAAATACAATTATTAAAAAATAATTATGGAAAAAGTAAAATTTTAATCAAATTATGGTGTCTGTACATGAGAAGTTTTAAAAATTAGCTTAATATCCAATTTAAATTTTTTTTTTACAAAAATTATATAATAAAAATGAAGAAAAAATATTCCCATCAATCTTTGGAGTGTTAAATAACTTCCTATAAAAGGATTTACAAAAAAAACATTAATTTGTCTCAAATTATGGTGTTCATACACAAGTGTGGTATGATCTTGAAATAGGCATTTTGAAAAAGCAATTTTTGAAGATGCATACCAAAAAAGAATTATATCATGTGTATACAAATAAACTAAAAAAGTAGACTCTAAGAACTAGAATTCATGTTTTAGTGAAGTTTTTCGATATTCAATCTCTACGTGCTTCAAATTTAGATATCAATTAACAAGAAATTCCAAAAATAAGAAAAACATTTCCATTTTTTGCCCAAAAGTGAAGCCCAACTTCTAGCACCTACCCTACATACACACAATATCATATCACACTCAAACTCTTATGTTATTGAGCAATCAAGTTTTCAAGCATTCAAACAATTCCTCCATTGAATAACAAGGATTCAAGCATTCAAGAAATTGAAGGAGTTTATCTATCATTCTAGATCTTCTTTAATACATTTTGCAAGATCCCTTTTTTAAGCTTCTATATCCATTCATCCTCATTCCTCTTGATCCAATTCAGTTGGTAAGGAGATCATTGGATTCAATTTAAGAGATCCTACTATTGTAAGGTGAATTTGTGTATCTACTTTACGTTTCATCAATTTTTTCAATTTTAAGGTTAATTCCTAAATTGGGATTTGACCAAGGTAAACCCCCCATCAATAAAACAAAAATACCTTTATTTTGGAAGTTTAATATCTCAATAAGAAGAAAATTTCTAGATTTAAATACCCTTTTTGTCAATCTTCAAAGCTTCAAAACGTGTTTTTCATTCCTTCAAAACTTTTTTTTCATTCTAAGACTATTGACCAGGGTCATATTTCTTCCCTACTACCTAATGTCATTCTTACTAAGAAAAGCTAACTCTGCTAAATAGCCAAGCAATTTTGAGGTTTTCAAAATCTTATAGTTTTAGGTATGGGGATTAAATTATTCACAAATTGGATTTGTGCAAATATCAAGAAATCAAATCCAAAGATATTCATTCTTAAGGTGAGTCCTATAATAACCTTCTTTGTTTCAACACATCTACTTTTTAATTCTAGTTTTCTAATTTCATTTCATATCTCTTTCTACATTAAGGGATATACAAATCTTGAATTATTTCACTAATTATATCATATTAGACCTTTTTTGGCATCAATTCCCCTCCATCACTTGGTTGACACAAATCTTCTAATATCTATTTACATTAGACTTGGGATTTATTTTCTTAGAATCCCCTTTCAGGTGTTAAGTTATATGATGAGCTTAGGTTTACTTTACTTAATTTACATTTTTCCATGCATAGTCTCATGTTCTCTTTGAATAATATATTCATTATCTTCATCATTTCAGACTTACAAGAAAAAAATGATGCTTATACAAAATTTCCAAGCATAGATACTTCACAACTACAAACTTGAAAGCATATTATATTTTATAAATAGGTGTGCTCAATGCTCTTACACACCTTATAGACATGAAAAAATCTAATGGGCATAACAACACTCAAGTTGTAATAGAATTGGTCATAGCTTATTAAAAGTCCATCCTCTTATATATGCTACTTAATATGTTTTAACACAAGATAAAGAATCTCTACTACAAAGTGGGAATTCTTATCTAATGATGACAACTTGCCACATTAGGTTACATTCAAAGATAAAATATTATGTGCAAGAAAATACAAAAAATGTATTATAAAGATTAAATTAATTAATGTTAGAATTAATTCTAAGCTTAAAATTCTTTAATTTTCAGCATAGTTATAACACTGGATAAATGCTCCTACATTAATTTTGAAATAAATAATTATTTAATACTTTAAAAAATCAATGTTGTTAAAAATGTATGTTGAACTTGTTTCTTGCTCAAAGAGTAACTTAATTGTGCAAAGCCTAGTTGAAGAGTTTTGTTTCAAAGCATCTGTAAAATCTAAAAGAATTTTGATAGTCTATTTCCTACATGTTATCTCTTATTAAATAAATGGATAGATTTCATTTTTAAGCAATGCAAGTTACATTTTTTGATTCACAAATTTCTTGATAAGATTATGGGAAAAAAATTACAACAAATATTTATAGAATTGTACTTGATAACTTCTATTTTGGTGCTCATGAAACATTATTATATAAGAAGGGTAATAAATATATTATCAAGTTCATGGAAAATTCTTTATATTCTATGTTTTTCATGAAAATGAAAATCTTTTTCAATATTTAATAGTGATATAGTTTAAACTATACATATAATTAAAAATAAATAATTTAAATGAAAAGTATATAATAAATTTTACATTAAATCATAAAAATAGAATTGTCCCTATATATAGATGTTAATTTAAAGATATACAAAAATCAAAAGAACACAAAATTAGTACTCATATTGCATACACTAAATAACTCATTGTTATATTTTTATTTAAATTTTGTTGCACATATTTTTATCAACACTAAAAAACTCATTTATGTCATTAATGTTCACAATGCCAACTTATACTAATCCAATATTGCATGATCTCAATTATGTGAGTGGATGATACAACATACAACACAATATTTTTGTTACACACAAATCCCAACTTAATATTCTTTAGAAAACTACTAATAAAATTTTGATTATTTTCAATTATGTGTAGTGGAAAATGCCACATACAACATGATGTTTTGTCACATACAAGATCTTATTCATTATTACTTGGAACTTGTTTATTTGAAATTTCTATTGATTACTTGGAAATTTCTATAAGTGTTTGAAGGAAAGGTAATTTGAAGATTTTGTAAGTTTTAAATCCATCTTTGTAAAACAAGTTCTCAAATCCCTCTTCTATTCTTTCCTTTCTTGTTATGCAAGTAGGCATCATTAAGATATCAAACAATAATCCAACTTATCTCTAGATTCCTTCTTCTTTTTTCAGAATGATGACATCAATAACTAATATCTTCCCATCTTCTAATATTGCCTCATGATAGTTTTTAAGACTTTCATAAATTGTTCATCATCCCAATCATGCAAAATCCACTAAATACATAACAATGAAACATTTCATTACACCACCATTTGGAAATTTAACTTGAATTTCAATAAAGACAACTTTAAAATGTATTAATAACTTCATAAAAATGGCCTCTGTTGAAGGAATCATTTCAAAAATATTACCTTCCATGTTCCTTCACTCCTACAATGTTAATTAGTTTCTATGAATAACAAAAAATTGTAAAATAAATTTGTATTCTTGGTTAAATTTGCAAGCATCCTCTAATGTTATAATTTCTACCATGAAAGTTCTCATTGTTGAGAATCATGGAAAGCTTAAAGATAGAATTTTTTTACTGACCTTGTATGGAAGGAGCAGTCTCCATAACATGCGCAAGGTCAAAATTGATGCCATGAATGTGTTGATATTCTTCCACAATTAAGTATATTGCATAGCCTAACCCTCTCGCAACATCAACCACACTCTTGAAGCTCTTAAACCCATTATAAATCTTCACCACAGAAGCCATTAAAGGGCCAGTACCACTAGCCATGGCCTTGTTAAAAATCTTGTTTGGTATAGGATTGTTCCTCATGTACTCAAATAATTTCATCCCATGGGCTTTCATGAATGCATGGCAGCCATCTATGACACAGTCATGGAGATGTTGATAACCATCTACTACACAATTTACATTACTCACCAACACAATAGGTGCACATGATTTTTGGGAACCTTTTTGACAAGAAACTTAGATAAGGTAGTGAGGCCATACTTGTATTGGGAAGTGTCACCATGATCTACTCTACTCTCTTTTTTGAAGACACCAATTGCTATATATCTCCTTATCTTTTTATTTCTATTTTAACACATCTCACTATCTATATATTTCTATTTATCTCTTTTCATTCTTATCTTTTGAGGGTAAAAGTACAAAGCTTTGTCACCTTTCAGGCTAACTTATCAGAATGACTAAATTTTAGTATTTCTATCTAAAAAATTATTCTTTTTTAAACATATGATCTAGATAAATTCATTCTAGTTAAGTTATTTATGGTCTCACACTTTTTAAATTGGAAATATCTAATAAATGCATATTTTATAATAGTTTGTTTTCAATTACTAAAGGAACAAAATTATTTAAGAAAAGTGGCACTTCAATAACTCTTACTATTTTTTGTGATTTTTTTTAATAATATGTAAACACCATTTTATAGAGCTTGAAGTCAAGAATATTATCATATAGATTTTATAGTGTTTTGATTTGATACAGTGTATTGCAATTAAAAAATTTCACAAGCACGTATTTTAACCCTCTAAAAGATGTCAATTTTAAGAAAGAAAGAAAATTAGATCATATAAAAAAAATCTAAAAATTATATGACATTCTAGAGGTGTCTTCCTCTAGAATCTATGATTTTTCTCCCTGTTAGAATAGATTTTATTTGAAAAATGTGGTGGGTGATGAAAACTATCAATTTTAGATGAGTTGAGATTTCAATCCATATAAAAGAGAAAATATACGTCTAAATATAAAATCTATTTAACATAGTCTAAAATCAAAGGGAAATAAATTTATTTCCATATAGTTTTGTGGTGGGAACTAGAACCCTGATTTTTTACATTTTTTAGGATGTAAAAAATCATCTATAAAAATTAGGAAAATATATCAATTCTTTTTCCAAATAAGTATTAAAATTTATAATCCTAAACTTCATCCATTTCTACACATTTCATTAGTTTACTTCATTTCCTAATTCTAAATAACAATATCAATTGTATGTAATTGAAGGTGAATAGATATACTTTTGTTAGCCTTTTCCTTTACAAAAGGGTGAAAAAGGTTTGTGCTTTTACCCTTGATCTTTTGATCTCTATCATCCCAAATCTTGTAATATATGTCCCATCTTGTACTACTCTTTATCTCTCTATCTTCTCTTTCTTCCCCCACCCCCCCTCTCCCCACTCTATTTTCATCTCTCTATCTCTAAATGTACATTCCTCTCCCCATTCATTCATATGTTCCTCTCTTTACTTTCCCATCTCTAAATACCCACTATGTATATAGATACCTTTATAATTCTACCCCTTCACATTTGCAAAGATAGGTGACGAAACAAATGCACATATAGAAGAGGGGGAAATAATAATTGTGTGTGTGTGTGTGTGTGTGTGTGTGTGTGTGTGTGTGTGTGTGTGTGTGTGTGCATGTGTGTGTGTGTGTGTGTGCATATGTGTGTGTGTGTGTGTGTGTGTGTGCATGTGCATGCGCATGTCCATGTGCATGTGTGTGCGCGTGTGCATGTGCATGTGCGTGAGCATGCGCGTGCATGTGTGTGTGTGTGTATTTAGGTGTGAGATAAATAGAGATAGATACATATAGATAGAGAGAGGTAGACATGAATAAAAAGTTGTGAGAGTAGAGAGGTTTAGAAAGAGAGAGTGATAGAAAGAGATGGAAAGACAAGGAATAAAAATAAAAAAGAGACACATGGACATTTATATAAACTGGGAAAGATGTAGGGCAGGAGAGAGGGAGTTGATAAGGACAAGTAATGTAGAGAGTGAAATTGAGATAGAGAGAGGGGGGAGAGAGATATTTAGAGATACAAAAATATAAATATGCTAATAAAGATGAGAAAGGAGAAATAAAAATAAGGAGTGGGCATGGGTATTTCATAAATGTAGATATAAAGATGAGGAGAAATAAGAAATGAATGGATGAGATAGATATGATGACAGAGAAATAATGGTCTAAATGTGATACATTACATGTATTAAATATAAATATACTGATTCAATTTTTTAGTATTCTAATTAATGATTATATATACTCATCCTTTGTGTTAGTCTTGCACCACCTATGGATCCACAATGTGGAACACATCTTTTACTAGTTAGGCAATGAGTCCAGAAGTCCAAGAGGAAATCCTTCATTTCTTCTTACTAGGATTGAACTATCAACCTTGAAAATCATAATTTGTAAGGGTGGTAATGGAAGAAAGTCCCATTGAGGAAAAATGAGAATGATGAACACATGTTTCATATATTCAATCATCTTGCATAGAAACTAGATAGTCGATTTTGAAATCAAATACTCTTCATGCCACCTTAAACCATCACATCACCTTAAATCATCACTCATAAACCGTGATGGGGAAATAAATTATATATAGTAAAACAACCTAGTTTAAAGGTACAAGTCAATAAAGCGTATCGAATAATTTTGCAGAGCTATATTTGGCACATTAGGAAAACAATAAACCTCCAATTTTAAACATAGATGGCTCTTGTCCCACTCAGTCGACCAACAATGGATCTCCTATTTTTTCATTCAAATGAAAAGATAGACAATTTGAACTTCAATGATTTAGGTGGAAGCATTTCCAGCAATAGAGAAAATGAATGAGGTAAAAACCATCTACATCAGCACAAAGAAATTAAATGTGGTACTACTAAAAACAAAGAAAATTTCAAATCTTCATAATTTTATTTTTGGATTTTCATACTATCAATTTATTACTCCAGTCTCAAGTTTCTTTTTAGATTACTGACAGAATTCTTCAACATAACTATAAACTATAGATTTAACTTCACCTAACCTGATACTAAATTTAAACACAACTCTAATTTAACTATAACATTATCTGTAATTGGATTATATAATTTTTTATACTATAATATGAAGAAATATCACAAAATTATTTAATTAAACATTTTTAAATTATATACTAATAAAATAAAATTTGTAACTTAAAGAAATGGGTCAAAGTCATTTTATAAGACATTACAAGTTATATTTTATTATTTACAAATTTCTTGATGAAATTATAAAAACTATTTTTTCTACAAATATTTATAAAATTGTACTTGATAGCTTCTATTTAAATGATGAAGTAACATTATTATATAATGAAGACAATAAATATGTTACCAAGAATACAAAATATTTTATTTTCTATGTTTCCCATGGAAAAAAAAATCTTTTTTCATTATTCAATCTTCAAACAATCTACATAATATGGTTAAGATTAGACATATAATTAAATAATAATAATTCAAATGAAAAGTATATAATGAATTTTACACAAATAACTAAATTTTTCATTATTGTATTTTGATTTAAAATTTTGTTGCTCATATTTAAATGAACATGAAATAACTCATTAATGGCATTCATGTTCACAATGCTACCTTGTACATATAAAATATTGCACAGTGACTAGACCATACCACATGCAACACAATTTTTTGGTCACACACGAAAATCCTAACTTATTATTATTCATTACAAAACTACAAATAAAATATTCATTGGTTTCAATTATGTATAGTGGATCAAACCACATACAACATAATGATTTGTCACATACAAGGTCTTATTTATTAATTATTATTTAGCACTTGTTTAACCCACATTTCCATTTATTATTTAGAAACTTCTATAAGTGTTTGAAGGAAAGGTAACTCGAAGATTTTGTAACTTTTGAATCCTGCTTGGTGAAACAAGTCCTTAAATTCTTCCTCTATTCTCTCCTTTCCACCTATGCAAGCAGCCATCATTGCGATATCAAATAGTAATCTATCTTGCCTCTTCAACCCTTCTTTCTTCTCAATGACCACATCAACCATTAATATCTTCCCATCATGTGGTAATGCCTCATAACAATTCTTTAAGATCTTTATACAGTGTTCATCATCCCAGTCATGCAAAATCCACTATATAGATAACAATGAAGCATTTCATTAGACTACCATTTAACCTAACTTTAATTTTTTTTTTAAACTCTTTAAAAAGTAAAAATACCTTCAAAAATATGGCATTTGCTAAAGGAATTTTTTCAAACATATTACCTTCATGTTGTCGATCCTTGCAATGTTAAATCTCTATGAATAATAATAAAAATTGTATTTGTGATCAAATTTGTGAGCATCTTCTAATGTTATAATTGCTAACATGCAAGTCTTGATTGGTGAGAATCTATGGAAGTTTAGAGATAGAAGATTGTTACTAACCTTGTATGGGAGCAATAGTACTTATAACATGAGGAGGGTCAAAACTGATGCCATGAATGTGTGGATATTCTTTCACTATTAAAGATATTGCAGAGCCAACCCCTCCTGCGACATCCACTACACTCTTGAAGCTCTTAAACCCATCATATATCTTCACCACAGAAGCCATTAAAGGGCCAGTATCACTAGCCATGCCCTCATTGAAAATCCTGTTTGGTTCAGGATTGTTGCTCATGTACTCAAATAAGTTCATCCCATGGGCTTTTGTGAATGCATGGACACCATCTATGACAGATTCATTAAGGTGATGTTAAGCATCTACTACACACTTTACATTAATGGCCAGCGAAATAGGTGCAAATGATTGTTGGGCACCATTTTTGACAAGAAACTTAGAGAGGGTAGTAAGGCCATACTTGTAAACATCACACACTAAGGAAGAAATTGAGCCTAGAAAAGTAAGTCAAACTTTGACTATTTAACACTTTTGCACTAGGAATGAAGCCTTAGCATGTCATGTTTAAGCCGTTCGATACTTGTATTAGGGAGTCCCACTATAATCTATTGTGCTCTCTTCTGTGAAAATACCATTGGACGCCAGAAGCCTTATGATTCTAAACAAGTACTCAGTATGGGTAGGTTTGTTGGTGGAAGTAGAAATATGTGAAATATGTTAAGTAAAATAGCAGCCCAAAGGGCCATTGGCTTGGCTACTAAAAGAGTGATTTCATAGAGTGCGAGATGCGCTTCAATGGAAGACTCTGAAGAAGCCATAGTTTGCCTCATCTAATACAAACTTTGTCAATTTAAAGAAAAATCATAGGTACTTTTTTATTAATTTGATAATTATTAATTTGAAGAAGCTATTTTAGTCTATTTATGTTCATGTTTATAATAATAATAAATGAATGATAATTAAAAATTAGAAATTTGATAAATTTATTATGATCAATTATGTTATTTATATGTATGTTGATAAATGACTTTAATAAAAAAATAAATTATCAAAAAAAAAAGATTTTATGTATACTATATAAATCCAATTGACATATTATATTTAAAAATTTAAACTTAAAGATTACTTTTCTTTTTAACTATTAATATGAACTTACTAGAAATGAAAAAGTAAAAACAATAAGAAAGTTTTAAAATTTTAAAATTTCTTGCATACAAATATATTTCTAAAAAACATTTACTAATTTTTCTTTCTGCTATCATTAGCTTTATCGGCTTTAAAAGTTAATATTGAATTTCTTATTACATTCCACTTCATTCTGTAATAAAAAAACTCCTTGATTGTTCCAAAATAAAATGAATTTAATCCATGCATTCCAAGATGGAGATAGACAGCGGCTCACAAACGTAAAAGTGGATTTTATTGTACATGTAACAGACGGAGATGGAGTAAGTCACGGCACTAGTTGATAGCTGGTGCATATTTTTGGCTTTTTAGCCAGGACCCCCCACGAGTGCAAAAGTCTTGTATGTTTTCCACAAAAAAATTATAGTTAATACACTTCTGCAAAACTAGTTCTCCCATCCTTCATGGATGTGCCAAAGCTGTATATATGTTGGATAGTGAAAACAAATAATACTTGTAGACTTGCTAGATAATTTGACTAGCATTAATGTTTCAAATTCTAAAGGAAATATAATTTCTACATTCATGTTCGAGGTATAGTCTCTTTCTCAAGTGCCAGTCATACTAATATTACACCATCAATAGAAATTTTTTAGCTATTTTGTTAGTTATTAGGGATATGGACTAGTTATGTAAATGATTTTCTTAATGTCTTCAAGTTAAGAGAGAAGAAGTGTTTGGAAATCAAATTTTTTTTTTCCTCGATTGTGATTGGTTATAAGGCTTATGTAGAAATTCTTTATATGTTTTTAATTTTAAGTTGATGTAGGACTTGTATGTCAATAAATTTTTTTTTTTTTTATGAAAGATCTTCATTATACATGTTTAATACTCATGAGTTTTCATAGTCTATTAGATAAAAATTTTCTAAATGTTCTAATAGTGAAGATTATTTGATTTCAAAATCGACGGTTTGATTTCTATGCAAGATGATTGAATGTATGAAACATGTGTCCATCATTCTCATTTTTCCTTAACATGACTTTCTTCCATTACCACCCCTTAAAAATTATGATTGTCAAGGTTGACGGTTTAATGAAATGAAGGATTTCCTCTTGGACTCTTGGACTCGTTGCCTATCTAGTAAAAGATGTGTTTTGCATTGTGGATCCACAGGTGGTGCAAGACTAACACAAAGGATGAGTATATATAATCATTAATTAGAAAACTGAAAATTTGAATCAGTATAATTATATTTAATATGTGAAATGTATCACATTTAGACCATTATTTCTCCATCATCATATCTATCCCATCCATTCATTTCTTGTTTCTCCTCATTTTTATATCTACATTTATGAAATACCCATGTCAACTCCTTATTTTTATTTCTCCCTTCTCATCTTTATTAGTGTCTTTATATATTTGTATCTCTAAATATCTCTCTTGCCCCTCTCTCTATCTCTATATCCCTCTATACATTACTTGTCTTTATCAATTCCCTCTCTCCTACCCTAAATCTTTCCCAATTTATATAAATCTCTCTATCTCTAATTTCTCTCTAAATATTGAATTGGTATAATTATATTTAATACATGTAATGTATCATATTTAGACCATTATTTCTCTATCATCATATATATCTCATCCATTCATTTCCTATTTCTCCTCATCTTTATATCTACATTTATGAAATACCCATGCCCACTTCTTATTTTTATTTCTCCCTTCTCATCTTTATTAGTGTCTTTATATATTTGTATCTCTAAATATCTCTCTTCCCCCTCTCTCTATCTCTGTTCCCCTCTCTACATTACTTGTCTTTATCAATTCCCTCTCTCCTAGCCCAAATCTTTCCCAATTTATATAAATATTTATGCCTCCCCTTTCAATGTTGATTCCTTGTCTCTCCATCTCTTGCTATCACTCTCTCTTTCTTGCTATCTCCAATTATCTCAAACCCACACACACATACTATTATTACTTCCCCCTCTTCTATATGTGTATTTATTTCTTTACCTATCTTTCCAAATGTAAAGGGATAGAATTATAAAGGTATCTATATACAAAGTGAGTATATAGAGATGGCGAAGTAATGAGAGGAACATATGAAAGAATGGGGAGAGGGATGTGCATTTAGAGATGGAGAGATGAAAAAAGAGTGGGGAGGGGAGGCTGGGAGAGGGGGGGAGAAAGAAAGAGAAGATAGAGAGATAAAGAGTAGTACAAGATGGGACATATATTACAATATTTGGGAAGATAGAGATCAAAAGATCAAAAGATAAGAATGAAGAGAGATAAATAGAAATATATATAGAGTGAGATGGATTAAAATACAAATAAAAAGATCAGGAGATATATATGAAGAGGAGGAGGGAGGTAGAAATAAATAGATAGATAGAGATAAATCAAATATAGATAATTATGTATACATACAAATAGATATGGAGATTGGGAGAGATAAAAAGTGTGAAAGAAAATTAGGGAAGATGGAGGGATGAAAAAAGAGATAGAGATGATGATTTATGTGAAGACACAAGTAAAGATATGTGACCACCTAAATATGTGGGATATATTAGATATATAGAGAGATGGAAAGATCGAAGAGGGTGATGGATGGATAGAGAGGGATATTTGTTTAGATATGTAGGGGGGAGAGGAATATATAAATAAAGATCAATATAGAGGTAGAAGATTGGAGAAAAATTGATAGATGGACAAAGAGAGATAAAGGTGTAAAGATAGAAATCAATATAGGGAGATAGATAAGGAGACATAAATAGGGAGAGATAGACACGATGTGATAAAATGATATATAAATGGTGAGATAGATTAGTAAACAAATAAGGAGATTTAGAGAGGATGAGAGGGAGAGACAAACAAAGGGACAAACACTTAGCTAACCTTCCATGCATCTATGGCATACACATTTCACACTAAGGTGTGATTGCTAGTTTTACTAATACTTCTTGACTTGGTATCATGATTTGCCTCTTTTATCGTTTGTATTTTTTAGCTTCTAGTATTGAGCCGTAAGATTAAATAATGGTTAATGGCTTCTATGGTGAAGATTTATAATGGGTTTAAGAGCTTCAAGAGTGTATTGGATGTTGTGAGAGGGTTAGGCTCTGCAATATCTTTAATTATGGAAGAATATCACCACATTCATGTAATTAATTTTGACCTTCCTAATGCTATATTTAAGGTTTCATAGATTCTCATCAATGAGAACTTGAATGCTAGCAAATATAACATTGGAAAATGCTTGCAAATTTCATTAAGAATACAAATACCTTGAACAATTTTGTATAATTTATAGAAATTAATTAACATTGC
Organism: Cupressus sempervirens; assembly: GCA_028749045.1. NCBI lineage: Eukaryota > Viridiplantae > Streptophyta > Pinopsida > Cupressales > Cupressaceae > Cupressus > Cupressus sempervirens. Next base: position 272,629,466 of record CM053787.1, on the reverse strand, counting down.
AGTAGTGGAGAACATGGAAGGTAATATTTTCAAAAAGATTCCTTTGACAAATGCCATTTTTATGAAGGTATTAATACTTTTTAAAGTTTTTTTTATTGAAATTGAAGTTAAATTTTAAAATAGTAGTGTAATGAAATGTTTCATTGTTATGTATTGAGTGGATTTTGGATGATTGGGATGATGAAAAATGTTTGAAAATCTTAAAAAATTATCATGAGGCAATATTAGAAGATTGGAAGGTATTAGTTATTGATGTCATCATTAAGAAAAAAGAACGAATCAAGGGACAAGATGGATTACTGTTTGATATCTTAATGATGGCTACTTGCATAGGAGCAAAGGAAGGAATAGTAGAGGGATTTGAGAATTTCTTTTACAAAGAAGGATTTAAAAGTTACAAAATCTTCAAATTACCTTTCCTTCAAACACTTAAAAAAATTTCCAAGTAATAAATAGAAATTTCAAGTAAACAACTTCCAAGTAATAATGAATAAGATCTTTTATGTGATAAAACATTATGTTGCATGTAGAATGTTCCACTACACATAATTGAAAACAATCAAAATTTTATTTCTAGTTTTCTAAAGAATAATAAGTTGGGATTTTTGTGTAACAAAAATATTGTGTTGTATGTTGTATCTTCCACCCACATAATTGAAATCATGCAGTATTGTACTAGTATAAGTTGGCACTGTGAACATCAATGACATAAATGAGCTATTTGGTGTTGATAAAAATGTGTGCAACAAAATTTAAATAAAACTATAACAATGAGTTATTTAGTGTCGATAAATGAGTTATTTAGTTGTATGCAATATGAGTAATAATTTTTTATTCTTTTGATTTTTGTATATCTTTAAATTAATAGATATATAAAAAGAAAATTCTATTTTTTATGTTTTTTTGTGCAAAATTTATTATATAATTTTCATTTAAATTATTTATTTCTAATTATCTATATGGTTTAAACTATATCACTATTAAATATTGAAAAAGATTTTTATTTTCATGAAAAAAACATTGAATATAAAGAATTTTCCATGAACTTGATAATATATGTATTGCCCTTCTTATATAATAATGTTTCATGAACATCAAGATAGAAGTTATCAAGTACAATTCTATAAATATTATTTGGAAAAATATTTTCCATAATCTTATCAAAAAATCTGTTAATCTAGAAACAAGTTTAGCATACATTTTTAACAACATTGATTTTTTAAAGTATTAAATAATTATTTATTTCAAAATTAATGTAGAAGCATTTATGAGGTGTTATAACTACGCTGAAAATTAAAGATCTTTAAGCTTAACATTTTCTAACATTAATTTATTTAATGTTTATAATAATTTTTTTGTATTTTCTTACACATAATATTTTATCTTTTAATGTGACCTAATGTGGAAAGCAATAATCATTAATTAAAAATTATCACTTTGTAGTAGAGATTCTTTATCTTGTGTTAACATATTAAGTAGCATATATAAGAGGTTGAATCAGTTTTATGAAAATGAAAAAATCATAAGAGAAGCTATAATATGTAATAATTTAATTCTATGTGAAAGTGGACATCTGTCAAGAATAATTATTGCATGGACAATGTGGTGTCCCCAATCATGTAACAATGGGGTATAAGAGGATGAACTTTAAATAATTAGTTATGATTGATTCTGTTACAACTTAGGTGTTGTTAGGCCCATTAGATTTTGTCATGTCTATAAGGTGTGTAAGAGAATTGATCACGCCTATTTATAAAATATCTACTCTTGGAAGTTTTGTATAAGCATCATTTTCTTTCTTATTAGTTGAAAATGATAAAGAAAATGAATATATTATTTAGAGAACATAAGACTATGTATAGAAAAACATAATTTAAGTAAAGTAAACTTAAGTTCATCACATAACTTAACACCTCAAAGGGGAGTCTAAGAAAATAAATCCCAAGTCTTATGCGAATAGATATTGGAAGATTAGTGCCAACCAAGTGATGAAGGGGAAATGATGCAAAAAAACGCTAGAAATATGATAGAATTAGAGAAATAATGCAAGATCGATTTATCCCTTAATGTAGAAAGAGCTATGAAATGAAATTAGAACACTAGATTAAAAAAGTAGATGTGTTGAAACAAAGAAGGTTATTATAGGACTTGTTGAGATAATGGGTGTTGCACACATTGCATAATATTGTTATATTATATTATTTTATTTTATTATGTAATGTTGCACCTAGATGGACATGCAACATGTAATGATTCCCATCAAATATATTTCATGAGTTGCATTGTAACATTGTGATAATATTTTATGTAATTAGTTAATATTGGGGAAAAGAATTAAAATTCCAGTATTAAATGTGGAGTCAGTAGATTAGGTAGCACATGGTTTATGTAATACCACTTGGTGGTTTTGTCGGACTTGCTACTATATAAGCAGCCACAAGGGTAGTTGTTAGTATGAGAAGAGAAGAAGATAGAAGGACAAAAAGGTAAGAGTCAAGCAAGACAAGGCTTCATAGGTTAGCCAATGGATCTTTTGTGAAGGTTGGAAGCATGACATGGGATGTGTAGATTAATGCTTGCTCACAAGGATTGCTCGGTAGTGGCTATGGCTTTGAAGGATTCCATGGTTGTATTGCAATGGTATTTTTGCTAAATAATACATGGTGATGGATGTTTTTGGAGGTTGGGTTATTTTCCCTCAATGAGGGTTTTTCAGGGTATATCTCATGTCACATTTTGTGGGTATGTTGTATATTCTCTTGCATGTGCATTTTTAATTGCATATTTATTTTTAATCTATTATGGGTTATGTGGAAATGGTTGTATTCTTTATTGCAAATTTCCCTACAAGTGGTAATAGAGCTATGGTTTTATTATTGTAACCTTAGATTGAATCCATGGGAATGTATGAGAGGATAAAAGAATGTGCAAGATATATGGATTTTGTAGGTTGTTTATTGCAGATTTGACAGTTTTTGGTTTGTTGTTATGATGGGATGTTGTCAGATTTTGGGCATGCAAATTTTTTGGACAAAAGGATTTTTTGGATGTCTCATTTAAATGAGGGTTTTAGGGGGAGCTTGCAAAAGTGACCTCCTAGGTAAAAATAGACCTCACCGATAGATCTGGGTCAACATTTTCATAAATTTTGGTATATAATATGCCCTAGTTTGGCCATGTTTAGAGGAAATGAAAGAATTTTTTAATTTTAGCAAGTGATGGCCATCAAATTTAATCCCGTCAAAATTTTCGTGACCAAAGAAAAAATTCGTAGTAAAAATGGTAAAAAGACTATATTAGTAAAATGACCATAACTTTCTCTTTGGATATTTGATTTTATACTTCTTATAGGTGTTGGAAAGCTAATTCAAAGCACTAAAACTTGGTGTAGGTTTGGTTCCATGATTTTAAAATTTTGTTAAGTTTTAAGAGCTCAAAATTTAGATGTTGTTTATTTTGAGCATACAGAGTTGGCTTTTGGACTTTGAGCAGTCAATAGAAAACTCTTGGAGAGCTCTACACATTGGTTCAGATTTGGTGTAGGTTTAGCATGCTTTATTTGTTGATATATTAATCTAACTAGTTTATAGTATATACTGACTATGGTAACATTATGAGTTTATGACATTGCATGTTTGGAGATTTAGGATTTGTTGTCATTGTATACTTAGTTTATATTTCAGATTGGTCTCATGATGATATGCTTATCAATATTTGGATTTGGATATGTATGATGACTTGTGTCTAGAAGTTGTGCAATGTTGTAAGCGATCTATACTTACAAGTTGCATTTATGGATTGGTTATGGGTTGTCTTTGCCCATTGATCTTTCATTATTGATACATATTCATATTGGTGACTTGGATTTGGGTTGTCTATTCCATAAGTCACATGATTTGCTAATTTTTTTTCTTCTTGTAGAAGGGATGAGATGTTGTTACTAGGTACAGTCATGGTGGAGAATTTTGGTTAACTATTTTATGCTGAGAGATTAGACATATTGAGATTCAGATGCTCAGTTTATGGATGTGATCATGGTGTCATGAATTTTGACATGACTTGATTGGATATACAAGTACATCCTTGATGTTCATTGGTTTGGATTCCTAATTTTTTTATGGTGTTATATCTTCTTGGTTGAGGATCATGGTCATTTGGTTTCTTTTGATGAGCTCATGATGTACGCTTTGAGTTATTTGATGGTTTGATGCCTTGGTTGATTCTAATGGTTAGAGGACTTTTTTTCATCATGATGTAATGGATGACTTGGATACATAGTTTAGTGGGAGCTTTTGATAGTAATGGGGTGATAGTACAGGCTTAGCTCCTAGTTTTTTTTGTATCTTTTTGATTTGAAGACCTTGGTTTCGCTTGGTATTGACACTTTGGTTGTGTGAGTGTAGACCTAGAGGATCTTCATGTAGGAGATAGATTTATGATTTCATAGGTGACTTGGTGCCATGGTTGTGTGGGGGTTGTTGGTATTAATATAATGATTGAGTGTTTGCAAATGTTGAAGGTTTGTCTTAGATCCTATTGCTACATAAGCATCTCTCACATTTGCATGGTGCACTTGTTATCTTCATGGTGTGTGAAGATGGTTAAATCTTGAGGATTCATAAGGTTCATGGTTATCTTCATGGTGTGTGGGGATGGTTCTTCATGGTATGTGGAGATGGTTTTCTTCATGGTGTGTGGAGATGTTTGGATCTTGAAGACTCACAAGGTTCTTGATAAAGGTGTGGTTTATGCTTTCATTTGACATGTTATCCTTGGAGTGAGGATGGTTTCATTATTTTATCATGGTATACTCTTGATACATGTTTAGATTTATGACATGTTATGGTGTGTTCATATGGAGCATTTTATCTCTTTTGAGATGGTTAGATCATGTTGTCATGTTTATGTTTCTAAGGCCATGGTTGGAACTTTGACATTGATCTTGGTTTAGTTTCTTGGTATTGAGTACATTGATCATAAGTTGGTACTTCATGATATTGTTATGTTGCATTTGGAGCTGGCATGGATTGATTGGTTACAGTTGCTCATAAATACTTAGAGATGGTGATGATAATGATTTCTCTTAGATTAGAGAAGTATTTGTTGGGATGGTTGGTGGTTTCAGTGAGAAGTCTAAGGGGAATTAACCTAATATGGACTTGAGAGATATAGCCCATTGTTGTTGCAAAAGCATCTTTCAGATTTGCATGGTGCACTTGTTATCTTCATTGTTTGTGAAGATGGTTAGAGCTTGAGGACTCATAGGGTTCTTGGTTATCTTCATGTTATGTGGAGATGGTTGTTCATGGTATGTGGAGATGGTTTTTTTTCATGGTGTGTGGAGATGCTTGCATCTTGAGGACTCATAAAATTCTTGGTAAAGGTGTTGTTTATGCTTTCATTTGACATGTTATCCTTGGAGCGCAGATGGTTTCATTATTATGTGATGGTATACTCTCAAGTCATACGTATTTAGAGTTGTGACATGGTATGGTGTGTTCATATGGAGCATGTTATCTCTTTTGAGATGGTTAGATCATGTTGTCATGTTTACGTTCCTAAGGCCATGGTTGGAACTTTGACATTGATCTTGGTTTAGTTTCTTGGTATTGGGTACATTGATCATAAGTTGGATACTTCATGATATTGTTATGTTGCATTTGGAGTTGGCATGGATTGACAGGTTACAAGTGCTCAAGGATACTTAGAGACAATGGTGATGTTGATTTCTCTTGGATTAGAGAAGTATTATTTGGGACAGTCAATGGTTTTAGCAAGAAGTCCAAGTGGAATTCACCTGATATGGACTTGAGAGGAGATTTTTCTTAGATGAGTCTTCGTTGGAGACTTGGTTATCTTGATGAGCACTCTCATTCACCACTCTTGGTCTACTCAATGGTTTGATACTTGAGAGGTATAGCCCATTGTTTCTCTCAGTTGCATTATATTTATACTTGTCTTTCATGGATATGGATTTTGAGCTATGGTACATGAGTTAGTTCTGGAGGGTTCATTTGAGAGATGGTTTAGCATTGGTTATCTCCATTTTCATATGTTATTATGCTAGTTGAGTTTGGAAGATGGTTTTATATTGGGCATATTCCTTGGAATAGGAATGATTTATGAGTTTGATCTTCTTGTGAAAGGCTTACATCCATGAATAGTTATATGGTATTGTTTGGGTGTTGTTGAGGCTGCTTCTTGGGGTTTTATGGAGGAGATCATACTTGCACAATTTACATCTAGAGGTGTGTGTAGAAGGACATGATATTGTTTATGATTTGCATGGTTTCTCTTTGGTCTTGGTTTTCTTCCTAGATGTTCAATTTCATTTATATTGGATTTGAGATTGATTAGAGATTGTGATCACTAGTTTGTGCTGATGTATTTCATGTGAGAGATGACATGGTTATTCCTTTATCTCTTTCCTCTATTGGTTGTCAAGAACTTGGGAGAGCATTGGAGACTCGTTATGTGAATTTTTCTTGTAGGTTATTGGTTTATGTATTGTGGATGTCCTTAAGACTAAATGGATTCACTTCTTTGAGATGTTGTGAGTGGATTGGTTATGGATTCACCATTATCTTTTGTAGTGGGAGCTTTTTGGTATATGTGTGGTAGGTAGGCTTGTGATTGTAGGTTATAGCTTGGATATGTTGGTGATGTGAGATTCACTTGGTATAACTTTGGAGGTATGGAGAGTTGGATGGTTTGGCACTTGTTGTGGGTGCCATTTCAGCTATGGATATTTGACAACTACATATACATGTGATTTCCTTTGGATTAGGTATTTTTTTGCTTGGAATTTTAGTTGGTACATGATTTTATGATCTTTTAAGCGACAAGTTGGGTGGCTTTCTCTTTGAATGGCTTCTACATATGTCCAATGATAGTGGCATAATAGGAGGTGAGATCATTCATATTTGAGATGCTGGATACTTTGATATTGTTGTGGGTACTAGGATGGAGCACTTTGTGTATTTTGATCCATGATGGTAGATGTTCTAGGAGGGATTGTTCCCTTGTTCATTTATGTGGCTATAGATTGATCCTATACAATATATACAACAAGTGAGAGATTGTTGAGATAATGGGTGTTGCACACATTGCACAATATTGTTATATTAATTTATTTTATTTTATTATGTAATATTGCACCTAGATGGATGTGCAACATGTAATGATTCCCATGAGATATGTTTGATGAGTTGTATTGTAACATTGTAATAATATTTTCTGTAATTATTTAATATTGTGGAAAAGAATTAAAATTTCAATATTAAATGTGGGGTTAGTGGGTTAGCTAGCACATGGTTTATGTAATACCACTTGGTAGTTTTGTAGGACTTTCTACTATATAACTAGCCAAAACGGTGGTTGTTGGTATGAGAAGAGAAGAAGATAGAAGGGCAAAAAGGCAAGAGTCAAGCAGGACAAGGCTTGGCAGGTTAGCAAAGGGAGCATTTGTGAAGGTTGGAAGAATGGCATGGGATGTGTGGATTCATGCTTGTTCACATAGATTTCTCGGTGGTGGATATGGCTTTGAAGGCTTCCACAGTTGTATTGCAATGGTATTTTTGTTGAATAATACATGGTGATCGATGCTTTTGGAGGTTGAGTTTTTTCACTTAGTGAGGGTTTCCCAGGGTATATCTTGTGTCACATTTTTTGGGTATCTTGTGTATTCTTGTGCATGTGGATTTTTAATCACATTTTTATTTCATATCTATTATGAGTTATGTGGAAACAATTATATTCTTTATTGTAGGTTTCCTTACAGGACTCACCTTAAGAATGAAGATCTTTGAATCTGATTTCTTGATGTTTACACAACTCTAAGTTGGTGAATAATTTGATCCCCAAACCTAAAACTATAAGATATTGAAAACCCCAAACTTGCTTAGCTATTTGGCAGAGTAAAATTTTCTCAGTAGGAATGACTTTAGGTAGCAGGGAAGAAATACGACCCTGCTAAGTAGTCTTTAAATGAAAAATAACTTTTGAAGCTTTGAAGATTGATGGAAAGGGTATTTAAATTTGCAATTTTTCTCCCTATTAAGATCTAAAACCTACAAAATAAAGGTATTTTTATTCTATTGATGGGGGGTTTGCCTTGGTCAAACCCCAATTGATGAATTAACCTTAAAAATGAAAGAATTGATGAAACATAAAGTAGATACACAAACTCACCTTACAATAGTAGGATCTCTTAAATAGAATCCAATGATCTTTTACCAATTGAATTAAATCAAGAGGAATGAGGATGAATGGATATAGAAGATGCAAAAAATAATCTTACAAAATGTATTAAAGAAGATCTAGAATGCTAGATAAACTCCTTCAATTTCTTGAATGCTTGAATCCTTGATATTCAATGGAGGAATTGTTTGAATGCTTGAAAAATTGATTACTCAATAACATAAGAGTTTGAGTGTGATATGATATTGTGTGTATGTGGGGTAAGTGCTAGACGTTGGGTCTCACTTTTGTGCAAAAAGTGGAATTTTTTTTCTTATTTTGAAATTTCTTGTCAATTGATATCAAAATTTGAAGCACTTAGAGATTGAATATTAGAAAAATTCAGTAATACAAATTGTAGTGTTCTTAGAGTCTACTTTTTTATTTTATTTGTATACCCATATGATAGAGAAAAAAAAAATTATGCATCTTTAATAACTACTTTATAGAAATTTTTATTTTAGGATCATACCACACTCATGTACAAACCCCATCATTTGAGACGAATTACTGATCTTTTGTAAATCCTTCTATAGTAAGTTATCTAGCACTCCAAAGATTGATGGGAATATTTTTCCTTTATTTTTTATTATATAATTTATTTTTAATTAGATTTAAGCTATTTTTAAAAAATTCTCATGTACGGACACCATAATTTGATTAAAATTTTACTTTTTTCATCTTAAAAGTAATTTAATGTAGATTGATGACATATAAATTAATTTAAGAAACACCATAAACTAAAAAAATTATTAAAGTTTTAGTGAACCTCGCTATTTTACATTTAGGTACCACCTTTGATTAAAAAATAATGCAAAAGTAACAAATCAAATCATAACACTATAAAATTTATATTTCTTGACTCAGGAGAATGAGAACTCTAATGGGTTTTCATTTCGTAAAAAAATTTGATCGGGAAGACACTCTAAAAATTACAAAAGACCCAAATTTATTAGTTTAATGTCTTAGCCAAGTCTTGAGAGGTCAAGGCATAGGCTTCATCTCACCCGAAATGTCCCTTTCTCTGATTTTATATGATATTTCAAGCCTCCAATTAGATTTTTAAAATCAAACAATCAATATTTCAAAGATCCACCAATTTCTCAATAAACCCCAAATTAAGTATGCTCAAAATAGTGCCAAAAACTTCACAGCTTCACATATTATTAATAAATATGAAAGTGGGAATTTTTATAGAAATTTTAGCAGCATAACAACCTACAAAATTAAATTTCCAAATCTATATAATATTTAAACAATAGCTCCCAAACGGAGGACAAAAATAATGCTCATCAAGCTCCTGAAAATAACACAAAGTAGCCCGAAAATACCACAAAACACTAATAATCTATCACAGAAGTTTAACCATGACCCAATACATATATTCATCTCTATTTTAACATATAAAAGTCTAAAATATAACAAGAACCCAAACTGATAGGAAATACTCAACCGGAAACACTCGACTCTTACAAAAACACACCTGAAAACTCACAAATTTGCATTGTTCAGCACAAGGGAAAACTTTGCATGAGCTTGCACATGGAATGACTTTAAAATCTAATCCTTAGCCTTCTTATAAACTTACAAAATCCCATCCTTTGGTCTCCTTCTCCATAGGTTTGGCAGCCTCTGAAGAACAACAAAGCAATGAGCAAAAATTGAGTTCTGGAATGAGCCCAAAATGCCTCCAAATCCATTAAAAGAGGGCATAACCCTAACTCATGTCCAAGAGGGGTTTATAAAACATATTATAATAATAATTTTCATTTATTAGTCCATTGATTTCCAAAGATTAGCCCCTTTTTCCGAAACTTCACCTTTTTGGGCTTGCCTGCCTTAACAAAAATTATTATTTTTAATTATTTGAAAAGGGAAAATGACAAGTCCTCCCCTCCCAAATATTGCTTGTCCTCAAGAACTGAAGGTTGGAATGCTCAAGAATATGTGCTCCTTTCCAAGTTTCATCCTCCAGTGGTAATCCTTTCCATTTGACCAAATGCTCTATGATGCTCCTATTTCTTAATCTTTTCTCTCTTGTATCCAAAATCTCTTCTAGTATCAAAACTAATTTTCCTTCATCATCAAGAGGTGGTAATTATATAGATACTATGGTTTGCTGGCCTAAAACCTTCTTTAGGCAAGATACATGGAAAATATTATTTATTTTTCTATTTGGTGGGAGCTCTAATTCATAAGCTACCTCTCCTACCTTCTTGGTGATTTTATAAGGCCCATAGAACCTTGGCTTGAGTTTCTCTGCCCCACTCCTCTTCAAAGTGTTTTTCTTATATGGATGCAACTTGAAAAATACCAAATCTCCCACCTCAAAAGATCTTTCAGTCATTTTCCTATCAGCATACAACTTCTGTTGGTTCTGTACATGTTGTAGATTATCCTTGAGGGACCTTATTATGTCTTGGCTTTGCTTGATGAAATCACTTACTTCAGGTACTCTGCTATCTGAAAGTACTAGATCAACAAAGGAAATGGCATCATAACCATAAAGAGCATGAAAAGGAGGCATACCAATAGACATGTGATGAGATGTATTGTAACAATACTCCCCTAGGTGCAACCATTTCACCCAAGCATGTTATTGATTTGAAACATAGTTCTTCAAATATCCCTCTATTCATTTATTAACTATCTCTGTTTGTCCATCTATTTGAGGGTGATAGCTAGTACTAGGAGTGAGTTTAGTTCCTGCCAAATGAAAGAGCTCTTTCCAAAAAGAGCTGAGGAATCTACTGTCTTGATCACTAACAATGTTTCTAGGTAAGTCATGTAATCTAAAAATTTCCTTGAAGAACAATTCAGCCACTTGTGATGCCTTGAAATCAGATGTGATAGGAAAGAAATGTGCATACTTAATTAGTCTATCTACCACCACATATATGTAATCCTTACCTTGAACCTTGGGCAACATAGTGATGAAGTCCATGGAAATACTTTCCCATTTTTGTTCAGGAATAGGAAGTGGCTGCAACAACCCTGCAGGAAAATTTTGCTCACTCTTGCTTTGTTGGCATACCATACATTCCTCAATGTGTTTAAGGACATCCTCTTTCATACCCTTCCATGAAATCTACTCTCAAATTTTCCTGTATGTCTTGAAGTATCCCTGATGACCAGCCAAAGGTGTGTCATGAAAGGCCCTCAATATCCTCTCCTTAGTTTTTGATCCTGGCACTAAGAAGATCCTGTTCTTGTAATAAATCAATTCATCAACAACCTTGTACCTATTATCATCCACTAACTTATCCAAAATCTTGGTAGCAAAGGAATCTTTAGCATACTCTAAAATTATGGAGACTTTCCAATCAGCAGAGGTAGATTTTAAGGAACACATAGTGGGATTTCTTGAGAGAGGATCAACAACCACATTATTCTTTCCTTTCATGTATTCAATATCAAAATCATAAGCTTGTAATTTTCTAACCCATTTTTGTTGATGATCATTCAAATCCATTTGGTTCAAGAAGAGCCTGAGGCTATTATGGTTTGTCTTTACAATGAATCTCCCACATACCAAATATTGTCTAAACTTATGAAGTGCATGCATGATTGCCAACATTTTCTTATCATAGATGGAGTAACCTTTCTCTAATTGATTTATTTTTCTACTCTCAAATGTTTTTGGATGTCCCCTTTGAGTTAGGACAACCCCTATACCTTCTCTAGAAGCATCACATTCAACAACAAAAGGTAAAGAGAAATTTGAAATTGCAAGCACAGGGCATGAACTCATTACCACCTTAAGCTTAACAAATTGTTTTTGCGCCTCTTCTATCCAAAAAAAAGCTCTTTTCTTTGTCAAATCAGTCAAGGGGGTAGCAAGTTAAAAAAATCCCTTTGCAAATCTCCTATAGTAGATACACAACCTGAAGAACCCTCTCAATTGTGTAAGATTAGTGGGTGGAGGCCAATCCAAAATTGCCTAGATTTTTTGTTGATCAACCTGTACTCTTTTAGAACTTATAATATGTCCCAAATATAGGATCTCTATCAAACCAAACTCACATTTAGATAGCTTAGTATAGAAGGAGTGCTACTCCAAGATTCCCAAAATAGTGTCTATGTTCTTTAGATGCTCTTCCCATGTTTTATAATAGATCAAGATATCATCAAAAAATACCATAACAAATTTTAAAAGATGCTGGCTGAATACCTTATTTATACAAGATTGGAATGTTGCAGGGGCATTAGTGAGGCCAAATGGCATAACAAGAAATTCAAAGTGCCCATAGTGACATTTGAAAGTAGTTTTTTCCACATCTTCACTCCTCATTCGGATTTGATAGTACCCTGATCTTAAGTCAATTTTTGAGAAGTATACAACACCATGAAACTCATCAATGAGTTCATTTATATGTGGTATGGGATACCTATTTTTTGTGGTCTTCTTGTTTAGAGCTCTGTAGTCTATACACATTCTCATTGTACCATCTTTTTTCTTGACAAGTACCACAAATGATGCAAATGGACTAGAGCTAGGCCTTATGAATCCCATGTCTAGGAGTTCCTTAATAATTTTCTCAATTTCTTCCTTATAACCTCTTGGATAATAGTATGGGGTTGTTATAACTAGTTTGGCACCCTGTTCTAACTCTATAACATGCTCAAAACCTCTATCTGGTGGTAATCCTAGAGGCAAGTCATTGAAAAATATACTATCCTTATCAAGAATATTTTGAATTTAAAATGGAAATTACCTTGATTCTTTGGAGAGCTTGTTGGTTGGATTATGACTCCTACTGCCCATGCTACTTGTCCTGTTCAAAAATTCCTCTCCATCCTCTTTGCAGAGACCACCTTAGGTGCTCCATTTGATAAGCCTCTCAATAAGACTTCTTTCCCATTGGAATGAAATTTAAACTCCATAGTCTGATGGTTCATGTAATAGCTTCCAATAGAGTGGAACCATTGAACACCCAATACAAGATCTGTCTCCCCAATGCCAACAACATAGAAGTCATCACATAACTCATAATCTCCTAAGTTCATCTTGAGTTGTTTCACCACCCGTGTGTAAGGCATAGTGAATCCATCAGATACAGTAACATTGAATCCCTCAAAATCTTTTTCTTTAAGCCCTCTTTTCATGAAAAATCTCTCATCAATAAAATTGTGAGTTGCCCCACTATCAAGAAGAACTATCAACCTTTGCCCTACTAGTACCCCTCAAGTTTGAAAAGGATGGTATCTTGGGACTCTTGATAATGCTGCTAAAGTGTCATCCTTGTTGATTTCTTTTTCTTTCTCTTCTTCTTCCTCCTCCTTAGTGTCATGAAATTCCTCCTGCTCATCTAAATCAGATTCTGAAGCTACTTCAATATAGTGCACTTGACCTTTCCCCAAACATTTGTGTCCTAGAACCCATGGTTCTCTACAAGTGAAACAAAGTTTTTTCCTTCGTAATTGACTCCTAGTCTTTTCATCTACCTTATTTTTTGTCACATTTATCATATCTTTTGGTGGTAGTGTTGGAAAAGTCTTTTTTTGAAAATTCCCCTTATGTTGCCAAATATTTGGGGGTTTTTGATTGGTGACTGGTCTCATAGGCATGCAAGTTTCAAGTTGAAAGCTTCTTTTGATAGCTTCTTGTATGGTTGAGGGTGAGAAAGCCTTAACCAAACCCTTAACAGAATCTTCTAAACCATCAAGAAAAAGATAAACAATCCTCTTTTCACTCATATCAGGTACCATAACAACCACTTTTTGAAACTCTTCTATATACGAATTAACTGATTTGGTTTGCTTCAACTTTGAAAATTCTTTAAAATACTCTTTGTCATCTTTGAGGTCAAATCTATCTATGACTCTTTGACTAAAATCATCAAATGTAGTTACCTAATCATGACCTTGAGTAGTCATTCGATGATAAAACCAATCATAGGTTGCATCTTCCAAGTGTAGACTTGCAAATTGAACAACATCACTCTCCTTCATGGGGTTAAGTGTGAAGAAGGTCTGTAATTTTTGTAGCCATGCTCTAGCTGAAATTTTATTTGTTCCATCAAAAGTGGGTGTTGTAAACTTGCTTATTTTATTTTTGAGCTCTCTTCCACTTATGTCATGCTCCCTCATGTACTCTTTCTTGGGCATCAAAGTGTTCATCATATCCACATATTCTCTAAAAGGAACCGAACTATGAATGTCATCATCTAAGCCATTGTAAGTAGATCTTAATGCAATCAAGTTACCTGTAACCTCTTCCACAGGATTAAGGGCTAGATTTGGCACCAGTGGCTCATCTATAGGTAGAAAAATAGTTTTTTTTGATTTAGAGGGTGTGGGTTTCAGATTTCTTGGCTCCTTTGAAGTGCTTTCTTTCTCATTAATAGATGCAACAACTTGCAATTTTTCTGTCAATATTTGCAAAGCCTCTCTAGTTTCTACCAAACTATCCACTATTTGCTTCTGAGTATTTTGGATGTCTTGGAAGAATTTCTTTGTCATCTCATCTAGATCAGCCATAATTTTTTCTCCCTTGGATTTTGTACTTTTACTTTCAACTGGAGGTTTGGTCAAAATTTCTTTATTCTTTTCTCACTACAAATATCCCTTTTCTCTTTCACTTAGTTGCATGAAAACTTCTACAAACCCTCAGGCTAGGAAGATCATCACTCTGATACCACTAAAATGTCCCTTTCTCTTATTTTATATGATATTTCAAGCCTCCAATTAGATTTTTAAAATCAAACAACCGATATTTTAAAGATCCACCAATTTTTCAATAAACCCCAAATCAGGTATGCCCGAAATAGTGACAAAAACTTCACAGCTTCACATATTATTAATAAATGTGAAAGTGGACACTTTTATTTAAATTTCAGCAGCATAACAGCCTAAAAAATGACATTTCTTTATTTTTATAACATTTACAAAATAGCTTCCAAACAAAGGACAAAAACAATGCTCATTGGGCTCCCAAAAATAACACAAAATAGCTCGAAAACACCACAAAACACTAATAATCTATCACAAAAGTTTAACCACAACCCAATACATATATTATACTCTATTTTAACATCTAAAAGTCTGAAATATAGCAGCAACCCAAACTGATATGAAATACTCAACCGAAAACACCAAACTCTTACAAAAACACACCCGCAAACCCACAAATTTGCATTGTTCAGCACAAGGGAAAAATCTACATGACCTTACACATGGAATGACTTTAAAATCCCATCCTTAGCCTTCCTAAAAACCTACAAACTCCCATCCTTGGGTCTCCTTCTCCACAAGTTTGGCAGCCTCTGAAGAACAACAAAGCAATGAGCAAAAATCAAATTCTAGAATGACACCAAAATGCCTACAAATCCCTTAAAAGAGGGCATAACCATAACTCACGTCCAAGAGGGGTTTATAAAATATATTTTAATAATAATTTTTATTTATTAGTCCATTGGTTACCAAAGATTAGCCCCTTTTGCTAAAACTTCACCTTTTTGGGCTTGCCTCCCTTAGCAAAAATTATTATTTTTAATTATTTGAAAAGGGGACATGACACCACCAAGTGTAAACAAAACCAAAAAATTGAGGTGAGCCAAAAAAAAATACCACCTCATGTTTTAAGAAATAGATGCCTATTTTTTGAGATTTTAAAAATGGGTGCCCATTTTTAAAAAGAAAATTTGACATTTAAAAATGCATTTTGAATAACAAACAAAAAAATGAGCACCTATTTTTTCAAAATAAAATATGGGTGTCCAATTCTAGAAAATGAGTGCCCAATTTTTAAAATACAAGTGCTCATTTTATTAAAAAACAAGTGCCTATTTTCAAAAATTTTTATTTTTTTTATTTTTTTAAAACAGCTACCTGTTTTTAAAAATAAAAAATGGGTGCCCATTTTTTTAAATTTTCATCAAGCAACTGAGCCTAATATGTACACCCTTTTTTTTTAAATGGGTGTCTATTCCTAAAGGAGTAAGATTTCAATCCATAGACTTCTGTGGTTTTGAGACCCAACTTCTTGCTTCTACCTTGATACAAAATGAGGAAAATAGATGGGATTACAAAGGGCTTGGGATAAGTATTCTTGTGCAAGCCAACTATACTTTGAAATTAACACCTTGAATCAGATTGAACACAAAACTTGAGATGTGGAGCTAAAAGAGGGTTTGAGAAGGGATGAATTGCATCCCTAATTGGTCCAATAGGGATGAACTACATCTTGGGTTTAGAAAGAACACACTACATCCCTACTAACTAGGGTCCAAAACCCTCAAGATTTCCCGTGGGTCCCAAAATAGGTTCTAAATATCATAAATCAAGTACAAATTTGGAGAGAATTGCTTGTTACACTACAAAAAATAGATTATAAGTGATTGGATGAAGGCAAGGGAGAACCTAAGTGGTAAGATTCTAATGGGATAGATGCAGATAAATGATGATCCCACATTAAATAGGCACTAAACCATCATTAGATTGAAGTCCTTCTAATATAAGATGGTACATTTAGGCCCCATGTTAGGGAGATTGTGGTCTCAATCCAAACTCTTGATAAAGTAGACCATAAAACATAAAATAATCTCATCATAATCAAGGAGACAAAGAATCCATCAACACCCCAAGTGATTGAGTCTTTACTAACTCCAAAATAATAAATATAAGAGATAAATTAGTAACCAAAAGAAGCAAAGAGAGAAGAGGTATGATTAATTTTTCATGAAGAAATGTACATTTCATTGTGAATCATTGAATAAAAATGTGTTACCTTTGTATGGGATTTTAGCATGTTATGCTTGAATGCATTACCTATATATGAAATTTAGAAAATTGTTATACATTACTCATAAAGAAGATTTAGCATTTATGTCTACAATGGAGAGACATTCAATCTTAAGGATGCTCACTTCCTAAATTGAAGGTTTGCATGGAGAATACTTTCTTTAGGATTGTATATAATCCATAAAGGGATCCACAAGATTTGTGAAAAAAAAGGTGATGAAGAAGCAATGCATATATTTGAGGAGAAGAAAAAATATGAGCAAAGTGGATGCTCCCATGTTAAAGTCATTTTCAATACTTTAATAGGAGTAATAGAATTAATAGAGCATGTGTACATCCACTAAGAGATGTTTCCAATATGAAATGACCCCAAGAGGACACAAATCAATGGAAATAAGAACATAACAGATAGAGAGAACAAAGGGATTTACTAACTTTAGGGTCAGTATGATTGTATGATAATATGTAAGTATTATATCAAGTATGAAATGCCATCATTCCCCAAAGGAATTAGTACTACATAATAATGGAAGAAAGACACATAAGATTTATGAAGAAGTGTCATTTTGGACTACCATTGTAGAGACAAAAAATAATTGGTACTACTGTGTCACAAATCAAAGCATACAAACACAAGGATACAATTATGAACACTAGTAAATGTACAACATATAGAAGAATTGAGATACATATGAAGAATGATACTAAAATTCAGTTCCCTTTTTACCTTGTGTCGATAGAGTTATATGGGTCATCTAAAGGAATATAAGAAAACATATAGCAATCATAGTATAGGGGAAGCACATCACAATAAGAAAATAGACAAAAAGCTACCTTGCTAGAGCACTCACTCAAGCGCATTGGCCTCCTCTCCATTCTTAGTATTTAGTGTTTAGAGAAGGTGGACAACTTTCAAGAGGGACAACATCCAACATTGTAGGAATAAAAGCTAATTCTAAATAGGGACCAGCTTGTAACATCCACTTTTCTCAAGCCTTAGCTATCAACTAGCATATAATCAAAATAGAGTTACTACTTCATATTCATGAGAAGCCAGTTATAATTCATATGAAAGAGATTAATGGTCACAATTAGTTCAACAGAAATATCATAACTAACAATTGAAGGAGTGCTCAATTAGGATGAGTGATTAACATTGATAATCAATTTATATAAATAAGATTTTCATCATGTAATTATATTGCTATGTGTATATTAACATAGTGTTATTTAAAAATTTAGTTTGAGAGTATGTGTAGGATCATGATGTGCCAAAAAGTGGTGATATGAAAAAAATCACTTTTCTTCTGAATTTGATAAAATCAAAAGGATTTCTTAATGAATTTATCATTTTTTCATCAATATAATTCATTTAAAATTATCAGTTCAGTAAATAATTATTACTTATCTTCTAATGGAGTCATTTATTAAGTGTTGATCTATGTACTGATTGCAAAAAGTTATAACTTTAAAATGGTATAACATTCTCAAAATCTAAAAGATGGGACACATTCTATAATTTTCCTACTATAAGGGAAACAAATTTAATTTTCTGTAGTTTTCAATGAGTTAAGGTGGTCATACATGAGAGTTTTTTTATTCTAAAAAATATTTTAGTAGAAAAATCAAAATTAATTATTTCCTTGGAATATAATTACCAAAAAAATATGCATCACATATGGTTATGAGTTTACTCTTTATATCTAGAATCTTATGATAAAATTATTTGATTATGATTAATGTGGTTGGACATACATCTACTCCTTATGTTTTCCTAAAATATTTTGTACTCTTTCCCTAAAATTCCAAATTTTGACCAACTAAATTATTTTTTTATCATAGAAATTGTAGCATTTTAGAAACTAAATTCAATTTACTACAAATTCTATTCGTACAAAAATTTTATATAAGGTTCATAACTAGTTCAATATTTCACATCAAGTTGACTAACATCAATGTCTTGATTCCTCATTGCCACTAAAGGCCATAGTTTGGTCCACCATGATCCTACACATACCCTTAATGCATATTTAACATCCCCTTTTCTTAGGCCTTAGCTATCAACTAGCATATCATTAAAGTAGAGTTACTACTTCATATTCATGAGAATCCAATTATAATAGTTATTTTACATGTTCATATAAAAGAGATTAACAAATTATCATATGGAAAGGGTGCAAGTACAATCTTGTGCATCTCTTCTTTAATCTTATACATATATGTTGTACTGAAGTTAAGTATTTGATAGATATATTTATTGTTCATTTGTTCATTGTTACTTGTAACTGACTAATATAGACATTCATGTGGTTAAGAAGAAATTGTTATTAGAAAAGGAATGACCATCAATTCTCTAATCCTAAATTTCTTAGATACTATTGTTATATGAATTCTACACACTTTACCACCATTTTTTTGTTTTCCACACCAGTTTTCTTAGTTGTTGATTAAACATATTTGAGTGGACAGAGAGATAGATTTCATACTATACACAACTCATCCTAAGTTCCACTGTCTTATTTTCTATATGAAGTCAAGACATGAGAAAAATCCTAGAAAACTCGACCAATATATTTCAAAACTATAATAACATCAGGTCTATTTTCAAGGATAAATGATTAACTATTGCTAGTGGGTGTTCATTTCTATTATGATTGATATTTCTTTCCATTTTTCATGTTTGAGAAAGTTTGCTATATCTTTATGTTGAATAGTCATGTTTTAGAGACCAATTCAATCTTTAGTGTGTGTTCAGCTTTGTTATGGAAGTTTGATATATAGTAGAATGATTATTCTAAATATATAAGTACACTAAAATATGTTATGACAGTAAGAAGTTCAATTCTATTAAGAAAGTTTTAAGATTCAACAATCAAGAAGAAAACTCTAGGTCCCATGAGGCATTTATAGTTTTGAAGGTTTAGTGGTATGCTCAATTTTGAGAGGTTCAGATACTGCTCTAAATTTTATGTTGATGTCATTTTTTCCCTCCATTTGGGTCATACATTGTGTTTTTTTCGCACATTTATTTTCTTATACATTGTGATCAAATTACATGCATTTTGGGTATGATGAGTTAATGGGCAGCTTAATTCAATTGTTGTATGTAGCTGGCAAAATGTGAATGGCACAAATAGAGTGTCCTCATTCAAGACTATATGGTCATCATAGTTTTAGATAATTAGTGATCATATCTCTTACAAAAAAGATTAATATATCCCTAGTGTACATTTTTAGGAAAGTATGACTTTAAAACTCTTTTGTTTCAAATTCTCTTAATTTTTTTGCTTGTAGTAGAAATAATAACTACATTTATCTCTTTGTTTTGGCTACTCCATACATGATTGTGATATTTTTACACAATTTTTATTAGGGAAACTCATTTAATAACAATAAATAGTATTTTATTTTATATTTTTGAAGTACAAAATGCTTCTACTCTTTTGAATATAGGTAATTATAATCCTCTATTTGAAATTTTTATTCCTTCTCTTATTATTTGAAGGATAACCACCTATTGAGTGTGTGGACAATTTTTCTAGATAAGGTTAGATAAGTATTCTCCAGAGATGCTTAAAATGATGTTCTACTCATATAGACAATATTTCATCCTTGTAATTGTCATTTTGTTCCTAGTTCTATAATATAAACACCTATTGTAGCCTTTTATAGATAAAAAAATATGCATTCTTTCATGAAGGTGTCAAGATATAAAAGAGACTATGATCTTGGAAAGAGCATGGGTTGTGAGTAAGGAAGCACACACAAGATTAATGTGGATCTATTAGCAAAGGTAAAGTACAAATTTATGAAGGCTTCTATGGATAGATTTATGAGTATATAGAGGACAATGCAAATTTACAAAACATTTTGAAGAGAGTAGTGTCGGAAGTTTCAATGGAAGTCTTATGAGACTTAAAATAAGTTTGGTGGAAAATTTGTTGTCATCATAATACGAATTTGAGGAAGAGGGATTGTGCAGAACATATTATCCATCATCTATAGGAGAAGCAACATTTCAATCAATTTCTTGGCACCTCTTTACGATTGTATCTAAACAAGCTAAACTTTGCATTATATTGACCTACTTACATATTAGTGGATATTTGATACTAATTTTATATGTGTTGTCTAATAGCATGTGCATTCAAGAAAGAAAAAGAACTATTAAATTTATCACCTTTTTTATAAATTGCATTAGACACACTTCAATTATAGCTTAAAAAGACTTGTTCTAGTTGTTTATATGCCCATTGAGATTGGAAGCCTCATAAGTACAATGCATGCTATTGTCCAAATGCCTTGCCAGATCAGACATGGCACCAACTATTGTTTGAAAAGATTATGACTTTGACTGTTGTACAAGGATAGGAGAAATTTCAATGATATTAATATGCATTTGAGGTTGCTACACCACATTCTTGTGATCAAGATGTTTAATGAGCATAGACAATAGAAAATGAGTAGAATGGCTTGCAAATTAAGCAATAGAAAAGAATGGAATATCATAAAATATTAAAATGAAAATGTGAACTTTCCATTTGGAAATACTAACTAAAATATTCACATATTAATTATAATTTAAGCAAAGTATTTTGAAAGTAAAATTTAAAATCCAAATCAGTGAATATCATATATAAACCTAGCTAAAGATGTAGCCAATGAAGTTTGAGTTTTGCATATTGTAATTTACAAAAAGGATTATAAATTGTGAAATTATAAATGTTACCTACTTTCTTCATTAAGTGTTTCATGTGATATAGACTTTGTGATCCTCTACTTCCTCCCTGTAATATTATTCAACATATCACCACACTCAAAAGAAATAATGAGAATAGTTCATGAATCAATATATACTTTAGAATAATATAATATCATTTGTTTCCACTATTAAAATTATTCTTCATGTCTCCCAATTTACAACAAAATTTATCAAATCCAATCAAATATGATTGCAAATAAATAGAAACAATAGAATACCTTAGAGAGGAATAATTTGATGCAATCCCATAGAAAGCTATTCTTTTGAATACTTCATACACTACAACTAAATTTCATAAATAAATGAGTTTGACTATGGCATCCTTCTGCATTGCCTAAAACCAAGATATTAACACAGTTAGTTTTCATGCAATCATAGGTTAATATTGAGCTTCACTTGGTTTCAAGAATAGTTTAATATTATGTACTAATCAGGACCAACCATGTGATGGTGGCAGCTCATTTTCCCCCACCCCCCTGCCCCCAACATCTAAATTCCCCATTAACATCTAAAATTCATTCATTCTATTAATAAAATGTAACATTCCTAAATTATAATATGATAGCATTCATTAACACATTATTATCATTAAAACATTCACATGAACATTCAATAGAACATAAATAAAATATCTATACATAAACATTAGTCATCATCAAATAAGTTACATGTTCACATGAATCTTTTTTTTCTTTTTTTCTTTCTTGTCCTTCTCTAGATATTATTGCAGAGGCATATCCATGTCGTCATTGACATTTCTTCTCACCCATGGACATGCACTTGTTGTCCTTTGCAAAGGTTGGTCCTCTATAATAACAAATAAAATGGTTAATTTTTTTTTTAAATTGAGACTTTAAAGATTTTAAATAATATTGTAGTACTCTTTACCTTGTCCAACCACATCATTGTTCGTACCAGCTTGGACCTCAACATGCTCATCATCGACATCCCATACAACTATAGTACAAGATGTTTTATTAATCCCAACACATATTATAGCTAAATGTGTATTACTACACCAAATTCAATTTAAAATTTTTACTTGTATTAATAATTAAAAAATTAAAAATTGAATAGAAAATATTTAGTTGTATATACATTGATATTATTCTTCATCCATCCCATCATTAGGATCATCATCATTGACCAAATTGTCACCAACACTATCCTAGTAATCATCGTCATCATCGTCGTCATCATCATCATCATCATCATCATCATCATCATAATCATCATCATAATAATCAGCAGCAACATCATTTGCTTTAGGAGCATCATTGACTAACTCTCGATCATGACCCACTTCTTCCTCTTCCCTAGTATCTTCTTCTTCCTTTGCATTATACTTTATTAGCCTTCTCCTTGGATCATGTCTAACAAAAAATGACCAACCTGGGTAATGTGGAACCTCTTAGTAAAATACCTACTTACATTGGCTTGGAACAACATAGGGCTCATCCCCAACTACCTCAAACAACCTTGTATTAATCATTGGAAATCCATTCTCATGCTCAATAACAATTCTATCAGGATCATTTTGATTGAGTTGTAGTCAGTACCATTTGAAAATAAAGAGAACTAATTTGAAGGAATTAAATTCACAATCAAATATATCAACCAAAATTCCATAGTATTGATTTTGAAATTGTTGAGGATGTAAGTCATTTCTAGATAAAATATTGGTCACCTAGAAGACTGCACTTATCACAAAGTCACAAGTTCTCTTCATCTCATCTAAATCTTTGATGCAAAATTTATAAACATTGTAGTATATAGTCTTGTGGTGTTTCACCTACAATAATTTCAAACATGTATAAGTTATTCCATAAGGAGTTCAAAACCATACGGTTGATTAACAAACTTATAAGTACCTCAAGATCTCTGAAACCATATGCTAAATTGATTTCCTTTTCTATAAAATTGGGATCTCCATTAAAATGAGCTTGTTCAGCCAATGAAGAAACAGATTTCTAGTTTAACCCATGACCACAATGTTGACATCGTTCAATCCATACCATCATCCAATATTTATTTTTTTGTAATAAGAAAATTTATTGCATCCCTCTCTTTAGTAGTTGTACAAAAGTAAATAGATTACTTAGAAAAAATTTATTTTGAAGATTAAGAATTAATTAACTACAATAACATCTCATAATTTACTTCCTTTCACTTTCCTAAATCTACCTTCCCCACCAAGTACTTTCCTTTGAATTTTTTAGGTGAATTTATAAGTACCTCGAGATCTCTAAAACCATATGCTAAATTTATTTCCTTTTCTATAACATTGGGATCTCCATTAAAATGAGTTTGTTCAACCAATGAAGACATAGTTTCCCAGTTTAACCCATGACTATAATGTTGACATCATTCAATCCATACCATCATCCAATCTTCATTGTTTTCAATAAGCAAATGTATTACATCCCTCTCTTTAGCAGTCATACAAAAGAAAATAGATTACTTAGAACATATTTATTTTGAAGATTAAGAATTAATTAACTACAATAACATCTCATAATTTATTTCTTTTCACTTTCCTAAATCTACCTTTCTCCACCAAGTACTCCTCTTCAAATTTGTTAATGGATTCAAGATCCCAAATGCAATCTATATGGATCTTTTCTACAAGATTAGGAAGATATTGAGTAATGTACACCATCATTTGGTATGTCATATATCCCTTAGTCATAGAACCTTCAAAACATTTTCTTTGTCGACCAAAGCCTTCAAAAATTTCAAGTGTCTTTCAACCATCCACATTGACCTAGGATGTACAGGTCAACACAATTTAGTCTACTCAACTTAGGGTATGAGGTAGTGATCTTTTGCATTGAAAAAAGTTGAAGGTAAACACTTTTTCATTTCACACATTAGTAGAGGAATTTTTTTCCTTCCAATATTTAATATCTTCCTTTTGTATTTTTTAGATGACAACTACCTACAAGGAATTCAAGCTACAAAAACATATAAATATGAGACTTTACAATATATTACTTATTTGATATATTGAAAAAATATGATTACTTACCTCATGTATTTTTCAAGATCGTATATCACTTTTTTGATATTATTGTCAAAGTTGTTTTAGAGAGATATGGGTAGCACATACTGCAATAGTTGTCAACTGGTCATTTTATTTTTTTCTAACATAATACAATGAAAATTGAATACAATTTCACAAATATATTATAAATACAAAGGATCATGACTTACCTTGATGAAGGTATGCCAATCATGTGTTTTCAGCCCTAGGCCAAATTCACTTTTCTTTTATATGATATTGCTTATTCGCAACAAATCCTATAGGAAATCTCATTTTTCATAATACTTCTTTTATGGCATGACTTTGTTTCTTTGTTAATAACCAACGAAGCACACTTGTATTAATTCGATCTCCATTGCTATTTGATTCAATGATATTTTTCATTGCATGATTGTACTCATGAATGTCACTACAAATTTTGGCAATGTTTTCTTTGTCACACCTTCCATCCAATATTTTCCATTGTTCCTTTATTACATTATTTCCAATATGCATGGTATAAAAAAAATGCACAATTTGTAGCTTCTCATAGTAGGGCAGCCTACTAAATTATATGGGATAAGATTTTGGTCCCACTAGAAGGTGGTCAGTACTGATGCCTTGACGACCTCAAATTCTATTATATTACAATTTCCATAGGTGAGGTGTCATTCTTTATGGCTGTGATGTAGTCTCTTCTTTCCCATTGAAAAGATGTCTTTTGGCACTTCGAAACTTTTGTTTTTTGTGGAGCAAGTGACTATTCTCATCAAACACCTACTTTCTTAAACTTTTGGAATAATGAGATTTCATCTTTGGACCACACATTAGATATGAAAATTTTCCCTTTGTTTGAAGACCAACAAGATAATGATACAATTGCATTAAATATGTTCATTTTTTGAATTAGTATTATTGCATACAACTAGATTTCAGCATAACATACCACATAATTGTGTCAACCCTGGGGCATTATAAAAATTCCACACAAGCATTGCATGGAATTGAATATTTTTTGTGCAATTGGTCTGGAGATATCATACATAGTGAAATTATTCCATAACACTAGCAACTCATTGATAAGAGGTGCAATATATACAATCATATCTTTCACTTGGTACTTACCTAGTTGAATGACCCACATCAGATTATTATTTTGGTCATTTCACTCTAAGACTTATAATTACATGTAGGTAACAATAAAATAATTAAATACTTGGAACAATCATTGCCAATATAATGTGATCCCTCTTTATTGGCATCCATGGAGGAAGATTATTGTTCATAACAAACATAGGCCAAACCACGTAAACAGATCTCATCTCTCCATATGGATTGACACTGTCCATTACTAGAGAAAGCCTGAGATTTTGAGGTTATTCTTTAAAGTGTGGCCACTTTTCCTCTATTTCCTTAAATATTGAACTATCCATAGGCATTCAAATAATGTCATCTAAACTTCTATTGCATGCATGATAATCCATAACTTGTGTCAAGCTACTGCACCTGAATAATAGTTTAAGACATTCAATAATGGGGATGTAAGGAAGAACCATGCGAGGAACCTTTATGTCACTTGATCATCTCAATATCTACTCATATGGCATTCTATCATGCTAAAAAATTGGGGTTAAAGCATACCAAATATTTTTCTTAAAGTAATAAAGACTATATTTAATACATACTAACATTGAATGTGTTGTGAAAAGATGATGACAATATTAGTTTAAAGAGCTCAAGGGTTTCAATCTCTGATTATAATCTCAATTAGGATAAAGGTAAGTTGTATTACTCATAAAGGATTTCATTATTTGCTTCAAGAGTTAGATAGCCATTTGAACTTTGATTATATTTCACAGGCATATAGGGTCAGTAGTCTAACACACTACATGAGTTTGAAACCTTACGTCCTAATGCTATAGGAACACTTAGTCTGGATTGAATGAGTCAATCAATTAAACATTACATTAAAATTACAAAGGTATGATCTCAAGTTCAAACTACATTTAGGGTTTCCAAGTTCTTAGATCGACTATGATACTATCCCTTTTAACAAAATACTAGACCAATCCTTAGGAGAATCTAATTCTGCATTTAAAGGTTAATCTATCATAATATACTAATATTTAATTTGGGTGTGATCATAACCAATTTGGATCTAATTAAAAACACTAAAATATTCACCTAAGACTAATAAAAACATACCTTTTATCGTCTAACATAATCAGACTTATCCCATCAAGTTATCTAGTTAACCTTAATCTATAACAGTTTCAAATCATTTACATCTTCTAATTTTCAAATTTCTAACTTAAACCCCATACATTTAAAAAAAAATTATTTGTTTAAAGTCATCCTATAATTATTACGATATCTGAAACAAGTCATTGAGTAATAACCCATCACTATACAAACTTGAAACCACGGTCTCAAGACATCTCTTATCATCATGTAATTCTAAGTCATGGCCCTTCTATAACTAAACCCAATTTAATATATTCATTAATAGATTGAAATTCAAATAAATTATAAAATGTAATTCCTAATATAACTAGATTAAGTTTACTATCTCATAGTAACTATAAAAGAATATATAGCAAAAAATACTAATATAATGGAATAATCTTAATTCCAATCATATTTCAAATACATAATAATGAACACTAAATACTAATTATATGACACACCCATTTTAATCTTGATTGATGTTAAAATCCTAAATATAAATTTTCATTTTCATACTTATAGAAAAAAAAACTAAATTTCAATGCACTAAATAAAATCCATGTATTCCTAAACTAGAACAATCATACCCTAATCCTTATTAGCTACTAACCCATTAATTTAATCATTCTTTGGTCGACTTTCCTTTATAACACAAGATCTATTAAACACATTAAATTCTTATTACTTAAATCCTAGCCTTTTTTATTAACTACTAACCATCATTAATAGTTATTAAAATAATCCTCACCAACCACATAATGACAATTACAAAAAAAAACAAAAATGAAAAACTGCCCTAACTTTCTACTCCATCTACCTACCTACCCCTTTCCAATTTTTCCTCACCTCTTGGCACGCTTTACCAAGTGGTAAGTGATCCCCAAGGGTGATGCACCCATCCTATGCTCATAAATTGGACAATGTCTGTCCCACCCGTCCCATGCTCATAAGTTGGGCGATGTCTATCCAGCAAAATATATGCACCAGATTTGATGTATATTTTAATTAGTTTAAAAGTAACACAACAATAGCTTAGTGATTTTTAAATTAATTAATAAATTAAAGAAAATGTCAAATCCAGTACATATATTCTGGTGGATAGATGCCGCCCATGTATTTGTTCTTACAGTTATATTATTTACATAGGTTTAAATAATTATTATTAAAAAATTAAAATAACTAAAATATTAAATAAGTAAATAAATAATAAACTTAATAAGGTGAAAAAACTATAATTAGAAGCTTTTCAATTGAAGATAATTTTAGAATATATACGTGATAATATTAATGTTTATGGTTTTTAAGATGACTATATAGTTATATAAAATTATACTAGCAATCACACCTTCCTATGCACTATGTAGGCAGGAAATATTTATACTACAACAAGTTTACTGATTTTTAAATTCTATCTAACCTATCAAAAAAGATTTCAATTCAATCTTCAATGTATTACAATTTCAAAAATCTTGTTTGGTTTACATTGAGGTAATTTTTTATTTATGAAAAATAATCTTCTATTTCTAATTCATTTCTAAATTATTAAATGTGATATGTCACAATAAGAATGTTACTCATTTTATATCAAAAACAAAAATCTACCTATTTGTGACTAGAAGGAACAAGAATGTTATCTAACTTAAGCCCCATATATTTAATTAGTTTAATTAGTTAAAAGTCATCCTATAATTACTAAGACATCCAAAACAAGTCATCGAGTAATAACCCATCACTATACAAACTTGAAACCACAGTCTCAAGACATTTCTTATCACTATGCAATTCTAAGTCATGGCCCTTCTATAACTAAAAGTCATTTAATATATTCACTAATAGATTTAAATTCAAATACATTATAAAATGTAATTCCCAATATAACTAGATTAAGTTTACTATCTCATAGTAACTATAAAACAATATTTACCAAAAAAAAACACTAATATAATCAAACAATCTTAATTCCAATCATAATTCAAATACATAATAATGAACACTAAATACTAATTAGATGACAAGCCCATTATAAGCTTTATTCATTTTAAAATCCTAAATATAAAATTTCCTTTTCATACTTATAGAAAAAAACTAAATTTCAATGCACTAAATAAAATCCATTTATTCATAAACTAGAACAATCATACCCTAATCCTTATTTGCAACTAACCCATTAATCTAATCATTCTTTGGTCAATTTTCTTTTATAACACAAGTTCTATTAAACACATTAAATTCATATTACTTAAATCCTAACTTTTTTATTAACTACTAACCATCATTAATAGTTACTAAAATAATCCTAACCACATAATAACAATTACAAAAAAAAAAAAAAAAACAACTTCCCTAACTTCTTACTGCATCTACCTACCCATCCCTTTACAACTTTTTCCCCACCTCTTGACACACTTTACCAAGTGGTGAGTGGTGCCCAAGGATGATGCACCTACCCCATGCTCATAAGTTGGATGATGTCTATCTAGCAAAATATATGTACCACATTTGACAATTTTTTTTACTAATTAATTTAAAAGTCACACAACAATGGTTCAGTAATTTTTAAATTAATTAATCAATTAAAGAAAATTTCAAATCTGATGCATATATTCTCGTGGATAGGCGTCATCCATGTATTTGTTCTCATAGTATATTATTTACATAGGTTTAAATAATTGTTATTAAATAATTAAAATAACTAAAATATTAAATACTTAAATAAATAATGAACTTAATAAGGTGAAAAAAACTATAATTAAAAACTTTTCAATTGAAAGATAATTTTATAATATATATGCAATAATATTAATGTTTATTACAAATATTTGCCACCTTCCTGTGCATTAAGTAGGTGGCAAATATTTCTATTACAACAAGTTTAGTAATTTTTAAATTCTATCTAACCTATCTAAAAAAGATTTCAATTCAATCTTCAATGTATTACAATTTCAAAAATCTTGTTTGGTTTACATTTGAGGTATTTTATTATTTATAAAAAATAAAATCTTCTATTTCTAATTCCTTTCTAAATTGTTAAATGTAATATGTCACAATAAGAATATTACTCCTTTTATATCAAAAACAAAAATCTACGTGTTTGTGACTAGAAGGAACAAGAATATTATCTAATCAATTTTTTAGCTTATAAAATAAACATTGGTAAATATTTCGTTATGTCAAATTCTATGGTATTTTTTAAAAAAAATTTACAAGTCCCCATTTCTCTCCCTCAAACTAACACATGTATTTATAAATTTAGTTCTTTTTTTATAGATTTGTAATATAGTCAATTTATTTCTTGATATTAATGCATATAATGTTTGTGAAGCTACATTATGACCATATCATTTTAGTGGAATTTATGTAATCTACATTTTTGCAATGTGTATATTGCTATTATATTATATTACATGAGATTAAATTTCATTTATAGGGATGAGAAAGAATTAATATGAATTTAATACAAGAAGTGGGGGAAATGACTTAGTAGTTACTCAGGATAACTTAGTGCATCTATAGTTTTTAACTTCAAAAGTGCCAAGTAAGTTCTTTACTTCACCATAAAATAAAACTATTGTTTTCTAAGAATAAAATGTTTCGTGATATGGAAAAAAGCATATAAAGGTCCATCATTACATCAAGAATTTCCTCCAACAAAAAGCGATTAATCTCAAATATTATAAAATAAAATGACTAAATAGGCTAAATTTTTATATCTCGTAATTTTTTAAGGATTAAGAATAAACCTTCACAGTAGTCATTTATGGAAGTATTAATGTAAATCTTGATATAAAATATAATATAATCTTCATCACTTCCTAATAACGTCCAATGAAATATATATTTATTTATGAACTAAATAAAATATTTTGATAGGAACATTTTCATTGACTAATTTGTTTTTGCACTATGTAAACCTTAGATGAAATCCTCACTCAAATTTGTTAATATCCCACAATCAGTGTTTCACTGAAATGCTGGGATATTTCTTTGATGCATTTTAGTCAAAACAATTGAGGTGCCTTGCCTGTGATTCCACATTTTGGATATCTTAAAATGATGGGGTTCTGTAAAAAAAATCTTAGAGCCAATTTACATACCCCGTCAAAGGTCCATACCCTGCTCTAAAGCTCCCATTTTCATTCAAAGACACTGGTTGAAAGTTTTTTCAATTCCTATTCAACACATGCATGTTCTTATGTGTATCCTGCAGTTAAAACGTTCCAATATAATATGCCACTTATATTGGAGATAGCCGTTGCCTTGTGACCCGATACCTACCTTTGGTTCATGAACTACGATTTGGAGTTTCCCATTTTCAAGTAGCCAAGGCCCCGTTTGGTTATGGGAATACCGGGCACAGAATAGGGTTTTCAGCGCCAAAATCGGGTTATGGAAGAAAACGGTGGCGTTTGGTTCATCAAACACATAACCTAGTTTCAGGTTTCGTCTGCCAATTTCACTCAAAAATTGGAAGAAATTTCTTCCAGGAAATAGGTGGAAGTTGAAATGAAAACCAGGTTTTGGGTTTTTATGAATGCATTTGAATAAATCGTTGGGTCCGCCGAATCTGCCTTAGCTTTTTGGAAGAACAAATTGGGTTTTTTGGAAGACGACGGTTGTATTTTTTTCGTGCTCTGTTGTGCGAAGGTGAGGGTATCTAGTTTACTACGTTTGTTGGGCTTGTGGGTTTTCTATGGCCATGGTTTGCGAGGGTTTCTAGTTTTCTGTTGTTTGCTAGGTTTGTGGATTTTCTATTGTCGTGGTTTCCTATGGCTGTGGCATGTGGCCGTGGCATTTTCTGTGATTTCTCTTCTCCACTTTGAATAGCAACGATGGTAAACGGTTCTCTTCTCACACCCACCTTTGCATACTGGATTTTTTTAAAAAAATTGGTTCATTCAAACGTAACTGCGTGTTGCAGGTCTGCTTAGAAAACTAGTTAAAATATATGCTCAGGAATTAGTCCCAGTATGTTTAACACTGATTACTTGTATATATCATAGTTAAAGTTTTAATTTTTTGTACTCAGCAATGAAATTTACAAGTATATCAATAGCTTTTATCTATACATAGCTAACCTATACATAGTTTATCATGGTTCTATTTCTATCTACTATCTGCCTAGCAATTTAGTCAATATATGTGGTAACTATTTGTTTCAAATCTGTTTTTAAAATAGTCAATATGTGCTCACTAATATATTCGAGTATAGTGCTGTGAGAGATCAATACCAGTGAAATGAAAAATTAAACTTTGTAACAGTTTCTAGCTATTTGTTTTAAATCTGTTTAGCAAAATAGTCAATATGTGCTCACTAATAAATTCCACTATAGTGTTGTGAGAGATCAATAGCAGTGAAATGAACAAGCGAACTTTGTAACAATTTCTTGCCAGTAATGAGTTCTAGTACATTGTTGTGAGAGATGAATGAAATACCATTAAATAGAGCCAAGTCATAAACTTATGCTCACTAATAAATTCCAGTATAGTGTTGTGAGAGATCAATACCAGTGAAATGAATAACTAAACTTTCTAACTATTTCTTGCCAGTAATGAGTTCTAGTATATTGCTGTGAGAGATGAATGCAATACCATTAAATAGAGTCAAGTCATAAACTATGTATGGATCAACTATGTATAGATCAATGGCAATCATGGATTTTATCTATACATAATCATTATGTGCTCAATATGTGCTTAATAATGAATTCTAGTGTGTGCTAATGTGATTACCTGTATATATCATAAAGCCAATCAAGAAAAACATGACAATCATGGCTTTTATCTATACATAGTTGACCTATAGTGTTGTGAGGGATCAATACTAGTGAAATGAACAACTAAACTTTGTAATAGTTTCTTGCCAGTAATGAGTTCTAGTATACTGTTGTGAGAGATGAATGCAATACCATTAAATAGAGCCAAATCATAAACTATGTATGGATCAACTATGTATAGATCAATGGCAATCATGGCTTTTATCTATACATAATCAATATGTGCTCAATATATGCTCAATAATGAATTCCAGTATGTGATCATGTGATTACCTGTATATATTATAGTGCCAATCATAATAGAAAAACATGGCAATCATGCTTTTATCTATACATAGTTGACCTATACATAGTTTATCATGGTTCAAATCTGTTTAGCAAAATAGTCCAATGAGTTTCAGTATAGTGATGTGAGAGATCAATGCAATACCATTAATCAAAGTGAATCATGCCAATGAAATGAACAACTAAACTATGGATATATCAATTATGTATTGATCCATGCAAAATCATTCAACATACTTATGAGGTCATAAACTATGTATAGATAAAAGCCATGATTTCAAACTATGTATAGATCAATGTAGAAAGAAACTATATTCCCATTGCCAACGATGCTACTTTTCATCTTCTAAAAGATGAGCCTCAGTTTCAGCGGACCCGATGATTTATTAAAACACATTCATAAAAGTCCAAATTCAAGTTATAGTTTGTACATGTGTATGTGTACATACATACATGTGTCTGTACATTTATACATGTGTGTACATACATACATACATGTGTGTGTACGTATGTACACACATACATACATGTGTGTATGTACATACACACATACATACATGTGTGTGTACGTACAGACATGCATACATACATGTGTGTGTCTACGTACATACATGCATACATGTGTGTGTACGTACATACATGCATACATACATACATACATTCATGTGTGTGTATGTACATACACACATACATACATGTGTGTGTGTATGTACATACATGCATACATGTGTGTGTGTACGTACATGCATACATACATGTGTGTGCACATACATATATACATACATGTGTGTATACATATAGACAAATGGAATCAATATTATGCTTTCATTGGTATAGGTAGATTACATGGAGTATAATGACACATTGTAATTTGTTCTTTATGGGCTTATGATCCTTGATAGTTGGTACTCCTTGTTGTATTTGAATAAATAATTGACTTCTTAATGCAATGAGGCTAGTAAATAATCATGTTGTATCTCGATAGGTGATAGTTGATATCTCATAACTGATAGTGTTTAAATTGTCCACCTTTTAGGTCACTGATGGATCCTATGGAGAGTATAGAGGTCCAAGGAAGCATAGTTAGGAAGACCACATACACCCGCATTCTCACAATTCTTTTTGCTTTTGTTGGCATAGCCAAAGTACTAGTAGCCTGAGAAGGCAGTCAAATGGGTAAACGAATAAGAAAAGGAAATTCCTTTTGTAGAGACATTATTCATTCGAATGAGGTGGATTTTCATGATTAGATTCGGATGAGTAGGGCAGCCTTCTTTTCTCTAGCTTGTATTCTGAGGCTGAAAGGAAGCTTGAGAGATACGATCCACTTGAAGTTAGAGGAACAACTAGTGATGTTCCTCCACACACTTGGGCACAATCTAAGGAACCGCAAGATTGCCCATAACTTTGGGCACTCAGGAGAGACAGTTAGTCGGTACTTCCACAAGGTTTTGATGGTTGTCTTAGCCCTTCATAGAGATTACTTCATACCACCTAGTCCAGGCACTCCTCGTGAAATTAGTGGGACGGATCGTTTTGAACCATTCTTCAAGGTAAATCACACATTGTTACAAGTTTATTGTCTAGAATGTTGTCCTTATCTTATTATTACTCGAGCATACATTTGATCAATGTATCATATCCCACATGATTGCATTGGAGCCATCGACGGAACCCATATTCCAGTGCGAGTTGATGTTGACATACAGGGTAAATATCGTGATAGAAAAGGGAACCTATCACAAAATGTTATGGGTGTCTTCTCCTTTGATTGTAAGTTTCAGTATTTCCTTGCTGGTTGGGAAGGCTCTACTGCAGATAGTCATGTTCTAGCCTTAGCTCTATCCAGATCAAATCCACTTGTAGTTCCCCCTGGTAAGCCAAATCACATTTTAATATACTCAAGGTTATGCTAAATGGTTCAAGTATTGACAATATACTTTCTTTATATAGGAAAATATTATCTCATGGATGCTGGATATCCAAATGCACCTGGATTTCTCGCTCCTTATCGGTGTACACGCTACCACTTGAAAGAGTGGTCAAGAGAAAACCCAATAAACTCTGCACGTCATTTGTTCAACCATCGACACTCCTCTCTTAGAAATGCAGTAGAACGTACATTTGGTATTTTGAAGCAGTGTTTTCCAGTCTTAAGACATGCAACGTCTTATGATATCATGACACAATCCTATATTATTTTAGCATGTTGCACACTTCACAATTTCATTACGATAGAGGATGGCCTTCCATCGGAAGAAGCTATTGAAGAGGAAGATGATCGTGATGGGATAGAGGTTCCACCGCTTGAGACATATGGGTTGTCTCAAGAGGATAGAAATGAGTGGGCCCAATTTGGAGAAGATATAGCAAATAGGATGTGGGAAGATTATAGATCTCGAGAATAAATGATTTATTAGAAGGCAATGTGCTTTATATGATTAAATTGATGTATGCATATACAATTATGGTGTGTGATTTCATTATTCTGATATCAGTCTTTGCTACATTCTAATTAAATAAAAAGAACATTAACTTTCAATTTCACACCTACATTATGTACAAAAATTGTTGATCATATCTGCAATACACAACTCAACTTGAAATATAGATTACATTATTTTAAATGCAAGAAAGCACAATTATTATACATCTTTGCATTGAGAAAGTACAATAACATGCTTCATAATGGGGCTCATGACTATTTACTTGCCATTGATATCACCATTTTGTCTTACTGGTAGTTTTTTTGATGTTGATGTGTTATCATCTTCAATTTTAAATGAAATATAGCAAGGAGTACCAAATGATGAAGATCATAAGCCCACTAGTAAGAAGAGAACAACGAATTCATTGAAAATCCTATTTTTTTGATGTTACTACTTGTTGCATTCCATTTAAATTTGAAGAGCAATAACTTTCAATTTCAGTCGTATGATTACTTTAAATCATAATACGTTTACCTATTCAATATGTTAGCCTCATTCCATTATGACGTATTACAAATTGATAGTTAAAGATTTTCTACTTCAAATTTAAATGAAATACAGGAAGGAGTACACAATGGCATATACCGAGCTCATGATGAGCATGGATGGATCTGATCATGTGAACCAGATGTGTTCTCCCATTACTTTGAGTGATATAGATGGATCCCTCACTGTGAGGAACAAATCTTCTTCTTCAAAGAAGAAAATGTGGACAAAATCGATGGAACGCAAGTTTCTAGACTTGCTCCTTGAACAAGTCCACCTTAGACGGAAAGGTGAAGGTGGGTTTAAAAAAGAGGCATGGACTACAATAGAGAGGACATTCAATGCAGCGATGAACTTGAATCAGTCACGAGATCATTTTAAGAATAAGCTGAAAACATGGAAAGTAGGATATAAAGTAATGAAGGACTTGAAAAATACAAGTGGGTTAGCTTGGAATGAAGGAACTCAGACTGTGGATGCTAAGGATTCAGTGTGGGATGACCTTTTGAAGGTAGGATGATCTTTGTACTCTTTTCATTGAAGAAATTTTCCCTTCTTATTTTAATAATGAAAAACTTACAACCTAATCCATCTATTAATGCTTATATGTAGAGGATAGAATTCAAAAATGCAAAAATGTATAAGAGGTCATCTTTCCAATATTTCAATGAGTTGGTTGTAATTGTCAGTAATGACATTGTTGAAGGGTTCGCATCTACAATGCCCCTTGATGCTGAAGAAGGGCACCTTATGAACAATGCATTTAATGTGCTTGATGAGGATGATACCAATTGTGGTACACCTCTTGACAGCCAACCAGATATTGATGAAGAGTTATATCATTCCAATCAGTCGAGTGCAAGTGATAGAGGGACTCCTCCACCATCATCATCAAGGAGGGGAAAGAGGAAGAAGACATCTTTGGCTGCATCATTGGATGTGATATGCGAAACTATGAAGGAATTGAAAGATGGCCTCATTAAGCCTTAGATTGTAAAAGTGGATAAATCTGAAGATGATAATATTTTGACTGCTACATATACTGCTCTCAAAGCTGTCCCTAAACTGAGTCGAGCAATTTTCATGAAAGCACATGATACCTTCATTCTTCAACGTGAAAGAGCCAAAGGGTTCTTGATGATGGATGAGGTGGAGAGAGTGGAGTGGATTGCAATGACATTTGGTACCATTTAGCTATTTCAGCTACTGACTGGATTGCTTTGACTTATGCTACATGATTACTCTATTCAATGGTTTTGCATTAATCTCTAATAGCACTAAACTAAAACTATATTGATCTCACATCACTATATTGGAACTCATTATTGAGCACATTTTGACTATTTAATTAGTGATCTCTCACAGTGCTATACTGGAAGTCATTAGTGAGCATATATTTACTATTTTGTTAAACAGATTCTAAACAAACTGTTACAGCATGTATTGGATTGTTTTGCTAAATAGATTTGGACCATGATAAATTATGTATATGTCAACTATGTATAGATAAAAGCCATGATTTTCATTGATCTTCCATGTATCCATACATAGTTTATGAGTTGGCTGCATTTAATGGTATTGCATTGATTTGTACATAGTTTATGACATCATAAGTATGTTGAATGATTTTGCATGGATCTATACATACTTGATATATCCATAGTTTATTTGTTCATTTCATTGTCATGATTCACTTTGATTAATGGTATTTCATTGATCTCTCATAGCACTATACTAGAACTCATTAGTGAGCATATATTTACTATTTTGTCAAACAAATTCTAAACAAACTGTTACAGCATGTATTGGACTATTTTGCTAAATAGATTTGAACCATGATAAATTATGTATATGTCAACTATGTATAGATAAAAGCCATGATTGTCATTGATCTTCCATGTGTCCATACCTAGTTAATGAGTTGGCTGCGTTTAATGGTATTGCATTGATCTGTACATAGTTTATGACCTCATAAGTATGTTGAATGATTTTGCATGGATCTATACATACTTGGTATATCCATAGTTTATTTGTTCATTTCATTGGCATGATTCACTTTGATTAATGGTATTGCATAGATCTCTCAAAACACTATACTGGAAGTCATTAGTGAGCATATATTTACTATTTTGTTAAACAGATTCTAAACAAACTATTACAGCATGTATTAAACTGTTTTGCTAAACAGATTTGAACCATGATAAACTATGTATATGTCAACTATGTATAGATAAAAGCCATGATTTTCATTGTTCTTCCATGTATCCATACATAGTTTATGATTTGGTTGTGTTTAATGGTATTGCATTGATATGTACATAGTTTATGACGTCATAAGTATGTCGAATGATTTTACATGGATCTATACATACTTGATATATCCATAGTTTAGTTGTTCATTTCATTGGCATGATTCACTTTGATTAATGGTATTGCATTGATCTCTCACAGCACTATACTAGAAGTCATTAGCGAGCATATATTTACTATTTTGTTAAACAAATTCTAAACAAACTATTATAGCATATATTGGACTATTTTGCTAAACAGATTTGAACCATGATAAACTATGTATATGTAAAATATGTATAGATAAAAGCATGATTGCCATGTTTTTCTATTATGATTGGCATCATGATATATACAAGTAATCACATGAGCACATACTGGAATTCATTATTGAGCACATATTGACTATTTTGCTAAATAGATTTGACACAAACAACCAGACACTGTTACAAAGTTTAGTTGTTCATTTCACTGGTATTGATCTCTCACAACACCATATTAGAATTTATTAGTGAGCCCATATTGACTATTTTTCTAAATAGATTTGAAACAAATAGTTACCACATCTATTGACTATGCTAAGTAGATAACAGATAGAAATAGAACCATGATAAACTATGTATAGGTCAGCTATGTATGGATAAAAGCTAGTGATATACTTGTAAATTTCATTATTGAGCACATTTTGATTATGTCTAGATAAAAGCCATGATTGCCAT
Organism: Cupressus sempervirens; assembly: GCA_028749045.1. Taxonomy (NCBI): domain Eukaryota; kingdom Viridiplantae; phylum Streptophyta; class Pinopsida; order Cupressales; family Cupressaceae; genus Cupressus; species Cupressus sempervirens. The sequence goes on along the minus strand of CM053787.1, from coordinate 272,590,434 downwards.
TGATCTATACATAGTTTATGACTTGGCTCTATTTAAATGATATTGCATTCATCTCTCACAGCACTATACTAGAACTCATTACTGGCAAGAAACTATTACAAAGTTTAGTTGTCCATTTCAGTGGTATTGATCTGTCACAGCACTATACTGGAATTCATTAGTGAGCACATATTGACTATTTTGCTAAACAAATTTGAAACAAACAGTATGTATGTACACACATGTATGTACGCATGTATACATACTTGATCTATGCATTGCATTGATCTCTCACAACACTATACTGGAACTCATTACTGAGCACATTTTTACTATTTTGCTAAGCATATATGTATGTATATGTGTATGTATGTATATACACACATGTATGTACATATGCATGTATGTATGTGCATATGTATGTACACACATGTATGTGTGTATGTATGTATGTATGTATGTATGTGCATATGTATGTACACACATGTATGTACATATGTATATAAACTTGATCTATGCATAGTTTAGTCATCCATTTTATTGACATGATTGGCATTGGTCAATACGCAAGATAGTTGTTCATTTCATTGGCATTCACACGATTGGCATGTGAAGTCATTTCAGATGGTTAATTGGCTTTGTGTAATGGTATTTCATTGATCTGTCACAACACTATATTGGAAATCATTACTGAGCACATTTTTTCTATTTTTCTAAGCATGTATGTATGTATGTGTGTATGTATGTGCGTATGTATGTACACATGTATGTACATGTGTATGTATGTATGTATGTGCGTATGTATGTATGTCTGTGCATATGTATGTTCACGCATGTATGTGCATATGTATACATACTTGATCTATGCATAGTTTAGTCATTCATTTCATTGACATTATTGGCATTGGTCAATACATAGTTTAGTTGTTCATTTCATTGGTATTCACACGATTGGCATGTGAAATAATTCCAGAGGGTTAGTTGGCTTTGTTTAATGGTATTGCATTGATCTCTCACAACACGTAGTTTATGATCTCGTAAACGTTTGCTATAGTTGTTCATTGCTTTGTTAATTAGAGTTATATTTGAACTATACATACGTGGAATACACAAGGAGTGGAAAATGATGAATGCTCAATTGTAGAACTTGAAAGCACATAGAAATGTGATTTGCTAGATGATTGTATAGTTCATGATTCTGTCCTATGTTATATCTATAGTCCTAATTTACTTGCATATATTTTTATTTTTTTGTCTTTTTGTCCCTATTTGATTTCCTATGTATGTTCTCGTTGACAAGATTATCAAAAGTATTGAGGATTTCTGGTAGATGATTGTACAGTCATGATTCTGTCCCATGTTATATGTATATTCCTAATTTTCTTGGATATTTTTTTAATAATTTTTTTTTTTCCACAATTTGGTTTCCTATGTACGTGCTTCTTGACAAGATTGTCAACGGTATTGATAAAATGTCTTTCTCTTGTATTTTTTTATTTCTCTTGATTTGCTAATATTACAAGACCACACATGCTGATAAAAAATGAGCTATTTGATGATTGTTTACTGTGTTTGTAAATGATCAATATTTTTGATGCCACTCCTTGGTGTATTCCATTAAAAAAATAATCAGGTTTTAATTTTTTAGGCATATTTAGTTCATATATGTAGGATTGACCATCTAACAATACAAACAGTAATGGGAAGATTGAGCAGCATGAGAGGGTTGCCATTGAATGTGGGGCATAAGGGCATACATCGTGGATTTCTCAGTGTTTTTGTATGTAACGGTGTGTTGTCGAATGTCGGCCATAAAGGCATACATCGTGGATTTCTCAGTGTTTGCGTGTTTAACCGTGTGTTTTCACACCACCATCAAATCATGGATATTGTTCTATCAAGTTAGCAAGTTTTCATATTGTAGTAATTATGTGAAATTCATTATCATAATTTCATGATGTTAAAATATGATATATATGATTAATGATTTTCATGATCTTTTTTTTAAAATTGCATGTAAAATCTATGTTGCCAAAATTCCACATTTTTTAAGAGCAATTATTGACAAAGCATCATTTTTCTTGTTAAAGTTATCATCAAATGTTTAATGTATGTGAATGTAAAATGGTATATTTTTTCCTATATAATATTTCACGTAAAATTTTAGTTGCATATTTTGTTGAATAATTAACTAAATAAATTTATTAAAAGGGAGAGATACATAGAGGAGCAGAAAGTGCGGGATAAGAAGGGGGGATGGAGGGACAGAGGGAGAAAGCGAGAGAGAGAGAGAGAGAGAGAGAGAGAGAGAGAGAGAGAGAGAGAGAGACAGAGAGAGAGAGAGAGGAGCTTGTGTTTTCCTGCATCTGTAGAAAGGTGTCTGTTGATGTGTGTTTTATGACTCACCAAATAGTAGAACAAAATACTAAAATATCTTATCCTCTCTTGAATATATATCTGTCTATGACCTCATCAAGATCTTCAAATGTCTCCTTCCCAATTGAAAGTATTTTCCAAGTCAAAGATAGCTATCAAAATCCTTTTGGTCTTTTCCTCCCTCCACAATATCCTTGTGTGCATAAACTCCATTGAAAATGTTCAGTTTTAGAATCAAGTGAGTAGGACCTTTCAAGCTTGGACGGATAATACTCTCCCCTGGCTCTTTATCTGTTAGGAACTTAATGGTTTCATTCTCTTGTTCACTTCGTGAAATGGAATCCTCTTCCACAAAATATGGATCCTTAACCTCCTTATCCTTACCCTGTTCACCCTGATAGTTATCATTCTTCAGTGAACTCTCTTTGCAAGTTAACTCAACTAGGTACTTCACTTTTGTCATAGCTTTTACCCAATAGGTAAGGATGTTGCCTTCTGCAATTTTTTCTATAGGATCTATATCTAGATCATCAAAAAGCTCCTCTTTCAATATTATTCGTTTCAAGCTTGATTCTAGATCACAAATTATATGATGATTTTGGACTCTACGGGGACAATTTTTCCCATTAATAGGGTCTCTTCATTTTCTCTAGTCAGCAGATAAAATTCCTCATCCTAGGATGGCTCTTTATATGGTGATCTCAAATCCTGAAATCCATGTAACAATTCACTCTTTATGTTAGCAAGGGTTTCCTGCTTTTTATTGGATGTCCGTTGCTCCACACTTCTAGCATATTCATCAATATCAAGGGCATTTAACAGATCAGGATATTTTTTGACATGCTCAACAGCCATTTCTTGTGTTTCCTTATCCATATCATCTATATCATGTCCAGCTTCTTCACAATATATGTCCTTAGCCATTTTCTTGGCAAATTCATATGACTTTGGACGAATTCTAGTATCATCCAATGGATCCATAACATGGTTTTCGGATGTTGCTTTTCCATTCCCTCTAACCCTTAAAAAAAACAATGGCATTTATAAAGACAAGTCGCTTCATAGCCTCTACAGTTGGTTGTTGTAACTATTACCTGCTCAGCAGCTTCATACTTTTCATCTGGAGTAAGGAAATGTTCCAGTGAATGAAGCTTCAATGATAATATTTCTTTGCCAAGACTATATAATGTTGCAACCATGGCCAATGGATTCTGAAGATATTGACCAAGAGCCACAACACGCCTCACAATCCCTCTCTGTGTCGACAACTAGTCTTAAGAGATGCGAGAATTCTCATATAGTGTAGGCAATAATTCATCTGCATAAACAACATTTATTGTGTCCAATCCTTCTGCCAAATCACGTGGATGAACACAAACACAGGGGGGGATAGAGGGAGGACACAAACACACATATTTAGTGGCTAAGTCACAAGGTTCAAGTTTCAGTTTGAGTTCGAAAATTATGAAGTTCGGATGAACTTGACAATAAATTCAATTCAACAATAAATTTGTCTTACATAATTTTTCAAAAATATATAATATATATGATCACAATCTCCAACAATGGGACAAAAAATAACTTTGTACAAATGATTGCATGTATGATTATTTTTTACTTTTCTTTGCTAATAAATAGAATTAAAATAAAAAATAATAATCATTTTATTTATTATTGACTAACAAAATAAAATTGTGAATATTCAAGAATAAAAAATAATAATAATGTAGTCTAATTATAAATAAATTAAATCATAAATATTAATACTTTACTCATTATATTCCTTGTTTTTCACTAATTAAATAAGATTAAAAAAATTTAATCAAATTCCAATTCCAATTAGAAAATGAACAACCAAACGCAAGAAAAATATATTCCCAGTCATATTCTGTTCCAATTCCAATTTCTAAATTGGCAACCAAACGCAGAATATGGATTTGAAAATTCATCTTCCATGTCAACCAAACAGTCACCCTTGTTGGAAATGAGAATGAAGTAACTGAGAGGGGGAGGGGGTGAATCAGTTACTACAAAAACATTTCACAGTCCCTTAGATGTCTAAAAGTTTGATCTATTTTACGAATTACTGAAACTTGATATTGCAGCAAATAATAATGATCATTAAGAACTGATATCAAAACAATTCAGCAAACTCCAACACTAGAGACACCAGATTTAACGTGGAAACCCAATATGGGAAAAACCACCAATGTAACTAGTTACTGTTTTTCACTCTTCTGAAGTGAGCCCTGTTAGGAGCCAACCCTGTTAAAGGTTACAAAAACACACTGTTAGGTGTGACCCTGTTAGAGGATTTAATCACCCTGTTAGGAGTGGCCTTGCTAGAGGTCTTAAGAAAAATTCAACTGAACTGTCACCTTGTTAGAGGATTTACAATAGGGCTATTAAACCCACTCTGTTAAGAGATTTTGAGTTCACTGTTACAATGGTTAGAAAGCAACAATGAAGTGACCTGATATAATGTGCAACTTATCTTTGCTGATTGCAGATCTCTATTCTGCTTGACTAGATCCTTACTGATCACATACAACTTTGCAGCTCCTTCAATACATCTGATCCTCCATCACACTTTTTCAACATTTTCTTATATGTTCAATATTCGCACTCTTATGCATCCAAATTCTTGCATATATCGAATTCACAACTTGATCTTTCATATATACCTTACAAATTATATTAGTCGGCTCTAATCACTGATCAAACAAATACAATAGTCGGCTAACAATTACAAACCAAAAAATCCCTTTACTAGCCAACACTGCTTGGTTAATATTGTTTAGAAAATAATTCCTATGTTAACCGACTGAGCTTGGTTAATACAGCGAACTCCGTGACATCCCTTCAATCGCCGGGAGAACTCGATAAGTATAGATGATCGAGTGAGCTCGGTAGAAACTATTTTTGCCAAATTCCCTTTGGACACTGAGTGAACTCGGTAAACACTGACTTTCCTTTGTTTACCTTCCCAGATCGGTAAACACTAACTTTTCTTCGGTTACCTTCCCAGCTCGGTAAACACTAACTTTTCTTTGCTTACCTTCCCAGCTCGGTAAACACTCTGTCATAGTTTCCTTTGATCACTGAGTGAGCTCGGTAAGTACTGAACTTCCTTCATTTGACCAAGTTAGCTCGGTAGAAGCTATCTTTATAGTGTAATATATAGCAATGCTCTGTAGACTCTGTAAATGACTATGCTTACCTTCTGAGCTTGGTAGACTTTGTCTGATGACTGATATGACATTTGTGTAACATCAAAGACAACACTCAATTAACCAATTGTATCCAACAATCTCCCTCTTTGGCATTGATGGCAACACAACATGTCATAGCAGAATGAAATTTGAAAACAAGTCCTTCTCTTAGTGTAGCACTATATGACAACATAATACTTCTCCCTCTTAGATAGAAACTTTCCTTCATCACCTTTTACATCAAATTTTCCTTTTCTAGATTCTTTCAAAATATAACATTTGCTTCCAAATACTTTCAAATAACTTACATTGGGTTTGTGGCCATACCATAATTCATAGGGAGTCTTGAATGAGTCCTTTTTTAGTTGTACTCGGTTTAATGTATGAACTGCAATGCTAATGGCTTCCTTCCAGTATTTGATAGCAATTTTCTTTTTTATCATCAGGGTTCTTGCACAATCCATAATGGATCTGTTTCTTCTTTCAGCTATTCCATTTTGTTCTGGAGTTCCTGGTGTTGAAACCTGTCTTTTAATACCTCTTTCAATGCAAAAGTTATTGAATGCATGTGAAATGAATTCACCACCTCTGTCTGACCTTAAACATTTCAGTCTTTTCCCTGTTTCTTTTTCTACTCTTGCTAAATACCATTTAAATTTTTCAAATGCTTCTGATTTATTTCTTAGATACATGATAGTCATCATTCTTGAGTAATCATCAACAAAGAGAATGAAAAATTTCTCTCCAGTATAGCTTTCTATTCCAATAGGTCCACATAAATCAGTATGCACAATTTCTAATATATCTTCAGATTGATATTTTTTACTTTTAAAACTAGTCCTTCCCATTTTACCAATCTGACAGTTCTTGCATAGACCAACCTCAGGTTTCTTAATGTTAGGAATGCCTCTTACTTTCTTGAATTTTCTTATTTTTATCAAATTATCAAAATTGACATGACACAACCTTTTATACCATAACCAACTCTCTTCAATTTGAGGAATGAAACATGAGAATTCAACAAGTTCTAGATAGAATAAGTTACCTTTAGTTTGGGTGCCAGATCCTATCAGTTTTCCTTGCTCATTCAACAGTCTTGCCTTTCCATGCATGAATTCCACCTTGAATCCAGTATTGAGTAACTGTGCCACACTTAGCAAATTATGTTTGAGACCTTCAACCCAATAGGCATTGTTATAAACAAGTTCTTTGGTTAGACAGATTCTTCCTCTTCCTTTTATGAAACGAGGTTCATTATTACCAAACCTTACACTGCCACCATCATAATCTTCAAACTGATCAAACTTAGTTTTATCACCAGTCATATGATGTGAGCAACCACTGTCTATAATCCATGTATCATTCTTACTTATATGAGAGATAAGAGCAATTCTATCTTCCTCATCATTGTCAGAATCATCTTTAACAACAATATAAACAATTTCATCCTCACTATTATCAGAATCTTCAGAATTTTCAGCCATGAAACATGATTTCTTACCTTTGTTCTTGAATGATTTGAAATCTTTCTTACTATTCCATTTATGATCCTTCTTTTCATCATTGCTCTACTTGTTCGGGCACCTAGCTGCAATATGACCAATTTCTTCACATGAAAAACATACTAGAGGAACTTTACCTTTATATTTTCCTCTGCCTTTGGAGTATTTTCTTGCTATAAGAGCTTCAATTACTTCAAGATCACTGTTTGAGCTTAGATCTGATTCATCTTCACTTTCTGGCTGAAGTTTCTTTTTGTTTTTCTCCTTGAGTGAAAGTTTGGCCTCAAATGCTGATTCCATGTTCTTGGAAGCTGGAACATAGTTGTCAAAGTTATCTAGTTCAAATGTAGTTAATCTCCCAACTATGGCCTCAAGATTTATCTGATGATTTGCTTCACATCTTCTTTCCTGAATTGCAGACACTCTGATTGCATAAACGGGAAGCAAAGTTCTGAGAACTTTGCTTACAACTGTTTCTCCTTTGATGTCACCACCAGCTGCCCTGATTGCACTTACACATGCTTTAACTCTTTCAACATACTTTGCAATGTTTTCATCCTCTCTCATCTTCATTTGATCAAATTGTCCTCTTAGACTTTCTACTTTTGCTCTTCTCACATTGTCATCCCCTCCATAGATTTCTTTTAGCTTGTTCCACATGTCAAAGGCGGTTTTGCAGTCCTTAATGTCATCAAATTCTTCATAGCTGAGAGCAGATGCTATGTCTATCATCATGTTGTTGTGAGTTTTCTTTTCAGCAATATCATTGACTGACAGTGTGCCAGAAGGTTCTTCATATTCTTCTTCAAGGTATTTTAGTCTAGTATCACCAACAGTAGCCAGATGAAGTTTCATCAGTCCTTCCCATGCTGAGAAGTTATCTCTATTAAGTTTTGGAATTTCCCTTTTGTAAGACATCATGATCTTTTGCTTAGATCCTTGAAATCTTCTCTTGCAAGTACCAAAAGCTCTGATACCAATTGTTGGAAATGAGAATGAAGTAACTAAGAGGGGGAGGGGGTGAATCAGTTACTACAAAAACATTTCACAGTCCCTTAGATGTCTAAAAGTTTGATCTATTTTACAGATTACTGAAACTTGATATTGCAGCAAATAATAACGATCATTAAGAACAGATATCAAAACAATTCAGCAAACTCCAACACTAGAGACACCAGATTTAACGTGGAAACCCAATATGGGAAAAACCACCAATGTAACTAGTTACTGTTTTTCACTCTTCTGAAGTGAGCCCTGTTAGGAGCCAACCCTATTAAAAGTTACAAAAACACACTGTTAGGTGCGACCCTGTTAGAGGATTTAATCACCCTATTAGGAGTGGCCTTGCTAGAGGTCTTTAGAACAATTCAACTGAACTGTCACCTTGTTAGAGGATTTACAATAGGGCTGTTAAACCCACTCTGTTAAGAGATTTTGAGTTCACTGTTACAATGGTTAGAAAGCAACAATGAAGTGACCTGATATAATGTGCAACTTATCTTTGCTAATTGCAGATCTTTGTTATGCTTGACTAGATCCTTACTGATCACATACAACTTTGTAGCTCCTTCAATGCATCTGATCCTCCATCACACTTTTTCAACATTTTCTTATATGTTCAATATTCGCACTCTTATGCATCCAAATTCTTGCATATATCGAATTCACAACTTGATCTTTCATATATACCTTACAAATTATCTTAGTCGGCTCTAATCACTGATCAAACAAATACAATAGTCGGCTAAGAATTACAAACCAACAAATCCCTTTACTGTCCGACACTACTTGGTTAATATTGTTCAGAAAATAATTCCTGTGTTAACCAACTGAGCTTGGTTAATACAGTGCACTCCATGACATCCCTTCAATCGTCGGGAGAACTCGGTAAGTATAGATGACCGAGTGAGCTCAGTAGAAACTATTTTTGCCAAATTCCCTTTGGACACCGAGTGAACTCGGTAAACACTGACTTTCCTTTGTTTACCTTCCCAGATCAGTAAACACTAACTTTTCTTCGGTTACCTTCCCAGCTTGGTAAACACTAACTTTTCTTTGCTTACCTTCCCAGCTCGGTAAACACTCTATCACAGTTTCCTTTGATCACCGAGTGAGCTCGGTAAGTACTGAATTTCCTTTGTTTGACCAAGTTAGCTCAGTAGAAGCTATCCTTACAGTGTAATATATAGCAATGCTCGGTAGACTCTGTAAATGACTATGCTTACCTTCTAAGCTCGGTAGACTCTGTCTGATGACTGATATGAAATTTGTGTAACATCAAAGACAACACTAAATTAACCAATTGTATCCAACAACCCTATCTTCCTAAAATACATAACCAGGTTTTTGGAAACTTGGTTATCAAATAACTTAGTTATGAGAGAAATTCATCTTCCCCAACCAAACGGGGCCGAAGTGAAAACATTGGTTTGAAGGAAAATTTAATACTATTTAAACTCACCTAACTCCACTCACTCTTTGTCCAAAGTCACACATGGGCAAACAAACATATGAGCATGGGGTAAAATGTAACTTATAACAAGTTTTAAAAATATTTGTTTTATTTTAGAGTATAGACAATGCCCCAACTTTTCTATAAATTGAAAACGTTTGTAGTAGATGAGGCAAACTGTGGCTTCTTCAGAGTCTTCCATGGAGATGCATCTCGCACTCTATGAAATCACTCTTTTAGCAGCCAAGCCAATGGCCCTTCGGGCTGCTATTTTACTTAACATTCCTGACATTATTGCAATCCATGGTGGTGATAATCCCCTCAGTGTGGAGCAAATTGCTTCACATATTTCTACTTCCACCAAAAAACCTGCCCACACTGAGTACTTGTTTAGAATCATGAGGCTTCTGGCTTCCATGGGAATCTTCAAAGAAGAGAGCACAATAGATCATGGTGACACTACCCAATACAAGTATGGCCTCACTACCCTCTCTAAGTTTCTTGTCAAAAATGGTGCCCAACAATCATGTGCTCCTATTGCGTTGGCCATTAATGTAAAGTGTATAGTAGATGCTTATCAGCATCTCCATGACTCTGTCATAGATGGTGTCCATCCATTCATGAAAGCCCATGGGATGAACTTATTTGAGTACATGAGCAACAATCATGAACCAAACAAGATTTTCAATGAGGGCATGGCTAGTGATACTAGCCCTTTAATGGCTTTTCTGGACAAGATTTATGATGGTTTTAAGAGCTTCAAGAGTGTAGTTGATGTCACAGGAGGGGTTGGCTCTGCAATATCTTTAATAGTGAAAGAATATCCACACATTCATGGCATCAATTTTGACCTTCCTCATGTTATAAGTACTGCTGCTCCCATGCAAGGTCGATAACAATCTTCTATCTTTAAACTTCCATAGATTCTCACCAATCAAGACTTGCATGTTAACAATTATAACATTAGAAGTTGCTCACAAATTTGATCACAAATACAATTATTATTAGTATTCATAGAGATTCAACATTGTAGGAATTGAGAACGTGGAAGGTAATATGTTCGAAAAAATTCCTTCAGCAGATGCCATTTTTTTAAAGGTATTTTAATTTTTTAAAGTTTTTTTTTTTTTTTTGGTGATTGAAATTGAAGTTAGGTTAAAGTTGAGTTTTCAAATGGCAGTCTAATGAAATGTTTCATTGTTATCTATATAGTGGATTTTGCATGATTGGGATGATGAACATTGTATAGAGATCTTAAAGAATTTTTATGAGGCATTACCATATGATGGGAAGCTATTAATGGTTGATGTGGTCATTGAGAAGAAAGAAGGGTTGAAGAGGCAAGTTGGATTACTGTTTGATATCGCAATGATGGCTGCTTGCATAGGTGGAAAGGAGAGAATAGAGGAAGAATTTAAGGACTTGTTTGACCAAGCAGGATTCAAAAGTTACAAAATCTTTCAGTTACCCTTCCTTCAAACACTTATAGAAGTTTCAAAGTAATAAATGGAAATATGGGTTAAATAAGTGCCAAATAATAATAAATGAATAAGGTCTTGTATCTGAAAAATCATTATGTTGTATGTGGCTTGATCCAATATACATAATTGAAAATAGTCAATATTTTATTTGTAGTTTCTTAATGAATAATAATAGGTTGGGATTTTGGTGTGTGACCAAAAAATTGTGCTGTATGTGGTATGGCCTAGTCACTTTGCAATATGTTATATGTATAAGTTAGCATTGTGAACATGAATGACATAAATGAGTTATTTAGTGTTCATTTAAATATGCGCAACAATAAATTTTAACTCAAAATACAAAAATGAAAAATTTTAGTTATATGCAACAGGAGTAATTATTTGTGTAGATTTGATTTTTCATATATTTTTAAATTTATATATATATATATATATATATATATATATATATATATATATATATATAAAGACAACGTTCTATCTTCTACAATTTTGTGTAAAATTCATTATATACTTTTCATTTGAATTATTTATTTTTAATTATATCTCTAATCTTAACCATAGTACTATATTGTTTGAAGATTGAATAATGAAAAAGATTTTTTATTTTCATGGGAAGCATAGAATATAAAATATTTTTTATTCTTGGTAACATATTTATTGCCTTCATTATATAATAATGTTACCTCATCATTTAAATAGAAGTTGTAAGTACAATTTTATAAATATTTCTTTAAGTTGCAAATTTAATTTTATCAGCATATAATTTTAAAATGTTAAATTAAATAATTTTGTGATATTTCTTCATATATTAGTATAATTAATTATATAATACAACTACAAATAATGTTATACTTAAATTAGAATTATGTTTAAATTTAGTATTAGGTTACGCGAAGTCAAATCTATAGTTTATTTATGTGAACTCAAATCTATAGTTTATAATTATGTTGAAGAATATTGTTAGTAATGAAAAAAGAAACTTGAGACTAGAGTAGTAGATTGATAGTATGAAAATCTAAAATAATATTATGAAGATTTAAAATTCTCTTTGTTTCAACATGTTAGAAATGGAAAAGGAAATATGTAAATAAGCAATACCAAGAAAGAATCTAATCGAGTTAATGCATGAAAAGATATTACCATAAGATAGGAGAGAGAAAGCTTCAAGATCCAACACCAGGAGACAAGATATTTGAAAAGGGAAAAGCAAAGAAAACCCCTTGTGACATTATGAATGAGGCATGAAAAGCCTAAGAAGAGAGATAAGAAGACAGAGAGAGAGAGAGAGAGAGAGAGAGAGAGAGAGAGAGAGAGAGAGAGAGAGAGAGAGAGAGAGAGAGAGCAATTGCTCATACAATAATTGAGAAGAGGAAGAAACCTCATGAAAAATGAGAGAGGAGGGTTATCTCTTAAATAGAGATGAGAGAGAGGAGTTAGAATGTAACTCCCATGTCTATGAATGCCACCATTCATAAGTGTATGAGGCCAAGTGTGAGATTCCTCTTAAGGAGGAAAAATCTAAATTACAATAGATATTTGTCCTCACATATTCCACTAGATGAAAAAATAAGATGTAGTGGAAAAAGGACAAAAAAGAAATATATTAGGATACCTTGACTTATATCCTAATATATTATAACAATAAAGAAAGGAGGTCTAACCTTGGTTTATAAACACACCAAGGAAAGATTATAACTTCTAACACAACAATACCACACTTAATTTCTTTGTGCTCATGTAGATGATTTTTACCTCATACATTTTCTCTATTGCTGGAAATGCTTCCACCTAAATTATTGAAGTTCAAATTGTTCATCTTTTCATTTGTGTGGAAAAAATAGGAGATCCATTGTTGGCTAGCTGAGTGGGACAATAGCCATTTTTGTTTATAATTGAAGGTTTATTGTTTTCCTCAATGCGCCAAATATAGCTTTGCAAAATTATTCAAAAGACCTTCTTGACTTGCATCATTAAACTAGATTTTTTTCCTATTTATAATTTATTTTCCCATCGTATTTTACCAAACACAATTTAAGGTCATGTGATGGCTTAAGGTGGCATGAAGAATATTTGATTTCAAAATAGACAATCTAATTTCTATGCAAGATGATTGAATGTATGAAATGTGTGTCTATCATTCCCATTTTTCCTAAACGAAACTTTCTTCCATTACCACCCCTTACAAATTATGATTTTCAAGTTTGACAGTTCAATCTTGGTAAGAAGAAATGAAGGATTTCCTCTTAGAATCTTGGACACATTGCCTATCTAGTAAGAGATGTGTTTCACATTGTGGATCCACAAGTGGTGCAAGACTGACACAAAGAATGAGTATATATAATAATTAATTAGAAAACTAAAAAATTGAATCAGTATAATTATATTTAATACATATAATGTATCGCATTTAGACCATTATTTCTCTATCATCATATCTATCTCATCCATTCATTTCCTATTTCTCCTCATCTTTATATCAACATTTATGAAATACCCATGCCCACTCCTCTTTTTTATTTCTCCCTTCTTATCTTTATTAGCATCTTTATATATTTGTATCTCTAATTATCTCTCTTCCCCCTCTCTTTATCTCTATTTCCTTCTCTATATTACTTGTCTTTATCAACTCCCTCTCTCCTACCCTACATCTTTCACAATTTATATAAATCTCTATGCCTCTCCTTTCAATGTTGATTCCTTCTCTCTCTCTCTCTCTCTCTCTCTCTCTCTCTCTCTCTCTCTCTCTCTCTCTCACACACACACACACACACACACACACACACACACACACCCACACACACACACACTATTATTATGTTTCCCTCTTCTAGATATGTATTTGTTTCTTTACCTATCTTTCCAAATGTAAAGGGATAGAATTATAAAGGTATCTATATAAAAAGTGAACATATAGAGATGGGGCAGTAATGAGAGAAACATATGAATGAATGGGGAGAGGGATATGCATTTTGTAATACCTACCCCTACTTGTTTTTTTTCTAATTTGATTTGACCGAATTCTTTAAGACCTAGTCTATGATTATGTTTCATGGTTAGTAGTGTTGGGTTACCGAAATTTATTAATTGTATTTCATATTCAGTTAATATATGTGTTAAGCTACTTTAGTAGTAGTTATTCTAGTTATTTCATGATTATTTCAATAATAATATATATGTTCATGTTGTGAGTTTTAGTTATTGAATAATGTTAGTTAGATGAATGATGTTTGTGTGGTTTCTATGGACACTTAACCCATACTTGCATGTGTATAGTGTGCATGATTGTTTTCTTTATGTTTGACATTTTTTATATGGTTGAGGAAGGGAGTCATAGTTGCTTGCTAGTCAGGATCTACACGATGAACCATTTCCTTTCATTGCTTGTTTAATTTAGAATATTGTGTTTGTGCATGCATGGATTTTATGCAAATTGTAACTATCAAGTATCAACTTCACTGAATTGCCAGAATGAGCATACCCTATTGTAATACTTCAATAGTATATGTGGGGAGATAATTCTTGAGTCCAAACCCTAAACTCTAAGCTAATTGTCCTAGAAAGTAGGACAAGTATTTGAGTTAGCCTCACCTCTCCAAATTCATCAAGTGTTGTGAATTCATGATTTTTACACTAGAGTTTGTTTTGGTATTCTATGCTTTATGATGAGTTTTCATATTTTGTTTTGTGGGTTTGTTGTGATTTTTTGTTTTAATTAAATCAAATTAAAAGATAATTTAATGGAAATTTTATAAAGAAATTTGATATTCAATTATATTTAATTAATTGAGAAATTAATTAAATTAAACAATTAAATTTAAGAGATTTTATTAAAGTTTAGTGATAATTATTTAGTGATAATTGTTTAGGAGTTTTATTTTAATAATAAAATCTAAATAATGTTATTAATTAAGTTAATAAATATATTATTTAAAAAATGTCTCATGAATTAATTAAATAAAAGAATGAAATTTAAAGATAAAGTAATGGTTCTAATTGTGGTCTAGTTATATTTATTTAATTTAATGATAATTATTAAGGCATTTTATTTTAATATAAACTATAAATAATGTTATTAATCAAATTAATAAATATATTATGAAAAATGGTTCAAAAATTAATTCAAGAGAGAAGGGAACTATTTAGTTAAGATATTTTGTAATTAAATATCTAAAAGAGTTGTGCATGAAAATTTAAAAGTTAATTTTGAATATTAAAAGATAATTGATCAATGAGTTCCGTCTGGTGATTGCACAATCAGAGCCCCAAATTTAGGGGAAAACTCTTTATCAGATATCTAGAGCTCATTATGCAATTACACAAGTTTTGGAGGGCCTATTTTAGAGAAGGAGGTTTCCAAAGAAAGGATATTATGGTGTGCTCTGTGTGATTGTCATTTTAGCATCAGATCTAGGTAGGATCTTTTGTACTTATTTGTATAGTAGATTTCGTTCTTGGAACTTTTGTCTTCTCCATGTCTATTGTGTTTCTATTTTCTGAATGTTATTTGCGTTGAAACTCTTGTTTGCATATTTATTGTTCTTCATTTTTTAAGACATCTGTGAATGAATTTCACTCTTGTGAAATCACTATTTGTTAATTTAGGATTGAAACTCTTGTTCATTGAAATATTTTTCTTCATTTTAGAAACATATGCTAATGAAGTTTAGTTTTGAAAACCTTGTTAGAAGGATTTGAAGTGTTGTTTTGAATTTTTAAATCAGGTTGTGGGTTTTGATAAGAAAAATGAATTTTGTTTTATGGATTTTGACTCTTTGATTTGGGGTTCTATATCAAGGTTATATTGGAAAATGTATTAAAAATATATATATTATTAAATATTTAAAAATGATGTGATGGGGCTTGTTGTTTTGTTTTTAATAAAAAAATGTTTAATGAAAATAAAATAAAATTAAATATATTTTGGATGGGCATGGTCCACCACCCCCCACCCCACTTTTTCCTTACCATCCCCCCACCGCATTGTGGCAAGAGTGCTATCAACGGCCTTTATGACTTGTTGAATGGCAAACTCTACTACCGGGGCAACAACTACTATCATAGGTAGTGCTATGCTATCACACCAGTAGAGCTGCCACAATAGTAGACAACCCATGAGCTATATAATAAAAGAAAAAATAATAAGGTAAGTTTTTTAATTATGTTGTTTTTAGTTTATCTAAATTTTACAATTTTATTAATTATGTTAATTTAAATATTATAAATGTTACTAATTAGTACATGTTAAAGTTATTAATTATTATTATTTTATCTTGAGATTTATAATTTTTGTATTGATAATTTAATAAAAGTTATTTTATTAATAAATAAATTAGTATTATCTTTAGTGATTTGGGGATTATTGTTTCTTTTGAATAATTTTTAAATTAAGGATCATATTGTTGAAATATTATTTGAAAGTAAGATTGATAATAGTAATTTGGAAATGACTATTGTAGTAAACTTGTATTTTACTGATGATGTAATTTTATGTGAAAATAACTTTTATCACTAGAGTATTTTTATGATTCAAAAACCTTAGCAATTATTATACTTAGAAAAGATGAAAATTGTAATATTTGGAAATGAAAACTTTGAAACCTATAGCAAAAATTAAATATGTGTGTTTTCCAAAACCTAATGTATTATGAAAAGTTAATTTTATATGTACCTTATGTGATGTGTGATTTACTAGTATTAGGTTTTTGGGGTTTGACTTAGCTTTGACTAGTCAGATTGTATTACCAAAGGCTTGGGAGTTTTGTCTGTGATGTCATGATGATTTTTTGATCTTGATATTTTATACTCAACTATGGTAACGTGTCTTGTATGAACTATGAGGTTTTTTGATCTATTGATATTTATTGCTTTCTAGTGTTCTTGTGTGAAACTGAGGTGAATGGAGCAACCTATATAATATAACCTTTGAGTATTTGATAAGTTATTTTTGGATTGCTTTCTAGTCATTTGTATAGGACTGAGGTGTTTGAATGATTTTTTTTTAGTGATGTCATGTTATGACATGGATTGGTTTATGTGTAGTTGATTTTGGGACCAATCCTATTAGGATGATTGTATTGGTGGAATCTATGATTATGATCAGTGATTTTTAGTACTTGTTAGTTATTTGTTTAAGAACTAATGTATGGTATGTGGTCTTTTGAGATATTTTTCTTTTGTTGAGCTTAGGGTAGGTTATCTGTATGTCATGTTGGAAATTGGCTTGCAATGGAGGCCGGAGCCCTAAAGAGGATGCCTGGGTAACCCATTATAGGTTATTTTAAATAAGTGATAACATTTAATTAAATGGATTTAAAATTAATTAACAAGATATTGGTACTACAGAAAGTCACTAGGGGGTCAAAGTCTTGAGAGATTGCCATCATAACCTTAGAGTTGACTCGTTAGCATACCTTGTCTGCACAAAAGGATATTGATGTTGCATAGAGACACTAGGGGGGCAGAGTCCAGAGACACTACTAGGGTAACCTTAGAGTTGGCTCATGTGATGACACTTGTCCACTTGCATAGTAGATTTCCTACATGTTTGTGTTGCCTCTAGGATTAGTTGATACTTGTGTCTTGGTACCCTTCGAGATAGTTTGCCTTCAGGCATTTCCTTGAACCTAGATGTTAGTTTTGACTTTTGAGTTTGTTATCCTATTTGGGACTTGAGTTTATCTCATCAGCATGGTGGGAGTGGGCTTTTTTGGGTTCCACGAGGTCAAGTGGTAGTGCTTTTTTTAATACCATTGAGATATGACCATCAGATGCTGCTGCTAGATGTGTGTGTGCAGATGTTGCTTTCTATCTGATCTTGTATTTCTGTGATGGATGGTTATCATTTAAGTGTATTGTATTTGATTTCATAGATCTTGTGAGATGTTGTTTTAATCTATTTTTATGATGTATATTATTTTGGCCCTTTATACCATGTGACCTGTATAGTGGATGAAGGTGCATTATGACTATTGCCAAGTGGCATCTTATATGATTGTATATCATTTAAATGGATTCATACTTGTATCTAGCTATTTGATGTGGATTTATTATATATTAGATTTAATGTTAATTAAAATTAAATGTGATTCATCGTCATTGGACCCTTAAGAGTTGTAACTTATTTAGCTGTTGTTGATGTATGGGTGTATGTTAATTTCTTCTACTATTCTATAACTGTTATTGTTAAATTATTATCTTTATCTTTAAAAAAAATGTTTTCCAAACTTAATAAAAATTTAGGTTAACTTCTTTTGGGTCACATGGTGGGGTGTTACACATGTAGAGATAGAGAGATAAAAATAAAGTGGGGATGGGGGGGGGGAACAAAGAAAGATAAGATAGAGAGATAAAGAGTAGTACAAGACGACACATATATTAAAAGATTTGGGAAAATAGAGATCAAAAGATCAAAAGATAAGTATGAAGAGAGATAAATAGAAATATATAGATAGTGAGAGGGATTAAAATAAAAATAAAAAGACAAGGAGATATATAGCAAGAGGAGGAGGGAGGTATAAATAAATAGATAGATAGAGATAAATAAAATATAGATAAGTATGTACACATACAGATAGATATGGAGATTGGGAGAGATAAAGAGTGAGAAAGAAAATTAAAGAAGATGGAGGGAGGAAGAAAGAGATAGATATGAAGATTTATGTGAAGACACAAATAAAGATATGTGACCACCTAAATATGTGGGATATATTAGGTAAATAGAGAGATGGAATGATTGAAGGGGGTGATGGATGAATAGAGAGGGATATTTATTTAGATGTGGAGGGGGGAGAGGAAGATATAAATAAAGATCAATTTAGAGAGGATGAGAGGGATGTTGGAAATATAAGAGGAGTAACTGAGAGGAGAGGGGTGAATTAGGTACCACAAAAATAAATCATAAATCTTGTAGATGTTAGTACAAAATAAACTTTGAAAACTTAATACTATTGATGCTCGACAAGCACACATAAAATGTTGTAACTTAGCAAATATTGAATATGAAAATATTAGATGCTATATGTGATTACCATTATCTTAACTTAAATGCAAGCACATAAAAGAAAATAGCATGAACACATTTGACACTAGGATTTAATGTGGAAACCCAATTTGGAAAAAACCACCAAGTACAACTAGTTACTATTTTTACTCTTCTAAAGTGATCCTTGTTAGGAGCCAACCTTGTTAAAGGTTACAAAACACATTTTTAGGTGTGACTCTGTTAAAGAATTTAATCACCCTATTAGGAGTGGCCTTGTTAGAGGTCTTTAGACAATTCAATAGAGTTGTCACCTTGTTAGAGATTTTACAAATAGCTATTAAGCCAACTCTATTAAGAGATTTAGATCACTGCTACAATGGTTAGAGAGTAACAATGGGATTGACATGATTTATGATGCAACTAAATTACTGATTACAGATCTCTAATTTGGCTTCTACTTGATCCTTCTTGATCGAATATAAATTTTTAGCTTCATAAGGATATTCTTCTTATCCTTTTGATTTGCTTCCTTACTGCATCATTAGATCTTCAAAATCCTCCATGCATTCACATTCTAACACACTTCCAAATTCTCAACTTGACCTCATTCTTATATCATTCATATTGTCAATGTTAGAAATGGAAAAAGAAATATGTAAATAAGCAATACCAGGAAAGAATCTAAGTGAGTAAATGCATGAAAAGATATTACCTTAAGATAGGAGAGAGAAAGCTTCAAGATCCAACACCATGAGACAAGATATTTGGAAAGGGGAAAGCAAATAAAACCCCTTGTGACATTATGAATGAGGCATGAAAAGCCTAAGAAGGATGAGAGAGAGAAAGAGAGAGAGAGAGAGAGAGAGAGAGAGAGAGAGAGAGAGAGAGAGAGCAATCACTCATACAGTAATTGAGAAGAGGAAGAAACCTCATTAGAAATGAGAGAGGAGGGTCATCTCTTAAATAGAGATGAGAGAGAGGAGTTAGAATGTAACTCCCATGTCTATGAATGCCACCATTCATAAGTGTGTGAGGCCAAGTGTGATATTCCTCTTAAGGAGTAATAATCTAAATTACAAATTACAATAAATATTTGTCCTCACATATTCCACTAGAGGAAAAAATAAGATGTAGTGGAAAAAGGACAAAAAAGAAATATATTAGGATACCTTGGCTTATATCCTAATATATTATAACAATAAAGAAAGGAGGTCTAACCTTGGTTTATAAACACACCAAGGAAAGATTACAACTTCTAACACCCCCCTTTAATCTTTACTTGGGGTAATTGCATCAAATGGTATTAAACTCATAATTTACAAAAATCTGCAACTTAATCTTCAATATGAAGTAATTTTATTGTCTTCAAGTCATATGGTACATTTTCATATCCAAGAGAAGTAAAAGAGTCCTTTGAATGTGATCAAGTGGAAACATAGACACATCTTCATATGTGAAAAATCGAGAAGGTTCCTTGATGGATCACCTAGAAAACAAAGAAAACAAAAAACAAGACAAATATCCACTAGTAGAATTTCATCTTATATTCAAATTAGAAATCCTTTTGAATAAGGATAAGAAAATTTTCATAGAGAAATAGAGGAAAATAAAACATGTTACCATAAAGTAATGGAGATTACCTGATATCAAGATAAATTATATGCTCAAAAAATTGTCAACAAGGACAAATTGAGTAAAAAGCTTGATCAATGCTCTCATGAAAAGTATATTATACTAATGCACAAATGACCACAGACAAGGTCAACTAATGATACTTGCATCAATCACGTGGATATAGACAGTCCACTTAATGAATCATCTCACTGCAAGTTAATGGGGGCGTCCCTCCATAACGTGCATAACTCATTATCTAAGCAATAAAGTATGCAAATCATTATCACATTAATATATTTATCAAAGAAATATAAGAGAGGCAAAAATAAATAAGTAGGACATGTGCCTCAAGCACCAAATAATTTGAGTTACAGTTTTTCCAAGAATTATAGCTGAAGTGGATCAAAGGAAGGGTTTATGAGGAGTAACAACATATTGCCTTCAAATAAGAAATCCATCATGGACAAGAAACATCATTTCCATGAGGAAAAAGATCAACATGAGTCAAAACAACTTTCTCAAATAGAGTCTCCAATATTGGAGTGCTCCAAGATATGGTAGCCTTGTCACCTATACACTACAAATGAGCAAGGTGTTGGAATTCATACCATTGAATAAATCACAACTAGGAGCATACACCAAGGAGACAAAGAGATTGAAATGGAAAATCCCCATAAAATATCATCCTCGCATTGAGGAACAAAATGGAACAACATGGAGAGAAACACCATAAATATCAACCTTTCAAAGTAGAGCATATAGAATCAAATGGAGGGAAACTCCATATAAAATGAGTGCACACCAATATAGGATGAAGGTATACTCCATGGGCTAGATAAGGAAACTATGTATCAGTTATACTGAGGGGACCTACATAGTTATCCTTGAAAAATTGGCTCCCTATGTAACTCAAAATATCATATGTATATCAATGGTATAAAATCATAAAGTGCCAACATGGGCATGGAACGATGCTATAAAAGCATAAAACTGCAACCATGTGCAAATAGATCAATTAAATCAAATCATTAAATAATGAAGGCAATAGTGTAAGATACTCATAAACCTGAATAATTGAGATAAAAAGAAGTATTTGGAAGAGCAATAAGCATAAACTATTAGATATGATCAAAAATCTCCATACATGGTGAACATAAGTGAGAAAAATAGAAAGGATGGGCCCACCAACCAAGACAAGAATCCTTCTAAATTATGTCAAGAAAAGGAATTATAAATGAGGATATTTATTTATTTATTTAAAAATAAATAAAAACTTTTAACTTTTTATGTAAAAAATACAATAAAACTTTAATTAGTTTTAATATTTAATACTAAGAAAACTTCCTTTTTTTAAAAAAAATTATCCTTAACTTCTCCTTTTTTAACTTAAAACCACGTAAAGGAGTAAGAGAGATTTAAAGTAAAATATTGCACTTGTGTTTGAGTTGTCTGACAGTGAATGATAAAATGCCAAAAATAGGTTGACAAAAGGCAATGATAAAAAAAATGATGTCTCTGTCAAGAGCTAAAAAAAGAGAAAGAATCTTGCAAGAAAAGGGCTAACCAGGAAGGACAAATGTATGGCCTAAAAGTACATTGGGTCTCATGTTTAAGCTTACTGTCCAAAATCGTCAAGCAAAGGTTGCAGTGGTTCCGAGCGCTGCAGCTTTAGTCATCAAGGCGTTGAAAGAACCTGAACGGGATAGGAAAAAGACCAAAAATACCAACATAGTGGGAACATCTCGCTGGATGATGTTATAGAAATTGCAAAATGGTGAGTTTATAGTTCCTGGTTTCAGCAAAAATGCTGCCAAAATTTGATCCCTCCCAAGTTGTGGAGGTGTTTGTAAGAGTAACTGGAGGGGAGGTAGGAGCGGCCTCTTCTTTGGCCCCAAAAATTGGGCCTTTGGGTTTGTCACCGAAGAAAATCAGTGAAGATATTGCAAGAAGATTAAAATAGAAATGATCTGGCTACGAGGACACGATCTGGGCCGAGGAGTCACGGCGGGCAGATCGGTCGATTCTGCCAGTGAAGAGCACCCTCGAGGGTAGCGTGGTTCGAATCTTAAGCCATGCTTTTCATCGGCCAAGCATATCTAGGCGTGGCCGGAGACATGCTAGAAGAAGAACCACCTCTTGACTTCTGCGACTGCATTTCGAAAACGTGTAGCATTCTCAAACCAAATGGAAGGAACACCCAAGAAGTAGCATTCTCAAATCAAACAGAAGGAACACCCAAGACCATAGCCCACAGAAACACTCTAGAAAAAAAAAAATTATCCTCTATTTGCACTACTTAAAACTACACAACAAACATAGTCGCAGGTAAAACTGAAAGCACACTGAAGTTTTATGTTTTTACAAGCGAGAAGACAAGAAAACAATAAAGAACAATACGGTCTGCGGCATATTTAGTTTTACAGATGGTTTGGTAGGATAAGATAAAGGAAAAGGCTACAAGGTGGATCAATGCTCTCCACGCATTGTGTGGATTAAGAAGACAATTAGCAGTAGATTTAAGGAGGAGCATCTATGGAGGCATCCAGGGTAAGCAAAAACATGTAAAATGTAGCAGTCCAAGCATGAGGGAGTCAAATGGGTGTGCTCTAAAACCATTTTTCTTTCAATAGAAAATACATTTGGGACATAGAAAATCTTGCAGGGACTCGATCTAGCGCATCACGTTGATCACAATGTCCATTGCTTGCAGAGCCATAGCCCTTAAGATAAATTTGTTTTAAAAAAATGGAAAATTAATCACAATTTTTAACAAACATTGATATCAAGATAGGAAAACCCTTTGGCGGCAAGCCTTCCAAAGGGGGTTAGATGAAAATTAATAGAAAATAAGAAGTAACCTGCACAAATTAGAGCAAACAGAAGTTAATCAGGTTTGGCGGTAAACCAACCAAACTCAAAAAAAAAATTCAATTTCTTCCATCTTAAGAAAATTAAAAAAGAAATTAGTGAAATCTCTCTCAAGAGTCTCCTTCGAATCGTACCTTCATGCAAACACTCAAAACAAAGATTAAACTACTCTGGTACCATGTTAGAAATGGAAAAAGAAATATGTAAATAAGCAATACCAAGAAAGAATCTAAGTGAGTAAATGCATGAAAAGATATTACCTTAAGATAGGAGAGAGAAAGCTTCAAGATCCAACACCATGAGACAAGATATTTGGAAAGGGGAAAGCAAAGAAAACCCCTTGTGACATTATGAATGAGGCATGAAAAGCCTAAGAAGGATGAGAGAGAGAGAGAGAGAGAGAGAGAGAGAGAGAGAGAGAGAGCAATCGCTCATACAGTAATTGAGAAGAGGAAGAAACCTCGTTAGAAATGAGAGAGGAGGGTCATCTCTTAAATAGAGATGAGAGAGAGGAGTTAGAATGTAACTCCCATGTCTATGAATTCCACCATTCATAAGTGTGTGAGGCCAAGTGTGAGATTCCTCTTAAGGAGGAATAATCTAAATTACAAATTACAATAAATATTTGTCCTCACATATTCCACTAGAGGACAAAATAAGATGTAGTGGAAAAAGGACAGAAAAGAAATATATTAGGATACCTTGGCTTATATCCTAATATATTATAACAATAAAAAAAGGAGGTCTAACCTTGGTTTATAAACACACCAAGGAAAGATTACAACTTCTAACAGTCAAGTCGGCTCATTTATAACTTAAAGTAATTAATATTCATTTCCTTAGTCGGCTAGAGCCAATAGATAAATCAATTAAACTCAATATGTCAAAATAAGAAAATCCTTTGATAGTTGGCCCCACTCAATAAACTCTAACTCAGAAATGATTTTTCTATGTTAACCAAGTAAACTCAATTAACACTACATATTCACAAAGATCTTTTGGTAACCAAGTGAGCTCAGTTAACACTGGTTCCATCCAACATTTCCTTCATTAACCAAGTCAGCTCGATTAACACTCATCTTCTGTAGACTTTCCTTTGATGCCTGAGTGAACTTGGTAGACATTGCTTTCTAAACTAGGCAAATATAGGAACACTCAGTAGACACAAAAAATTGTCTTCACTACTCAAGTGAGCTCGGCATGCACTGACTTATAATGATATGACATTTGTGTAATCATCAAGGACAATACACAATTAATCAATTGTATCCAACAATCTCCCTCTTTGGCATTGATGGCAACACAAAATGTCATAACATAATGAAATTTTGGAACAAGAATGAAGTAAGGAACATATTTCTATTTTCATTTTGATTCACATCTATGAAAACTTTATCTATCAATATGTACTCTTTGTTCCTTTGGTTTCTCCCTCTATCAGGAAACTTCTAACTACAACAACTTTTTCCAAGTCCATTCTTCCTCTTTAACATTGCTTGGTCAAATAAGTCCTTAAATCATTCCATTTTTCTCTCCTTTCCATCTATGCAAACAACCATCATTGCGATATCAAATAGTAATCCAACTTGCCTCTTCAACCCTTCTTTCTTCTCAATGACCACATCAACCATTAATATCTTCCCATCATGTGGTAATGCATCATAAAAATTCTTTAAGATCTTTATACAGTGCTCATCATCCCAATCATGCAAAATCCACTATATAGATAACAATGAAACATTTCATTAGACTACCATTTGAAAACTCAACTTTAACCTAACTTTAATTTCAATAAAAAAAAACTTTAAAAAGTAAAAATACCTTAAAAAATATGGCATCTGCTAAAGGAATTTTTTCGAACATATTACCTTCCACATTGTCGATTCCTACAATGTAAAATCTCTATGAATAATAATACAAGCTATATTTGTGAGCATCTTCTAATGTTATAATTGCTAACATGCAAGTCTTGATTGGTGAGAATCTATGGAAGTTTAGAGATAGAAGATTTTTACTAACCTTGTATGGGAGCAATAGTACTTATAACATGAGGAAGGTCAAAATTGATGCCATAAATGTGTGGATATTCTTTCACAATTAAAGATATTGTAGAGCCAACCCCTCTTGTGACATCCACTACACTCTTGAAGCTCTTAAATCCATCATAAGTCTTCACCACAGAAGCCATTAAAGGGCCAACATCACTAGCCATGCCCTCATTGAAAATCCTATTTGGCTTAGGATTGTTGCTCATGTACTCAAATAAGTTCATCCCATGGGCTTTCATGAACGCATGGACACCATCTATGATAGAGTCATGGAGATGTTGATAAGCATCTACTACACACTTTGCATTAATGGCCACCACAATAGGTGCACATGATTGTTGGGCACCATTTTTGACAAGAAACTTAGATAGGGTAGTGAGGCCATACTTGTATTGGGTAGTGTCACCATGATCTACTATGCTCTCTTCTTTGAAGATTCCCATGGAAGCCAGAAGCCTCATGATTCTAAACAAGTACATAGTGTGGGCAGGTTTGTTGGTGGAAGTAGAAATATGTGAAGCAATTTGCTCCACACTATTGATGCATGATTCCAACTCCAATGGCAAAATAGATGTGGCCAATACAAACACTGAGATGTGGTTAACACAATTGCTGATTCACTATTTTTAACTACCAGCACCATTTTTAACTCTGAGTTTAGATTGACATGCATCTTTGACTGTAGCGTATGTAGGGGAAGGTTTACACTTCAGTTTATATAATTACGATAATTGTTGTAAATGAATATAGATTTGTGTTTCAATAGCTCTATTTTCTCTTTTATTTATGCAATTTGTCTTCTTTCTTCTATCAAGATTCTCCTTTTTATTTTCAGATTTAGCTGAAAATCTTACATGGTATCAAAGCCTAGTTGGTTAGAAGAAGTATTATTTTTGTTGTAGGTATTACAGATTAGAGCTTGTTTAAAATGAAAATTTTTCATTACATTGGGGATTGTTAATGTGTTTCTATTTGTAATCACAAACTAAGAAAAAGTTCCATTTTAGGGGAGATCAATGATGTCTAGTATGTATTTTTATCCATCTATTGTCAAGCTAACCTCAGAAAATTATCTATCTTGGAAAAAAGGGATAAAAGATCATTGCATTGTGCAAGATCTAATGCCCTATCTCCTTGGATACATTTCTGAGCCAAGCAAGTATGAATAGAAAATTGCATGGTTTAATAGTAATGATATTGTCTATGGACTAATATGTATTACTATTTCTGAGGGTATTTTATATCATATAGAGCACACAGAGTGCCCTTTCATTGCTTGGACCATCATCCAGCAGTTGTATGGAGACATTGATTCTTCATCTGAAAGTGATGATTCCTTGGATAATCGAACTTCTATGGGTGATACTAAGATTTTAGTTGCCTCATCTTGTCTGAACACATCCTTTGTGGATGATCAGTTTATTAATGACCTTGGTGCTTCTGTTGTTTCTTCAAAGATTAGAGTTGGTTCATCAAAAGCTTCTAATGTTTCTTTGCAACAGGATCATTTGTGTCTCCCAAATCCAGTTCATTGGGATAGATTTCTACCATACGTATTATTTTTATTTGTAGAATCCCTCATTTTTTATTTAAATGATAGCATTGATTTTATTCATCTTCTCTTTGATGAAGGTAACTCTTCTTTAGTTGTTGTGAGGGAGCCTCCTGGCCCTCTTCTTCCTTCTCTACATAGTCATTCTTCACATATTGATACAAGTTTGGATACATTTGCACAACATTTTGAGGAGATCTATTTTCCTTTTGAGGTGAAAAATGTATCGTTTGATTATGTTCTACAATAGTTTCTAAAAGATTATAGTCATTTCAAGATCTATATAGAGACCATGGAGCAATTGTCAGAGGCATCATACATTTTGAGATTTCTTCCTTCATATTCCTTTTAGGATTGGGGAGACTACATTCATATATCTTTAGTTATGTTTCTTTCTAAAGGGAAGAATGTTGTTTGAAGATCATGGACCTCTTTCTGCACTCAGTTTCGAGTATCTACCATTGACTACACATTGCGGAGGAATCTATCTTCTCTTCCATTTCACTTTCTTGGAGATCTTCTCAGGGTCAAAGAAATTGTAGCATGGTAGTTGTATTACTTTATTAGAAACTATTTTGAGGGGGGGGTTTATTCCCACTGGGTTTTCCCTCTTTCCTCTTTATTTTCTTCAAAATTTTCTTTTCTCCAAAGTTAGAATTAAGGGGGGGTGTTGGTGCATAATTCCAACTCCAACGGCAGAATAGATGTGGCCAATGCAAACACTGAGATGTGGTCAACGCAAATGCTGATTCACTATTTTTAACTGCCAGCACCATTTTTAACTCTGAGTTTAGATTGACATGCATCTTTGACTATAGCGTATGTAGAGGAAGGTTTGCTCTTCAGTTTATATAATTAGGATAACTGCTGTAAATGAATATAGATTTGTGTTTCAATAGCTCTGTTTTCTCTTTTATCTATGCAATTTGTCTTCTTTCTTCTATCAAGATTCTCCTTTTTATTTTCAGATTTAGCTGAAAATCTTACACACACTGAGGGGATTATCACCACCATGGATGACAATAATGTCTGGAATGTTAAGTAAAATAGCAGTCCGAAGAGGGCCAGCCTTAAACATCACACACTAACCAAGAAATTAAGCTTGGAAAACTAAGTCAAACTTTGACTATTTAACACTTTTACTCTAGGAATGAAGCATTAGTGTGTCATGTTTAAGCCGCTCGCCCAAAGAGCCATTGGCTTGGCTGCTAAAAGAGTGATTTCATAGAGTGCGAGATGTGCTTCCATGGGAGACTCTGAACAAGCCATGGTTTGCCTCATCTAATACAAACTTTGTCCATTTATAGAAAAATCATGGGCAGAGCAACAAGGTCATCAAATTGTTTACGTTTACTGAGGTGGGTAAATGTCCAATCGATTGTCTGGTCAAGCGGTTCATGCGCGGCGTTTATGTTTCCACGTTTTGTATACATGTTTACAAAATTGTTTCCAACTGTAACATCTGATAAGAAATTGACTTTTTCCATTCTTTGATGGATGCCGATACCCTCTTACAAAACCATCATTCAAACGCTAATGGCGACTCTTCCTTGTACAAGACCAAACGGAGAGAACAAATGTAATAATATGTCAATATGCAGCCGCCTCCAGCCCTCTGCACGGACGACAAGGTGGTCACACAACTTTAATTTACTAATTAATTTAAAAATCACACAACAATGTGTGATTTTTAAATTAATTAATAAATTAAAGAAAACGTCAAATCTAGTGCATTCTGTCGGCAACTGCAATTTATTCTCGTTGTCAGGCTTTATATTCACGTAAGGCGTGACATGCAAAGCTTGTGGCCGATTGGTGGAATGTGGACGGATACGATGTCTTCGATGGGCTTCCGTTCACTTAAACAATGACAACCGTTGATTTAAGAAAACAGGTCCTCCTCTTCATATAGAAAACATTATTAATGTAATATGTAACGTACTAAAGAGTGAACTTTCTAGGGATTTTTGTCCATTGTTGTACTGCTTTTTAGTCAAGGCACATTGTTTCTGGAATGTTAATAGTCCACTGAAATGATGGCAGAGATCCAGCGTTAGTCTTTCACGTAGTATGTGGAGTCTACAACAACAGCTTTAAATAATGGAAATGGTCACCACATGTAAGTTATTTGCCTACAATTTATGAATTCAAGGCATTCTAAAGCGAGAAAATAATATTTAACCTGCCCCACGAGTGCAAAGTCTTCTATCTTTGCCCAGAGAAAAATTATAGTTAATAGACTCCTGCAAAACTAGTCCTCCCATCCTTCCTGCACGTGCCAAAGCACTATATATGTTTGATAGTGAAAACAAGTAATACTTGTACACTTCCTAGATAATTTGACTAGCATTAATGTTTCAAATTCTAAAGGAAATATAATTTCTACGTTCATGTTCGAGGTATAGTCTCTTTTTCAAGTGTTTCTTAATGTCTTCAAGTTTAGAGAGAAGAAGTGTTTGGAAATCAAACATATTTTATTCTAGATTGTGATTGGTTATAAGGCTTATGTAGAAATTGTTTATATGTTTTTAATTTTAAGTTGGTGAATGACTTGTATGTCAATGAATTGTTTTTTTTGTTTTTTAATGAAAGTTCTGCATTATACATTTTTAATAGGCATGAGTTTTCATAGTCTATTAGATAATAATGTTCTAATGGTGAGGACTATTTGATTTCCATAATCAACGGTTTGATTTCTATGCAAGATGATTGAATGTATGAAACGTCTATCGATCATTAGTATTTTTCCTGAAATGGACTTTCTTCCATTACCACCCCTTAAAAATTATGATTGTCAAGGTTGACGGTTCAATCTTGGTAAGAAGAAATGAAGGATTTCCTCTTTGGACTCTTGGACTCATTGCCTATCCAATAAAAGATGTGTTCCACATTGTGGATCCATAGGTGGTGCAAGATTCACACAAAGGATGAGTATATATAATCATTAATTAGAAAACTGAAATTTTGAATCGGTATAATTATATTTAATACATGTAATGTATCACATTTAGACCATTATTTCTCTATCATCATATCTATCTCATTCATTCATTTCATGTTTCTCCTCATCTTTATATCTACATTTATGAAATACCCATGCCCACTTCTTATTTTTATTTCTCCCTTCTCATCTTAATTAGTATCTTTGTATATTTGTATCTCTAAATATCTCTCTTCCCCCTCTCTCAATCTCTATTTCCCTCTCTAAATTACTTGTCTTTATCAACTCCCTCTCTCTTTCCCTACATCTTTCCTAATTTATATAAATCTCTATGCCTCTCCTTTTGATGTTGATTCCTCATCTCTCTGTCTCTTGTTATCACTCTCTCTTTCTAAACCTCTCTCTCTCTCTCTCTCTCTCTCTCTCTCTCTCTCTCTCTCTCTCTATATATATATATATATATATATATATATATATTCACGCCCACCCCCCCACACACACACTAGTATTATTTCCTCCTCTTCTATATGCATATTTGTTTCTTTATCTATCTTTCCAAATGTGAAGGGATATAATTATAAAGGTATCTATATACGAATTGAGTATATAGAGATGGGGAAGTAATGAAAGGAACATATGAATGAATGGGGAGAGGGATGTGCATTTAGAGATGAAGAGATGAAAATAGAGTGGGGGAGGGAGGCTAGGAGAGGGGGGGTGAGAAAGAAAGAGATGATAGAGAGATAAAGAGTAGTGCAAGATGGGACATATATTAGAAGATTTCGGAAGATAGAGATCAAAAGATTAAAAGATAAGAATGAAAAGATATAAATAGAAATATATTGATAGTAAGATGGATTAAAATAGAAATAAAAAGATAAGGAGATATATAGCAAGAGGATGAGGGAGATAGAAATAAATAGATAGGTAGAGATAAAAGAGATAAACCAAATATAGATAAATATGTATACATACAAATAGATGTGGAGATTGGGAGAGATAAAGAGTAAGAAAGAAAATTAGGGAAGATGGAGGGAGGGAGAAAGAAATAGAGATTAAGATTTATTTGAAGACATAGATAAAGA
The DNA here is from genome assembly GCA_028749045.1 of Cupressus sempervirens. Taxonomy (NCBI): domain Eukaryota; kingdom Viridiplantae; phylum Streptophyta; class Pinopsida; order Cupressales; family Cupressaceae; genus Cupressus; species Cupressus sempervirens. Next base: position 272,559,340 of record CM053787.1, on the reverse strand, counting down.
TATGTGGTTTAGGATTAACCTTGGACAAAAATCATAGTTACATGCAAATATAATCAATATCAAAAAATAATAGATCACACATAAGAGAACACAAGACACTAGGATTTAACATGGTTCACCCAATCCCTGGGCTATATCCACCAAAAACAAGTCCAATATTATTATTATCTAGTGATTACAACCTAATTACAATTTGTAATCCCTTACAACTCAATACCGCTACAAGAACCACTTTTTGCCTCACACCTTATGAAAATCCCCAACCCTAAGCCTTTTTATACAAGTTTTTTGTTGCTTACAAAATTAGGGGTAGAAAAATAGAAAAATAGCAGCTGACACCTTTTACAATATAAGGTCATTTTTGGCTTTATAGGCGCTACCCCTGAAAACCCCCAATGCACCTAGACCCCATAAGGGTGCTTCCCCCAAACCCTTGTAGAAATAATATGGGGAGAAAACCACACTAAATAATCCTTTGAGTCTGATTAGGCTCCACATTACAACAATCTCCCACTTGGAGACTGATCATCATACTACTAAACCTACAGCTCCCACTAGAATATCAAACTAACCTAGAACCTACTGTCATTTTATTTTATTTAGGCTAGAAGACCAACTGAAGTTGAAGAGGAATTTAGCTTCTCCCTTGTCACTACCTTTGTAAATATATCTGCTAGATTATTATATGTATTTATCTTCTCCAACTTTAACTGTCCATCATCCAAAATTAATCAAATGAAATGGTACAACAACTATATGTGTTTTGTCTTTGAATAAAGAACTGAATTCTTTGCAAGATGAATGGCACTATGGCTATTTGGAAACAAATAGTTATCCCTCTGTGGGTGTCCCAACTCTTCCAAGAAGAACTGAAGCCATGTCATCTCCTTGGCTACCTTTGTAGTAGAAACATACTCTGCCTCTATAGTAGATAAAGCATTAACCTTCTGTAACCTAGAAACCTAGCTCACAGGTGCCCCATCAATAGTAAATTCACAACCTGTAGTACTCCAGTTGATATCAATATCCTCTACCAAAACTAAGACAACATATCCCTGTAAATCACAAATAGATCCCCCAAAGTGTAAACACTTACTGGATGTTCCTCCCAAATATCTGATAATCCATTTAACTACATTTCAATGCTCAAAAAATGATTCACAACCAAAGGTTTTGAGAAAAGAATAACTCACCTTCTTACTAGTCCCTACTTCCTTTGGAATACCATAGCTCAAAGGAGTAGAGGGACCTCTATTAATCAAATATAGAGCAGTATTAATACCCCCTACCCACATTTTTAAGGGCAACCCTACATGAAATCTCATGCTTCTGCATGCTCTATTATAGTCTTGTTCATGTGTTTAGCCACTTCATTTTCCTATGTAGACCTTGGAACAATTTTTTGTCTATGAATACCATTAGTAGAGCAATAATTTTCAAATCCATGACTACAATACTCACCACCATTATTAGATCTGAGACATTTTAATTTCTTTCCAATCTCATTTTCAACCAAGCATTTTCATTTCTTAAAAGTTTGAAATACATTAGATTTATGTCTAAGAAAATAAACCCATACTTTTCTAGTTGCATCATCAATAAATGTAACATAATAATGAGAGCCACCAAGGGAAGATACCTGAGCTGGAAGATACTGGAATCTAAAACCCATGAATCACCAATACTTTCTAAAGACAAAAGGAAAGAATCCAAGTCTTTAGATTTGTTACTTACCATATTTTCTTCCTTGTTCCCTTCTAGTTTATCTCCTTCATTGTTCTTTCGAGTCTAGCAATCTTTCTTCTTATGCCCTGTTTTACCATAGTACCAGCAATCTTTCTTCCTATGCCCTATTTTACCACAACACCAACAATCTCTCGGTCCTCTAGATTGAGACCCCTTCCCATTTGACTTTCCTCTTGATTTCCATGATTTTTAGAATTATTTGCTCTTTCATTCATTTTGCCTCTAGTTTGTGTGTTCAAAGTACTTCCTAATGTAGATACACCTCAGGTTTTCCAAAGAGTTTCCTCACTCTAAATACCACTGATCACATCATCATATTTTAGGGTATTAGATCTAGAAATAGAAATACTCATAGCCATTACCAAGCCATTCCATCTTTCAACAAAGAACACAAAATCAAGAAACCCCTAATTTTTTCGTCAAAATTAATAACCACAGAAGATGACTACCTAGTAATAGTATTAAACTTATTTAAATGATCTGAAACATATCCACCTTCTGGCATTTTCATATTAAATAAATGCTTCATGAGAAATACCTTATCTGAAGCGAAGGGATTTTCATAGAATTTTGCTAGGGTTTCCATCAACTCTTTCATTGTCTTTGCTTTTGTAATGTCAAATTCCATCGATGGTGCCAGGCATAATTGAATTCTTTGAAGTTCCCTTTTGTCGAAAAAGATCCTAGTCCTCATTAGTCATAATTCCTTGGTTTTTTAGTTTTTCCTGCCAACGGATTCCATAAATCCTTCTGATAAAGATAGTCCTCCATTTGCATCTTCCATAACTGAAAGTTTTACCCATTAAACTTATCAACCGTCAGCTTACCCTCATCTACCATCACTCCCACTGAAATTTGAGATCTTCCTATCAGAAGTATCACACTTTAACCAATAAAACTTTTAACTGAAAGTAAATTGCATGCATGTAAACACATCAAATAAACATGAAACTAATACATGCATCAACAACACATAACACTGGAATTTGGTAACCCAAAAACCCTCCAATAATAAGAAGGTGAAACTGGGGTGGGGATGATACCCACAAAATTACTGCAGCAATATTGTTCAACCACTTCTGATGGTCTGCCCTGTTAAAGGCTTTACACTGTGTCAATAGTGACCTGGTTAAAGGATTTACAAACACTTTACATGAAGTGTCAACCTGGTAAAGGATTTAATCACCTTTTGATAAGGATCTACAAATAGTTGTTAAGCCAACCTATCTACATAGGGTTTCCTTTCTAACACAATGGTAAGAGAGTATTAGGTATTATAAACCTGATAGTTTGCAATCCTTGATTGTTGAATGTAGGCACTTGTTCTGGCTCTCTCTCTAATTTTGATCCTCTGAGATCTGATTTTTGTTCGTCTCCTTTGCTTTGTTTTGATCAACTAAATATCGAATTCCTGCTCTTACCCTCTATGTCTCCTTTCACTGAATTCCACTATGTTTACCCCTTAACACTGTTCTCTCCCTCTTTCATCCATCCTTGTTACAGTGAGACTTTTTTCTTCATTAAAAAGACTTCGAAGACTTAGGGTTAGATTTGGATCTACAATCCACATTGAATCTCAATTTCTTGCTCAATACTTGCCTTTTTCTGATTGGTTGCATGCCTTTCCAATTTTCCAATTGGCTGCATGCAGATTGCATAGGAAATGTGAAAGATTTGTTCTTATCTATAGATCTTTCAAGATTTACCTTGTGTCAGCTATAAAAATGGTTTACATCATAATTTGTGCAACTACAAACTCTTATGCTAATATTCTGAGTTACTCGGCTTATGAAGCATTATTGATGCTAGGCACATGTTGTTTGCTGGATAGCTCGGCACCTAAAAAAATTGTATCACTCGGCACTTGATATTACTCGGCACTTGATATCACTCAGCACTTTATATCACTCAATACTTGATATCACTCAACACTTGATATCACTCAGCACTTGATATCAGTTGGCACTTGATAAAACTGGATTTCTCAGCACATGACTGTGACTCAGCTCCTACTCTTTCCTCAGCATGTATAGTGAAAAATGGTTAAGTGTATTTGACACTTAGCTGTCAAAATTATTCTTTAAACCAGCAATCTCCCCCTTTGACATGAGTGGCAAAAATACGTAACTAAGATCCTCTGATCTTGACATTATTTCATGCATCCTCTTATTTGCTTAAAAATTTTAATAACAAATAACAATATACCTTATGACTCCCTGTGAGTTGATTATGCTTTGTACACTCAGTGACTTCTGTCCTATTTCTACATTCTGACAAATATGTTATATCAAAAATTTTCAAAATTCTCCCCCTTTCATCATACTTATAATTTCATTCTGTATCTCCTACTTCATTCTGTATCTCCTCCATACTTAATCTTTACTTAACTCCCCCATACTTAATCTCCCCCTTTTTGACACTTATGTCAAGGGTTCGATAGGGAAATGCCATACTTGGCCAAAAATGTGTTGTTTACTTCAAGGAGTACCTTCAGAGTTGCATCCCAATTTGCTAGTACCTTCAAAGCTGCATCCCAATTTCTCTCCAAGCTCAATATTTTTTGGCTAGTGTCCTGTGTGAATGTGGAAAAATCACACAACTTGTTGTACAGGGAAAATATGTTTCCAAGTGCATTTTTGACTGTTTCAACTTTCTTAGCCGGCTTAACTTGTGATAGTGCTATATCACCAGATATTTTCTTATTTACCTTGCCTTGGAACTTTCTCTTTGACCATTCCAGTAATTTGGCATCTGTATCCTCGTCTTCACTAGTCACCTAGTCAACTATATCAGATAGTTGCTCTATCATTGGCCTCGATTCATCTAGATACTTTAAGCTGAAAGCTTCTATGAATATGTCTTTGATTTCATTCCTAGTATGTTTGTGCTTGTGTTCTCTTCTTAGTGCTTCTTGTCTCCTTCTTCTATCCAATGCACTTTGAATTTCATTGATCTCTTCTTCAGTGAGAGTGCTGGATTCATAATGTGGAATCTTTATTTCTTCATCAAGCTCGGGAACTCCATAGTGAAGTTTCCTAACTGCCCTTGATGAGCTCGAGCCTGGTGTCTTGATTTGTAATGATAACCTATCAGTGCTCGACTACTAAAGAGTCTGTGTTGGAGTACCAGATTTGGGTAATGCAACCAATGTTTGTATTGCAAACTCCTCCTTCTTACTTGTCTCATATTTTTCTTCAACTTGTTTATCCTTTTGGTGATCAATAGGTGGGGTTGAACGTACTGGCTATTTAGATGTTTCTTTGACTTTCTCTGCTGCTGTACTCGGCATTTGAAGTGTATCAGTGACTACACTTGGTTGAGGTGGTGGAGGAAGGAATAGAATACCAGTAGATTATATGGTCGAAGGTGGTTCTTATGTTTTCACCTTGAATACCTTTGTTTTAGCTACTAGATTCTCCAATTCATCAACACTGACCAATATAGGACTTGAACACAATTTCACTATTAGTGTTGATTGGTCAAGGATTTTTGCTAAATCCTCTATAGTTAATGGATTGATGTTTGGACTAGAAGTGTCTGTAACATCCTTGTTTTTGACAATCCCTGCAGGTGTGATGATGGCATGAGGAGGACTAGGAGGTGATAACTCTGTGCCTTGCACACTTTGATCTTGTTGCTTAGTTGTATCTTTCTCTTCCTCTTTCTCCTCTATATGTGTCTCTTCATCTTCCTTTTGTTCAAACTTCTTCTCCACTTGTTCCTTTTCTTTTTCTTCTTCAACCTTCTTCTTTTTCCTGGCACTTGCCTCTGCCTTATATTCTTCATTGTAGACATCTTCTGTTTTCTTGTAAACTATCTTCCACAGTCTTCTGGACTTTGTAACTACATCCTCAATTTTGTTTTGCAAAATGCTAAAAGCTCTATGTTTGGGAGTGAATCTATTGTTATGCCTCTTAACTGCATTTGTTATTTGATCCTTGGTTAAATCAGGCAATAACCTGGCTAATGTTGATTCCCTTATCTCCCTTTCCATTTGTAAAAAAAAATGCCATTTATCCTCTACAATTTTGTACAATTCCTTAGGCATTGATTCATCTAACTCTAGAGGTGTGTGCTTATAATTAGCCATCATAGCATACACTAATTCCTCTAATTTATTTTGTTCCTCCTTGGTGAGCTTAGAAAAATTTAGGTTCTTTAAACCTTTCAAATCATCATTCTTAATATTTGAGCATAATTTATCAATGGCAGTCTGAGGTTTGTGACTTACCACTTGAAATTGGTTGCTGTCCTTTGACTCAGTCTTCTCTTCATCTATTTGAGGCTGGGCAACAAATGTTATTTTCTTCTTTGGCTCGGTAGTAGTCTTCTTTGAAGCTTTCTTCTTCTCTTTTGCCTCCTCTTGGGCCTTTTGGTGCTACAGCCCTTGTAGTAGGTCTCTTTGGTGCAGGAGCAGCTACTTTCTTTGCCTTGGGTTGAGGAGCAGGAGGAGTTGTGGCCTTTCTTTTTGTGACCTTGGTTCTAACTTGTGCTTCCTCGGCTTCTTCTTCCTTAGCACTTTCCTCTTTATCTTCTCCTAACCCTTGAGTCATACCTTGAGGTTCATCTCCCTCGTCTTCAATGTCTTCTTATTCCTCTTCTGATGTTCCTTCTCCTTCAACACCAAATTTTCTCTTGATTTTCCTTACCAATTTTTCTTTCTTCTTTACTGTTGAGGCAGTTTTCAAATTTGTTACCACCCTTGATTTTACAACATCATAAGTTCCAAAGGCTTTTGCATTCTTGTCAACTTCTTTTGTAAGGAGAGTTGTTATTGCTACAGAGGCTTGATCAATATCGAGTTCATAACCTAGCGGCTTAAGCCATCTCACTCTAGGTATGACTGCCTATATATAATTATAATCAATATCTACAAGAAAAAAAATGTCTTCTTCATATTTCTCAGTCAATGAGACTGGAATCCTCATTCTCTGTTTCATGAACTTTTTGAAGTCCTCAAAGCAGCTAGTCATTTGGACATCAAAATTATCACCGATCTGTTCAATATATCCATTGATCTGTTCAACAATTGTTTTATCTTGATTCCATTTTACCTTACCCACAGAAGGGAATTCTTTCACCAGATAGAAAAACATGCACACCAAAACTTATCCAAATTTGCAATGAACTCCCTTGCTCTTCATTATAGCTCCCAGATTCTCATTAATCTATTGAAACATGAGCTCTGCTAGATCATAGGTATGATCCTTTTTAACCAATTTGTATGCAACATCAACTGCTATACAAGGCACACTGTTTAACCTGGTTGACTGATAGAATTTGTGTGAAATGATTCTCAGAGAAAAATCTAGTAGGGGTTATGTGATTGTATCAATAGTCATTCCCCTATTGTTCCATTTAGCACCAGTGTTTCTCTCTATTACTTCCTTTTTGTCACTTCGGAGGGTCTTTGGCCGATCTAGGGTTGGAATACCAGTAACCCTATGAACAATTTTCTTGGTAAATTTCACTGGCCCTGTTTCTAACCAAAAGGCTCCATCATGTATTCTGCTCAAAACTATGTGTACCCAGTCAGCTTTGAAAACAATTGGAAACTCTAGAGTTTTGGTCAATCCCTTTCTCTCGATTATTGAGAACTCATCTTTTAGTCTTTTGTTCTCACATAGCTTGTCATATGCATTATAAATTTTTGGATCTCCTATGGCTCCAATTTTGCAGTTGTAACATCTACGAACATCTTGGACCATGACAACTTTATCAAAAATAATGGATAATGCACCTGTGAGATCATTGTTGTATGCAAATTCTGGAATGGGCTTGAACTCTGGTTGCTTGACTTCATTACTAACTAACTATATTTCATGACTCTCTTTGCCCTTAGTGGTTCCAGACCCAGATGCCATTGTTTTCCAAACTAGGGTTTACAGTTTAAAGAAGTTTATAAACACTACGTAGCTCGGCACACAAGTAAAATACCTCAAATCAATGAAACTCATGCTGGATCGTTGTAAAAATCCTTGCAAATGGCTTTTTAGTTGTCCTTGATCTTCTGTGCTCTTCTCGTCTTTGCTTCACATTTGAATGGTGATAAATGATCAAAAATTGACCTATGTACCCTTAAAAATAGAGCAATTAATTCTTAGTGTGCTGACAACTGTCTACTCGGCACCTGAAGGATTTCAACATGACTCGGCACCCATTTTTGTTTTACTTCACTCAGCTCCCATTGATATTTCATAGCTCAGCATCAACTATCAACTCGGTCGCTATTAGCAACTCGGCACCTGAAGACAACTTCGACAGATTTTGCAAGACTCTCAATTTTGACTTAGCATCTTTGTTTATGCTAATTTCTTCTTTGCAGTTCTTCTATGTCTTGGAACTGATGTATGATATAACTTAGTATATCAGTCCCACACACACATTCTTGCTTAATTAGATGAAGTGTGATCACTTGACCCATTAGGTGAAGTGATCTCTACACTTGATGTGTTGCACTCATATTTCTTCTTCCATGTCTTATTCATCTCACTTCTAATATTTTCAACATCTATCTTTGCCTTTCCATTGTTGAACTTAGAACTTGGTGCCTTTGATGATGTTGGGCAATTCCAGCTGATATGACCAGTTTTCAAGCAATTGAAACATGTGGTTTGACCTAACCATCTTTTATAGTTCCCCCTAAAATGTGTTCTTATGCAATTCTAGGGTATATGTCCATATTTCTAACAATAGTGACAACTGTACCTGGTGTTGTAATCCCAATCATAATGACTTTCATTTCTTTTCTTTTTTTGCTAACTGATTTTATGTCCACATAGGCTTTGATCTACATTCAAATGCCCTATGCCCATACTTCTTGCAATTATGACAATGTCCATCAAATCTTTGTGTCCTTGTGACATTGGATCTGCAATCTTCTGTCATATGTCCTTGCATTTTGCACTTGTGACAGTAACTCTTGCTTTTATGTGTGTTTGGCTGATTGATTCTTGTACTCTTGCAAACATTAGCAGTATGCCCCTTCTTACTACAGTAATGACAAGTGGGTTTTGAATCCTTACCTTTGTTGCTTCTTTGTTCAACATTCTTTGATGATTCTCCAACTTCAGTGCTGTTGTATCCAAGTCCTGATGTATCATGGGTTGATCTTGGGGATTTCAGGGATTACCCAAAATAATTGATGGCTTCATTGGGTTTTTTGAAGCTCTCTAAGATTTTCTTTTCTCTTCTCAAGTCATTCTGCAGTTGTTCATTCTGCATTTTCAGTGTAGAGATCTCAATGTCTTTCACATTTAGTTCATGATGAAGGTTCATCATTTGGGTGAGTATATCCATCTGCATGTTTGAGATCCTTGTTAATTCAGTACTCTTTTCTTCCAGTCTATTTGCAAGATTTCTTTTGTCATCTTCAATCATGACTTTGTCTTCAACTGCTCTTTTCATTTGTTCAATGACTTCACATAACATTATGGCCTGTGATTCATGTTCCATCTTGAGAGATCTTATCTCATTTGCTTGATCTTTGTTTTTTTCCATCAGTTTTGCTATTACTGCATCAAATTCTTTAGTATCTCCATTGGAAGATATATTTGTGGTATCAATCTCCTTTTAGTTTATCTCATTTTTAGGTATGGCTAAATTCTTTCTTTTTTTCAAGGATTTTCTCATTTCCTCCCTTGCTTCCTCTACTTTGTGTAGAGCCATTTGCACATCAATCACTTGATTGTCAATAATCTTCCCAAGTTTGAAGACTTCCATCTTTAGATCTTTTTCTTCAAGTTGTTAGACTTCTTCTTGTGAGAACCTTACACTTTGATACCAATTGTTGGAATATTCAAAAATGGAAAGAATACTTATGAGAGGGGGGGGGGGGCGTGGTGGTGAATCAGAAGTATCACACTTTAACCAATAAAAATTTTAACTGAAAGTAAATTGCATGCATGTAAACACATCAAATAAACATGAAACTAATACATGCATCAACAACACATAACATTGGAATTTCATAACCTAGAAACCCTCCAAAAATAAGAAGGTAAAACTGGGGTGGGGATGATACCCACAAAATTATTGCAGCAATACTGTTCAACCACTTCTGATGGTCTGCCCTGTTAAAGACTTTACACTATGTCAATAGTGACCTAGTTAAAGGATTTACAAACACTTTACATGAAGTGTCACCTGTTAAAGGATTTAATCACCTTTCGATAAGGATCTACAAATAGCTATTAAGCCAACCTATCTACATAGGGTTTCCTTTCTAACACAATGGTAAGAGAGTATTAGATATTATAAACCCGATAGTTTGCAATCCTTGATTGCTGAATGCAGGCACTTATTCTGGTTCTCTCTCTAATTTTGATCCTCTGAGATCTAATTTCTGTTCGTCTCCTTTCCTTTGTTCTGATCAACTAAATATTGAATTCCTGCTCTTACCCTCTATGTCTCATTTCATTGAATTCCACTATGTTTTCCTCTTAACACTTTTCTCTCCCTCTTTCATCCATCCTTGTTATAGTGAGACTTTTGTCTTCTTTAAAAAGACTTTGAAGTCTTAGGGTTAGATTTGGATCTATGATCCACATTGAATCTCAATTTCCTACTCAATACTTGCCTTTTTCTGATTGGTTGCATGCCTTTCCAATTTTCAAATTGGTTGCATGCAGATTGCATAGGAAATGTGAAAGATTTGTTCTTATCTCTAGATCTTTCGAGATTTATCTTGTGTCAGCTATAAAAATGATTTAGATCATAGTTTGTGCAATTACAAACTCTTATGTTGATATTCTGAGTTACTCGGCTCATGAAGCATTACTGATGCTTGGCACATGTTGTTTCCTGGATAGCTCGGCCCCTAAACAAAAATGTATCACTCGACACCTAATATCACTCAGCACTTGATATTACTCGGCACTTGATATCACTTGGAACTTGATATCGCTCGGCACTTGATATCACTCGGCACTTGATAAAACTGGATTGGTCGGCACATGACTGTGACTTGGCTCCTACTCTTTGCTCGGCATGTATACTGAAAAACGGTTAAGTGTATTTGACACTCAGCTATCAAAATTATTCTTTAAACCAACAATCTCCCCCTTTGACATGAGTTGCAAAAACACTTAACTAAGATCCTATGATCTTGACATTATTTCATGCATCCTCTTATTTGCTTAAAAATTTTAAGAACAAATAACAATATGCCTTATGACTCCATGTGAGTTGATTATGCTTTGTACACTTAGTAACTTCTATCATGTTTCTACATTCTGAACAATATGTTATATCAAAAATTTTCAAAATTATCCCCCTTTCATCATACTTATCACTTCATTCTATATCTCCTAGTTCATTATGTATCTCCTCCGTACTTAATCTTTACTTAACTCCCCCATACTTAATCTCCCCCTTTTTGACACTTATGTCAAGGGTTCAATAGGAAAATGCCATACTTGGCCAAAAATGTGTTGTTTACTTCAAGGAGTACCTTCAGAGCTGCATCCCAATTTGCTAGTGCAATATCCAATGACTTATACTGGATGGCAATCCCTGCTGCTAGGTGTACAAGTCCATCAGATGTAGAAAGATTGGGGTCTTTCTTGAGGACTTTCTTTGCATACATCTGCTCCTTATGAAGTACTTCCAAATGAGAAGTGATTGAGGATTGAATTTGCATCAATTTGGCTTTGGTGGTTGCCTCCTCTACTGTTAAGACAACTAACTCATTTTGTGTGTGTAGCGATTGGGCAAAATGCTTCTCACTTTGAGTTGGATTTGTGGAGAGTTGCATGCTAGAAATCTTCAGATTTGTCTCCAAGTTCAGTATTTTCTAGCTCGTGTCCTATGTGAATATGGAAAAATTAAACAACCTGTTGTACAGGGAAAATATGTTTCCAAGTACGGTTTTGATTGTTTCAATTTTCTTAGCTAGCTCCACTTGTGATAGTGCTATATCATTGGATATTTTCTTATTTACCCTGCCTTGGAACTTTCTCTTTGATCATTCCAATAATTTGGCGTCTGTATCCTAGTCTTCACTAGTCACCTGGTCAACTATATCAGATAGTTGCTCTATGATATGCCTTGATTCATTTAGAGACTTTAAGGTGAAAGCTTCTATGAATATGTCTTTGATTTCATTCATGGTATGTTTGTGCTTGTGTTCTCTTCTTAGTGCTTCTTGTCTCCTTCTTCTATCTAATGCACGCTGAATTTCATTGATCTCCTCTTCAGTGAGAGTGCTAGATTCATAATGTGGAATCTTTATTTCTTCATCAAGCTCAAGAACTCCATAGTGAATTTTCCTAACTACCCTTGATGAGCTCAAGCCTGGTGTCCTGATTTGTAATGATAACCTATCAATGCTCGGCTGCTGAAGAGTTTGTGTTGGAGTACCAGATTTGGGTAATGCAGCCAATGTTTGTATTGTAGACTCCTCCTTCTTACTTGTCTCATCTTTTTCTTTAGCTTTTTTATCCTTTTGTTGGTAAATAGGTGGGGTTGAACTTACTGGTTGTTCAGATTTTTCTTTTACTTCCCCTGTTGTTGTACTCGGCATCTGAAGATTATCAGTGACTACACTTGGTTGAGGTGGTGGAGGAAGGAATAGAATACCAGTATATTGTATGGTTGAAGGCGGTTCTTGTGTTTTCACCTTGACTACCTTTTTTTTAGCTACTGGATTCTCCAATTCATTAACACTGACCAATATAGGACTTGAACACAATTTTGCTATTAGTGTTGATTGGTCAACAATTTTTGCTAAATCCTCTCTAGTTAATGGATTGATGTTTGGACTAGAACTGTTTGTAACATCCTTGATTTTGACAATCTCTGCAGGTGTGATGATGGCATGAGGAGGACTAGGAGGTGATAGCTGTGTGTCTTGCACACTTTGATCTTGTTGCTCAGCTATATCTTTCTCTTCCTCTTTCTCCTGTGTATGTGCCTCTTCATCTTCTTTTTGTTCAACCTTCTTCTCCACTTGTTCCTTTTCTTTTTCTTCTTCAACCTTCTTCTTTTTCCTGGCACTTGTATCTGCCTTATATTCTTCATTGTAGACATCTTTTGTTTTCTTGTAAACTATCTTCCACAGTCTTCTGGACTTTGTAACTACATCCTCAATTTTGTTCTGTAAAATGCTAAAAGCTCTATGTTTGGGAGTGAATCTATTGTTATGCCTCTTAACTGCATTTATTATTTGATCCTTAGTCAAATCAGACAATAACCTTGCTAATGTTGATTCCCTTATCTCCCTTTCCATTTGCAAACAAAAATGCCATTTATCCTCTACAATTTTGTACAATTCCTTAGGCATTGATTCATATAATTCTAGAGGTGTGTGCTTATAATCAGCCATCATAGCATACACTGATTCCTCTAATTTATTTTGTTCCTCCTTGGCAAGCTTAGAAAAATTTAGGTTCTTTAAACCTTTCAAATCATCATTCTTAATTTTTAAGCATAATTTATCAATGGCAGTCTGAGGTTTGTGACTTACCACTTGAAATTGGTTGTTGTCCTCTGACTCAGTCTTCTCTTCATCTGTTTGAGGCTGGGTAACAAATTTTATTTTCTTCTTTATCTCGATAGCAGTCTTCTTTGAAGCTTTCTTCTTCTCTTTTTCCTCCTCTTGGGCTTTTTGTGCTACAGCCCTTATAGTAGGTCTCTTTGGTGCAGGAGCAACTACTTTCTTTGCCTTGCGTTGAGGAGTAGGAGGAGTTGTGGCCTTTCTTTTTGTGACCTTGGTTCTAACTTATGCTTCCTCGACTTCTTCTTCCTCATCACTTTTCTCTTTATCTTCTCCAAACCCTTGAGTCAGACCTTGAGGTTCATCTCCCTCATCTTCAATGTCTTCTTCTTCCTCTTTTGCTATTCCTTCTCCTTCAACACCAAATTTTCTCTTGATTTTCCTTACCAATTTTTCTTTCTTCTTTATTGCTGAGGCAGTTTTCAAATCTGTTACCACCCTTGATTTTACAACATCATAGTTTCTAAAGGCTTTTGCATTCTTGTCAACTTCTTCTGCAAGGAGAGCTGTTATTACTGTAGAGGCTTGATCAATATTGAGTTCATAATCTAGTGGCTTAAGCCATCTCACACTAGGTATGACTGCCTGTATATAAGTATAATCAATATCTACGAGAAAACAAATGTCTTTTTCATATTTCTCAATCAATGAGACTGGAATCCTCATTCTCTGTTTCATGGACTTTTTGATGTCCTCAAAGTAGCTAGTCATTTGGGCATCAAAATTATCACCCATCTGTTCAATATATCCATTGATCTATTCAACAATTGTTTTATCTGGATTCCATTTTACCTTACCCACAGAAGGGAATTCTTTCATCAGATAGAGAAACATGCACACCAAAACTGATCCAAATTTGCAATGAGCTCCCTTGCTCTTCCTTATAGCTCCTAGATTCTCATTAATTTGTTGAAACATGAACTCTGCTAGATCATAGGTATGATCCTTTTTAACCAATTTGTATGCAACATCAACTGCTATACAAGGCACGTTGTTTAACCTGCTTGACTGATAGAATTTGTGTGAAATGATTCTCATAGCAAAATCTAATAGGGGTTATGTGATTGTATCAATAGTCATTCCCCTATTGTTCCATTTAGCACCGGTGTTTCTCTCTATTACTTCTTTTTTGTCACTACGCAGGGTCTTTGGCGGATCTAGGGTTGGAATACCAGTAACCCTATGAACAATTTTCTTGGTGAATTCATTGGCCCTATTTCTAACCAAAAGGCCCCATCATGTATTTTGCTCAAAACTATGCGTGCCCATTCAACTTTGAAAACAATTGGAAACTCTAGGGTTTTGGTCAATCCCTTTCTCTCGATTATTGAGAACTCATCTTTCAGTATTTTGTTCCCACATAGCTTGTCATATGCATTATAAATTTCTAGATCTCCTATGGTTCCAATTTTGTAGTTGTGACATCTACGAACATCTTGGACCATGACAACTTTATAAAAAATAACGGATAATGCACATGTGGGATCATTCTTGTATGCAACTTCTAGAATGGGCTTGAACTCTGGTTGCTTGACTTCATTACTAACTAACTAAATTTCATTGTGACACTCCCCAATACATGTATGGCCTCACTAGCCTCTCTAAGTTTTTTGTCGAAAATGGTGCCCAAAATCATGTGCACCTATTATGTTGGTGAGTAATGTAAAGTGTGTAGTAGATGGTTATGAACATCTCCATGACTCTATCATAGATAGCTTCCATGCATTCATGAAAGCCCATGGAATGAACTTATTTGAGTTCATGAGGAAAAATTCTAAACCAAACATGATTTTCAATGAGGGAATGGCTAGTGATAAAGGCCCTTTAATGGCTTTTGTGGTGAAGATTTATGATGGGTTTAAGAGCTTCAAGAGTGTAGTGGATGTTGTGAGAGTGTTAGGCTCTGCAATATCTTTAATTGTGGAATAATATCAACGCATTCATGGCATCAATTTTGACCTTCCTAATGTTATAGGGATAGCTCCTCCCAAACAAGGCCAGTAAAAAAAATCTCTATTTAAGCTTTCATAGATTATCAGCAATGAGAACTTGCATGCCAGCAATTATAACATTGAAGGATGCTAACAAAGTTCATCAAGAATAAAAATCAAGGTATATTTTATTGGCTAATTTTAGAATTTTTTGGCTAGTAATTTAGCTAATAATTTAAGATTTGATACAACCTAAATCACCATAGTTTTATAAAATTTAGTTCCAAAAATTTAAAATTGCTCAATAATTTATTTTATTGAAAATTTTAAACTCAAATATTCGCCACAATATTGGTTACATGATTAGATTAGAGTCATCTAAATATAATATATTATTGGAGAAATTATATTTAACTAACCAATAACTATCATAATTATTAGTTACTTTAGGGATATATCGCCAATATTTAGTTTTCACTATTGATTTAAAGCATATGTAATGATCCTTATAACATTCCATGAGGTAAAATAATGTTCAATTTTATACAATTGTTAATTCTGTATTGTCTTTGATGTTACACAAATGTTATATAAGTCATCAGATAGAGTCTACCAAGCTCAGATGATCAGCAAAGAAATTTACATTGTCAACCAAATGTTCCTGAACACTACTTAGTAAAGTCAGCTCTTATCAAGCTCACTCAGGCATCAAAGGATTTTGTAGCAAAAAGTTAGTGTTAATCGAGCTCCCAAGGTTAACAAAGAAAAGTTAATGTCTACCAAGCTCACTCGGGCATCAAAGGATTTTGTAGCAAAGAGTTAGCTTCTACCAAGCTCCCAAAGTTAACGAAGAACAGTTAATGTTTACCGAGCTCACTCGGGCATCAAAGGATTTTGCAGTAAAAATTTAGTGTTAACCGAGCTCCCAAAGTTAACAAAGAAAAGTTAATGTCTACTGAGCTCACTCGGTTATCAAAGGAAATGTGGCAGAGAGTTAGCTTCTACCGAGCTCATAAGGTTAGCAAAGGAAGGTCGGTGCTAACCGAGTTCACTCGGTCTCCAAAGGATTTTTGTAGGGTTTGCAGTATTTACTAAGCCTCACTTGGTTAACACTAGAAAACCATTCTAGAGCAATGGTTACCGAGCTGGGTTGGCCAGCGAAAGATTTTATTGTTTTGATGTTAAGTTTAATTATTTCGTGCAACCAACTGATGTAATGATTTTTTTCAGTTGTTGTAACTTATATTTGAGCCGACTTGATAATCTGAAAGGTATATATTTAGATGTTCAAGTTGTGAATTAGTGTGAGTGTGAATATATGGATGAGGATAGAATAAGCGAATATTAAGCAAATTCTGATGAAGGATTAGATATCCTGTTGGAGTTGCAAAGTTGTATTTGATTAGTAAGGATCAAGTGAAGCCAAAAAAAGATTTGTAATCAGCAAAAGATAAGTTACATATCATCCAGGTCACCTCATTGTTTCTTTCTAATCATTGTAACAGTGAATCTAGAATCTCTTTACAGAGTTGGTTTAATAGCCATTTTGTAAATCCTCTAACAAGGTGACAATTTAGTTGAATTGTTCTAAAGACCTCTAACCAAGCCACTCCTAACAAAGTGATTAAAACCTCTAACAAGGTCACACCTAATAGTATGCATTGTAACCTTTAATAGGGTTGGCTCCTAATAGGGCTCACTTCGGAAGAGTAAAAATTGGTGACTAGTTACTTGGTGGTTTTTCCCATATTGGGTTTCCACGTTAAATCTAGTGTCTCTTGTGTTCATTTATTTAACCTTTGCATGCATATTAATAACTATGAATGCTAGATGATCAGTAATTAGTTAACCTACCGAGTTACAGTATTCCTGCACTATTTACCAAGTATCAACAATAAGTAAATATTATAGACGTATAAGGAATTTTTGGAATTGTTTATGTGGTAACTGATTCACCCCTCCCCTCTCAGTTACTTCATCTATATTTTCAACAATTGGTATTAGAGCTTTTGGTGCTTCCAGGATAAGATTTCAAGGATCTAAGCCAAAGATTAGGATGTCTTATAAGAGTGAAATTCCAAGACTTAATAGGGACAACTTCTCAGCATGGCAAGGGTTGATGAAACTTCATCTAGCTTCTATTAGAGATATAGGACTAAAATACCTTAATGAAAAATATGCAGAACCATCTGGTACACTATCTATCAATGATATTGCTGAAAAAAAGACTCACAACATCATGATGATAGATATAGCATCTGCTCTAAGTTATGAAGAATTTGATGATATCAAAGACTGCAAATCTGCTCTTGAAATGTGGGAAAAGCTAAAAGAAATCTATGGAAGAGATGATAATGTAAGAAGAGCCAAAGCAGAAAGTCTAAGAGGACAATTTGATTAGATGAGGATGAGAGAGGATGAAAACATTGCAAAATATGTTGAAAGAGTCAAAACATGTGTCAATGCAATCAAAGCATCTGGAAGAGATATCAAGGAGGAGACAATTATAAGTAAAGTTCTTAGAACTCTACTTCACATTTATGCAATCAGAGTTTCTGCAATTCAAGAAAGAAGATGTGAAGCAAATCACAAGATAAATCTAGAGGCCATAGTTGGAATATTAACTGCATTTGAACTAAACAACTTTGACAACTATGTTTCAGCTTCCAAAAATATTGAATCAACATTTGAAGCCAAGCTTTCACTCAAGGAGAAAAGTAAAAAGAAAAAGGAATCTCGGTCAAAAAATGAAGATGAATCAGACCAAAGTTCAGATAGTGATCTTGAGGTGATTGAAGCTCTACTAGCAAGGAAATATTCTAGAGGCAGAGGAAAATATAAAGGTAAAGTTCCTCTAATCTACTTTTCATATGAAGAAGTTGGTCATATTGTTGCTAGGTGCCAAAAAAAGTAGAACAAAGATGAGAAGAAAGGTTACAAGTACAATGGCAAGAAAGACTTCAAATCATTCAAGGATAAAGGTAAGAAAATATGTTTTATGGCTAAAGATTCTAATGATTCTAATGATGAAGAAGAAGATGAAATTATCTACATTCCTGTGAAAGATGAGTCTGATAATGATGAGGAAATGACACTCATTTTTCATATGAGCAAAAATGATACATGGATCATAGATAGTGGTTGTTCTCATCACATGACTGGTGATAAAACTAAGTTTGAGTACTTTGAAGACTATGATGGTGGCACTGTAAGATTTGGTAACAATGAACCTTGTTGTATAAAAGGAAGAGGAAGAATATCTCTAACCAAAGAACTTATATGTGATAATGCCTATTGGGTAGAAGGATTAAAGCATAATCTGTTGAGTGTAGCACAACTACTCAATAATGGATTCAAAGTAGAATTCATGCATGGAAAAGCAAGACTGTTGGATGGCAAAGAAAAATTGATTGGATCGGGCACTCAAACAAAAGGTAACTTATTTTATCTTGAACTTGGTGAATGTTCATGTTTTATTTCTCAAGTTGAAGAAAGTTGGTTATGGCATAAAAGGTTGTGTCATGTAAATTTTGATAACTTGGTGAAGACAAGCAAATTCAAGAAAGTAAGAGGCATTCCTAACATAAAGAAACCTAAGGTTGGTCTATGCAAGAATTGTCAGATTGGTAAAATGGGAAAGACTAGTTTTAAAAGTAAAAACTATCAGTCTAAAGATATATTAGAAATTGTGCATAATAATTTATGTGGACCCATTGGAATTGAAAGCTATACTGGATAAAAGTTCTTCATTCTTTTTGTTGATGATTACTCAAGAATGATGACTGTTATGTATCTAAGGAACAAATCAAAAGCATTTGAGAAATTCAAATTGTATTTGGCCAGAGTAGAAAGGGAAACAGGAAAAAGATTGAAATGCTTGAGGTCACACAGAGGAGGAGAATTCATTTCACATGAGTTCAATAACTTTTACATTGAAAGAGGAATCAAAAGATAGGTATCAGCCCCTAGAGCTCCTGAACAAAATGGAATAGCTGAAAGGAGGAACAGATCTATCATGGATTGTCCAAGAACCTTAATGATTGAAAAGAACATTGCTATCAAATACTGGAAGGAAGTTATCAGCACTGCAGTTCATACCTTGAACTGAGTATAGCTTAAAAAGAACTCATTCAAAACTCCCTATGAGCTATGGTATGGCTATAAACCTAATGTAAGTTATCTAAAAGTATTTGGAAGTAAATGTTACATTTTGAAAGAATCTAGAAAAGGGAAATTTGATGTAAAAGGTGATAAAGGAATGTTTTTGGGATACTCTTGCAAAAGTAAAGCATATAGATGTTTGAACTTGTCTACTTATAAAGTCATAGAAAGTGCACATGTGAAAGTTGATGAGTTTGTAGAAAGGACTAAATAAGAAAGAAAAAGGGAACTAGAAGATTATAGAAGGTTTGTTTTCACTGAACCTGATATAGTACCAGTCAATCAAGAATCTTCTACTCCTGAGTCATCAGTAACCAAGTTACAGGAAGTTCAAATCGAGCTACAACAACCCGAGTTACATTTAGATGCTACCAAGCAAGTGTCTACCGAGTCTGAAAGACCCAAGCCAATATCTACTGAGCTAGAACAGCCAAAACCTGAAGTTGAAGTGCAAGAGGATAACAATGAAATTCTTTTAAGAGGCAAGGAACCTATATTAGCAAAATATGTCAAGAGACATCATTCAGCAGATCAGATCATTGGAGACAAATCTGAAGGAACCATGACAAGAAGTTGAAAGGTACTTGTTTACTTGCTGATTTTGAACCTAGAAATATCAATGATGCATTGGAAAATGATAGTTAGATCGAGGCTATGAATGAAGAGATAGAACAGATAGAGAAAAATAAGACATGGACTCTTGTACCTAGACCTAAAGATAAAAATGTGATTGGAACTAAGTGGGTATTCAGAAACAAGTTGGATGAAGATGGTAAGGTATCAAGAAACAAAGCTAGACTAGTATGCAAAGGATATGCTCAAGAAGAAGGAATAGACTATGGAGAAATTTTTTTCCTATTGCAAGATTGGAAGGAGTCAGAACCTTACTAGCATATGCTACTCACAAAGGATTCAAAGTTTATTAGATGAATGTCAAGTCAGCATTCCTCAATGGTATACTGGATGAAGAGGTTTACATTGAACAACCTGAAGGTTTTGTTGATCCAAATAAGAAGAACATGGTTTGCAAATTACACAAGGCATTGTATGGTCTGAAACAAGCCCCAAGAGCATGGTATGAAAGATTGCATAACTATCTTATTCAAATTAGTTTTCAAAGAACTAATGATAATAGTAGCTTGTATATAAAGGAAGGACCAGATAATAAGATTGTTTTGGCAGAAATATTTGTAGATGATACTGTTTTCATAGGGAATGATGATCTTTGCAAAGAATTTTTAGAGCAAATGAATAAGAAATTTGAAATGTCTATGTTTAGTGAAATCAAATTCTTTGTTGGTCTTCAAATTTAGCAGAATAAAAATGGTATTTACATCACTCAATCAAAATACATCAAGGAGATATTGAAAAAATTTGGTATGGAAGATTGTAAACTAGTTGGGACTCTTATGTGTACTAGATTAAAACTTACCAAAGAAGATGAATCAAAAGAAGCAGATCAAACATTGTATAGACTTCTATTTATGATTGGAAAGTTGCAATATGTAGTTCATACTAGGCCAGATATTGCCCTTGCAGTTGGTATTGTAGCAAGATTTTCAGCAAAACCAAAAGAAAATCACATGATGGCAATCAGAAGAATAATGAGATATTTGAAAGGAACTGAAGACTATGGTTTATGGTACAAATTTGGAGGTAATCTAGATTTGAAAGTGTTTACTGATGCTGATTTGGTAGGAAACTTTGATGAAAAAAAAAGTACAAGTGGAGGAGCATTCTTTCTTGGAAAGAGGTTGGTTTCTTGGACAAGAAAAAATCAAAATTGTACATCTCAATCTACAACAGAGGTAGAGTATGTTGCTGCAGCAATAAATTGTTCTAATATTGTTTGGTTTAAACAGTTGTTGGAAGGCATGAAGGTGGAGATCAAAGAACCAATTGTTATGTTCTGTGATAATACAAGTGCAATCAACATATCCAAGAATCTAGTAATGCATGCCAAAACCAAGTACATTGCAATAAAATATCATTTTATCAGAGAATTGGTACAAGATAAGGAGATCAGATTGGAATATGTCCATACAAAGGAACAAATTGCTGATATATTCACAAAGCCATTACCTAAGGATGCATTCTTGTATCTAAGAGGTAAGTTAGGGGTCACTCCCCTATCTAAAGTTCACTAAAATGAAGTTTTAGTGATGCATCAATGCATATCAAGTAAAAGATCTATCAGCTAATGCAGCATAATTAGGAAATATTGCATATGAATCAGTACTAAAGGTACATTAAAATTCTTTTTAGTTGTGTTGTCTTTGGCATGTGTTGTGAAAGAGGGAGAGTTTTACTATTATATCTTTCTGAAATTTGTTTGAGAGGAAGAAGATTTCTATGTAATTCCTTCACAGAGGGAGATTACTGAAAGAGGGAGAGTTTGCTTTCTAATAAAGAAATTTGTTTTGATAGGAAAAGACTTGTTAGACTTATTTTCAAATTTCATTTTGCTATGACATGTTGTGTTGCCATCAATGCCAAAGAGGGAGATTGTTGGATACAATTGTTAATTGTGTATGGTCTTTGATGTTACACAAATGTCATATCAGTCATTAGATAGAGTCTACCAAGCTCAGATGATCAGCAAAGCAATTTACAGTGTCAATTGAACATTCTTGAACACTACTCAGTAAAGTCAGCTCTTACCTAGCTCAGTCAGGTATCAAAGGATTTTGTAGCAAAAAGTTAGTGTTAATCGAGCTCCCAAGGTTAACAAAGAAAAGTTAATGTCTACCGAGCTCACTCGGGCATCAAAGGATTTTGTGGCAAAGAGTTAGCTTCTACCAAGCTCCCAAAGTTAATGAAGAAAAGTTAATGTTTACGGAGCTCACTCGGGCATCAAAGGATTTTGTAGCAAAAAGTTAGTGTTAACCAAGCTCCCAAGGTTAACAAAGAAAATTTAGTGTCAACCGAGCTCACTCGATTATCAAAGGAAATGTGGAAGAGAGTTAGCTTCTACCGAGCTCACAAGGTCAACAAAGGAAGGTCAGTGCTAACTGAGTTCACTCAATCTCCAAAGGATTTTTGCAGGGTTTGCAGTGTTTACCGAGCCTCACTTGGTTAACACTAGAAAACCATTCTGGAGCAATGGTTACCGAGCTGGGTCAGCCAGTGAAGGATTTTATTGTTTTGATGTTAAGTTTAATAATTTCGTGTAGCTGACTAATGTAATGATTTTTTAAGTTGTTGTAACTTATATTTGAGCCAACTTGATAATCTGAAAGGTATATAGATGTTCAAGTTTTGAATTAGTGTGAGTGTGAATATATGGATGAGGATAGAATAAGCGAATATTAAGCAAATTCTGATGAAGGATTAGATATTCTACTGGAGCTGCAAAGTTATATTCGATCAGTAAGGATCCAGTGAAGCCAAACAGAGATCTGTAATCAGCAAAAGATAAGTTGCATATCATCCAGGTCACTCATTGTTGCTTTCTAATCATTGTAACAGTGAATCTAAAATCTCTTTACAGAGTTGGTTTAATAGCCATTTTGTAAATCCTCTAACAAGGTGACAATTCAGTTGAATTGTTCTAAAGACCTCTAACCAGGCCACTCCTAACAAAGTGATTAAATCCTCTAACAAGATCACACCTAAAAGTGTGCATTGTAACCTTTAACAGGGTTGGCTCCTAATAGGGCTCTCTTCAGAAGAGTGAAAATTTGTGACTAGTTACTTGGTGGTTTTTCTCATATTGAGTTTCCACGTTAAATTTGGTGTCTCTTGTGTTCATTTATTTAACCTTTGCATGCATATTAATAACTATGAATGCTAGATGATTAGTAATTAGTTAACCTACCGAGTTACAGTATTCCTACACTATTTACTGAGTATCAGTAGTAAGTAAATATTATAGACATCTAAGGGATTTTTGGAATTGTTTATGTGGTAACTGATTCACCCCTTCCCTCTAAGTTACTTCATCTATATTTCCAACAGATTTGTAATGTTCCATAATGATTAATTAACTTCCTATTATTATTGAGATTCGTCAATATTTTATACAAAAAAAATCATGATTTGAAAATAATTGGTAATATTAATTATATTTAGAATAAAAAATTGAGAGATTTTCCAATAGAAATAATTAGTTAAAAGTCATCCTATAATTATTAAGATATCCAAAACAAGTCATCGAGTAATAACCCATCACTATACAAACTTGAAACCATGGTCTCAAGACATTTCCTATCACTATGCAATTCTAAGTCCTAGCCCTTCTATAACTAAAACACTAATATAATGAAACAATCTTAATTCCAATCATATTTCAAATACATAATAATGAACACTAAATACTAATTAGATGACAGGCCCATTTTAAACTTTATTGATTTTAAAATCCTAAATATAAAATATCCTTTTCATACTTATAGGGAAAAAAAAAAATTAATGCACTAAATAAAATCCATTTATTCATAAACTAGAACAATCATACCCTAATCCTTATTTGCAACTAACCCATTAATCTAATCATTCTTTGGTCAACTTTCTTTTATAACACAAGTTCTATTAAACATATTAAATTCCTATTACTTAAATCGTAACTTTTTTATTAACTACTAACCATCATTAATAGTTACTAAAATAATCCTAACCACATAATAACAATTACAAAAAAAAAAAAAAAGAAAAAAAAACCTTCCTTAACTTCCATCTACCTACCCATCCCTTTCCAACTTTTTCCCCACCTCTTGGCACGCTTTACCAAGTGGTGAGTGGTGCCCAAGGATGATGCATCTATCCCATGCTCATAAGTTGGACAATGTACCAAATTTGACATTTCTTTTTACTAATTAATTTAAAAGTCACACAACAATGGTTTAGTAATTTTTAATTAATAAATTAAAGAAAATTTCAAATCCAGTGCATATATTCTCATGGATAGGGGTCACCGATGTAATTGTTCTTATAGTATATTATTTACATAGGTTTAAATAATTGTTATTAAATAATTGAAATAACTAAAATATTAAATAAGTAAATAAATAATGAACTTAATAAGGTGAAAAAACTATAATTAAAAAAATTTCAATTGAAAGATAATTTTATAATATATATGCAATAATATTAATGTTTATAGTTTTTTAGATGATTATATAGTTATATAAAATTATACTAGCAATCGCACCTTCATGTGCATTAAGTAGGTGGCAAATATTTCTACTACAACAAGTTTAGTAATTTTTAAATTCTATCTAACCTATCAAAAAAAGATTTCAATTCAATCTTCAATGTATTACAATTTCAAACATCTTGTTTGGTTTACATTTGAGGTACTTTATTATTTATAAAAAATAAAATCTTCTATTTCTAATTCCTTTCTAAATTATTAAATGTAATATGTCACAATAAGAATATTACTCCTTTTATATCGAAAACAAAAATCTACGTGTTTGTGACTAGAAGGAACAAGAATTTTATCTAATCAATTTTATAGCTTACAAAATAAACATTGGTAAATATTTCGTTAAGTCAAATTCTATGGTATTTTAAAAAAAAAATTACAAGTCCCTATTTTTCTCCCTCAAACTAACACATGTATTTATAAATTTAGTTTTTTTTTTTATAGATTTGTAATGTAGTCAATTTATTTCTTGATATTAATGTATATAATGTTTGTGAAGCTACATTATGATATATATTTCTTGATATTCCATGTTCACTAACAGTCATGGCTTTTGGTGCAACGGCAAATGGGCCCTACAATTGGTATCAGAGCTTTGAAAACTTTAAATTTAGAAAAGACTTCAGATTTATTTGCCATCATATATATCCATACTTTCCTAGTACAGTCATCAAGGAATGTAACAAAAAAATTTGAACCTCCTAAAGAGCTTACCTCAACCGGACCAAAGACATCCGAGTGTACAAGTTCCAATGGTTTCTCCTTGAGATCATGTCCATCTTTCAAGAAGCTGACCCGCTTTTGCTTTCCGTAAAGGCAATGTTCACAAAATTCTAAATTTGCTGATTGGAGACCTGGTAATTGATCCCTTTTGAGCATTATCTCAAGGCCATTTTTGCTCATGTGGCCTAATCTTTGATGCCAAAGTGTTGCATCGCTGCCCATGACTGTCATAGCAGGCCCTATTTCAGTAGGCTTCTCAAGAAGATAAAGATTACCAACTTTGTTTCCCTTAGCAATTAATCTCGAACCCTTGGTAACTTTCCAAGTATCCGGACATAAGAATGGATAATATCATTGGGCAAAGAGCTGACTAACCGAAATTAGATTTCGCTTTAATTTGGGAACATGGCGAATATCACATAATTAACCACCTGTGGACAGGGGAGCGCGTCGCATCACCCAACAAAATAGACTAAATTTGTATATCTCGTAAATTTTTAAGAATTAAAAATAAACCTTCACAGTACTCATTTATGAAAGTATTAATGTAAATCTTGATATAAAATATAATATAATCTTCATCACTTCCTAATAACATTCAATGAAATATATATTTATTTATGAACTCAATAAAATATTTTGATAGGAACATTTTCATTGGCTAATTTGTTTTTGCACTACGTAAACCTTAGACGAAATCCTCAGTCAAATTTGTTAATATCCCGCAATCAGCGTTTCACTGAAACGCTGGGATATTTCTTTGATGCATTTTTGTCAAAACAATTGAGGTGCCTTGCCTGTGATTCCACATTTTGGATATCTTAAAATCATGGGGTTCTGTTAAAAAAATCTTAGAGCCATTTTGCCAAACAATTTACATACCCCGTCAAAGGTCTACCAAGGCAGTTGCGACTGCAATATATGACATGGATGTCCATACCCTGCTCTAAAGCTGCCATTTTCATTCAAAGACACTGGTTGAAAGTTTTTTCAATTCCTATTCAACACGTGCATATTCTTCTGTGTATCCTGCAGTCAAAACGTTTAAATATAATACGGCACTTATATTGAAGATAGCCGCTGCCTTGTGACACAACCACCTACCTTTGGTTCATAAACTACGATTTGGAGTTTCCCATTTTCAAGTAGCCAAGTGAAAACATTAGTTTGAAGGCAAATTTAATACTATTTAAACTCACCTAACTCCACTCACTCTTTCTCCAAAGTCACACGTGGGCGAAAGTCACTCATTAGTTTTAAAAATATTCGTTTTAGTTTAGGGTATAGACGATGCCCCAACTTTTCTATAAATTGACAACGTTTGTAGTAGATGAGGCAAACTATGGCTTCCTCAGAGTCTTCCATGGAAGCGCATCTCGCACTCTATGAAATCACTCTTTTAGCAGCCAAGCCAATGGCCCTTCGGGCTGCTATTTTACTTAACATTCCTGACATTATTGCCATCCATGGTGGTGATAATCCCCTGAGTGTGGAGCAAATTGCTTCACATATTTCTACTTCCACCAACAAACCTGCCCATACTGAGTACTTGTTTAGAATCATGAGGCTTCTGGCTTCCATGGGAATCTTCAAAGAAGAGAGGACAGTAGATCATGGTGACACTACCCAATACAAGTATGGCCTCACTACCCTCTCTAAGTTTCTTGTCAAAAATGGTGCCCAACAATCATGTGCACCTATTGCGGTCGCCATTAATGTAAAGTGTGTAGTAGATGCTTATCAGCATCTCCATGACTCTGTCATAGATGGTGTTCATCCGTTCACGAAAGCCCACGGGATGAACTTATTTGAGTACATGAGCAACAATCCTGAGCCAAACAGGATTTTCAATGAGGGCATGGCTAGTGATACCGGCCCTTTAATGGCTTCTGTGGTGAAGATTTATGATGGGTTTAAGAGCTTCAAGAGTGTAGTGGATGTCGCAGGAGGGGTTGGCTCTGCAATATCTTTAATTGTGAAAGAATATCCACACATTCATGGCATCAATTTTGACCTTCCTCATGTTATAAGTACTGCTGCTCCCATGCAAGGTCGGTAACAATCTTCTATCTTTAAACTTCCATAGATTCTCACCAATCAAGACTTGCATGTTAGCAATTATAACATTAGAAGGTGCTCACAAATTTGATCACAAATACAATTTTTATTATTATTCATAGAGATTCAACATTGCAGGAATCGACAACATGGAAGGTAATATGTTCGAAAAAATTCCTTCAGCAGATGCCATTTTTTTAAAGGTATTTTAACTTCCTAAAGTTTTAAGTTTTTTTTTTTGTTTTTGTTTTTTTTTTTAATTGAAATTGAAGTTAGGTTAAAGTTGAGTTTTCAAATGGCAGTCTAATGAAATGTTTCATTGTTATCTATATAGTGGATTTTGCATGATTGGGATGATGAACATTGTATAAAGATCTTAAAGAATTGTTATGAGGCATTACCATATGATGGGAAGCTATTAATGGTTGATGTGGTCATTGAGAAGAAAGAAGGGTTGAAGAGGCAAGCTGGATTACTGTTTGATATCGCAATGATGGCTGCTTGCATAGGTGGAAAGGAGAGAACAGAGGAAGAATTTAAGGACTTGTTTGACCAAGCAGGATTCAAAAGTTACAAAATCTTCCAGTTACCCTTCCTTCAAACACTCATAGAAGTTTCCAAGTAATAAATGGAAATATGGGTTAAACAAGTGCCAAATAATAATAAATGAATAAGGCTGTGTATGTGACAAATCAGTATGTTGTATGTGGTTTGATCCACTATACATAATTGAAAATAGTCAATATTTTATTTGTAGTTTCTTAATGAATAATAATAGGTTGGGATTTTTGTGTGTGACCAAAAAAATTGTGTTGAATGTGGTATGGCCCAATCACTTTGCAATATGTTATATGTATAAGTTAGCATTGTGAACGTGAATGACATAAACGAGTTATTTAGTCTTCATTTAAATATGCGCAACAATAAATTTTAAATCAAAATACAATAATGAAAAATTTAGTTATATGCAACAGGAGTAATTATTTTTGTAGATTTGATTTTCATACATTTTTTAATTAAATATATATAAAGACAACGTTCTATGTTTTATGATTTTGTGTAAAATTCATTATACACTTTTCATTTGAATTATTTATTTTTTATTATATCTCTAATCTTAACCATATTACTATATTGTTTGAAGATTAAATAATGAAAAAGATTTTTTATTTTCATGGGAAACATAGAATATAAAATATTTTGCATTCTTGGTGACATATTTATTGCCTTCATTATATAATCATGTTACCTCATCATTTAAATAGAAGTTATAAGTACAATTTTATAAATATTTGTAGAAAAAATAGTTTTTATAATTTCATCAAGAAATTTGTAAATAATAAAATATAAGTTGCAATGTCTTATAAAATGACCTTGACCCATTTCTTTAAGTTACAAATTTAATTTTATTAGTATATAATTTTAAAATGTTAAATTAAATAATTGTATCATATTTCTTCATATATTAATATAATTAATTAAATAATAGAACTACAAATAATGTTATAGTTAAATTAGAATTATGTTTAAATTTAGTATTAGGTTAGGCAATGTCAACTTTATAGTTTATAATTATGTTGATGAATATTGTTAGTAATGTAAAAAGAAACTTGAGACTAGAGTAGTAGATTGATAGTATGAAAATCTAAAATAATATTATGAAGATTTAAAATTTTCTTTGTTTCAACAATACCACACTTAATTTCTTTGTGCTAATGTAAATGATTTTTACCTCATTCATTTTCTCTACTGCTGGAAATGCTTCCACCTAAATCATTCAAGTTCAAATTTTTCATCTTTTCATTTGAACGGAAAAAATAGGATATCCATTGTTGGCTAGCTGAGTGGGACAAGAACCATTTGTGTTTATAATTAGAGGTTTATTGTTTTCCTCAATGTGCGAAATACAGGTCATGTTATGGCTTAAGGTGGTGTGAAGAATATTTGATTTCAAAATAGACAGTTTGATTTCTATGCAAGATGATTGAATGTATGAAATGTGTGTTATCATTCTCATTTTTCCTAAACAGGACTTTCTTCCATTACCACCCCTTACAAATTATGATTTTCAAGGTCGACGATTCAATCTTGGTAAGAAGAAATGAAGGATTTCCTCTTGGGATCTTGGACACATTGCCTATCTAGTAAGAGATGTGCTTCGCATTGTGGATCCACAGGTGGTGCAAGATCGACTCAACAAATAAGTATATATAATCATTAATTAGAAAACTAAAAAATTGAATAGGTATGATTATGTTTAATACATGTAATGTATCACATTTAGACCATTATTTCTCTATCATCATATCTATCTCATCCATGCATTTCCTATTTCTCCTCATCTTTATATCTACATTTATGAAATACTCATGCTTACTCCTTATTTTTATTTCTCCCTTCTTATCTTTATTAGCATCTTTATATGTTTGTATCTCTAATTATCTCTCTTCCCCATCTCTCTATCTCTATTTCCTTCTCTATATTACTTGTCTTTATCAACTCCCTCTCTCCCACCCTACATCTTTCCCAATTTATATGAATCTCTATGCCTCTCCTTTCAATGTTGATTCCTTGTCACACACACACACACACACACACACACACACACACACACACACACACACACACACACACACACACACACACACACACATATCACACCCACACACACACTATTATTATGTCCCCCTCTTCTATATGTGTATTTGTTTCTTTACCTATCTTTCCAAATGTGAAGGGATAGAATTATAAAGGTATCTATATACAAAGTGAGTATATAGAGATGGGGAAGTAATGAGAGGAACATATGAATGAATGGGGAGAGGGATATGCATTTTTTAATACCTACCCCTACTTTTTTTTTGTCTAATTTGATTTGACCAAATTCTTTAAGACCTATTCTATGATTATATTTTATGGTTAGTAGTGCTGGGTTATCAGAATTGGTTAATTGTATTTCGTATTCAGTTAATATATGTGTTGACTTACTCTAGTACTAGTTATTCTAGTTATTTCATGATTATTTCAATGATAATATATATGTTCATGTTGTGAGTTTCAGTTATTGAATAGTGTTAGTTAGATGAATGATTTTTATGTGGTTTCTATGGACACTTAACCCATACTTGCATGTGTATAGTGTGCATGTATGTTTTCTTTATGTTTGACATTTCTGATATGGTTGAGGAAGGGAGTCATAGCCGCCTGCTAATCAGGATCTATGCAATGAACCATTTCCTTTCATTGCTTGTTTAGTTTAGAATATTGTGTTTGTACATGCATGGATTTTATGCAGATTGCAACTATTAGGTATCGACTTCCCTGAATTGCTAGGATGAGCATACCCTATTATAGTACTTCAATAGTATAAGTGGGGAGATAATTCTTTAGTCCAAACCCTAAACCCTAAGCCGATTTTCCTAGAAAGTAAGACAAGTATCTGAGTTAGCCTTGAGCACCTTTCCAAATTCATCAAGTGATGTGAATTCATGATTTTTACCCTAGAGTTTGTTTTGGTATTCTATGCTTTATGATGAGTTTTCATATTTGGTTTTGTGGGTCTGTTGTGATTTTCTGTTTTAATTAAATCAAATTAAAAGATAATTTGATGATTTAATTTAATTTAATGGAAATTTTATAAAGAAATTTGATATTCAATTATATTTAATTAATTGAGATAAAGAGTAGTACGAGAGTTGTCATTAAGTTATTAATGCCATTAGTGACAACACTTATTTGTATCAGTATAGCTACTGAGCTCATCACTCAGTCTACAATGTGTATCAAGCATTCAATGGTAACCTTGTACATTCATCACTTAAGCAGTTTAAACTGAGCTTCACAGTTCACACCGAGAATTCTAGGGTTAATCGAGCTGAGTATAGCTACTGAGTGAATGTGCAATCCAGCAGTGTCTACTGAGTTTACAGTGCTCACCTAGCTTCGCAGTGTTTACCGAGTGATGGAAGCACAGTGACTACCAAGTGATGGAAGCACAGTGCCTACTGAGTGATGAAAGAACAATGTCTACCGAGTGATGGAAGCATAGTGTTTACCGAGTAATGAAAGTATAATGTTTACCGAGTGAAAGCAAGGTAAATGAAGGGTTCAATTTTTACCGAGTGATACTATATCCACCGAGTCTCCAATAGTTACTAAGTTCAGAGCTACGTCAGGTTATTAGTATGGGCCAATCCTTCACTTCTACTGAGTGCATGATGATGCCAAGTAATGCAATGGACGCTGAGTATCAGAAGGTCACCGAGTCAATTCAGTGAACCAGAGTTATTTACTGTTTGGCCGACTCAGTAATATTTTGTTCACTTGTGTTTTAGCCAACCTTGCAATTGTAATTAATGGAATGGTATATATGTAATGTATTATATCATTTGCAAGAAATAAATGTAATGTAATGTTTTGAGAAGTGTAAAATGTGAATCAGCAGAAGAGCTGAATAAGTAACAAGGAGTACAAGGAGTAGTAACGATTCATCAGTCACAAGAGGTGATATATACTTCAAGGATCTAATCAGAAAATCAAGTTTGTAAGTAGATCTACAATTTCATCCTAACAGGTGAATCAATTTTTTAAATCCTTTAATAGGGTAGACTTAATAGTCTTTGTATAAATCTCCTAACAGAGTGCATACTTCAGTGTATGTTTGTAAATCCTCTAACAAGGTGGACCTAGCAGTCCTTTATGCTCCTAATAGGGTAGATCACCAGAAGTGGTCAATGTAAGCCTTAACAGGCCAACTTCTTACTGCAGTAATTAAGTTTTGTGGGTATCATCCCCATCCTAGTTTTACTTTCTATTTGGAAGGTTTCTGGGTCACCAAATCACTGTGTACATGTGTTATGAATGTTTGATCTCTCATTTATACAATAGATTAGATGAATGTATGGTGAATAGTATTTATGGTTAAAGTATTAAAATGTTTTAAAAAATTTTAAGTTACTGATTCACCCCTCCCCTCTTAGTAACCTATCATATCTTGAATATTTCCAACAATTGGTATCAGAGCTTTATGGTTCTCACAATAAAGTTTGACAGCTTGAGCAAAGATCAAGGACAATGGAGATATTCAGACTTGACAAAGCTATTGAAAATGAAAAGCTAGATCTGGAAATGACCATGACTCAACTCAAAGAAGCAATGGAGCATCTTTCTCAATCCTTGAAGAGAAGGAAGGAACTTGCAAGACAAATGAATGATCATCAGTATATTGAAGAGAAGATTGAAGACCTTTTACCATCAAGTAGTGTAGATGAAGCTAATGAGGCTATCAAGGAACTCCTAGCAAAGAATGGTTCCCTATAGGAAGAAGTAAGAAATCTTAAAAGAGAATAGGAAATCCAATCAATCAAGCTATCTGATGTTTTGGAACAGAAAGACAAGGCAAATGAAGACTTAGAGGTAAGAAATAGTCAATTCCTTCAGCATGAAGATCTTGTAAATATCTATTTACATTAGACTTGGGATTTATTTTCTTAGAATCCCCTTTGAGGTGTTAAGTTATATGATGAGCTTAGGTTTATTTTACTTGATTTACATTTTTCCATACATAGTCTCATGTTCTCTTTGAATAATATATTCATTTTCTTTATCATTTCCAACTTACAAGAAACAAAATGATGCTTATACAAAATTTCCAAGAATAGATACTTCATAACTACAAACTTGAAAGCATATTATATTTTATAAATAGGTGTGCTCAATGCTCTTACACACCTTAAAGACATGACAAAATCTAATGGGCATAACAACACCCAGGTTGTAACAGAATTGGTCATAGCTTATTAAAAGTGGGTAGCCCACATTATCTATGTAATAATTGTTCTTGACACATGTCCACTTTTACATAGAGTTAAATTATTACATATTATAGCTTCTCATATGATTTTTTCATTTTCATAAAACTTATTCAACCCCTTATATATGCTACTTAATATGTTAACACAAGATAAGGAATCTCTACTACAAAGTGGGAATTCTTATCTAATGACGACAACTTGCCACATTAGGTTACATTAAAAGATAAAATATTATGTGCAAGAAAATAACAAAAAAGTATTATAAAGATTAAATAAATTAATGTCAAAAAATGCTAAGCTTAAAATTCTTTAATTTTTAGCATAGTTATAAAACCACATAAATGCTCCTACATTAATTTTGAAATAAATAATTATTTAATACTTTAAAAAATCAATGTTGTTAAAAATGTATGTTGAACTTGTTTCTTGCTCAAAGAGTAACTTAATTGTGCAAAGCCTAGTTGAAGAGTTTTGTTTCAAAGCATCTGTAAAATCTAAAAGAATTTTGATAGTCTATTTCCTACATGTTATCTCTTATTAAAGAAATCGATAAATGTCCTTTTTAAGCAATGCAAGTTACATTTTCTAATTCACAAATTTCTTGGTAAGATACTGGGAAAAAAATTCCAACAAATATTTATGGAATTGTACTTGATAACTTCTATTGTGATGCTCATGAAACATTATTATATAAGGAGGACAATATATATATTATCAAGTTCATGGAAAATTCTTTATATTCTATGTTTTTCATGAAAATGAAAATCTTTTTCAATATTTAATAGTGATATAGTTTAAACTATATAGATAATTAAAAATAAATAATTTAAATGAAATGTATATAATAAATTTTGCATTAAATCATAAAAATAGAATTGTCCCTTTATATAGATGTTAATTTAAAGATATACAAAAATCAAAATAACAGAAAATTAGTACTCATATTGCATACAGTAAATAACTCATTGTTATATTTTTATTTAAATTTTGTTGCACATATTTTTATCAACACTAAAAAATTCATTTATGTCATTGATGTTCATAGTGCCAACTTATGCTAATCCAATATTGCATGATCTCAATTATGTGAGTGGATGATACAACATACAACACAATTATTTTTGTTACACACAAATCTCATCTTAATATTCTTTAGAAAACTACAAATAAAATTTTGATTATTTTCAATTATGTGTAGTGGAAAATGGCACATACAACATAATGTTTTGTCACATACAAGATCTTATTCATTATTACTTGGAACTTGTTTATTTGAAATTTCTATTGATTACTTGGAAATTTCTATAAGTGTTTGAAAGAAAGGTAATTTGAAGATTTTGTAACTTTTAAATGCATCTTTGTAAAACAAGTTCTCAAATCCCTCTTCTATTCTTCCCTTTCCCCTTATGCAAGTAGCCATCATTAAGATATCAAACAGTAATCCAACTTATCTCTTGATTCCTTCTTCTTTTTTGAGAATGATGACATCAATAACTAATATCTTCCCATCTTCTAATATAGCCTCATGATAGTTTTTAAGATTTTCATAAATTGTTTATCATCCCAATCATGCAAAATCCACTAAATACATAACAATGAAATATTTCATTACACCAACATTTGAAAATTTGACTTGAATTTCAATAAAGACAACTTTAAAATGTATTAATACCTTCATAAAAATAATGGCATCTTCTGAAGGAATCCTTTCAAAAATATTACCTTCCATGTTCCTCCACTCCTACAATATTAATTAGTTTCTATGAATAACACAAAATTGTAAAATAAATTTGTATTTCTGGTGAAATTTGCAAGTGTCCTCCAATGTTATAATTTCTAGCATGAAAGTTCTCATTGTTGAGAATCTTTGAAAGCTTAAAGATAGAATTTTTTTACTGGCCTTGTATGGAAGGAGCAGTCCCTATAACATGGGCAAGGTCAAAATTGATGCCATGAATTGCTAATATTCTTTCACAATTAAGGATATTGCAGAACCTAACCCCCTAACCCTCTCGCAACATCCACCACACTATTGAAGCTCTTAAACCCCTTATAATCCTTCACCAAAAAAGACATTAAAGGGCCAGTATCACTAGCCATGGCCTTGTTAAAAATCTTGTTTGGTTTAGGATTGTTCCTCATGTACTCAAATAATTTCATCCCATGGGCTTTCATGAATGCATGGCAGCCATCTATGACTTAGTCATGGAGATGCTGATAACCATCTACTACACAATTTGCATTACTCACCAACACAATAGGTGCACATGATTGTTGGGAACCTTTTTTGACAAGAAACTTAGATAAGGTAGTGAGGCCATACTTGTATTGGGAAGTGTCACCGTGATCTACTCTGCTCTCTTTTTCGAAGACACCAATTGCTATATATCTTCTTATCTTTATATTTCTATTTTAATACATCTCACTATCTATATATTTCTATTTATCTCTTTTCATTCTTATCTTTTGAGGGTAAAAGTACAAAGCTTTGTCACCTTTTAGGCTAACTTATCAGAATGACTGAATTTTAGTATTTCTATCTAAAAATCTTTTTTTTTTAAACATATGATCTAAATAAATTCATTCTAGTTAAGTTATTTATGGTCTCACACTTTTCCATTTGGAAATGTCTAATAAATGCATATTTTATACTAGTTTATTTCTAATTACTAAAGAAATCAAATTATTTCAAAAAAGTGGCATTTCAATAACTCTTACTATTTTTTGTGATTTTTTTTCATAATATGTAAACACCATTTTATAGAGCCTGGAGTCAAGAATATTATCATATAGATTTTATAGTGTTTTAATTTGATATAGTGTATTGCAATTAAAAAATTTCACAACCACGTATTTTAACCCTTGAAAAGATGTCAATTTTGAGAAAGAAAAAAAAATTAGATCATATAAAAAAAATCTAAAAATTATATGGCATTCTAGAGGAGAGAGTCTTCTTCTAGAATCTATGATTTTTCTCCCAGTTAGAATAGATTTGTTTTGAAAAATGTGGTGGGTGATGAAAACTATCAATTTTAGGTGAGTTGAGATTTCAATCCTTTTAAAAGAGAAAATATATGTCTAAATCTAATTCTTAATTTTTTATTGTTCTATATATATATATATATATATATATATATATATATATATATATATATATATATATATATATATATATATATATATATATATATATATATATATATATATATATCTATATCTATATATATATAACATAGTCTAAGAAAAAAGGGAAATAAATTTATTTCCATATAGTTTTGTGGTGGGAACTAGACCCCTAATTTTTTACATTTTTTAGGACCTAAAAAATCATCTATAAAAATTAGGAAAATATATCAATTCTTATTCCAAATAATTATTAAAAATTATAATCCTAAACTTCATCCATTTCTACACATTTCATTAGTTTACTTCATTTCCAAATTCTAAATAACAATATCAATTGTATGTAATTGAAAGTGAATAGATATACTTTTTTTAGCCTTTTCCTTTACAAAAGGGTGACAAAGGTTTGCGCTTTTACCATTGATCTTTTGATCTCTATCATCCCAAATCTTGTAATATATGTCTCGTCTTGTACGACTCTTTATCTCTCTATCTTCTCTTTCTTCCCCCACCCACCCTCTCCCCACTCTATTTTCATCTCTCTATCTCTAAATGCACATCCCTCTCCCCATTCATTCATATGTTCCTCTCATTACTTCCCCATCTCTAACTATCCACTGTGTATATAGATACCTTTATAATTTTACCACTTCACATTTGCAAAGATAGGTAACGAAACAACTGCACATATAGAAGAGGAGGAAATAATAATTGTGTGTGTGTGTGTGTGTACGTGTGTGCGTGCGTGTGTGTGTGTGTGTGTGCACGTGCGCATGTGTGTGCATGCATGCATGCATGCGTACGTGTGTGTGTGTGTGTGTGTGTGTGTGTGTGTGTGTGTGTGTGTGTGTGTGTGTGTTTGCAGGTGTGAGATAAATGGAGATAGATACATATAGATAGAGAGAGGCAGATAGGAATACAAAGTTGTGAGAGTAGAGAGGTTTAGAAAGAGAGAATGATAGAAAGAGATGGGGAGACAAGGAATCAAAATTGAAAAGAGACGCATGGACATTTATATAAACTGGGAAAGATGTAGGGCGGGAGAGAGGGAGTTGATAAAGACAAGTAATGTAGAGAGTGAAATTGAGATAGAGAGAGGGGGGGGGAGAGATATTTAGAGATACAAAAATATAAACATACTAATAAAGATGAGAAGGGAGAAATAAAACTAAGGAGTGAGCATGGGTATTTCATTAATGAAGATATAAAGATGAGGAGAAATAGGAAATGAATGGATGATATAGATATGATGACAAAGAAATAATGGTCTAAATGTGATACATTACATGTATTAAATATAATTATACTGATTCAATTTTTTAGTTTTCTAATTAATGATTATATGCTCATCCTTTGTGTTAGTCTTGCACCACCTATGGATCCATACTGTGGAACACATCTTTTACTAGTTAGGCAATGAGTCTAGAAGTCCAAGAGGAAATCCTTCATTTCTTCTTACCAAGATCAAGCTGTTAACCTTGACAATCATAATTTGTAAGGGTGGTAATGGAAGAAAGTCTCATGGAGGAAAAATGAGAATGGTGAACACATGTTTCATATATTGAATCATCTTGCATAGAAATTAGATAGTTGATTTTGAAATCAAATACTCTTCATGCCACCTTAACCCATCAGATCACCTTAAATCGTCACTGGTAAACCGTGATGGGGAAATAAATTATATATAGGAAAACAACCTGGTTCAAATGTACAAGTCAATAAAGCCTATCGAATAATTTTGCAAAGCTATATTTGGCACATTAGGAAAACAATAAACCTCCAATTTTAAACATAGATGGCTCTTGTCCCACTCAGTTGACCAACAATGGATCTCCTATTTTTTCATTCAAATGAAAAGATGGACAATTTGAACTTCAATGATTTAGGTGGAAGCATTTCCAGCAATAGAGAAAATGAATGAGGTAAAAATCATCTACATCAGCACAAAGAAATTAAGTGTGGTACTAGTAAAAACAAAGAAAATTTCAAATCTTCATAATTTTATTTTGAATTTTCATACTATCAATTTACTACTCCAGTCTCAAGTTTCTTTTTACATTACTGACAGAATTCTTCAACATAACTATAAACTATAGATTTAACTTCACCTAACCTGATACTAAATTTAGACACAATTCTAATTTAACTATAACATTATCTGTAATTGGATTATATAATTTTTTATACTAACATATGATGAAATATCACAAAATTATTTAATTAAACATTTTAAAATTATATACTAATAAAATTAAATTTGTAACTTAAAGAAATGGGTCAAAGTCATTTTATAAGAAATTACAAGTTATATTTTATTATTTACAAATTTCTTGATAAAATTATAAAAACTATTTTTCCTACAAATATTTATAAAATTGTACTTGATAACTTCTATTTGAATGATGAAGTAACATTACTATATAATGAAGACAATAAATATGTTACCAAGAATACAAAATATTTCATATTCTATGTTTCCCATGGAAAAAAAAATCTTTTTTCATTATTCAATCTTCAAATAATCTACATAATATGGTTAAGATTAGACATATAATTAAAAAATAATAATTCAAATGAAAAGTATATAATGAGTTTTACACAAATAACTAAATTTTTCATAATTGTATTTTGATTTAAAATTTTGTTGCTCATATTTAAATGAACATTAAATAACTCATTAATGGCATTCATGTTCACAATGCTACCTTGTACATATAAAATATTGCACAGTGACTAGACCATACCACATGCAACACAATTTTTTGGTCACACACAAAAATCTCGACTTATTATTATTCATTGCGAAACTACAAATAAAATATTGATTGCTTTCAATTATGTATAGTGGATCAAACCACATACAACATAATGATTTGTCACATACAAGATCTTATTTATTAATTATTATTTAGCACTTGTTTAACCCACATTTCCATTTATATGAAACATGTGTTGATAATTATGTATACATACAAATAGATATGGAGATTGGGAGAGATAAAAAGTGAGAAAGAAAATTAGAGAAGATAGAGGGATGGCAAAAGCGATAGAGATGATGATTTATGTGAAGACACAGATAAAGATATGTGACTACCTAAATATGTGGGATATATTAGATATATAGAGATGGAAAGATCGAAGGGGGTGATGGATGGATAGAGAGGGATATTTGTTTAGATTTAGAGGGGGGAGAGGAATATATAAATAAAGATCAATATAGAGGCAGAAGATTGGAGAAAAATTGATAGATGGACAGAGACAGATAAAGATGTAAAGATAGAAATCAATATAGGGAGATATATAAGCAGGCACATATAGGGAGAGATAGACACGATGCGATAGAATGATATATAAATGGTGAGATAGATTAGTAAACAAATAAGGAGATTTAGAGAGGATGAGAGGGAGAGACAAACAAAGGGACAAACACTTAGGTGACCTTCCATGCATCTATGGCATACACATTGCACACTAAGGTGTGATTGCTAGTTTTATTGATACTTCTTGACTTGGCATCACGATTTGCCTCTTTTATTAGTTGTATTTTTTAGCTTCTAGTATTGAGCCATAAGATGAAATAATGGTTAATGGCTTCTATGGTGAACAATTATGATGGGTTTAAGAGCTTCAAGAGTGTATTGGATGTTGTGAGAGGGTTAGGCTCTGCAATATCTTTAATTATGGAAGAATATCAACACATTCATGGAATCAATTTTGACCTTCCTAATGCTATATTTAAGCTTTCATAGATTCTTAGTAATGAGAACTTGCATGCTAGATATTATAACACTGGATGATGATTGCAAATTTCACCAAGAATACAAATACATTGTACAATTTTGTATAATTCATAGAAATTAATTAACATTGTAGTAGTGGAGAACGTGGAAGGTAATATTTTCAAAAAGATTCCTTTGCCAAATGCCATTTTTATGAAGTTAATAATACTTTTTAAAGTTTTTTTTTATTGAAATTGAAGTTAAATTTTAAAATGGTAGTGTAATAAAATGTTTCATTGTTATGTATTGAGTGGATTTGGCATGATTGCGATGATGAAAAATGTATGAAAATCTTAAAAAATTGTCATGAGGCAATATCAAAAGATGGGAAGGTATTACTTATTGATGTCATCCTTCAGAAAAAAGAATGAATCAAGAGACAAGATGGATTACTGTTTGATATCTTAATGATGGCTACTTGCATAGGAGGAAAGGAAGGAACAGAAGAGCGATTTGAGATTATTTTTTACAAAGAAGGATTTAAAAGTTACAAAATCTTCAAATTACCTTTCCTAAAAACACTTACAAAAATTTCCAAGTAACAAATAAAAATTTCAAGTAGACAAGTTCCAAGTAATAATGAATAAGATCTTTTATGTGACAAAACATTATGTTGTATGTAGCATGTTCCACTACACATAATTGAAAACAATCAAAATTTTATCTGTAGTTTTCTAAAGAATAATAAGTTGGGATTTGTGTGTAACAAAAATATTGTGTTGTATGTTGTATCTTCCACTCACATAATCAAAATCATGCAATATTGTACCAATATAAGTTGGCACTGTGAACATCAATGACATAAATGAACGATTTGGTGTTGATAAAAATGTGTGCAACAAAATTTAAATAAAAATATAACAATGAGTTATTTAGTGTTGATAAATGAGTTATTTAGTTGTATGCAATATGAGTAATAATTTTGTATTCTTTTGATTTTTGTATATCTTTAAATTAATAGATATATAAAGGAACGGTTCTATTTTTTATGATTTTGTGCAAAATTTATTATATACTTCTCATTTAAATTATTTATTTATAATTATCTATATAGTTTAAACTATATCACTATTAAATATTGAAAATGATTTTCATTTTCATGAAAAAACATTGAATATAAAGAATTTTCCATGAACTTCATAATATATTTATTGCCCTTCTTATATAATAATGTTTCATAAGCATCAAAATAGAAGTTATCAAGTACAAATCTACAAATATTATTTGGAAAAATATTTTCCATAATCTTATCAAAAAATTTGTTAATCAAAAAATGTAACTTGCATTGCTTAAAAATGAAATTCATCCATTTCTTTAATAAAATATAACATGTAGGAAATAGACTATCAAAATTCTTTTAGATTATACAAATGCTTTGAAACAAAACTCTTCAACTAGGCTTAGGCAATTAAGTTACTCTTTGAGCAAGAAACAAGTTTAACATACATTTTTAACAACTTTGATTTTTTAAAGTATTAAATAATTATTTATTTCAAAATTAATGTAGAAGCATTTATGAGGTGTTATAACTATGCTGAAAATTAAAGATCATTAAGCTTGACATTTTCTAACATTAATTTATTAATTAATGTTTATAATTTTTTTTGTATTTTCTTGCACATAATATTTTATCTTTTAATGTGACCTAATGTGGCAAGTAGTAATCATTAGTTAAGAATTATCACTTTGTAGTAGAGATTCTTTATCTTGTGTTAACATATTAAGTAGCATATATAAGAGGATGAATCAGTTTTATGAAAATGAAAAAATCATAAGAGAAGCTATAATATGTAATAATTTAATTCTATGTGAAAGTGGACATGTGTCAAGAATAATTATTACATGGACAATTTGGGGTCCCAAATCATGTAGCAATGGGGTATAAGAGGATGAACTTTTAATAATTAGCTATGATTGATTATGTTACAACTTAGGTGTTGTTAGGCTCGTTAGATTTTGTCATGTCTATAAGGTGTGTAAGAGAATTGATCACACCTATTTATAAAATATAATATTCTTTCAAGTTTTTAGTTATGAAATATCTACTCTTGGAAGTTTTGTATAAGCATCATTTTCTTTCTTATAAGTTGAAAATGATAAAGAAAATGAATATATTATTTAGAGAACATAAGACTATGTAGGGAAAAACATAATTTAAGTAAAGTAAACTTAAGTTCATCACATAACTTAACACCTCAAAGGGGAGTCTAAGAAAATAAATCCCAAGTCTTATGTAAACAGATATTGGAAGATTAGTGCCAACCAAGTGATGAAGGGGAAATGATGCAAAAAAGGGTTAGAAATATGATAGAATTAGAGAAATAATGCAAGATCCATATATCCCTTAATGTAGAAAGAGCTATGAAATGAAATTAGAACACTAGATTAAAAAAGTAGATGTGTTGAAACAAAGAAGGCTATTATAGGACTCGTTAAGATAATGGGTGTTGCACACATTGCATAATATTGTTATATTATATTATTTTGTTTTATTATATAATGTTGCACCTAGATGGACATGCAACATGTAATGGTTCCCATCAGATATATTTGATGAGTTGTATTGTAACATTGTGATAATAATTTATTTAATTAGTTAATATTGGGGAAAAGAACTAAAATTTTAGTATTTAATGTTCAGTCAGCGGATTAGGTAGCACATGGTTTATGTAATACCACTTGGTGGTTTTGTGGGACTTGATACTATATAAGCAGCCACAAGGGTAGTTGTTGGTATGAGAAGAGAAGAAGACAGAAGGACAAAAAGGCAAGAGTCGAGCAACACAAGGCTTGATAGGTTAGCCAATGGAGCTTTTGTGAAGGTTGGACGCATGGCATGGGATGTGTAGATTCATGCTTGTTCACATAGATTTCTCAATAGTGGCTATGGCTTTGAAGGATTCCATGATTAAATTGCAATGGTGTTTTTGCTTAATAATACATGGTTATGGATACTTTTGGAGGTTGGGTTATTTTTTCTCAATGAGGGTTTCCCAGGGTATATCTTGCGTAACATTTTGTGGGTATGTTGTATATTCTCTTGCATGTGCATTTTTAGTTGTATATTTATTTCTAATCTATTATGGGTTATGTGGAAATGGTTATATTCTTTATTGCAAATTTCCCTACAAGTGGTAATAGAGCTATGGTTTTATTATTGTAAGCCTATATTGAATTCATGGGAATGTATGAGAGGATAAAGGAATGTGCAAGATATATGGATTGTGTAGGTTGTTTATTGCAGATTTGAGGGTTTTTGGTTTGTTGTTATGATGGGATGCTGTTAGATTTTGGGCATGTGAAATCTTGAGAGGTCAAGGCATAGGCTTCGTCCCACCAAGCCTATTTTTTGAAATTTTATAAATGGGTGCCCATTTTTAAAAAGAAAAATTGACATTTAAAAATGCATTTTGAATAACAAACAAAAAAATGAGCACCTATTTTTTTCAAAATAAAATATAGGTGTCCAATTTTAAAAAATGAGTGCCCAATTTTTAAAATACAAGTGCTCATTTTATTAAAAAACAAGTGCCCATTTTAAAATTTTTAAATATTTTAAATTTTTTTAAAAACAGGTACCTGTTTTTAAAAATAAAAAATGGGTGCCCATTTTTTGAAATTTTCATCAAGCAACTGAGCCTAATATGTACACCTTTTTTTTAAACATGGGTGTCTATTTCTAAAGGAGTAAGATTTCAATCCATAGACTTCTGTGGTTTTGAGACCCAACTTCTTGCTTCTACCTTGATACAAAATGAGGAAAATGGATGGAATTAGAAAGGGCTTGGG
This sequence comes from Cupressus sempervirens, assembly GCA_028749045.1. Lineage (NCBI taxonomy): Eukaryota > Viridiplantae > Streptophyta > Pinopsida > Cupressales > Cupressaceae > Cupressus > Cupressus sempervirens. The sequence continues at coordinate 272,515,577 of CM053787.1, read as the reverse complement.
ATAAGTATTCTTGTGCAAGCCAACTATACTTTGAAATTAACACCTTGAATCAGTTTGAACACAAAACTTGAGATGTGGAGCTAAAAGAGGGTTTGAGAAGGGATGAGTTGCATCCCTAATTGGTCCAATAGGGATGAACTACATCCTGAGTTTAGAAAGAACACACTACGTCCCTACTAACCAGGGTCCAAAACCCTCAAGATTTCCCCTGGGTCCCAAAATAGGTCATAAATCCCATGAATCAGGTACAAATTTGGAGAGAATTGCTTGTTACACTACAAAAAATAGATTATAAGTGATTGGATGAAGGTAAGGGAGGACCTAAGTGGTAAGATCTTAATGGGATAGATGCAAATAAATGATGATCCCACATTAAATAGGCACTAAACCATCATTAGATTGAAGTGCTTCTAATATAAGATGGTACATTTAGGCCCCATGTTAGGGAGACTGTGGACTCAATCCAAACTCTTGATAAAGTAGACCATAAAACATAAAATAATCTGATCACAATCAAGGAGACAAAGAATCCATCAACACCCCAAGTGATTGAGTCTTTATTAACTCCAAAATCATAAATATAAGAGATAAATTAGTAACTGAAAGAAGAAAAGAGAGAAGAGGTATGATTAATTTTTCATTAAGAAATGTACATTTCATTGTGAATTATTGATTAAAAATGTGTTACCTTTGTATGGGATTTAGCATGTTATGCTTGAATGCATTACCTATATATGAGATTTAGAAAATTGTTATACATTACCAATAAATGAGATTTAGCATTTATGTCTACAATGGAGAGAGATCCAATCTTAAGGATGCTCAATTCCTAAATTGAAGGTTTTCATGGAGAATACTTTCTTTAGGATTGTGTATAATCCATAAAGGGATCCACAAGATTTGTGAAAAAAAGGTGATGAAGAAGCAATGCATATATTTGAGGAGAAGAAAAAATATGAGCAAAGTGAATGCCCCCATGTTAAAGTCATTATCAATATACTTTAATAGGAGTAATATAATTAACAGAACATGTGTACATCCACTAAGAGATGTTTCCACTATGAAATGACCCCAAGAGGAGACAAATCAATGGAAATAAGAACATAACATATAGAGATAACAAAGGGATTTACTCACTTTAGGGTTAGTATGATTGTATGATAATATGTAAGTATTATATCAAGTATGAAATGCCACCATTCCCCAAAGGAAGTAGTACTACATAATAATGGAAGAAAGACACATAAGAGTTAAGAATAAGTGTCATTTTGGACAACCATCCTAGAGACAAAAAATAATTGGTACTACCATGTCACAAATCAAAGCATACAAACAGAAGGATACAATAATGAACACTAGCACTTGTACAACATATAGAAGAATTGAGATACATATGAAGAATGATACTAAAATTTAATTCCCTTTTTACCTTGTGCCGATAGAGCTATATGTGTCATCTAAAGGAATATAAGAAAACATATACCAATCATAGTATGGGGGAAGCATATCACAATAAGAAAACAAACAAAAAGAAACCTTACTAGAGCACTCACTCAAGTGCATTGGCCTCCTCCCCAATCTTACTATTTAGTGTTTAGAGAAGGTGGACAACTTTCAAGAGGGACAACATCAACCACTATAGTAATAAAAGCTAATTCTAAATAGGGACCGGCTTGTAACATCCACTTTTCTCAAGCCTTAGCTATCAACTTGCATATAATCAAAATAGAGTTACTACTTCATATTCATGAGAAGCTAGTTATAATTCATATGAAAGAGATTAATGGTCACAATTAGTTCAATTGAAATATCATAACTAAAAATTGAAGGAGTGCTCAATTAGGATGAGTGATTAACATTGATAATAAATTTATATAAATAAGATTTTAATCATGTAATTATACTGCTATGTGAATATTAACATAGTGCTATTTAAAAATTTAGTTTGAGAGTATGTGTAGGATCATGATGTGCCAAAAAGTGGTGATATGAAAAAAATTCACTTTTCTTCAGAATTTGAAGAAATCAAAAGGGTTTCTTAATGAATTTATCATTTTTCCATCAATATAATTCATGTCAAATTATGAGTTCAGTAAATAATTATTACTTATTTTCTAATGGAGTCATTTATTAAGTGTTGATCTATGTACTGATTGCAAAAAGTTATAACTTTAAAATGGTATAACCTTCTCAAAATCTAAATGATGGGACACATTCTATACTTTTCCTACTATCAGGGAAAATCTTTTAATTTTCTATAGTTTTCAATGAGTTAAGGTGGTCATACATGAGAGTTTTTTTTATTCTTAAAAATATTGTAGTAGAAAATTCAAAATTAATTATTTCCTTGGAATATAATTACCAAAAAAATATGCATCACATTAGGGTATGAGTTTACTCTTTATATCTAGAATCTTATGATAAAATTATTTGATTATGAATAATGTGGTTAGACATACATCTACTCCTTATGTTTTCCTAAAATATTTTGTACTTTTTCCCTGAAATTCCAAATTTTGACCAACTAAATTTTTTTTTATCATAGAAATTATAGTATTTTAGAAACTAAATTCAATTTACTACAAATTCTATTCGTACAAAATTTTGATATAAGGTTCATAACTAGTTCAATATTTCACATCAAGTTGACTAACATCAATGTCTTGATTCCTCATTGCCACTAAAGGCCATAGTTTGGTCCACCATGATCCTACACATACCCTTAATCCATATTTAACATCCCCTTTTCTTAGGCCTTAGCTATCAACTAGCATATCATTGAAGTAGAGTTACTACTTCATATTCATGAGAATCCAATTATAATAGTTATTTTACATGTTCATATGAAAGAGATTTACAAATTATCATATGGAAAGGGTGCAAGTACAATCTTGTGCATCTCTTCTTCAATTTTATACATATATGTTGTACTGAAGTTAAGTATTTGATAGATATATTTATTGTTGATTTGTTCATTGTTACTTGTAACTGACTAATATAGACATTCATGTGGTTAACAAGAAATTGTTGATTAAACATATTTGAGTGGCCAGAGAGATAAATTTCATACTATACACAACTCATCCTAAGTTCCATTGTCTTATTTTCTATATGAAGTCATGACATGAGAAAAATCCTAGAAAACTTGACCAATATATTTCAAAACTATAATAACATCAAGTCTACTGAAGATGGTTTTATAGTAGTAGAAACAAATGCAATGCTCTAGAGTTTTCAAATCTATGCATGCCATGCTATATAAGAATAGAGATTCAACTACATTTATTTTTTAGACAAGTCCCATAAATGCAATTTGGGAGGGGATTATAATATTACTGATTGCTATCCTTTATTCGTAATCGTATGTTTAAGGATAAATGATTAACTATTGCTAGTGTGTGTTCATTTCTATTATGATTGATATTTCTTTCCATTTTTCATGTTTGGGAAAGTTTTCTATATCTTTATGTTGAATAGTCATGTTTTAGTGACCAATTCAGTCTTTAGTGTGTGTTCGGCTCTGTTATGGAAGTTTGATATATAGTAGAATGATTATTCTAAATATATAAGTACACCAAAATATGTTATGACAATAAGAAGTTCAATTCTATTAAGAAAGTTATAAGATTCAACAATCAAGAAGAAAACTCTAGGTCCCATGAGGCATTTATAGTTTTGAAGGTTTAGTGGTATGCTCAATTTTGAGAGGTTCAGATACTGCTCTGAATTTTATTTTGATGTCATTTTTGTGCTCCATTTGGGTCATACATTGTGTTTTTTTCGCACATTTATTTTCTTATACATTGTGATCAAATTACATGCATTTTGGATATGATGAGTTAATGGGCAGCTTAATTCAATTGGTGTATGTAGCTAGCAAAATGTGAATGGCACAAATAGAGTGTCCTCATTCAAGACTATATGGTTATCATAGTTTTAGAATAATTAGTTATAATATCTCTTACAAAAAACATTGATCTATCCCTAGTGTACATTTTTAGGAAAGTGTGACTTTAGAACTCTTTTGTTTCAAATTCTCTTAATTTTTTTGCTTGTAATAGAAATAATAACTACATTTATCTCTTTGTTGTGGCTACTACATACATGATTATGATATTGTTACACAATTTTTATTAGGGAAACTCATTTAATAAAAATAAATACTATTTTATTTTATATTTTTGAAGTACAAAATGCTTCTACTCTTTTGAATACAAGTAATGATAGTCCTGTGTTTGAAATTTTTCTTCCTTCTCTTATTATTTGAAGGATAACCACTTATTGAGTGTGTGGACAATTTTTCTAGATAAGGTTAGATAAGTATTCGCTAGAGATGCTTAAAATGATGTTCTACTCATATAGACAATATTTCATCCTTGTAATTGTCATTTTGTTCCTAGTTCTATAATATAAACACCTATTATAGCCTTTTATTGATAAAAAGTATGTATTCTTTCATGAAGGTGTCAAGATATAAAAGAGACTATGATCTTGGAAAGAGCATGGGTTGTGAATAAGGAAGCACACACAAGATTAATGTGGATCTATTAGAAAAGGTAAAGTACAAATTTATGAAGGCTTCTATGGATAGATTTATGAGTATATAGAGGACTATGAAAATTTACAAAACATTTTAAAGAAAGTATTGTGAGAAGTTTCTATGGAAGTCTTATGAGACTTGAAATAAGTTTGGTGGAAAATTTTTTGTCATCATAATATGAATTTTAGGAAAAGGGATTTTAGAGAACATATTATCCATCATTTATAGGAGAAGCAACATTTCAATCAATTTCTTGGCACCTTTTTAGGATTGTATCTAAACAAGCTAAACTTTGTATTATATTGACCAACTCTACATATTAGTGGATATCTAATACTAATTTTATATGTGTTGTCTAACAGCATGTGCATTCAAGAAAGAAAAAGAACTATTAAATTTATCACCTTTATTATAAATTGCACCAAACACTTTTCAATTATAGCCTAAAAAGACTTGTTCTAGTTGTTTATATCCCCATTGAGATTGGAAGCCTCATAAGTACAATGCGTGCTAGTGTACAAATGCCTTGCCAGATCAGACATGGCACCAACTATTGTTACAAAAGATTATGACTTTGACTGTTGTTCAAGGATAGGAGAAATTTCAATGATATTAATATGCATTTGAGGTTGCTACACCACATTCTTGTGATCAAGATGTTTAATGAGCATGCACAATAGAAAATGAGTATAATGGCTTGCAAATTAAGCAATAGAAAAGAATGAATATCATAAAATATTAAAATGAAAAAGTGAACTTTCCATTTGGAAATACTAACTAAAATATTCTTATATTAATTATAATTTAAGAAAAGTATTTTCAAACTAAAATTTAAAATCCAAAGCAGTGAATATCATATATAAACCTAGCTAAAGATGTAGCCAATGAAGTTTGAGTTTTGCATATTGTAATTTGCAACAAGGATTATAAATTGTGAAATTATAAATGTTACCTACTTTCTTCATTTAGTGTTTCATGTCATATATACTGTGTGATCCTCTACTTCCTCCCTGTAATATTATTCAACATATCACGACACTCAAAAGAAGTAATGAGAATAGTTCATGAATCAATATATAATTTAGAATAATATAATATCATTTGTTTCCACTATTCAAATTCTTCTTCATGTCTCCCAATTTACAACAAAAGTTATCAAATGCAATCAAACATGATTGCAAATAAATAGAAACAATAGAATACCTTAGAGAGGAATAATTTGATGCAATCCCATAGAAAGCTATTCTTTTGAATACTTCATACACTGCAACTAAATTTCATAAATAAATGAGTTTGACTATGGCATCCTTCTGCATTGCCTAAAACCAAGATATTAACACAGTTAGTTGTCATGCAATCATAGGTTAATGTTGAGCTTCACTCGGTTTTGAGAATAGTTTAATATTATGTTCTAATTAGGACCAACCATGTGATGGTGGAAGCTCATTTTCCCCCACGCCCCTGCCCCCAACATCTAAATTCCCCATTAACATCCAAAATTCATACATTGTATTATTAAAATGTAACATTCCTAAATTATAATATGATAACATTCATTAACACATTATTATCATTAAAATATTCACATTAACATTGAAACATAAGATTCATTCAAACATTCACATGAACATTCAATAGAACATAAATAAAACATCTATACATAAACATCGGTCATTATCAACTAAGTTACATGAATCAAATAAGTTAGTCATTTTTTTTCTTTTTTTCTTTCTTGTCCATCCCTAGATATTATTATAGAGGTATATCCATGTCATCATTGACATTTGTTCTCACCCATGGACATGCACTCGTTGTCCTTTGCAAAGGTTGGTCCTCTGTAATAACAAATAAAAGGGTTAATTTTTTTTTAAATTGAGACTTTAAAGATTTTAAATAATATTGTAGCATTCTTTACCTTGTCCAACCACATCATCTTTCCTACCAGCTTGGACCTCAACATGCTCATCATCGACATCCCATACAACTATAGTACAAGATGTTTTATTAATCCCAAAACATATTATAGCTAAATTTGTATTACTACACCAAATTCAATTTAAAATTTTAACTTGTATTAATAATTAAAAAATTAAAAATTGAATAGAAAATATTTAGTTGTATATACATTGATATTATTCTTCATCCATCCCATCATTAGGATCATCATCATTGACATCATCATCATCATCATCATCATCATCATCATCATCATCATCATCATTATCATCATCATCATTATAATTAGTAGTAGCATCATTTGCTTCAGGAGCATCATCGACTAACTCTCAATCATGACCCACTTCTTCCTCTTCCCTGATATCTTCTTCTTCCTTCACATTATACTTTATCAACCATCTCCTTGGATCATGTCTAACAAAAAATAACCAACTCGGGTAATGTAGAACCTCTTAGTAAAATACTTACTTACATTGGCTTGGAACAACATAGGGCTCATCCCCAACTAGCTCAAACAACCTTCTATTAATTATTGGAAATCCATTCTCATGCTCAATAACAACTCTATCAAGATCATTTTGATTGAGTTGTAGTCAGTACCATTTGACAATAAAGAGAACTAATTTGAAGGAATTAAAGTCACAATAAAATATATCAACCAAAATTCCATAGTATCAATTTTAAAATTATCAAGGATGTAAGTCATTTCTAGATGAAATATTGGTCACCTAGAAGATTGCACTCATCCCAAAGTCACAAGTTCTCTTCATCTCATCTAAATCTTTGATGCAAAATTTATAACCATTGCAATATATAGTCTTGTGGTGTTTCACCTACAATAATTTCAAACATGTATAAGTTATTCCATCAGGAGTTCAAAACCATACGGTTGATTAACAAACTTATAAGTACATCGAGATGTTTGAAACCATATGCTAAATTGATTTCCTTTTCTATAACATTGGGATCTCAATTAAAATTAGCTTTTTCAACCAATGAAGACACAAATTTCTAGTTTAACCCATGACCATAATGTTGACATCGTTCAATCCATACCATCATCCAATCTTTATTTTTTTCAATAAGCAAATGTATTGCATCCCTCTCTTTAGTAGTTGTACAAGAGTAAATAGATTACTTAGAAAAAATTTATTTTGAAGATTAAGAATTAATTAACTAGAATAACATCTAATAATTTACTTCCTTTCACTTTCCTAAATCTACCTTTCCCCACCAAGTACTCCCCTTTGAATTTTTTAATCGAATTTATAAGTACCTTGAGATCTCTGAAACCATATGCTAAATTGATTTCCTTTTCTATAACATTGGGATCTCCATTAAAATGAGTTTGTTCAACCAATGAAGACATAGTTTCCCAGTTTAATGCATGACTATAATGTTGACATCATTCAACCCATACCATCATCCAATCTTCATTGTTTGCAATAAGCAAATGTATTACATCCCTCTCTTTAGCAATTGTAAAAAAGTAAATAGATTACTTAGAACATATTTATTTTGAATATTAAGAATTAATTAACTAAAATAACATCTCATAATTTATTTCCTTTCATTTTCCTAAATTTACCTTTCCCCACCAAGTACTCCTCTTCAAATTTGTTAATGGAGTCAAGATCCCAAATGCAATCTATATGGATCTTTTCTACAAGATTAGGAAGATATTGAGTAATGTACACCATCATTTGGTATGTCATATATCCCTTAATCATAGAACCTTCAAAACATTTTCTTTGTCGACCAAAGACTTCAAAAATTTCAAGTGTCTCTCAACCATCCACATTGACCTAGGCTGTATAGGTCAACACAATTTGGTCTGCTCAACTTGGGGTATGAGGTAGTGTTCTTTTGCATTGGAAAATGTTGAAGGTAAACACTTTTGCATTTCACACATTAGTAGAGGAATTTTTTTCCTTCCAATATTTAATATCTTCCTTTTGGATTTTTTAGATGACAACTACCTACAGGGCATTCAAGCTACAAAAACATATAAATACGAGACTTTACAATATATTACTTATTTGATATATTGAAAAAATATGATTACTTACCTCATGTATTTTTCAAGATCATATATCACTTTTTTGATATTATTTTCAAAGTCATTTGGGAGCGATACAAGTAGCACATACTACAATAGTTGTCAACTAGTCATTTTATTCTTTTCTAACATAATACAATGAAAATTGAATGTAGTTTCACAAATATATTATAAATACAAAAGACCGTGACTTACCTTGATGAAGGTATGCCAATCATGTGTTTTCAGCCCTTGGCCAGATTCACTTTTCTTTGATATGATATTCCTTATTCGCAAAAAATCCTATAGGAAATCTCATTTTTCATAATACTTCTTTTATGGCATGACTTTGTTTCTTTTTTGATAACCAAGGAAGTACACTTGCATTAATTCGATCTCCATTGCTATTTGATTCAATGATTATTTTCATTGCATGATTGGAGTCATGAATGTCACTTCAAATTTTGGCAATGTTTTCTTTGTCACACCTTCCATCCAATATTTTCCATGGTGTCTTTATTACATTCTTTCCAATATGCATGGTATAAAAAAATGCACAATTTGTAGCTTCTCATAGTAGGGTAGCCTAGTAAATTATCTGGGATAAGATTTTGGTCCCATTGGAAGGTGGTCAGTACTGATTCCTTGACGGCCTCAAGTTCTATTATATTCCAACTACCATAGGTGAGGTGTAATTCTTCATGACTTTAATGTAGTCTCTTCTTTCCCATTGAAAAGATGTCGTTTGGCACTTCAAAACTTATGTTTTTTGTGGAGCAAGTGACTATTCTCATCAAACACCTACTTTCTTAAACTTTTGGAATAATGAGATTTCATCTTTCGACCACACATTAGACATGAAAATTTTCCCTTTGTTTGAAGACCTACAAGATAATGATACAATTGCATTAAATATGTTCATTTTTTGAATTAGTATTATTGCATACAACTATATTTCGGCATAACATACCACATAATTGTGTCAACCCTCGGGCATCATTAAAATTCCACACAAGCATTGCATGGAATTGAATTATTTTTGTCCAATTAGTCTGGAAATATCATACATAGTGAAAACATTCCATAACACTCGCAACTCATTGATAAGAGGTGCAATATATACAATCATATCTTTCACTTGGTACTTACCTAGTTGAATGACCCACATCAGATAAATATTTTGGTCATTTCACTCCAAGACTTATAATTACATGTAGGTAACAATAAAATAATTAAATACCTAGAACAATCATTGCCAATATAATGTGATCCCTCTTTATTGGCATCCATGGAGGAATATTATTGTTGATAACAAAAATAGGCCAGGCCAAGTAAACAGATCTCATCTCTCCATATGGATTGACACTGTCCATTGCTAGAGAAAGCCTGAGATTTTGAGGTTCTTCTTTAAAGTGTGGCCACTTTTCCTCTATTTCCTTAAATATTGAACTATCCATAGGCATTCAAATAATGTCATCTCAATTTCTATTGCATGGATGATAATCCATAACTTGTGCCAAGCTACTGCACCTGAATAATAGTTTAAGACATTCAATAATGGGGATGTACGGAAGAACCATGCGAGGAACCTTTATGTCACTTGATCATCTTAATATCTAATCGTATGGCATTCTATCATGCTCAAAATTGGGGCAAAAGCATACCAATTTTTTTTTTAAAGTAATAAAGACTATATTTAATACATACTAACGTCGAATGTGTTGTGAAAAGATGATGACAATATTAGTTTAAAGAGCTCAAGGGTTTCAATCTCTTATTATAATCTCAATTAGGATAAAAGTAATTTGTATTACTCATGGAGGATTTCATTCTTTGCTTCAAGAGTTAGACAACCATTTGAACTTTGATTACATTTCACAGGGATATAGGGTCAATAGTCTAACACACTAGACGAGTTTGAAGCCTTAAGTCCTAATGCTATAGGAACACTTAGTCTGGATTGAATGAGTTGATCGATTAAACATTACATTCAAATTACAAAGGTATGATCTCAAGTTCAAACTACATTTTAGGGTTTCCAAGTTCTTAGATCGACTATGATACTATCCCTTTTAACACAATACTTGACCAATCCTTACAAGAATCTAATTCTGCATTTAAAGTTTAATCTATCATAATGTACTAATACTTAATTTGGGTGTTATCATAACCGATTTGGATCTAATTAAAAACACTAAAATATTCACCTAAGACTAATTACAACATACCTTTTATCTTCTAACATAGTTAGACTTATCCCATCAAGTTATCTAGTTAACCTTAATCTATAACAGTTTCAAAGCATTTACATCTTCTGATTTTCAAATTTCTAACTTAAACCCCATATATTTAATATTTCTTTTATTTGTTAAAAGTCATCCTATAATTATTAAGATATCTAAAACAAGTCATCGAGTAATAACCCATCACTATACAAACTTGAAACCATGGTCTCAAGACATTTCTTATCACTATGTAATTCTAAGTCATGGCCCCTCTATAACTAAAACCAATTTAATATATTCATTAATAGATTGAAATTCAAATACATTATAAAATGTAATTCTTAATATAACTAGATTAAGTTTACTATCTCATAGTAACTATAAAAGAATATATAGCAAAAAATAGTAATATAATAGAATAATCTTAATTCTAATCATATTTCAAATACATAATAATGAACACTAAATACTAATTATATGACACACCCATTTTAATCTTTATTGATTTTAAAATCCTAAATATAAAATTTCATTTTCATATTTATAGAAAAAAAACTAAATTTCAATGCACTAAATAAAATCCATTTATTCCTAAACTAGAACAATCATACCCTATTCCTTATTAGCTACTAACCCATTAATCTAATCATTCTTTGGTCAACTTTCCTTTATAACACAAGATCTATTAAAAACATTAAATTCTTATTACTTAAATCCTAACTTTTTTATTAACTACTAACCATCATTAATAGTTACTGAAATAATACTAACAAACCACATAATGATAATTACAAAAAAAAACAAAACCAAAAAACTTCCCTAACTTTCTACTCCATCTACCTACCCACCCCTTTCCAATTTTTTCCCCATGTCTTGGTGCACTTTACCAAGTGGTGAGCGAGGCCCAAGGTGATGCAACCATCCTATGCTCATAAATTGGACAACGTCTATCCCACCCATCCCATGCTCATAAGTTGGGCGATGTCTATCCAGCAGAATATATGCACTAGATTTGATATTTTTTTTAATAAGTTTAAAAGTAACACAACAATGATTTAGTGATTCTTAAATTAATTAATAAATTAAAGAAAATGTCAAATCCAGTGCATATATTCTAGTGGATAGATGTTGCCCATGTATTTGTTCTTATAGTTATATTATTTACATAGGTTTAAATAATTGTTATTAAAAAATAAAAATAACTAAAATATTAAATAATTAAATAAATAATAAACTCAATAAGGTGAAAAAACTATAATTAAAAGCTTTTTAATTGAAGATAATTTTATAATATATACTAAATAATATTAATGTTTATGGTTTTTTAGATGACTATATAGTTATATAAAATTATACTAGCAATCACACCTTCCTATGCACTATGTAGGAAGCAAATATTTCTACTACAACAAGTTTAGTGATTTTTAAATTCTATCTAACCTATCAAAAAAGATTTCAATTCAATCTTCAATGTATTACAATTTCAAAAATCTTGTTTGGTTTACATTGAGGTAATTTTTTATTTATGAAAAATAATCTTCTATTTCTAATTCATTTCTAAATTATCAAATGTGATATGTCACAATAAGAATGTTACTCCTTTTATATCAAAAACAAAAATCTACCTGTTTGTGACTAGAAGGAACAAGAATGTTATTTAACTTAAGCCCCATATATTTAATTAGTTTAATTAGTTAAAAGTCATCCTATAATTATTAAGATATCCAAAACAAGTCATCGAGTAATAACCCATCACTATAAAAACTTGAAACCGCGGTCTCCAGACATTTCTTATCACTATGCAATTCTAAGTCATGGCCCTTCTATAACTAAAACCCATTTAATATATTCACTAATAGATTTAAATTCAAGTACATTATAAAATGTAATTCCTAGTATAACTAGATTAAGTTTACTATCTCATAGTAACTATAAAACAATATTTACCAAAAAAAATACTAATATAATGAAACAATCTTAATTCCAATCATATTTCAAATACATAATAATGAACACTAAATACTAATTAGATGATAGACCCATTTTAAGCTTTATTGATTTTAAAATGCTAAATATAAAATTTCCTTTTCATACTTATAGGAAAAAACTAAATTTCAATGCACTAAATAAAATCCATTTATTCATAAACTAGAACAATCATACCCTAATCCTTATTTGCAACTAACCCATTAATATAATCATTCTTTGGTCAATTTTCTTTTATAACACAAGTTCTATTAAACACATTAAATTCCTATTACTTAAATCCTAACTTTTTTATTAACTACTAACCATCATTAATAGTTACTAAAATAATCCTAACCACATAATAACAATTACAAAAAAAAAAAAAAAAAAATCCCTAACTTCTTACTCCATCTACCTACTCATCCCTTTCCAACTTTTTCCCCACCTCTTGGCACACTTTAACAAGTGGCGAGTGGTGCCCAAGGATGATGCATCTATCACATGCTCATAAGTTGGACGATGTCTATCTAGCAAAATATATGTACCAGATTTGACATTTTTTTTACTAATTAATTTAAAAGTCACACAACAATGGTTTAGTAATTTTTAAATTAATTAATAAATTAAAGAAAATTTCAAATCCGGTGCATATATTCTTGTGGATAGGGGTCACCCATGTATTTGTTCTTATAGTATATTATTTACATAGGTTTAAATAATTGTTATTAAATAATTAAAATAACTAAAATATTAAATAAGTAAATAAATAATGAACTTAATAAGGTGAAAAAAACTATAATTAAAAACTTTTCAATTGAAAGATAATTTTATAATATATATGCAATAATATTAATGTTTATAGTTTTTTAGAGGACTATATAGTTATATAAAATTATACTAGCAATCACACCTTCCTATGCATTAAGTAGGCGGCAAATATTTCTATTAAAACAAGTTTAGTAATTTTTAAATTCTATCTAACCTATCAAAAAAAGATTTCAATTCAATCTTCAATGTATTACAATTTCAAAAATCTTGTTTGGTTTACATTTGAGGTACATTATTATTTATAAAAAATAAAATATTCTATTTCTAATTCCTTTCTAAATTATTAAATGTAATATGTCACAATAAGAATATTACTCCTTTTATATCAAAAACAAAAATCTACGTGTTTGTGACTTGAAGGAACAAGAATATTATCTAATCAATTTTATAGCTTACAAAATAAACATTGGTAAATATTTCGTTAAGTCAAATTCTATGGTATTTTTTTTAAAATTTTACGAGTCCCCATTTTTCTCCCTCAAACTAACACATGTATTTATAAATTTAGTTTTTTTTTTATAGATTTGTAATGTAGTCAATTTATTTCTTGATATTAATGCATATAATGTTTGTGAAGCTACATTATGACCATATCATTTTAGTGGAATTTATGTAATCTACATTTTTGCAATATGTATATTGCTATTATATTATAGTACATGAGATTAAATTTCATTTATAGGGATGAGAAAAAATTAATATGAATTTAACACAAGAAGTGGGGAAATGACTTAATAGTCACTCAAGATAACTTAGTGCATCTATAGTTTTTTACTTCAAAAGTGCCAAGTAAGTTCTTTACTTCACCATAAAATAAAACTATTGTTTTCTAAGAATACAATGTTTCGTGATATGGAAAAAAGCATCTAAAGGTCCATCATTACATCAAGAATTTCCTCCAACAGAAAGCAATTAATCTCAAATATTATAAAATAAAATGACTAAATAGGCTAAATTTGTATATCTCGTAAATTTTTAAGAATTAAGAATAAACCTTCACAGTAGTCATTTATGGAAGTATTAATGTAAATCTTGATATTAAATATAATATAATCTTCATCACTTCCTAATAACATCCAATGAAATATATATTTATTTATGAACTCAATAAAATATTTGGATAGGAACATTTTCATTGACTAATTTTTTTTTCCACTATGTAAACCTTAGACAAAATCCTTAGTCAAATTTGTTAATATCCCGCAATCAGCATTTCACTGAAATGCTAGGATATTTCTTTGATGCATTTTTGTCAAAACAAATGAGGTGCCTTGTGTGAAGTTCGCTAAAAGTGCAAACTGGAAATGAACAGAAAAAGAAAAAGAAAAGAGAAACGCAAACACACGATTTATCATGCTTCACCACAAATTGTGGCTACGTCCACACTACAAGGAAGATCTCTATTAATGTAAATAATTGAACTTTACATCACAGCTATTGCTTCAAAGCTTCGAATACAATCTACAATGATCAGCCTCCAAAACATATTTATAAAGTCTCAAAGGAAATGAAGAGACAAAAAATTTGGAAGGAACAATAATAAAATGAGCATAATAAAAAAGAGATTGTTGGTCTTCACATATGCACCCAAAATATCCCCACTTGAACTCCAACAGTGGTAATGTATGAGTCTCCCCTGAATTCCCCCATTTTTATTTCTTTACAATGCCAAGAGAAGTTCGACAAAACTTGAACTTCTCTTGTGGAACAACCTTGGTTAATGCATCAGCTGGATTTTTCATTGGTATTAATCTTCAAGACTTGAAGTTTTCCCTCTTCAAGTTTACTTCGAATGAAATGATAGTGAACCTCAATATGCTTGGTCCTATTATGAAACACTGCATTTTTAGCTAATTCAATAGCACTTTTTCTATAACAATGCAAGGCTGAACCTTGTTGAGGACAATCAAAGTCACCAAACAGATGTTACAACCAATTCAACTCTTTTTCTCCTTCAGTGAGAGCAATGTATTCAGCCTCAGTAGTTGAAAGTGAGACCACTTGTTGTAACTTTGATGCTCAACTGATCACTGCTCCAGCAAATGTAAATACATAACCAGTAGTAGATATTCTATTGTCTAAATTTTTGGCCATATCTGAATCCGTATAACCTCTGAGTGAAGTGTCTTTGCCACAAAAGCACAGTAAAAAATCAGAAGTGCCCTTAAGATATCTCAAGATCCACTTTACTGAATCCCAATGTTGTTTACCCAGATTGCTCATGAACCTACTGACAACTCCCACTGCTTGGGCAATATCCAGACGAGTGCAAACCATTGCATATATAAGACTGCCGACTGCTGAAGAATAAGGGATGTTCTTCATGTAGTCTTGTTCTTCTTGTGTCTTGGGACACATGGCTAAAGACAATTTGAAATGATCAGCGAGAGGGGTGCTGACCGGTTTGGCATCAACCATGCCAAATCTTTCTAGTACCTTAAGAACATAGTGTTCTTGAGAAAGCTTTATTTCCTTCTTGTGCCTATCATGGATAATGTCCATGCCAAGTATCTGTTTTGCTGCCCCTAAATCTTTCATGGCAAACCTTTTTGACATTTTTTCTTTCAATTCTGAAGTTAGCTTCATAGATGAACTAGTAACAAGCATGTCATCAACATAGAGAAGTAAAAGAATAAAGGAACCATTTGGTAACTTCTTGTAATAGACACATGGATTAGATTCACACCGAATGAAATTATGTTCAGTCATAAATCGACCGAACTTGAGGTACCACTGCCTCAGAGCTTGCTTGAGACCATACAAGCTCTTCCTCAATCTACAATATAAGTTTTCTTTACCACGTTTAATAAATCCTTCAAGCTGCATCATGTAAATTTCTTCATTCAGATCACCATGGAGAAATGCAGTCTTGATATCCAACTGCTCAAGTTCAAGATCATGAGCAACAACTAAGCCAATAATAGCCCGAATTGTAGTCATCTTGACCACGAGAGAGAAAATCTCATTGAATTCTATGCCCTTTTGCTGATCGAAACCTTTGACAACCAGCCTAGCTTTATACCTCTTCTGATTTTTACATTCATCTTTCAATCGATAAATCCATCGATTTTTAAGAGCTTTTCGATTTGGTGGCAAAGGAACCAAGTGCCAAGTATTGTTTTGCATTAAAGAATCCATCTCTTCCTGCATTGCTACCTCCCATTTGTGAGAATCCGATGCTTTGCATGCTTCTTTGAAATTAGTTGGTTCTACTTGGTCTAAAAGCAAGAGTTCTGGCTCTGCTTCTTTAGAGTACAAGAGTTCGTAATTAGAGAATCGGGCAGGAAGCCTTCTCTATCTTGTGTATTTTCTCAGCCCTTGAATGTTATCATTATGCTCAGAACGTTCCTTTTGTTAATCTTGAGAGTTTGGTGTGTGAAGTTCAAATTCACTGCCTTTTGAAGATGTGTAAGAACTTCTCTTAGAATTTGAATGCACAATCCCCTTATTGGAATTATGGCTTTGTGATTTTTGCTGCCCTAGAAAAACTACACCATGTGATTGATCATTTTGAGATCCATAATCTGCATTAAATTGACTTCTCTGCTGTGTAGGAAGTCTGCCACTGAAGTTTTCACCATGAAAATGCACAGTTAATTGACCTATGCGGAGTTCATGCTCATCATTGTGATGTTGCATAGGGGAACCCATATGTGTATTTAAACAGGGAGTTTGAAGTCTCCATATTGCCTTGGGGTTGAGAACAGAACCATGTGGATGAGCATCATGTCCTCTGTCTCCTTCACACCAGTCAGCATTAGCAGAATCAGGTTTATGCTAAATTGACTCAACATCCCTTCCATGTCCTATCTGGTAGCTAGTGACCTCCTCATGCAATGGGTTGTAGGACATGTAGTCTACTGAAGATTCTTGACACCAGGTGCCTAGCCGATCATTTTTTTTAATGGTTTTAATTCCATGACTGTTTGTGTGCACATCAGGCCATTCAATGCTAATGTTAGAAGCCTATTCACATAGACCATGTGATATGGAGCTATCACTGAGTCTTTCACCGTGAGCTATGGGTTTAATAACCATATTTTTTTTTCTACATCCAAGGTGTGTTGCGAGCCATAAGAGTGAGCAGTGGAGCCATGAGTGGGCATAGATTCATCTGACTGTGGAGTAAAGAGCCTGTGATGTGGGCTAGAATTGTGAAGTTCCATATTACTGTCGTGAAAGATAGTTGCTTTTGCAAATTCTACACCTTTCGACTAAGGATTGTCTACAAAGCTTTGATTTGAAATGTGATGAATATCTTGTTCCTTATTAAGACTATGATTTCCTAATTCTTCAATACTATGTTCATCAGTAGTAGTGGAATGACTCCACATGCTAGTGGATGAAGCGAAAAAAGGGGTAGGAGCTAGAACTAAATTTGGGGATAAATTACTAGAAGGACCATTGTTCTAATTTCTTTCAATGTTGGAGTTATTATCAAAAATAGAGAAAGTGGCATATTCACATACCATTTTTTCTTCATGGTGTAATGCTGGAAATACCTTCTCATTGAAGATGACATCTCTACTTCTGATAATTTTCTTCCCAACTGGATCCCATATTCTGAAACCAAACTGCTCTTCACCATAGCCCACAAAAATACCTTTTTGTGATTTTGGATCAAGCTTTTGTCTTTTCTCCTTCGAAACATGTACATAAGCTTCACATCCAAACACTCGAATGTGTGAGTATGAGATTTTCTTTCCTAGCCACTCTTCCTCAGGTATTCCAAAGTCCAACTAAGAAGAGGGACTTCGGTTGATTAAATATACCGTTGTATTGCATGCCTCTTCCCAAAACTCCTTGCCTAAATTGGCATTAGAGAGCATACAGCGAGATTTTTCAAGGATTGTTCTATTCATCCTCTCCGCTGCTCCATTTTCTTGCGGGGTGAATGGAACAATCTTAATTCTATGGATGCCATTATCCACACAAAATGAATCAAACTCCGATGAACAAAACTCTACACCATTGTCCATTTGCAAGCACTTTATTTTGTGGCCAGACTAATTCTCCACTAAAGCCTTAAAGATTTTAAACTTGCTAAAAACATTAGATTTCTTATGCAATATGTAAATCCATACCTTTCTTGTGCAATCATCAAGGAAGGTGACAAAGAAGTTTTCTCCTCCAATAGAGCTTTCCTCGATGGGTCTGAACACATCAGAATTAACAAGTGCCAAAGGAGTACCTTCTGTTCATGTCCAATCCTCAAGAAGCTGACCCGCTTCTGTTTTCCATAGAGACAATGTTCACAAAATTGTAAGTCAACTAATTTCAGCCCTGCTAATTGCTCCCTTTTATGCATAATAGCAAGTCCCTTTTTGCTCATGTGACCGAGCCTTTGATGCCACAATTTTGAATTACTATCTTCAACTGTCATGGAAGCCCCCACTTCACCGATATTTTCTACAATATACAAGCTCCCAATCTTGTCTCATTTTGTAACTAACATGGATCCTTTTGTGACTTTCCATGAATCAGTTAGAGAAGTGACAAAACCTTGTGCAAATAGTTGACTTACAAAAATCAAATTTCTCTTTAGTTTTGGAACATGACGCACATCTTTTAATAGTCATTTAACACCTCCTTTCAAAGATAATAAAATATCTCCTTTTCCTATTATTTCACATGCCTTATTATCACCCAAGTGTACTTCACTGAACTTACCTTCTTGATAATTCGAGAAGTATTTTGTACATGAAGTGGCATGAAATGATGCGCCAAAATCCAAAACCCATGAGGCTGAAGTGGTTTCGATTGTAGATAAAATCAACACGCTATCATCTTTTTCATAGATGGTGTTGGCTTGACTTTCCTGCACTTGTTCTTGTGCTCTCTTATAACCTCTATAATCCTTTTTCACGTGACCACTTTTTCCACAAAACTAGCAGTCTCCTCCTTTCCTTTCCCTTGACTTCGAGTGCCTAGCTGATTTTGATCTTCTATGATGATTGTTCCTTCCTCTATTTTGGCTTCTTCCTCTATTTTCGGTGCTGACTGCCGTCAAGGCTTCACCAGATGAGGATTCCTTCTTGCTTCTCTGCATATCCTCACTAAGTAGAGTTGCCATAACTTCATCATAAACCAACTTCTTGTTTGAGGAGTTAGAAGTACTAACTGTTGTAACAACGGGATCCCAACTATCCGGTAATGAACACAACAAGATGATAGCTTTAGATTCAACATCTTGTGTCATGCCAATGGAGGTTGCTTGGCATAGCAAGGTGTTCAAATCATTTATATGATTCAACATCGCAGTCCCATCTTTCATTTTCAACTTGTAGAGCTTCTTCATAATACATATCTTATTTGCAGCTGAGGCCGTTTAGTACATAGTTTGAAGTTTATCCCAAACTTCCTTTGTCAAAGATTCATTGTGAACATTGAATAAAACATTCTGTGATAAAGAAAGAAATATTGTTGCCTTTGCTTTATCATCAGTTTTAACCCAATCTCCATCTGTCATTGCAGCCAGTTTGTTTGCCTTTCCATCAATTGCTACTGCCAAGTCTTGCTTGACTAACAATGAACTGAACTTTTCACAAACTGAAATTCTGTCTCGAGAATTTCTGCACTCACAAATCTTCCATGACTTTGGATTTTCAAACACCAAAATCAATTCTAGTGTCTACACCAAGCTCTAATACCAATTGTGAAGTTCGCTAAAAGTGCAAACTGGAAATGAACAGAACAAGCAAAAGAAAAGAGAAACGCAAACACACAATTTATCGTGGTTCCCCACAAATTGTAGCTACATCTGCACTGTAGGGAAGATCTCTATTAATGTAAATAATTGAACTTTACATCACAGCTATTGCTTCAGCTCTTCGAATACAATCTACAATGATCAACCTCCAAAACATATTTATAAAGTCTCAAAGGAAATGAACAGACAAATAATTTGGAAGGAACAATAATAAAATGAGCATAATAAAAAAGAGACAGTTAGACTTCACATATGCATCCAACACGTTGCCTATGATTCCACATTTTGGATATCTTAAAATCATGGGGTTCTGTAAAAAAAAATCTTAGAGCCATTTTGCCAAACAATTTACATACCCCGTCAAAGGTCTACCAAGGCAGTTGCGACTGCAATATATGACATGGATGTCCATACCATGCTCTAAAGCTCCCATTTTCATTCAAAGACACTGGTTGAAAGTTTTTTCAATTCCTATTCAACACAAGCATATTCTTATGTGTATCCTGCAGTCAAAACGTTCCAATATAATACGGCACTTATATTGGAGATAGCCGCTGCCTTGTGACACAACCACCTACCTTTAGTTCATGAACTACGATTTGGAGTTTCCCATTTTCAAGTAGCCAAGTGAAAACATTAGTTTGAAGGCAAATTTAATACTATTTAAACTCACCTAACTCCACTCACTCTTTCTCCAAAGTCACACGTAGGCGAACGAACGTATGAGCATGGGGTAAAATGTAACTTGTAAGTTTTAAAAATATTCGTTTTAGTTTAGCGTATAGACGATGCCCCAACTTTTCTATAAATTGACAACGTTTGTAGTAGATGAGGTACACTATGGCTTCTTCAGAGTCTTCCATGGAAGCGCATCTCGCACTCTATGAAATCACTCTTTTAGCAGCCAAGCCAATGGCCCTTCGGGCTGCTATTTTACTTAACATTCCTGACATTATTGCCATCCATGGTGGTGATAATCCCTTGAGTGTGGAGCAAATTACTTCACATATTTCTACTTCCACCAACAAACCTGCCCATACTGAGTACTTGTTTAGAATCATGAGGCTTCTGGCTTCCATGGGAATCTTCAAAGAAGAGAGCACAGTAGATCATGGTGACACTACCCAATACAAGTATGGTCTTACTACCCTCTCTAAGTTTCTTGTCAAAAATGGTGCCCAACAATCATGTGCACCTATTGCGTTGGCCATTAATGTAAAGTGTGTAGTAGATGCTTATCAGCATCTCCATGACTCTGTCATAGATGGTGTCCATCCGTTCACGAAAGCCCCTGGGATGAACTTATTTGAGTACATGAGCAACAATCCTGAGCCAAACAGGATTTTCAATGAGGGCATGGCTAGTGATACTGGCCCTTTAATGGCTTCTGTGGTGAAGATTTATGATGGGTTTAAGAGCTTCAAGAGTGTAGTGGATGTCGCAGGAGGGGTTGGCTCTACAATATCTTTAATTGTGAAAGAATATCCACACATTCATGGCATCAATTTTGACCTTCCTCATGTTATAAGTACTGCTGCTCCCACGCAAGGTCGGTAACAATCTTCTATCTTTAAACTTCCATAGATTCTCACCAATCAAGACTTGCATGTTAGCAATTATAACATTAGAAGGTGCTCACAAATACAATTTTTATTATTATTCATAGAGATTCAACATTGCAGGAATCGACAACGTGGAAGGTAATATGTTGAAAAAAATTCCTTCAGCAGATGCCATTTTTTTAAAGGTATTTTAACTTTCTAAAGTTTTAAGCTTTTTGTTTTTTTTTTTTTTTTTGAAATTGAAGTTAGGTTAAAGTTGAGTTTTCAAATGGCAGTCTAATGAAATGTTTCATTGTTATCTATATAGTGGATTTTGCATGATTGAGATGATGAACATTGTATAAAGTTCTTAAAGAATTGTTATGAGGCATTACCATATGATAGGAAGCTATTAATAGTTGACGTGGTCATTGAGAAGAAAGAAGGATTGAAGAGGCAAGCTGGATTAGTGTTTGATATCGCAATGATGGCTTCTTGCATAGGTGGAAAGGAGAGAATAGAGGAAGAATTTAAGGACTTGTTTGACCAAGGAGGATTCAAAAGTTACAAAATCTTCCAGTTACCCTTCCTTCAAACACTTATAGAAGTTTCCAAGTAATAAATGGAAATATGGGTTAAACAAGTGCCAAATAATAATAAATGAATAAGGCCTTGTATGTGACAAATCATTATGTTGTATGTGGTTTGATCCACTATACATAATTGAAAATAGTCAATATTTTATTTGTAGTTTCTTAATGAATAATAATAGGTTGGGATTTTTGTGTGTGACCAAAAAATTGTGTTGAATGTGGTATGGCCCAGTCACATAGCAATATATTATATGTATAAGTTAGCATTGTGAACGTGAATGACATAAACGAGTTATTTAGTGTTCATTTAAATATGTGCAACAATAAATTTTAAATCAAAATACAATAATGAAAAATTTAGTTATATGCAACAGGAGTAATTATTTGTGTAGATTTGATTTCCATACATTTTTAAATTAAATATATATATATAAAGACAATGTTCTATGTTTTATGATTTTGTGTAAAATTCATTATACACTTTTCATTTGAATTGTTTATTTTTAATTATATCTCTAATCTTAACCATATTACTATATTGTTTGAAGATTAAATAATGAAAAAGCTTTTTTATTTTCATGGGAAACATAGAATATAAAATATTTTGTATTCTTGGTAACATATTTATTGCCTTCATTATATAATCATGTTACCTAATCATTTAAATAGAAGTTATAAGTACAATTTTATAAATATTTGTAGAAAAAATAGTTTTTATAATTTCATCAAGAAATTTGTAAATAATAAAATATAAGTTGCAATGTCTTATAAAATGACTTTGACCCATTTCTTTAAGTTACAAATTTAATTTTATCAGTATATAATTTTAAAATGTTAAATTAAATAATTTTATGATATTTCTTCATATATTAATATAATTAATTATATAATACAACTACAAATAATGTTATAGTTAAATTAGAATTATGTTTAAATTTAGTATTAGGTCAGGCGATGTCAAATCTATAGTTTATAATTATGTTGATGAATATTGTTAGTAATGTAAAAAGAAACTTGAGACTAGAGTAGTAGATTGATAGTATGAAAATCTAAAATAATATTATGAAGATTTAAAATTTTCTTTGTTTGAACAATGCCACACTTGATTTCTTTGTGTTGATGTAGATGATTTTTACCTCATTCATTTTCTTTATTGTTGGAAATGCTTCCATCTAAATCATTGAAGTTCAAATTTTTCATATTTTCATTTGAATGGAAAAAATAGGAGATCTATTGTTGGCCAGCTGAGTGGGAGAAGAACCATTTGTGTTTATAATTGGAGGTTTATTGTTTTCCTCAATGTGCCAAATATAGCTCTGCAAAATTATTTGAAAGGCCTTATTGACTTGTGCCATTAAACCAGATTGTTTTCCTATATATCTTTATAGATATATATATATATATTTTTATTTATTTATTTATTTATTTTTATTTTTTTCCATCATATTTTACCAAACACAATTTAAGGTCATGTAATGGCTTAAGGTGGTGTGAAGAATATTTGATTTCAAAATAGACAGTTTGATTTCTATGCAAGATGATTGAATGTATGAAATGTGTGTCTATCATTCTCATTTTTCTTAAACAGGACTTTCTTCCATTACCACCCCTTACAAATTATGATTTTCAAGGTTGACAGTTCAATCTTGGTAAGAAGAAATGAAGGATTTCCTCTTGGGATCTTGGACACATTGTCTATCTAGTAAGAGATGTGCTTCGCATTGTGGATCCACAGGTGGTGCAAGACCGACTCAAAGAATAAGTATATATAATCATTAATTAGAAAACTAAAAAATTGAATAGGTATGATTATATTTAATACATGTAATTTATCATATTTAGATCATTATTTATCTATCATCATATCTATCTCATCCATTATTTAAAAAATTGAATAGGTGTGATTTTAGAGCGAAGAAATTTCCAGTGATTCCCAAGAAAATTCCAAGCGACTCCAAGTGATTTCAAGCAATTTTTAAAGTAGAAAATCTGTTTAGAATTTTCTTACACTTACGGAGCAGCAATGGCATCTAGGAGTAGTAGCGGCACCAAGGCAAAAAGAGGTTTAGAAATGCTAGTAAAGGGCACAAAATGGAAAGCGTCGAACTTCAAAATTGTTCTGACCATTGCAGAATCACTCGACCTTTATGGAGCTTAATCGCAAATTTCACCTAAGGTACTTCTTATCAATGATATTTGTACTCATTTCAAATGTTCTATTCAAGAAATTGGAAACCTAGAGATGGACAATTCCCTAGGAAAAATGAGTGTAGATGGCTCTCTGAAACCCGAATACAAGCATCTTGAAACCAAAGGTTTGACTCATATCTCGCATATGCCTAGAAGCTTCCAAACCAAATGGATTAGGTATATTTTGAGTCAGGTGCACAATGGGAAACTGTGGTTGGATTAGCCAGTGTTAATTACAAAGAAGATGATTCACAAAATCATAGATCTCCCTATACTCAGCAATGCAAAAACCACCAAAACCCTAGATCGAGAGGAGTTACAAAAGCAAACCCTAGCCGAGTGGGATGGTAGAGGTTTAAAGGTCACCACTGTATCAGATGTCGAACTAAGATTTGGCATTCATGTCATTGCCCACAAAATCTATAACTCTAGTTAATTGAATAGTGTACCTTGTGAAGCTGTTGATTTGGCTTTCAAAATTGTAAAGAAAAACCTTGAATTTGATCTGTCAAAATTATTGTTGAGACAATTGAATAAAAATATGGATAGTATAAGGACTTCAAAGAATAATCCTTGTAAATTCAGCTATCTATTGATCTGTCTATTTTTCTATGTTCAAAATTTCTTTCCATCAAAAGGAATAGTTGTATGAAGAAAAGACATTCCAATTTTGTATCAAATAAATGAGTTTGTAGCAAAAATGGGTGAAAATTTTGATAGCATTATGGACAATTATTTTGAAGATTTCAAGGAGAGAATGAATAACAGGTTCTGAATTCCACCAAAATTAGTTGAAGACTACAGAGATGATGTATGCTTTATGGTTGACTGTGATAAGATATACATTCATGCAGTTAGACCCCAAGTTACATGGGTAAAACCTCTTCATTATGAGGTAAATATTGATGAGGCCAAGGATATTATTGAAGCACTAGTGAATGAGCCAGTAGACCCAAGGCAACCAAACTTTGAAACATATGATGAGGCAAAGGCCAAAATTGAGCTTGAAATCAAGCTACACCAGGCCATAAGCAAAGGCAAGAGGAAGATAGCAAAATTAAAAATTGCTACCGGTCCTCTTATGCTTACTGAGGGAAAAGGTGAGGATGAAGAAGATGATGAAGAAGAAGAAGGAGAAGAAGAAAAAGAAGAACATGAATTAGAAGAGGAACAACCAAAGAAGAAAGGTAAGGTAACTATTACCAAACCTAAGAAAAAACCCATTGCAATATTCTCCAGAAGAACCAGAAAAGGAAAGTAGGAACCTATACTAGTCAAGCCTCCACCCACATTTGACGAAAGGCTTAAACAATTGGAAGAAGGAGCTGGCATCACAAATTTCAAGGCATTGAAATTTGAAACTAGAATTGATGCTGAGAAAATGCAAATTGAGGAACCGATACTCAATAAGATGGGTAAATGGAAATACTCCCCGGACCAGCTTGCCTCTCAAATCTCCAAAGAACTATTGGAGAGATTGCAACCAAGATGGGACTCAGCCACCCAAACGGTTAAAGACATATATGAGCAATCTCTGAAGAATCTTCTACCGAGTCTCATTGAAGCTGAAATAAAGGTAGCAATGAAAAACCATGAAGGTAAAATGATGATTAGATTTCACACATGTTTGATCTTAATTAAAGACATTGAGCATGTTGTAAGTGATGCAACAAACATGTGGAAGAACATCTATCATTTGCAAAAGCCCAATGAAGATCTAGTTGAGATCAAGGATGATGATAGTAGTGACGGTGATGATTTTGATAGCACTCCATCCATCACAGTTACTCCAGGAGAGTTGTATGCACTTATGGAAGAAAAAGGGGAAGAAAACAAGGAGGAAGAAGCAATTAAGGAAGAAGAAGATCCAGTTAAAATTGCAGCAGAAGTGATTGCGTCCCTTCTTCACTCTCCACCAAAGACTATTACATCCACTATGGAGACAGCTTCTATAAGTGAGATTGTGAGCACAATTGCCACATCGATTGCTCAATCTTCATCGATCACCTCCCAGCTCTAGGTATCTAAAACAGAGGTGCCAAGCACTTCATCTACCGAGCTATCTATCACTTCTTTAGCCACTAAGTCAACCTCCTCAGCTCCTTCATCAACAACAAGTGTACCAATAAGTTCCACAATTTTTTTTTCATCAGTTCCAACAAGTTCTATAGTTTTGTGAGCATTGTCTGCATCTACTTTAAATCCAATTAGTTCAGATACTGCTATACTGAGTATGATACTATTTTTAGGAAGTATTCCAATTTTTGATCCGATTAATACTTTTATTAGCGTTCAATCCTCAAGTCCTATCCTGGTTTTTATTGGTAGCCCTTCCATCTCCACTATTGTGTCTATTCCTAAGGTCAAACCAGTCATCACAGAAGTCAAACAAAAGCATCCATTAAGACTTCTAATCACTGGAAAGGAAATTGCAGAAGATATTGACTTAGACACATAGATAGTAATTCCAAAGATTGACTATGAAAATGCTACCATTGAAGAGATGAAGTTTGCTAGTCAACTAATAGAGATGAAAGCTACGCAGAAGCAGTTAAGGTCTGAAAGGGATAAGGAATACAGAATAATTGAGAATGCCAAGAATATAATTATAGATGCTATAGGTGTTGAAGTAGATTCTACTCAACACATTTTGATCCAGTTAGAAGAGGTTGTACATAAATTCAATGAGGATTCTTCCGAACAAGAAAAACTTATTGAGAAAGCTGAAAAGAAATTTGATAATAAGGTGCTAGAGCATATTACTCAAAAGATAGCAATAAAGAAAGTTGAATTGACAACATTTTTGGGAAATTTTGAAAATTCTTTTAATAATGTAGCATCACTTTTTGCTAAAATTTGTGATGTTTCTGGCTTCACCAAAGAAATAAAAGATAAGTTAAATAAGATTGACATTGATATGCAATCAAGTGCCTCCAAGCTAGAGGTGGACTCCTCCTCCACAACCTCCCATCACATCAAGATCAGATATTTGGCAGATGTTCAGGCAGAATTATTGAGAGAGGAAGCAAGGATCCGGTCTACACTCATAGAAATCTAGAACATGATCCTTCCTATCATGGACCCAATGCAAAAACATCTTGTACATTGCAAAACAATGGTCCAAGATCAGAACTTCTCAATGGCTGATCACTTGATCCAATTATCAGCAGAAGTTCATATTGCCCTCTCGACCTGTCAAATTTTGCAGCAGACTTGGGATAGTACTTTTGCAACCATTCTTAAGGTACATCAAAAATTTCTATCTCATTTTTGTGTAGCCATATAAATAGTATATATACAGTCCTTTGGCATTATTGTCAAAAAGGGGGAGAGATTCATAGGACAGTCATCACTATAAGTGATAGGGGGAGTTAGCTCACAATAAAGTGGAGTTAGCACACAATAAAGTTTGCATGTGTACATAAGTATATTTGTATATGCAGCAGTTCTACAAAGATAAATTTTGAAAAACCTAAATTCATTCAGTCAGGCTGTGTACATATGTTTTGTCTTATAAGTGTTTTTGTCACTAATGCCAAAGGGGGAGATTGTTGGCATTAAGTTATTATTGCCATTAGTGACAAGACTTATCTATATTAGTATAGCTATCGAGCTCATGACTCAGTCTACAATGTGTACTGAGCATTCAGTGGTAACCTTGTACATTCATCACTTAAGCAGTTTACACCAAGCTTTGTAGTTCACACAGAGCATTCTAGTGTTAACCGAGCTGAGTATAGCTACCGAGTGAATGTGCAATCCAATAGTGTCTACCAAGTTTATAGTGTTCACCTAGCTTCGCAGTGTTTACCGAGTGATGGAGGCACAGTGCCTACCGAGTGATGGAAGCATAGTGCCTACCGAGTGATGAAAGCACAGTGTCTACTGAGTGATAGAAGTGCAGTATTTACCGAGTAATGAAAGTATAATGTTTACCGAGTGAAAGCAAGGTAAACAAAGGGTTTGATTTTTACCGAGTGATACTATATCCACCGAGTCTCCAATGGTTACCGAGTTCAAAGCTACGCTAGGTGATTAGTATGGACCGAGCCTTCACTTCTACCATGTGCATGACGATGCCGAGTAATGCAGTGGATGCCAGAAGGTCACTGAGTCAGTTCAGTGAACCTGAGCTATTTACTGTTTGTCTAACTTGGTAATATTTTGTTCACTTGTGTTTTAGCCGACCTTGCAATTGTAATTATTGGAATGGTATATATTTAATGTTTTATATCATTTGCAAGAAATAAATGTAATGTAATTTTTTGAGAAGTGTAAAATGTGAACCAACAGAAGAGTAGAATAAGAAGCAAGGTCTACAAGGAGCAGTAATGATTCATCAGTCACAAAAGGTGATATATACTTCAAGGATCTAATCAGAAAATCAAGTTTGTAAGTAGATCTACTGTTTCATCCTAACAGGTGAATCAGTTTTGTAAATCCTTTAACAGGGTAGACTTAATAGTCTTTGTATAAATCTTCTAACAAAGTGCATACTTCAGTGTATGTTTGTAAATCCTCTAACAAGGTGGACCTAGCAGTCCTTTATGCTCCTAATAGGGCAGATCACCAGAAGTGGTCAATGTAAGCCTTAATAGGCCAACTTCATACTACAGTAACAAATTTTTGTGGGTATCATCCCCACCCCAATTTTACTTTCTCTTTGGAAGGTTTCTGGGTCACCAAATCACTGTGTACATGTGTTATGAATGTTTGATCTCTCATTTAAACAGTAGATTAGATGAATGTATGGTGAATAGTATTTATGGTTAAAGTGCTAAAATATTTTAAAAGTTTTTAGGTTATTGATTCACCCCTCCCCTCTCAGTAACCTATCATATCTTGAATATTTCCAACAACAAGATGGGACATATATTAGAAGATTTGGGAAGATAGAGATCAAAAGATCAAAAGATAAGAATGAAGAGATATAAATAGAAATATATAGATAGTAAGATGGATTAGACTAGAAATAAAAAGATAAGGAGATATAAAGCAAGAGGAGGATGGAGGTAGAAATAAATTGATAGGTAGAGATAAACCAAATATAGATAAATATGTATACATACAAATAGATATGGACATTGGGAGAGACAAAAAGTGAGAAAGAAAATTAGGGAAGATGGAGGGAAGGAGAAAAAAATAGAGATCAAGATTTATGTGAAGACACAGATAAAGATGAAAAAAAAAAAATTTAGAAAGATATGATAGTAATCTTCTCCCTCTTTGATAACACATGACAAAGACAACACATACCAAATTAGTATCAATGTACCTTGAGTACTGATTCATATGCAACATTCTCTTGACTATGTTGCATCAACTAATTGATCTTTAACTTGGTTCTTGTTGATGCATCACTAAAACTTCATTTAGTGAGATTTAGATAGTGGAATGGCCCCTAACTTATCTCTTAGATATGGAATGCATCCTTAGGTAACGGCTTGGTGCAATTTATTCTTTTGTATGAACATATTCCAATCTGATTTATTTGTCCTACACCGATTCTCTAACAAAATGATATTTTATAGAAATATGTTGAGTTTTAGAATGATCATTAGGTTCTTTGATATGTTAATTGTGTTGGTGTTATCACAAAACATGAAAACTAGTCCTTTGATCTCAACCTTCATGCCTTCCAACAATTTTTTAAACCAAAAAATGTTAGAACAACTCAGTACTACTACAACATATTCTGCTTCTGTCATGGATTGGCATGTGCAGTTTTGCTTCTTGCTTGTCCAAGATACCAACCTTTTTCCAAGAAAGAATGCTCCACCACCTGTGCTTTTTCTGTCATCAAGATTTCCTACCCAATCAACATTAATGAATACCTTTAGGTCTAAGTTTCCTCCAAGTTTGTACCATTAACTATAGTCTTCAATGCCTTTCAAATGTCTCAATATTCTTTTGATTGCCGTCATGTGATTTTCTCTAGATTTTGCTAAGAATCTTGCCATTATTCCAACTACTAAGGCAATTTTAGGTCTTGTATGAACTACATACTATAATTTCCTAATCATTGATCTATATAATGTCAAATCTACCTCTTTGGAGTCATCATCTTTTGTAAACTTTAGTCTAGTACACATGGGGGTTCCAACTGCTTTTAAATCTTTCATTCCAAACTTCTTGAGTATTTCCTTGATATACTTAGATTGAGTAATGTAGATACCATTTTTGTTATGTTGTATACGTAATCCAAAAAAAAAAATTATCTCACCAAACATGGACATTTCAAACTCTTTGTTCATTTGTTCTAAAAAAAATTTGCATAGATCATCATTCCCTATAAATGGAGTATCATCCACATATATTTCTGCCAATACAATCTTGTTATCTGGTCCTTCCTTGATATACAAACTATTGTTATCATTAGTTCTCTGAAAACCAATCTATATAAGATAGTTATGTAACCTTTCATACCATGCTCTAGGAGCTTGTTTTTGACCATACAGTGCTTTATGTAATTTGCAGACCATGTCCCTTTTGTTTGGATCAACAAAACCTTTTGGTTGTTTAATGTAGACTTCTTTATCAAGAATACCTTTGAGAAATGTAGATTTAACATCCATCTGATATACTTTGAATCCTTTGTGTTCTGCATATGCAAGTAAGGTCCAAACACATTCCAATCTTGCAATAGGGGTGAAAGTTTCACCATAATCAATGCCTTCTTGAGAGTAGCCTTTACATACCAATCTTGCTTTGTTTCTTGATACTTTACCATCTTCATTCAACTTATCATTGAATACCCATTTTGTTCCAATCACATTTTTATCTTTAGATCTAGGTAAAAGGGTCCAAGTTGTGTTCTTCTCTATTTTTTCTATTTCTTTGCTCATTGCCTCAATCCAACTTTCATTTTCTATAGCATCCTTAACACTTCTAGGTTCAAAATCAGCAAGTAAACATGTACCTTTCAATTTTCTTCTAGTCATAGTACCTTCTAATTTATTTTCAATAATTTGATCAGGTGTATGGTGCCTACTGACATACTTGGCCAATACAAGTTCTTTTCCTTTTGAATGAATTGCATTGTCTTCATTTTGAGTTTTAACTTCAAGCTTGGGTCATTTAGACTTGGTAGGTATTGACTCAGTAGCTTTAGAATGTGACTCGGTCCCCGTGACTTGGTTTGTACTTCTTACAACTCAGTAGTTGTGGAAGACTCAGGAGGTGAAGTATCCTTATTGTTAGATGTGACTGGCAATGTATTAGGTTCAAAATAAACAAATCTTTTGTAATCTTTTGGTTCCCTTTTTCTTTCTTCTTTAGTTTTTTCCACAAACTCATCAATTCTCACATGTGCACTTTCTATGATTTTGTGAGTAAACAAATTCAAACATTTATATTCTTTTCTTTTGTAGGAGTATCCTAGAAATATAACTTCATCACCCTTTACATCAAACTTTCCTTTTCTATAACTTTTCAAGATATAACATTTTCTTCCAAATACTTTTAGGTAACTTGAATTGGGTTTGTAGCCATACCATAATTCATAGGGAGTCTTGTCTAAATCCTTCTTCAATTGAACTCGGTTCAAAGTATGGACTACAGTGATGATCACCCCCTTCTAGTATTTGATACCAACATTATTTTCAATCATTAGAGTCCTTGCACAATCCATGATAGATCTGTTTCTTCTTTCAACTATTCCATTCTACTTTGGAGTGCTAGGGGTTGATACTTGCCTTTTGATTCCTCTTTCAATGCAAAAATTATTGAATTCATTGTAGATGAATTCACCGCCTCTGTCTGATCTTATGCATTTCAATATTTTTCTAGTTTCTTGCTAGATACAATTTGAATTGCTTAAATGCTTCTAACTTTTCTCTAAGATACATAACAGTCATCATTCTAGAGTAGTCATCAACAAAAAGAATTAAAAAAATTTCTACATTATAACTTTCTATTCCAATGGGTCCACATAGGTTAGTATGCACAATTTTCAAGAAATCTTTAGATTGATAGTATTTGCTCTTAAGATTAGTCTTTCGTATTTTGCCAATCTGACAATTTTTGCATAAACCAACATTTGGTTTCTTCAAACTAGGGATACCTCTTACTTTTCTAAATTTTCTTATCTTGACCATATTATCAAAGTTTACATGACAAATTCTTCTATGCCATAACCAACTTTCTTCCATTTGAGTAATAAAATATGAGCAATCACCAAGATCAAGATAAAATAGGTTACCTCTTATTTGTTTGCATGATCCAATCAGATTCCCTTTGTCACCTAGTCATATAATGTGAACATCCACTATCTATGATCCATGTATCATTTTTACTAATATGAGAGATAAGTGTCATCTTATCTCCTTCATCATCATATTCATCTTTCACAACAATGTATACTATTCCATCCTCACTATTATCAGAATCTTTAGCCATAAAGCATGTTTTCTTATCTTTATCCTTGTATGATTTGTGATTTTTGAAATCCTTTTTTCTTTATATTTTTGACTCTTCTTCTCATCCTTTCTCTCTTTGTTTGGGCACCTAGTAGCAATATGACCAATTTCTTCACATGAAAAACAAATTAGGGGAACTTTAACTTTGTATTTTCCTCTACTTCTAGAATGTTTCTTTGCAAGTAAAGCTTCAACTTCAAGATTACTATCTAAGATTTCCTCAATTTCTTCTTCACTGTTAGACTGATTTTCCTTTATCTTCTTGCCTTTTTCTTTGAGTGAAATGTTAGCCTCAAATGCAGATTCAATATTTTTGGAAGCTAGAACATAATTGTCAAAGTTGTCTAGCTCAAAAGCTATCAATCTTCCTACCAAGGCATCCAAACTTAACTAGTGCTTTGGATTACACCTCTTTTCTTGAATAGTAGATACTCTAATTGCATAAGTAAGAAGCAATGTTCAGAAAACTTTATTTACAATAGTTTCTTCCTTGATTTATCCTCCAAAAGCTCTGATTGCACTGACACTAGCTTTGATTATTTCCACATATTTGGCAACATTTTCATCTTCTCTCATTCTCATCTAATCAAACTGTCCTCTAAGGCTTTCTGGTTTGGCTCTCCTTACATTGTCATCATCACCATAGATTTCCTTTAGCTTGTTCTAATATCAAAAGTAGTTTTGTAGTTTTTGATTTCATCAAATTCATAATAGTTGAGAGCAGATGCAATATCAATCATCATGATGTTATGGTTCTTTTTCTAAGCAAGATCTCTAACATATAATGTACCAGT
This sequence comes from Cupressus sempervirens, assembly GCA_028749045.1. Lineage (NCBI taxonomy): Eukaryota > Viridiplantae > Streptophyta > Pinopsida > Cupressales > Cupressaceae > Cupressus > Cupressus sempervirens. Next base: position 272,481,778 of record CM053787.1, on the reverse strand, counting down.
AGGAGTTTTTTATTCTTCATCAAGGTATTTGCAACTTGAATACTAATGGTGGTCAGATGAAGTCTCATGAGCCCTTGCCTTGCTAAGAAGTTGTCTCTGTTTAGCTTTGGAATCTCTCTTGTAAGACATCTTGATCTTTAACTAAGGTCCTTGAAACCTTTCTTGCAAGCACCAAATGCTCTGATACCAATTGTTGGAAATATAGAAGGAGTAACTAAGAGGGGGAGGGGGTGAATCAATTAATACAAAAATAAATCCTTGATCCCTCAGATGTCAACAAAAGTAAACTGATAAAACTGATTATTGCTACAGTTTGATAAATATACAGAAATTGTTGTAACTTGGTAAATGCAGAGTATGTATTACTTTAGCAATTCTAATATTACAAGTAATAACTTGAAAATATGAGAGAAAGGAAATGAACACATGAGACACTAGATTTAATGTGGAAACCCAATATGGGAAAAACCACCAATGTAACTAGTTACTATTTTTCACTCTTTTGAGGTGAGCCTTGCTAGGAGCCAACCTGGTTAAAGGTTACAAAACACACTATTAGGTGTGATGTTGTTAGAGGATTTAATTACCCTATTAGGAGTGGCCTTGTGAGAGGTCTTAAAATAATTCAATTGAACTATCACCTTGTTAGAAGATTTACAATTGGCTATTAAACCAACTTTGTTAAGAGATTTTAGATCACTGCTACAATGATTAGAGAGTAACAATGAAATGACCTAATTGTGATGCAATTGAATTGCTGAATCCATATCTTTGTTTTGCTTAAAATTTGATCCTTCCTAATCAAATATTACTTTTTTTGTCCACAAGGATATCTTCTTATCCTTCAAGTTCGCTCTCACTCTTTCTTTCTTAATTCAATCAACACATTTGCACACACTTGAAAACCACAACTTGACCTTATATTTATATCATCTAGATCATCAAGTCAGCTTAATACAAATTAGAATGACCACTAATAATTACTATAGGTAGCTAGAACTAATACTTAAAATAATTAAGCTTCTCATGCCAAAACAAAAAAAAAATTGTTATTAGCCAACCCTACTTGGTAAACACTAGTTCTAAGAAGATTTCCTATGTTAACCAATAGAAACTTGGTTAACACTATGAACTTGCAAAAATCTTTTGGTAACTGAGTGAACGCAGTTAGCACTAACTCTGTATAGCTTTCCTTTGTCAACCATGTGAACTTAGTTCACACTATTTTCTACCATAATTTCTTTTGACACTTGAGTGAGCTCAGTAGACACTTTTTCATAGAGTAAACTTTAGGAACACTCAGTAGACAAGGAAAATTGTCTTGTTGACTAAGTGAGCTCAATAAGCACTAATTGACAATGAATATGACATTTGTGTGACATCAAAGATAACACACAATTAGACAATTGTATTAAATAGTGGGGAGAGGGGGGAGAAAGAAAGAGAAGATAGAGAGATAAAGAGTAGTACAAGACAAGACATATATTACAAGATTTGGGAAGATAGAGATCAAAAGATAAGAATGAAGAGAGATAAATAGAAATATATAGATACTGAGATGGATTAAAATAAAAATAAAAATATAAGGAGATATATAGCAAGAGAGGGAGGGAGGTAGAAATAGATAGATCAATAGATAGAGATAAATCAAATATGAATAAGTATGTATACATATAGATAGATATGGAGGTTAAGAGTGTTGGTGTAAATAAGTATTTACTTATTACACTTTACTTAAGTTTACTTAGGTCAATGCATTATTTAATTACATTTTAGTTTGACACTTAGGAGTTTGCATACTTTTATGAGTTTTCATGTTGACAACACAGAAGTAAGCAACTCTAATTCAGCACATGGTGTCTACAAGATAATTTTGCATCCTACACCTTTGTAGGCTTATCCTCTCATCATCGCACTTACTCCTATGCTTAATGGAGGATAATCCACTTTTTTTGGACATGTGCTTTGTTATAAGACTTATCAGTATGTTGATTCCTAGGCATTCTAGAAGCATTTAAGAGGCCTTTATATATAGGCACTCCTAGTGTGTATGTACATAACTGAACATTGAATGACAATAAATCAATTTTGGATATTGTTATTCTCATCATACCTTGTTGGTCTATTCTTGTGCTTATGCTTGAGTTCCTTGATCTTGGGTGATTTTTTCCTAAGGAAAATTCTTACATGGTATCAGAGCTATACCAAATTCTTACATGGTATCAGAACTAAGGGAATTTCTCTTCACATAGCCATTTGAGACCATCTTCTTGCCTCACCTCTCAAAGGACCTCGACCCAAATCTAAAGTATCACAATCATTGAGAGCATCTAGAGCCAAAGCATGCCTTGCCATTACGTCCGTAATGTTGATTCGATGAAATTTAGCTATAAATTTTCCTATATTAGGCAATAGTCAAAATTGAGGCAATTTTTTTTTGCAAACTGGCACCTGAAGGCCCAATTTTCAAATTTGATATGATCAATTTTAGATCTACATATTTTATTATTTCAATCTCTATAATTTCTCTACATTATTTTTCAGATTTAACATTTTTTCTAGAAATTTTTTGGCCATCAGGCCATTAGGAGAGATTTTTTACAAGTGAAGATTAGAGCTTGCTAATGCCAATTAGATATTGGCATCATATTCAAAAGGTCAAAAAACCACCAAATTGACTTTTGTTTCACCAAAATTGGACATCTGAGGTGAAATCTAGAGTCAATTTTTTTTTGGAGGTGCGGCAACAACAATTCAGAAAAAATAATTATAGAGGTGATTTTGAAACAGTGATATCTCCCTCATATCGACTCCTTTTTGCAAGCAATTTTTTTCATTTTGGGGTAGAATTTTGTGATCTACACACTGGTGTAGGATGTTTGAGCTCTCTTTTCTTGAATTTTTTTGTAATTCATAAATCTAATTTTTGCAACCTCAAATGGTTAATACAAGCTCATCTAAACACATAATTAGGTTCAATTTATTTTTTAAAGTGCTTAATTTTTTGTCTACTTTCAAGATCTGCAATTAGATTATAGGCTTGTGTCGATAAAAATATTATTTTCAGAAGTAGGGCCTTTTCTACATTGTATTGCTTTGATTACTTTTCAAAATTGTTGTACATTTGAGCTATAGTGCTTAGTGACAAATTTTAGCCTCAAAAGGTAGTTGTAAATAGAAAAATTAGAAGTCCGCTTTGTACATTTTGACAAGTGGCCTATTGTACATGCACTACATATAAAGCACCAAATCCTACATTGGGGGGGGGGGAGGGTTGATTGTTTATTTTTGCATTTTTGGGAGGTAAATTGATTAATACATCATGGATGAGGAAGATTTAATTACCTTGACAACACATAACTATAAGAAGTGGAGCCAATTGGCTCTCACTTATCTTAGTCAACATAATGCATTGCCATATGCAAAAGGACTTTCATACAATGGTGACATTGGTTCCATCATTTTTCATATACTCTTTCTACATATTGATATGGAGGTTATGGATTCACTTGATGACATGAAGTCAATTGATTTATATGAAATTTGGATCTATTTTTGGGAGATGTATAGAGATCCACACATTCCTCCATTCCCAAAAGATCTTTATCCTCCGTCTGTAGCTGCAGCTACATCCTCTCCTGATGAGATGACACCTCCTAATGCTCTTGTTGCTACTACTAATTGATTTCTAGCCACAGATGCTTTTGATTTAGTGAAATAGGAAACACCATGTCTTCCTACTTTAGCTTTATGGGAAGACTTCCAGACATTGCAGAGCTATTCATGGAGTCTCACATTGAAGATGTGGGAGATATCATTGATGATATTTGTCTTCTCTTTGTTGAGGCAAATCCTTCATCCATTGCCATAATGTTAGTTCCAGCATAGTAGGGTACACCTTGTGTTTCTTGCTCCAACATCAATAGATCACTTCTTGACAAATATTTTAGGTTTTTTTGTGGAGTCACACATTGTAGATTTGGTAGACATCATTGATTATATGTACATCTTATCTTTGATGAAGAAAATCCTTCTTCAGTTGTTGTGAGGGCTCACTCTAACCCTCTTGTCCATTCTCTACATGATCAGTCTTCATAGGTTGATATGATTATGGATTTGTATGTATAGTAGTTGTAGGAGGTCTCTTTATCATTTGAGTAGACACATGGTTCTTTGGTTATGATCTACACCATCCTTGCTAGATCCAACATTGTTCTTTTCAGTAGTATTAGAAGGGTTGATAGTTAGTATCAACACAGGGATAGTTGAGTAGGTTTTAGAGACTATGTACATCTTATCTTTGATGAAGAAGATCCTTCTTCAATTGTTATGAGGGCTCACTCTAACCCTCCTATCCATTCTCTACATGATCAATCTTCATAGGTTGATATGATTGTGGATCCTTATGTACAATAGTTGTAGGAGGTCTCTTTATCATTTGAGTGTACACATGGTTCTTTGGGATACATTCTACATTCATCCTTTCCAAACCCAACATTGTTCTTTTCAGTATTATTAGAAGGGGTGACAATTTGTATCGACATCGGGATAGTTAAGTAGGTTATAGAGACTCCATTCGTCATTGGGATTTTTTCTACACATTAGGAAAGCATCTCATATGTACCTATGATATTGTTTCTTCTAGAGGGAAGAAACATTATTCAATAGTCATGGATCAACTTCTACATTGGAGCAGCTATCATTGACTAACACTCTACATTGGGGGGGGGAAGGGGTACTACCTTGTCTCCTTCTTCCTCTCTTTTATGGGGGATAGTTTTTTCTGTTATGAGGTTTTTCCCTTCTCATACTTCTCTTTTGTATATACTTGATGTATGTCATAATGGGGGGGTTTTGATTACTCCATCCATCATCCATCTTTTTTTTTTCATCTCTCTTTTTGGGGGAGGGTTTTTCCCATAAGGTTTTCCCTCTTTCTCTACTTTATGAGAGATTTTATTTCTTTGTACATTGGTATTGAACATGGCCTAGTAGTTGGGACCCATTATGCATTTTTCATCCTAGCTTTCATAAGCTTAAGTGCATTCCCCTAAGTTGCACTTAAGGGGGGTGTTGGTGTAAATAAGTGTTTACTTATTACACTTTATTTTAGTTTACTTAGGTCAGTGCATTATTTTATTATTTTTAAGTTTGACACTTAGTTTGCATACTTTTACGAGTTGTCATGTTGATAACATAGAAGTAAACAACTCTAATTCGCACATGGTGTCTACAACACTAGAGTTTGCATAATTAACTGAGTTGTCATGTAGACAACATAGTTATTCACACTCCTATTTTAGCACATGGTGTCTACAACATAATTTTTCATGCTACACCTTTGTAGGCATATCGTCTCATCATCGCACTTACTCCTGTTCTTAATAGAGGATAATCCACTTCTGCTGGACATGTGCTTTGTTGTAAGACTTATCAGTATGCTAATTCCTAGGGATTCTAGAATCATTTCAAAGGCCTTTATATATAGGAAATCCTAGTGTGTATATACATAACTAAACATTGAATGAAAATAAATCAATTTTGGATATTGTTATTCAGATCATACATTGTTGGTCTATTCTTGTGCTTGTGCTTGAGTTCCTTAATCTTGGGTGATTTTTCCCTAAGAAAAATTCTTACATGGTATCAGAGTTGTACCAAATTCTTACAAGGAGAGATAAAGAGTAAGAAAGAAAATTAGGGAAGATGGAGGGAGGGAGAAGGAGAGAGAGAGAGATGAAGATTTATGTGAAGATATAGATAAAGATATGTGACCACCTAAATATGTGGGATATATTAGGTATATAGAGAGAAGGAAAGATTGAAAGGGGTGATAGATGAATAGAGAGGGATATTTGTTTAGATATGGAGGGGGGAGAGGAAGTTATAAATAAAGATCAATATAGAGGCAGAAGATTAGAGAAAAATGAAAGATAGACAAAGAGAGATAAAGATGCAAAGATAGAAATCAATATAGGGAGATTAATAAGGAGGTGTAAAGAGGGAGAGATAGACAAGATACGATAGAACAATATATAAATGGTGAGATAGATTAGTAAAAAAATAAAGAGATTTAGAGAGGATGAGAGGGAGAGACCAACAAAGGGACAAATACTTAGCTAACCTTCCATGCATCTACAGTGTACACATTGCGCACTAAGGTGTGATTGCTAGTTTTACTAATAATTCTTGAATTGGCATCATGCTTTGCCTCTTTTATTGGTTATATTTCTTAGCTTCTAGTATTGAGCCATTAGATGAAATAATGGTTAAACATGGTTGTAGATGAAATATATCTTTTATCCCTTAATAATTTTTGCTTCTCTTTTATTTTATCTTTGACTTGGGTGTTGGAAGTTTTAACTCAAACAACATCTTACAAGCTCACTATGTTATTCAAAAATCTTTTACTATTTCATACAGAACTTTATGAGTTTATTTATTTTTTATTACTTTCTTTCTTTTCCTTCTTTGATCATCTCCATTTATAAAAAAACTAATAATAACTAAAGATTTCAAACTTTATGACCTATAGTATCCCAAATTTCTTTTGCTTCCATTATTGACTTAGTTTTTCTTGGTTTATATAGAAAAAAATTCAGTTCACATTTTCAAGACATAAATGGATGTTCCCTCTAAAACTACTTCACATATTTCTACTTCCACCAAAAAAGTTTCTCATAATGAGTACTTTCTTGAAACATGAGCCTTCTTTCATCCATTGGTGTCTTAAAAAAAAAACGAGCGTAGTAGATCATGGTGACACTCTCCAATACAAGTATGGCTTCACTACCCTCTCTAAGTTTTTTATCAAAAATGGTGCCCAAAAATCATGTGCCCCTATTGTGTTAGTAAGTAATGCAAAGTTTATAGTAGATGGTTATCAACATCTACATGACTCTATCATAGATGGCTGCCATGCATTCACAAAAGCTTTTGGGATGAACTTATTTGGGTACATGAGGAAAAATCTTGAACCAAATAGGATTTTCAACGAGTGATATTGGCCCTTTAATGGCTTCTTTGGTGAAGATTTATGATGGGTTTAAGAGCTTCAAGAGTGTAGTGGATGTTGCAAGAGAGTTAGGCTCTACAATATCTTTAATTGTAGAATAATATCAACACATTCATGACGTCAATTTCGACCTTCCTAATGTTATAGGAATTGCTTCTTCCATACAAGGCTAGTAAAAGAATTATATCTTTAACCTTTCATAGATTTTTAGCAATGAGAATTTGCATGCTAGAAATTAGAACATTGGAGGATGCTCGCAAATTTCACTAGAAATACGAATGTCTTTTATAGTTTGTTGTTATTTATAGAAATTAGTTAACATTATACTAGTGGAGAACATGGAAGGTAATATTTTCGAAAAGATTTCTTCAACAGGTGCCATTTTTATGTGGGCATTAATACTTTTTAAAGTTTTTAATTATTGAAATTCAATTTTCAAATGGTGGTGTATTGAAATGTTTCATTGTTATGTATTCTATTGATTTTGCATGATTGGGATAATGAAAAATGTATTAAAATCTTTAAAAAAATGTCATGAGGCAATATCAGAAGATGGGAAACTATTAGTTATCGATGTCACCATTCAGAAAAAAGAAGGAATCAAGAGATAGGTTGGATTACTGTTAGATATCTTAACGATGGCTACTTGCATAGGGGGTAAGGAAAGAAAAAAAGAGGGATTTGAGAACCTTTTTTACAAAGAAGGATTTAAAAGTTACAAAAAAATTCTAATTACCTTTCCTTCAAACACTTATAGAAATCTTCAAGTAGTAAATATAAATTTCAAATAAACAAGTTCCAAGTAATAATGAATAAGATTTTGTATGTGACAAAACATTATTTTGTATGTGGCATGTTCCACTACACATAATTGAAAATAATCAAAATTTTATTTATAATTCTCTAAAGAATAATAAGTTGGGATTTTTTTTGTAACAAAAATATTGTGTTGTATGTTGTATCTTCCACTTACATAATTGAAATCATGCAATATTGTATTAGTATAAGTTAGCACTGTGAACATCAATGACATAAATGAGTTATTTAGTGTTGATAAAAATATGTGCAATTAAATTTAAATAAAAATATAACGATGAGTTATTTAGTTTTGATAAATGAGTTATTTAGTTGTATGCAATATGAGTAATAATTTTGTGTTCTTTTGAGTTTTGTGTGTACTTTAAATTAACAGATATATAAAGAGACAGTTCTATTTTTAGGATTTTGTGAAAAATTTATTATATACTTTTTATTTAAATTATTATTTTTTAATTATTTGTATAGTTCAAACTACATCACTATTAAATATTGAAAACAATTTTTATTTTCATGAAAAACATAGAATATAAAGAATTTTCCATGAACTTGATAATATATTTATTGCCCTTCTTATATAATAATGTTTCATGAGCATCAAGAAGTTATCAAGTGCAATTCTCTAAATATTTGTTGGAAAAATATTTTTCAAAACCTTATCAAGAATTTTGTGAATCAAAAAATGTAACTGCATTGCTTAAAAAGGAAATTCATGAATCCATTTCTTTAATTAGAGATAACATATAGGATATAGACTATCAAAATTCATTTAGATTATATTATATAGATGCTTTGAAACAAAACTCTTCGACTAGGCTTTGCACAATTAAGTTATTCTTTGAGCAAGAAAGAAGTTAACTATACATTTTTAACAACTTTAATTTCTAAAAGTATTAAATAATTATTTATTTCAAAATTAATGCAATAGAATTTATGACATATTATAACTATGCTGAAAATTAACAATTTTTAAGCTTAGCATTTTTTAACATTAATTTATTTAATCTTTATAATACATATTTTGTATTTTCTTGCACATAATATTTTATCTTTTAATGTGACCTAATGTGGTAAGTTATCATCATTAGATAAGGATTCTCACTTTGTAGTAGAGATTATTTATCTTGTGTTAACATATTATGTAGCATATATAAGAGGTTGAATAAGTTTAATGAAAATGAAAAAAACATATGAGAAGCTATAGTATGTAATAATTTCATTCTATGTAAAAGTGGACATGTGTTAAGAATAATTATTACATGGACAATGTAGGGTCCCCAATCATGTTACAATGTGTTATAAAGGGATGAACTTTTAATAATAAGCTATGACCAATTATATTACAACTTAGGTGTTGTTAGGCCCGTTAGATTTTGTCATGTCTATAAGGTGTGTAAGAGCATTGAGGACACCTATTTATAAAATATAATATGCTTTCAAGTTTTTAGTTATGAGATATCTACACTTGGAAATTTTGTATAAGCATCATTTTCTTTCTTATAAGTTGGAAATGATAAATAAAATGAATATATTATTCAAAGAGAACATGAGACTATGTAGGAAAAAACATAAATTAAGTAAAGTAAACCTAAGTTCATCACATAACTTAACACCTCAAAGGGGAGTCTAAAAAAATAAATCCCAAGTTAAATGTAAATAGATATTTGAAGATTAGTATTAACCAAGTGATGAAGGGGAACTGATGCAAAAAAAAGGTCTAATATGATAGAATTAGAGAAATAATGCAAGTCTATATATCCTTTAATGTAGAAAGAGCTATGAAATGAAATTAGAACACTAGATTTAAAAAGTAGATGTGTTGAAACAAAGAAGGTTATCATAGACTCACCTTAAGCATGAAGATTTTTGAATCTGATTTCTTGATGTTTGCACAACTCCAATTAGTGAATAATCTTAACCCCAAACCTAAAACTATAAGATTTTCAAAACCCCAAAATTGCTTGGCTATTTGGCAAAGTCAAATTTCTCATTAGGAATGACTTTAGGTAGTAGGGAAGAAATATGACCCCAATTAGTAGTCTTTGAATGAAAAACAAGTTTTGAAGCTTTGAAGATTGACGGAAAGGGTATTTAAATCTGCAATTTTTCTTCCTATTGAGATCTTAAACTTACAAAATAAAGGTATTTTTATTTTATTGATAGAGGGTTTTCCTTGGTCAAATACCAATTTAGGAATCAAGCTTAAAATTGAAATAATTGGTGAAATGTAAAGTAGATACACAAATTCACCTTACAATAGCAGGATCTCTTAAATTGAATTCCAATGATCTCTTTACCAATTGAATTGGATCAAGAGGATTGAGGATGATGGATGTAGAAGATGCCAAAAAGGATCTTGCAAAATGTATTAAAGAAGATCTAGAATGCTAGATAAACTCCTTCAATTTCTTGAATGCTTGAATCCTTGATATTCAATGGAGAAATTGTTTGAATACTTGAAAACTTGACTAGTCGATAACATAAGAGTTTGAGTGTAATATGATATTGTGTGTATGTGGGGTAAGGGCTAGAAATTAAGTATCACTTTTGGGCAAAAAGTGGAAGGGTGTTTCTTATTTTTGGAATTTCTTGTCAATTGATATCAAAATTTGAAGCACTCAGAGATTGAAAATAAGAAAACTTCAGTAATACAAATTGTAGTGCTTAGAGTCTACTTTTTTAGTTTATTTGTATACCTATATGATAGAATTTGTTTTTCATATGCATCTTTAATAACTACTTTTTCAAAATGCCTACTTCAGGATCATACTACACTCATGTACAAACACCATAATTTGAGAAAAATTAATGATATTTTGCAAATCCTTCTATAGGAAGTTATCTAGCACTTCAAAGATTGATGGGAAAATTATTGCTTTTTTTTTAAATGTAATTTTTTTAAAATTAATTTTTGATTGGATATTAAGCTAATTTTTAAAACTTCGTGTTTATGAACACCATAATTTGATTAAAATTTTACTTTTTTCAAAAAAAAAAAAAAAAATCAACTTAAAAATAATTGTATGTAGATTGATGACATATAAATTAATTTAAGAAAAACCATAAACTAAAAAAATTATTATTTAGTTTTAGTAAACCTCACTATTCTACATTTAGGTACCACCTTTGATTAAAAAATAATGTAGAAATAACAAATCAAATCATAACACTATAAAATTTATATTTCTTGACTCAAGAGAATGAGAACTCTAACTAGTTTTTATTTCATCAAAAATTTTGATTGGGAAGACCCTCTAAAAATTACAAAAGGCCCAAATTTGTTAGTTTAATGCCTTAGCCAAATCTTGAGAGGTCAAGTTATAGGCTTTATCCCACCAAGCCTAAACCAAACCAAAAACCAAGGTGAGAGAAAAAAACTTCTACCTCAAGTTTTAAGAAATAGGTGCCCATTTTTAAAAAGTAAAATCAACATTTAAAAATGCATTTTGAATAACAAAAAAAAAAGGGCACCCATTTTCTCAAAAAAAAAAAATGGGTGTCCAATTTTAGAAAAATGAGTCCCCATTTTTAAAAAAATAGGTGCTCATTTTTTAAAAAAACAAGTGCCCATTTTCATAAATTTAATTTATTTTTTTTTTTGAAAATAAACACCCATTTTTAAAAATAAAAAATGGGTGCCCATTTTATGAAATTTGCATCAAGCAACCGAGCCTAATATTGACACCCTTTTTTTAAAAAATGGTGTCTATTTCTAAAGGAGTAAGATTTCAATCCATAGACTTCTATAGTTTTGAGACCCAACTTCTTGCTTAGACTACCCTAATATAAAATGAGCAAAATGGATGGGATTACAAAGGGGTCGAGATAGGTTTTCTTGTGCAAGCCAAATGTACTTTGAAATTAACACCTTGAATCAATTTGAACAACAAACTTTAGATGTGGAGCTAAAATAGGGTTTGAGAAGGGATGAATTGCATCTCTAATTGGTCCAATAGGGATGAACTACATCCCTAGTTGAGAAAGAACACACTATGTCCCTACTAACCAAGGTCCAAAGCCCTCAAGATTCCCCTTGGGTCACAAAATAGGTTTTGAATCCTTTAAATTAGGTGCAGATTTGGAGAAAATTTTGTTACATATAGAAATAGATTATAAGTTATTGGATGAAGGCAAGGGAGGACCTAAGTGGTTAGATCCTAACTTGATCTTAACACCATAACATAGGAGCATTAAAGAGGAGCTGTTAGGTTTTTCTATAATTCTACTTAAAAAGAATGAGAAGAAAGAGAAGAAAAAGGGATGAATGCAAAAAATGATGATCCCACATTAAATGGGCATTAAACCATCATTATATTGAAGTGCTTATAATATAAGATGGTATATTTAGGCCTCATGTTAGGGAGACTATGGATTCAATCCAAACTCTTGTTAAAGTACACCATAAAACATGAAATAATCTCATCACAATCTAGAAGGAAAAGAATCCATCAACCCCACAAGGGATTGAGTCTTTTCTAACTCCAAGATCATAAATATAATAGATAAATTAGTAACTAAAAGAAGCAAAGAGAAAAGAGGTATGATTTTTTTCCATTGAAAAATGTACATTTCATTGTGCACCATAGAATAAAAATGTGTTACCTTTGTATGGGATTTAGCATGTTGTGCTTGAATGCATTACCTATATATGAGATTTAGAAAATTGTTATGCATTACTCATATATAAGATTTAAAGTGTGTCTTGATTTGTTACCAATATATGAGATTTAGCATTTATGTCTGCAAAGGAGAGAGATCCAATCTTAATGATACTCACTTCCTAAATTGAAGGTTTGCATGGAAAATCCTTTCTTTAGAATTGTGTATAATCCATAAAGGGATCCACAAGATGTGTCAAAAAAAGGTGATGAAGAAGTAATGCATATATTTGAGGAGAATAAAAAAAATATGAGAAAAGTGGATGACCCCATGTTAAAGTCATTTTCATTACTTTAATAAGAGTAACAGAATTAACAAAGTATGTGTACATCCACTAAGAGATGTTTCCACTATGAAATGACCCCAAGAGGAGATAAATCAATGGAAATAAGCACATAACATATAGAGTGAACAAAGGGATTTACTAAATTTAGGGCTAGTATGATCATATGATAATATGTAAGTATTATATCAAATATGAAATATCATCATTCCCCAAAGGAAGTAAAACTACATAATAATGGAAGAAAGACACATAAGAGTTGTGAAAAAGTGTCATTTTGGACTATCGTCCTAGAGACAAAAACAATTGGTGCTACCATGTCACAAATCAAAGCATGCAAACACAAGGATACAATTAAGAACACTAGCACATGTACAACATATGAAGAATTGAGATACATATGAAGAATGATACTACATTTGAATCCCCTTATCACCTTGTGCCAATAGAGCTATATGGGTCATCTAAATAAATATAAGAAAACATATAACAATCATAGTATAGGGGAAGCACATTGCAAAAGAAAGCACACAAAAAGCTACCTTGCTAGAGCACTCACTCAAGAACATTGCCTTCCTCCCCAATCTCAGTCTAGTGTTTAGAGAAGGTGGATAACTTTCAAGAGGGACAACATCCAACACTATAGGAATAATAGCTAAGTCTAAATAGGGACCGGCTTGTAACATCCCTTTTTCTCGAGCCTTAGCTATCAACTAGCATATAATCAAAATAGAGTTACTACTTCCTATTCATGAGAAGCCAGTTATAATAGTTATTTGACAGTTTCATATGGAAGATATTAATGGTTACAACTAGTTTAACTAAAATGTCATAACTAACAATTGAAGGAGTGCTCAATTAGACTAAGTGGTTAACATTGATAATCAATTTGTGTAAATAAGATCTTCATCATGTAATAACATTGCTATGTGTATATTAACATATTGCTATTTAAAATTTAGTTTGAGGGTTTGTGCAAGATCATGATGTGCCAAAAAGTGGTGATATGATAAAAAAACACTTTTCATCTGAATTTGATGAAATGAGGAAGGTTTCTTAAGGAATTTATCATTTTTCCATTGATATAATTGATGTCAAATTATGAGTTCAATAAGTAATTATTACTGATTTTCTAATGGAGTTATTTATTAAGTTCTGATATATGTACTAATTGCAAAAAGTTATAACTTTGAAATGGTATAACCGGTATAACCTTCTCAAAATCTAAGAGATGCGACACATTCTATACTTTTCCTACAATCAGGGAAACAAATTTAAAATTTGTATAGTTCTCAATGAGTTAAGGTGGTCAGACATGAGAGTTTTTTATTCTAAAAAATTTTGTAGTAGAAAAATCAAAATTAATTATTTCCTTGGAATAAAATTACCAAAAAAATATGCATCACATCTAGGGATGAGTTTACTCTTTATATCTAGAATCTTTTTTTTTAAATTGTTTGATTACCATTAAGGTGGTCGGACATACACCTACTTCTTATTTTTCCTAAAATATTTTGTACTTTTGTACTAAATTTCTAGATTTTGACCAATTAAATTATTTTTATATCAGAAAAATGATAGTATTTTAGAAACAAAATTCAATTTGCTACAAATTCTATTCTTACAAAAAATTTATATAAGGTTCATAACTAGTTCAAGATTTCACATCAAGTTGACTAACATTGATGTCTTGATTTCTGATTGCCACTAAAGGCCATAGTTTGGCCCACTGTGATCCTACACATACCCTCAATCCATGGGTAACATCCCCTTTTATCAGGCCATAGCTATCAACTATCATATCATTGAAGTAAAGTTACTACTTCATATTCATGAGAAGCCAATTATAATAGTTATTTTACATGTTCATATGAAAGAGATTAATAGTTACAATGAGTTTAACTGAAATATCATAACTCACAATCGAAGGAGTATTCAATCCAAGTGAGTGGTTAACATTGATAAAAAATTTACTTAAACAAGATCTCCATCATGTAATTATTTTTTCATGTCTATGAACATGTTTCTATTTAAAATTCAGTTTGATCCATGGGTAGGTACAAGAAGTTGAGTCCCACTTTTGAGCAAAAAGTGGAAATACTTTTCCTATTTTTTAAATTTCCTATCACTTGATGTCCAAATTTGAGGCACATTAAGATTGAATCATTGAAATCTTCACAAATAGAAAATGTAGTTCTCAAAGTTTAGTTTTGAAATATGTAATTTATTTTGATACCCACATGGTATAACTTTTATTTTGGTAGGAATGTTCAAAAACCACTTTTCAAATTACTTGTTTTAGGATCATACAACACACATGTATGACCACCCTTTTTTGGAGAAAAAAAGTGAATTTTTGTGATTCCTTTTGGGGAAAGGTGCCTAACATACCAAATATTGATGAGAATAATTTTTCTTATTTTTTATTGAATTTTTTTTTTATAAATTTTTATTTGACCATAAAGTGGATTTTGAAAACCCCTAGTGTACAACCACCATAATTTGATCAAAACTTCACCTTTTTTTTAGAAAGAAAAAATGCAGTATTGAAGTACATTCTATGTAGATTGATGACATTTGATTCATTTTTCAAAAAATGTAAAGTAAAAAAAGTTATTAAAATTTTAGCTAACCATACTATTTGAATTCTAGCTACCAATTTGGCTTAATGAATATTGTAAAAATACTAAAATTTACATTTTTAGAATCTAGACATAGATTATACAATGGGTTTTTGTTTCGTCAAAGAATTAATTTAAAATGTCCTCATAATAATTGCGACAAGGCATAAATCTCATGTTCCTATGCCTTAGCAAGATTATTTCTAGCACAAGCATAGGCTTGGTCCTACGAAGCCTATCCTAAGAGAAAAATTAATTCAACCCATGACTTGTGAAATTTGAATTTCAACAAATGGGTAATTTGTTTCTAAAAGTGGCTAAAAATGAAGGTTTAGGAAAACAAAATTGATTTTTTGATTTTTTTTAAATGGGTACCTATTTTAGAATGTGTAACCATTTTGAAAATAATGAGTACTTGTTTTGAAATGAGCATCTATTTGGACAATAATGGGTATCCATTTTGAAAAAATGTGTACCCATTTATTAATTTAGGATCAAGCATCCAAGCCTAAAGTGGGCACCATTTTTTTATTAAATGGGTACCCATTTCTAGCTACAAATTTTTTTCCTCTAAGATTACCATAGTTTTGGTACTGAACTTCTTGCATTTGGCACCTAGATATAACTAATTAATAATTTGTATATCACTTAATACATAATCAAGTAAAACTAAATTGAGGATTTTAATTTTGCAATACCCAAAATTCTAAAACCATAATCCACCTAGGGAAACATCTGTAAACCCAGGGTAGTCTGCATAAACCACTTAGGGTACAAAAATTTATACGACTAGATATCATAATAATGAATACCATTTGGGGAAACAAAGCCACTGTAACATCCCCTTTTTCCCATTTCTAATTATGAAAACTAAATATAAATAAAAGATATGTTCATATTTATATTAAGATAAATGAAGCACAATTATAATAACCTATCATGCCCAAAATACGAGGGCAAAAACACACAATTTTTTTATTTTAAAGATAATAATAAATAACTAGATTCACTAGGGTACAAGAGTTTGATTTTCAAGTGGGGGAATAGGTTTACTATATTCATCTTAAATTTATCATCATGAGAAGGAACCCATTTCTATAGTTAAATACTCATTATTAAATGGGTATCAACTTCTGATTTCGTTATTTTCGTTAAGGTTAGAATGATAATTTGAAATTGTTTAGAATAAAAATATAAATTAAATATGACTAGGAAATAAAATAAATCAAATATTATTCTCTACTAATCTAACATTAAATTTACTAATATTTTTAAATTTCTAATACTTACTAACAATATAATAAAAAGAAAACAAACATATATATACATTAATCTTAATCAAATTTAAAAACTTTAAATAAAACTAAACTATGACAATAAAACTCAATTAAATTTTAAGACTTTAACTAAATTATTAATCCAAAACTAACTAGTATTAATACATGATTAAAAT
Source organism: Cupressus sempervirens (assembly GCA_028749045.1). Classification (NCBI taxonomy): domain Eukaryota; kingdom Viridiplantae; phylum Streptophyta; class Pinopsida; order Cupressales; family Cupressaceae; genus Cupressus; species Cupressus sempervirens. The sequence goes on along the minus strand of CM053787.1, from coordinate 272,464,931 downwards.
GTACATATTAAAATTCTACCAATTTTTTTAAAAAACTAAATTTTAAATAATCAAAACAAACTAAACAAAAAAATAATTAACATTCTGACTTAAATAAATTTTAAAACTAACCTAACATCTAATCCTACTAACTTAAACTTAAACTTAAACTAGATAAAATTAAACTATATAAAAAAAAAAACCTAAACTAACCCCCCTAACTATCTACCCCGATCCTCCACATGTCACATGCACTACGAAGCATTCACGTTGCCCAAGCGTTGACAGTCATACCGCTGGCAACATTGTTTCCCCTTCCCACTACGCATGGCAGAGACTAGGATGCCTAAGTGCTTAAGGGAACTAAGGCCAAGGTTTAAAGTGAACACATTTTTTTTAAAACCCCATCATACTTGACTCCCATCCCAAGTAAAAGATGTCATGCGCCCAAGTAGAAGAGGAAGAAGGTGGGGTGATGTCACCCAAAAAAGTGATTTGACTTTTTTTTAAAACTTTTCTTCCATGCCCTTCCAAGAGTTGGCGCCAAGGGAACAAGGAGTTATTGCATAAAGTATGTTTGTTAAGAATAGATATTAGTTAGCTAGGATATTAGCCTTATGCTTTCATATTAATTGATTTATCTATTTAATTTATTTAGTTATCCAAAATAATTTATTTATTTATTTCAAGAATATTTAAAGATTCCTCTAAGATTCTCTGTCACAAGGGGAGAATTTAAATAGTTTCCCATACAAAAACCAAAGATTATTTTTACTCTAAGATTTTTTTTTTTTCTAAGTGTTAGAATTGATAATGCTAAAAAATTTCCAAGGGGGATATATATATATATATATATATATATAATTAATCTAATAGGACTTGTTACAATCTAAATAAACCAAGAATTTGAATGATCCATTTTAAGAACAATGCAAGAATTGTTTTGTTTTCAATAATCACGAAACTGAACTTACGTTCATAACATAATTTTCATTTCAACATATATGAAACTTGAATTTTGCCTAATTGAACATCATCATTTCATCTTATTTTTTATATGCATCCATAGAACCGAAAAATACAAAAAAATTCATGAGAAGCAATAATACTAAATCACTATTTTATTGGCAACCTGATTCAAAAGCTCCATCGAGAAAGAACCAGGAAGAAAACCTGGCATTGTTTCCATTACAACAAAGTTTTTAAATACAATTTACATAGGATTCCAATCCTGAAATTACAAAAATCCAATTAAATTTCCTTCATGACCCTTATCAAGGGATCCATATCATTTTCTGCAATACATTGCTAAGATCATGGAGGGAACAAAATCTGACCAGGTGACAAACAAGCATAACAAGGAGACAAAATCAACATTCATATCCATACTAGGTTTTCACAATAGGATTCAACATTGAATCAAAACTAGGGAAAGGTGGATTTTTCCAACAGGAGATGTCAGACACAACACCAAAATAGATTCCCAATTGGGGTTATAACTCAAGAACTTCCATTCTTACATGCAAAAACACATACGAGGTTTGTACTGATAGGTAGGGTACCATAACACCCTACCCTCTCTCCCTCTTCTCATCCTGAGAAGAGACGCTACACTATTGGAGTCCAACTGAATACCTTTCTCGAAATTGGCCACTTCTACCCTATCCAAGGGTGAGTAATGCCAAAACACCCATACAAGAAAACTTCAAAATTCAAACAAAAACATGAAAGAAAAGCATTCAAGAAAACATGGTTTCAATCCTCCCCAAGCATACCCAACATACATACAAGCATACCAAAAAGAACAACACAATAACATAAGCATGAACCAAACATGAAACATCATGAGAAACATGAACAACAAGAACAAGGAGATGAAGAACTCCTATCTTCACAAAGAGGTTATGGTAAAATGAAAAAATTGAGAAGAGTTTTTCCTTCCTTGCCTTCAATCTTCCAAGACTCCTCTCTAAAAGTAGAGATTGGGTAACAACCAAAACTACTCCAAAAAGGGCCTCTAAATAAGATCCAAACTCAACCACCAAAAAGGGCAATAACTTTTCCCACTCACCTAAAAATCTAGAAGTTTCTAACTCAACCAAACCTAAGGTTAACCTCTAAGTGGAGTTGAGGTTATTCAACTCATGGCAACAACTTTCAATTTTCGCACTAAGGCAAAAATAGACTTTTTGAGTGACCTCAAAAGTCAACAAAGGGGGCTAAGAGGGTGGAAAATTCCCCCAACCCATACCCATATCCCTTGGGTATTAAGATTTCATGATTTAAGGCCTTAGGAATTGATTTGGGACCCAACAAAAGCTAGGAATAATTAGGACCATCTAACAACTCCAAAATGCAGATTAAGCACTAATCCAGATTAGGGGTAACTAAACTCAATTAAGAAAAAAATTAGCGAAAAGGTCACTAACTTAGTCTGACTTAGGTCCAAAGGTTACATAGATAACCCTAACTAGCATGTTGGAATGCATAAGCAATTCACGAGTGTCAAGTGACACTAAAGAATACAGTTACAAAACATTAACATTTACTGATCACGAAAAGATACATTCATACATCTCATAGTACAATAAGATACAAACAACATGGTTTCCATGAATGGAACATAGGGATCAATTTCATTCCTCCATTGGGTTTCTCAACTAAAATATCCTGCACACTCATTGCACACATCAATAGCCCCAAAAAATCACATGCACATATGTATATACATATCAAGAAATCACATAAATTAAAAACATACATCTTTCAAATCAATCATAGTTTCTCTCATCCTACTCATATTCTTAATCATTACCATTTCTAAATCAAAGTGTTAAATCCTACATTTACTTACTTCTCCAACATACATGTTCATAAAGCATTAAATGACGAACTCAAATATCTGAAAGTAAACATCACACAACATGAAATAAATAATATGTTCAAAGCATCAGGTAGTGTATTGACATCTCGAGTCGTGAGTATCAAAATAATAATGTATCACTATGCTACAATGGGTTGGGGTGAGGCCTCACATAACCATCAAGTTAGCCTTGTTTTTAAAAATGGGTACCTATTTTAAAATGTGTAATCATTTTGAAAATAATGAGTACTCATTTTGAAACGAGCATCCATTTTGACAATAACGAGTTTCCATTTTAAAAAATATGTGTACCCACTTATTAATTTAGGATTAAGCATCCAAGCCTAAAGCAGACACCAATTTTTTATCAAATGGGTACCCATTTCTAGCTACAAAGTTTTTCCCTCTAGGATTACCACAGTTTTGGTACTCAACTTCTTGCATTTGGCACCTAGATATAACTAATTAATAATTTGTATTTCACTTAATACATAATCAAGTAAAACTAAATTGAGGATTTTAATTTTGGAATACCCAAAATTTTGAAACCGTAATCCACCTAAGGAAACATCTGCAAACTCAAGCTAGTCTGCATATACCACTTAGGGCACAAAAATTTATACCACTATATCATAATAGCAAATACAATTTAGGGAAACAAAACCACTATAACATTCCATTTTTCTAATTTCTAATTATGAAAACTAAATGTAAATTAAAGATATATTCATATTTATATTAAGATAAATGAAGCACAATTATAATAACCATCAGGTTAGCCTATTTCACTCAAGTGGTTACATTTCATCTCTAATCAACTTACTTAATTGATTTCCTAATACATTGAAAAGGAAAATAAATTTCTAATAACTAAAGGGAATTACTGATTAGATGATACTAACCATCTAACTTACCTTCAACTTGATGTTCCAATTCATAAAAGAAAAATACCCATTACTAGGAGATATTGGATGTAGATCTTAAATTTTTTTTGTGCAAGACTTGGTACCTAGTGGAGAGGAGAAGCATTGTTAGGAGCTTAACCTCCCAACTCCAAACCCTTAATGATCCCCAAACAATCTCAATGAAGAAAGGTCCTCCCTACCCAATAATAGACATGAGACATCATGTCTAGCCATTGAGCATCCTAGTATTTAGAGTATCAACCCACCGCTCAACTAGACAATGAGATCTAAAAATTTGGTTACCATGAGCTGGTTCAATTTAAGCTCTTTTTATTACTTGCTTATTTGTTACTAACTATTATTTCTCTTATCATGTAGGGATATACCTATAGTTTAATGAATATCAATACAAATCCTTCATCTCGACCATGTTGGTCTTCCTAGATGAATGTCTAGTGTGATTTTCCTTAGCATTATATATATTCATAGTCATGCATACTATCTAACATGGGTCTATGGCTTCACCAAAATATTCATAATACTTGACTTTGATAAGAATACTAATAAATTTCATATTCAATCCAATGCGGTATGCCCAACATGAGCCTCTAACATTATAAATATGAATTATAACTCTTTTCATATTATCTCATTTTATACAAGTGTTGCACTCATCTCAAGGAGTATATTGACAATACCCCTGTACAAGCTAGCACATTTGACAAAGAATAATAAGGATTGCAAAAATCATATTCAATAAAAATAACTTTCTATTATCGTGTAGGCTCCTTAATTATATCAATTCTAGAAAGAACAACAAAGGAATATGTAGGATGAAAATATTTCAATTCTGCAATAAGAAGAATGATGGAGTAGTCCTTAATAGAAAATCAATTAATTTTTTTTTTTTTAAATTAGAAGAATGCTAAGAAATTCAAATTATAAATGCTTGACTTGATGAAAGCTTGACTTGTCAAATATTCTCATGAAGATGACTCTCCATGTATTTTAGCCTTGTGGTATTGCCATGTATGTTGATGTTGGATAGCTAATGCAAAATTGGATCACTTAGAGAAATACTAATAATCAATTACTTGCATAGATATATTAGAAACTAAGGAGAAAATATGAATGACTCTTGAGAAAATAATGTTTGAGTGTTGTAGACCAAAGAGAATAAATAATAATAATCCCTCATTGCTACTGAGAATAGATATGCAAGAAAAGATCCCACATGCATACTTAGTTAAGCACTAAAGTTAAGAGGTAGCAAGGTAGTCATAAGGTCATGGATAATGTATATGAATAATTTATAATGAGTCATTAGTCAAATATAAAGTCTGATGGAATAAGAGAAATATGCAAGGTGATTTCTCAAGGAAAATTAATAATAACAAAGATATCACCAAGGAGACAAAATAATAATAACTCCAATCTCTTAATGTTCTAGAATACAAGGAAATCATTGTACTTAGTTATACTCATTGGTGTATATACACACCCATACATATACATGTAAATCCTAAGAATTTGTATTTAATGTATACATTCAAAATATACATATACTTCTTAGTTGACTTACACACATATAGATATATTATTGGAGTTAATGAGCACTGGCATGGAGACTATTAACAAAAGTTTTGTCATTGATGTCAAAATTTCTAAGGTAAAGTTACTATCGGTAGATCACTTAGGAAAACTTACTATCAAAGTGCACAAGATGTTATCAAAGAAGGATTATCAAAAAAATATAATTAATATCATCACAATCCTATGAGAGTTCTAAATTGGACTAACCCTAAGATCTATGGTTAAGATTATGACTAGGGTTATCAAACAAGGAATGATAAAAAGGGACTAAAAGAGAACATAAGAGTGATGAATATTGAGAAAGAGGGTGAACAAGGAGAATTAAGACCAAGAGTGTTATAGTGAAAAGATAGAAGAATAGTTGATCTAATAAGCTTAAGGAGAATCATTAAACAAGTCAAGTTATCTTGTACAATACCTAATCAGTTATACAAGATTTGTAAATTATTTTGTAGTACTTTTGAGTTCATGTATGAAATTTTATTAAATCCTCTAACAAGGTGAATGCCTAGATACGTAGATTAAATATCTTACTTGAATAGTCTTAGTAGACTAAAGATACAATTAACACTATATCAGTCACTCCTTATAGAGTGTGTTTCTTAGAAGGAAACACTATTGTATGCCTTATCGAAAAACCTTTTTGATTACAATGAAAAAATTGTCAGTGCCATCCCCACCATAGTTTTTCCATCTGACCAAGGGTTTTCTATGATACTAAAATCTATGTGTTATGTGTGTATGGGATTCTTTCATCAATTTCTATTTACTTCATGCATATGAATTATTAATGATTAAATGATTATGCTATTGTTTGGATCTAGGTTATTAGACTACTACATATTTAGACTATCAATTAAATAGTAGAAAATGAAAATGTTACTAAAGTACTAATTCCACCCCCACCCACCACCCCCCCACCCAAAGTACTTAACCTTTCCTAGCTATAATTAATAATCAATATTAGAGATGAATTTTCTTGAAAGAAGTTTGATAACTTGAGAGTAGATCTAAAAAATTGAAAGGTGCAAGAACTAAAGACAACTCGAAGAAGCCTTGGATGAAGCTATAGCCCAAAATGGTGAACTAAAGAAGAAACCAAACCTGTCTCATTTTCAAAAATGAAAGAACTACTAAAAAGAATGCAAACAATTCTTGAGGATCTTGAAGAAATTTTTCAAAAAAATATGAGTTTAGAAGAATTTAATGCTACAGTGGCTGATCTATTAGACAAAAAAGCTATCCTTGAAGAAATCTGGAATAATAAAAAAGGGACTCAAAATTCAATCTTAAGAATGACTGAACTACTAGAAATAATGAAAACTAATGTAGGGGCATCCTAGGCTTGCTTACAATCCTACATGTTGGGGGTGTTTTGGGTAAAATATTGTGGACTCAGTCACTAAATAGTGGTGCTCGATCGCTGAAGGGTGTACTTGTGGTCAAGGAGCTTGATCATTGAAGGAGCTCAATAATTATTGGAGCTTGACATCTTCTATTTCTTGACACCTATTATGCTCAATAGGTGTTGGTTTATCATCTTATATTAGGTTGCTTGATGTTCACTACAATGCTCTGCATGTGTTGGTTACTCAATATACACTAGAAGCTAGGTAATGTTGGTATTTTGGTTGATGCTTGGCTTGGTTTCTCTAACACTCAATTTGGTCTAGAGTCCTATAGGTGTCAAGTTATCTGTGTGCTAACTTTGGGTATTTCATTCGTGTTGTATCCAAACTTGGGGTATTTAGTTTGTGCTATAGCCAACTTTGGGGAATCTTTTATTGCTTAATACCTATTATACTAGATAGGTGTTGGTTTCTTATCTTGTATTAGGTTGCTCGACATTCGCAATAGTTCTTATCATGCGTTGGTTTCTTAGCATGCATTGGGAGCTTGACAATGTTGGTGTTTTGGTTGATGCTTGGCTTGATTTCTCTGACACTTAGTCTGGTCTTGGTTCTTGTAGGTGTTAAGTTGTCGATAAGCTGAATTTGGGTATCTAATTCATATTGTAGCTAAATTTGGGGCACTTAATTTGTGTTGTAACTAACTTGTAGCTCAACATATATTTAATGTAAGGGATATAATTTAATTTGTAATGAACTGGGCCAACTTGTGGCTTAGTTGGGTATAAGTATGGGGGTCTTGTAGAGTCTTTAGGCATCATTATAGGATCCATCTTATAGAAGAAGATGAAAAATTTGAAGAGCTAGTAGCTATGACTTGAAAACTAGGAGATTGTTTGGTGGGCTTGAGAGCACAAGTTAAGATTTGCTTTGTGGTTTTCTTCTAGATTACAGATCTGGGCTAGCTGGGAGTAGTGTTTGGATTGGATCTTATTGGATCTTGCAGAACTTTTATTTATAATTTTTGTTGTATTTGGCCCTAACTCGGAAGGCCTTAAAGTTGGGCACATTGCATGTAATTAGTTATTTTATAAATAAGGAGTTTTGATTTGGGATCAGATCTTGCATTGTTGTTGCTTTGTTGTTGTGTTCCACTATGTGGTTATTTGTGGGGGGCTTGGACATATTTTTTGTAGATTATCCTGCCTTGTACTACATTAGATGGTATCAGAGTGAAGGTTTTCCTAAGTGTGTTGACAGATCATCGAAGTTGTGGTAGTTTACACTAGGACTTGGGTAAAGGTTGGAAGAGAAGGTTGATCTAGCGGAGTTGATTGATCTTTTGGATTTGTGGATGTATTATTTAGGATTTTTGAAAATATTGGAAGATGCCTCCATGAATATTGGACCCTAGGGAAATTGATGATCTTAGTGATGTTGTGGAAGAAAGGATCTCAGAGAAGATTAGAGAAAAATTCTAATCTAAGATCACATTGATGAAGAGTGACATGATTGCTAAAATTGTGAGTACTTTAGGTGGTGTACCTAGGAATGTGGGTACTGAAGATGGTTATGAGGAAGTTGCTAAAGACTTTGAAATTTTTGGATCTGGTGATGAGAACAAAACTGATTGTGTGGAGAGAGCTATTGGAATGAGGGTTGGCCAGTTTTCTAGACCTAGATCTCAGTTGAAGTTGAAGCATAAGATGGAGGTTTCTAATTTCTCAAGTACTTTGACTCCTAAAGACTTGATTGATTGGATTGGTTAATTGGAAGACTACTTTGAGCTTGAGGATATTGAGGATCCACTCAGAGTGAGGTTGGCACAAACTAAGCTAAAAGGACATGCCACTCTTTGGTGGAAAGAATAGCAAAGAGATAGAGAAGAAGAAGGTGAAATGAAGATCATTAGATGGAGGTTCATGGTGACTAAGTTGAAGGCTAATTTCATTCCTTCTGATTATGAACTTGAGTTGTTTAAGAGGTTATAGAATCTAAAGTAGAAGGATATGACTACATGAAAGATTATATCGAGTTCTACAAGTTGACTATTCATTCTAGGCATAGAGAATTTTCAAAGGAGAAGGTAGCTCAGTACATTAATGGTCTAAGATTCAATATTCAGGATAAGGTTTTTATGTTAAATATTTCTTCAGTTGAGGATTCTTAAGAGTATGCTCTGAAGGTAGAAGATAAGTTGAAGAGGAAAAGTCAAGGTAATGCTAGAGGGAAGCAGAAGCAGTATAGCTTGGTAAAGGCTAATTTGAATGCAGAAGGTGAACCAAAACTTATTGATCAAAAGAGAAGGATAGGTGGAGGTCAGTTCAGAGGTAATTCTTTTAGATGTGGTGAAGAAGGACATAGATCTTTTAAATTTCCTCATGGTAGGAAAGTTGATGTTGTGAATGAGGTTAGAGTCCAAGACAATCAACCTAAGCAAGAAGAGAGTTTACTAGATCAACAAGTACTGGTTAGTTAGAGGACACTACAATCTTCTGAGAGGACTAGTTTGTTTAGGACTTGTTGCATGTCTAGTGGTAAATTCTACAAGGTGATTATGGATGTTGGTAGAACTAATAACCTTGTTTCTAAGGAGATGATTCAAAAACTTGGTTTGAAAAGAATGAGACATCCTTATCCTTATAGGATTGGTTGGTTGCAACGTGAGCATCATTTGGAGATGGAGTAGTGTGTTGTTGATTTCCAGATTGGATAGTATAAGGATCAAGTGTTGTGTGATATTGTCCAGACATGAACAATTGTCATGCGTTTCTTGGTAGACCTTGGTAGTATGATTGTAGGGTTGTGCATGATTGTGTCAAGAATGTGTTCACTATTATGAAATGTGGCAGGAAGCATTCCCTGATTCATTTGTAGAATGAAGAACTCCATAGGAGGAACTTGAGTATTGGTAGCCAAGTTCAGTTTTAGGATTGTAAGAAGGTCGGAGATTAGCATGGAAAGAAGAGTTCTAGCACAATTAGGATGGATGTGAAGTAGTAGAAGAACAAGGGAAAAAGTGTACAAGTTGAAGACTTGGAGGATATGTTTGTAAAGAACCAGTTTGGGATTTATGTGCCAAATCCTAGAAGATTTTCTTCTATCTACTAAGAACATCTTTTTGAACCTAGGGTGTCTAATACAGAAGCATCCTAGGCTTTCTTCTAATCCTGCATGTTGGGAGTGTTTTGGCTAAAGTGTTATGCAATCGGTTGTTGAAGGGTGAAGTTGTGGCCGAGGAGCTCAGTCATTGAAGGGGCTTGGTTATTGTTGGATCTTGACATCTTCTATTGCTCAACACCTATTATGCTCAATAGGTGTTGGTTGTTTGGGTTGTATTAGGTTTCTTGGCATTCATTGTAGTGCTTGACATGCACTAGGAGCTCAGTAATGCTAATGTTTTGGTTGATGCTTAGCTTGGTTCCTATAGGTGCCAATTGTATTTTGAGCCAACTTTGGGGTATTTAATTTTTGTTGTATTCAACTTGTGGCTCAACATATATTTAATTTAACAAATTTAATTTAATTTGTAATGAACTAGCTTGACTTGTGGCTTAGTTGGGTATAGGTAGGGGGTCTTGTGGAGTCTTTAGGCATCATTATCAGGTCCATCTTAGAGAAGAGGATGAGAAATTTTAAGAGCTAGTAGTTGTGGCTTGAAAACTAGGAGATTACTTTGTGAGCTTGTCAGCAAAAGTTAAGATTTCCTTGGTAGTTTTCTTCTAGAGTGCAGGTCTGGGCTAGTTGAGAGTAGTTTTTAGGTTGGATCTCATTCAATCTTGCAAAATTGTTATTGTAATTGCTATTGCATTTGGCCCTAACTTGAAAGGCCTTACAACTAGGTATATTGCATGTAATTAGTTTTTCTATAAATAAGGAGTTTTGATTTTGTATCAGATCTTGCATTGTTGTTGCTTTGTTGTTGTGTTTCTATTGTGTGGTTATTTTCTAGGGGCTTGGACATCTCCTTTAGGGATTCTCCTACCTTGTACTACATCAAAAACTATCAAAGATGAGAAATGAAAACTGGAAATTGATAAGTAAAGATTGGAAAAAAAATTAAAGATAAGGTCAATGATATCCTTCAACTACAATAGGAAAACAATACATAGAATAGATAAATTAGTGATACGAGTGAAGAAAACTAACAAGTGATCACTAAAAATTAGAAATTGAGAAAATAGGTAGAAGATCTATTAAACAAACTAAAGGTAGAACAAGAGGTTAATGAGAAGCTTATCACATTTGATCTAAGTATGAAATGGATCAATGAACAATTGAAATGGAAAAGGAAATCAAGTGACACTTTTAGACAAGTTTACACCAATAATAGTAAATTTAAAATCGGTGAAGCATCTAAAATTGTTGAAGAAAAGATATTTCAACAAAGAAATAATCAACACAAAAAACATACATGTTACAACTATATTAAATGAGGACACACGACTAATGTGTGTAGAAGAATATCATTAAAAAATCCATCAAAGGAATCCTTTAATGGTTTTTGCTATAATTTCTATAAATTTGGAGACAAAGAATGAGATTGCACAATGAGAGCATCAAGTATGTCAACATAGAGAAGCTTCATGGGTTACTTTTATAATTGCAACCTATTTGGTCACAAGGTTGAATATTGCATGAATGGAACATTACCGACAAGGAGGTCAAGGAATATACAATGCAATGACTATGGAAAATGAGGACATATGAAAAACTAATATGAGTACATAGATGAAAACATAAATACATGACTAACTAGTACAACATGTTATGTCTTTGATAAGTATGATCATACAACACAAACCTATAGATACTAACAAAACCATAACTGAAAATAAACCATCAAATTCAAGTCAAGAAGGGATGTCTTCAAATTAAGAAAGTAGGATTAATGCTTAGGGATAGTTAGTAATGGTAAAACTCTATTGCATCCTTCACAAGGTAAAGAAGTGTGACGAGAGTGAAGTACAATACTATCAGTATGAAAAGATAAACTCTATTAGTTTGAATTTCATTAGAGAAAAGTTACTATTGCAAATGGATTACTTATATAGTTATCCATTTGATTATTTTTTGGATTATAAGAACATGCAAAGGGTGATTAAATTGACACCTTTCTTTCTAAAGTTATTGCATGTAAAAGAGAAACTCTGAAGTGATTTACTACTTACATTACTAAGAAAAAGTTGAATAGAGATATCAATGCCCTAGTTCAATCATAGTAAGAAAATACTTAATTTTGCATTTATCTAGCAAGAATAAGTTATAAAGAAATGGTATTTATGGTCAAGACTCCTTTTTTTGTAAGCATCAATGAAAGACCAAAGCAATAAATTTAAGTTTATCCAATAGATTTGTGTGTATGAGACAATTTTGGATTGTTCTCATCTCTACCACTAAGGGTAATAATGACTAAGAATGTCATTTCTTTCATTCATAACAAAATTGTAGTGCTAGATAATTTAGGAATTGAAGAAATACACAAGAAGGTATTATGCATAGACAGAGAGCTAAAAGATGAATACAAGTAGCTAAAAGCTCAAGGCCTTACACATATGGTGCATATGAAAAAAGTATTTGCTAATGAACATGGATTAAATTTGTACTAAGAAAAGGACATGATGAAGCACTTTGGCTAGATATGAAGATATCAATAAAGATCACAAGGGAAATTGTAAACAAGGTAATAGGTCTATTGGTACAAGGAAATGAATTTTCATTAAGAATAATATGAAGAAGTTGAGACAGATAACTAAAATAACATCAAAAAAAAGAGCCATGGTAGTAGATAAAGTAAAGCTCATGAAGGAACAAGATTTTCTTCAATGATAATCAAGTAGAAAATATATGAACCAAGGCACCCAAATAGTGTGTTAGGAACTTCTATATGGACAACACATGAAATTTCCACATAGGGTAAAGCGAATGATATCTCAGATATGGTTATTAATAAATTAAGTGTAAATATGGAAATGTTTAAGAAGGACCAACAATAAGAAATAAAATTTGGTGCTCTACTTGTATGTATATATATCTATGTTAAGAACTTTTTGTTGGGTATAGGAAATGTATAATTGAATGAGAGTAGTCCTATTATATCTCAAATTAACAAGTATGTTGAGTAGTTAGGTGAGGAATTCAAGAAAATTATGTGGAGCTATTTCAAAGAATTCCAATTGAGAATGCAACAATACTATTAGATCCCAAGAATAGTAGTCAAAAGGTATAAAGACTCTTTATGTTTTTCCACTAACATTAATAATTGTGGGATTTATCTTGTAGACCCAGTAATATCTTGCGTTCCTTATCTAGACTATGAAGTTTTAGAAAAGGAGTGGGTCAATTATGTTAAACATATACTAAGCTTACCCAAGAATACCTCAATCACACAATTTGGGACTTATGAGGAATTTTTCAAAAGAAAAGCTTTAGAGGCATCACTATCTAAGAAAGAGAAGAAGATAAATAATACATTAAGAACAACATATGAAGCATCAATTAGTCTATAAGTATAGAAGGTCATGTAGAGGACATAGTCACTTTAGTTATTGACACCAGTAAGGAAGGGAAAAAGTACGTACATTCAACCAACTAGAGAGGTTACTGCTGCTATTTCTAAGCATGAGGAATAAGGTAATTGAGAAGAAATCAAAGTGAGTCCACCAAGAGAAGCTATTGAGGAAAGGTTTATAAAGATCAATAAGGGTAAAGTGTTCAAGAGAAGAAAGACACAACTAGTTTCTATAGATATGAGAATCACTTGAAGTCAAATTCTTACTCCACCAACATTGAATAATTCACAAGATGAACTAGAAAAAGAAGTAAGTTCATGGGGTAGGAAATTAGGAAGGATTATGTATAAGATTCCCTCTAATCTCAAAGAATTAGAAAAATATATCACTAAAACGTGTTTAGTTGGAAAGACAGATCCTTTCTCTTTCAAAAATTCAATTAAAGAAGGCAAAAAAATTATTGAACATTAAATTAAATAAAACATTTCATAGAAGCTTGAAAATTTCCTAGAGATTTGAAGGATAATCTTCCACATGATTTTTTTCGCCACTCTACTAGAAAGATGGCATTTTGCAAGTGAGATGGTAGAGGAATTGAGGAAATAAATAGTTAAGGAATTATGACCTTATCTATCGATCAATGATATATAAATCTAGATGGATAAGTATCATAAATATTTAAGAATAAAGGTATTGGAAACTATGATACTAGTTGATGAAGAATCTATTTTGATTCAAAATATCAAGGAAATTTGGATTGAGGAGCTATAATAGGAGATAAATCAAGCATATATAAAGAAGCAAGAACTTCAAATGTAAATGATGTATTTACTATAAGTGAAATAATTGGAGATTCTATCACAAAGACTAAGAAGAAGTTTAAATTTGAACAAGTTACTATTGAATATATTACAAAAAGACAAGGAGAATCAAATTTTGAAAGTGATAATTAGGCAAGACTAATAGAAGTTTAGATAGGTACACAAGGAGAAAGTATAGTACCTAGTGTTAGTATTCAACAAAGTGGAGAAGATACGTCCAATAAGACTACATCAAGGCAACAATTATACCAATAAGTAGTATCTAGGTCTACCATTACTTGATCTAACTATTCAATCGCTAGCATCTATAGGGGAGGTATTGAATGAAATGAGAAGACGGGTGCAACAAATTCCTACAATTGCTAAATAGTAACATCTAATATTGACATCAACACTGACACCAAGAGAATTAACAATTGCTAAAGGTAGTTAATTTGTGAACAAATAGACAATGGTAATGCAAGGAGTCAATCTAAGGACTTTGGAAACACACAATAATAAGGGAAGAGTGAGAGCACTCATAGTCAAGGACCTATTGCATCAAAGCTGACAACTATCAGAGCAGAGAGGAAAACTGAAAAAGGTAATAATGGTGATGATGATGAAGATGAAGATAAATTTAAAGATAAGAAGAAGGACCATGATAAAATAATACCACCAAAATATGTCAAAATAAAGAAGAAGATGAAGAAGAAGATAATGATCCATGAAGTGATGATCTCCAATTTGATATATTCAAGAAACTATTGTTAAGTTTGAAGAAGAAAGATAGATTAATATTCAAGAAAGAGTTTGATATAAAAATGGAGATTGATCAAAAAAATCAAAGAGGATCAAAAGGAAAGTATTGAATAAAAATTTACGAATGTTTGGAAATCTAATGCTAGATGTTATAGTGGATAAAGAGAAACTAACCCAAAGAGAGTTGAAAGTTAATCCAGACCAAATGGAGGTAGTACCTAAAGTAATTTGAAATGACACTTAGGAAAAAATGGTAATTAGAATAGAAGATATGTTAGAAATGGAAAAAGAAATATGTAAATAAGCAAAACCAAGAAAGAATCTAAGTGAGTTAATGCATGAAAAGATATTACCATAAGATAGGAGAGAGAAAGCTTCAAGATCCAACACCATGAGACAAGATATTTGAAAAGGGGAAAGCAAAGAAAACCCCTTGTGACATTATGAATGAGGCATGAAAAGCCTAAGAAGAGAGAGAGAGTGAGAGAGAGAGAGAGAGAGAGCAATCACTCATACAATAATTGAGAAGAGGAAGAAACCTCATGAGAAATGAGAGAGGAGGGTCAACTCTTAAATAGAGATGAGAGAGAGGAATTATAATGTACCTCCCATGTCTATGAATTCCACCATTCATAAGTGTGTGAGGCCAAGTGTGAAATTCCTCTTAAGGAGGAAAATAAATTACAAATTATAATAAATATTTGTCCTCACATATTCCACTAGATGAAAAAATGAGATGTAGTGGAAAAAGGACAAAAAAGAAATATATTAGGATACCTTGGCTTATATCCTAATATATTATAACAATAAAGAAAGGAGGTCTAACCTTGGTTTATAAACACACCAAGGAAAGATTACAACTTCTAAGAAGATAAAACAAAGCATAATTTGTTAACAAAGCTTACAAATTTCAAAGGAAAATACAAGACATACTTACCCTATAGGAGATTGTCAATAATATATTAAGTAGATATACTACTTTGTGTAGTCTTGACACATTTACTTCTAAAATAGAAACTTGTCTTATCAAAGTTTAAGTTCAAAGACTAAGTCATAACAAAAGACTAGACTCATCAGTTAATATTATACAACATTCATTGAAATTGAAGGATTCCATTACTAGAGGAGAATAATTTTTAGCCAAATGAGATAAACTGATTGAAAAGGTTTTGGAGATTTGAAATGAATGATAAAGTTTCACATTCATGTGATGAAGCATAGTCTATTGAAAGCATATAATGATATATAGGCAATAGAGGAAACTAAAATTGGTGGAATGGGGAATATGGTAGAAGATTTTTAGAGACATGTTCTCACTATTCAACCATTAAAGAGGACATGGGAAACATTGCTATGAATTGTTGATTCCAAATCTACACCTATTGTAAGTAAATTGTAAGACAAATATGAACTTTTCACTCCATACTGTATTCTATTTGGCTATGTTTATTGGCATTGACTACCATGAGAAAAAAGGGGGAGTAATAATGAGGAGATACTAAAGAGGTTATGAGATAAGAGAAGGGCCAAATGCAAATATTAGAACATACTACATAATACACATGAATGAGTGAGTATATATTATGGATATAGAGTAGTACAGTTTACAAGTTTTAATCATCAATAGAAAAGGGGGAGATTGTTGGAGTTAGTAAGAATTTGGAAGGAGATTGTTAACTACAAAATTTTCATTTATGTCAAAATCTCTAAGTTAACGTTGCTATTGGGATCACTAAGAAAAAATTTCTTTGAGAGTACATAAGACATTATCAAAAAGGGATTATTGAAAAAGAATAAGTAATATTATTGGAAGCTTGAGAGAGAAGTTTTGAGTTGGACTAACCCTAAGATCTATTGTTAGAATTATATGACTAGGGTTATATCAAACAAGGAATGATAAAAAGGGACTAAGAGAGAAATGGATATACAGAAAGAGAGAGAATAAGCAGAAAATTCAGCTGAGAGCATTACAATGAAAGGATAGAAGAAAATTTGATACAATAAGCTTAAGGAGGATCATTGAATAGGCCAAGTTATCTTGTACATTACCTAATCAATTTTACAAGATTTTTAAAATCTTTTTTAGGACTATTGAGTTTGTGTTGGAACTTTTATTAAATCCTCTAACAAGGTGAACGCCTTGATATGAAGGATTAAATCTCTTAGAGGATTAGTATTGATACGCTAAAGATAGAATTAATATTATGTTGGTCACTCCTTATAGAGTGATTTTCTCATAAGAAAACATTATTCCATGCCTAATTGGCAAACACTTTTGATTGTAGTCAAAAAGTTGTGGGTACCATCCCCACCATAGTTTTTCCCTTTTACCAAGGGTTTTCTATGATACTAAAATATATGGTGTATGAATTTATTTCATGAATTTTTATTTACTTTCATTCATATGAATTATTAAGGGTTAAATTATTATGATATTGATTAGATTTAGGTTATCAGACTAATGTAGTATCAAACTATTAGTTAAATAGTGGAAAATGAAAATTTCACTTACGTACTAATTCAATACCCCCTCTTAGTACTTAACCTTTCCTACCTATAATTAAAAAATATATGTGGGTACATGTATGAATATATTTAGGTATCATGTTTTTATTATATTAAGATGTACTATATGCAATAGAAGGTTCTCAAATTAAGAAAATAACTAGTTTTCTATGCTTAGTGATTTTTATTATTAAACTTGATATATAATTTAATTGGTTATCTCATGGTTATCCCTTAGTATACCCTCACTTCCCTATATTTTTCCCTTAACCATGATGGTTAAGATTCATACCCGTTGGCTCAATGGTTGTTGGTTCTCTAATACTAAATTCCTTCTCTAGCAATGTTTCCCCACTTCAACATCATATTCCTCAATATAATCCCAATTTCTTTAACAAGTTATTAATCATAAACCATCATAATGGATAACCACCATTTCACTTACCATTAATTTATGATCAATAATCAACTTTCCAAGATTTCAAGATAGCATAAAATATTTATGATTAACTAACATGTCATCTTCACATGAATTATAAGAATTGACTAACATGTCATCTTCATATGAAATAATAACTATTAACCATCTTACCAATTCACATTGATTGGAAGTAGGATTGATAACAAAGTCACTATTCATCACTTTACCATAAGGGGGATACAAGAAACAATTACAAGTTTGAATCCATGTATTAATTGAATCATAGAAATCATGGTGTAATTTATTAGAAAACATATTTTTCTTAGTGATCACATTAACCATGAAAGTGGGATCAACAATAAAACCATAAGAAGGATACTTAGCAACTCTAGAAACAATACAAAGAGGACCATTAAGAGCTTGAAAAATGTTAGAATCATCAAATGAAAGAGTAGGTTTAGGTTTATCATGAGATTTAGATGAAACCTTTTTCTTAGGTGGAGGTGAAGGTATACATTTGATAGTGTTAAAAATATGACCAATCTCTTCCCATTATTTATCATAAGAAATGTTTGTATCGAGGGAATAAGAAGAAGGTTGAGAAATTATATTAGTAATGTGTCAAGGTCAAGGATTGTTGTATATTTGAAGGTCTTTTTTAGAAGTTACCATAAATGTATTTCCATTATCATGACTATTACTAGACAATGTGTTCAAATCAATCAATTATTCAATCTTATGTCTTAAGGTATAATATTGCCCAATCTCATGGACAAGCTGATGATGATATTGACAAAAGGCTTTAGAGTCAACGTATGGACTTGATGTGGTAGAAAGAATAATTAGTCTAACAAGATGGAGATAATAATATTATCACTATCTAGCCTTCCCATAATTTAATGAAAGGACTCAAAAAGAAGAGTAAACTTACAGTTAATCCAAAAACTAGAGGAAGTTGCAATGACACTTTTGGATGTAGATGCTTCTTGTTCATTTTTTAAATATTCATAGTTTTTTATCTTAACATAGTTTTTAGGTTAATGATTATTTTGTGACTAGGTGTGGCTTCACTCTTATCAACAAGTGCAGTCGAAGATCCAAATCCTAGTGTAGGGAATAGGTTTAAGGAATAACCAGGCTGGTCTTTACTACCCATCTGACCAATTCTAGTCCCACATCTAATAGCCAGCCTCTGGGTGCATATCTACTAGTAGTAAATGTTCTAGTCTTAGCATTTTTGGGTCCCTAAATAGATTATTCAATAGGGGCAGGGTTCATCAGGCTGGGGAAACAATAGAGTAATTTGGGCCAATAGGGTTGGGGAACAATAGCAAAGATATGGCTAGTAGGATAGGCAAAGAACATATGGAGGCGGGGGCTAAGGCAAAGGGCTATGGTGAGTATCCATATACAAAATTTGGTGCTCTAGGGACCTATGCTACCTTTTCTTATACTCCTACCCATCTCTCTATTCTAGCTTCCTACCCTAGCTATAGATGGTAGAGTGCAAAATAAGAACATTTGAAGCAGGAGCAGAGAGAGCCCCCGCAAGTTGATCCCATTAGAGTGGCACTCTCAAACTAACTCACTTGTAATTGTTAATGATGAATCCCTACACAAAGTTGTAAAAATTAAGTAAATTTAGTAAGCAATATCTTATCTCTAATTTTTTTTAGTAAATTAGTAATGAGCATATGTTAAATATCAATATTAGGCATAGGATAAGAAATATAGCATGAAAATTATTAAATCTACCAATAAAATCATTCACTTTTTCCTTAGGAGCTTGTTTAAAATGCATCAAATCAATCAAAGACACTTGATGAAAAATGTAATTTTGAAATGCTTGAATGAAATAATTATCAAGTTTGGGAAAAGAATCAATAGAATAAGGTGGAAAAGGAAAATACCATTGCATTTCTTTATCATGAAAAGTATGAGAAAACAACAAAGCTAAGATCCTATGATCATGACAATAATCACTACATAGAACTTGAAATTTTTTAAGATGAATGATAGGGTTGCCCTTACTATTATAAGTATCAAGGTGAGGAATATCATCTTGTTGAGGGAAAGTGGTACATATTATGTCAAAGTAAAAAAAGACTACCCATATCATATGTAGGAATATTGAACTCAAATTGATTAAGGGAAGAAAGTTGTTATTTTAATGAAGCAATAGTTTGAGAAAGACTAATAGTAGTAGAATCATTACAAGAAATAGTTGGCAATGACATGTTCAAAAAACTAGGAAGAGTGTATGAATTAGCTGAAATATAAGGTTTTGTAGATGGAACACTAGGAACCATGATAGAGAAAGGATCAAGATAAGTATAAGAAACACTATTGTATGAAGGCTATGGGGTAAGAAACAAAGTATGTGGAACACTCATAGGTAGGGAGTGAACATGAGTCCTTGTAATAGGAGGATTGGATGGTCTGATAGATGTAGTTACAATAGGAGAAATATAGGTTGGAATACTAGATATAGCTATGGAAATAAATGAGAATAGTTCAATAGTAGTGACGGGTGGAACTATTCCTATGTTGGATGTGGTTTGAGCCAAAGGTTTAACATGAGAGTGGAAAAGGTGAGTAAAACCACACAAAATATTAATACCATGTTCATAATTATAGATTACTTTTTTAAGAGCATTAAAAGAAGAAACAATATCTATATTGTGTTTCTCTTGAAAAAGCCAATAATGCATTTCATCAATCTTAGTAGCAAGCTTAAGAACTTGGTTAGGAGGGAAAATTAAAGCTTCATCTTCATCATGAGATGAATGAGAAGAGTCACTATCCATGGAAGGGATAGGATCATGGTAAACCATAATATCACTTAGGTTCCTAAAGAGATGATAAGAGTGAGGATTTAAAATCAAAGGGAGCCACAAGTCTATGACTTCTCCTAATGGGCATACTATAAGTAGGGATTAAGGTGACAAAGATCATACATCAGGCAAGGTAAGAGAAAGATAACATAAAACACATCTAATCTTATGGTATGAACTAATTATGAACTATACAATGTAAAAATAATAGATATCTTTAACAAGATATCAAATTGTATGCAACAATCTAACTCAAAAATGCAAAGAATCTAACTTTAAAAGAATGCAAAGGAGAATAATACCAAATCAAAAGTAGAAATATTGATAGTTAGGTTCACCAATAATATGTAGGAGAAAATATGAGTCAAGGAAAGTAAACCTAAGTTCATTACATGACTAGTCAAAAATATTGGTATAATCACCAATGCAATATACATTTTGGATACATTTATTTTAAACATTTTTCCATCCTTTGCATGTTATTTCTTATTGGCCCACTTTATTTCACCATTACTACAACCAAATAATTTTTCCTTGGGTTGGGTATTGCCTGCCATTTTCTTAACATGTGTCAACCACCAACCCTATTTAGCCAACTATTTCCTACTATGGGCTTACATAGGAAGGTGCATTCATGCTACATTTAAAATTTTGGGTTGTTAATCCCATGTAATTTGCCAACCTAGATTAGACTATAAGATATTATATTCTACACAATTTTCTCTTTTCTAGTCTAGAGACTAGCATTTCTTATTGCTACCGAAGTTTCAGAGTGCTAAGTGCATTGCCGATTGACTCGTGGACCCTGGTTTTTGTAAAAGGCAAGTGATATTTAATTTCTTTCATGTTGATAGTGGCACTACCATACTGGTATAGTGGTACTAGTTTTTTTTTAAGTTTTAATGTTCAATGTCCACTAGTGACTGGACATCTCACATGCTAAGATAGCCTATAGGTTTGTGAATTATATTGGGTAGTATTGTAGTAGTAGTACCTTTTTTTGGAGGATGAATCATATTATTGTTATTAAATGTATTCTAAGTAGTCTACTATCACTATTGACTTAGACTACTATCACTATTGACAATCTTTGAATCATCAATATTTGAGTCTTTTATTCAAAAACTAAGTTGATTTATTTTTTATAGCCTTTATCAGCTTGCAATTTCAAACAAGAGGAGTAACAGGGGTTCTGGTAGGATCCTCAAAAGTGAAAAGAGGTCATCATTACCAAAACATAGAACCATAGTGGCATATTTTAGTGATGGAAATATTGGCAACCTACAAGATTCACAAGTTAGATCTCCATTGCTTATTGAAAAAGAAGATTCATCACAAGTTGGAGACTCAAACTGTATTGAAGAAGTTCAAGTTGGTGAACCTGATATCTCAGCTAAGGACAAACTTGAACAAAATTTAGAGGCACTTCCCCTAAGTAGGGATTCATAAGCTAATATTATAGAGTTGGAGTCAGTCCTAGACCAGTTAGATGAGAAAACTAAAAGTGATTCCATAAATTATGTTTATACACAAAAGGGGAAGAGAAAATTGGAATCAAAGAAAGATTGATCTTGATAGGATCTGTCCAAAAGGATTTTTTAGGTAGAATGGGTGCAAAAGTACTGGTTCATTGAACTAGTGGCCAATTTAATTGATGATGAGCCTCCTATAGAATGTAGATGTAAGATTTGCACAAAGATAACAAAGAACGAGAAGAGGTTGTAGCTTAAACTTGATACCATAGAAAAGCATGTCGGTAAAGTTTACAAAAAGGAAAGTATAGATGGAGTTAAAAAAATCCATGCTAACTTGGAAAAAAAAAGAACAATTGTTTACATATTAGGAATGTTGAAATATACAAGTTACACCAGCAATTATGGGAGAAGCATTCTACAATTTTGAAAATTTCTAAATGTTTCATTGAAAATTTTATTGGGAAAGCAATGGAAGTGAAAAATGCGAGAAAAGTAGTTCATGTTGGAAATGATTGAAAAGATCATGAGGAAAGTTGTTGGAATGATCATATGGAACTGGTAAAGAATGTTCTCAATCATTCTTTTATCGTTGATGTCAAACTTGCTACTTGCAGGAATGTCAATTGCTTTAGTGATCCAAATACTATCAATTAGTTGATTGACAAGAAGGAGACAATCAATAAGATGTAACTAGAACACCAAGAGAAAGGTTGAAGTTATGATGTTGTAATGAAGTACAAGGATCAGTCAAGCCATTGATGAAATAAATGTATTGATGACATACTATAAGACACAGAGAATGGGCACATTGAAACATATCAAAGATGTAAGATTTTAGCTAAGTCTTTTGTAAAGCCCAACTAAGATCATTAGAGAGAGGGAGCCGAGAAAAGCTAGTAGGTGCCGAACAGATTCCTAGTTGAAGCCGAGCGAGTAAACTTCAGATGCCGAGCAAGTTAAACTTCAAAGGTTGAGTGATACAGAGTTTATCAAGTGCCGAGCAAATACAAGTGCCGACTGATATCAAGTGTTGAGCAAATACAAGTGCCGAGTGATATCAAGTGTCGAGAAAATACAAGTGCCGAGCAGATATAAGTGCCAAGTAACACAAAGATGTTGAGCACCAGTAAAACCAATAGTATTGAGTAACACAGAGGTGTCGAGCATCAATAAACCAATAATTCCGAGTTGTTGCATTATTTCGATAATTGAAGATTTGCCAGATCCAAGCTGAAAAGTTTGTTAGCTAGAAGTCTATAAATTAAATGGAAGATAAGAATTATGAGCTGGTGGCACAGAACACCATGTAGAACATTTTTGAGGTTACAACTGGAAGCTAGACGAAGTTTCTAGATAAGAGCAAGATATGGGGTAGATACAATGTATCCTACCTAATCCATTAGAAACCCTAAAATTGGAGAGAGAGAATTGAGCGACAAAGGCAAATCAGATTTCTATTTAAGGAGTTCATGAAGGAGAGAGAGAGGCAGTCAAGCATGAAAGCATAAAATGTTGAAGGAGATGCTAAGGAGGAAAGAGAGCATAGTTACTATGTTTCAATAAGAAGACCTCAGATATCGATGCATTGGTATGATGAGTAAGAAGACTCAAGGAGATGAAACTTGAAGAGGAAGACAAGCTGTCAGAGCTGAAATGATTGAAGCCAAGCAAAAGATTGAACTGAAGAAGTGATCTAAAATCTGCAAAGTATGTTGTAAGTTGTATCAGATCAAAAAGTCATTATCATTACTCTCTAGCAATTGTAACAGTTAGTTTAAATCCTATGGACTTAGGTTGGTTTAATAGCCATGAGATAAATCCTTTAACAGGGTGACATTCCAAGTGAATGATCAGAAGTCCTTTAACCAAGTCCATTCCTAACAGTTTGGTAAAATCCTCTAACAAGGTCACGTTTAACAGTGTGTTGTAAGCCTTTAACAGGGCAGTCTTTTAACAGGGCATCACTTTAGAAGAGTGAAAATCAAGTAGCATGTTACTGTTGGTTTTTCCCAAATTGGGTTTCCATGTAAATCACTTGTCATGTGTTGATCTTGCATGTTTTATTTCTGCATGTTGATTTACTGTAACTTGCTAATAAGTTTGGATGAATCAAAAGTGTATGGATTCATTAAAAGTAGTGAAAAAGTGTTATTAGGGCATTTGGACCTTGAATAACTGATTCACCCCCCCCCCACCCTCTCAGTTATTCTAAAAGAATTCTAATAGTTCAATTAAGTGTGGTCTTTTATATTTTGAGTAGAGGACGTCCTATGATGGAATACCCTTCAATTACTACCTTATTGCACTTTTTCAAAATTTGAAACTATCCAAATAGTCATTGGTCAATAAACAATGGGTGGGAATGGGCTAGATGTCTTGCATAGGTTGAAAAAGAAGATATGAGGGAAAAAATAAAATACTCAAATTTCATTTCATTGTCTCTAGATAAAGTTATAGCAATTGATAATACTTCCTAGGTGTGCATGCATGTTTATACTGTAAATGATCTTTGTCATCAACCCTTTCTACTATATGTTGCTAAATTAAATTGTAGTGTGACAACTAAAAATTTATATGAATTATCAAAGACTACTCTAATTGAATGTGGAGGTTTGGATAACATGGAGATTGCCAAAAATTTGTTGTGTGTTGGAGTGCATGGAGCTTCACTTATGCAAGGTCATAAAGGAAGTCTTTGCAAAAAGATTAAGAATGATTTGACACCCTATGCTATTCCCATTCATTGTATAGCCCATCAAATAAATCTAGCTTTCAAAATTGTTAGTGATTTTGGTTGTGTAAGTAAAGTGGAATCTCTAATCAAAGAGATTTACCAATACTTTTGTCAAAGTCTAAAACAAGTTCTGGAATTTCAACACTTTGCTCAAGGACTTACTGATGGGAGGAAGCTTCTTAAAGATAATGATACCAGATTGATCTCTTTGGATGGAGTAGTGCATTGAGTAATCTCTAACTATCTATCATTGCTTTGACTAATCCACTTTATACGAGACAGATTCCCTCGACTATATTCAAGTCTAACTAATGTTAAGGTACTCTTAACTTTAACAGCTATTCTCATCATGCTACAAAACATGAGAAATATTATAAAAAAAGGTTCAACAAAGAGCTATGTACATTGCAGAATATAATAAGCTATGAAAAATGAGATGTAATAGCCTAGATACTATGTATAATCACTACCATTAGATGAATCAAAGTTTGCAAAGTGGATAGAAATCATAGATTTGAACAATCCTGGGAACTTTTTACATATTTGTGCAAATGATGAGGTTTATGCTAGGGTACATGGATTTGACATACTAATGTAGTACTATGCCTACATCATGATGCAGAGCCACACCTTGGAAAGCTCAGGAGGAATACTCACTCAACTGAGTTGCATCAAGGGGCATCTACAACCTTTAGGATCACACACTAAAATCCAACATCACAATGCATTAATTGAGATTCTTCATACACATTAAAAATGCATATACTCTCTAAATCCATTCTATATACTTTTCCATCCACTTAATCCATTAAACAAAAGTTTTAAAACAAATTGCCCAGAAAATACATTCTTGCTGCCTCCTGGATAGACCTGCACTCAGACATGAATAACTTTCGAACCAAAAAATATTTACTCAATACAAGCATTTAAATTTTGCATAACTATGTTTCAAACAACATATAAAAATGTGAGAGAAATCTAACAGTTCAAACTTGAGATATTGACCACGCATCAGAGTACATTTTTCTGCAAAATATTACTTCTTGCTATCTCTAGATAGACCTGCACTCAGACATGAATAACTTTTGAACCAAATCAAAACTATTCGATCGCTCTAGTGAAGTTGGGAATAATTAGGCCTATAACAACATATCCAAAGCTCATCAAAATCTAACAATGCATTTGGGAGATATTACAAATGCACTGAGACTGATTTCTGCAAACATACCGAATTCAACCCAAAAATAAAAACTTGTCTTCTTCCTCTCTCTTCCACTCTAAAAACTGACTCCCTAAATAAGGAATATGAAACTCCCCTATCTAAGAATAGGATATTGTTTCAAAAATTATGAATATTCCTACTACCAACTATCTGTCCTTTTTTTAGGATATGATTAGATTCTTCCACTAAAACAAACACACATGGTCCTAAGTGGCTATATTTGGAGAGTTTATCATTTCACTCCTCCATTTATGCCACCACATCATAGGACATTATTTTTAAACATAAAACTCTACACTCACACACACAAACATTTCAAAATTTAAATTTTAAAATCAAAACTTTCTGATATTTGATTTGTACCCTGCATTTTAGTCATATTGCAAGTTGTCTTCCTGTCGCCACCAAACTTCCTATCGCAGACGTGCTCCTGCACCATACTCCCAAATTTCAAAAGTTTCCAAGTCCCTTGTAAACACCTGCAAAATGAAGCATTAGAAAAACATATGAATCCCTTTAGAGGAAGACAACCATTCAGAGGAAGAGGTACATTTGCAGAAAGGAATCCAAATTTTCAGCCACAAATGGAGATGCATAATGAAGTTAATAATTTTGATAAGTTTAGAGGAAGTTTCACAGGTAGAAGGCCAAATTTCAGAGGAAGATCACCAGGAAGGACGAATGGACCAATAAGATGTTACAACTATAATCAGGAAGGTCATATGGCACACAAATGCCCAGCAAAAGCAAGCTCTAGTACTCATGGCGAAAGAAGAACACATCTGGCACAAGAAGCGGATTTACAAGAAGATTCAGACAATCATGGTTATTCGAAAAAAGGGGAAGCACTTATGATGAGAAGAACACTGTTGAAAAGGCCTGTCAGAGAAGAACCACCACAAAGGAAGTCCATTTTCAGAACTACCTGTAAATCTGGAGGAAAAGTTTGTAAGGTACTAGTAGACTCTGGTTCTACAGAAAATTTTGTGTGTCTTGAAATGGTGGAAAAGTTGAAGCTACCAAGAATACAACACCCGTATCCTTACAGAATATCTTGGTTAAATAAAGGGCAGCATACTATAGTAGAAGAGTAAGCTTGGGTGGAATTTCAAATTGGAGCCTATAAGGACATATTATTGTTTGATATTGTTAACATGGATGCATGCCATTTACTTTTCGGTAGACCCTGGCAATATGATCTCAAGGCACATCATGATGGAGTGAAGAATACATATACCATTACAAAGAATGGCAAGGTCATTGAACTGATACCTTTAGTTGAGCCAAGTCAAGAAGAATCAAAAGCCACAGAAGCCAAAGTTATGATGATGGGTAAGAAAGAGTTCTTGAAAGAGGAAAAAGGGAAGACATATCCACTATTTACACTGGTTCCTATACTCAAAGATAAATTATAGAAGGAGGCTGAAAATCAGACTGGGGAAGAAAATTCAGAGATGGAGTCTTCAAACTTGAAGGTGGTAGTGATAGAAAAGAAGAAAAGAGAGGAAAAAGAAATGAGAAAACAAAGAGAAGAGGTAAACAAGATAGAAGAGGAAATAAAAAGTTTGAGAAGAAAACGTGAAGAGAATGAAGCTAAGTTGAGAGAAGGTAAAATGTAGAAAGAAGGAGTGCAGCAAGTAAATGTTGATGAGAAGAATAAAGAGGAAAGTCCTATGGGATTTTAGTGTGATAAAGTTATGGTTGGAACAATAATGTGTCCTTTGAAAACAGAGAAGAGTACAGTGCTGGAAAGTACTCATATGAAAGAAAGATTGGAGGCAAATGATGAAGCCCTAAAATCACATAGTGTAGTGAAATGTCAAGTAAAGCTAAAATAGCAAGTTCTAAAGAAGAATCTGATTTATGGGAAGATTTTGCAGCCATCATGGAAGAATGGAAAAGGAATGGTGGTAGTATAGAGACTCAAAATGACAAAGTTTTTAAAGAAGAGATATCTAATGAGGTTATGAAAACAGAAGCTGACATTGAATGGGTTTATGAGAAGGTAACAAATTCTGATTGTGTTTATGACAAGGTTGAAGAAACTCAGATTGAGAAACCTAATTTGGTTCCAAAAGAAGAGACTATAGAAAAGTTGGTTAAGGGTTACGAACGAGATCAATTTTTGGCATATTCTCTATGTACGAAGATGTGGTATGTTTGTGAGGACAACAAAGAGCAATTTAATTGGAAAGTGTATTTTGTGGAATCACAAATATATGTAGTAGTAAAAATCTTACATGGGATAAAGTTGTTACTAGAAATGAATGATCAGCAGCAAATAGTTTTTATGTTATGAAATAGAGACAAACCAAAGATTAAGATGAAGGAAAGACAAATCCAAGGGAGTCAAAGACAAGAAAATGCAGGATTGCAACTAGAAGATGAATATAAGCTTAAACTAAAGATGAAGAAAGGTTTTTCTTTTCTAACATTTTTTTTTGCAGATAGTTCTAAAAAGACTCCAAGGAGACAATATATTCAGTATCCAGTAATATGGAAGAACATCCCTAAAACAAAAGATATTCAGATGGATGAGGAACAAAGCAACAAGCACAGTTTATCACTACAACACCTCATCTCAAGTGGACTTGAGATTCTTTCTATAGGGGAGTATGTTGTAGTAGCAGAACGGAAAATAGAATAAGAAATGTTTATGTTTTGTGTATTTTAAATTTAATGTTTTCAATAAACGTCCTACATGTGGTGGCATACCTAGAGTAGCAGTTTGATGAGCTCTCCAGATATAGCCACCTAGGACCGGGTGTAGATTCTTTAAATTAAAATAGTTTTAATGATTGTCAGATTCCAATAATAGGTAGTAGGCAGTTTTTGGATTCTTATCCTTTTCTTGGGGTAGAAGACGAAAAAAACATTTCTCATCCTTTTATTAGAAAAGGAGAGTCAGTTTTAAATAAGCCATTCGGCTATGTAAGAGATTCATTCGAGTTTGAGTAAAATAGAAAAGTTGCAATTTTTTCGTGTGTCTCTTCAGCTTTGGAAGAATCAAATTTTGGAGAGAATAGAACGTTTCTTCTGATTTTCCTGGTGCATGGTTTAGTTTTTAGTATGAAATGCATTTTGGTTTTCTTGTGCAAGTCTCATTGAAGTTATCATTTTTTTTTCTCAAAACTCTCCAAAAACCACTGAGATTTTTCGGTTTCCATCTGGCAAATATGAAATGATTTCCATTATGCAAAGTTTTGGTTTTCTATGGTGTTTTTGATGTTTTTCAGCAGAGATATACGATTTTGAGATTTTTGTTTCAAGCATGGCATTTATGATTCAGTTGCACCCGATTTTCTAAGACAGGAATACGAAAGGTGAGGAAAGATTGTGGTGAGTCTGTGCGAAAGCATAAAGGTGCAGATTTCTGAATGATGTTGTAGGAGGATTAGTATGAGACGTTATAACATTCTTTTACAGTCTATTTTCTGGTGGATCTTCTACATGTTCTATCACTCCATTTTATTCTTCATGCAAACCTTTGTTGAGTCTGATCATATTAAAGTGTAGGCGGCATGGAGATGGAATACATTTTCTTTGAGTCTCAGCCTTAACAATTTGATTTGGAAGGACATTCTGGGTTAAAGATCTTGGTGTGCAGGTGAAGATAAACTATGGAGATTTATATATTCTGATTAATCCAATCTTGAGTTTGGTTCGAGTTCGATCCCGCCTGATTGATGTCATGCCCCTTGAAGTAACTCAGTTGAGTGAGTATTCCTCCTGAGCTTTCCAAGGTGTGGCTCTGCATCACATCAACCCTAACTCCAACCCCAATGAAATAGGAAGCAAAGTCGAATAAGAACCAAAGAAGGTACTTTCACGTGTTATAAGTGAAGACTTCAAGATGATCAAAGAATCTATGCTTGACTCTATCAAGTGAGTTTTCCATAATCTTTTGTCAAAAATATGATTTAGATTCCCTCTAGGATGATGACTTTGATTTAGCATTTTTGTAAACCTAAAGTAATCAATGAAGTAACTATAAATGGAATTTTAGATGAATCTCGATTGAGAGATCAATCATATTCTTTTGCAAACATAATGAGGGAACAATATGATCTTATGGAGAACCCAAATAAAGAGGGAGCAGTAATAAAGCTTTAGAAAAACTTTCGTGAGAGCAATCAATTGAGAGAGTCAATACCAGAATATTTCAAGCTTATCGATTTATGTTTGACAATGATATTAGGTTCAATAGAGGATGAGAGAGTTTTCAGTACTTTAGGCTTCCTAAAGTCAAAAGTTAGAAACAAATTAAAAAAAAAATTAGAATATTGTTTAATGCTTTATAATTCTAGGTATCAGGTAGATAGTTTCCCTTATGAAAGGGCTCTTAACATTTGGAGAAACCAACTTCAAAGAAGAGGTATTGCCCACATTTCAAACCCAAGTGGTAGTGGTAGTGGTAGTGGCAATGGTAGTGGTAGTAGCAGTGGCAGTGGCAGATGCAGTGGTAGTGGTAGTGGCGGTGGCAGTGGTTCATGTCCTGATAGTGGAAGCAATGAAGATGATGTTGACTTTGGCATGCATACTAATGCTAACAGTGAATCTGAAAAAAAAATACAATGAACAATGAAATTTTATATGCAATAAATGAGGAGGATTCTAATGATAGTGATGCTCAGCTAGTCCAGGGGGAGTGGAAACTATAGCAACTTCTCAACTTCAAGCTCTAACTTCTACTTGAGTCAAGTACTAGGCTAGTAGCTTTGATCTAAGACTATCTACTAATTAATTATGTTTGTAGAAGTTAATTTATAGTCTCCATTCACTATCCTTTTATAGATGCTTAAATTTTTTTTTAAACATGTTAATGTTGCGAACTTACATGTTGAGATGTTCATTGAAACTAGTTATTACTTTTAGAGTCTACATATGTTGAGATTTTCATTGATTTGTATATTTTAAACATGTTGAAATTTTCATTGATTCTAGTTCTAATACAATAATACATGTTAACCTTGAGATTTTCATTCATTCTAGTTTTTAGACATTCTTACTTTTAGATTTTCATTGATTCTAGTTTCTTTAAGAAATTGTAACATAATGCATTTAACAGAATAAGCTCTATTTTAAAAAAATTGTATTATAATTTATAATTATAAATCAGCTTGTAACATAATACATTTAACAATTACAAACAATTACAACCATTTGCAAATGACTCAATGTCAAATTGAAATGACCCTAAATTCTCTTTTGCATATACAAGGGAGCAATAATAGTTGTAGGTTGGTTTGTAATTGTATATATAATTAGATTATTACTACATAATAAATTATGTGTGTTCAATCACATTACCAATTTTTCACATTGCCAATTGTACAATTTTTTCAAGTAGGAGCAGGGAAATTTTTCCCATCTACTCTGTGTAGTAATAGTATGCCAGTGCCTAGCTATCCAACTATCTTGATATGCTAGCTCTTGATTTTTGTAACAATTAACATTAAACAAAGTTGAAATTAAAATGAAATAACTAAAAAAACCATTATAGTACTATCACTTACTAAGTTGTTACTTCTTAGTGCTATCAGCTATGAGTACCACTGATAGCAATAGTAATAGTTTGAGAAGATGACTCAGCTCCAATGAAGTTATTTATGGCACTCCATTCTGCATCATTTCGAAGCTACATTTCTTTGAATTTGTAGCTAAATAATTGTAAACTTGTCAAAAATGAATACTTCACAGAGATAGTTTTACATGAATTGAGGAACTTATCTATAGGGTAAAAGCACAAACTTGTGTCATCGTTTTGTAAAGGAAAAGGCTAACAAAATTACACCTCTTCACGTTCAATGACATAAAATTGGTATTATTAGTTTGAATTTGAAAATGAAGATAATGAAATGTGTAGAAATTGATGAAGTTTAAGATTATAATTTTTAATAATTTTTTGGAATAAGAATTGTTATATTTTTCTAATTTTTATATATATTTTTTAGCTATTGAAAAATGTTAAAAATTAGGGGTCTAGTTCCTACCATAAAACTATATGGAAATAAACTTATTTCCCTTTGATCTCAGACTATGTTATAGATAAAATATATAGCTAGAACAATCAAAAATTAAAATTAGCTTTAGAACTATATTTTCTCTTTTGTAATGATTCAAACTTCAACTCACTTGAAATCAATAGTTTTCATCTCTCACCACATTTTTCAAAACAAATCTATTCTAACTAGGAGAAAAATATACATTCTAAAAGAGGACTTTCTCCTCTAGAATGTCATATAATTTTTATATGATTTAATATTTTTTCTTTCTCAAAATTGACACTTTTTCGAGTGTTAAAATACACTCTTGTAGAATTTTTTTAATTACAATATACTGTATTTGATTAAAACACTATAAAATCTATATGAGAATATTCTTGACTCTGAGCTCTATAAAATGGTGTTTATATGTTATTAAAAAATATATATAAAAAATAGTAAGAGTTATGGAAATGTCACTTTTCTAAAATAATTTTATTTTTTTAGTAATTGGATACAAACTAGTATAAAACATGTATTTAATAGACATTTCTAATTGGAAAAGTGTGAGACCATATATAACTTAGCTACAATGAATTTATCTAGAATGTATGTTTGAAAAAAAATCATTTTTAGATAAAATACTCAAATTCAGTCATTCTGAAAAGTCGGGCTGAAAGGTCGCAAGCTTTGTACTTTTACCCTATAACTACATTCATTGTTGATAGTGGTTTGACGCAACTTGCAATTCCCTCTAGAATGGTTTCCTCAAGAAAGTTGCCTAAATCAAAATTATGGTGTTCTGTAACTTTTTCATGTAATCTTTTTTTCCAATGAATCTATGCTCTAAATTAGCTAGATTTGGTAATCCAACATTTAGCAAGTTTAGTATGTTGTGATTCATCTTCATCAAGTCTCTGGAAGTAGATTTGAGAGCTTCATCTATTTCCATTACTTGTTTACAATTGTGATAGACAGCAAAGGACATTACAGAGGCATCCAAGTGGTTGTTTATTCCATCATTTGCCAAATCCCTATCACTAGATCTCTGTACTTTATTCAAAATTTATTTAGTATGATTTTTTAAGGAATTATTGAAGATTCCTCTTTTAGCCTTAACATCTTTTTTTACATTTTCAAAAAGAAGTCCGAGATTGCTATTTAAATCAAGCCATTCAAACAAACTATCATTATTCTTCATTATTTTATCCCAATTTTCTTGTTTGATAAGCTTAACCATGTTTATTATAGTATCGTTTGCATGATGGTCTTTGGAAGATGTCATTCTATTTTGTGCAATTATATTCTCCATCTTTTTCTTCATTTCAAACATCTCTTTTTCACTCTTTTTATGTATTTCCTCTAGTTGCCCTTGCCAATTAGTTGCTCTCTTCCTCTCATTCTCAAATTTCTTCTTCAAATCTTGGATTGTATTTGTAGTAGTTACCTCTTTTTTCTTCTCATCCTTGAGTTCCCTTTTCAAATTATGGATTGTCTTTGTAGTGGACTCCTATTTCTTTGCATTGTCCAATTCCTTCTTCAAATCATGGAGTGTTTGAGTAGACTCATCTTTCTTCGTGTTCTCTAGTTCTTTCTTTAAATTTAGGATTTTTTTTGCAACTAACTCCTCTTTTTTCTTTGCATTCTGCAATTCCCTCCTCATATGGTGGATTGTGTTACTACTTGCAATAGCACTAGACTCTATTTTCTTCGCATTCTCCAATTCCTTCTTTAAATCAATGATTGTTTTTGCAATTGACTCCTCTCTCTTTTTTCATATTCTCCAATTGTTTGTTCAAATTGTGGATTATGTTTGCACTAGAATCCTCCTTTTTTTTCTCATTCACTAGTTCCTTCTACATATAATAAATTATCCTTGCCTTAGACTCCTCTTTTTTCTCTTCATTCTCCAATTCAATCTTCAAATTATTATTTTCATTAACAGTAGAGTCTAGGTCAGTTTTCAATTTATTATTGACCTATGCATTACTCTCTATAAACTTGAACAGCTATGTAGTAAAGGCTTTTTCATGATGAATTCCTTTTTAGCATTCATCCAATTCTTTAGTTAAATTTTTTACTTTTTCATTTATCTTTTCTTGCTAGACAATTACATTTGTAGGAGAAGAATTCTTTATCCTCTTTTGCAATTCTTTCAACCTATTGTCTATTGCTTTCTCCTTGGCCTTCACATTATCAAAGTCTACCTATAACTTTTATATTTTCTTTGTAAGCATTTCGTTTTCCCTCTCTACTTGCAGAAGTGTAGAGTAGACCATTTTGTTGCTCTCTTTTGATATATTGATTTTGTCAATATTTTTCACTTTTGACAAATCCATTTGAAGACTAGTAACTTGTACATTGTTGCAATTTATAACATTTTCTAGTGGATTATTATCTCTACCCAGGAGCATAATAACCATGAAGTTCATCATTTCATTATTTGGATCATATGTTGGAAATATTTTGTTAGTAGACCCCTGACATTTAGTAGCTGCATCACTTTTCAAAGTCTTCATAATTTGCCTATTTCTTTCACTTGTATGTTCAAAATTTGATGCAAACTCATTCAAACTAAAATCTAGGTTTGCTGACAAAATTGAATGTTTGAAAGGTGAATTATCATTTGTATTATTGTATGCTCCTCTAACTCCACTTAAACTTACTCCACCTACAATTGTATTTTGAGAATTGCCAACATACTGAAGATGGCCCATTCCAAATCTTGGCATTTTAGGACTATTTTTAGGGTTTTTTTACAGAAGCTACTGGTGCATACATTGGTGAAATAACTACTAAAATTTATCGTGGTGTAATTCTCATAACTTTTTTATTTTTTGCACAAGGTTCATATGTGCGAGTGCCAATGCCAGTGGGATCAACTATAACTAGATTTGAAGATTTAACAAATAATGTGTTGGAATGACCTTTAGAAGTAGAAATATAATATTTTTTGCCCTATCTAGATGAATTATCTTCAATCTCATCAGAGAGTCCAACGATTCAATTTATTCCTCTTTTGGATGGGTCTGGTACTAGAACTAGATTCCAAATCCCTTCACCACTTGCACCAATGGGTCCTATACTTGCATAACCCATTTTTTGTATCATAGTTGCACCTTTACTATACATTTGTTTATTAGAATCACTCATTTGAAGATTAACAATATGTCTACCCCCAACTGACCTAGAATCCTAAATACCTTGAATGTCAGCATCAAACTCAAGGTCCTTCTATCTTTCAATATCACTATCACTAGAACTGCCAAAATCATATAGTACAAATGCATGCTCTTTATTCCAATAATGGTTGAAAAGTCCATCCTCCTCAATTTCCTCAAAACCTACTGATTTCATTGGTTCACCCAAATTTTTCTTCATTTTTCAAAAATCAATCATCTTGGT
Organism: Cupressus sempervirens; assembly: GCA_028749045.1. Taxonomy (NCBI): domain Eukaryota; kingdom Viridiplantae; phylum Streptophyta; class Pinopsida; order Cupressales; family Cupressaceae; genus Cupressus; species Cupressus sempervirens. The sequence goes on along the minus strand of CM053787.1, from coordinate 272,429,588 downwards.
TTGACACCACAATTCAACTATGCATGTCTCTTTAATTTCTTTTGACATAGACCTCTTAAAAGGCTGAGATGCTTTCTTTTAGAAATTGACATAGACCTCTTAAAAGGCTGAGATGCTTTCTTTTAGAAATTGAAGTATGTAAGAGGCTCTAATTTGTGTAACTCTTATATGTACAATGTTGTAATTTGGGATGACAATTCTTGAATTGAAATATTATTCTCTGTTGCATGTTTCTCCATCTCTTTCTTAACCTCATCCATTGAATCCTTATTTTTTAACTTTTCTATCAATGGCATCTCCTGATGTTGATATTTTCTCATAGAGTCCCCTTTGGAAATAAGTCTTATTTTTATTATGTTCATTGGATCATAATTTTAGTGACTGACAAAATCAAAGCCAAAAAAAGTTACGAATTCATTTGCCACTTTGAAAGCCTTTCTCTCAAATATGAGGCCTCCAATTGCGAAAGGAAAAGAAGGAAATATTATTTTATTTTGTTGTATAGTGAAATGTTCATTTGCACTCTCCATCTGCCATACATATTCTAGTGTAAAAACCCTTTTTGTAACATGCATTGGAAGTTTGCAAGGTTCAACTGCAAAACTGTAAAACCTTAAGATAGTGTACTCTTCCATGAAGAACCAGTCAGCCAATTGAATCTGACTTCCCAGTTGAATGCAATCTTTACAAGACATAGGCAATCATAGTGCCTATAATTTTTTGGTAAATAGGTGTCAAAAAGAAGTCTACAAAATGGTTGTAGTTTTTATTGTTAGCAGTCATCCTCATCTTATGTGTCCACTCATATACTCGACTTGGAGTCTCTAATTTCTTCTAGGTTTTCTCATCAAACTTATAGACCTCAATATCAAGCTCGTTGTTCTCTGTCTCAAATATTGGGTGATGCTTTGCTAAAAGAAGGTAGCACAAGTAATTTGTGAACCTAAATGTCTTAATCTTGCTTGTAGTTGTACTTTGTTTAATCATTAGTAATTGTTGTTACATAGATTCAACAATGTGCTAAACAAAATTATACCTTACATCTACTTTCTCAATTGATTGACCTCAAAAATGGATATTATAAATTATTTCAAGAACATTGGCCCCCACTTCCTTGTTACTATCCAATCCTAGGTAAAATTATAACAAAGAAATAGTATTATGAATCCATGGGACAAAAATATCATACTGATAAGGAGGCTTATGGTCTATGTCTAGTGTAACACTAGTAGAGGAACCTAAGTTTATTAAACCCTTAATATATGAATCTTGAAAAACTCTTTCCAGTTTGACATAAGCCTATGCTAGTTTATCCAAGTCAATGTGCTTGTTAAAGCTTTTTGGTTTAAACCCTAGCCCTAGGTCTAATAGAGTGAAAAAAACACTCTCAGTTATGGATAAAATTCCCTTATAAGTGTTTTGGTTTAAAATTACCTTTCCATTTTCATCATAATTCTAAGCGCATAGCATTACAACTTCAGGGAAAGGGAATACTTTGGGTATAATGAGGTTTGCTAGTCCAGTAACCAAAATAGCTAGTTTATTTGTATGTGCACGAATACTGTTGTTATATTTGCAATCATTTATCCCCTTCTATAGATCTTTCCACTTATTAAACAATGAATTTCTAATTCGCATGATTACAAAATCTCCATGGATAACAAGATCAAAAATATCATGACATTCATTGGTGAAACTTGGAGTTTGTAGCACTTGCCTGAGCTCTTTAATGTCTTTATTTTGATTTTCCTTTATGTTTGCACTCATAGGGGAGGTTTTTGACTTTTTTTTGCCCATGCTTGCTACTGGTTATTACACAAAATTCTTCTTCAAGCCCTATTTAAAAAATTGTAAAGTGTAAACCTAAGACAATTAAAATCAAGATTTCTATTGCTACAAATTGCAATGAAATTTTTTTTTAAAAATTTAAATACCCAGAATCGAGATTCAATAATTGGTGTTGTCCTCTAATACTCAAGTTTCACACTTTCAAAATTTAGTCTTCAGAACACAAAATGGAATTCTGTCAGTCTTTGAAAAGTTGAAATTTGAAAACCCTATCATATCTAACTCTTGACTTGCACAACTTTCAACTTCATACTCTAAAAACATAGAAGGTTAATAGTTAATAGTTAAAATGAAAGTATTAAGTAATTAATGGTTCTAGGTACTTTACTAATAGTATGTACAATGTACATGTAAATGACATAAAGACTGAATAATCTAGTTATGTACATAACTATAATAATAAAAAATAAAAATTTATTACATTAATATACATTTGAATTTTTAAATTTGTTCAATGTTCATTTTAAATTAATTAATTAATAAAAAATTGAACTTAATTATCGATATGATTTTCAAGTAAATTTTGGGTCTGTCATCACTATTGTCAAGACCGAATGATTCTTAACAACAGTAATGGTAGACCCAAAATTTACTCAAAATTCATCTCATGCCATTGTCATAACTTAACAATCATAGCATCATTGAGTTGAGATTAAGTAATAATTTTTGTTAAAGACTAAAAATAATTATTATTGCTATTAACTAAGTCCTAACACTTAATTAAGTTTTGCAATGATTGGACATGTGTCACAATTTCGAATGAATCTAGGCACATGGGAAAACATTCCATAAAATTGTCCCAAAATTCATCTCAAGTCGTCGATCTTTCTTTTAGTCAATTGAAATTTCAGGTAGAATCTTCGAATACACGTCTTATTTTTGGGTTAATTTAATTATTTATATAAAACATTATATATATATATATATAATAAAATTTATAATTATTATTATTATAGTTATAATATAATATAAATAAATGATTTTCCTTTCTATCATAAATTTTTGATTGTAAAGGTGATACAAAAAATTCAATGAAGATATATTAAATTTTATAAAATAAAATTGATGCAAGATATAAAACAAGTGCCATATAGTGTCTTAGTGCTTGCCTTTAGTTTTTATATAAATCTAATTTAAATTTAATAAATTAATTATAATATATAAAATATTTTAATTAATTAAAATTTTATATAATTATTTTTTTTGTAATGATGTTAATTTAAATTTAAATTTTATTCATAAATATAATCATTGATATATATGTTCCATTATATAATAAATAATTATAATATAAAAATAATAATATTTTTATAATAATAATAAATCTTAAATGATTATATAATATAAGTAATATTATATTGTAATTTATAAAAAAATATATTATTAAAATATAAAATATAAACCAATGCACTTACATTAAAAAAATTAAAATATTAACATTAATGAATCACATTGAAAATGAAATATTTAGCTCTTATATCCAACCAATATAAGAGCTAATTTGCTAAATGAAATTAATGGATTCATCCAATCATAACTTTGAAAAATATTTTATAAAAAAATTCAAGTTAAAATTTTTGCATCTATGTTATGCAATATATTAGTTTGATAAAAGAAATTACAATGATTTATTCTTACTCATAAAAATAAGAAACAAATTTAATCACTAGTTAAAGGCTAAAATCCAAAAATGTATCACAATAGTACTTAGCCCTAAGCCTACTGGTAAATACTAATAATAGTTATAATGACAATAGTTTAATTCAAATAAAATAATTAAAATTTAAAAATATAATTACAAATGCTATATTTTTATTCATATTTATTATTTAGTTTCAAAATTAAAATGTAATATAGTTTAATTATCTTTAAACTATTAACATATATTGATAATTATGATAATTGTTTATAAATATAATTATTAATAATATTAACCAAATCTTGACACTTAATTGAGCTTTGCAATGACTAGACATGTGTGGAGAAGGATGTATACTTAGAGGAAAGTTCACCAAGCTTGTCCTCTACTCCTCTTCTCACATCATACATTATGGAAACTGATAGTGCTTCAATAGATTTAGACACGTGGGGTTCTATTGATAGTTGCAGTGAGAGGTCACTCCATCAGTTCAGTCCACATACATGCATAGCCATAGTGATAGGTCTACAACAATAGGGTACATCCAGTCTTCTAGATACAGCTTCAGTGATAGATTTAGGAGATAGTATTGATTATCTACCTCTTCTTCTTGATGCAAAAGTACCTTCTTCAGTTGTCAAGAGGACTCCATCTGACTCTCTTGTTCATTCTCTACATGATCGATCTTCATAGGCTGAAGTGATTGCGGATATTTACGATTAGCGGTTGCAATAGGGTTCTTCATCAGTTGCAGAGACAAACAGTTCTTTGGGACGGGTTCTTCAACTAGTTGAGCAAGTTTCAGAGACATCACTTTTCCATGGGATTCTTTCCACACACAATGGAAGCATCTCATTTGTACCCTTGGCATTCTTTCTTCCTAAGGAGAGGAACACCATTCTACAGTCCTGGATCAGCTTCTTCATCGTAGTAGTCACTGTTCGACATTCTTCTTTTGAGGAGGGGAGCCTATTCTGTCTCTCTTCCTCTTCTCATCATTCTCTTATGTATATACTTGATGTATGTTGTAATGGGGGGATATTGATTACTCCATCCATCCATGCATCCCTATTTATCTCTCTTTTTGGGGGTGGGTTTTTCCCATGAGGTTTCCCTCTTTCCTCGCTTTATGGGAGATTTCATATCATTATATACATGGGTACCTAACATGGCCTAGTAGCCAGGACCCATATTGCATTTCATCCTAGATTCTGTAAGCTTAAGGGCATTCCACTAAGTTGCACTTAAGGGGGGGTGTTGGCATAAATAAGTATTTACTTATTACACTTACTTAAGTTTATTATTTTGCATTATTTTATTATTATTTTAGGTGAGACACTTAGGAGTTTGTGTACTCTCATTAAGTTACAGAACTCAAATTATGCACATGGTGTCTACAACACAAGAGTATGAATCATTCACTAAGTTGTCATTTTGACAACACAATTATCCACACTCCTCATTTATCACATGTTTTCTACACCATTGATTTGTGTGCTACACCATTGTAGGTTTATCCTCACATCATCACACTTAATCCCGTGCTTAATGGAGAATAACCCATATCTGGTGGACATGTGCCTAGTTGTATGACATATCATGATGTTGACTTCTATGCATTCTAGAAGCTCTCTTGAGGCCTTTATATACAAGCACTCCTAGTGTACTCTCAAGTTGGCTAAGCTGGCATATTGAATGAATATCATCATTCTGATCATATTCTGTCTATTTTGGTATATGGTGTGCTTGTGTTGAGTTCTTAGTTCTTGGGTAAATTCTAGCCTAAGCCAAATTCTTACAATTTTAAGTAAAATGGATTAGGTATATTCTTAGTTGGGTGCACAATGGTCAGTTATGGTTGGAATAGCCAATTTTAATCACAAAGAAGATGATTCATAGAATCACTGGTCTCCCATTGTTGGTCAATGCTAAAATAGCCAAAACCCTAGGTTACGTTGAACTTGAGAAGAAAACCCTAGTAGAATGGGATGATAGAGGCTTGAAGATAAGTAGTATGACTAATATGGAATTAAAATTCAGCATTCATATTATTGCACACAAGATCTACAGCTCTAGTCATTTGAATAGTGTGTCTTGTGAAGTAGTTGACCTTGCTTACAAGGTAGTCAAGAATAATCTTTCATTTGACCTTGCTGAACTACTATTGAAGAAATTCAACAAGAGCATGGAAAGCATCCAAAAAACAAAGAACAAGCCATGTAACTTTGGTTCTCTATTGACCTTTTTATTCCTTTATATTTAGAAATTTTTCCCTTCAAAAGGATTAGTTGTATGAAGAAAAGATGTGCCAATTATCTACCAAATTAATGAGTATATTGTTGAGATGGGAGAGAACTATAATAGTATCATGGATAAGTATTTTGATGCATTTGAAGAGAAAATGAATAATAGATTCACAATTCCATGAAAAGTAGTGGAAGACTACAAGGATGATGTATGTTTCATGGTAGATAGTGATAAGGTATACATTCAAGCAACCAAGCCTAGAATTTCATGGGTGAAACCTCTTGGATATGAGGTTAATAATGATGAAATTAAGGATATCATTGAGGCACTTGAAAATGAACTAGTTGATCCCAAGGCTACATATTTTGGTACTTATGATGAAGAAAAAGCCAGGATAGAACTAGAGATCAAGCTCCCTCAAGCAGTAAACAAAGGAAAGAACAGAATTGCTAAATTGAAAACTAGCTCCACCCTTTTGTTGACTAAAGGAAAAGGTGAGGATGAGGAAGTAGAGGATGAGGAAGAAGATTGCTGCAATGGTTATACCCTCAGTTCCTCATTCTCCAAAAAAGGTATTGACCACATCAAGCATGAAGACGACCTCTACAAAATTGATTGTGACTAACACTCAAAGCACAATTAGCCAATCAATCTTTGCACCAACTCATCTAAGTACATCATTGATTGAAGTGACCTCTACTTCATCTACCAAGCTATAGACTCTTCCCTCTTCTACTGTGTTGGCAACATTAGTTTTGAATACATCATTTTTTGCTACTACAAGTATTTCTTCAGATATTTCTACAATAAGTGTAGTATCAATTTTCACAACTAGTCCTAATATGTCTAGTATTGTTTCTATTTTGAGTACACAAGTAATAAGTGTAAGGATAGTTAAGACCAAGTCTCAGCCAAGCACAAAATTTTTGAGAAAAGGAAAGGAGATGGAGGAAGAAATAGGCCTAGATGAGGAAATTTTAATTCCAAATTGGGACATTTCCAAACTCACTCCAGATTAGATGCAAACATTTGGTGAACTCCTCCAAAAGAAAGCAAAGAAGTAGAGGCTTAGAGAAGAAAGAGATTAGAAATTTAAAATCATTAAGGATGCCAACAATATTTTGGTAGAAACTATAGGTATAGAGGCTGATTCTTCATAAACAATTTTGTATCAACTAGCAGAGGCAATTCAAAAGTTCAATGAAGATATAGATGGACAAGATAAGTTCCTACAAAAGGTAGAAAAGAAGATTGAGAATAAAGTGTTAGTGCACATTCCTCAACAAATTTCTATTTATCAAGTAGAACTCTCTACCATTTTGGGTTCTCTAAAAACTTCATATACAAACGTATCAATACTTTTTGGTAAGTTATGTGATGTTTCAAATTGTACTAAGGAAATGAAGGAAAAATTATCCAAGATAGATGAAGGCCTCAAGGCAAGTGCTCACCAGCTATAGGTTAACCCTATTTCAATAAGATTAAATTTTTGACTAAGTTATAGGCAAAATTGCTTAAGGAAGAGGCTAGAATTAGATCTACCTTAGTAGATATTTAGAACATGATCCTTCCCAACATGGATTCACTTTAGAAACATATTGCACATTCTATAATCCTCATCCATGACAACAACTTCTCCATAATAGACCACATGATTGAGTTGTCAGTAGAAGTATAGATTGCACTTCACACATGTAAGGTCTTGCAAGACAATTGGGACAAGATGTTGGCTATAATACTCAAGGTATTTTAGACTTTTTGTCTCATTTTGGCATTAACATATAAATATATAGAATAAATCTTTGGCATTAATGTCAAAAGGGGGGAGTATATACTATGAATAATAAGATACAAAGAAGATGTGGAAATAATAAGTTATGGGGGAGAAAATGCATTGCAAAATTGATACATAAGTTTTAAAGGAAATGGGGGGGATAGATGTGTAGAAAAAAAATATACATTGTATATAGAAAGGAAATGTATAGAAAATATATACAGTATACTATATAGAAGCCTTACCATGTACAAATATATGTCTTACAAAACTAATTTTGGAAAATCTCAAAAACAATAAACTCTACTAAGCTAAGAATCACTAGGTGTTGAATAAAGGTATTCAAGAAACTTTTTGAATCCAGTTTTGGATGATAATTTTTTTTTTCACTAATGCCACAGGGGGAGATTGTTGACATATCAGTCAAGTTTTTTATTAGTGACATACACTTATTTAGATTGTAAGTAGCTACCAAGCTTATTGTATAGTTAATAGTGTTTGCCAAGCATTTTAGTTATTACCAATTTCTATAGTTGCTACTGAGTCCTTTGGAAAAATTCTAGTGTTTAGCAAGTAGTTATAGTTACTGTGAAGATCAACAATGTAAATCAAGCATCTCAGTGTATGCCAAGTTTACAAGTGCAAACTAAGTTGTGCAATGCTTACTGAGTTTGCAGTTAATGTGATGCAAGTCCAGTGTAACCAAGCTACTCAATGTTAACCAAGTGACTCAGTTTATACTGAGCTCAAGGTGAAAGTATTTATCGAGCTATGCAAAAGTAAACAAGTGATTTAGTTTATATGATGAGTTTCATAGTATCTACAGAGTCACCAATGTAGACTGAGTTAAGGACTACTTGAAAGTGATCAGTATAGACCAAGCTTCTATGTCTACCAACTGCATGATGATGTCAAGCAATGATAGTGGATTCCAAGTATTAGAACCTCACCGAGTTAGTCTTTAGAGCTTGAGTGTCTACATTAGAGCTAACTTTGTAATATTTTTGTAAACTTGTATTGTGGTCAACTTTATAATTTTTATAATTAGATTGATATATATGTAATGTACTATATCACATCTAGTGTGTGTGTAATCAATGTAATAATTAGAAAAGAATAGAGAGTGTGAATTACAAAGGCTATAGCAATATAAGGAGTAACAAAGATTCATCTATCATAGCAAGGTGATTTGTATAGTTAAAGGAATCTCATTTAGCAAACCAAGTTGCAGATTAGAGATTAGCTATTGTTTCATCCTAACAAGTGGATCAATCAAATCCTTTAACAAGGTAGACCTAACAGTCTTTTGTAAATCTCTTTACCCAGTCCATAATTTATTGTATGTTTGTAAATCCTTTCACAAGGTGGACCTAGTAGTCCTTATTGCTACTAATAGGGAAAATCATCAGAAGTGATCAATGTAAGCCTTAACAAGCCAACTTTATAATGTAGTACTAAACCTTGTGGGTATCATCCCCACCCCAGTTTTACTTTCTATTTGGAAGGTTTCTAGGTCACTAAATCTTTGTGTCAAATTGTTATGAATGCTTACATGTTTTCAATTTCGTATGCATACAATTAGATCAGATTATATGCAAAGTATTAAATTTTAATTGGATTTTTGGATTAAGAGTTAAAATTGTAGAATTTTTAGAAGTTATTGATTCACCCCTCCCCTCCTAGCAACTTAGGCTTGTTAAGAATATTCCTAACATTCTAGTCAATATCTTTGTTGTTTCATGTCCAATGATCAATTTTGTTACTTCAAATTATTTTTCATGGGTTGTACTATCTATTATATCAACCTTATGTCTCTTCTAGTCTATTTAGACATAATTTGTATGCATTCTTGCAAACGCATTGAGATAAAGTGTCATATTGCATCCATATTTTCATTTCAATAGTTTTGCCTTGTTTTTCCTTCTAATTCAAGTAGTATCATCTGAGGATAGTCATACATATTATTGTATTATTGATATTCACCATATCTTATGCCTTATTGTACATTCACTACTCTAATTAAAGTGCCATGGGAGTTGACGTTTTTCCTTTGTTTTCCATTTTCTTTTATCCAGTGAGTTTCCCTTCTAAGACATTAACATGATGATGTGTCTGGGATTGATAACCTCAATACATACATATGTACTCTTTTGTGCATCTCAATCATGGTTCCTTGACATGCAGTTCTTTTGGCCCATTTTGTAGTTTCCTGTCCCCTCACCCGTGTATGCATTAATGGAGGTTCTTCTATTTTTTCCCATGCTTCCTTGGTTCGATGGAGTGAACTATGTATTCAGTATTTTTTCCTACATACTAGGTGGATGTAGTGGTTGGGTACTTATGCATTTCAATGAGATGGATCATTTACCATATAGACACTCTTCTTTTTGTTCCTACTTTGGTTGTAGCCTTCCATGTTTGATTGATCAGATCTTTAGGATTTGGTATTTCATGCCATCTATATCTTTGAGTTTAGTTATTTTCCTTTGTGTGCCTTCTAATTTGATTCATATTATAGTCTTCTCTAGTTGGCTAGGTTCTCTTTCAATCGAGGTTCTTTAGATTAGAATTTACTTTTTGATAGGTCTTTGTAGCTTCTACATGCTTGAGTGGTGTTATTCATGATCATCTTTTGTTCCTATCTTCTAGGATATTTCCTAGTTTGGAGGCTTCTTCAGTCCTTCACTAGTTTCTTTTAACATGTTTTCCATCTTTTTTTGGAGTAGGGTTTTTTCCATGTGGTTTCCTCTATTCCTCCTCTTTTCAAACATTTGGTTGTGCATGGGTGCCTCATTAGGTCTTTGTTTGCTAGGACCCAAATCTACCTTCTATAGTAGTTTCTAGGTTTTTAGCTACTCCCTAAGTTTATCTTAAGGGGGCTTGTTAGAGTAATTAGATATTTCCTAATTAACTCTAGTTTTCTTAAGCTAAAATTTAGGCATCTAATAATTAATTATTATGATGCAACCTAGGTTAGACCTTTTTAGGGTTTCGATCTCATTTATAAGGACAATCTCTCATTCTAAACTTTTATTCTGTACTTTCGATTACAAAATTTTTTCTTTTTGCTCATCAAGAATGTCTCATCTATGGATCTAAGAATTCTAGCCTCCATTTCTTTTGCTTCTCTCTTTCTTTGATAGGTGTCTGCATGTAGGTGATTATTGGGAATTGTGGGGTTGATCTTTCATCAACTTCAACACTTTTTACTTCTGTTGTGTTTACTCAACAAGGTGGTTGGATCGTTAAGTGTGTCTTTGACCCTAGCTATTCATCCCCTCCTTGCACTAGTCTATAAAAATATAGTCACTATCTCATGATCTATTATTTGGGCTCACGACACTCCCTTTAACCTAAAATATATCCTTAACTCTCCTACCATCCCCCTCCTCTTAACTCTCTCTTTCTCTCTTGTATATTTTCAATCATGTTTTAGTCGAGATTTATATATTTGTTTTAGTTTCACTCTCTCCCTCTCCCTCTCCCTACCTCCTTTCACCACATCTTCTCTATATCTTTCTCTAATACACATACATCTATGTCCTCTTAATTACTATATTTTAGACTCTCTCTCTCTCTCTCTCTCTCTCTCTCTCTCTCTCTCTCTCTCTCTCTCTCTCTCTCTCTCTCTCTCTCTCTCACACACACACACACACACACACACACATCAATTTATACATATGTCATCTTTATAATGTCATATTTAGATGAATGTACTCTATGTATGATCCCTTTGTAATCTTTTTAATTTTATCATGTATGTTTTATTTGTATGTATTTATTTCTAAGTTCATCTAGCTTATTGTTGTAATTTGGTTTTTTCTTGTGGGTAGCTTATAAAAATAATAAAGTACAAGTTAAAGGAGAAGATCAAGTGGAAGGGTCAACCCAAGTTGAAGAAATGTATGTTGGAGAATATTTAACTCAAGTTTAAGTAATGGATATTGCAAAAGGGTTGGGATCACTAAATCTCAATAAATATTTGTTAGAGAAGCGTCAAGATCAATTCCTCCTACTAGTATGGATGAACATATAGATCTAGCTAAAACTATAAATAAGAAAATTAATTGTAGAAAGATAGATCCTATGTAAAATCAACTAGTGGTGTAATGGAAATCTTGTATCACTCAAAAATATGCTTAGTAGTACTTTTTGTTTAACGTGTTTTTTTTTGGATACCCATTTGGGTCATATATACAATATATCACTTATAATTATGTTATTACTTTTTTGGGTTAGTGTATTTGTTCACCTTAGGATACATGCCAATGTAAAAAAATGGGTTATTTTGTTATAAAAGCCATAGTTATTATGAGTTCGAGGATGTAAATTGGAGGGAAGGTTTTAATATTAATTTTAAGAGCTCTAGAAAAAGAATTAGATCAAAAGGTTTCATGATTTAAAAGTTATTATAGTTTTAAGTTACCTAGAGATCTCCTAGGAATGCTTTGGAGCCTAGTTTAAGGCCCTAAACAACCCCATAAAACCTCAAAAAATGAGGAAGAAAAAGTTCCTCTATAATCATATAGATCTCTTAGAGAGATAATTTCCATTTTTTTAATGGTTTGTTAGTCGGATTCCTAGATCAAAAGTTATGCCTTATGGAAGTTGGATTACTATTTTTTAAATCTTTTAATTTTGCATCAACTTCTAATGTGACTTCTAGAACTTTCAATTTTTGTGGTGGCCATAAAATGATAGAATGTAAAATCTATTCCTAACCCTAAACCTAATTTAGGTTACTTAAGGTCGATTCTTGCATTGTAAAGGTAATTTTTGTGGAGTTTGGGACAAGATACTATAAAAAAGGTTTTTCTCCAAAATCTAACAATATTGTAATCCCATAGGGCATCTAGTTGAGTCTATTTTTGTTGTGATGAATATAATAACATATAATTTCTAATAATAAAAGTCTCATTTCGTATTGTGTTCATTTTTTCTTGAGTTGTGCCCTCGTCAAGATAATATACCTCAAGTGGATATAGAAAAATTGAGATCACTTGTTGAAAAACCTTGTCACGCTAACGAAAGGTCAAAAAATATAATTAAAAAGGAAATAATTGATAATTTTGATAATTTTGCAACAGTTCAACAAGCCTAATTGCACTCAATAAATACACTGTTGATCTTAGATTGGTTTTGACAATTGAGTGTCAACACACTTAAGATATTTACTAAGTTCATGCCAAGCTAGTAATACATGCTGAGTATAATATGTATAGATGTTGAGTTGTAATTAGTGTTGAGTCACTAATGTGCTAAGTCACTCAAGTGCCAAGTAGATAGACCATGCTGAGTGATTCAAGTGTCAAGTAAGTAGTTGATGCTGAGTAATTTAGGTGTCAAGCCAAAAATAGAACTATGGTATGTGTTGACCATTAGTATTATCAAGTTTCGAACAACACAGATTAGATCTAGTTGTTTTTGATAGAACAAACAACTATGTAAACTATTTTTATGTTGAATTATTCATAGATCTCAAATCTTCAAAGGTAAGGATGAATCTATTTGGGTTCCCCATGAAATCAACATGCAACCAATCAAAAAATTGGAAAGGTTAAACAAAAAAAAGAATGAATCTTATTCATAGATTCATACCTAACCCTAAGCCATCAAAGTCATTATAAGGAAGAAAAGCCTCATAATCAAGAGAGGAATGTGAGTGAAAAGTAGAAGGAAGAAAAGGGGTGAAATGATTAGTGATCATTTAAGGTGACTTGGCAAAGTGAAAGAATTACATAATCAATTTTATAGAATAGAGGATCAAAGATATAGCATTGACATGTTAGATCAGAAAGGATCAAGGAGGATAGAATTGAGATCTGAAAACAACAGGACAAAGTTATAGGTCATCAAATCAAACATTCTACTATTACTTTCTAACAACTATATCAGCAGAGTGAAATTCGTTGGACTAAGGTTGACTTAACAGTCATTGCAAAATCTTTTAATAGGGTGACATTCCAAGTGAATGTTCTAACGTCCTTTAATCAAGGACACTTATAACAAGGTGTTAAAATCCTTTAGCAGGGTGGGACTTAATAGTCTCTTGTAAGCTTTTAATAGGGTAGGCCTTTCACAAAGCAGATCATATTTCACGGTCAAAATATTGTACCTTAACAAGTGACACTTTATTGTTGTAGTAGCGAAGAATTGTAGGTGTCATCCCCACCCCACTTTTACCTTCTCATTTGGAGGGTTTTGGGGTAATCATATTAGGTTTCAAATGTGTGTATGCTTATTTGATGCATTTGCTTTACATTTCATTTCAATTTATTACATGCATCTAATGAATGGTAAAAGGATTTTAAATGTTGAAGTCTGAACTTTTGATTCACCCCACCCCCACCCCACACCCCCCCCCCCCACCCCCACCCCCCACTTAGAAGTATATGTTTCCCATTTTTAATTCCAACAATTGGTATTAGAGCATGATTCTCAGAAGAAGAAGCTTTGCAACTTAAAGGAAAGATCTTGAAATGAAAGTCCACAAGTTGGGAAAGACCATTGAAAATTAGGAGATTGAGATACATCTCATGCTACATCAATTGAATGAAGCCAAAGATTCTTTGAAGAGTTCTCTAAAAAGAAGGAAAGAGATTGCTATAGCAAAAAATGGCACACAATACAGAGAGATTGACACCACAAAGCTATTTGCAGATGGTAACGCTAGTAAATTTGATGCAGCAATTGTAGATCTAATGGAAAAGAATAGAGCACAAGCTAAAGAGATTAGAAAACTCAAGTTGGAGCAAGAATAACAACCTATACTATTGTGTGAGGTGACCAAACAAAAGGAGAAAGCTATAGAAGGCAAGGCCATGATTGGAGAAAACAAAAGAATTTTGGCAAGTAGATTGGAGGAAAAGTCAATAGAGCTATCAAGGATCTCAAACATGCAATTGGACACCTTAAGTCAAATGATGAATGATCATCATGAGTTGAATGTCAAGGACATTGAAATAACCACTTTAAAAGTTGTAGAATGAATAGTTGTAGAATGACCTGAAAAGAGAAAAAGAATTTTCTAAAAGCTTCAACAAGCCAAATGAAGCCATCAAGTATTTTGAGAAATTACTAAAATCTCCTAGAACTAGCAATGATACATAAAGACTAGGCTACACAAGCACTAAAGAAGGAGAATCATTGAAGACTACTGAAGAAAGAAATGAAAAAGGTAAGAACTCCAAACCCACTTGTCATTATTGTGGTAAGAAAGGATATATAGCTAATGTTTGTAGGAGCAAGAATGTAAGTTAGAATGCTAAGCCAAAGAACATGACTCTTTGTCACAAGTGCAACAAACAAGGTCATCAAGCACATGAATGTAGAACCAAAACCATACATGCACCAAAATTTGAAGGACACTACTACAATTGTTAGAGTCATGGACATAGAGCCTTTGAATGCAGATCCAAGTCTACATGGTCATCTAACAAGCAAACAAATGTAAGAAACTATGAAAACTCCTATAACTGGGATTATAATACAAGTTATAGCTATCACTATTGTCATGAATATGGACATATCCCTGAGAATTGTATAAGAACACATTTGAGTGGTAACTACAAGAAATGGTTTAGTCAAACCACATGTTTTAGTTCTAACAAGACTGGTCACATCAGCAAGCATTTTCCAACTAGGTCCAATGCACCAAATTGTGAATTTGATAAAGGTAAAGGCACGGCAGATGTTGAGAAAATCAAGAATGAGATGAACAAGAAATGGAAGAAGAAAGATGCTGGCAGTACATGAAATGGAGAAGGGGTCACTTTACCCAATGGGTCAAGTGGTCACACTTCATCAAACTAAGAAAATAAGAGGTATGTAGGATTGATTCTTAAAGTGTTGCATTATACATCAATTCCAAAATAAATTAGCACTAAAATGATTCCATTAGCATGAATGAGGATGCAAGAATTCAAGGAAAATTCAAGGTTAAAATCTTCAAGTTTCATGTTGTTGTTGAGTATGAAGAGTCCTCAATAGAGTTGGAGTAAATATTAGTGTGTGTCTAGCTACTAGTCAAAGTTAGTTAGAGTTGAGTCTATAGTAGGTGTCAAGCAAATAGAATTCTCTATAGATGTCAAATGGAATAGTAATTGTGTTGATGCTAAGTTTTACAGTTGTACATGACTAAGCATTAATTGCAAATTTTTAAAGGGTATAAGGTTAATTTTCTTCTATTTTTTGTCATTATGAATTCACAGCGAGAACGAGAAGAGCGAAGAAGCAATCTACAAACTAGTTCAAAGCATTTGCAAGGATTCACACAATGATCAAGCAACAATTCATCAAATCTTAAAGGTATTCTTCATAAGCCAAGTTGCACAATTTTAAATTTGATAAACCCTAGTTTGTCAAAATGGCTTCTAGTTTAAGAACTGTATAAGAGAAAAAGGTGTTTGATGTTCAATTAGGTAGCAATGAAGTTAAACAATCAAATTTCAAAGTTATTCTAGAAGTTGCCTACAAACAAGACCCAGTAGGAGCATTATCCATGCTCCCACCTAAAGTAACAATTGTTCAAGACATGAGTAAATGTTACAACTATAAAGTAGGAGCCATAGGTGATATGGAAATAAGACAAGCATATGAGAAACTATGTGAAAATGGACTCCTAAAGGAAGAGTTCAAGATTGTGGAGAGAAAGGGTTTTACTTGTGCCTTAGATTTTCCCACGATTTTAAAAATTGAATGGATCAAAATAATTCTAAGAAGAATTCATGATGGATGTTTGTGGTTAGAGGGTGGACTGATCAAAATTTCAAAAAGGATTATCCATAGGGTTACTAGTTATCCAACCCTAGATCCGCCCAAGACATTAAGAAGCAACTCAAAAGAAGTCATTGAGAAAAATACAAGTGCAAAGTGGAACAAGCATGGTATGACCATTAACACCATTACAAATCCTTTGCTTGATTTTTTTGTTAGAGTTATTTTCCACAAGTTCTAGCAATCAAGTAGGTTAAATAGTGGGCCATGCATAGAAGTGGATGTTGGATACAAAATTGTCAAGAAAGACCACACCTATGATCTTGCAAAACTTCAGTTGCAATAGATAAATGAAAACCTAGGTGCCATCAGAAAGACAAAAAGTGTACAATGTAAGTTTAGATTAATTCAGATTGTATGCATAATTTTCTATGTACAAAATGAATTCCCATCTTTTGGTAAAATTAGATGGAAGACCAACAAATCTGTGACTATTCGAATCAATGTGTATATTGAGAAAATGGGAGAGAACTTTGAGTCAATTATGACAAGCTATTTTGAAGACTTTAAGAAGTCTATGAAGTAGAGATTGAGGGTACATGTTTCCTTAGTAAAACAATACTACAATGATATATGTTTCCTTTTAGACATTAATTACACTTATATTCAGGCATTAGTATCTAGGGTTAGATGGCTAAGACCTCTAGGCTATGAAATCAATGTGGATGAAGCCTCAGCTGCCATCACTACACTCCTTGCTAAAGAAATTGAAAAATCAGCCAAAATATTTGGTGATTATCATGTTGTAAATTCAAAGATTGAAATGGAACTAAAAATAGCCTCTACATTGAAAAAGAAGGACAAAATGGTAAGAAAACTGAAGACCAAATTTGGTGAAGAGGTAGGAGATGAAGAAGAAGATGATGATGATGATGATGAAGAGAATGAAGAGGAAGAAGAGGTACAAGCACCAAAACCTTTAGCTTTAACCCAAGGCATGGGTGAGGATGAAGAAGAAGAAGGTGTTGAGGAAGAAGAAATCAAAGAGGCACCAACCCAATCAGCACCAAAGAAGAGAAAGGCTAAGGCTAAACCAAAGGAAAAAAAATTGTTAAGCCTAGCCCAGAAAATCCTACAACTCCTATGACCAAAGCAAGCACAAGATAAACCACACAAAAGGATAAGGAGAAAACAAGGTAGACAGAACAAGATGGACATGAGCAGAAGAAACAAAGAAGGAATTATATTGCTCAACCTCAAATAGATGATGAAAAGACAGAGTTTTAAGATACAAGTCAGTTTGTGGTGGTAATTCATGCACCTAAATTTGATTTTGATAATATTTGTGATAATATTAAATATAATGGATATATGATAGCATTAAAGAACATTGATTTTGATAAATTGAGTAGAGATGAAAAGAATCTATTGGAAGAGTCAATATATGCTATGATGTCCAAATTTAAGAATACTCCACTTGAGTTTTCCAACACAATACGCAAAAATCTATATGATATTGTTGAGAAAAAGTGGTATTATTGTTTAAATCTTGAGAAACAAATTAGAGAGTCAACATTAGCTCAAGTAATGCTAGAGCTAACAAAAGGACAAATTGCCAAGGTAGTAAAGAAATATGTAGTTAGGTTTACACCTAAATATAGAGCCTTTAGCATTCTACAAATAAATATAGATGATGTGGTTAAGAAATCAACCCAAATATGAAAATTAATCTATGGGTTAACCACTGTAAAGCCAGGAGAGGTTGATCTCTCTAAAGAAAAATAGGATGACAAGAGTGAGGATAAGCAAGATAGCAAGGATGATGAAAAACATGATGATGACATGTATGAAGATGAGAGGATAGACAATACTATTGAGGAAGAACCTAAAAGACAAGATGATGACACACAAATAGCTGATGATCAGCAAAAGGAACAAAGTGTGTAGGAAACACAAGTGCCAAGTGTTAGCCCCCCATAGGACATAAACAAGTCAATAGAGACAATTATTGTTAAGGATGTTCCTGATGCTTCACCTTAGAACATCAATCCATTAACTTCAAATGACTTGAAGAGGATATTAGATTAGTATACACTACAAGAAAAGTTATGTGAAAATCTTGTACTAGTGAGTGTGGAAGAACTTCAGAAGGTAGTAGCTAATATTACAAAGGACAAGGTGAAACCACAAGAGCCACCTTTTGCCATCCCTCTAGCTACCCATGTGCAACCTCTAGTGCAAACACCAGTAGATACATCTACAAAAGTTGACACAACTGTCAAAGTTGACATGGTTGAACAACAAACTTAGACTGCTCAAGAAGAGAAGGTTACTAAAGCACAAGCAGGATAGAAAAAAGTATTTGTACCTAATACACAAACACAAGGAGTAGGTCAAAGGCAAAACTAAAGAAAAGGACATACCAAAGGAGAGGGAGCAAGAAGCCACACAAACATTGGTAAATTTACCAGCACCTGGCACTCCAAAAAAAGTCCTTTAGAGGTTGAGCACTGATCCAATACCACTGCAAATTTCAGCACCAAACTCTAGCTCATCCATGGTTGCTAAGGTATTTCACTATGAGGATATAATTCTAGATGAGGAAATAGTGATACCTAAATATGATTATGCAACCATGACACTAGAGAAAATAGGCATAATGCAAGTAGCCTTGGAAAGAAAGAAAAACCAAGAAATGCTTAGAAAAGAGCACAAACAGAGGCAAGCATTACAAGATATTAAAGACATCTTTTTAGATTATTTTAGCTTGCAAACACCTAATGAATCAAAACCAATATTATAGTAGTTATCAGATATTTTGGAATATGTGAATAATGAAGACTAGGAAACCAATGTCAAACTTATGGAATGGTCTAAAAGAAAATTTCAAGGAAAAGCCATTGAGAAGATATCCGGTGATATAACACTCTCAAAATTGGCTAATAAAATTGAAAAAGTGAAGAAAGTACTTGAGAACATATTCTAATTATAAATAAAATTGTGTGATTCCACACTCTTCACAATGAAAACAAGTCATAGGATTCTAAGTCTAGAGAGAAATTTAAAAGTATTAGGTATGCATTTACCTAAGAATCCAGCTCAAAGTGAGAAGCATTTCCATTCATTGCTTCATATACAAAGTCAACTAGTTGTGTTAACAATAGAAAAGGTTAATATAAGAGCCAAGTTGACTAACATCCAAGCCTCCCTTACCCCTCATATGGAGATAATCCACAAGGAACTAGGATATGTAGAGACCTTGATGAAGAGAGATCCAAATATTTCAACCTCAGATGGACTATTTCACCTTGTAGTAGAGATATTCATCCAAATAAAATCATTAGATGTTGCATTAGACAAACGAGATGCTATTCTAAAGATTATAATGGAAGTCCACAAGAACTTTTTGGACAAATACATAATTAGTGTATAGACCCTTTGACATAAGTGTCAAAAAGAGGGAGATAAACAAATATACAAGGGGAGATATTAAGCAAAGGGGGAGAATAAAGATAGAAAAAGAGGGGGAGATAAACCAAAGGAGGAGAAAATAGCAAAAGAGCAGAAATAGAGCATAGAGCCTATCAAATAAAGAGTATTAGTATTTTTGAAGAAAAAGGGTGTCAGCAAAAGACAAATTCATGAAGAACAAATTTTTGATACAGAATAGGAACATTAACTCAGGGGGAGTTACAAAAATTTTGAGATATATAGTCTACTAAAAAAATTTGAAAATTTTTGAAGCTTTGTATATATGCCAAGTTGTGGATGTATTATACTTGAGGAGACTAGATTTGTTATGTATAGTTAAGTGTTTTTGACACTCATATCAAAGGGGGAGACTATTGATCTCATATTATTTTTGAAAATTGAGTGTCAGCACACTTAAGATATCTACTAAGTTCATGCCGAGTATAATATGTATAGATGCCAAGTTGCAATGAGTGCCAAGTCACTCATGTGCCGAGTCACTCAAGTGTTGAGTAGATAGACCATGCCGAGTGATTCAAGTGCTGAGTAAGTAGTTGATGTTGAGCAATTCAGGTGCTGAGCCAAAAATAGAACTAGAATATGTGTCAAGCATCAGTATTATCAAGTCTTGAATAACACAAATTAGATCTAGTTGTTTTTGATGGAACAAACAACTATGTAAACCATTTTTATAACAAATTATGGAAAGATCTTGAAGGTTTAAAGATAAGGGAAAATCTATTTAGGTTCCTTATGAAATCAACATGCAACCAATTAGAAAATTAGAAAGGTTAAATGGAAAAAAGAATGAATCTTAGTCATAGATTCATACCTAACCCTAAGCCACCAAAGTCATTATAAGGAAGAAAAAGCCCCATAATCAAGAGAGGAATGGGAGTGAAAAGTAGAAGGAAGAAAAGGGGTGAATTGATCAATGATCATTCAAGTTCACTTAGCAAAATGAAAGAATTATAGAATTAGTTTATAGAACAAAGAATCAAAGATACAAAATTGACATATCAGATTAGAAAGGATCAAGGAGGACAGAATTGAGATCTAAAAATAGGAAGAAAAAGTTATAAGTCATTAGATCAAACATTCTACTATTACTTTCTAACAACTATATCAGCAAAGTGAAATCCTTTGGATAAGGTTGACCTAATAGTCATTATGAAATCCTTTAATAGGGTGACATTCCAAGTGAATGTTCTAAAGTCCTTTAATCAAGCACACTTCTAACAAGGTATTAAAATCCTTTAGCAGAGTGGGACTTAACAATCTCTTGTAAGTCTTTAATAGGGTAGGCCTTTCATAGGGTAGATCATATTTCATGGTCAACGTTTTGTAACCTTAATAGATGACACTTCATTGCTACAGTAGTGAAGCATTGTGGGTGTCATCCCCACCCCAGTATTACCTTCTCATTTCTGGGTAATAATATCAGGTGTCAAATGTGTGTATGCTTATTTGATGCATTTTCTTTACATTTCATTTCAATTTATTACATGCATCTAATGAATGGTAAAAGGATTTTAAGTGCTAAAGTTTGAACTTCTGATTCACCCCCCTCCCTAGAAGTATATGTTTCCATTTGTAATTCCAACATATACTTATATAAAATAAGTTTCAAGCACCATTAAAATTGTTGGTTATAGCTACATCAAAAGAGAAAAATTCCTAGTATGCAAAAGGATATTGGGGTGAACTTACAATAATGGGTTAAACTTATGGAGGACGAAATTCCTCCAAAAAAGTATAACCCAAAAAATTTTGTCAAGAGGTTTTGATAGAAGTGAAGATAGATTATGTGTATATTAATTTTTAATTAAATCACTTTTATGAACAATAATTGCTTCCATCAACTAATTATGAAACTATTAGGCCCTAGAAATATAAAATCTTAAATTTTTATATCTTTGTTGCTTAGTTCATAAATTAATTACTAATTGAGCTTATATTTTCTCTCATTATATTTATTGCAAATTTATAGGTGGTAAATTATGTAAACTAATATAGTCAAGAGCATGTTTTTTTTAAATTAAAATTTGCACTTTTACTTGCCTATAATATAGATTCTTAAAAATAATGTACACTATTAGCATTATAGGCATAAACTAATAGTTTAAAGAAAAGGAGCCCTACATGCCCAAATGTAATTTGTCAATGAAATGTCAATTGAATAAACAAGCTACATTGTTAGCATTATAGTCATCAATTAATATCTAAAATAAAAGAAATTCTATATTCCCAAAAAAAAATTGTGATTTTTCTTTTGAATGCCATATTACTATTTTTAACCTTTTCTAGATTTTGAATTCACTTTAATTTACCCACTAAATTTTCATTCATTCAATTGGTACTTTATTAGTTTTAGTTATTATGATTGTATTTTTCAATAGTTATTGATAGTTCTAAATTTGAAGACAATTTTCTACAAGTATACTACGGAATGAAGATTGACTTGCAAATAGAATATGATATCACATAGAAAAGGATTGGTACCTATGAAATGAGGAGAGAAAAGAATAGAAATAAAGTGTCTCAAGATGAAGTTTATTAGACATAACAAATCAATAAGCCTACTTAAGTTCATTGATATTTGGGATATGTTGTGCATTCCTAGCATATCTTTATGTTATGAACATTCATATTTTAAGAATATAAAAAAAACTCAACATTTATAGTTATATATTACAATAAAATAAACTAAACTATTTCTATTGAAATTAACAATATGTCAATTAAAAGATTGACCACTTATATGTATCCTATTTTTAATTACTAATATCAATTAACCATCTCTAGTAACCTCAATTGCATGCAATAACACTATAACTAACCTAAACGTATGAATGGACAAATAAATTATTAGAGTAAATAATTAATAATTAATTATTTTTTCTATTTACTTAAGCTTACTTAAGTAAATGCATTTCATTTATTAGTTGTAGTCTAGGAGTTTGTTATAAGTTGTTGACAATATAGGAGTTTGTTCTCTCCTAAGTCATACTTATCCTCTCACCTTGATCGAGGACTTTCCACCTCATGTGGATGTATGCTTAGTTGTCACACTTATCTCCTAGTGTGTTCTAGCTTGTTCTAAGAGATTCCTTCAGCTCTTTATATTCGAGCTCCCTCATTGTATTTCATAAGACTTTCAGCATATTGTAAATACATATTTTTCTTGTGTTTGCATATCTTCTCTCTCATGTCTATTTAGGGTTTTTCACTAGCTCCTCACTCTTCCTTCCTTGGGTTCCCTTTGACAAGCTATTTGCATGTAGGTGATCCTAGGTGTCTTCGAAGTTGGATTTCATCAACTCCAACATGGTATCAAAGCCTTCCTGTTGCTGCTTCATTGAAAAAAATTTGAATCCATGATTTGAAGTCACAAACCCTAGTTTGTTTGTGCATTTTTTCTTCAAATCAAGGGAACAGTGAGTTTTTAGAGCACTTTCAACCCAAATGGATGCTACCATTGGATTCAAAAGGCATTTTTCAGCTAGGATTCATATAAAACTTGTTGATTTTGGAGACAGAGCTCCGGGAGGAAAAAAATTTGGTTGCATGACTTTTCATACAGATCGTACGAATTTTTGAGCGAATTTTTTTTTTTTAAACATTTTTTGGGCCGCAACCAGGTGGCCACCACTGCACCACCATGGGGCTGCCATTGTGCCACCCGTGCTTAACTCGTGGGCTGCCACAGTCAACTACGCAATCGTAGCACCATCGTGGCCCACCTGCCACCCATTGCAGATCTCCACTAGCATCTATGCTAGATCCCACTACCTAACTACAGATCGCTACCTCTATTCTGCCGCTCCTCTGCTCCTGTAGTGCTCCTCTACCACCTAGCTCCAACTCAGCATCAATGACAGTTCTATAGATTAGTTGGCCTTTTTGTGCCTAGTCACCGTGTTGTGGGGGTGACATGTGGCACAAGTGCCATGTGGACCCTACCACCTTGTTTGCCTGCCACATGGCATTATCGCGTGGATTGCCACGTGGCATGTTTTTTACGATGACGACTAACAGGTCATCAAATTTAATGTTGTAGAATGCTAATGTCATCATGACATCAATATATCTTGAGCCTCTTGCACCTCTCCAAGGTTCATGTTGGACCTACCTTCAATTTTTTGGCCATAACTTGAGCATACAGAGGTATTTTTCTAATCTGAAATTGGTGTAGGTATTTTCAAGTTTTGATTTAGTTTTTACTATTTTGTTGCAGTCAAAGTCAAAACTCCTATTTTTTACTCCGGCAAGCTTTTCTTTTTCATCCCATTGCCATTTTTTGAAAACATTATATTTCTAGAAAGCTGGTTTTGTCTACTTTTCAAAAATGTTGTCATTTCCTTCAGATTCTACCCCATGCTCTTTCTATCATTTTTTTGGCATTTTCGGTCCATGGTGGATATCTTGGGTGCTTAAGGTCTGAGGATCATTTTCTTGGTATGGGATCCTTTGTTTTGGGCTAAACTTATTTTTTTGCAACTTATTTTTGGTTTTGATCATTGTAGCTATCATTTTGAAGCACTTTTATGTATCACATTGAGATAAAGTGTCACTCTTGCATTTCAAGGGTCATGAACGTTGTTTTGAGATAGTTGTACATGCACTATTTTTATAAAGCACCATGGGGGGATAGTAGTTTCCATGTTTGTGTCATCTTCTTTTATCAAGTGAGTGTCCCTTCCATGACATTAGCCCCATACAGAGTCAATTTGACCGTGTCTTTATGGGTGTTTTGTACCTCTTCTGCTCTTATCATTCTTGGTTCATCTGCAGGAGATTTTTGGCCCACCTTCTCAGTTTCCTATCATCTCAACCCATCTGCATTAAGGGGGGGTTATGTTGTTGTTTTAATGCATTCGTGGTTCAATGGTTCGATAGTGTGAACTATGTATTCAGTGGTTGATCCTATATACAAGGCAATTGTAGTGGCTAGCTACCTATTCATTTCGGTGAGATGGATCATCTACCATATAGACATGCTCAGTTCATGCCTTCTTCTTCCATGGAGGTTCTTCAGATCAGTAGTTTCTTTTTGATGACAGATTTTGCGGCTTCTTCATGCTTTAGTGATGCTCTTCATGATCACCTTTTGTTCATGTTTGTAGAGACATCTTCCCTAGTTGGAGGCTTCTTTAGTTCTTCACTAGGTTCTTACCTGTTTTGGGGGAGGGTTTTTCCCACATGGTTTTCTCTCTTTCCCCATTTATAGAGGTTGCATCTCTTGGCATTGTACATGGGTACCTAACATGGCCTCATTGCCAGGACCCATTCTGCATTTCATCTTAGTTTGTGGGCTTAAAGCATTCCCCTAAGTTGCACTTAAGGGGGGGGTCAGAGTAAATAATTAATTATTTATTATTTATTCTATTTACTTAAGCTTACTTAGGTAAATGCATTTCATTTATTAGTTGTAGTCTAGGAGTTTGTTATAAGCTGTTGACAATATGGGAGTTTGTTCTCTCCTAATTCATACTTATCCTCTCACCTTGTTCAAGGACTTTCCACCTCATGTAGATGTATGCTTAGTTGTCACACTTATATCCTAGCATCTTCTAGCTTGTTCTAGGAGATTCCTTGAGCTCTTTATATTCGAGATCCCTCATTGTATGTCATAAGACTTTCAGCATATTGTAAATACATATTTTCCTTGTGTTTGCATATTTTCTCTTTCATGTCTGTTTAGGGTTTTTCCCTAGCTCCTCGCTCTTCCCTCCTTGGCTTCCCTTTGATAGGTTATTTACATGCAGGTGATCCTAGGTGTCTTCAGAGTTGGATTTCATCAACTCCAACATAAATCATAAAGCACAAAGAAGAAGTTTCAATATCATTCTTATATGTCAACTAATATTACTCTATAATCAGAAATTGTATGAAAATAATATTATTTGCCATGTTAAATGGAAATTAGAATTAATAAAGTGCGACAACAATATGAAGACATGAACTCTCGCATTACTACATTATTACATAACCAAAGACTAAAAGTTGTGGTCAAAAGCTTGTTCATGAATACAATCATGTAGTCATGTCAACTATAGGAATTTCCTTGAGTTTCAAGCACCATTAAAATTGTTGGGTATAGCCACATCAAAAGAGAAAAATTTCTAGCATGCAAAAGGATATTAGGGTGAACTTACAATAGTGGGTTACACTTATGGAGGAAGAAATTCCTCCAAAAAAATACAACCCAAAAACTTTTGTCAAGAGGTTTTGATAGAAGTGAAGATAGATTATGTATATACCAATGTTTTATTAAATCTCTTTTATCAATAGTAATTTCTTCCATCAACTAATTATGAAACTATTAGGCTCTAGAAATATAAAATCTTAAATTTTTATATCTTTATTGCTTAACATAAATCAATTACTAATTGAGCTTACATTTTCTCTCATTATATTTATCACAAATTTATAGGTGGTAAATGATGTAAACTAATATAGTCAAGAACATCTTTGTTTAAATTAAAATTCACTTTGCACTTTTACTTGCCTATAATATAGATTCTTAAAAGTAATGTACACCATTAGCATTATAGGCATCAACTAATGGTTTAAAGAAAAGAAGCTTTACATGCCCAAGTGTAATTTGTCAATGAAATGTCAATTGAATAAACAAGCTACATTGTTAGCATTATAGCAACCAATTAATAGCTAAAATAAAAGAAATTCTATATTTCCAAGTGAAATTTGTCATTTTTCTTTTCAATGCCACATTACTTTTTTTTAACCTTTTCTAGATTTTGAATTCATTTTACTTTACCCCACTAAATTTTCATTTAATTGGTACTTTATTAGTTTTAGTTATTATGATTTTATTTCTCAATAGTTATTGATAGTTTTAAATTTGAAGACAATTTTCTACAAGTATACTATGGAATGAAGATTGACTTGCAAATAGAATATAATATCACATAGAAAAGGACGGGTACCTCTTAAATGAGGAGAAAAAAGAAGAGAAATAAAATTTCCCAAGGTGAAGTTGATTAGACATAACAAATTAATAAGCCTACTATATTTGGGATAAGTTGTGCATTCCTAGCATAAAACTATGATGTAATGGTAAAATATATTATTCTTGTATACATTAGAAAAATAAAATAGGTGGTGAGATGTGAAAAATAATCAAAGGGAGGACACATTATATTTTAATCATAAAAATTCTTTCTAATTTTAATTTAATTTTGTATTAACTGTTCACAACATATTTTTGTCATATTTCATGCCCTAAGTATAGAGTTTATATTCATTATTCTCATAAATATCCAAACTAATGTACAATACTTGTGATAGAAATAAAAACTATATGGTGTTGCCCCAATTTGTTGGTATCATTAACCCTTGAGCATATTAGGTTATCATGATGAGTTTTTTTGGGTATAACAATATCATCTTTATTTCCCAACATATATATAGTGAAAGTTCAAAGCAATTCTAAGAGTAAACGTTTGTTTGTTTTATCTTGTTAGATATAATCACCAACTAACACCATTTAAAGTCCATAGATTTTATTCGTCACTATCTTTTCAACATCTCTAGTCTTTAAAGTAAGGACATTTTTTTTAAATAATTATAATCTAGAAGATATTTTGCAAGTACCAAAAAGATATAAAACAAGATTAGGAGAGGCTTTTCATTAAGGAAAAGAGTCTAGAGATCTCGAGAATAATTAAAATATAAATAATAAATAATGACCTTTATTTTAACCCTATGTCACATTTAACAATCACCTTTGTTAGAGCAATAAAGTATAAGAAAAGGACTTCCACCTCATGCTACAAATCTTTGACATTTTTACTCACTTCCTCCTTAATGACTTTCATCTCATTGATGACCCTATTGTCACAAGAAATGGAGGTCTCCGCTTTATCCTTCACCTTGCCAAGTTTTGGAGGATCACCCTGAATAGAAATGGAAGGGATGTTATTCTCCCCTTTCACAATATTGTTTGTAGGGTCATCTTCAGAATTGTACATCAGATACTCAATAATATTCTTAATTGGAGACTTCACTTTCTTAATATTCTTATCTTTGCCAACATCCATAGCCTAATCTTCCTTCTCATCCTCTTTAGAATTATTCTTGTCAGAGGAGGATATAGAGGGGTTCTTACTTCTTTTAGCAAGAGGGTTATCATCACTCTCTTCCCCTATTTCCATACAGAGAATATAGAAGGTGTTGTGACTAGGTAAAACAATGCCAATTGAATGGAAAGTAAAATATAGATTAAATGGAAGAGATAAGACTAAAGGTAGGATGTCCTATGCTTCAAATGATGAAAGAGATAAAAATGAAGAAGAGAGGTGGGATGACCCGTAATATGTGCATATTTTCAAAAGGATAAAAAATTAAAATGATATGGAAGGATGGACAAATTAGACTAAGAATATTAGCGGGAGTATGAAAGTGGAGTGGTGATGTGGAGAGAGTTCACAATAATGAAAATAAAATAATAAATGACACAATTTACAAGGGAAGCATATGGTAGAATCCTTCTAGCACTTCTTACTCTTGAACTAGGTCTTTCTCAATCACCTGATTACACACACTTCCAATCCCAACTAACAATGAAATCACCTTCACATGGACATTGTTTAATGTCTCCAATCAGCAAATAAACCCCTTGTTTGGGTAGAATCTCTATCTTGTTTAATTCTACACGTGCTTGATTTGTAATATATTATACATGTTAGAATAACTCTTTCCATGAGTATCAGGCCTTCATCCTCATGGAAAGATCTTCATTTCTTTTAAAACCTGCTACAACAAATAAATAATTAAAGGAAATCTACTGGTTCTGCAACATGCATAACAACAAACCTATAATAACGTGAAACTTATCAATAAAGTACTTGGAATGATGAAGGAAACTTTATTAATGCATTTTTAGAGCCAACCAATCAGTTTGCAAACCACAATATGGAATTTGAGTTGCAAAATATCTAAGTTTTAATATTGTTGTTCACCAGTCCATACATACCAGTCTTCCAATATTTTCTCTCCTTTTTTTTACATCAGAGACTCTTTCCAATTTATAAGACACCCTATAATAACTGACTCCAACCAACTATCATTGTTGAGTTGGGTATTTTAAAACTATTACAAACTAAACTTCCCTCTAAACTAGTCATTACCTTTTTTTATTTAATGTTTCAACTTGAAAAGCTATACAATGGTTTTATTAAACATTAAACTCTTTTATATACCTAAACCTATCTTGAAGACCTAATATTATTTTGGCATCATTATAGATTCCAAGACTACCCAATTGATTTGATGACCTTCTTTATACATTCCTTCCTTCTTATTTGTTTTGAGGATCTTTGCAGTCTTTATAATCTTCAACTGTGGCTTGAATATTTGAGCTGCTCCTGTACCAAGTGGTGGATAGATGGGAGAAGATAATGCTATTTTGTGGGAAGAAACTAATATTAATGTAGCATCTGATATTATGTACCAAGTTATATAGGGACCTAGGTATAATTCAGCCATTTATCACTTGACTATGCTTTATAATTAATTTTCAAAGCATTACACGGGATCTACTTATATCTCTTGCAAGTTTTGTATTAAGTTTAACATTCACTCTGCCATTCTATCTTCCACTTGTTTAGTTTTTCTCTCGTTTATTTAAGTTATACAAAATCCTAGCCTTGTGAAGTCCTTGCTAGCCTTAAAATTCTTGTGTTAGTCATTCTAAACAATGAAATCTAGCCTCGCCTGCGATAGAGACAAACTTGCATGCAAGTGAAGACTTTGTGAGAAATATAAAATTTAATTCAAAACTCACAACCCTAAACCTAAAAATTTTCTTGGCACAAACTATTGCCAATTGCCATTTTTTCTCGACACATGAAGGTGTTGAGTGGCAATTTGCTCGGCACTTGAAGGTGCTGAGTGATAGGCAATAGGTGTCGAGTGAGCTCGGCACACAAAAGAAAATGTAGTAGGTGTCGAGTTAGCTCGACACACAAAAGAAATGCTTAGCAACAATGGAAATGCTCGGCACCAATGGATGCCGAGTGAGCTCAGCTCCAACTAAAATTTATAACTTAAAAAATATTAACAACATAAGAGGATGTCAAGTGTTCTATTTCAAACTGAAAAATTTAAACTTAAGAAATTTCAACGTGAATGCTTTCACCATTAAAACTAGAGAGCCAAAACTTTAAGCTTCCAAACAAAACTTTTCAAATGCAATGAACAAAGGAAGAGAAATGGATTCGAGTATGCCTATTTTCTTTACTATTCAATTGAGATTTAAACTATTAGAAAATTTGGGAGCATTCGTCTTCAATCAAAAAACCCTAAAATAACCCTAAACTAGTAAAACTTCAATAAACTTTAAACTTGCAGCTCTAATGGCTGCATACAATGGTACCTAAAGCAATCACTGCTTCAACAGGTCGAATCCAACAATGACAAACTTGCAAAGTGAACAGGGGAAACACGTGCAACTGCAGGCACAAACTTCTTTCCTTCTTCCTTCTCTACTCTACTCTGCAACTTCTCTCTAATCTGCTTGATCACACACACTCTAAATAATCAATCTCAAAATTTTCTTTTTTTTCATATTTTCCCCCTCAACGTCCAAATTCAAAATCTCACCTACCAAAAATAAATGCCAGTCATTCATGGAACACACAGATAGGGTAGATGGGCATGGGGCTCGAGGACAACCTACTGGCTCTTCAATGTTTAATTTTTCCAACACTCCCCCTTTGTCCTGAGACCCACAAACAAAGATCGCTGCTCATTCAAATCAACTACACCAAGACACTCTCTTAGGTGTACAAAAGTTCCAATGCCTAATGGCTTTTTGAAAATGTCTGCTAGCTGCTACTCAAACTTGCAAAATTTCATCTTGATATCCCCATTCTCCACCAACTCTCTAATGAAGTGATATCTAATCTCTATATGCTTGCTTCTCCCATGGAAGATTGGATTCTTAGACAATGCAATCGATGAGATGTTGTCACAATAAATTGTGGTTCCATCCTCTTGCCTTTCATTCAAATCATTCAAAATCCTTCTTAACCAAATAGCTTGACATGTTGCTACATTTGTTGCTATGTATTTAGCCTCTGCTGTAGATTGAGCAATAATAGGTTGCTTCTTGGATGCCCATAAAATTGCACCCGATCCCGTATGAAACATATATCCAAAAGTGCTCTTCCTATCATCTAAACTTCCAGCCTAGTCACTATCTGTGTATCCCACCAACTTGAAATCATCATTTGTAGTATACAAAAATTTCAAATCCCTTGGTACCTTTCACATGCCTTAGGATCCTCTTTCCTACTTGCCAATGGGAATCCTTTGGTGTTTCCATAAATCTAGAAATCAGACTTACTGCATGCATTAGGTCTGGCCGAGTTGCAGTCAAATGCATTAAACTTCCAACCATACTCTTCTATAATGTTGGATCCACTCTCTTGCTAGAGTCTTCCTTGCTCAACTTTAGACCTATTGTTGTTAGTGTGGGGGTTGGATTACTATTCTACATTTTAAATCTCTCGAGGATTTGCCCTACATATTTTTATTGAGAGATAAAGATGCCATCATGCATTTGTTTTACTTCTATGCCTAGAAAATATTTCAAGAGACCTAGGTCTATCATTTCAAATTCACTTTTCATGGCCTCTTTAAACTCACCAATTAGAGCCTTGTCATTTTCAGTAAAAATTAAGTAATCTACATACAAGACAATAATCAATACATTACCATATGTTGCCTTGATGTAAAGAGTGCACTCACCATTGCTTTTGCTAATGCCATTGCTCATCAAATATGAGTCAATCCTATTGTACCATGCCCTTGGAGCTTGCTTAAGCCCATAAAGAGCTCTCTTCAATCTATATACTTTGTTCTCTTCACCTGTAACTTCATAACTAGGTGGCTACTCCACATATACTTCTCCCTTCAATACACCATTTAGGAAGGTGAATTTCACATCCATTTGGAATACCTTCCATTTTTGCTGAGCTGCAATTGCTATGATAGAACCCACGGCTTCCATTCTTGCAACTGAGGCATATGTCTTATCATAATCTCTTCCATACTGCTATTTGTAGCCCTTGACTACCAGCCTTGCCTTATGCCTATCAATTTTTCCTTCTACATTGCATTTGGTCTTATAGACCCATTTCACTCCAATCACTTGCTTCTTGGGAGGCAATTCAGTTAGCTCCCATGTCTCATTCCTTTCTATAGCATCTATCTCTTCATCCATGGCTTTACACCATTTCTTCTCTTTGATTGCTTCTTCAAAATATATTGGATCACTATGAGACAATAATGCAAAATTAACACTCATCATAATCTTCATACCTTTCATCTTGGTATAACTCCCTAAGACTCTTAGTCTTTCTTGGTAATAGGGAGGAGAGTGTGGGATCAGAATCTTCACTACTACTACATTGTCAACTAGCTCAGTCTTCACTGGTACTCAGCATTGACACTCGATCATTCCTAGAGGAGCTAGAAAATGAATAAACCTGATTACCTTTTCTTCTATTTGCTCCTTCTTCTTTCTGTTCATCAGCGCGCATCTTCTTCACTCATAATTGGCACTTTACTTGAAGTGCTCGATGACTCATCAGTTGGGCCATCCCAAGACTGGTTTTCAAGAAATTCCACATCTCTTGAGAGAATCATCTTGTTGTTCAATGGATCATACAATCTATATGCCTTAGATTCTAGGCTATACCTTGTGAAAATACATTTCACACCTTTGTCATCCAATTTCTACATTTTCTCTTTACGCACATGTGCATATGCAATACATCCAAACACCCCTAGATGTCCAACTATCCATCTTCTTCGTGACCATGCTTCCATTAGAATTCTATCACAGACTGCCTTTGTAGGACACCTATTGATTAGGTAAACTATTGTTGCCACAGCCTCTCCCCAAATTTTAGTAGGGAGACCTTTCTCTTTCATCATGCTCCTTGCCATTTCAACAATGGTCCTGTTCTTTCTTTTAGCCACTCCATTCTGTTGTGGTGTATAGTTGGCTGTGAGCTCTTTCTTTACACTATGTTTCCTACAAAAATTTACAAAAGAATTGGAGGTATACTCCCCTCCTCTATCTAATCTTAGGACCTTGATATAATGTCCACATTCTCTTTCAGCCTAGGCTTTAAATTCTACAAATTTATCAAATATTTCAGATTTTTTCTTTAAGAAATACACCCATGTCCTACGACTGAAATCATCTATAAATGTCATAAAAATAATTACTCCTCCCAATGGAAGTAACTTGCATAGGACCGAATGGGTCAGTATGCACTAATTCTAAAGGATATCTAGCCCTCCTAGAAGTTCTAGAATTAAAAGGAAGCCTATGTTGCTTACCCAAAATACAAGCCTCACACTTGTCACATGAATTTCTTATACATGGAAAACCATCTACCATTCTTTTATTTGATAACAAATTTAAACTAGAATAGCCAAGATGACCATACCTGAGGTGCCATAGCCATGAGGGGTCTTCAATCACACTCCTTAGAGCTGATTGTGTGGGAGGTGCAGCACTAACTTGAGATGAGAAACATGTCTCTATCTTCAAGGGAAACATTATGTTCTTTGTCATTTGAACTACTGCAAATAAATTCTTGCTCCCATCCTTTTCTTGGATGACACACTTTTTATTCTCCATTTGCACTTTATATCTATTTTGAATGAGCTGACCAATGCTCATCAAATTGTGCTTCATACCAGGGGAAAAATACATATTTTGTATTTCCTTCTTCTCACCTTTCTTGGTGCGGACCATAATAGATCCTTTGCCAACAACTGGTAGGGTTTCATTGTTACCCATCTTAATTTCTAATTTGAAACTCTTGTTAATGAATGAAAACAAGGTTTCATTACCACTCATGTGGTTGTTACATCCACTATCGAGGTACCAAACCTTGGAGCTTCCTTCTTCACCAACATTACACATGATGAAAGCAGTGCCATTGTTTCTACTTCCCATGTTCACATCAGCCAAATTTGCTTTTCTGAATGATCATTTTGCTTCTTCTAGCATTCATTTTCATAATGCCCATATTTATGACAATAGTAGCATTCTATATTACTCCTATTTGAGTTGTAGTTTTTCTTACCTCCTCTTGAGGTATTTTGTGAGCTACTTGCTCCATCTGCTCATCCTGAGCTTTCTGCTGCAGCATTTCTTTGTCCTCCATTACCTTAGCCTTTGCCTCTGGAGTTTTTGCCTAATCCATTTCTTCCTCTCCCCCTTCCTCTTGGAATTGACTGAGCCTTGAATGCTTGCTCCTTGGAAGAAGAAGATACAGATCTATTGATCCTATGCTCATGGCTTTGAAGTGTACCCATTAACTCATCCATTGTCAAAATAGTGAGGTCTTTTGCCTCTTCTATGGTCATGACCAAATTGTCATATTTATGAGGTAAACTCCTCAATATCTTTTCCACTATCCTCTACTCTTGATATTCTTCTCCATTTGACTTCAATTGGTTAATCACATTGGAGGTCCTTGAACTAAAGTCTGCAACTAATTCATTTTCCTTCATCTAAAGGTTCTCAAACTCCCTCCTTATGTTTTGTAGCTTTACAGTGCGGACTTTATCAGTCCCCTTGAAGTTTGTCTCAAGGATATCCCATGCTTCTTTTGCGTAATTTGTTGCTGCAATCTTGGAGAATATTGTCTCTGTCATTGTTGCTTCAATCAAACTTAATGCCTTAGCATCCTTCCTCCTTGACTCCTTCAACTGAGTCTTTTGATTATTGGTGAGTGTAGCATACTGTGTTGGGTCGGTCACATCATTGAACCCATTAATTACAAACTCTCATAAATCATTTGCAACCATAATGGTTTTCATCTTCTTTGCCCATGTATCATAATTTTGTCCATTGAAGGGTGGTGGCTACTACCATATTTTTCTTGAATCTATTGCCATGTCAAATATCCCAAGAAAAAAAATGCCCTAACTCACTGTAGATGTGGGGCCTCAAAGCTCTGATACCATGTGATAAATATAAAATTCAATTTAAAACTCACAACCCTAAACCTAAAATTTTGCTTGGCATAAACTATTGCCGAGTGCCAGTTTTTTTCGGCACATGAAGGTGCCGAGTGGCAATTTTCTCGGCACTTGAAGGTGCCGAGTGACAGGCAACATGTGTCAAGGCAATGCAAAAGATTTTGTCAGTTTTGTTGTTGCTATTTTGTGGTAAGTGGTAGTTTGTTCACAAAGAAATGCTCTATCAAAGTCTGTCCTCTTTCTAGAGGCCCAACAATCTGGTAAACTCCCATAATCTCAAAAAGTTAAGTGGAGAGGAGATTCTGGCCTCACAGATGGGCTCTTGCAAAATGTAAGTAGAAGTTGGTCCTTATTCATTTTGTTTGAGAATAAAAAATAGACATGTGGATCATAGTATAACTCTTAATTGACTTCATCTACAAATGCAAGTTGATTTAGTTGGTGGTTACTAGAATGCAATAATGTGAAATATGGACTTCCCATGGCATTCATTATCACAACACTTGCTTGGGGGACACTCGATTATGGGGAAGAGTTGGAAGCTGCAGGAGAGATTCAAAATGCAAGGGACGCAATCAGATGGAGCATTGACTACTTTCTCAAGGCTAGTGCAACTCCAAATCAATTGTGGCCTCAGGTATGACTAATTTCTCTAATATCCTCATGAGCATTCTATAAATAGGAGATTTATTATTGTTATCTTGAATTGTGTAGTTTTCAATTATTACTATTATATGAATAGTGATTCACAAGAAATCTATTTCTTAATGAATAGAATAATTAGCATTTATAGTAATGAGGCTAACTTTTCTAGAGGCCACTCACCTTAATACTACACTAACAAGATTAATGTTGATGTTGATACATAAAAAAGTTAGGTGATCCCATGGTAGACCATAATTGTTGGGAACATCCAAAAGATATGGACACTCCTCGAACTCTTTGCAAGATTGATAAAGACAACCCTGGATCAGAAATTGCAGCAGAAATAGTCGCAGCCTTATCTACCTCCTCTATTGTTTTCAGAGTGGTAGACCCTAGTTACTCATACCTTCTCCTCCAATGTTCTCAATTGGTATTGTTACCCTTTGGTTGCACAAGTAAACTAAAAAGCCTTGATGTTAACTAACACTCAATAATCAACCAATTCCATGAAATTTTGAAGTTGTTTTTATACATCCATCTTAATTCTAATTGGTTCTTTAAGGTTTCCTTTAGCTCTTTAGTTTTACTGATTGATAAAGGGCACATACAAAGGAGAGTGCCCCTTTTATTGTTCTTATTCAAGCTACAATATAAGTATAATTTGGTTTTCTTTAAACATGTCCACTTTTAACAAGATGTTCCATTTTTAATCAATAGAGCATGATTTCAGGACAAACTTCTCTGGGCTGCATCTTGGCTATACAGAGCTACCATATCTCCATATTATTCAAACTACATTAAGCAACACGATGATCTAAGAACCTATGTTAATGAATTCAGTTGGGATCTCAAATATGCAGGAATTCAAGTGCTCCTAATAGATGTAAGCATAGAATGATTGGTGCAAATTTTTGAATAAAATATAACATAAACATACTCTAGCTTAAAGCTAAATTGTGCATTTCACTAATCAGTTATATTTCCAAGAGGAAGCCCAATTCACAACTTACAGAAGTCATGTAGAAAGCTTTTTGTGTTCACTTCTTCAAAATAGTCCCATTCGTTATGTTAAAAGCACTCCATGTTAGGGTTATCTCTCTATTTATCCACCAGTACGGATAACAATAGTTTATTTTCTACAAATAACCATCAAACTCTCATTGATCTTATTATCTTCCTTTTCTAATCATAGATATCAATACTCTAAAATTGTTTTGTTGCAGGAGGTTTGTTGTATGTTAGAGATGGTGCCAATACTCAATATGTTACTAGTGCTGCTTTTTTGTTGGCAAGATACGGTGATTTATTATCAGATAAGAGGCAAATATTATCATGTGGAAGCACAATCTATAGAGCCAATGATGTTACGGGCTTTGCAAAGCTGCAACTAAGCCCGCTACATATATTTGTATTTGTGTTGTGGGGCATGCAATCTAATGAAACCTAATCATAACTTTTGTAGATTGATTACGTATTAGGAAGGAATCCATTGGGCATTTCGTATATGATAAGTTATGGTTCCAAATAGTCAAGGCAACCACATCACAGAGGAGCATCTATAGTTTCTATTTATCAACAACCAGCTGCGAAGATCAAATGCATTGAAAGCTTCATGAACTGGTTAAACACAAATTCTTTTAATCCAAACACATTAACTGGAGAAATTGTAGGGGGATCAAATACATATGACCACTTTATAGAACTCAGGACCAAATCTAACATGCTTGAACCTGCAACATACATAAATTCTCCTCCCGTAGGTGTTCTTGCTAAATTGTACGCCATGACATGCAAAACCATCCAACAATGTTGAATTTGTGGGCATATTAATAATACCCAACAATGTTGAATTTGTGGACATATTAATTTTGACACTTTGAATGAGTGCCATGAGCACTGTTTGTGCAATATTCTTTGTATTAGATAAAAACAAGTGTTTTCTTTATAAAAAGGTTGAATCTTAATTTGTCTTCTTCATATGGAAACTGCACTTAAAAACATATTTTATCAAACAATATAATTTTCATAAAAATATAATGTGAATATGTAGTTTCATTTCTCTATTTTTAAATGACATCTAATATGTCAAAGACTTCTCTATATAGAAAAAGTAATTATTTAAAAAATTAAAAAATTAAAAAATTAAAAGAAATATTTTTATAATTATGAAGGTTAGATAAAAGAAGGCCTCCTAGAAGAAACATGTCATTATTATATTAACATGCTAATAATAATTACTAATTAGATTTAAAAAATTTAATGGGGAAAAAGGTTTTAAAGTTCAAAATAAATATAAATCTATTTACTTTATAAACAATGGAGTCTCACCTATGCTGAATGCAAAAATGAATTAAGATTGAAAGGAAATATGTTGGATCAGTATCATCAAAAATGAACTATGGAAAACTTTGAAAACTTTGTACAGAAATTTGAAAATATGGATAAAGCATCTTAAGTTTAGACTTTTGAAATTTATAACATTGGTAGTGCTTGAAGATAGACATTCTAGCTCTATTTTTATTTTTTTTAAATTGCAAAAGAAAAATGTTGTCTGAAATAGGTTTTGTATAAAAGATAATCTTGTCTATTGGCATGCATTTAAACAATGTGGTTTGGGATTTGATAATATTAATTTGCAATGATAATTTTTACCCAATTTAATAAATAATATTTTTAATGTTAATTTATTAAAAATTAAAAAATTAATTTTTCTATTATATTTAATAATTTTTCTATATATTTAATATATATAAATAATGTATATTAAATAATATTAAAAATTTAAATGTTTACAAATATATTTAATAAATATTTTGTAAGGAAATAAAATATTAATTTCCAAAATGTAATTTTATTGTAATTTATAATATAAACTTGTTGAACTATATAAACATAAAAATAAGTTTTATAGAAATAAAAAAAATCATATTGAAGCATCTTTAAAATGCATATCTCATAGAAAAATGAAAAAAAACTATAGCAAAAATATAATAAAAAGTCTTTAAAAAATAAAAATAAAAATAAAATAGAAAGGTTATACAAACATTACAAATATAGTTTAATATTTTCATAATGCACACAAAGTAATTGTAGTAAATGAGGTGAAAACATAAGTCTCGGCCTAGATTAATAAAATCTTTTTTATATATATTAAACATCGAGAGTTCAAAAGTTCATATACAACTAGTTAACCAAGGGAAAACAACAAACCCACAAGTTCAAAAGAGAGTGGCAGATTTACATAGTATAATGTACGAAATTACAAAAAAAAGAGGAGGAACCATAAGCAACTAGTGTAGAATATCATCCCCATCCTCGAGCCAAGTAGTCCATCCATGTGAGCCTTCCATCTAGACCACCTTATTCCTTTCCAAGATCTGAGCATACATGTCAAGCTTCTCAAGAGGAGCACTATTTTCTCTAATTTCTTTGATCAGAGTGTTCAAAGCTTTGTCAAAAGCACTTTTATCCTCCATGATATTGGCCCATTCAAAACCATGTTTTAACTCATATATAAACATAGAAGCATGTCTTTCTTTAAGGAATCTCAACAGATTATCCTACTCCAAATTCATAATGCAACAAACCTAAGAGGCAATTTTAAAATGTGTGAGTTTTTTGAAAAACCTAATAAGACTTCTATTAGTGCCTTGAAATTTGGCTTCATTTCTATATTTCCATGTGAACCAAACAATGAAAGATGACAGAATATGTCAAAAAAGGTTAGCATCCTTTCGAAGACCTTTAATAAAACTAGTAATAATCTCAATAGTATAGATATGTTTAGAAATAGAGATTTTGAACATTAACTAGATCTCTTTAGAAATAATACAATCAAAGAAAATATGTCTCATAGTTTCAGGAACTCTGCATATAGGACAAGTATCAAAACTAGTAAGGTGATTCCTGATAGGGAGTTTATCAAGAAGGAGCTGCCACTTGAAACATTTAACTTTAGGAGGGATAGGAGACTTCCACATCTTATCAAAGGAATTTTTCCATTTAGAAGTATTATAGTTGCAATACCATATACGGTTGATATGATTAGTCACAGAAGTGTCAAAATTGAGAAACGTGTAAACATCTTTGTCTTTAATTTTAGTAAGAATGGAACCATCCCTCCATCTAAAAGATAAGTGCCAACGGGAATCAACACCAATATTTCTAGGAAGATTCAAAGAAGCACAAGCATTTTTAATTAAGTTATAAGTTATAATCTAAGAATTAGGAAGATCAAACATTCTGGATAGATTGTTCTAGCTGATAAGAGTATTGTGTTCCATGATATACATAATGCATTTTATGCCCTTATAATTCCAGGATCTAGTAAAGCATCCCTTGGTAAGAGTAAGAGGCTTATCAGACATAGTGAGGTTCCACCATATAAACTACTCCCCATGAATGGAGTGATGGTAATCAAAATTAGAATTATCAATGAAGCTATAGAAAAATTCCCAAGCTTTCCAAATGGATTTGAAGACGCGGGTCCCTTGAATAGAAATAGGGAAATGGCCAGCAACCAAAACACAAAAAGGAAGACCTTTCCAGGATTTGGCTTTCTTAGGAACAGCACATTGTATGTTATTC
Organism: Cupressus sempervirens; assembly: GCA_028749045.1. NCBI lineage: Eukaryota > Viridiplantae > Streptophyta > Pinopsida > Cupressales > Cupressaceae > Cupressus > Cupressus sempervirens. The sequence goes on along the minus strand of CM053787.1, from coordinate 272,389,629 downwards.
CTAATGAGCACTTTCCAAGGCTCATTTCCCTCAAAAGCCTAGAAGATCCATTTGGAAGCAAGGGAAATCCCCTATAATCTAAGATCTTTAAGACCGAGGCCACCAACTTTTTTATCCAAATGACAACAATTCCACTTGACCATATGAGCTTTCCTTTTTCCTTTACCATCAGACCAAAGGAACCTATAAATAACCTTTTGAATTTCAAATATTTGATAATTGTTCAACATCCAAGCAGAGGAGTAGCAGATGTCGTATGAGGATAAGATTTTTTGGCAAACATGAACCCTTCCAACAAGTGAGAGAGTTCTACTATTCTAGTTGTTAAGCTTATTAATAATCTTATCTTTGACCCACTCTCACATATTCTTAAGGGAAGAGGAAATAGAGAAGGTGATGCCAAGATATATGACAATCTTATGAGATCCACCCCAAGCAAAGCTAAATTGATCAAGCCAATCAAGAGGAGTCTCTTTCCAGCCGAGTATAATAGATTTGGAGCTAGAAATGCAAGCTCTCGAGGCTTTCCCAAAGATCTCAAGATTTTGGTTAAGGCAATGGATGTTGTGTTGGGAGAGTTCTAGGAAAAGGGAGGTATCATCAACAAACTAAATATTCAAAAGTTCAGACTCATCAGGAAGGGTAATCTCATGAACTCTAGGAGAGAGCGAATTATCCTAAAGGAGGTAAAAAAGAGCATCAAAGGAAATGACAAATAAGGTAGGAGCTAGGGGATAGCCTTGCCTAATGGAGTGAGAGAGCATAATAGGCTGAGAAAGGGTATCATTAACTTCAATAAGGATTGAAGCATCTTTAAGAAGAACTTGAACATACTTGCAAAAGTTGAGAGGAAAACCAAAAGTACTGAGCGTTTTATTTATAAAATTTCACTCAACTCTATCATAAGCTTTTTCAAAGTCAACAAGGAGCATAGCAACATCCTATTTGGAAGTTTTGGCCCATTCCAAGGCCTCCCAACTAGTAATCAAATTTTCCAAAATGTATCTACCCTTGATGAATCCGATTTGGGTAGGAAAGATAAATTTAGGAAGAACTTTTTCAAGTCTGTGGCCAAGACTTTGGCAAGAATTTTGTATGAAACATTAATAAGCATGATAGGCTGCCAATATTTTATGAGGACCTTGTCACCAGACTTAGGAATAATTTTGATAATACTATTATTTATAGAAGAACCTAGTGAACCATTATTGAAGGCTTTAGAATATAGTTTATGGAGGTCCTGACTGATCTAGTCAATATTAGATTTATAGAATTTAGTAGGGAGCCCATTACATCCTGAAGCTTTATCATCCTTAAGATTATGAATAGCATCAAAAATTTCCTAAGGAGAAACCAAATTCTGCAATTGAAAAGAATCATCCTCAAAAATCTTATTGGGAATAAGGTTCATACATTGTTTCCTAATTCCTTCAAAAAAATTAGAATCCTCAAAAGAGAAGAGATTAGAATAAAAGTCTCAAAAAGCATCAATAATATCATGAAGAGAGAGGAGCTCTTTGTCATCAACAACAATCTTGTCAATTCTTTCCTTCACATGCTTTTGTTTCAGGAGGTTAAAAAATAGCTTTGAGCCTTTGTCCCCAAATTGAAGCCACTAGTTTTGGGCCCTGATAGAAGTCCCTTTAATTTTAAGTTGCTGGCATTTTCTAAGACTATCTCTAGCAAGGGAGACTTGTTCATCCAAGACAACAGAGGTAGGTTGGACTTGAATATTGGATTCTAGAAATAAGAGACAATTTTAAAGAGTATTTTCCTCCTCCTAAAGTCCTTGGCCTTCTCTTGACTGAAGGTCTAAAAAAAAAATTTCCATGAGGAAATGTTTGTATTCCACCTACTGATGTGTGATAGATGTTTATTATTAAGATTAAAAATTTTGACCATCATGACAGCTATATGAACATCCTGATCTTTAAGAAGAGAAGTGTTGAGAATAAACTTCCAAGAAGAGGAGGAAGAAAGAGGGATAGAATTCCTTAAATTAATAATGATAGATATGGGGGAGTGATCAAAAAAAATGGAAATAGGCATGGAAGTAGAAGAGGAGAAGGAAATTAATCAACATTGGCATAGACTCTATCAAGTCTTGAATAAATGTGATTAGCACCTTGCTAAAAGTTGCACCAAGTAAACCTTAAAGAAGGAATATCACAAGGATGATCAAAAAAGGGATCAAATCTATGAAAATGTTGTTTAAATCAATCCCAATAAAGTTTTTCTAAGCCCTTCCATTCAAAAGGAGCTCCTCCAAATTTTAATGGATCAGATTCAATCATATTGAAATCACCTCCAAGAATCCAAGGGACATTAGGAAGGGAGGCCATCCAATCCCATAGTTGAATCCTTTCTCTATAGTCATTAGAGGCATATAGTGAGAAAATGCCAAAACAAGAGTTATTGTATTTGATAACAGCCCAAGCTACCCTATTGCAGGGTGAAATACCCAAGCTATAAATATGTTTAATCCATTTAGGATGAAGGAGGAGAGCAACTCCTCCTTTTCCTTTGGGATGATTGGAAATAAATTTATATGCATCATTCCAAATGCAATCCAAAGCAAGATCAAGAGTGAAACCCACAGCTTTTATTTCTTGTAGCATCAGACAATCAAGGTTATTATGACTCTTTAAAAAATTCTTAACAATGAATTTACGATCAGGAGACTCAAGGCCTCTCACATTCCCTAAAATAATCTTCATGCTAAACTTTGATTGATAGATCTAGTAGGAAGACCAGATTGGTTTGCAGATTTCTTTTTGTTCTTTGACCCAAGAGGTCTTCTCTTCTTTTTGGAAAAAATACAACTAGCATTATCATCCTCATCATCGCTTATTCCCTCAAATTCTTAGCCAATGGAATGATCAAGGAAAGATGAAGGAGTTGAGAGAGGGTGATTTCTATTTAGAAGAGGATTAGCATAAACAACCTCAATAATCAAGTTATCTTCAATCTCATTAAGCACAGACAAAGTATGTCTAGAAGCAAAATTCTTTTGGTTAACCTTATCGGGAGCACTAGGGTTATGACATGAAGATAAGCCAGGATTAGGAGGGATACAATCCTGGTTATCAAGCATGGTATCATCAACAATAACATTATTGTTGGTGTTATTATCATTATGGGGTTTATTTTCAAGTAATAGTATAGAACTAGAGTTGAGAATTTCATACGGGTTAGTTCTGACATTACTAGATCGAATTTGATCCAAAGCCAATTGTTGCACATTTTTTCGTCTTCTTTTCCTATCCACAACAACCTAGAAATAATCTAGACATGAAGACTTAGCTAGAGAAAATTCCTTAGAAAAGGATTGGGGGAAAACGGGTGTTGTATTATTTCCAATTATTGGTGTCGAGAAGGGGTTAACAATTTTTTGGGGAATACTAAGCTTGCTTTTAGCAGGCAGGGTAGGGTTCTTAGGAATGGAAGCATTACTAGTGGAAGGGGGAATTTGCTTGGGGCAAGGTTTAGGGTTAACATATTGGGTGTCTAACTTAGTATTATTGGTAGAGACCAAATTAGGGTTGAATTTCTTGGTAGAATTAGGTTTCTAATGATTAGCTATGATAGGACAGTCTTTCCTCTGGTGGCTTTCTCTTTTATCTAGAGAAAGCAAGCATTAAGACCGCCAAGAATCTCAATAGAACAAAAAAAAAATTTCCCATTAATGTTAACCTTAAGATCTAAAGGAATATCCACCCTGAGCTTAATAGAAATAAGAACCCTAGCATCAAGATTGGGGACTAGACAAGCAGTTTCATTAATTCGAATGATCTTCCCAAAATCTTCGAGGAGCTGGGGTAGAAATTTCCATAAGAAAGGTGGAACACTCCTTAGGATTAGTCATCTAGGGCACAAAAGTTAAAGGACCTCATCATCCATAGCCTCATATGACTAAGGAAGAGCGTGAAATGAGGTCTTACCCACAATCTAGTAATGGCGATTTAGCGCTTCAACCTGCAATTCATGATTATGAAAGAAGATAATAAAAAGACCACATTGAATTTGTCTATAGAAGGAAATTTTTAAACCCATCTTAATTTTCCATAAGCTATTAACCAATCATCAAGAAATTTACAGGGAGGATACTTATAAACATCAATACATGCAAAGAATATGGTAGTGTTACATAACCTATCCTTTTTCAAGGCAATTTCCTACAAAATTTTATCATTTGGTGAAATAAAAGATTCAATCAAAAAAAAGATAGAAGCCTTACCTTCTTCGACTGGTCATTTACCTCCAGAAGCCTTAACAAATCAAGCAATAAGGGAGATGCCATTGGAATAGGGAGCAACCATCTCTACAAATGACTTCTTCTTGGTGGAAGGGTTGATAGAGTTAGATCCAAAAGGATTTGTAGAGCCAAAAGGGGAAGAAATAGGTTGGGATTTCTCAAGAGCCATGATAATATCAGGTGCCTCGGTGAGAGAGCCATAAGGAGGGACGGGTTCCATAAATGAGAACTAGAGAATGCACAAGCAAGCAAGGGAGAGTATAAAATGAAAGCAGAGAAATGAAAGGAAAAAAAAACACAACTAGCAATAGGGTAAGGAAAACCAAACCATGTGGAGGAGAGAGAATCTCCTCCACCTCATCAACCAGCCACTGACGCCATCCACTAATCACACAATGAGGTCAGGAAAACAGACATCTGCCAAATTTTCACTGCTATCAAATTATCATTGCTATCCAATTGTGCATATGAACCATGTTATAGAATTTTATCTTAATATTTTTAATTATAAATAAATAAAAATGTATAGCTTTGTATAACCTATTTTATTTTTATTTTAAAAAATTGTTACAAGTATTATTTAATTTTATTTATTATTTTTTAATATAATAAAAAGTGATAATATGAAAATAAATTATATTCAATATTATTTATATATATAAATATTTTAAATGATATGGATCAACAATCATCATGGTCATTAACTACTTATATTTAGAATTTTTTTGGTTAACTACATTTCAAAACGTTTATACTAGTTTAATTTGTTATATTGCTATTGATAATAATATGATTTTTTTTCTTACATAATTATAATAGGAGTGACCATAGCCTGTGCATATACTAAAAAAAAATCATAAATCACTTTTATCAACTCTCATTGATGCCATAAACTAATTAAAAAATATTAGGCCTTCAAAATTGAAATCTCACTTTTTTATATTTTTGTTGTTTAATATAAATAAAATTTGCTTGATTTGATTATGGGTTCAATTGTGTGTGTGTGTGTGTGTGTGTGTGTGTGTGTGTGTGTGTGTGTGTGTGTGTGTGTGTGTGTGTGTGTGTGTGTGTGTGTGTGTGTGTGTTTGTGTGTTTAGCATGAATGTTTTGGACCACACTCTCTGATCTATCATCAGGATGAAGAATGCAAGAATAAAAAGATAAAATATATACATCTAGTGTGATAAAAAAATATTGATGCTAAAAAAAACACACAACGGAATCCATAAACAAATCAAGCATTTCAAATAGATTGTAGAAATTTGATCAAATTAAATAACACCTACTAATTAGATTGTATGATTCCTCTCATACGATTTTTCACAAATTTATGGTGTTAAATGATGCCTAGCTATATAGTCAATCAAAATTCCTTGATTCAATACTCTAGCATTATAGCCATAAACTAATGACTAAAAGAAAATAAACCTAGTCCAACTCCAATTTGTCAAAGAAATCTTAATTAAATAAATAAAATACATTGTTAGCATTATAGTCATCAATTAAAAGCTAAAAGAAAAGAAAACATGTGTGCATGTGCACAATTTATCATTTAGCTTTTGAATCTCACATTACTTAGTTTTTACCTTTCCTATAATTTGAGTTCATTTAACTTTTCCCTTTTGAATTTTCATTTATTCATTTACTAGCATATTTTTTGTACTTGGTATAGTTTCACTTTTTTAATAGTTATTGATATATTTATATTTAAAACTAATTTTGTATAAGTGTATTATGGAATTAAGACCACCACACAAATAAAATATAATATCACATAAAAGAACAGAATTGAAGTATTCAAAGATGAAGTTCATTAGACATATTACTCGATCAAGTTTCCTAAGACCCTAGCACTTACTTCTACTTAATCTCATGCTCAATTGTTTATATTCCTTTACATGGAATTATAATACTTGTTTCTATCTTCTTCTAAATTAACTCCCTTTTCCTTAACTTATTTTGTCCTATCTACTTTGAAAATGTACACCCTAATACTTATCTTCATCTAGTGCCTCATTTTCCTTACACCATCTATATTTGGATATAATCATGGCTAGTTGTATGCTACTAACATGTCTTTGCATTATGAACATTAATATTTTTTAAGATCGTGATGAAAAATCAACATTTACAATTGACACGGTACCATAAAAATGTGTTTCTTCTATTGAAATTAAGAATATGTTAATTACAAATGATGGTTATAAGACTCTATTATAAAAATTATGGTTATGAAGAGATAGGGTACAACATGCTTTTATACATCTCAAAGGTAATGAGTGGTTGGGATGCAAAGGTATAGAGGGTTGAGCTTCTTGCTTTAATGATCTATGTGAGTGCACTTTATAGGTCAAAAAGGTTTTCTTTTCCTTTTATATTATTTCACTAATTTTTACCATTTTACATTATTATTTATTTTTCAAAGTTTAACTAAAAGGTGAGAGGAATTTTAATTGACTTAGTTAATACTTTGCAAGATAGATTTGAAGCATAGGGTATGATGATTTGATTATTTTATTTAATTATTAACTATGCAAGTTGATGGATACATTATTAGGTCTAGTTTACCATTTGGATTAATTATTCAAGGTCAAGGGCTCTTAGTTTTCTAAACCAATTTTAGATGATTACAATAATATATATAGATAAAGTTGAGAGATGTCAAATTAGTTACAATTTTTAAATTCGAAACCCATTTTTAAATAAATTATAGGTTGCACAAATATAAGTTTTACGTGTGTGTGTCTATACATGTATATGTATATATACATGTAAATATGTATATTTATATGTTAGTTTGTAGTGATTGATCAGGGATGTACTATAGATACTCCATAATTCATCAGCATTTTTGGGCCAACATAATGTAACTAAGTTTAACCCTAAAGCAAAAAAAATACTGGTATAAGATGGTTTAGGGTTAGGGATTTCATAACGTGTGATGTGATAATTTATTCTTGTCGTGGTATTGAGTTGTAAGGGATTACAGATTGTAATCAAGTTGTAATCACTAGAAAATAATAATATTGGACTTGTTGTTTAGTGGACATAGCTTAGGGATTGGGTGAACCATGTTAAATCTTTGTGTCTTGTGTTCTCTTCTATGAGATTTATTATTTTATAATGTTGGTTATATTTGCATGTAATTGTTATTTTTGTGGTTAATCCTAACAAATGGTATTAGAGCCTAGTTATTTTTTAGTTATCCTCCACAAGAAAGTCTCACAATTGAGTGGGAGTCTCACGGTTGAGTGGGAGTGATGGAAAACAAGGGTAAGTTGATAGTTGAGAAGTTTAATGAATAGAACTTTCAGTTATGGACAATGAAAATGGAGGACTATCTTTATCAGAAGGATTTATTGTGGCCATTGAAGGAAAAGCCAAGAAATAGGGAACTATGACATATAAAGATTGGGATATTTTATACAAAAATCCACTTGGAAGCATTTAGTTATGCCTAACACCATTGGTAACATTTAACATTAAAAAATAAAAGATGGCAGAAGAGTTGATGCAAAACCTAGCAAAGTTGTATGAAAATCCGTCCACTTCAAATAAGGTATTTCTCATGAAACATTTATTTAATATGAAGATGGAAGAAGGTGGATCTTTTGCAAATCATTTAAATCAATTTAATATAGTTACTAGTTAGTTAACTTCTATAAATGTCAATTTTGATGAAGAATCTATCTTGATTTTCTTGCTTAAAAGATGGAATGGCTTGGTAGTGGTTATGAATAATTCAGTTTCTAGATCTAATATCCTAAAATTTGATGATGTACTTGGTGTTATTTCAAATGAGGAAACTTGTAGGAAAACCTCAATTGGATCTACATCAAGAAGTTCTTTGAATACACAAAGTAGAAGAAAATGACTAAGAGAGGAAGAAATTCTAGAAATCATGGGAATCAAGAGGAAGATCAAAGGGGAAGAGGTCTCAATCTAGAGCACCAAGAGATTACTAGTATTATGAGAAACTGGGGCATAAGAAGAAAGATTCTTGGAATCAAAAGAACAATGAAGGAGATAAACCATAAGGGGAAAAGGAGGAAAATGTGGTAAGTAACAAATCTAAAGAGAATTGTTTTATTCTTTATTTAGAAAGTGTTGATGATTCTTGGGTTTTAGATTATGGGGCTTCATTTCATGCTACACCCCATAGAAGTTATTTTATTGATTATGTCTATGGGAATTTTGGGCTTGCTTATTTGGGGGATAATAAACCCTATTAGATCGTTGGGAAGGGAAAGGTTAAGATTAAGTTGCAGAATGGGAATCATTGACTACTACATGAGGTAAGACATGTTCTAAGGCTGGATGGGAATTTAATTTTAGCACGAAAACTCAGTGATGAGGGTTGTGTAGTTACTATTAATGATAAAGATCATAAGGTTTCAAAAGGTTCCCTTATAGTATCAAAAGGTGTGAAAGTAGGCACCTTATATCTTTGTACATTTCATACTATTCTTTCTACTTTAATTGTTTCAGACAAAAATGAATGTTCAAGAAGAGTTGTCGTAGTTGGGTAGGGAGAACAAATAGTTGTTGTAGATTGTGAAACAATGGTATGGAACTATAGATTTGGGAAACTGAGTGACAAAAGTATGAAATTACTTCATTCAAACAAAGTTTTACTAGATTTTAAATGTGTCAATATGAATTTCTATGAAAGTTGTGTGTATGAAAAACAAAAGACAGTGAGTTTTGTGAAGAATGGGAAGGAAAAAAAATGAGAAATTAGAGCTAATGCATACATATGTATGGAGACCAACTCAGGTATCTTCCCTTGGTGGATCTCATTAAATTATGTTTCATTATTGATGATGCAACTAGAAAAGTATGGGTTTATTCCCTTAGACGAAAATTTGATGTATTTCAAACTTTTAAGAAATGGAAATTCTTGGTTAAAAATGAGACTAGTAAAAGGCTAAAATGCCTCAGATCTGATAATGGTGGTGATTATTGTAGTTATGAATTTGAATATTATTTCTCCATTAATGGTATTCATAGATAGAAAAATGTTCGAAGGACTCCATAGAAAAATGGTGTGGTTGAATGCATGAACAAGACAATAATGGATTGTGCAAAGAGCATGAGGTTACATATTGGGTTTTCCTTAAACATGTGGGTAGAGGCTATCAATACTATTTTATATTTTATTAATAGAGGTCCCTCTCCTCCTTTAAATTGTGGTTTTCTAGAGGAAGCATGGATCGGTAAGAAGGTGAGTTATTCTTTTGTCAAAACCTTTAGTTGTAAAGCTTTTGCACATATAGATTTTGAAAATAGAACCAAGCTAGAAACAAAAGACAAAGAAATGTACATTTCTTAGATATGGCATTGATTAGTTTGGTTATAGGCTTTGGAAATTTGAAAATCATAAAATTGTAAGAAGCAAGGATGTCATATTCAATGAAAAACTATTGTACAAAGATTTTTTGTAGTAGCATGAGAAGAAAGAAAATGATTATGTAGTGCTAGATGATACTCCAAAAGATGATGTTCCAACCATTCCTTATGTTCTACAATAACCACAACAACAAATACCACATGCTCTAGTGAATATTAGATGGTCAACAAGGCTAAGTAGACCTCAAAAAAGATTTTCTTTCTTTTAACTGTATTTTGCTAAATGATGCTGGTGAACCTGAATGTTATGATGAATTTGTGCAGGTGGATGTTAAGATTTACTAGGAGTCTATGATGACTAAAGAAATAGACTCCTTGCTAAGAAATAAAACTTGGGATTTATGTAAGTCATTTGCAAGTAAAAGGGCTTTACAGAATAAATGGATTTATAGGTTGAAAGAAGAGGATGGAGGTAGGAAAATATTTTAGGCTAGGTTAGTTGTAAAATGATTTGCATAGAAAAAAAAAGGGCATTGATTTTGATGAGATATTCTCTCCTATTGTTAAAATGACTTCTATTTGCATTATTTTAAGTATTGTGGCTACTGTAGATTTGAATTTGGAGCAGCTTGGTGTTAAAATAGTTTTTCTTCATGGTGATTTGGATGAAGAGATATATGGTATAGACTGCTATAGGGAGGGATGAGATAACTAGGGCCAAAGACACAACTAGCTATTCAAACTGCATGTGAGAGTAAACACAGAGGAAAAAAAACACAAAATAACAACAAACACAAGAGATAGAGGAACAAATGCTTTCATAGATTCATTCAAATAGTAAATACATGCCTAGTTGTAAGGCCTTCTAGGTTACAGCTAACATTACAATTCAAATTTGATCCACAATAATAATCTTCACATTTCAACTTTCCTTTTGCTCCTCCTACTCTACTTCAATATCCCAAGACTCTACCCCAAAATATTCTTAAATACACACATGGCCACAAGTTGGCCTATTGTAAATACAAAAAACTAAACCCATATATTAAATGCTAAAACAAGCCACAAGTCGGCTCTCAAAAAATACCTAACATAAAATTAAATGCAAAGGTCAGCTCCAACTAGAAATTGCACACAAATAACTTGGCACACGAAGGACTTGATGAACTCAAAAACCAAAGGAACTTGGAAACTAAAGGAACTCAGCAACCACTCCAAACTTAGAACCTAAAGAAAGCTTAGAAACAAAAGAGAACTCAGCAACCACTCTAACTCGAAAACCAAAGGATAACTTGGCAACAACTAAGAAACTCAACAAACATAGAGAGCTCAGTAATGCAAGAAAGTGCAACTTGGCAGCAACTAAGAAACTTGGGAAACATGTAGGATAGCACTACAACCCAGGATGCTCCTGCATCATACAATTGGGGTTGAAATAAATTATTCTCATGAATCATTGAGATGTCACAACCTAAGCTGAACCCAACTCAAATTTGGAAATCCATGTAGCATCTTCAACTGGTCTATTCTTCCACTTTACCAAATACTCATGGTAATCTTTCCCTTGTGTTCTCTTACCAACCTTCTAATCTACTATATGTTCAACCTCTTCAATCTTCTTCTTAGGATAATTATCTGATACAACAATTTCATCATCTAACTCATGATATTTGTACAAATTAGCAACATTGAATATAGGAGATATATACATGTCATCAAGAAACTCAACTTCATAAGCACTACCACTATAAAAAGTCTTCAAGATATTATAAGTTCCAAACTTCTTCATCTTTAGCTTACTATATGTTCCAACAAGAAATCTTCCTTTCTTCAAATGAACCATCACCTCATCGCCAACTTCAAAAGCATGTTGTCTCCTAGACTTATCAACATTCTCCTTATACTTTAGATTACTTTGTTCCAATCTTAACTTTACTTCCTCATGAAGAGGCTTCATAGAATTAGCAAACTCTTCTCCTACATCACTTCTCCTAGGCCACCTTTGGGGCTAACTTTAAAGTTTCAGTGGGACTAAATCTGGCCAGATGGCTCTTGGGGGGACCAAATCTGATTAAAACCATGTGGCACAAACTAGATGCCAAGTGGTATGTACAAATCCACAGGGATTCAGCCAGATCAGATCCAACCGACCTAGATTCAATCTAACTGGAACAAAAAAAATTATATAAGCTACAAAAGGAAAAATTTACCAATCAGTTGTGTCATATGAGCTTGTTGGAATTGTGAAGCAAGAAGATCTATAGAAGTCATTCAACTAGATCAAGCATGTCAACAATTTCCTCTATTTGTTAATATGTTTTAAGTTTTATTTTATGTTTTCTTAAGTAGAAATATGGTTTTTAATGTGTATTTTTAATGTAGATTGTTTTGAAGAGTTCAAATTTTTTATATTATTATAAATTTATGTTTTAAGTACTCTAATATTAGATAAAGTTTAGAAAAAGTATTGAAATTTAGTAAAACGTAGATATTATTAGAGAAATTAAATTAATTGTAAAATATTATTTATAGAAAATAGTAGAAATTTATGTAGAAAATCATATATAAAATTTAGAAAAGATTATAAAAATTAGAGAATTTTGAAACTTTATAAAATATTAGAAAATTTAGAAAATATTAGAAAATTTTGAAAATACTACAACAATTAGAAACTTTAGAAACTTTAGAAAACAATTAAAAAATTATTAAATATAGAAAATTAGTTAGATATAAATTAGAGAATTTAAATTTTTGTTTTTGTTTTTATTACAAATCATTAGAAATTGTTCTAAAGGTAAAGGTTTAGAAGCAACTGTAAATTGGCAACTAAAACCATCAGATTGAACTAAATCAGACTATACCTCTTACCGTGAACACAAATAAATTCTAATTAAAACCTTAACATTGAATCTTATAAATTATAGGCAGGAGCAAAACTTAACATTGAATGTAATTTTAAATCACGACATTAAACCTAATCAAATTCAAACTAAAATTCTCACTTTGAACCAGATTAGACTCTAACTCCTATATTGAACCTTAAATCCAAATACATTGACCTAAACTTCTCTCTAAACCCTAAACTACTCTCTAAACCCTAAACCACTTTGTAACCATATAATCTCAAAACCTCTCTGTCTAACTTACATAACTTCATTACTCCCAACCCTAAACTCCTCTCTCTCTAGATCTCAAACCTTTAACCCTCTATCCTACTCTACCTCATAAACTCTATATATCTTTGTAAACCCTAAATTTCTCTCTAATTCCCAAATGTCATCACTCTTTAAACCCTAAACCATTCTCTAACCCCATATTCCCTAATGTAACTTCATCTCTCCCATCTCATCTCTCTCTCTCTTACATAACCTCATCTCTCCCAACCCTAACCTACTCTATCTCTCTCTTACATAGCATCATCTCTTCCACTACTAAACTCCATCTATCTAAACCTTAAATTGCTCTCTAACCCCTAAACCCCATCTCTCTAAATACTAAATTTCTCTGTAACTCCTAAACCCCATCTTTGTAAATCCTAAACCACTCTCTAACTCCTAAACCCCATCTCTTTAAACTCTTAACCACTCTCTAACCGCATTTAATCCCAAACATAACTTTGTCTCTCCCATCTCATCTATCTCTCTCTCTTACATAACTTCATATCCCTCCCTCCCTCACTCCTCTCTCTCTCTCTCTCTCTCTCTCTCTCTCTCTCTCTCTCTCTCTCTCTCTCTCTCTCTCTCTCTCTCTCTCTCTCTCTCACACACACACACACACACACACAAAACCTCATCTATCCTAACCCTAACCCATAATCCCTAACATAATTTCATCTCTCCCCTCTATCTCTCTTGAACTCCTAAACCCCATTGCTCTAAACCCTAAACTACTCTCTAACTCCTAAACCCCATCACTATAAACCCTAAACTGCTCTCTAACTCCTAAACCCCATCTCTTTGAACCCTAAATCTCTCTCTAAGTCCTAAACCCCATCTCTCTAAACCCTAAACTGCTCTCTAAGTACTAAATCGCATCTCTCTAAACCCTAAACTGCTCTCTAACCCCATAATCCCTAAAAACTTATCTCTCTATAGAACCTACATTACTTCATCTCATCTCTCCCAACCCTAACTTCATCTCTCTTTCTAAATCTCAAATTTTTAACCCTTTGTCTCTCTCTAACTCCTAAACCCCATCTCTCTAAACTCTAAACCACTCTATAACTTGTAAACCCTATCTTTCTAAACCCTAAACCGCTCTCTAACTACTAAACCCCATCTCTCTAAACCCTAAATTTCTCTCTAACCCCATAATCCCTAAACTTGTTATCTAAATATGATTTGTACCTATTACTAAAAAAAATGTAGTGTAGTTAACATTTCTTTATATGTTGTATAATATATTTGTTTAGCAAGATTCATTTAGTGTGTTTTGATTCATTAGTTTATATAACAATTTGTGTATATATCTATATGTATGCATGTGCAAATATCTATTATCATCTATTTAGTTTTGTTTGTTTATATATTTTTTCATTATGGCATCGGGGGGTAGTGATTCTAGAGAGGCTAGTGTAGATGGTCATCCCTATAGTGGTTCATCCCATAGATAAACTACTAGTACCCAGGCTAGGAAGACACTATTCAGTGATACTATTTAGCACTTATAGGATGCACTTGATACTATTGATTAGAGTCTATAGGCTTCACCTATCCTATAACATAGTGATAAGGTGAGTGTAATTAGAGATGACCTAATTAGCATTATGTGCGCTATCAAGGGTTTTAATCCTTATGATAGTGTTAGTTTGCACACTTTTGATATCACTCTATCTCGTACTATCAATGGTGGTTTGTGATGGAGGGAGATAGATGAGATGGTCTTAGTGGAGAGTGTGAAGAACATGTTCTAATGGAGACACAACCCAAGCAAAGAATGGACACAAAAGGAAAAGGGAAATTGTATTAACTATGAAAATAAGCTAGTACATTCAATACAGAGATAATATACTTCAAAATATGCCCTATGGGCTTACAATAGCATAAATCTGGAGATAATTTCTCCTTTCAGTACCTCCTCTCAAACTCCACTCCAAACTGCTTTTTACAATGCCAAAAATGTCCTTAAATAGACCCCTGAGGGTTAAGGACTAGGAGTACATTCTAAAAAGTGCTAGTAGGCATCCACCGACCAAGTAGAAGGCTCTAGAAGCTACGTTAGAATTTGGTGCAAATCTAGAAGAATCCAAAAATGGTAATCAAACTTTCGAAAGGCATAACTTTTGAATCGTAGCTCCGATTGACGAACCGTTTACATTTTTGAAAAGCTCTCAAAGCGCTCTATAGCCTTATGGACCAGCTTCACTTTTCCCCCATTTTTCAGCCCTTTTCAAGGTCATTTAATGCCCCTAACCTGACTTTGAAACATTCTCAAGAGGTCTCCAAAAACTGAAAAACTGTGATAACTTTCAAACTGTGGGGCCTTTTGACCTGATTCTTTTTCTGGAATGCTCTAAATTGCAATTACATTCATCTGGCCAATTTACACATCCTAGTTCACCAAAATGATGGCTCAATTACATACTTCTATTTTTTTGGCATTTACACGTATCCCAAGGTGTTCAAATACTCTATCCTAGAACACTAATAGTGGAACTGTGAGAGTTGGAACCTTTATTTGACCCAAATGGGTATCCAAAAATGAAAACACATGAAACAAAAACTAAGTCTAAGTACATTTTTTTGGGTGACATAGTATTGCTCTTATACCTCTGGATGCTCTTGCATCATGTTCCCATATTATTGACTTTTGGAAAGGGCAGAGGGTATCATGTTACAAGGTGTACTCATCCATTGGTGGCACCTTTCATGTATCCTTGTTGGTTGGTCACACATTACATGTGGCCCCAAAAGAATGATTTCCCCTTATATTTCTGCACATAATTATTTTCATAATTTCATCTACATCAAGAGGTTGATTACACTAATATCCCTAGGCATGTTGGGCAAGGTTAGGGTAGGTTCTCAGATCAATTCAAAAACCCAAATGCTCCTATGCCCATTAATAAATGAGCATTGATTGGTCCAACCTTTTGGTGATGCCAAAATGTTTGGATTTAGCTGCAACTAGAGATAGAGTTGGAGATTATACGTGTAGAGATGTGTACAAGAGGATTGCCACTATTTCTATGTAGGTGCATGAGATGTCTTTTGACCAAGTGCAAAAATACATGACATGGTCATGATCTGCATCTACAAGTAGTCACATTGCTACATCACCTTTAGGTGATGATATGTATCATGAGGTTGACATCCCCTCTCTAGTGGATGTCTCCATGGAGTCTTCAGTAGATCGCTTGAGGGCTATCAGTACTTGTTTGTCCACTAATCTACTTTCAACCTATTGAGCTATTTAGTTGTTGACTAGATAGAAACTTAATGCAGTGCCATCATACGTGAGTGGTATCATTAGAGGTACATCAGAGGCATAGGGTGGTCAAGGGCAGGAAGGCATACATGTTGTTGCTACAGCTCCACCATAGACCACAATTGAGGAGGATGCATCCCCCCCCCCCACCCCCCACCCCCCACGACCAAGGCAGGTTCTTACCCACCACGATGTTTTTTGTTCATAGATATGATCATGGATCCTACACTTGACATCACAGATATGAAATTTAGTGATTTAGACTTGAGTGAGATAGGTAGGCATATATTTGTGATGATGATGGCATATAGGGACTTGCAGACACCTATGCATCCTGTGTAGCAAGAGACATAGGTAAAACTTTACAAACATGTTTATTAATTGGACCTACAAATATTATATTTAAAACATTAGTAAAGTATAACTTGTGGCATATTTGTTCCTTCTATTGCATACAGACTACATCTACAGCTCGTAAGGGTGGAGATGAAGAGACAGTTGTCAACCCTAGTCATCATGAGTTGCAAGTAAATTCAATTGTACTTATGTTATTATTTATTGAATTTATACACATTCTTATGATATATTTGTTCTTATATTAGACATAGGGCTCACGATTGTGTCTTAGTCAATCACATCATGGAGCGTGACATGATCATGTTTGATATTCACATATGTCATAGACATGATGTTTGATATTGATTTATGATGATATCACTTAGATTTATAGCTATTAGACATTTTACATTTACAAAACACTCATATTAGCATGAGTTATCTTACCATTTGCATTTAGATATATATGATATTTTGATGAGTTATGTGACCATTTGTACATTTATAGTTGACATATTTAATTTTTCATGAGATATGTGATCATTTAAATTTATAATTGACATATTTGATATTTTCATGAGTTATGTGAACATTTACATTTATAGTCAAGACATATATGATTTTTTCATGAGTTATGTGACCATGTTTATATGTAGTTGATATCTTTGATATTTGCATTTATAAAATATCTTTTACATAAATGTGGAAATGTTATTTTGAAATATCTCCTACATTTTTATTTAGATAATTGTTAATGTGTAATAAATTTATGTGTTCTATAAATTAATGAAATTATGTGTTACATAATTTTCTAGGTGTGTTGTACAAGTGTATAGCAAATATAAATGTAAATTTAGAAATAAATACAATATTTTTTAGATAATTGTTGATGTGTAATAAGTTTATGTGTTCTATAAATTAATGAAAATATGTGTTACATAATTTTCTAGGTGTGTTGTAAAAGTGTATAGAAAATGTAAATGTAAATAGAAATAGATATATTATTTTTTAGATAATTTTTAATGTGTAATAAAATTACATGTTCTATAAATTAATGAAAATACATCTCACATCATTTTACAAGTGTTTTGTAAAAGTGTATAAATATTGAAAAAACAAAAACATGTATAACTATTGAAAAGCAATTTATGTATATATAAATTTGAAATATTTTAATGAATCATTAAACCTATCTATCAATTAGGAAGTTGTTGATACATATGGTCAGGATCCTCTTTAACTTTAACAATCTCTAGTGTGATCCCACAATAGTGGGTGCCACTTTTTGACCAATTTTGACACTGAAATCAATATTTTTGAAACAAACCTCACATTTGAGTGACTATATCTCTTAAACTATGAATAATTTAAAGATGACATAAACTAGTGATTTCTAGTAGTTTAAACCTACTTTGTAACAATTTTTTTTAATTTTAAAAATACATATTTAAGTCAAATTTTTCTTCTCCCACAAAAAGTGGTACATATGTAAAATCAATATTTTTGAAGAGTGATAGCCATTTTGACAAGCATAACCTTTTTTCTAGAAATGATAATGAGTTAATTTTTTCGATGTTCGATTTGTAACATCGATATCTAGAGGATGCATTTGGTTTGATTCAATTTGGTTGAATATTGTATAGTTTATGAAGTTTCAAAGTGACATCAATTGTGATTCAGACATATGTTCATTTTGACATGGATAACTTGAACTCAATTTATCATAAATCAAATTTTCTTTTTTAATAGAAAGCTATCTCAACAACTTATTTTCTAGATATTTTTCAAAAACATTTTGACCTAATTTACAAATTTTCCCAAAGTGTCAAAGTCAGTTGATATTCAATCGTTAATGAACCTATATTGAGTTAAACTCATATTTGAAAGTCTTAATGAATATAATATGTATTACATTTATAGTCATTAGAAAGCTTGCTCTGAGCAGCACAAATTGGCATTTTTTATTTTACAGTAGGAGATCATGTGATCTCAATTTTGGGGGTCAAAATAGGCAATTTCAATTTTTTTAAGAAAACAACCCAAAAATTTTATAAATCCATATGTTCATGCGAACATTATGTTTGCACAAACATAGTAAACATGTTTGATGTTCATATGAACATAGAAGGAAAAAGATTCTAGTGGTCAAAAATTCAATTTGATGAGTTCATGCAAACATTTAAAAAAGCTTGTGTTTGTGCAAACATGTCAAGAAACAAATGTTGATATCACCTAGGCAGTGAGGACAGAAGTTTGAAAGTGAAGCCAAATTTTATAAAGTTAGTACAAATTTTTTAGGGTAATGAAAAAAAAAATATTTATCATTTTTTGATGGGAAACAAGAAAGGAAGACAAAAGAAAAATGCAAGGAAGAGATCTCATGAAGTACAATAAATAAATCTTTAGAAACTTTGGCACATTATCATCAAATTAAACAAGGTTTGTAACTATATATATAATTTATTTATTTTCATGGTCTTGAATTTATATTTTTTTATCTAATTTGATTTATTTATAAACTTGTTGTAGACAATCAACAAGGTGAAGGTAAAGAAAATGTTGAAGGAGGCTCAACAAAAATAGAAGAAGTGCATATGGGAGAAGGGTTATGATTGCTCTTTATGAAATCTTGAACAATGAATGTTGAAGAAGGTTTAAGATCACTCCCTATAGAAGTTCAAGTAATAGAAGTTAGAGAAGGGTCAAAATCTTTCCCTGCAGAATCTTAAACAATGAATGTTGGAGAAGGCTCAAGTCGCTCCCTATAGAAATTCTAGTAATAGAAGTCAGAGAAGGGTCAGGATTAGGTGCAATAATTGGTACGGACAAACTCATAAATATTGCCCAATCTATAAATAATGGAATTTCTCATAAAAATTTAGATCGTTTACTTAAAATAGATGTGGATAAATTGAGAACACTTGTAGCTATTGTTCAACCCTTAAGTTTGTCTAAGAAAAGGACAATAAATAAGAAGATAAGAGAAATAATGACTAAATTTGATAACATTGAAACACTTGAACAAGCTTAATTGCTTTCACTTTTTCTTTCACAAAAGAAGTTTCGAGAGGCATTGAAATTGTTAGGTGTAGACACAACATCAAAGAAGAGAAGATTTTCTAACATGCAAACTGATGTGATTGAAAATGTTAAACAAGGCTTGAGAAAAAAAGGAAAGTAGTCTCAAACTAAAGATAAGCCCATGGCAAGAAAAGTGATGTTGATGTCTACTGTAAATAAGAATGTGACCCAAAATAGACAATTATCTTCAATTTCATCTAAAATGGATTTTAGTAGGAAAGCAATGAGAGAATGTGTTAAGAGAAGATTAATTCTAGATGACAATACTATGGAAGGAAACCAAGAAATCATGTGTAGAGCACCTCATTCTGATAGGATTGATGAGGGATTAAAAAAATTTAGTCATATCATTTTGGATTGATAGCACTCATTGTTCATCAAATAATAGAGATGTTAGCAGGCATAGAATTGCATCTAGTCAATATGAACATCATACAAAATATTGTTCGACACAACACAACATGAGCTAAATGTGTTGTTTTGTAGTGAACATCCTAATGTAAAAATTGCCTAGCAAACATTGTTTGAAAAATTGAAGCCATACTTTGTGAGGTCAAAAAAAGTGTTTGAAACATGTTGTTGTTGTCATCATATTGAGTTTGATCTCCACTATCAGGTATTTTGAATGTTTTTAGAAGGCACATATGGCTTTCATGTTTCTCCTCCTAGTAGGAGAAGTGAGTTTATATCATCCATTCTATGTGACAAAATAGATCATCCAGCTAGTCAAATAAATTGCATCAAAGGATTGTGTTAAACTTGTGGTGAATTGGCTCTATCCTTTGGAAATTGAAAATATTGATGTAACAAAAAATTGGAAGTACAAAAGTTACAAGTATGTGAAGAATGAAACAAAGTTAGGGAAAGAGACAAAAAGGTTCGAATATGTTGAAGAGGAGTTACCTATTGTAACATTTATGAGTAGATTTAAGAATTTGATTCAACCTTATATTCATCATGCATTTTTTGCAAAGTGGCAAGCACAAAAATTTCAAACTTTGAGAGAAAATTTCTCACTTGGAATGATTGCATCAATCGTTGATTTTGTAGAGAACTATTCCTTTGTTCATCAGAAAGCGATTCAATCAGATTATTTCTTTTCTAAGAAAGTCACTATTATGGTACAGGTTTGTTATAGACATGCATAGTTAGATTTGGATGGTGTTCATAGTACACTTGAAGCATGAGTCGTTAAAAAAGAATATCACTTTTATATAAGTCATGATAAAGAACATGACATCCACTATGTAGAACATTGCTTCAATATGTTATTTTCTTATTTGAAAGAAAGAGACATAAATTTTGATAAAAAAATTATGTTTGGTCTAATGGATGTGTCACACAATTCAAATCGTCTAGACCATTTTATGCATTATGTAGATATCATCATAATGAGAATATAAAACACATGGAATTTCTTCAAGAGTGGGCATGGAAAAGGTGAACATGATGGTTTTGGAGCTTGCATCAAATGTTCTCTATGAAAATATCAAATGAATTATTAGGGAGTTTATATAAATGATGCACATGATGTTCTTGAATGGTGTAAGACACATTTTTCATTAGATGACGTCAGGACATCATCAAGAATGAGTTGATAGGTACCATTTAGAGTCTTTTGGGAGATAATAGGTATGGATGTATACATTTGTTTAAATTTTATGCAATTAAGTTTTAAATTTTCATTTTTAAGTTTTATCTTAATTCATTGAAGTTTAAATTTAATTTGTCCATATTTTCAATGTAATGAACTTTCAGGTGTTAATAGAAAAAATATACATGGTTGCAAGAGGATAGAAAAGGCACATTCCTTACTTTTGGTCATGAGTATAGATAATCGCAATTAGACATTAAAGACAAGAGACTACTCATGTTTTTTTGACAGTTGCATTGATGAAGACTATCGAGAATGCATCAATAAAACACATTGATATACAAGTTCATGGATTTTGGTACCACTTGATGTTACTGATACATTTGATAAAGATGATGAAAATTTTGATGATATTCAATTGATTAATCATATCTCTCGATTGGTAAAAGTGGGTAAGTATCATACAAATTAATCGCAACTTGCCAACTAATCTCAATTTGTTATTTCATTATCAATGAGTTATCTTATATACTTTACATATATGTATATTTGTTCTATAGGAGATGTCTTTATAGTAATTATTGAGCCTAGAAATCATGAAGGCATTAGTTATTATTTATTGTGGTGTACATTAGAGAGGAAAAAGTTATATAATCCTAAAGAAAGTGATGAAATGTTGTTCTCCATAGGTATTATACATACATGTACAATTACCTAAATGAATTTATATATATCTAGGTAACTTTATATCTATCAAATTTTAAAATATTTAAATTTATGGTGCAAGTTTTGTTGTGATAGAGAGAATATATTTCAAGCAAGACAAAATAGTCCAACATGGAATACACTTTGTTGATTATCAACCTAACAACAAGGTTTTACAATACAGCCACCTGGTTGTTACTATCGGGCTTTGTCTACATCCAGTCAAATTTAAGCATGTGCATCGCAAGTGGAGACTAGATAGTGAAGATCATTAGAAGATATTACATGTTATAAGTGTACATCATGGTTGAACTAATCTTTGTTATAAGCGTACATCAAATTTTAAGACCTTTAAATGTAGATAATTAGAAGGGATGAATGTTATTAATTTAATAATATTATCTTAACTAGATATTAGTTCTTCTTAAGATTTATTTTATAATAATTTGAATTAATTTAAAGTCATTTGCCTTGATATATCAAATTTTAGGACCTTTAAATTTATAAATTTTAATAATATTAATTACCATGGATGAGGGTTGTTAAGAATATTATATTTTGTAAAAGTTTTTCAAAATAATGTATTGGCTTACCTACTAGCATATTTTTATGCACATAAAGCAAATATGTATCTTTAGTCCTACTAATTGATATAAGAATTAGAAGAGATGAATGTTATATAAATTTAATAATATTATCTTAAATAGATATTAGTTATTCATAAGATTAAATTTTATAATAATTTGAATTAATTTAAACTTGTTTACCTTGATATATCAAATTTATGAACCTTTAAATGTATACATTTTAATAATATAATTACCATGGATGAAGGTTGTTAAGAATATTATATTTTGTATAAATTTTTTGAAATAATGTATTGGCTTACCTAGTTAGCATATTTTTATCCACATAAAACAAATATTTATCATTAGTCCTACTAATTGATATAACAAATATGTATCTTTAGTCCTACTAATTGATTTAACAAATTTGTATCTTTAATCCTGCTAATTGATTTTAGTCCTACTAATTGATTTAATAAATATGTATCTATAGTCCTACTAATTGATTATTTTATAATGATTACAAATAAATATAATGTTTTAAATTTGTAATCTAAATCATTTGGGTTAATTTAGTATTTTTAAGCACCTATATTAATTCAATTCAATAATCCTATATTATTAATATACTTCAAAATTATAAATTAGGTTCATAGATCAATTTGGAACTTCTTCATATTTAACTATTGAAGTAGGTAAAGAGAAGTTAATTTGATTATTTTATAATGATCACAAATAAATCCAAAGTTTAAAACCTATAATCTAATTCATGAAATAGGTAAGAGAAGTTAATTTGATTAGTAAAGAGAAGTTAATTTGATTATTTTATAATGATCACAAACAAATCTAAAATTCAAAACCTATAATCTAATTCATGAAGAATGTTCTACTAAAATACAAAAAATATACACATACATACATCTCAAGAATGAACATCTACATCTAATATCTCTACTGAAATGTGTGTATGCAAACTATAAGTCTTGAATAAACATGTATGTAGTAAAATATAAATAGTCAAATACATGTCATCCAACTATAGAAGTACTAAATAGTCAAATGAATAGTGAAATGTACATGTCATCAAGGTACTGAAATACACATGTATGTAAGTCTCTAGAATATACAAAGCCTCCAATATATAAATGCATAAAAATATATATAAATCCACTACTATTGGAGGGACCCCTCAAGAAACATACAAATAGAATGACCTTCTAATCGAGTCTCCTATACATCTGGTGGCTGAGTCCCAACAACCAAGCCCTATTAATACAAACACACACACACACACACACACACATTAGAACTATCTAAACATATATATACATGTGTACATGAATATGAGTGCATATATTTTGAAACATAAATAACTTTACAAACTATTTAAAACTTGTTCTTGAGCACTAATAGGTGTCTTAGTAGAATCATCTCACTGATGTACATGCCCTGACCCAATACTAGATGTAATCATGTGCTCAAAGACCTATGTCCACATGATTTATTATAACTTTTAAATATCTATCTAAACTATTTTTAAATTTCATATATTTAAATTTAAAAATATTATATATATGTACTTGGGTCTTAGGAGCTCAAGGATGATCATCAAACTCCATCATATCATCTATCGATGTACCTCTAGTGTCAACATCTCATCTTAATACACCAGCATCATCTCCTAAAACTCCAACACCTATTGAACCACCCTCAGCACCACAATCTCCTAAAGCATCCTCAACACCACAATCTCTAGCTACTAGTAATGATGAGTGAAGTGGCATGTGTAACTGGCTAGGTAATGGTGTAGAATCAATATTGGTTCAGAATCACATGTCCATGTATAATGAAAATATCATGTTCTAACTAGTATCAATCTCAAATAGCCCTCATAACTAACCACCAAAATTATCAAGGCCCTCAGCTATGATTCTGGCATCTCTAACTCATATGCCCAAGCCATTTATAGAGTGTCGTGAGCCTAGTGCATAATGTTGTGAGCTATGATTTGTGGTGACTATTACTAGTGTGGTATGTGCCTATAGAACTATGGGGCTTTGATGTTGTCTAATGGTGTTCATCACTAAGTGAACTAGTATCCCCTATGTATTAGAAATATAACTAATGCCCTAAAATAGATCCTCCAAAAAATATAGTGCTAGATCCATATGTGTGTGTTATCCATAAAGAGCACGAACATCACCTAGTACTAGTAGTCCAGTAACTCTATCTACCTCATCAAGGGAGGTGACTAAAGTGCTACTGATGCCTCTCAAGATGGTCAACTTGGATGACTCTATTGAGTGTGAATATAGTGACTAATGGAGTCAGATGTGATAGTAATAGTCGCAAATGCAATGTGCCCAGTGCTATCAATTGCTCCCCTCTGGTAAGAAATGACAACTCTGTCTACAATAGGAGCTAGAGCTAGAGTCATTGGAGGAAGTCTTTGTCCAATAAATTATCTAACATTTGTAGGTGGTAGACACTATGCACTATGATATTGGTCACAATTCACAATCTGACCACACCCCTATCTATAATAATTTAGAATATCTAAGTTATTGATGCTAAGAAAAATGTGGAAGTCAATGTACAACTGTTGTGCAAAATAAAGAGGTATCTAATCATTATTAGGATAACAACCATGTGTGGCTAAGAAATGAGGATAGATCATACTAGCAACACTAGGATCTTTGAAACATGTCACTCGATAGCCTCTCACCCTATATTGTGTACCCTCATTTGATGGGAACAAATCTTGTTTGATGACGCCTTTGGGGGCCACCCTCTTGACATCATCAAAAGATGCATCTCCTAAAATCTTAGCTTTAATATCCCTAGATATGGAAGCTAATATATCAGGGGTGAATGAATGATGAGCTTTAAATATAGCAGTGAGATTCTGTAAACTCCTCCATATGGTTGCACATATATCTCTATATAAACCATCATCAGAGGACAATATAGACTACTCTAATCTAATAACCTCCTACTCTATAAATGCAAATAATGCATCAATATCAATGTGTGTTGTAGTAGGACCTCTAGCAAGAGCTACACTAGCACCTACACTAGGAGTTGCACCAGAAGCCACACCAAGAGCTATAGCAAGAACCACACTGGGAGTTGCAACGTGAGCCCTACCACAAGCCTCACGATGAGTTGCACCATGAGCCCCACCATGAGCCCCACCATGAGCAACACCATCAATTGCACCAAGAGCTGCAGTAAGAGGAGTCACAACAAGAGCCTCATCACCCTCAGGCTGATGAGCAGGTTTATCGTGTGAAGTCATATCTACAACGATGGAGCTAATATATATATTATAAATACACCTATACATACATGCAATCTAGTATGCAATTTTTTATTTAAAAGATATGTAATCATACATCATCTAATCTACACATCAATATATCATACATGAGAGTTAGAGTTAGGATTTGACTAGGGTTTGACTTTTTAGTTAGGATTAGATTAGGGTTTGAGTTAGGGTTTGAGTTTGTAGTTAGGATTAGATTAGGGTTTGAGTTTTCGATTAGAATTAGATTAGGTTTTGAGTTAGATTAGGGTTTGATTTAGATTAGGGTTTGGTTAGGGTTTGATTTCTAGGGTTATGGTTAGATTAGGGTTATGTTCTAGTGTTAGATTAGGGTTAGATTTTCAATTAGTGTTAGAAATTATGGTTTAAGTTTGAGTTAGGGTTAGGGTTAAGGTTTGAGTTCTAGGGTTATAGTTAGATTATGGTTAGTGTTAGATTAGGATTTGAGTTATGATTACTTGCTTAGATTAGGGTTACAAATTAGGGTTTGAGTTTGAGTTAGGGTTAGATTAGGGTTTGAGTAATGCTTAGGGTTAGATTTTTCAAGTTAGGTTAACTAGGAATTAGGGTTAAGGTTAGCTTTTTCAAGTTAGGGTTAGGGTTAGATTTTTAAAGTTACGATTAGGGTTAGATTTTTCAAGTTAGGATTAGATTAAGCTTACCTTTCACTTCCCAAAAAAAATGCTTACTATATATTGTATCACGAGGAGAAAAATGAGATTTTCACCATTCAACAACTTGATTTTCTTTGTCTATCTTTATACCTGTATAGGAAAGAAAATTGTATCAATTTTAACAAAATATAAAAGAACTATCTAGTAGATAGTCATATACATCAAATTTGATTAGTACATAACAATATAATACATGAAAGTTCATTTTGGTGAATTGCAGGCTTTACACATGCTCTTGCTCCATCATGCTCTCCTTTTCCATGACCACTTTCAAAGAAGTTCCAAAGAAACTTAACATTTTGTCTCACATGTTGTGTTGCAAGCCAATTGAATACTTTTACAGACTTAAATTGTCATAGGAAAAAATTAAAATAAATTTATGAGTAATCAAATCTATATAAATTAATTTTTCAGTTAATTAAATATGTGCATGAAATTTTAAAGTTTAACTTTCAAATACACATACTAGCACAACCATCAAACCAAATCCAATGTTCTAAAGCATTTATCCCATGATTTGCAAGATCATCAAAGAACATTCCAAAATAATGAGCTACATAGCTCCTATCATGAACCCTATCATCACTTAGATAAAAATAGACCTCATTGATGATAATGCATTCATCTAGATCAATACTTTCTACCCCATCCACCTTAAATTGCACATGTCTATAGGAAACTTGTGCAAAATTGTAATTCAATCTGAGTGATAATATTTAGCTTGAATTTCAGATTGAGGGGAAAAAGTATAGTTTTTAGATAAGTCTAAAATTGATAGAATACATCCTAGTGGAAAATAATTTTTGGAATCTCAAGACTATTTGGCTTGCCATCTTACACCATGACAATGCTAGAAGTGTGGATAAATCATAGTTTTGAATTTATCCATAAACTCACCATATGAAAAATTGCTCTCCTTCAAAGCTATTTTTTTAATTCTTCTCCATTCCTTGTTCAATATATCTCATACTCAAATCTATTCCACACAACTAATGTTGAAACATCAATATTGTCCATTTATATGGAAATTATTGTAATTCTCCACAATTTGTACATGCATTTTGTATGCATTGTACATTGGATTCATCTAACTCTTTAGCATTGTCACATAACAAAGACTTGACAAATTGTGTTGTGCTTCTAGGAATGATTACATCTTACTTAAGTGTTTTCATAGCATTTCTAAAAGATTTCAAATTAAGATGAAACTCAACATGATTTCAACAACAAAAAGTTTCATGTATCTTATTTATGCATACAAAACATGGGCGCAACCTCTCAAGCATTCTTTGAAAAAATTTCACATTTGAAAATTCTTTTTTGAAAGATTCAAACAATTCACTTTGTTTTGTGTCTATAAAGTATTTTGGATATGCTATTTTCATACCTAGATCTTCATCTTTGATCTGTATAGTGTCTCTTCTATTGGAGGAACATGTGACTAGCTGGTCCAATATTCAACCTGTCTTTTAACATCTACAGAAATTATATCCTTTCAAGGAAGTTGACAAATATTAACCCAGTTCTTTTCAATGTTCTCATCAAGAAAATTTCTTCTAGTTATGTATCTTTAAATAGTTCTTCTAGAGAGAGTGAGCTTTTCAGAAATTGCTCAAGCTCAGTTTTTTTGTGACAAGTCCTTTTTCATAATCATAGTCATCTATGTTCTTCGTGCAGCACTTAAATTAGCTACTCGACTTCTATTATCAATAGCATTTAATGCATCTCTCAAATTCTAAACTATTGTTGCCTTCACATTATCTTCTAGGCTTTTCTTATTGTTCACACCTAACAATGATAGGACAGGACTCATTTCTCTTTTCCTATATAATCTAACAAATAATTGTGTTGTACCAATCAAAGATTTATTTTCAGAAAATTCCTCCCACATATTTTTCAAATGTAGCTTAATTGTACTTTCAAGCATCATATGTTTAGATGATTCAATTTCTCTAGAAAGAGAGTCTTCATCCATCTCCACCAAATTTTCCAAATGTAAACCATATTTTCCAAATGTCCTACTACTTCCTAGAACTTCAACATGATCTTATTCAAATTCAATCAATAGATCTTCAATTGGTGGCTCCATATTACATTTTTTCCATCCTTTCTTCTAGTCATCTCTAACTCAATTATATCTGTTTGCTCTTTTTGCTTTATTCCCCATTGCACAAAAACCTAAATAGAGAGCTTGATATCACCTACATATAAAAGACTTCCAAATTCAATTACATAAATACTAGTAGATCATTGACAAAATAGAACAAACTTTCAACTTTAGAAGCTTATTATATTTGATTGTCTGTAACACTTCAAAATCTTAAGACAAGTAGTTGCATTAAAGCATTGCTAAATTTAGATTAAATAATTTATTAAATATATTAAATAAAGTAAATAATTTAACTATTTAATAATTCTAATAGTTTTCATAATATTTTAAAACACCTAAATTCATTCTAATAATTTATCTAAATCAAATTAACTAATAAATTTTGGATAACAATAAGTTTAATTAATCAATTTCAATACAAAAATAACTTTAAAACTTTACTTTTTTACTATTACAAATATTTCTTCAATAAAATTGCATGTAAAACTTTACTTTTTTAATATTACAAATGCAATTATGAATTAAATATAATAATTTAAAAAATAAAACTTTGCCTTTAAAAATAAACACCCTATTTTATTGAATTAAATATAACAATTTTTTTTTTAAACTTTACTTTTAAAATTTAAAAACCTATTTTATTGAATTAAATAAAAAATAAAATAAAAAATAAAACTTTACATTTCAAATAAAAATACCTATTTTATTGTTTAAAGGTGCTCACACATGTGACCTGGTGTGGATGACTTTTGGGTCATACCAATCCGATCGGATCCGGTCTAGCTAAATTGAATCCTACCAGAATTGTCTATGTCATCCAATGTGGTTCTTTCTTTCATATTTTTTGTAATTCTAAAAAACTTAACACTTTAGAGGCTAATTTCATCATCAGAATTAGAGTTTCCAAAAAAATAAAATATACCGCTGGATAGAACTTGTAGTCAGAATTATGCCAATATAAATTTTTTTATAGGTGACACAAGATTGATTACAATAATTGCAAAATAATGCAAGTAGGTATTTCAAAATTGAAGATGATGCACATTCAAAAAAATATAAAAATTAGTAGTTGATGATGAAAAATTTAAAAATGATGAATTGTTCTAGAGGAGAGAGTCCTCTTCGATAATATATAACATTTTTTATGGTTAACATAGATTTACTAGGGAAAAGATGGTGGGAACAAAAAACTGTTAAATTATAAAAAGTTCAACTTTAAATAGCTATAACAGACAAAATGTACAATATTTTTTAAAATTCATTTTTAATAGTTCTAGATACATATGTCGTCAACAACATACTTCAAATTTAGATGAAAATACATTTACTTACAGTTATTTCTGTGGTGGGAACTATAACCCCTAATTTGTTAGATTTTTAACACTATTAAAAAAGTTCATTAAAAAATATAAATATATACTATTTGAAAAATAAAATAAAAATAAAAAATAGCATACATAAACTTTATCCTTTTATACACATTTCGTCAGTTTACACCAACTCAAAATTCAAAACAGAAATATGATTTTTACATTGTTGAAGTTTAACACCTTTTTTTTATGTTAGCCTTTTAGTTTGTAAAAGTGTGACACATGTTTGTACTTTTACCCTCTTAAACATTATATCCATTTAGCTTGTATTCTAGTGACAATCTAAAAAGTTGGTTTCCCTGTACTCCTATTCATAGAACTATTATATACAAACTTAGCTTGTGTTCTCTCAATTTTATGGTTTGTCTCCAACTAAATATTTCAAAAAATTTGCCAAGCTTCTATTCACAACCTTTGTCTATCCATCTATTTATGGATGGAAAGTAGAACTAAACTTCAACTCAATAATCATCTTCTTCCACAAAGTCTTCTAAAAGTAACCAATGAACTTACTATCTCTATTAGAAATAATACTTCTTATTAATCCATGCAACTTAACAATCTCTTTGAAGAAAAGCTCAGCAATGTGCTTGGTATCTGATGTCTTCTTACAAGGTATGAAATGAGTCATTTTCTAAAATCTATCCACAACAACAAATATAGAGTCATACCCCTTCACTATCTTAGGCAATCCAAGAACAAAATCCATACTAATGTCACTCTAAGGTTTCTCGGGAATAGAAATAGGTGTATACAAACCAATATTATGATTTACTCCTTTTGCAACTTAACAAACTCCACAACTCTTTACAAACTTCTTAACATCCTTGTACATCTAAGGCCAATAATAATTCTCCTTCAACAAACTTAATGTCTTATCAATTCTAAAATGTCCAGCCAAGCCACCACTATTTTTTCTTTAATCAAATTTAACCTCATAGAACTCTTAGGAATACACAACTAAATACTCTTAAACAACATACCTTCTTGAATAAAATTCTCATCAAACTTACTTGGTTGTTCTATCAAACCATGTGCTCTGCACTCTTTCCACATCTCAAAAAAATTAGGATCAATATCATACAACTTCTTCATCTTATCAAAACCAAGAACTTCAACCTTCATCTTGATCAGCAAAGAACATCTTCTACTCAATGCATCAGCAACTTGGTTAGTGACTCCACTTTTATGCTTAATTACAAATGTGAAACTCTACAAGTACTCAACCCAGTTTATATATCTCTAATTTAACTTGTGTTGACTTCCCAAGCACTGTAAAACTTTATGATCAATTTACAACACAAACTCCTTAGGAATCAAATAAGTCTCCACTTCTTCAATGCTTCAACAATGGCATAAAACTCTTGATCATACATAGAATACTTTCTTTAGCATCATTCAATTTCTCACTAAAGAAAGTAATGGGTTACCTTCTTTCCTTAATATAACTCCTATTACACTACCACTTGCATCACATTCAACTTGAAATATCTTATTGAAATCAAGCAAAGCCAATATAGGTAATTCAACAACCTTTTGTTTCAAAGTCTCAACATTTTTATTAGCTCCATATATCCACTTGAATTCCTTTTTATCTCCTCTCATTGTCTCAGTCATAGCATTACAAATAGAACTAAAATTCCTTATAAAGTTCCTATAAAAACTAGACAAACTATGAAATTATCTTACCTCGCCCACATTCTCAGGTGTAGGGCATTCTAAAATTGCTTTAACCTTCTTAGGATCCATCTTAAAACCATCAAGTAAAATCACAAATCCAAAATACACAATCACTTCTTGCACAAAAGAACACTTCTTCAGATTAATCATCAAATTTTACTCTTTCAATCTCTACAATACTTATCTAACATACTCAAGATGTTCTTCCTTAGTGTTACAAATTATCAAAATATCATCCAAATAAACAATCACAAACTTACTAAGAATCTCTTTAGAACTTCATTCATCAATCTCATGAAAGTACTAGGTGCATTAGTTAAACCAAAAGGCATTACTAAACATTCATTCAAACTATCTTTTCTCTTGAAAAAAGTCTTCCATTCATCACCTTCTCTGATTCTAATTTGATGATAGCCACTCTTTAAATCACTCTTGGTAAAATACTTTACTCCACTCAAACAATCCATTATGTCATCCATCTTCAGCATAAGAAACCTATATTTCACTATGATCTTGTTAATAGATCTGGAATCAATACACATTATCCATTCTTCATTCTTCTTAGGTGTTAATAAAATAGGTACAACACATGGACTCAAACTTTCCCCTGATCAAACTTTTCTATAGTAACTCATGCACTTGTCTATTAAGTACTTCATTTTTAGTAGGTGTCAGTCTATATGGTGCTTTATTTAGAAAAATAGCTCAAGGAATCATATCCATGCAACGACTTATACTTCTCATTAGAGGTAAAACATCAAGTATATCCTCTGCAACATACCTTTATACTCTTTCAATAATTCTATAATTTCCACTAGCACTCAGTCAATACTACTAGTTTCTATGGTCACTCGATTACCACTAGCTTCTATCACTCGGTCACTACTAAATGGCACTTGGTTAGCACTATTCATTGGCATTCAATTACTACTAGCACAACTCAATCTCCTAAGAAATATGGAAAAATAAATTTTATTCTTCTTTATTTCCTTATCAAATTTCTTTCCATTAACCATGCAAACATTCACAATAGTATGATTAACCTCATCTAGACTTTCAATCAAAGGCAGCAATATTTTCTTTTTCTCAGTCACACAAAGAGTATATTGATTCAATATTCCATCATGCATAGCATCTCTATCATATTTCCAAGGTCTACCCAATAGAATATGACAACAATCCATAGGCATAATATCATACAAAACTTCATCATAATAATGTCCAATCTTGAACTTCACAATACATTGTTCATTTACCAATATCTTATGTTTATCTTTGATCCATGAAACATGATAAGATTTAAGATGCTCCAACCTCTACAACTACAACTTTGTAACCAATTCTTCTAATGCCAAATTTGTAGAACTCACATTATCAATGATCACCTTGCAACATTTTCCAGCCATCTTACATCTCATCTTGAAAAGACTTCTCCTTAGGACAAGTTCTTCCTCACTTCCCTTATTACATAAGGTTCTTCTCACCATCAAATTTTCTCTAGCCTCAAGTCCACATGGTGAACCCTCAGTGTCTCCTTGAACTACAACATTTATGTTACCTTGTCCACTTTCAGAGGATCTACACTCAAATGGTCTATACCCTTCTTTACCACATCTAAAACAATTACTGTGAAAACCACCTCCAGAATAAGAATTGCCTCTTCCTTGATAATAAAAAATACCTCCTCGATAAGAATCACCACCTTTCCACTTGGTATTTCCTTTATCATCATTCTTCCATTCAAATTTTCCTTTACCTTGCATAGCATTATCACCTTCTCCATAAGATCTACCTCTACATCTCTGGAATCTACCACCTCTACCTCTTTGTCTTTGTTCATGCTTCTTTGTCAAGATCTCCTCAAATTTGAAGGAATATTGGTATGCTTCTTCCACACTTTCCAATTTCACAAAAATTATCACATCAAATTCCAAATCTCAATCCATTTAGGTATCTAGCAATTTTCTCAACATCATCATCCACATGTCCATATCTAATGTTCAATCTATAGAATTCCTCAATATACTCCTTCATAGTCATATCTCTTTGTCTCAAATTTTGCATCTTCCTCAACAAGATGACTTGGTAATTAGTAGGAAGAAACTTGTTCACCATTTTTAGCCAAGTCTTGATCTTCTCCTTTCCTCTCCTTTGTCTATGAGTTTGCAAATACTCCCACCATAGTTAGCCATTTCCTTTCAACCTAGTAACTATAATCTTCACCATCCTATTATCAGGGGTGTTTTTATAGTCAAAGAACTCTATTTAAGAGATCCAATCCAATAAAGCATTAGTATCCAATTTTCCATCATAAGGAATAACTTCTACAGTAGGATTTGAATTTTCCCTAGATAATACTCTCAACAAC
Organism: Cupressus sempervirens; assembly: GCA_028749045.1. Taxonomy (NCBI): domain Eukaryota; kingdom Viridiplantae; phylum Streptophyta; class Pinopsida; order Cupressales; family Cupressaceae; genus Cupressus; species Cupressus sempervirens. Next base: position 272,355,790 of record CM053787.1, on the reverse strand, counting down.
CTTGCCTCATCTTCATCTTCTTCAAGTTTTGGAATAGGGTTTCGTATTATTGCTTCATCATCACTCACATCATCAAGATACAATCCTCTTCTCTAGGCTATCTCCACAACATCTAATCTAGCTATAATTTGTCTCAATGTATGCAATACAACATTGTCAACATTTCCTCTACCTTGAACCATCTTTATAATTAGGTTGTTGCAAGATCACAATATTAATCTTAGATTGGTTTTGACATATGAATGACTAATATTGAGTTTTCATTTTGCATGATGCTGAATGGCAAGAATTTTTGTGAACTCCTATCTTGAAAAGTTGATTTTATGAATCTACTCCAAGGTTTTGGGTGATCTTATGACCTACTAGAATCCGCTCATTTGAAGATAAATGTGAATTTTCATAAGGAGGCTTTTGCTGGTTCATTTTGATTTTAGATAGCATGAAGAATCTACACACTATTTCAAAATTAACACTAAAAAAGACCTGTGTTTTTGTATTTTTTATGTTTTTTATGAATGCAATCTAACTATGTAGCTAGTATGAAATCCTATTCTAACAAGGGGGTTAATATAGAAAATAACGATAAAATTTAAAGAAAATAACATGAAATTCAAAGAAAATAATGTGAAATTGCAATCGTAACAAACATAAGCTACAGAAAATAACATGTCTATGAGTTAAGCTTTCAAAAAGACCGATAGGTAACCAATGAAAGTAGGAGCAGCACTTCCTCAATTCCACTGATGCAATCGTCAGTGAGAAACTTTAATGATTGTATGATATTTCACTCTTCATCAAATTACAAGGCCACGAAAAGTGCACTCATGCAAGATAGAGAGTTATGCAGGCACAAATCGATGATTTCTTCTCAAGCTAGATACATTAACAGAATTTGTAAAACTATAGCAAACACCAGAACTAAAAGATCACACAACTAGAAACAATGCAATAAACCTTTGGCTCAATTACAATTCCATGAACAAAATTCATAAAAACATGACACATGTAGGCAAGAACCAATACACTCCAAATGTGAGCACCAAAAGCATAATTTTATTGCATAATAACTGTAGCCTTGGTTACCTATTATAATCTAGTATTTATAAGAAATTATCTCCTCAATTTCTGTTGAGAGTGAGAGATATTCTTCATGCAGTAAAATACTTTTAATCAATAAAACAAACTAATTGTATACAAGCTAACAATTTAACTGGTGCTTAGTAGGACTCCATCCATATTTTATTCATTAATTGGATGCATGAGTCTTTACATGTTTAAAACAAAGAAATATGAGAGGAGAGAAAAAGAAAGCTTTGAGTTGAAGTGCAAGTGTCTAAAAGTGCCAAAAAATGGAAGTTGATCCTTCATAGGGAATTTGTAGCAATTAAACTACCATCAAAATGTGTTTTTGATCCATTAAAAACTATATTTTTGAAATTGGTTGTTGACTGTTGGCAAAAAATTTTCAAAAATACACACCTGGGAAGCTGCGCACCTTAAAATGGTCCAAAATCTCAAAATTTTATTGAGTGTCAAAATTGAAATTCTGGCATATAGGTTTTGTTCTTCTTTAGCCCAAAGCTATGTTTGAATGGTTTCCCTTGAATTTATCTATAATCTTAATAATTTTAGCCACATATGGTAAATCCAAAGCCTCATATTTTTCCTTGACCTTTTTTCTATAATTGTCTACCTCAATTTGGGTGTCAGCAAAATCCTTGTGTTTGGTATCCAATTCTAAGAACACTTCTTCATTTCTGAAGGCTTTTCGGATGTCTTTGTCATCAGAAACTTCCATAAAAATCTTCTTGAAATCCTCTACCACTGTCTCTATAGGTAATAACTTCATTTGCTCCTCATCTTCAAAAATATCCAAGCGTGCATCGTTGTAGTGTCTCTCTGCTTCCAAAATTTTGTCTTGGGCTTGGTCCTTAAGTCTATGTATCTCCTCATGTAATGTTTCCATTAATTTATTGCTATCTACTATTTTTCTATCCAATCATCAATCATATCTAACTCTTCTCATATATATATATATATATATATATATATATATATATATATATATATATATATATATATATCAATCAAAATCTAGTACCTTTGCCCCTTTATGGCTTGCAAAGTTTGTAAATCCTTACTCTAGGCCCTTCATCCATAATGTTGAAGTCCTACTTCAAAATCACTATGATTTTATTCACATTCTCCTACATAGCTTTTAGTAACTTCAACTTTCCTATGATAATTAGAATACCTTTCTGCTCAAAAATTTCCCACCATTGGTTACAGGCTTTCAAAAATGGATCCATATGCATAGCTCTCCCTTCTCTAAGAATAGTATTCAATTTGTCCTTGGGGTGCTCAGGATCAAGAGGACCAACCACTTTAGCCAAATATCCCTTCAGAATCTCGATCTACTCTTTGAAGTGTTCAAATTTCAACCTCTTACTACTCCATGCTCTTGAGGATTTCTTTGACTCCCATGGTGACCATCAATTGGGTTGTATCTTGTATAGATCTCCCAATCATGGTCTCTTTCAATTGATAATCTTGGGGATCAAGGCTTTGTACATTTGTATCCTGAAGAGGAATAGCCACTTGCACAAACAACTCCTAGTTTCGTGTACTGGTGACAAATGCCAATGGTCTTGCCTCATGTGATGGGGACTCAGGTTTATTCAAAATCTTCGCAATCTCAAAAATGTCTTCCTTTGAAGAACAGAATTTAGGTCTAGTACTCCTCATTATTTCCTTTTGGAGCCATCTTGGGATGTGCTCAACTAAAGACCTTCTTCTTAAAGATGAAGGGGTGTGTTCTATTACCTCCTTCCCCTTTATTGCTCCTTCTCAGAGTTGTTTCCCTCTATAAGGGTTCTTCTTCTATAGTCTTAATCTCAATGGACCTTGCAACTTGCACCTCAGTGTCTTGGGAAGGTGATTGAGAATATTCCACCATTTGTCTCTCCTTTGACATTACATCAGTTGTTGTTTGTTCAGGTTCCTCCCCTTGTGATGGTTCCTTTTGAATCTATTCCTCTTTTGAACTTTGGGGTGGAGGAGTAACTAAGCCCTTATCTAGCACTGTGACTTGTGGTGGAGATGGGCGAGTAAGATTAGGACCCTGTGAATCTGGTGGCATCTACATCCAATCTTCTTATTGAGGTTCACCTGTAGGGGTATCCCTAAACTTATCCCCAACTAGTTATGTACCAAAAATCATAAAATCAAAATCTGACATTTTAAAAATGTCATCACCTTCTTCAATTTGCTCATCCACCCATTGTTGTACTTCATCTTTCAAAGAAGAGACTTCCAAAGGTCTTGTTGGGGTGGATAGAAATATGCCCATGGTACTTCTTCTCCTTTTTTGCCAGGTGGCTCTAGCTAGCCAAGTTCTTTTATGCAAGGCTACTTTCTCTTCTTCGTCTATCCCCTCTTCTTCCTCCTCTTCCCCTTCCAAAATGGTGTTAGGAATAGATGGAAAAGGCACCATTCTCCTAGTCACCCTTTTCCTTTTCTTCATTCAGATCTTGATCCTCTTTTAATTTTTGGAGGTGGAATGGGATGTTGGCTCTTCTTGTGGAGGAGGAATGGAAACTTGTTGACTCTCTCCCTCTTCTGATTGGATAGGCACAAAGGGTGGCAATTGAGGATCATCCTGGACTTGGGAAGCATCAGTATCCTCAGACCCTTGTACACTCTTTTCTTGTTGTTGAGGAGGTACTTGCGCTTCACCCTATTTTGTTTGAATCCTTTAAGGGGAGGTCATCTTCCTTTTGTTCTTTCCCTTCCTCTCTGGAGGATGATAGTATCCAACCAAGCAATCAAGTTGGTATACTATCTCTAGCCTAATGGGAGACTAGGCTACAAAGGTAGGAATTGTAACTTTCCTCCCTCTACCTTTCTCAGGGTAGGCTTCAGCATGAAAGATAATAGTGTTAGGTATTGGATCAAGCTGAAAAGGCTTCTTGATCCAATCCTTAGTCATTCTAACTACATGTCTTTCTTAATGATTAATATCATCACCCTCCTCCCTATCAACCTCAGCATTCATAATGGGCCTCTCTCCTATTTTATCAAAGTTGAATAGGAGGTGCAGTAGCTCTTGTGAATCTTGTTGCCTTATTTCCTCTGGAATGTTGAGCTTGAGAGCCTTCTCTAATAGATACAAAGTCAGCCTACAGTAATCCCTTATGCAGAAATTGTAGACATTTGTTGCATTTATCCAATAATCTTCAATAGCATCTTCATGGTGGAACTCCTTACCAGCCAAACTCTCCATTCTCTTGATATTATCAAAATAGAACCTAGGAGAATTATATTCCTTTAGGGGATAATTCTCCCATTCCCACTCAAAGGATGGAATATCCTACTTTTGTTTGACCTAGTACAATCCAATGACCAAAGGCCATGTCCAATAGGGTCTCCTTTGTCTTTTCACCCTCTCATATCTAGACTCAATTTTATAGGAAATCTTTAATAACACTAGTTTGTCACTAGGATATCTAGGGAGCTTCTTGGGGTTGATAGTGGTGCCAACTACTTGCAAATATGTGAATGTCTTGAATTGGATGAAGTAGGCCCTAAGAACTATTATCTATGCTTTTGTCTCATTGGATAACCTCTTTGCATAATCTCCCTCTATGAATTGAATGATCAAGAAAATGAATGCATCATTCACAATTATGTATTCTTTTCTTTTTACTAAGAGCTTCTTCCTCACTAGCTAAGGGTAGACAATGTAGGGCCAAGCATTAGAATTTTGCATACTACCTCTCTTGTAAAAACTCAGGTAGTTTTTCACCCTTGCTAAAAGAAGATAAACCATGTAAGAAGTCATATAGAACTTCTTCTTCTCCTTAACTCCCTCCAATTTCTCACACAAGTCGTCACTTATTATGGTGGCCCAGTCTAGTGGCATCCTCACCATCTTGATTGTCCCAATGAAGTTGACCATGAAAGCACTAAGGTGGCCAACTATGGGTAGGCCCATGACTCTGCTCAAAAGGATAATGGAATAGCCAATATCTCCCTTCATGTATCCCATTTTCATGTCCACCTTTCCTATGACCCAGCCCAAAGGAGTCTTCTCAATGAGATAGAAGGACTGGATGATTTCTGATGCTTCTTTGGGGTGCTCTCTATACCATCTCTCTACTACTTCACATGAGAGTCTAATGAATTGATCCACCCTTGGGAGGTTGAAGACCCTCTCAATGTTGTCAGGTTAGAGGTCAAGGACCACTTCTCTTGTCATGCTCTTAACTACTCTCTCCTCAGGGACAAAGTGTTGTGTCAGTGTCATAATCAAGTCCACTGACTGCACTGATATTGGTTGTGAAGCTAGGATCACTAACCCAGAATGAATCAATGAGGATACTAGTGCAGATCTCTTCATGGGTTTGTTGTAGATTCTAAGGAATTCTTCCAAATATATTTTTCCCAGGTCGGTGTCTTTGATTTCTACATGTTCATCATGGAACCTTGATTTTGATGGTATGCCTTGAAATTTGAATACAACAGGCTTTGGTGCAATTTTCTCTCTAGAAGTGGATGCCATAATATTTGCATGATGTGAGAAAAAAAATTTATTAGTTCAAAATAATGAAAATTTGGAAATAAAAATGCAAAAGCATTAAATTTATTTAATGAAAAATAAACATTAAAAAAAAAATTAAAACGCCCAATTTGGGTGCTTTTATTTATTTTTTAAATCTATTTTTATTTTTTTATTATTATTTTTTTTTTTTTTTTCTATTTTTTATCATTTTTTCTTCTTTTTTTTGGTTTTAAATTTTTAATCTAAAGTTTATGCGTAGTGCTAGGGCAAAAGTGAGCAGCGCCTAGGCACATGGAGCAGAAGAGGTAGCATCACGCTTGATGGATGGAGGTGTGCAAAGTGGGTTTTATGCAAATGCACATAGTGCATGATGAGTTGCATGAAAGACATGGTGTGCCAACAAGTGCATCCACTTGTAGAGTGCGCAGTGGAGATGGTGGCCGCATCTGTAGCAAAGGTTGAGTGATGCAAACACTTATAGGTGTGAGGGTCGTAGATGTGCATGGGCGCAAGGGTGTGAAGGTTGCGTAGTGCTTTAAGTGTGTGGGGGTGATGTAAATGCATGGGCATGCACAGTGCTTTAAGCACATTGGCATGCACGGTGTTTTAAGCACATGGGCACGATGCAAGATGCTGATATGCGCGGGCGTGAGGGCCGCTATGCGGTTAAGGTTTACCACTTACCTCATGCGGAGTGCTACTATTGCAAAATTGAAAAATAAAAATGAATGAACATTTTAGAGGAGGAGGTGAGAGTTTTGTAGCCCTACCCACCTGTGGGGTGCACAGTGCGCCCCTGCGTGGGTGCGTAGGTGCACGGCACAGACCTCGTGAGTGGCGCATGTACACAAGTATGTTTTATTATTTATTTTTTTTTGAATTTTAAAATTTTTATATTTATGAATTTTATAATTTTTTATGACTTCTTTGATTTTTTTATTTTTTTATTTTTTTATTTTTTATTTTTCCTTTTTTTATTTTTCGATTTTGACTCTCTAGCATTTCTTCATATCCTCGAATTGTGAGTTTGGGGACTCAAAAAAAGTAGGGTCCCCCATTCCTCATAGGGAATGAGTTGTGTATTGTGGAACCACAACAAATAGCCCTAAAAAAAAAAGAAATGACAAAGGCATTTCTTCATCAGCAAATATCCTTGCAAAGTGTGTCAAACACCAACAAAACTTTGAACACTTTAAGTGTATCTCAGATGACTTTATAATCAAAATTCCATTATTCAAAACCTTCAAGCTCAATATGTGATTAGTGTTTTCATTCCCTTTGACATCTTAGGATGTAATCTATAAAAGTTTTCTAACAACTTAAAAACAATCTTCCACTCCTCCTAGCTCATTCATTGAGAATCTTTACAAAGGCTATTTGTTGATCACATGCATGACCAAATGAAAGAATTAGTTCAAGGGCTCTTGTTAGGCTACCACATCCTTTTAATTTTCTAGAAAATTTGGATAATTGTTTCATGTAGTTCATAATGTTACTCTTTGATGAAGTAATATTTTGGATATAAGATACTTTGTTTTGAAAACATATATTTTTCCATTCTCGATCTTTAGAATCCTTTGGTCTTAACACCATACTTTTCTTTTATTTTCTTTTTCTCTTTTTTTTTCTTCTATATCTTGACTATGCTTAGACTATGTAGCCAAGACATCAACATCATTTCTTAGATTCAATCTTTTGTGAACGTCCCTTGCGTTCCTCTTTTAGAACTTTTAGAAACTCTCATGCCAAACAATGACCTTAGCAACCTTTTGAGAGGAACCCTTCTATTTGAATCAATTGAAGTTTGGATCATCCCTTGTCATCTTTGACTTCAATTTGACAACACCTAAAACAATCAATTTTTTAGATTTGCAAAGTGTTGAGAACTTGTTGGTCTAGAATCTTGATTTTTAGACTGAAACTCCCCTATTTCTGCAAGGAATGATCATTGCTTAGTTGGTATAAGACACACAATCATCCAAATATTTTGACAAATAAATGCCTCTTCCCAAAATTGGAACCAAAAAGTGGTTAATGAAATATCTCAAGATAAAGTCTCAAGTACACCTTACCCCCTGGGATAAACACAACTTTGAAAAGTAACACGCGACTAAAAGAAAACACACAACAACAAACTTGCAAAAATAAAAATATAAGCTAAATACAAAAATAAAATCTAACTAATTTTTTTTTACAATTTTTATATTTTTGAATTTTTGTTTCTTTTAGGCTTCAAAATAATGCTTCATAAATTGCCCATTTATGGGCAAGGGAAGAAATTCACCCTATAAGGAACTAAGCCTAAAAGTATTTTCTCCAAGGATTTTCACAATCTAATAAGAACCCATCCACAAGCGTCGAAACTTGGTATGACTACCCAACTTTTCTTTCGCCTTATCCCACCATAGAACAAGGTCAAAAACCTTGAATGATTTTATGGTGGCCCTCTTGTCAAACCATCTCTTCATGACAAGTTGATGTTTAGCCATGTGTTCCAATGCAAATATACATTTCTCATCCATCTCTAAAAGATTCATCAATCTAATTTTTACTTTGTTAGCATCTTCAACATATCCACTCATGACTTTCATAATAGGAATCTTGAGGTTAAGTGGGAACACTGGTTCTTGTTTGTAAACCAGCAAGTATGAAGAAGTCCCCAAAGAATTTTTTACTCTTACTCGATCTGTCCATAGGGCATATTTGAGTTACATATGCCAATCCCTAGGATTCTCCTTCAATAATCATCTTATTACTGTGATCAAGTTCTTGTTTGTAGATTCTGCTACCCTATTGCCTTGTGGGTAATAATTTGAAGAGAACTTGATAATGACTTGATTTTCAAATGCCCATTGGGTCAAGAATGCTAAAGCAAAAGCAGATCCATTATGGCACACAAGGGTGAATGGCATTCTATATCTGGTAATAATGTGTTCTTCCAAGAAATTGGTTAGCACCCTAACAGTGTAGTTTCTGAATGTTTTTGCTTCCATCCATCATGTGCAGTAATCCATAGCTATGAGAATAAATGGTGTCCACTTGATGATGGTGGATTAAGTAGACCAATAAAATCTAGCCACCACTTTGCAAAGGGGTGCACCTCATACACTAGCTATAATGGCATCACTAGATTCCTTTCTCTATTGGTACTAGTTTGACACATATTGAAAGAGCACACATGCTTGAAAGTGTCTTTGAATATCAAGGGCCAAAAATAACCCAACCTTAAAATCATGCGAGTCATTGCTTCCGCTGAACCATGTCCTATTCCATACTTTTCATGAAAATTTTCTAAGACTTCCTTGGCTTCTTCACATCCCAAGCATTTAAGATAGATGCCTTCATAGTTCCTTTTACATAACTTGTAGTCTTGTAGCATGTAGGATTCACACTTCATTTTGAGTCCCCTACATTGTGAATTATTCATCCAACTTTGGCATCAATTCTATAGGAGGTAATAAAGATTGTCTTGCTACCAAACATATGTCACCACACCTTGATCAATATCAAAGTGAGATACAATCTTTTTATTCTAATCATCCTCATTGGTTTCACTATCAAACTTGAACTCCTTTTCATTTCCATCCTAGTTAACGGTGATCATTCTTGACAACCCTTGACCTCTCACTAATTTCATAGGTTGAATTTTGAGATCAAATTCTTGGAGTATGGCCATCCATTTACCTCTCCTCTCATTGAGTTCATTCTGCATCAAAAGCATCTTTAGTGTTGGATCAGGTACAATTGAATACACCTTACTTCTTAGTATATAATGACAAAATTTCTTCATCACCTTGATTAATGCAAAGGATTTTTTATCAAGGTTTGAGTACTTCAATTCGACATTCTTCAAAGGGAAACTCATAAAAGTGATTTTTCTTTCATCTTCTTTTACTTTCTTCTCTATCAGGATCCTAGCACAAGAGTGTTCTGAAGCAAAGGAATATATCTTAAAAGGTAACTCATAATTAGGATTTACTAAGACTGGAGTCATAGAAATGGCCACTTTGATATCTTTGAACGATTTCTTAATCTCAAGAACCCATTCTGTCTTAGCCTCCTTTTTGAGTAAATCATTAAGGGGATGGACTATTTCTACAAATCCACTTATGAATTTATGCATGAAATTTATCTTTTCAAAGAAAGACTTTAATTATTTTCAATTATGGGTAGGTGAAAACTTTAGAATAGCTTCAATTCTATCAAGAATGATGGAGATCCCAGCTTCAAAAATGATATGACCTAGGAGCTTTCCTTTAATAACCTTGAACAAACATTTCTTGGAATATGAGGATATGTTGTACCTAAGACATCTATTGAATACCTGCCTTAAATCAACAATGTGAGTGCTTCAATCTTTTGAAAAGATACTTAAATGATCCATGTACATGACTATACACTTATTTACCAATCCCTTAAAAGCTTTATCCATGGCTTGCTGAAATGTAGCCCCTACATTAATCAGTTTGAAAGGCATTCGCTTGTAGGCAAAATTTCCCCATTTAGTTGTGAAAGTTGTTTTTAGTCGATCTCCTTCATCAACCATCGTTTGATTATATCTTGAATATCCATCTAAGAAAGACATCATTTTTGAATCATCTACAGTGTTTAGAACCTCATAGAGTGAGGGTAGAGGATAATTGTCCTTTTGAGATGCCAGGTTTAAGTTATGAAAATCAACACAAAGGTGAATCTCTCCTATCTTCTTTTGTACAAGAAAAAAATTAGCCACCCATGTAGAATGGTAGATGGGAAATATGATCTTGACCTCCAATAATTTCTTAACTTCTTTCATTATCAGAGTTTTGATGATAGGATTAATAGTCCTTTGTCTTTGTTGAAAAAGATTGGGATTTGGTTTTAATGGGATGCCATGAGTTATAATCTCAAGGTTGTATGTCTTTAATTATTCATAGCTCCAAGCGATAACATCTTTATACACAGTAAGTAATTTGAGCATTTCTTCCATTTTTTGTGTATTGCATGATTTCCCTATTCAAACCATCCTCGGATCTTCTTTTGTTCCTAAGTTGTATTCATCACACTCCTCGATCCCCTTTTCTTGGGTCATTCTTTTATTAAGTGCTAATTCATCATGATCAAAAATGTATTCTGACTCAACCATCCCTTTGGGAATAGTGTTAGTCTTTAAATTCAAGATCCCATTTTCATCTTCAAGTTCAACATCCTTAGGTTCATCATCCAGATTGTCATCAATTTCTTGCCCCTTAAAGTGACCATTGCACATGGTAAATTCTAGTATGTGTTGATTGTCTTGAAAGACTTGAAAGTTTTTAATATTGTCTAGAATAGATAGGGCAGCAATCAACTCCACTAAAAATCTTTTCAACTTCAATCTTTCAACTAGTTGTAATGTGCTTTCAAAAATAGTGAGAGCATCTGCCACCATGTTCTTCCTCCTTGGAATGGACCTTATGTTTAAAGCTTTAAAATCATCTAGTAAATCCCATACTACTTTCCTGTAAGAAAGTAACCTTTAATCATTGCAAGAGTATAATGATTTTACTTGTCAAAAAACACATTGAGAATCTCCTTCAATTATGAGGGTCATGACTCATTTCTCAAGTGCAAAGAGACTCCTTAGATCAATGCTTTGTATTCCGCAGCATTATTAGTGTATATGAACTATAATCGATATGCTACATAAAAAGACTTACCTTTTGGGATAATCAATTCTATACCTGCACCGGCCCCTAATTTGCATCTAAAGCCATCAAAGTGAAGTGTCCAAATTGGATCTTCATTAGGCTTTCTAACCTTGTGTTTGTTCATTCTTGACTTCTCTTTCACTTGAGAGTTAAAAGATTTTTTCTTTTACAACTTCTTGTGGAGTGGACTTGATGATTCCCCATTGTAACAAGTTGATAGAGGAAATGTATGCTTTTCTTTTTTGTCTTGAATTTCCTCTATCAATTGTTTAATTTAATTTATTTTGGGTTTATGATGAATAACAATTGAAGTCCACCCTAGCACTTTCACATACCGTCTTCTTCTCTGAATCTTGATCATCCCCGAGGGAGGAGAAGATAAACCTCCACCATCAGAAGAGGTATCACTATATGATAAATTTAGATCTTCAATTTCTTTTTTGACCTACTCTGTTGACTCAGTTGATTTTATATTACTTTGATCTCCCACGGGTCCCTTTTCTAGAATGTGGCTATCCTTGTCTTGCATCATATGTGCTAACACATTTGCGACTACTTCTTGGCATGATGAGCATTCAAATTCAGAGTGACTAACTTTGTGTAATTTACAAAACCCTAGGAGGAGTAGGATACTAAGATTAGCTTCTTCTCCCAAGCATTACAAATTCGTCACCATGTTAACTATGAATTGTGTCACAATCTCATCCTCTGGGATTGATATGTTGAATTCTTTATCCTAATTGCTTGATGTTTCAGCATGGATCATACCGAATGCCATTACTTTGTATGAGCCCAAATTTGATTGTAGGAATGCCACCTCATTTGGAGCATTGTATTCTATAACCATCATTTTCAATTTGGGTTCTACATCTATCTTGATTCGATTGTTCAATCCCTTCCATGGTAACCATAACTAAGTGAAATTCATAGAAAACCATCCTCTTAGGCATTTCATCCATTCTGTACTCAGGAGAAAACCATACATCTCTAAAATGTCCACCACATGTATATCAATGACATCTTAAATCTGGGGATCGACTATCAACTATATTAAAACATCTTTCAACATGCCGATGACTTTCACCTCTATTTTGTCCAACTGTATCGCTATCCAGTTGGAAGGTTGAGGACTTACCCCTAACCTTTGTGCTATTTATAGTGGCATGACATTACATGAGGCTCCAGAATCAATCAAACAATTCTAGAGGTTCTTTCCATATATCTTGATGCTAAGAAACAATAGAGATACTTCAACATTGTCTTTAAACATAGTGGGAATTGCTTCTGTAGCATTGACTTATTGAGATACTATCTTTTGAGGGGTCATATTCATGTTCTGGGGTACCTTGGTATGATCCAGAGTCTTCATGAACACTTCTCGCTATTGTGGACAATTTTGCAACATGTCAAACATGGACATGTTGGCTTTGGTTCATTTCAAGTCTTCGACGGCATCATACTTTTTAGTAGACCAAGCAGGATTTTTCAATATTGTTGGTACGTTCACTTGATTTTGATTCTATTGTCCTCCATATGGTGGCCTAATTGGTGCCAGATTGTTACTTTCTCTCAAATCAAGAGGAGCTGATTGTAAAGCTAGAGGAATTCCATCTGTCAAAGATTCCTTTCTACTTCTCAGATTATATGTATTTTGATTGTCATTATGGAAAGAAAACACCTCATCATGCTAAAGGTTGGGCTCCTGACTAAATGGATAAGAGAACTCTTTGCTAGTGGGTTGTTCTACCTACACATTTTGTGTAGAATTTAGGATTCTAGTAGCATAGCATTAAATTGTATAGGAGGAACATTCTCAATCACTTGCAAGCTTTGATTCATCTCTTGATTCCAATTATAATATGAACCATCATTGTTGGGTGCATTTTGACTATCGTCATACTGATTAACATTTGCATATTGAACATTGTTATTGTTGTTGTTAACTATAATGCTTCCATTATTTGACTGAGTGTTCCATTGTCAATTCTATCTTTGGAAGCCATTATTACAATTAGGAGGAATGAAATTGTTCCCCCCATTGTTGTCTCCTACATTATTTTTGTTTCTACTAAAGTTTTTGTTATAATTCTAGCCATAATTGTTGTTGTAAGGACCAATGTTGTTCCTTTTGAAGTTATTGTTCTATCCTTGTGATAACCTTAGACGATTCAATTCGTTGTTCATTTGGGACATAGTCTTTTTCATCTGACTAAATTTGAAAACAAAACCATTATTTGCATCAGTGAGTGCTACTACCTTTTTCTTAAAGAAGGTAGCTTTTGGAGGTTCAAACCCTGGATACGTTAGAGCAAGGTTTTGTAGAGCAGGTGCCTGTTGCAATAGAACTAGGTCCATAGGTATGAACAGACTAGGCATTGTGGGTTCTCTGATGGGATATGTTCACATTGATGTGACAGTTGGCGTTGGAAGCATTAATCCTCCTTCATTAGGATTAGCTTTCTTAGTGAAGGTAATTGCCTCTGTGAAGACTTTATCCAATACATCAATGTTTGTTGTAAGAAGTCTTCTCAAGAAAATAGCTATAAGATGATCCATAGCATTCAAATAAATTTGAATAGCAACTTCAATTGGTATAGTGTATGGCATCTCTAGCTTGCAATATGCCATATGAAAGTGGTGGTTGAAGCAAGAAACTGTCTTAACTGGATCCCTTTTAATTAATATGAACTGTTGATGTATCACAACTGGGTTGATGAATGTTTTGAATTATTCTAGGAACAATTTTTCGAAAGTATCCCAATCTTTGATACATCCAAGTGGAAAATTAATGTACTAATTGAAAGTAATTTCCCCCAATGAGTAGGGGAATAAATGAAGAACCACATCCTCTTTAGCAACCTTCTTGCAGTTGCAAATTTCTTTGAACCCTTTGATGTGATCTTTGGTAGTTTGTGTCTCACCATAGATGAACCTTGGGTAAAATTTCTAACGATTCTTATGGAGTTTATCGAGTGCACCTCTCAAGTTTATTGGTGAGTCTGTAGTATTTGTGAAAAAGGCCATCGGAGGGTTTAGCAAACCTAAGGGTGGTTGTTGAGGTGTAGCTATCGAAATATGTGGTGGTCCATCAAGTGGTTGAGGTGGAGGTGGAGTTGAAGAAGATGATGAAAGTTCGAATGAAAGTGGTTCAATTTGGGGTATTCCCTTGTCATTACATGGTTTGCGAAAGTGGGTAAGCTCAAGAAACTCACGTACACTTGGCATAGACCTCAACACTCATTGAAATGGGGATTTTGGACTAGAACCCTCTATTTTGTATCAATTCTAGAAAAGCACACCTCTGTAGAAGTAGACTTTCTCATAGCACTATATTTTATGCATCACAGAGTTTTGCACACCTACACACTTGTGTAGCTATTGATCTGCAAACTTGCGGAGCTATGCACTTGCACACCTGAATTTCTCAAAACTTAGAAAAAAATTTGAACTTGTGTGAAGCTCAAATTTTTGAAAAAAACTACAAAATTTCAAAACTTTGGAAAATTTCCCTTCCTTTTCCAAGGATCAAAAGTGCGGCCCTCCTTTTAGTGCCACTTTTGTTGAGTTGTCATTTTGCATGATGCTAAATAGTAGGAATTCTTATGAATGCCTCTCTTGAAAAGCTAATTTTGTGAATCTACTCCAAAGTTCTAGGAAATCTCGCAACCTACTAGAATCCACTCAATTGAAGATAAATGTGAATGTTCATGAGGAGGCCTTTTCTAGTTTGTTTTGATTTTGGATAGAATGAAGAATCTACATGCTATTTCAAAAATAACACTAAAAAAGAACTATGTTTTTGTATTTTTATGTTTTTAATGAATGAAATCTAACCATGCAGCTAGCATGAAATCCTATTCTAATAAGGGGGTTAATAAAGAAAATAACAAGAAACTTTAAAGAAAATAACATGAAATTCAAACAAAATAATGTGAAATATAAATCTTAACAGACATAAGCTACATAAAACAACACATCTATGAGTTAAGCTTTTGAAGATAGCAGTAGGTAACCAATGAAAGTAGGAGCAACACTTCTTCAATTCCACTGATGCAATCATCAGTGAGAAACTTTAATGATCGTATGATATTTCACTCTTCATCAAATTGCAAGGCCACAAAAAGTGTGCTCATGTGACATAGAGAGTTATGCAAGCACAATTTGATGATTTCTTCTCAGGCTAGATACATTAGTAGAATTCATAAAACTATAGAAAAAACTAGAACTAAAAGATCACACAACCAAAAACAATGCAACAAACCTTTGGATCAATCAGAATTCCATAAACAAAATTCACAAGAACATGACACATTCAGGCAAGAATCACTACACTCCAAATGCAAGCACCAAAAGCATAACTTTATTGCATAATAATGGTAGCCCTAATTACAGATTACAATCCATTATTTATAAGAAAATATCTCCTCAATTTGTGTTGAGAGTGAGAGATATTCTTCATGCAATAAAATTCTTTCAATCAATAAAACAAACTAATTATATACAAGCTAACAATTTAACTGGTGCTCAGTAGGACTCCATCCATATTTTATTCATTAATTAGATGCATGAGTCTTTACATGTTTAAAACAAAGAAATATGAGAGAAGATAGAAAAATAAAGCTCTAAGTCAAAGTGGAAGTGTCTGAAAGCTCCAAAAAATGGAAGTTGATCCTTCACAAGGTATTTCTAGGAGTTAAATTGTCGTCAGAATGCATTTCTGAAGCATGGAAAGCTCTATTTTTGCAACTAGCAGTTGACTATCGGTGAAACTTTTCTAAAAATGTGCACTTGTAGAGCTGCAAACCTATGAAGCTATGCACCTCAAAATGGTCCTAAATCTAAAAATTTTACTGAGTGTCAAAATTGAAATTTTGGCATCCGAGTTTTGCTCTTCTTCATCCCAAAGCTATGTTTGGATGTTTGCACTTGAATTTCTCTATAATCTCAATAATTTTAGCCACATCCAATAAATAAAAAGCCTTATGTTTTTCCTTGACCTTTTTTTTATAATTTTCTACCTCAATTCGAGTGTCAGCAAAATCCCCAAGTTTGGTATCCAATTCTAACAAGGTTTCTTCAATCTTGAAGGCTTGTTGGATGTCTTCATCATCAACAACTTCCACAAAAATCTTCTTGAAATCCTCTACCACTATCTCTATAGGTAATAACTTCTCTCATTCCTTATCTTCAAAAATATCCAAGCATGTGTCATTATAGTGTCTCTCTACTTCCAAAATTCACTCTTGGACTTGGTCCTTGAGCTGATGAATCTCCTCATGTAATGTTTCCATTACTTTATTGCTATCTGCTATTTTCTCTATCTAATAATCAATCATATCTAACTCCTCTAATGTATATACATCAATCAAAATCTAGTACCTTTTCACCTTTATGGATTACAAAGTTTTTAACTCCTTACTCCAAGCCCTTACTTCATCCATAATTCTGAAGTCCTACTTCAAAATCACTACGATTTTATTCACATTCTCCTACGTAGCATGCAGTAACTTCAAATTTCACATGATAATCAAAATACCTTTCTCCTTAAAAAATTTCTACCATTGCTGACAGGTTTCAAAAATGGATCCATATGCATAGCTCCCCCTTCTCTAAGAATGGTATTCAATGTGTCCTCAAGGTGTCCAAGATCAAGAGGACCAACCACTTCGACCAAATATCCCTTCAGAATCTTGATCTACCTTTGAAGTGTTCAAAGTTCAACCTCTTCCTACTCCATGATCTTGGGGATTTCTTTGAATCCCATGGTGACCATCAATTGAGTTGTATCTCATGTAGGTCTCCCAAGCATGGTCTCATTCAATTGATATTCTTGGGGACCAAGGCTTTCTACGTTTGTGTCCTCAAGAGGAACATCCTCTTAAGCAAACAACTCCTAGTTTTATGTACTGGTGACAAATGCCAATGGTCTTGCCTCGTTTGATGGGGACTAAGGTTTCTTCAAAATCTTTGCAATCTCAAAAATGTCTTCCTCTAAAGCACAGAATTTAGGTCTAGTACTCCTCATTATTTCCTTTTGGAGCCATCTTGGAATGTGCTCAACTGAAGACCTTCTTCTTAAAGATGAAGGGGTGTGTTCTACTACCTCCTTCCCCTTATTGCTCTTGCTCAACTTTTTTTCCCTCTACGAGGGTTCTTCTTCTATAGTCTCAGTCTTAGTGGACCCTACGTCTTGCACCTAAGTGTCTTGGGAAGGTGATTGAGAATATTCCACCATTTTCCCCTCCTTTGACATTTCATCAATTGCTATTTGTTTAGGTTTCTCCCCCTGTGATGGGACCTTCTAAATCTTTTCCTCTTCTAAACTTTGGGGCAAAAGAGTAATTGAGTCCTTATCTACCACTGTGCCTTGTGGTGGAGATGGGGGAGTAAGATCAAGACCCTATGAATCTAGTGACATTTGCATCTAGTCTTCTTGTTGAGGTTCACCTGTAGGGGTATCCCTGATCTTATCCCCAACTAGTTCTATACTGATAGGCATAAAATCAAAATAAAACATTTTGAAAACATCGTCACCTTCTACACATTTCTCATCCACCCATTGTTGTACTTGATCTTCCAAAGAAGATACTTCCAAGGGTCTTGCTAGGGTGGATGGCAATACACCCATGGTACTTCTTCTCCTTTCTTACTCAATGGCTCTGGCTAGCCAAGTTCTTGTCTGTAAGGGTACTTGCTCTTCTTCATCTATCTCCTCTTCTTCCTCCTCTTCCCCTTCCAGAATGGTCTCAAGAACAAATGGAAAAGGCACCATTCTCCTAGTCACCCTTTGTCTTTTCTTCATTCAGATCTTGATCCTCTTTTGATTTGTGGAGATAGAAGGAGATGTTGGCTCTTCTTGTGAAGGAGGAATGGATATCTGGGGAGCTTCTTAGGGTTGATAGTAGCACCAGCTACTCATAGATATGTGAATTTCTTGAATTTGATTAAGTAGGCCCCAAGAGCTATTATCTATGGTTTTGCCTCATCAAATAACCTCTTTGCATAATCTCCCTCTATGAATTAGATGACCATGAAAATGAATGCATCATTCATGATTCTGTATTCTTTGTTTTGTGTTGAGAGCTTCTTCCTCGCCAGCTGAGGGTAGACAATGCAGGGCAAGGTGTTAGGATCCTACATACTACCTCTCTTATACAAACTCAGGTAGTTTGTTGCCCTCGTTTCAAGAAGATAAACCATTTAAAAAGTCATATAGAACTTCTTCTTCTCCTTAACTCCCTCCAATTGCTCACACAAGTTCTCACTTAGTGTGGTGGCCCAGTCTAGTAGCATCCTCACCATCTTGATTGTCTCAATGAAGTTGACCATGAAAGCACTAAGGTGGCTAGTTGTGGGTAAGCCCAGGACTCTACTAAAAGGGATGATGGAATAGCCAATATCTTCCTTCATGTATCCCCTAGTCATGTCCACCTTTCCTGTGACCTATCCCAAAGGGGTCTTCTCAATGAGATAGGAGGACTAGATTATTTCTAATGCTTCTTTAGGGTGCTCTCTATACCATCTCTCTGCTACTTCATATGAGAGTCTGATGAATTGATCTTCCCTTGGGATGTGGAAGACCCTCTCAATGTTGTTGAGTCAAAGTTCAAGGACCACTTCTCCTGTCACACTGTTAACTACTCTCTTGTGCCAATGTCACAATCAATTCTGCTAACTTCACTGATATTGGATGTGAAGCTGCACTCACCAACCTGGAATGAATCAATGAGGATACTAGTGCAGATCTTTCCATGGGTTTTTTGTAGATTCTAAAGAATTTTCCCAAATCTATGTATCCTAGGTCAGTGCCTTTGATTTCTACATGATCATAATGGAACCTCAATTTTGATGGTATGCCTTGAAATTTGAATACAATGGGCTTGGGTACCATTTTCTCTTTAGAAGTGGATGCCATAATATTTGCACGACATGAGAAAAAAGATTTATTATTTCAAAATAATGAAAACTTGGAAATAAAAATGCAAAAGCATTAAATTTCATTAATAAAAAATAAACATAAAAAACAAAAATGAAATGCCCAATTTGGGCACTTTTTTTTTTTTTTTAAATCTATTTTTCATTTTATTATTATATTTTTCATTTATTTATTTTCTCTTTTTATTTATATATTTATTTATTTATTATTTTTTCTTCTTCTTTTTTGGTTTTAAATTTTTAATCTAAAGTTTATGAGCAACATGGCTTGGTAGAGCATGTGGGGCACTAGGGCAAAAGTGAGCGGTGCCTAGGCATGCAAAGCAACAAAGGGAGTGTTACACTTAGTGGATGGAGGCACGCAAATTTGGTTTTACATAGATGTGCATGGCACATGATGAGTGGTGTGAGAGATGTAGTGCACGTTGCAAGTGCATCCGCTTGTGGAGTACATAGCAGAGATGGTGATCGCATCCATGGCAGAGGTTGAGGGATGCAGACATGCATGGGTGTGAGGACCACGTGGTGGTGAGGGCTGCAGACACACACAGGCATGAGGGTGTGAAGGTCACATTGTACTTTAAGCATACAGGGGTGATGCAAATGCATGGGCACACACGGGGGCAATGTAAGATGTGGATGCACGTAGGCGCAAGGATTGCTACATGGTTAGGTTTTACTACTTACCTCATGTAGAGCACTACTATTGTAAAGTTGAAAAATAAAAATGAATGAATATTTTGGAAGGGGAGGGGGGGGGGGGGTTTTATAGCCTCACCCACTCGTGAGGTGCACAGTGTGCCCCTATGCAAGTGCGCAGGTGCATGGCACAGACCTCGCGGGTGGCGCATGCATGCAAGTATGTTTTATTTTTTATTTTTTTGAATTTTACAATTTTTATATTTATGAATTTTATAATTTTTTATCACTTCTTCAATTTTTTGTTTTTTTTTTTTTTTTTTTGGTTTTATCAATTTTTCCATTTTTTGTTTTTTGTTTTTTAATTTTTCCAATTTTGACTCTCTAGCATTTCTTCGGATCCTCGAATTGTGAGTTTGTGGACTCAAAAAAAAGAAAGGGGCCCCCAGTCCTTGTAGGGAATGGAGCATGTGTGGTGGAACCACAACAACTACACACTTAGTCATATTCCTAAAGTGAATGCCAAGTAAGTAGTGTATGTCACGCATAAGTTGTCAAATAGTGCATGTTGAGAAACATATATAGTAAGTTTCAAGCACTAGTATGTGTGGAGTAGATAGTTAGTGTCAAGTCATTCAAGTGACAAGAAAGTTAGTATACGCCAAGTGATTCAAATGTCGATTGAATAGTGGATACTAAGTCATTCAGAAGACGAGTTACAAAATTGAAGATGCAGTGGATGTCGAGAATTAGAGGCTTTAAGTGCTAAGTAAATAGTTTTGGACAGTTATTTGTAACAGCACAAACTCCTATGTAAACTATTTTTGAGCCAACTTAAGGATTGTTTTGTGATTCTAAATGACAAGAATGAATTTATATTGATAATCCATATGCGTTACATGCAACCAATCAAAATGAGGGATGTTCTAAGCAAAAAAATGGGTGAATCACAATTGTTTATTATTACCTAACCCTATGTCACCTAGGTATTCTTAAGGAAGGAAAACCCTAAAGATGAAAAGGAGTAAAGAGAGAAGTTTGCATGCACAAATAGAGCATTCATGGTGACTAAGGAGTTTTGAATTGAGATATGAATTGTAAAATTGGTTATAGAGAATAGAGGAAAAAAGAGAGAATAGAAATGATACATCTGATCAAAAAGGATCAAGTACACATCAAGAAAGAGGTGATCTATTATCTATTAAAGGAGTGATAACCAAAGGATCAAGGCTGAACCATTGTTAATAAGTGAATCATTAAAATCTCTTAACAAATTACCGTTAACAGGTTTCAAGTTCTAGCAGACTTTTGTATAAACCTCTTAACCAGTTGCTTACTTCATTGTAAGTTGAAGTCCTTTAGCTAGACACACTTCTAACAGGGTGTTGAAATCCTTTATCAAGGCAAGATCTAACAATATTTTTAAGTCTTTAATACGATAGACCTTTCATAGGGTAGATCATAGTTCATCATCAAACATTGTAACATTCATTGGATACACTTTACATCTGCAGTAGTGAAAATTTGTGGGTTTCATCCCCACCCTAGTTTTACCTTCTCATTGGAGGGTTTCTGGGTAACCAAATATCTTGTGTCATATATGTGTTGAATGTTTATTGTTTTCATGCTATGGATGAACATGCTTAGTTTGATATTTTAGTTTACATGCAAATTTTGAGATGGATGTGTGGTGAATGTTTTGGAAGGATTGATTCACCCCCCCCCCCCCCAGAGTTACATAGGATTGATAGCATGCAATTGGGAGCAATGAATCAATTAATGATTTCCAATCATGAATTGAATGGTAAGGACATTGAGATCACAATGCTGAAGTTACAGAATAAACAACTAAGAAATGATCTAAAAAGAGAAAAAAAAATTGTTGAAAGTTTCAACATACCTAATGAAGTCATCAAGTACTTTGAGAAATTGATGAGATCTGCTTGATCTAATAGTGATACTATTGGATTGGGATACACCAGTATTGAGGAAGGAGAATTATCTAAAACTGGTGAACAAATAAGCAAGAAAGGTAAGAACTACAAACCCACTTGTCATAATTGTAGAAAGATACACACCAAATATTTGTAGGAGCAACAATACAAATCAACACCCTAAGAAGAATTTCATGATTTACTATTATAAGTGCAATAAGCAATGACATCAAGCACATTAATGTAAGACTAAGACTACAAGTACACAAAGATTTGAAGGACATTACCATAATTGTCAGAAGTATGGACATAAACCATATGAATGCCAATCTAATGCCAAGTGGAAATCAAACAAGTAGACAAAGGGACAACACAATAGAAAACCTTACAATTGGGATTACAATACAAGGTATATTTGTCACTATTGTCAAGAGTATGGACATGTTTCTGAGAATTGCATTAAAACACATTTCAGAAGTGACTATAGTAGATGGTTGAGTCAACCTACATGTTTTATCTATTTGAAAATTAGTCACATCAACAAGAATTGTCCAACAAGGTCAAAAGCACCAAACAATGAATTCAACAAATTAAAATGGAAGATTGATGTTGAGAATGTCAAAGTGTAGATGAATAAGACATAGAAGAAAAAGGAAGATTGCAGCACATCAAGTTCAGATGGGGTCACTTCATCCAATGGATTGGGCAATCACATCACCTCCAACTAGGTGATCAAAAGGTGTGTGGGACTAATATTTTATTGGTATATTTTACATCAATTCCAAGAATCTAAGTTCTGAAAATAGTATGTATGCATGAATTAAGATACAATGTATTGGTTAGAAACTAGAAGAAATCTATAAGTTTTGTTAGGCCCCTACCATTCTAACCAACGAGGGCCCATGTGTGGGGCAAGATGTCCAGTTGGTGCCCATTAAAATAGTAGGGGTGAGGAACTTATTTGTGGTGCACTATTTCATGTAATGTGGGACAGAGTCGTATGATGCAGAAGTATATAGTTTTCATGTTGTTTTCGAGCATGAAAAATCTTAGTTGGTGTTGAGATATTAAAGTGATAGTATTGGTTGAGCTTTTTTTGGTTACCAAGCATAAAAGAAATCATGTGTAAGTCGACGAAGTTGAAATTGTTATGATAGGTGAGCTTACAATAGTATAAGAACTGAGCATTTAGTGCTAATTTTTAATGGCTATATGGTCATTTTTTACTCATTTGCATTCATTTGAGATTAAAGAGAACACAAAGAGGATAAGAAAAATTGAGATGAAGGATTCAATCTTTTGTGAATTGGATTCAGCTACTACTCATCACCAACCATCATATTCATAAGGTACTTATCATGTGTCAAGATATGTTGTTTGAATTATCACAAACCCTAGTTATTTGATATAGCATCTAGTTCTTCTACTATTGTTAGGAAGGAAGGAAAAGAAGTTTTAAATGTTTAATTGATAAGGAATGAAATTAAACAACCACCCTTTTGAGCTATTCTCGAGATTGTGTACAAGGGGGATCTAATTGGTGCATTATCGATGATACCACCACAAGTTTTGATGATACAAGATGTAAGATGTTGCTACACTTGTAAAGTTTGAAGTCTTAGAGACATGGACATCAGTCATTTATATGGAAAACTATGTGTTGATGGAGTGCTAAAGGAAGAAATTAAGATTATAGAGAGAAAAGGGTTAACCCATGCCCTATATTTTCCAAATGTATTCAAAACAAAATGGATTAAGATAGTGTTGAGAAGAATACATGATCACTCTATATGGTTGGAAAAAGGCTCTATCAAGATCACTAAAAGAATCATTTAACCTGTAATAGGATACCCTACACTAGATAGACCCAAGACCATGTGAAGTGATGCAAAGGAAGTAATTGAGAAGAATACAGGGGTTGTATGGAACAAAAGAGGGATGAAAATTGACAAAATTCTAGATACCCTAATTGCATTTAAAGTGATAATTATTGCTCACAAGTTCTTTCAATCTAGTAGATTAAACAATGTATCTTATAGGGCTTTGGATTTGGTATACAAGATAGTGAAGAAGGATCACTCTTATGACCTTGTCAAGTTACAACTCCATTAATTATTAGAAAACTTGGGATCCATAAGAGAGACCAAGAGTGCACAATGAAATTTTAGTTCATTACTAGTTTTTATATTCTTCTATGTGCAGAAAATATTTCCTTCTTTTGGAAAAGTTGCTTGGAAGACCAATAGGTCAATTGCAGTTCAAATTAGAGAGTTAATAAAGCAACTTGGAGATAATTTTGAGTCAATCATGAAAACCTATTTTGAAGACTTTAAGAAGTCTATGAAGTAAAGACTGAGGATGCTAGTATCACTAGTAGAGAATAATTATGATGATGTTTTCTTTCTAGTGGATGTTGATTTTACATATGTTCAAGCAGTTGTTCCTAGGGTTAGATGGCTCAAGAAATTGCCTTATGAAATCCATGTGGATGAGACATTAGAAGTCATCATAAATTTAGTTGCAAAGGAAGTAGATAAGAGTGCAACCTCATTTGGAATCTATGAGGAAGCCAAATCCAGAATCATAATAGATTTGAAGATAGCTTCTATGGTGAGAAAGAAGAACAAAATTGTGAAGAAGCTTAAAGAAAGATTTGGTGAAGGGGGAGATGAGGAAGAAGAAGAAGAAGATGATGATGAGGATAAAGAAGATGAGCAACTAGCTCAAGCCCCTCTTGTACTAACACAAGGTCAAGGAGAGGACCAAGAAGAAGAGGAAGTGGAACATGACGAAGGTGTCAAGAGAGAAGAAGCTAGTGAAACACCTAAGCCTGTAGAGAAGAAGAAGAGAAAATCCAAAGAGACAGTAGGAAAGAAACCAAAGAAGGTTGTGAAGCCAACACAACATAAGCCAGCAGTACCTATTCCCAGGGCTACTAAAAAGAAAACATAGGAAGATGACAAACCTAAAGGTAAAAGAACAATTTCTACTACAGAGTAGAGTTAGCAAGATCAACCAAAGAGAAGAAAGTATATTTCTCTAGATGAATCAGATGAGGAGACGACTGGGTCAGATGATAATAGTTATTTCCAAGTGGTAAGATACATTCCCTCTTCTAATTTAGACAACTTGTGTGATAACATTAAGAATAATGCAAATTTGTCAAGGTTCGCACATGTTGAGTTTGATAAACTTGGAAAGGTAGAAATGAATAAGGTCGATATGTATACAAGATGATGACCACATTCAAGAATATCCCTATTGAGCTTGCCAACTTTGTACCCAAAAGTCTATATGACAGAGTTGAGCAAAGATGGCAATATAGTTTAACTACTGAAAGGAATATAAGGGAGACTACTCTTGCCAGGGTAATTCTAGAATCGGATAAGCCATCTATGACTAGGGCCATTAACAAATACAAGGATATTTGCTCCCAAATATAGAGCCGTCAACATTTTATAGAATAATATTGAGGAAGTTGTCAAATAGAGCACACAAATATGGAAAGTTATCTATGGGTTGTAGATGGAAAAAGCTATTGAGAAAGCACCCAAGAAGGTAGGTGAGGAAAAATATGAGAAAGAGGTAGTTGAGATTACCAAGGATGGTTCTATCAAAGATGATCATGAGGGAGGCACAAAAAATGAAACAAAGGCAGAGGCGACAACTGAAGAAGAGCAACAACAAGATTAAAGTGTACATGAGGTACATATGCCTAGTGCCAGACCCCCTCATGTGGACCTAGCAATTCAACATGATACTATCAAGATAAAGGATGTTTCTAATAATACTATGCAGAACATCAATCCTTTGATAGAGGATGATTTGAAGAGGATTCTACAGGATTCAAATTTAGTTGCTAAACTTTGCATTAATCCTATATTAATTAGTACAAATAAAATTGACAAAGCATTAGTAGGGGAGAAACAAAACACTAATGCACCTAATGTGCCCCTTACACTTACAGAGACAAGAGTTCTAGAAGCACAACTAAGTGTCACCTCTAAAACTCATGTTCCACTACTCATTATGGTATACCAAAGAAAGGACCTAGTGACATCAATTGTTAGCACATTGGTGCCAAATGCTTCAATGCAAGCAGTTTTAATAGTTCAGAAGGATGGGACACAAGTCCAAATAGGTCAGGAAGGTAGTCATATACATAGATTAGTGGTTCAAGGTGAAGAAACCATAGAGAAGAGGAAGAATAGGACTGAATAGTCAATTTTAACTATGAAACCAAAGGAACAAATTTCACTCTAGACATTGGTTACCTTACCAAGCTTTACATCTCCTATTCCTAGTCAAACTCTTTAAAGGTCAAGTGTAGATGTTACACCATTACAGTCATCAAGACCTAGTCCTATACATCTAAGGTCAAAGAAGGCACATCTTATGGAGATTTCAACTTAAATGAGGTGATTGAGCTTCCAAATTTTGATTTACCAATAAGCACCATAGAATAGATGAGCATATCGCAAGAAGCTCTAGCAAGGAAAAAGAATCAAGAGTTACTTAGGAGGGAGCACAACCAAAGACAAGTGCTATATGACATAAAAGACATATTTCTTGATGCATTCATCCTTTTAGAGCCTAAAAGAGATAAACCTATTCTTTAGTAACTAGTGAATATGGTTGACAAAATCAATGATGCAGACCTAGACACAAACAACAAACTTTTAGAATGGTTTGAGAAGAGATTTGTAACAAAGGTTGATGAAAATATTTCTAGTGCCATTGCACTTAAATAGGTTAACTTAGCAACCAAGATGGAAGATGTGAAAAAGATGTTAGAGAATATATTTTCTCTATGCACAAATCTTTGTGATGTGAACTTGTTCACACAAGAAGCACAAAGGGGTATTGACTAGCTGCAGGGAGACTTAACGACAACAAGTAATATTCTTAAGTTGTCTCCTAGTCATAGTTAGACTCATTTTCAAAGATTATTATCTACTCAAGGTCAACTAGCTATATTCCAAGCACAAGATGCAATAACCATGGCTACCTTGATAAATATTCAAGCTATGTTGACCCCATACATAGAGATGTTTCACAAGGAACTAGCCTTTGCAAAAATAGTAATGAAGAAAGATGCTCATCTTTCTACTCATGAAGGCTTAGTGGACCCTGTTTCAAAGCTAGATGTATAAATTCAATCTCTAGAGGTGGCTTCCAACAATTGGGATGTAGCACTTAAGATTATATTGGACATTCATCAAAAATTTTTGGAAAAACACACTATTCATGTATCACCCATGACATAAGTGTTAAAGAAAGGTAAAATTGAGATAAAGGCGAATTGTGATAGAAAGGGAGAAAATATCCAAAGGGGGAGAATAGTAGAAATAGAGTAAGCTAGCAATTGAAGCAAATTTACTCAATAGTAATATCAGATTCAGACATAGCATAGAACAATCAACTCAGGGGGAGTAATGAAGTTTAGAGGTATGACTAATAAGTCATCAATTTTGAAAAATTTTGAAGTTTTGAAATTTTATATGTGAGCTGAGTAAAGATTATAGATTATCTGAGTTATGCTTAAGTTAAGTATATACATGGATGACAATTTTTTTTGCCACTCATGTCAAAGGGGGAGATTGTTAATCTCAAATTGGTTTTAACATATGAGTGACTACACACTTAGTGACATTCCTAAAGTGCATGTTGATTAAGTAGTGTATGTTGAGAATAACATTTTAGATAGTGCATTCCAAGCGAGATGTATAGTAAGTGTTGAGCACCACCATGTGTTGAGCAAATAGTTAGTGTTGAGTCACTCTAGTGACAGTCAAGTTAGTATATGTTGAATGGTTCAACTATCAAGTGAACAGTGGATGTTGAGTCATTCAGGAGATGAGTTACAGCATTGAAGATAAAGTAGATGTTGAGCATTAGAGGCTTTAAGTGTCGAGTAAATAGTTTTGGACATAGTTATTTATAATGGCACAAAATCCTATGTAAACCATTTTTGGGCTAACTTAAGGATTGTTTTGTGACTCTAAATGATAAGAATGAATCTATATTGAGAATCCCTATGCAATACATGCAACCAATCAAATTGAGGGATGTTCTAAGCAGAAAAAGGGGTGAATCACAATTGTTGATTCTTACCTAACCCTAAGTCACCTAGGTCTTCTTAAGGAAGACAAACCCTAAAGATGAAAAGGAGCGAAGAGATAAGTTTGCATGTGTAGACAGAGCATTCATGGTGACTAAGGTGTTGTGAATTGAGATATGAATTGCAGAATCAGTTAGAGAGAATAGAGGAAAGAAGAGAGGACAGAAGTGATACATTTGATCACAGAGGATCAAGTACACATCAGTAAAGAGGTTATTTTTTATCTATCAAAGTGCTAACTGAAGGATCAAGGCTGAAATATTTTAACAGGTGAATCAGTAAAATCTCTCAACTGAGTAGCCTTAATAGGTTTCAAGTTCTAGTAGACTTTTGTGAAATCTCTTAACTGAATGCTTACTTCATTGTAAGCTAAAGTCCTTTAGATAGGCACAATTCTAACAAGGTGTTGAAATCCTTTAACAAGGTAAGATCTAACAATCTTTGTAAGTCTTTAACAAGGTAGACCTTTCATAGGGTAGATCATAGTTTATGATCAAACATTGTAACCTTCATTGGATACACTATAACTATAGTAGTGAAGATTTGTGGGTCTCATCCCCACCCTAGTTTTACCTTCTAATTGGAGGCTTTATGGGTAACCAAATATCTTGTGTCATATATGTGTTGAATGTTTATTGTTTTCATGCTATGGATGAACATGCTTAGTTTGGTATTTCATTTTACATGCAAATCGTGAGATGGATGTGTGGTGAATGTTTTAGTGGATAAAGTTTTGGAAGGACTGATTCACACCCCTCTCCCAAAGTTTATTTTCTCTATTGTTTTCCCAACAATTGCTATCAGAGCCTTGCTCTCTAAAAAAGAAATCTTTGCATATTTGAAAAAAGATCTTGAAGATAGAAGTCAACGAGTTGGGAAAAGTCATTGAGAACCAAAATATTGAAATCTAGTTTGCCCTAGATTAGCTTAATGAAGCAAGAGATGATTTGAAGTGATCATTAAATAGAAAGAAAGAGATAGGTATTGAGGAGAATGGCATGCATTACCAAGAAGAAGACACTACCAAATTGTTATGAAAAACATTACAATTCAAATTTGATCCACAATGATAATCTTCACATTTCATATTTCCTTCTGTTCCTCCTACTCTAATTCAATACTCCAAGACTCTACTACAAAACCTTCTTAAATACATGCATGACCAAAAGTCAGCTCTTAGAAAATGCCTAACATGAAATTAAATGCAAAGGTCAGCTCCAACTAGAAACCACACACAGACAACTCGGCACATGAAGGACTAAAAAAAATGTTACAACTTGGTAAACTCAACAACCAAAGGAACTCAAATACCACTCTGAACTTAGAAACCAAAGAGAACTCAGCAACCACTCTAACTCAAAGGATAACTTGGCAGCAACTAAGAAACTTGGAATGTAAGATATTGGAACTCATAGCAACTAAGAAACTCGAAAAACATGTAGGATAACACTGCAACCCAGGATGCTCATGCATCACAACCATAGGGATTTTAGGTCAAAGGTAAGGAAAACTTAGCATGTAGATTGTAGAAAAGTTGATATGGATTGAAGAAAGAACCTCGGCAATAGTATCTTAAATTTGACAAATTAATGCATGAGGATGGGTACAATAGGAATCATTTAGATCACTATGTTTATTTTAAGAGTTTGGATGATGATAGCTAGATTATTTTGTATTTATATTTCAATGATATGATGGTATCTAGGTTAAGGGGTTAAAATAATAATTAGAACATTCATTTATTATGAAGGATTTGGGGGCACTAAAACAAATCCTTGGCATTAAAATTTGCAGAGATAGGAAGAATAGAAAATTGGCATTATCTTAGGTTGATTATATTGAGAAGGTGTTGCAACATTTTTGTATAGAGAATGCTAAAGCTATCAGCACACCTTTACCTGGTCATTTGAAGTTGACTAAGGAGATGTATCCAAGGATACAAGAAGAGGAGGATACAATGTCCAAGGTACCTTATGCTTCAGATGTAGGAAGCTTGATGTATGATTTGGTATGTACAAGACCAAATATTGTATGTGCAATGGGAGTCATCGGCAAGTATATAAGTCATCCTAGAATTGAGCATTGGAATGTAGTCAAATGGATTCTCATATATTTAAGAGGAACATCTAGTAAATGTTTACATTTTGGGGGCTCTAATACTAACTTGCATGGCTATATTGACTCAAATTTGGTAGGGGATATTGATACCAGGCAGAGTACTATAGGTTATGTATTTACTATTGGTGGGGTAGTGGTAAGCTGGGTTTCTCAATTATAAAAGGTGGATGTTTTATCAACTATAGAGGTAGAGTATGTTACTACTACAAAGGAAGCCAAGGAGATGATATGGATTCAGTTCTTTATTGAAGAATTGGGACACCCACAGAGAGATAATTATTTGTTTACAGATAACTAAAGTGGCATTCACCTTGCAAAGAATTCAAAGACAAAACACATATAGTTGTAGTACCATTTCATTTAGTCGGTTTGGGATGATGGACATTTAAAGTTGAACAAGATACATACAAATGAAAATCCAGTAGATATATTTACAAAGGTAGTAACAAGGGAGAATTTGAACTCCTTTCCAGCTTCATTTGGTCTTATAGACTTCACAAAATAAATAAAAATAGCAAATTCCAAGGTAGTTTGATGTTCTAGTGGGAGCCTCATGGAGTAGTAGCATTGCTACAAGATCGATCTCCAAGTGGGAGATTGTTCTCTAGTGTGGATCCTCATCAGTCCCCAAGTGGGAGATTATTAGTTTACAGTGAGTAATCAAGGAATTTTTTTTGCATACCAACATTTTAGGGCCTACATGTTATAACTAATTTTCATCCTAAAGTAGAAAAAATACTTGTATAAAATGGCTTAGCGTTAGGGATTTCATAAGGTTTGATGCAATAATTACTTCTTCCAGCAGTATTGAGTTGTAAGGGATTACAAATTCTAATCAGGTTGTAATCACTGGAAAATAATAACATTTAATCACTGTTTGGTAGACATGTTCTAGGGATTGGGTGAACCATGTTAAATCTTTGTTTCTTATGTTAAATGTTAAATCTTGTCTTACATTGTATGTTGACTGATACAATGTAAGCTGAGTAAAATTTAGTTGATGTCAAGCACCAGTAAACTTTAGTGTTTTCTGAGTGGTCTAGTTGAAGACAATTAGAAGACTAATTTGGAAGCTGAGTGATAGCATATTGATGTCGAGTGCTAGTATTTATGTTAAATCATAGATTTGACTAATCTAAGTTGGCTATTTTGTTCTCTTGAATTTTGTGAAGCATGTGGAAGATAATTATGATGAGTTGGTGGCACATAATTTATGGTAAACCATTTTGAGGCAAATTCAAAGAGGATTGAAAAAGAAGTTTCTAGAAGGGACTCAAATGAAAAGATGGTTAGATTCATTAAATCCTACCTAATCCTACCTAACCCTAAAATGGATGATAGAGGTTGAATAGAAAAAAATCTTAATTTTCTATTTATAGAGATGGTTGGTTAGAAGCAAGGTTGGTCAATGTTTGAGAACCTAAGTTAGACAAGAGGTCTAAGGTATTGCTTCATTCAATGACTAAACAGAAGAGACTACCATTGGCAAGCAAAGCAAGAAGGCTTAAGAGTATGAATGCTTGAAGGGTGAATAGCTATAAAAGTTGAAGTGTGTGAAAGTCAAGAAAAATGGAGGATAGAAATAGAGATTAGTAATCTACAAGTGAGTTGTAATTTGTTATCAAATCAAGCCTTACTGTCACTTTCTAATCATTGTACTAGTCTAAGGTAAATCCTTTCGATTTTGACCTAAAAGTCATTTGTAAATGTTTTAACTGAGTAAAATTCCAAGTGAATAATCTAAAGTTCTCTAATAAGGCTCACTCCTAAAAAAGTGATTGAAATCTTCTAACTAGATCACATTTAACATTGTGTATTGTAACCTTTAATAGGGTTGGTCTTTCAAAGAGCATCACTTCAGAAGAGTGAGAATGAGTAGCATGTTACTAGTGGTTTTTCCCAAATTGAGTTTCCACATAAAATCCTTGTGTAAAATGTGTTATTGAATATGTTATGGTTCATGTTTACATTTTAGCAAAGTTATTTTGACCTAGGATGGTAATCTACAAGTTTAAGTGATTGGATGATCTAATAGATGCATGCATGAATATGTTTTATGGATATGGGTTCACTACACTGTGAAAAGTTTTATTTGTACATCTAGACATTGGATAATTGATTCACCCCCCTCTTAGTTATTCTCAAGAATTTCAACAATTGATTATCAAAGCCATCTTCTTAAGAGGACTAGTTTGAAGGTACTAGAAGCAAAAGATCAAGATGTCAAAAAGAGAGTTACCCAAGCTTAACTAGGAAAGCTTCCCTGCATGGAAAATTTTGATGAAGCTATACCTAGGAGGTGTTGGAGACCATGCCTGATCTACCATCGCCACTGAGCATGTTGATCCTATTAGAGCCCTAACCACTAAAGATCTAAAAAATAAGATAGAACACAATCAAGCAATGTTAGAGATTACCTTTTCCCTAAGTAATGTTGAGTTTGATGACATCATGGGTTGTGATAGTGAAAATAATATGGTGGAATTCTCTTCACACAATCTATGGAGGAGATGCAAATGTTTTAAAAGCCAAATCCAAAAGTCTTATAGGTAAATCTGATGATATGAGGATACAAGAAGGTGAGAATGTTTCTCAATATTGCTCTAGAATAAAAGATGTTTTTAATGCTATAAAAGGATCTACTAGTAAGATAGATGATGATACTATATTAAAGAAATTTTTGAGAACATTATTGCCCATCTATGCTATTAGATTTTCTACAATACAGGAACTAACATGTATACTAGGTTCTACTCTTACTTTTTAAGGTCTAGTAGGTAGGCTCACCACTTTTGAGCTATCTAATTATAATAACTTCAAATCTGACAATGTTGAATCTACTTTCAAAGATAAGCTTTCACTGAAGCAACCTAATAAGAAGAAGAAGAAAAAGGTAAAATATGTTTCCAATGACAGTGATACAGATGAGGAGGATGTAGACTAGTTTGAAGCACTACTAGCAAGGAGATTTCATAGAGGTAAAGGCAAATTCAGAGGTAACTTGCCTATCATGTGTTTTTATTGCAATGAGTTTGGTCATATTACTACTAGATGTCTAGAAAAGAAGAACAATAGAAGTGGAGACAAATATAGAATTAGAAGAGATGAGGATAGCAGATATTACAATGATAAAGGCAAGAGATCTTGCTACATTGTAGAAGAGGAAACCAAAAATGATCTAATAATCATGATGATGAAGTGGTGTATGTTGCAATGAAGGATGATTCTAATGAGGATGAGGCAACTATACTAGTGACTTCTGTGAACAAGAATGATAGATGGATCACTGATATTAGGTGTCCACATCACATGACTAAAGATAAAAGTAAGTTTGTTACCTTGAATTATTATGATGAAAATAGTGTAAGGTTTGGTAATGATGCATCCTATCTAATAAAAGGAAAAGGATCTATCAAACTCATAGGAAATATTTTATGTTACAATGCTTATTATGTTGAAGGACTTAACTATAATTGATTGATTGTGTCAAACTAAATAGTTCAGGCTGCAAGGTTGAGTTTGAGAAAAAGATAGCTAAGATATATGATACTAATAGAAAACTAATTGGAAAAGGTGATCAAACAAGAGGTAATCTATTCTACCTTGATATGAATGATGTTACTTCTCTAGTTGTAGAATTTAATAATGTGTGGTTATGGCACAAGAGGTTATTTCATATTAATTTTGATAACTTGGTTAGTATTAGTAACATGAGAAGAGTCATAGGTTTGCCTAAGTTGAAGAAACCTAACAATATAATTTGTAAACAATGTTAGTTAGGCAAAATGACAAAGTTTAGTTTTAAGACTAAGACTTGCATCTCTAAAGAAATTTTGGAGATTTTCCATACTGACTTGTTTGGACCAATTTTTGTGCAAAGCTACAAAGCTGACAAGTTCATTATTCTATTTTTTTATGATAATTCTAGGATGATGATAGTTATGTTTTTGAAATAGAAATCTAATGCTTTCTAAATATTTAAGTGGTACTTAACAATAGTTGAAAAGGAAACAAGTGAAAGCCTAAAATGTTTGAGATCTAACAGAGAAGAAGAATTTACATCAAATGAGTTTGAGATGTTTTGTAATGACGGAGGAATCAAAAGATTAACATCTACCCCTAGGAACTCTCCACAAAATGGAATTGTTGAAAGGAGAAATAGATCTGTAAAGGATTGTGCTAGGACACTCATGATGGAGAAGAATATTTCTTTGAAATAATGGAGAGATTTTGTAGGTACAATTGTCTATACCTTGAATCATGTGCAAGTCAAGAAAGGTACCCGTTCAATACCTTTTGAACTATGGTATGGATACTCACCCAATGTAAAATATTTTAAGGTATTTGCAAGCAAGTATTATATGCTCAAAGATTTAAGCAATGGTAAATTAAATGCAAAGAGTGAAGAAGGTATATTGTTGGGCTATTCACAAGAAGTAAAGCTTATAAGTGTTTAAGTAATAACACAAACAAAGTTGTGGAAAGTACAAATGTAAAATGTGATGAATATACAGAAGTACATGAGGCTGAACCTATGAAGGTACTAGAGGAATACAAATATTTTGTAAAATTTTATGAAGGTATGCTTGCTGATGAAGATTTTGTAAATCAAGTTGTAAATCAACAGCAAGTTTCAATGACTGCTAACTCACATAAAATGAATGTCGAGTTACATTCAACAACTAAGCTACAATCAAGTGCCAAATTGCAAAATGAAGTTGAGGCACATTCTGATTCTGAGAATAGTGTACATGAAAGAGATGTTGAATTACTTGATAGAGAAGTACATAGTCATTTAGAAGTTGATATACCTCATGACAAAAATAGAGAAAAACCAAGATTGTCAAAGTATGTCAAAAGACATCACCCTGTTACACAAATTATTGGAGATAAAGATGCAAGACCAATGACAAGAAATAAGTTGAGAAGTGATGCATGTTTTCTTAGCATGCATGAACCTAAAATATTGAAAGATGTGTTAGAAGATGAGGACTGGAGTAAAGCCATGAAAGAAGAGGTTGAATAGATTGAGAAGAATAAGACATGGACTCTAGTTCCTAGACCAGAAGATAAAAATGTGATTGGCACCAAGTGGGTGTATAGAAATAAGTTAGATGAAAATGGTGAAGCCATGAGGAATAAGGAAAGATTAGTTTGCAAGGGGTATGCACAAGAAGAAGGGATATACTATGAAGAAACATTTTCCCCTATTACAAGATTGGAAGGAGTAAGAACTCTACTTCCTTACTCTGCAAACAAAGGTTTCAAAGTTTATTAAATGGATGTTAAATCTTTATTTTTGAATGGCATATTGGAAGAAGAAGTTTATATAGAATAAACAGAAAGATTTTTTGATGCTAAAAACAAAAACATGGTATGTAGACTACACAAATCTTTATATAGTTTAAAGAAAGCACCAAGAGCATGGTATGAAAGGCTTCACATTTATCTTGTGAAGATTGGATTTGAGAGGAGTGATGATAACAATAATTTGTACTTGAAGACAGAAAAAAGGAAAAGGTATTTTACTATCTAAAATTTGTGTTGATGATATCATATTTGGTGGTAAAGATACTTTATGTAAAACCTTTGCAAATGAAATGAATAAATAGATTGAGATGACTATTTTTGGAGAGATCAAGTTCTTTGTGAGTTTGCAAGTACATCAGATTTAATATGGTATATACATCACTCAATCTAAGTATGTAAAGGAGATACTAAAAAAAATTGGATTGGAAGATTCCAACCTAGTAAGTCTATAGTAAGAACACCTATGATTCAGCTAAGGTGACTCAAACATTGTACAAGTCTATGATTGGAAAATTGCAATATGTAGTGCATAACAGACCTGATATTGCATTATCTATTGGGATAGTTGCAAGATTCTCTGCTAATCCTAGAGAGAATCATTTGATAGCTATTACAAGAATAATGAGATAGCTAAAAGGAACAAAAGACTATGGTCTATACTACAAGAAAAATAAAAATTTTGAGTTGAGAGCCTACACTAATGTTGATTGGGTGGAAATATGGATGATAGAAAGAGAACTAGTGGAGGAGAATTTTTCTTAGGAAAGAGGTTGATTATATGGACTAGTAAAAAAAAATTTCCATATCTCAATCTACTATTAAAGCTAAATATGTTGTTGTTACAATAAATTGTAAAAACATTGTGTGGATCAAATACTACTAAAAGGTATGAAGGAGGCAATCACTGAATCTATGATACTTTATAACGATAATACAAAAGTTATGAATATATCAAAGAACCTTGTGATGCATACAAAGACCAAGCACATTGCAATCAAGTATCATTACTTGAGAGAGTTAGTTCAAGACAAAGAGGTGAAGATGGAATATGTGAATACAAAAGAATAGATAGTTGATTTCTTCACAAAAGTATTATCTAAGGATGCTCATAAGTATCTGAGAGGTAAACTAGGGTGATACCCCTATCCAAGGTTATTTAAAGAAGCACAAGTAATGTCATGAATCAACTGAGATATTTGACATATGTTACATATTAATGCAATAGATCTTACTTTAGGAGATGCGTAAAGTAATCAAAGAACTAGAGCTCAGACCAGTTGCAAGCTAGGTGATAGAGAGAGAAACTAAAAAATTCCATATCTACATGTTGAGATGAAAAGACTTGAGTATTGTTGTCAAAGAGGGAGAAATGGAGAAAGGGAGCAATACAGTATACTAAACAATGAGATATATCTACTTAGAGGGAGATAGGAGATAGTGTACCTAATGATTACTATAGAGGGATAAATTACTAAAAGATGGACATCTACAAAGATACCTACATATCAGAAAGAGAGAGTAATCAAGAGGAAGTCATAAGGATGAGTTGATTATCTACTAATCAGAATAGAATTTTGTAGCCTATACAAAAGATGAAAGCTACTAATAGAGGGAGAGATTTTAATACATGGAATTATTTTCTTTTTGGTATTGTTGTTGGTACTGGTTTTCCATCAATGCCAAAGAGAGAGATTGTTGAAAATATATTGATATAAGTATAAGAATGTGTTTCAATCATTATTTTATCACTGATGTCAAACTTGCTACTTGTTGGTAAGACAACCTCTTAGTTGATTTGAGTACTATCATTTGTTTGATTGATGAGAAGCTTTTGATCAAATAAGATAACAAAAGCACCTAGAGGATAGGTTGAGTTATGGTAAGAAAAAGGAGTACAAAGATTAGTTAAGCCAGTGATGTTATAGTGTATTGATTATCTTCTTAAGGTTACAAAGGTTGGATACATTGACTTAGTCTGGAAGAACAACTAAGAAGAAGTGAGTGTGCCAAGCTTGACCAAGTGAATAGTAGGTGCCGAGCAAAGTTAGTGCAAGCCAAGCAAAAAATCAGTTGGAACCAAGCAAAGTAAAAGTTTAGCATATGTCTAGTGATACAATGCAAGCCAAGTTTAGTTGATGCTGAGCACCATTAAACTTTAGTGTTTGCTAAGTAATCTAGTTGAAGACGAGTGGAAGAATAATTTGGAAGCTGAGTGATAGCATATTGATGTCAAGTGCTAGTATTCATGTTAAATCATAGATTTAACAAATATGAGCTAATTATTTTGTTTTCTTGAATGTTGTGAAGCATGTGGAGGATAAGTATAATGATTTGGTGGCACAAAATTCATGGTAAACCATCTTGAGGAAAATTCAAAGAGGATTAAAGAAGAAGTTTCTAGAAGGAACTCAAATTAAAAGATGGTTAGATTCATTGAATCCTAACTAATCCTACCTAACCCTAAAATGGACGATAGAGGTTGAACGAAAAAATATCTTAATTTTCTATTTATAGAAATGGTTGGTCAATGTTCAAGAACCTAAGTTAGACAAGAGGTCTAATGTATTACTTCATTCAATGACCTAATAGAAGAGACTATTATTGGCAAGAAAAGTAAGAAGGCTTAAAAGTATGAATACTCGAAGGGTGAGCAAGCTATTAGAGCTAAAGCATGTAAAAGCTAAGCAGAATGGAGGACTGAAATAAAGATTTTTAATATTCAAGTAAGTTGTAATTTGTTATCAAATCAAGCCTTATTGTTACTTTTTCATCATTGTAACAATATAAAGTAAATACTTTGGATTAAGGTTGACCTAACAATTATTTGTAAATCTTTTAATCAGGTGACATTTGAAGAGAATGATCTAAAGTCCTCTAACAAGGCTCACTCCTAATAGGGTAATTAAAATCCTCTAACTAGGTCACATTTAATAGTCTATATTGTAACCTTTAATAGTGTTGGCCTTTCATAGGGAATCACTTCAAAAGAGAGAGAATGAGCAGCATGTTACTGATAGTTTTTTCCAAATTGGGTTTCCATGTAAAATCCTTGTGTCAAATATGTTATTGAATCTATTATGTTTCATGCTTACATTTCAGCAAAGTTGTTTTGACCTAGGACAGTAATCTAAAAGTTTAAGTAATTGTATGATCTAATGGATGCATGCATGATTATGTTTTATGGATATGGTTTCACTAAGCTATGAAAAGTTTTATTTGTACATCTAGACCTTGGATAACTAATTCACACCCCCCCCCCAACACTCTCATTTATTCTAAAGAATCCAATATATAGTACTTACCTAACTAGTCACTACAACCTAACAATATCCCACTTGGGGACTGATCACACTCCACACTAAAAAACAATCTCCCACTTAGAGATTGGTCTTATAGAAATACTACTACCCTATGAGGCTTCCACTAGATTGTACCATGCTATACTCTATTGTTCATATATTCTTGTTTAGTTTAGAAGACCAACTAAAGCTAAAGAAGAGTTTAGCTTCTCCCTTGTCACTTCCTTTCTAAAAATATCTATTGGATTATCATATGTATATATATTTTCCATATTTAACTATCCATCATCCAAAATTGACCAAATGAAAAGGTATCACATT
This sequence comes from Cupressus sempervirens, assembly GCA_028749045.1. Taxonomy (NCBI): domain Eukaryota; kingdom Viridiplantae; phylum Streptophyta; class Pinopsida; order Cupressales; family Cupressaceae; genus Cupressus; species Cupressus sempervirens. Next base: position 272,316,884 of record CM053787.1, on the reverse strand, counting down.
TTTATGTATTTTATTTTTGAGTGTAAAGCATAATTATTGGCAAGATGAATGGTCCTTGGGCTTTCTATCTACAAATAATTGTCCCTATTTAGGTGTCCTAGTTCTTCCATAAATAATTCAAGCCATATCTTCTCCTTGGATGCCTCTATAGCAATAATATACTCTACCTTTTTAGTGGATAAAGCATTCACCTTCTATAACTGAGAGACTCAAATCATTATTATGCCACCAATAGTAAATATATATTCTATAGTATTCTTCCTAGTATCTTGATCCCTACCAATCTGAGTCAACATAGCCTTGTAGATCAATAGTAGAGCCCCCAAAATATAAAAATTTACTGGATGTACCTCTCAAATATCTAAGAATCCATAATTTAATTTCTTTCTAATGCTCAATCCTAGGATGACTCATGTATCTGCTAACAAATCTGACTCTATGTACAATATATGGCCTAGTAAAGACTATAACATGTGTTAAACTTCCTATAGATGAACCATAAGGTACCTTGGACATCCTCATTTCTAGCATATATGACACATCTCTTTAGTCAATATCAAATGACCAGGCAAAGGTGTGTTGACAGCTTTGGCATTCTCCATATAGAAATTGTTAGAAAGTAAAGTTCATGAAGATAACTAAGAGGGGGTGGGGGTGAATAAGTTATCAAATAATTAAAATATTTATAAATATTATTAGTCCTTAACTATGTGAGAAATATAATCAGCAACCATAAGAAGATATGCACACAATAACACTAGAAATGTTAACTAGGAAACCCTTGATTAAAGGGAAAATCCCAGTGGGGATGGAAACCACAAAGTGATGTAGTAATATAAAATTTCCACATAAGAGGATAGACTATGTTAGGAGGAAATGAAATACATTGAGTACATATCAGTCCCTATTAGGACATTTTGAATTCCTATTAGGATTTGTGCCAACTCTATTAGGAGTTGTAGAAGGCAAAGGACTCACTATCCAAATGGCTTCAAAGGTAAGATCGCCGAACTCACTATCCAACTCATCTCTGAATTATTCCTTGTAGAATAATAGAATGAAATAACACCAACTCCTCCTCTATCCTCTTGAGCAAACCAAACCTCTTCAGATATCAATACCAGATCTTCAAACTCGCATCCTATAATCCCTTGGATCACTAACTCACATTTACTATGTGTACTTTACATATCACACAATTGCTTTCTTGCATCACACTTTATTACAAGGAAAATATCCTTCCTTTATAAAATATCTTCAAAATAATTCCTTGAGTTGGCCTTGAGACTTTCCTAATTAATTATAATAGGACCTCATTAAGATATTACAATAATTTTACAATTACACAACATTATCAGCTCATAGTCTTAACAACTTCTCACATGTGTGACCTTTGACCTTGTGCACTTGCTGACATCATCATTAGAATGTCTATTGTAATTGGCTAACATTTTTCATCATGATTCTATCCATGTTAAGAGATACAATCCAAGCAACAAAAACCACTTATTAGGTACTTTGTCTGCACATTGTCCTCTGTAAATCTTGAATAACTAACGTATGTCTTTGATTTCTTATATATGCACTTGTCCATAGAACTAGTACACAATATTGAATACATCCTCAACTACAATTGACCTAATCATCAATACACAATCTATATGATATTGTTCTCTTTCTACTACCCTGCCACTCTTCATAGAAATAATACTATGTTGACATTAATGAATGCAACATGTCAATCATGCTATCCATCTTTCCAATTCTTAGGATACTTCCCTAAAGGAATACCATCAGCATTCATGCTAACAATCTCCCCCGTTGGCATTAATGACAACATAGATGAAGAACATCTAAGTTCCAAGAATACCAATTCAAGACTCTATTGTTATTGATGCTCCCTTCTTTTCAAATCCTCTTCATCAATCAAATCTGAAACTCATAGGAACATTATTCTATCTATGCTTTCTCACTCTAGGATAGACATCAGTTGTCCACACTCTAACTTGCAGGAACAATTCTCCATTCTTATCTATCTTACATGGATGAAAATCAATTGTTCATAACTCCTCTCCTATATATACATGTTTCATGTATACAATCTCTCCCCCATTATTTTAAAGAGTTTATTTTCCATCTACAAAACTTCTCCCCCATATGTTGCAATTTTTTTTAATGCAGTCTCTCCCCCATTGACATCAATGAAAAAGGCTTCATTATGTCAATCATCGTCTCTAAGTCTTGAACTAGCTCAAGTGTCCAAAGACATTGTTTTGTACCAACTACCAAGAGTTCTTAATGACTCTGCTCATCACAAATACTCCCCATATAGGAATCACTGGCATTCAGTGCAAATAAAAAATAGTGCTTTGTACCACTAGACTAATGCACTTTCTACATCATCTACTTAGAAGTAGGAAAGGGTATAACCCCAAACATACCTCACAAATACTCAAATTTAGGAAAAGGCTTTAGCAAGATATTTGCAATCTACTCTTTTATACTCATATATTCCAATCTAGTTTCTTTCTCTACAACTTTCTCTCTTAAAATATGATACTGTTAGAAATATTTAGAATAACTAAGAGGTGGGTGAATCAGTTACTTAAGGCCAATATTTACTACTTGAACAATTAAACAATAAACACTTCACTATTCTATTTATCTTGGTTTTTGCTTGGCCTATACTCTAAAATTTTCATAAAAATAACTTACATTGCATAATGAAAACATTATCAAATGTAAAAACTCATAAAGCATTCATCATAGTTTTGAAACTAGGATATAACATGGAACCCCAATTTGAGAAAAAACACCGAAAACAAGTCACTCTTTTTCACTCTTTCAAGGTGAGCTCTATTAGGAACCAACCCTATTAAAGGTTACAAAACACACTATTAAATGTTACCTAGTTAGAGGATTTAATCACCTTGTTAGGAGTCACCTTGTAAGAGGACTTTGATCATTTCATTTAGAATGTCACCCAGTTAAAGGATTTACATAGATGGTTAAGTCTTCAAATGATTGTTAGGTCAACCTCTATTAAAAGGATTTCAATACAAAAAATTTTAAATGACTAGAAAGAAAATAGTAGGTTTTGATCTGTGTAATCGCAACTAACATTTTTTGGTTCAAATATTTGTTTGGTCCTTATGTTGGTTTACTGATAAGTCTTCTATTGACATCTCTGATCTTGATCTACTTGGACACCCTTCAAGCAATCAGTCCACTCTTCTTATCAACACTTAAGCCTTCTACTCTCATTCACTTATCAATAATAGAATCACATCTACAAGCATTCTCCTTTAGCTTTGCATTCACTCACTTGTGTGTTTCTCATCAACCTTTCTCTGTATGTCTTTCTTCATATACAAGCTCACACATACACACACACTCATATGGCACCAATTGTTTGACATTGTAACTCTTTAAATAGGAATTTGTGCTTCACTATTTTCTACATCCATCAAAGATCTTAGGGTTTACAATCAAGTTCAACTTGATTCATTGTATCTATCCATCTTCTTGATCTTCTTCTCAAAACTTCTTTAGACTTTTTCTATTAGGTCTTTGCCTAATCCTTGCTTTGAATTTAATGATCCAACTCATCAATCTTATTTTCAATGCAGTTTACATCTCTCAAGAAATCAACTAAGTCATCTTGATATCATGATTTCCTTGAATTCATTCTCATACAATCACTTGGTAATGTTTAAATTCTAGCAGTTAGTCATCACTAAAATACTCAATCTCTATAAAGTTTTCTAACTTCGCATCAACTGTCTTGCTCAATAGAAGCTAATGCTTAGTCAATACTAGTTTTTCTTGGCACTTATTATAGCTTGGTTGACACTCACATTCCTTGGCATTCCTTAGCATTTTTACTTTATTGCTCAGCTTGGCTTAGCTTTCTTGACATAAACAATCACTTTTGTTTATCAAAGACTATCTAATCAAATGTCTATTGTAACATCCTTTTCATAGCTCAACCTTTCTTCTTGGTGCTATTTTTATGAAAAAATTATGTAATCATCTTCATTAATCAAATAGATATGACATTTAGATTAGGTAGCAATATATCTTATCAATAGATTTGACATCAATGAAAAAACAATAATTGTTCCAATTATAAGTTTCCAACATCTTAATGGATATATGCTTAGTCATAGAATGCAACACAAGATTATTAGACATACTTACTATACTTGTGTTAACACAATGTATAATAACAAGTTCTAGAAATTCTATCCCAATGTCCTTTAGCATCTGCTTCATCCACATGATCTGATTACAATTGTTTGTTTTTGCTATATACTCTACTTATGTTGTACTCTATGAGATACAGTTATGTTTCTTTCTTAGCCAAGAAACCAATCTTCCTCCAAGAGAAAATGCTCTGTCATTGGTGCTCATTCTATCATCCATACTACCTGTTGGTGTTTTAACTGGTACTAAAACTACTAAGCGACAAAAAGCTTAATACCAGAATGACAGTACATACACAATATAAAGACTAGCCTATTCTTATCAACAATTTCATAATGTAAGGTATTTGGACCCAACTTCAACAAAACCACAAATGGTTTTCTACTCTTTTGGCTCTGCAAAACCAGGGTGGGTATACCCAGGGATGGTTCAAATATGAAACGACTATATGAGGATTATTCTTAGTTTCATTCTGATTCTCATTTCAAAATCCTCAAATATATATATAATTCTTACTAATCTTGCCAAACACATCCCATAAACAGATATGGCCAAGAAGTCTTCTATAGATCTGCAGACGTTTTCAACAACAATGGCTAATTGAAGCTAAAAAGATTTCATGCAGACAAGTGCTGGCCAACTTTGAAGATCTACAGGAAATAAAAGAAAAATTTGAGTTGATGATGTATTTGAAACAACAATTTGTAAGATACTTCTCTTTCAGCTGAAATAACTTGATCAGTGCCTAATCCATTGGGGTTTCAGAGTCTATAGCAAAATATAAGATCTAATCTGTTGCCTTACAACAAATTGTATCAGCAATTCTTATCAGAATTTATCATTCAAAATCCTTTTCAATACTTAAGGAAACTTATCACATTCATCAAAGCTTTTACTTAATCCATTGAATTAACAACAATGATAGATGGATATACAACCTAACTAGATTGCATTCAATTGCACAGGCTTTTACTCATACAACATCAAGGTATCCAAGTATTGAGTAGGAGACAAAATTCAGAAAGAACTAATGTGGGGACAGTTCATAATTTGTATTCATTTCCTTTGAAAATGGTACATCTTTTACAATAAACTCAGAAAAGCCTTCAGAAATAAACACAGTTCATTCTATCTTCATGTACTTTTAGAAAATTTTACAGAGAAACACATTACAAACTTGCCTTCAAAATTTGGACCAAAAACTAGACTAAGCACAATACTTAGAAGAAAAGAATTCAGACCCTTCTTTAGCCTTGGGATCTCACTTAAATAGTGTGAGATGCAACAAGATTCAGGCTAAACAAATGACAGGTGTCCTTCTAAAAATAGGAACAAAATAACAGAAAGGTTAATTACAACAAAAAATTCTTGGTGGGTCACTTTTTGTTATGCTTCTTATTTGTTGAGATACAAATAAAAACAATCTGATCTTACAATCAATCTTCATCCTCGGAGTAAGTAGCCATGAGGTTTGAAAGTGATGTGTTGTCTTCATTTATCTGTAAATCTACTTCAGCCTGGGGAGTTTATGTGTCCTCAGTATTAACTTCAGGGGTGATTGCTACTTTTTCACCTTCTTCCTCATCATCTTCTGAGATTTGTTCTAGAAACTGACTTTTCCATTTATTAAAAAAATCATCCTCTGGCCAATCAAAACTTAGAGCTTCTCTTTGTATCTTTATTAAAGAATTTGCACTTTCTTCTAAATCATCAAATTCTTTCTTCATAGCGGTATAAAACAACTGTATTTTTACTAGCTCTTCACTTGTATTTGCCCAGAACCAGTGGCTAGCCTCACTCATAATGTTTATTATTCTTTCATTGAATAACTCATCTATCTCCATGTTCCATTTTTCCTTTACCTTTAATGTATCAACAGATTCTAAAGCACAAGAAAATAGGGTGAATTTTTCAGCAATATATTTGGAAAAACAGAGTGTCAATCTTCTCTGTAAAGAATCTCTTTTATCACCAAAATTTTCTAGCTTATTTAACAAATCAAAAATCTTCTCAACTTGGTGATAAGGCATTTGGACTGCAGATATACATATGATTGTAATATCATTATTTCTCTCCCTCCATTTCTGCGCTAGGGAAGTCAGTCTATCCTTTTCTTTATTCAACTCATCCAAAAATCTTATAATTCTTGTCAACTGATCATAAAAAGTTGACCATTTTATTTTATCCCTCAAATATATTACACCCTACTTTAACTTTTCTTCACATTGATTTCTCAATTTTATCTGCAACTCATGCAACTTTATTTTTTCTTCTTCAAATTCCTCTGCAGTATAGAATTGTGGCCTTTTAGGGGTGTCAGGTATTTCAATGATAGGGGTTGATCCAACAAATGACTGTGGAGGGTACATAATTCTAGGCACACTGGATTCTCCCACCTTTCTTTTCCCAAGTATCTTCTCCAATTGAGATACCCTATTTTCCAACTCAATTCTCTTTTTTACTTCTTGATTGTAGGCATCCACCACTATTTCATACTTATTATGCAAATCAGTCATTTCCTTTTCTTCTCTCCCTGTAGTGGCCAAGGAAAATTTAGAATAGTCAACATTCATGTAGGCTGCCTGTACATTTGAAGTATCAGCGACCCTCCTCACAATGATATTCCCTGTTAGTCCTGAATCATCAGGTTGTAATGGAGTAGTCCTGGATCTTCTTCTTAATGACCACATAACAAAAGGTTTCCTCCACTCCTCCCAACTGCCATAAAAATTTAGCTACCCCTACCTTTAAAGGTACCTGATAGGATAGTACATGGGGTGTCCCTTTGAAACCATAGACCCTAATGATAGTTGAGACTGGATATGGGATGATATCTCCCCAATTATGTGACACTTTTAAACTGTGGGGTCTGTCCATAGGTCTAACAAGATGCATTAGTGCTTTAGGAATTATGGGATTATCACTCAATATGAGGCATCTTAGTTTAGAAGAAAAATGCCTATCAAATCTGACAAAACTAGCATTTTCTGCCTCCCAAGTCATGTCTACACTCCACAATTGAACTGGTAGTGCCTCCCCCTCTTGTTCCCTATTTAAAACCATTTCTTTAGCGAAAAATGTAGCCCCCTTAAAAAGAAACATATGCATCAATAGGGAATACTGACCCCAGAACTTTTCCACCTTGCCCTTTGCAATCCCCACCAATCCATTGTGAATCTCATTAGCCAGGTAAGATGCAAAATCAAAAATTATTTCTACACCAAAAGAAGAGATTTGAGCGATCATAGACATGAAGCTCACTGGAATAAAATCTTCTTCGCCCTCTCCGAAGACTCTACACAGGGTCCTGTATACTTCTACTGCCTGGCATTAAAGCATGATTTCTTGAAAGGTTCTTTAGAAGATGATGTTATTGCTGGTAGATTTCCAATCTTACCTATGTGGGCTTTCAATGCACCTTGTCTAACTATATCTCTTTTCGACATATATTCTTTTTCTAACTCTATCAAATTAATGGGCACATGATACATGGTGAGAGGTCCCAAACCGAAAACCTTCCTAATTTCTTCTGGACTGATGGTAATTAAAACCTCACCATCCATTCTTCTCACTACCTCAGTGGCTGGATCATAGCTTTTCGCTACAGTTTCAAGCAGGTCATAATCCATAAACACACTGGGAACAACAAGCTTTCCAAGGTCAAAATTCCATATATTGGCATGAGGGGCTTATAATTTCCTCTCTGCAAACCATTTTTTGAACAGACTCAAACCAGTTTGAGAAGTCTGAGCATCATGAACCCAATTACCCTTATCATAAAGTCCATCAGCTACCCTTAGCCTAGGGTTCAATGAGGTTAACCTCTTAACTTGTGATGTCTCTACAGTAGACTCAGGAAGCAACTCAAGCAAATCATCATGCACATTCCTATCCAAATAATTTACTGCACCTGAAAATCCCTTCTTTTGAGGCATCTTGGACTTATTTTTCACAGAAATGGAAATCCTATAAGGATTATGGTAGTATTACTTACTTGAATTTTGTCTTTTTTTTCCTCTGTATTTTCGCAAACTTTTCGCAAACAGACAACTTCAAAATTTCTACCAGACTTTGGCACACTTTCCTTCAGTAATTGCTTCTGCACAAGGATGGCTTCAAATCTTTGCTCACGTGAGATGAAACTGATGAAAACTCTCTGTATTATACTCTATTTTTTCTCGCGAATGATGCTTTCATTTCTAATTAATACAAGGAGTGGCACTACATTTTGTGTTTAAAACTGCGTCGTCGATCTTTAAGGATCCTACGATCATGTGATACGGAAAGAACAACTAGGAGTTGCATTTGACATGTCAGTCACTTTACCCAATGAGAACTTACCACATATATCATTCTTTCCTTGATGGCGCTTGTATCTGGACCCATTGATATTTGAGGACACGTGTCAGCATGTTGCTACTTCGTTATGCATAAAAAACAAGCATCTTGCCATAGCGAAGCAGCGACAACCGTCGATCTGATTCGGAATCAATCAAATGATATTCCATTAGGTTTTCTCAAAAAGAAAGCGGTGGGCCCTATTCGCTATGTCGCTATAATTATCTCCCTTGCAACTCTTCATAGCGAGAAAATGACAGTCGTTGATCACATACTCAATCAAGGGTGAGGAAACTGCGCAGGGTCTTCTGATTCATACTCGCTATGTCGCATGGCTTAAAGAATATGCAATTTTGCATAGCGAGGTAGCAAGGACCGTTGATTTCGTTCCAAGCTGACTTTCAGGATCTCTTTGCTTATTCGGACAGAAAGGCATTAATGAAAAAAAAGATCTCTGCATAGCTGGCGCCTGTCAAAACTTTATTGTAGTCCTAAGTATCATTCTACGTCACCAAAGATCGTCGTCAATCTTTCTTTTTTACGGGGCCTCCCTACTTCTCTAACGGTGAAGTATCTGATTTTTTCGATAGTGAGGTAGCGAGATCCGACGTTTTGAAGAATTTCATACTGGGAAATGCAAGGGGCAGAAGATAATAATTGCTGTTACTTAAACTACTTCTGACAACGGCATTTATGACTTGTCACGCCACCTGGTGAAGTCGAGGCACCGGAAAAATGTAACGTCACCACCACTTCAAACTTTACGGGACCTCGCTACTTCCCTAACGACGAAGTGTCTGATTTTTCTGATAGCGAGGTGGCGAAGCATCGAAAAAATCATCATTTCAGCTCCATTTTTAGATATTTTACTGGGTCCCTTTTCCTATTTGGATGGTAGTTGCAATGTGTACCTGCACAATAAATCATTCAGAAAACCAATATCCGACCACCGTATCTTCATTTTGCGGTCCTGCCTTGTAAAAAAAACTCAGCATTCACTACCTCGCATGGCTTAAAAAGCATGCAATTTTTCATAGCGAGGTAACGATAGCGGTAGATCTGCTTAGATCTTACGGTTAGAATGATTTAGAAAAAGGGGATCTCGGGGAAACAAAAAGTTTAGAATGGATAGAATATTCTTCTCATTTGAAAATTTAAAAGCTTCGCACCCGACAGTTAATGAACAGATAGAACATAGGGTTTTCATGAGTTTTTTCTTATGGATAGATTACCTAGAAAACCTATGCTTCAAAATAAATTTTTGACTTTTCTATAATTTAACAAAAACTTCTGTTGCACAAAAAGTCAGACCAACAGTTCCAACACTACCTACCCAATTTGCATCATTATAAGCACACAAAGTATAATCAGTTGATTTGTCATACCATAAACCAAAATCAAGTGTACACTTCAAATATCTAAATATTCTCTTTACTAATACATAATATGCTTCTTTAGAATCTTCTTGAAATATTGCTACTATCCCAACTATATTTTCTATATTTGATCTAGTGTGAGTTAGGTATTGCAAACCTCCAATCTTGGATGTGTACTTCTAAAGCTCAACTATAGGTGTCTCATCTTTGCTAGATAACTTGTGACTAGTTATCATAGGTGTATGTAATGCCTACCCCTAGTTGACTTTTGTTGTTATATTGTTGGATTCTTTTAGGCCAGTTTTATGATTATGATTTATGATTAGTAGTACTTGGTAACCAAATTTGATTAGATGTATTTCATATTGAATCGATATATGTGTTAACCTAGTTATTTCATGTGTTTGTGGTTATTTTGATGATGATATATGTATGTTCCTTTAGTGACTTTCAATTTATTTCATGATGTTAGTTAGATGAATGATTTATATGCAATTTCTATGGATACTTACCCCATACTTGCATGTGTATGGTGTACTTGTATGATTTACTTTATGTTTGGCATTTTTGATGTGGACGAGAGAGGGAGTCATAGTCACCTAGTAGTTGGGATCTACACAATGCACCACTCCCCACCATTGTCTATTTATTTTAGATTATATGTATATGTACATGCTTGGATTTTATGTAGATTGCGGATACCAGGCATCGACTTCCCTGAATTGCCAAAATGACCATGCCCTAATGAATTATCTCAATGGTAAAAGTGGGGAGATAATTCTCAAGTTTGAATCATTAACCCTAAGCCAGTTGTCCTAGAAAGTAGGACAACTATTTGAGTTGTTTACCCATCTAAATTTGTCAAGTGACATGAATTTGTGATTTTGACCTTGGAATTTGATTATGTTCTTTGTCTTTAGTTGGGCTTTCGTATTTTGGTTTTGTGGGTTTGTTGTGATTTTTTTTATAATTAAATCAAATTAAAAGTAAATTTAATGATTTAATTTAATAAAAAATTTATAAAGAATAATTAGTATTTAATTATATTTAATTAATTGAGAAATTAATTAAATAAAAGGATTAAATCTAAAGGTTTTATTAAGGTTCTAATTTTGGCATATTTATATTTATTTAATATAGTAATAATTATTTAGGAGTTTTATTTTAGTAATAAACTCTAAATAATGTTATTAGTTTAATCAATAAATATTTGATTCAAACATCTCATGAATTAATTAGAGAGAGAAAAGATATTGATTTAATAAATTTTATTTTAATTAAATTGTAAAAGTTTGTGCATAAAATTAAAATATAATAAAGTAATAAAGGAAAATAGGGTTTTGCGTGATTGCACAATCAAAGCCCTAATTTGGGGAAGAACTCTTTATTAGGAAATTAGAGCTCATTTCTCAATAACTGAGGTTTTGGAGGAGCTGTTTTCTGAGAAGAGCATTTTCGAAAGTGTTGGTCTAATTTTTTGCATGATAAATTTTCCCAATCTAGGTATAAAAAATCAAATTTGAGTCTATTGCTAGAGGCTAGGGTTTCTGGTTTTTGGTTTTGCAGTTTTGATATCCTTTGGAAATCTTTGTTAAACCCTAGATCTTGTTCCTTTTGATATTATGCCAGCATGAAATCTTTAAAAAGTGTGGATATCCCTTTCCTACTTAAAATTTTTGTCATACTGAGTACCTTTTTCAAAGTCTTTTCCACCATTTGATCTTGGTTAGATCCATAGTTGTCACATCATTTTTATAACAAAGTGCAAGGTTTTTTACCAGAACGACATAGTGACTATTAGAAATTGAGTCGCGGTATCATAAAGTGAAAATTGACACTAGAAATGTGCATTCATTTGGACAAGTTTTACTCGTGCTCTATCCTAGATTTGTTAGTGTTAAAAAGGACACACGTGGAGCAAGTTGCAATTGGCATCACCAGAACTCAAATTTCCCAATGAGTCTCTATGTCGTGACTAGAAATTCTATACGCCCTACCAATAGTGATATGGCACCTTGCCAAAAAATGAGGAAAGTGGCAACCTTTTGAAATTGATAGTGACGACAAAAGTTCCCACGCAGTATCATAACCATGCATATTGATTGCTCTGACACAAGCATTGATTAATGTAATCATAATTGAAAAAGTAGCTTTTCTCCTATCACCAGAGTTTATCTAATCATCGAGAGTCACTATGTCACGATTGAAAAAGTAATGGTTTTTGCTAGTAACGACATAGTGACTCATCGAAAAATAATAATGCAGCTACAGTTCCAAATGGTGGGTCCCAATCAATTCTTCATCAGAAATGAGTCATGCACTCCAGTGACATGGTGGCATCATGCTCAAGATGTGTGTGTCAAAAACTATGAATCCATCAGAGGTTGCTATGTCATGCCAAAAAAAGCTTTACACCTTGTTAGTAGTGATGTAGCGACTAGCTTGAAAGTGTGAAATGTGATGGGATCTAGAAGACATGAAGTCACCATATGGATTAAAATAGTAATATATATGCTAGTGTGTCAGGATAGTTCCATGTTATCAAGAATGTGGACCCATGCCCAAGTCAAATCTTAGATTAAAACTAATAATGATTGGATCTAGGGTAGATCAACAATCATCACCAAGTCATTATAAGAAATTGTGCTCTGTTTACTCAATGTGACTTGGTGACTGGGGGACCCACCACATTTTATGTGATTGAAGTGCAATTTCCTCATTGTTAGATCAAGTAAGATCTACAGTTAATGCATAGTCATTATGGAGAAGAGCTCAAAGTTTAAGGATAGCAACACAGGGATTAAAGCAAGTGGAAAAGGGACCCACCACATTTGTATCAAATAATGAGTTAAATATCCTCCACTCAATCAAAATAAGATCAATGATTATTTATATCAAACATAGGTGATATGCTCACTCTTTATGCATAGCGAGATAATGACACAGTGACATGTGTCCTCAAAGACTAGTGGGTCTAGTTTGAATCACCAACTGTGAAAGAAAGGTAGACATGGAGACTTTTCACTAGTTTGACAGCCAGTGTGTCAAGGAGAAGATGAGTCATCCCTATTTTAACTCCTGGATAGTAGGATTTTCTGAGATCAATAGTGCAAAATTAGAAAAGGAAGGTGGTACCAATAAATTTTACCTTATAGTTCATTTATAAGGTATGAAGACTTTGTGAAAAAACAGAGTATATTGCAAAAGATTGCACCATTATCATCTTACCTAAAAAAAATTTCAAGCTTTCTAAGTAGGCAAAATTACTGAGAACATTATGTTAAGCTTGATTGGAACCTAAAGAAATTTCTCCATTGATTCATGAGAGGTTGTAGAATTACAAAGAATAACAAGTAGAAGATCAAGTAAGTTCCCATATACTATAATCTCTATACCATTTCAATTTCTGCGAATTATAGTTAGGATGCCTCCAAAGAAAGTGTTTTCATGGAAGAGAGACTTGATCAGCCTTCTCCTAAGAGGCAAAGAATAATGAAGGAACAGGATCCTCATATTGAAGAATATTCACCTACACAATCCCCTTTGCGAATTGGCGAGGAGGAACTCATTGGAGAGAAAATTGAACAAATGGGGTCACGAGGAGATGTTTTTATTACTCAAGTAGAATTGGATGAGGGAGACCCTCAAGAAACTCCTATGCCTAGCCTTGATTTAATAGTTGTAGATTACAAGGGTAGGGAATTGGACCCTGTCATAGAGCAAGCTAGTCATCAATTTTTATCAGATGATAGCTTTGTTAAATCTAGAGCTTTCCAACAATTTGCATGGTGGGCCAATATGGGAAAATTTGAAGAAAGATGTAATAAACTAAGAACAGAGCATCTAAAAATGGATGAGACTATCTTACAAAATTAGGTGAAGGAGGAAATGATGACAGAATTTTAAAATATAAACCCTAAAGAAGGAAGGCAGATGGTAAAAGCATCAAACTTTTTATTGCTACCCAATTGGGATATAGTTGATGCTTTGGTTTTTAATTCTATTTCTAATAAAATGGATTTGCAAGACCAAAATAAGAAAGAATTCACATGAAGGGCGGGGGCCCTAGCTCGGTTGGCTAAATCTTCCCTGTTGTAGGGGGTTGGTCACGGGTTCTAGTCTCCTCCGTCCTCGTGGTACCGGTGGGCGTGTCGCGCCAGCGCTATCGGTCACGTTAAAAAGTTTACCAGGCGCACTGCAGTTTATAGGGGGGCCGTGTTGCATCGATTCCTGCAGTCTAAAAAAAAAAAAAAAAAGAATTCACATGTACTAGATTCAGTGAAGACAGGCTACTTTAGTCATTTGGTCATTGAGAAAAGGGTCATGAGCTACCTTTTCATAGCCAAATGATTCTAATTTGATGGGAAATATAGTTGTAACAAGGGTAGCAGATACCACCCATGTATAGGCAGCTCATATGGGTGTAAGAACATCTCATTTTGTTTTGGCCACTGCTAAAAAGGAAGAAAAGGCCATGTTTGAATTACAAAGTAAGTATGAGACAATTTTGGAAGCTTACAATAAAGAGGTCCAAAAGAGGATTGAGCTTGAGAATAGGGTGATGGGAAGGTCTTCCAAACCAAGGATAAAATACCCTCACCCTCCAGTGGAGCCTTTTAAATCCACTCCACGTATAGAACTACCAGATACATCACAAAGGCCACAATACTACACTGCTAAAGATTTTTAAGAAGAAAAGAGCAAGTAGTGGGCATTACATGTGGAACTAAATATACAATATGAAGATAAACTAAGAAAGGCTTGAATGTATGTCGTAGATAAAATTGAAAGGCCATTATTTTATGATCAATTAGAAAAGGTAATAAGCATATGGGAAGAATTGAAAGCCCATGAAGATATTTTGAAACCCATTGTCAATAAGTGGGGAAAAAGAAGGAAAGAAATTACCTTTTTATGTTATTCTATTATAAAGTCTTCCCATGATTATATTGAGAAAACATATGATATTGCTAATGATTTGTCAGATTTTGATAACAGAAGGGTTGCACTACAACTAAAAGTTGTTTCTTGTCTAAGCAAGTATAAGAATAAGAGATTTGATTTGTTCCCTCATACTTTAAATAGAAAGAACAAATTAAAGAATAAGGATGAATGGGCCAAGGAATTGGATGATCTGTTCTATTTGAGAATGAATAAGGTTATTAATGAAAGGGGGCATGCTTCGTGGGCCACCACAACAGAAGAATTGGTGAAAGTCCAATTATTCTTTGATTCTTTAAAACAAGATTTTGTTAGTATTGATAAGGAAGTTGAATATGTGCTTAGGAAGCAACATGATGTTTTGCAATTCAATTGGCCAAATGATACACTCTTTGGCACATGGATGGCAGATATTTCTTTTGATGAACAATTGGAAGAAGTTGAAAGTGATGATGATGAAATGCATGAAGATGATATATAGATCATTGACTCACTCCTACCAGTACCTGAACAAGAAGAAGACAAGGAAAGGAAACCCTCTCATGTGATAGATACAATGGATCAGTTGGATGATGTGGTAGAAATGAAAATAGATATAACTATCACCTTGGTGATACATGATGAAATGAGTGGAAATGCCAGAGTAGAGGTTAAGTTGTAGGAATCAGAGCTCGACACTTCACTAGCTAGTTTGATAGCAACATATGCTAAGGACTCAGAATGAATAAAGGCCACTCATGGGATTTGTAACATTTGAAGATGTAACAGAAAAGGGGCTTACCAAAAAGAATATCATTGATTTATTACTTTTTGTTACATAAATTTTTGTCTTTTCTTGTTGAGTAAAATGTAAATATCTTTGTGAAAGGACACCTGTCATTTTTCCCTATGCCTGAAGCTTGTTGCATCTCACACTATATAAGTGAGATTCCAGGGCTAGAGAAGGGTCTGAAAGTTGTATAATTTTGTTTTGTTCAACAAAAGTATAGTTGGTCCAATAGTATGTACTTTTTTTGAGTTTACTTTCAATGGTGTATGTTATGATAATAGATAGAAATGATGAAATCAGTAAGATATTCTAGACTTCTCATTGAGTTTCTATTGGTCATTATATTAGTCATCTAAAAAGATAATATAAAGGGGTATTTGCATCAAATCTGTGTCACCAATTTCTGTCTCCATTTTATGAGTATGTTTACTTTGAAGTCATTTGATCAAGGTTTAATTGATTGAATGCAATCTGGATGGATTGTATACTAGTTCTATTGTTGCTTTTAATTCAAGGAATTAAGTAAATGCTTCAGTAGACTAGTGGATTTTATAAGTTTATGAAATGGATAGTTCATAAGAATGGAAATGGGTGATTACAATTGATAGATTCATTTACAAGTTATTTGAATTAGATCTCCTGCCAATAGTCAATCTGTTGCCCAATGGATAAGGCACTAGTCACATAAGTCAGAAGTGAGAGAGAGTAAATTCTACCATTGCATATCAAATCAATTATAAATCATTTTTATCCTATTTTGTTTAAATTTACAAATGTTGGTCACCACTCGTTTATATCTAGCTTCTGAGTCTTGGGTAGCTGCTATTTCCATAAACATTTGTAAACCATAGGAGAATTATGACCAGATCTGCTTATGAGGGATGCATATAAGTCTGAAAATATTAAAGAATTGGATGAATTGTCTATGTGTTTGAAGATACAGGATGAGAATCAAAATGAAACTAAGATAATTTTCATACAATAGTTTGCATTTGAATCATCCCTAGGTATACCCACCTTGGTTTTGTAGAGCCTAAAGAGTAGAAAACCAATTTTGGTTTTGTTGATGTTGGGTCCAAGTGGTTTGCACATGTAATTGGCAATAGGAAGTAGTTGATCCTTAGGTTGTATGATTATTACCATTTTGATATTGAGCATTTTGTTGTTCAATAGTTTTAAACACCAACAAAATGGTGACTCTACTGGGGACAAATGTACAACATATGCTTAGGTGTTGAATTGCTATGTTTTCCTTGGCCATTTCAGTATTACAATTTTCAGATCCTTTGGGAGTTACCCATGGTTTTAGTGGGCTTTTCTAGTGACAAACCTTGAGAATTTAAAAAGAAAGAGAACAAACCCCCACACCATAGGTGTACACTAACATGTACAGTCCTTGCACAGGTGTCTTATCCATCAAGAAAGAGTTGTAGTCCCCAAAAAAATTCTGATTGGTTGCATTATATTTGTCAGTTTCCTTCTTGATAATCCTGTGAT
This sequence comes from Cupressus sempervirens, assembly GCA_028749045.1. NCBI lineage: Eukaryota > Viridiplantae > Streptophyta > Pinopsida > Cupressales > Cupressaceae > Cupressus > Cupressus sempervirens. The sequence goes on along the minus strand of CM053787.1, from coordinate 272,299,757 downwards.
ATTTTATTAGGCCAACAAGATTATTACATTTCTTTTTTTCCTTAGGTGGGTGGCAACTTAGAAAGGTTTTAACCAGTGTCAAATTTAAGGACATTTTAGATCATGAGAAGTCTAAGAAATATGTGAGCAAATGTGAAGAAAAACCCAGCTATTAAGTTACAGACTAATCTTCTTCCTAAAGGAAAGAAAAAGTGGGTTGTGAAAGCAGCTCAAATGCAGAAGGGAAATTATTCCCAGGAGCAAATGGCAAGGGAAAATAATACTTACCTTTCTACTGTTGAAAAGGAACCCTTCTGGAAGGGTCCTAGATCTCATCTTGGTTTACCTAATGATGATTTCTATAATATTCATGAAATGATATGTCAAGAGAAAGTTGTGCAACCACATGCACTTAGTCTAGATGATATGGATAGTAATAATATTTTCTAGCATAGTACAAACCCTTTCATGTCAGATTATTCTCCTGAAACAATAAGACCTAAACATTTAGAACCTGAGAGTTTCAATGATGAGAAGACCTCTAGTTCTAATTTTACCATTCCTAACCCTAATGAGAATGAAATATTGAGAATGTAGCTTGTTGAGCAAGAGGTTATTGATAGGAAATTTTAGAAGGGAAGAGAAGAAAAGATCATGAAATCTTATCAAGAAAAGTAAGAATTACTTAGGCGAATTGCTACTTTGAAAAAGAAGAATGAGGTAGTAGCCAGTGCTTGGTAGCCTAAAATTGTGGGTCAAGTTGAACAACTTAAATTACAAGAGAAAAAGATGCTAAAAGACCAAGATACAGACCAAGAGGGTCCTATGATACAGCAGATCAAGAATTATAAGACCCTAGAAGTTAAAAGGGATGTAGAATATGTTGTTGGTGTTCAAGATAAGGGAAAAAAAAAGGAAGTTGGTATTAGGATCAATGAACCAATAAAGCTCATCCAGATCCATGATTCTTTGTCACCTTCTAATATTGAGTTGGAGAAAAGGAGGAAGGAAAAGGATGCTTTGGCTAAGAAATTGGAAATTGCAGAGAATGAGGTAGCCATAGCTAAGATTAATAACAAGATTAAGTTTCTAGAGAATGCTAAGAAAAAATCTATATTTACTCTTGAATATAATGATAGATCAAATATTGCAAATCAGAATGCTACTAAGTTATCTACTTATTTCTTGTCTTCTTCATCACACAAAGTGGATCTTAATAAATTTACTGTAGATGCTAGTACTAGTAATGTTTTTAACAATAATGAAAGAAATGTTGTCAATACCTCTAAGATTGGTCTATAAAGGAGACCTATTCAGTTAGAAGGTTGTAGGCAGATACCCTTTGAGGGTATTCCTAGTTTCCCTAACCCTATCCCACAAGAAATGAGGAAAAGATTGCCTAAGTTTGCTGGAAATAATGCTATCACTTGTGAGGATCACTTAAGGAATTTTCTTGACATGATGAGTGATTATGAGGTTGAGGCTAAAGATGTTATCATGAGGCTATTTGTTCAATCATTAACTAAAGATGCTAGAGAATGGTTCAAGAGGCTCCCTGAGTCATCCATTGTAGACTGGAAAGACATTGAATATTGTTTCAAGGAACAATATGGTGATAAAAAAAACCTGAGTTATGTTTTAAGTGAGTTCAATAATATTAAGTTACATAATGAACCTATTACAGACTTCAACACTAGGTTCCAGAAGAAGATGTATAAGTTAATGCAAGCCATGTGAGTTGATGACAAGGTATGTATGATCACTTATTTGAATGCTTTTGATGGTAAAATGGCATACTAGCTTAGCGATAAGGAGCCTAGGAACTTAAGAGATGCTTTTAGAATTGCTATCAATATAGAAAATAAATTGATGATTTTAGGGAGATTAGAAAGAAAAAAAGGGATGATCCTAGGTTATTTGGGAGCAAGGGAAATAGAAAGGAAGAGCACAATTCTACAAGAGGAAAAAAGTATGAGCCTAGTGAGATGAGTCAAGTTCTAAATGCTATAAAAGGTTTGAATCTTCCTTAGGGAAAGAATGATAATAATCCCACTGAAAATAAGGTCCCTTATCAGTCCAACTTTAGTAGACAGAATAGATTGCAAAATTTCCCTTATAACACTACTTGGAAGGATGGTCATCCCAATGTTCCTCCTCATAAGAACACCATTAACAAGGCCACCCCTGATCCCTTATCAAAAAATTATATAAATGTGGTAGATGACCTTGAGCTTACTACTGAACCCACATGGTGTTTTGTTTGTCAATTACCTCATGCTCCTGAGGATTGTGTAGTAGCTTCCTCATTTTCTAGAGATCAAACTAAGGTAGAAGAAAATCAAGAACATGAAGAGAATAGTGATGATGTAGGATGCAATATGTTTGAGTCACATTATGAAAATTATGACATTGATGATCATGACAGGGATGTAGAGGAGAAAAGACAATTTAAAAATCATATGTAGTAGTAAGTATTTTCTAATGAGGAGAGTGATGTCGAGGACAATATATGTAATATGGCATCTACTAGAGAGGATGTGATACTAACGAAGCCTCCTAGAGAAGAGGTTGATTGGATCACTACTAGCATGGTAGCTCAAGCACAAATCAAACATATGGTTCAGAGTGCTAATGGTGGTAAGGTGGCTAGTATATTTATCAATAAAGCTAACCCTAAGAAAAATGAAGTTATAAAGCCTAAGGATATCCCCACTTTGAAGGTCAAAACTATAAACAAGAAATGGAAGCCAAGAAAGGTAGATAGCCCCAAGGTTTGTGAGTTCCCAAATAGTGCTCCCAAGAAGTTAAATGAGAAGATACAAAAAGAAATTGTTATAAGTGACAAGGATCACCAAGTTGATGTAAACATTTTGGATAAACATCATGACAAAAGGAATATGGTTATTGATGGCCCATTTGATTCTTATATAGATATGACTATTGTGTTATCACAAATCACTATCAAAGTCCCTTTGGCTGAATTATTAAGAATCCCTAAACATAGAAATAAAGCTTTAGCATGGTTGGGAGATACTGATATAAAGGTGAGACATGAGCATAATGAAAATCGCAATCCCAAGGAAAGTAGTAAAGAAAAGGTGAAGGATAAAGAAGCTGAAGTAGTTGTGTCTCAAATTCCTTAGATATTTTTGGATAATTCTATAAATCAATGTTTGGGAAATGTTGAGCCATTTTTCTTAAGTATCTTGATAAATGGTAAAACATTAAAAAATTGCATGATTGAATCTAGTGCTTCCAATACTGTGATGCCTTTTGAAATAATGAAGGAGTTAGACCTAAAGGTAGATACTACTCAAGGAAGATGTTGTACTATGGATAAAAGAGAAGTGATGGTCATTAGTACTATTAATTCTTTACCATATAGACTAACAGCCTGTCCTGACAAAGAACTTACTATGAGTGTATTGGTTGTTGATATTCCACCTTGGTATGGCATGCAATTATCTAGAAAGTGGAGTGCTGCCATGGGAGGGAGTCTACAATGTGATTTATCATTTGCTACTATCAACATTGAGGGGAATTTAATAAAAGTAAATAGGGAGCCTAAAAGTATATATATGATAGAAGAAGACATCGAGGATGATATGACAAACTTTGTGGATACAGATGTCAATGCATTCTGAGATGAGATTCTAACTTTAAAGAAGGGTAAGCATAAATCTCAGATGGAAATAGAAGCTGACATAAAAATAGATAAAGGAGATTTATGGACCATGTTCTTTGATGGTGCTTGCTGCAAAGATGGAGCAGGTGCAGGTATTTTATTGATTTCTCCTTCTGGGGTAACATACAAATTTTCTTTCACACTAAGTTTCCCTTGTACCAACAATATAGAAAAATGTGAGGCTTTGTTATAAGGCCTTAGGTTAGCTCATAAGCAAGGGATAAGATGTTTGCATGTTATAGGAGATTTTGAATTGGTTGTATCCCAAGTAAGGAATGCTTATGTGTCAAAAAATAAAAGATTAAAACAATACAAGAATGATGTATGGGATATGATTGAATGTTTTGATGCATTTGGGATAACTTGGAAAGATAGCACTAACAACAAGATGCAGACTTGTTAGCAAATATAGCAATAAAACCTAATGATGTTACATTTGCTAGCATGTCCAAAGTTGAGGTTCAAACTAGACCTTTTGTTCCTAATAATGTCCAGAATTGGCAAGTATTTGAGGATGATAAAGATATTTTGAGGTTTCTGAATTGTGAAAATTTGTTGTCAAGACAAGAAATTGATTGTGCAGCTTATGTAGAAAATATAAATGGAAAAGATATTTTTTTCGGGTAGGAAGTTGTGTAGTTGAAGACAAACAAAATCCCAAAGGATTTAGTTGTTTTAAAAACTATTTTTGACAACCAAGATAGGTCACAAGTTGATGCTAATAAATATGATGCTAAAGATCTGGAGGAGGTAAATTTGGGAACTAAGGAAACACCTAAAAATTATATATTGGTAAGAAATTACCTCCTAAGATTAGGAAAGACTTGATAAATTTGCTAAGGAAGTATAGATATGTGTTTGCATGGTCATATGATGACCTAAAAGCTTACATGGAAGATCTTTTTCAGCATGAAATCCATTTGAAACCAAATGTTAAACCTTTTAGGCAAAAACAAAGACTAATAAATCCAACTTTGGCTCCCAAAATGCAAGAGGAACTAATCAAGCTAAGAGATGCAAGGATCATAAAACCTATTAGACATTCCTCTTGGGTGTCTAATTTAGTCCCTGTTAGGAATAAAAATGGAGACATAAGGTTATGTGTTGATTTCAGGAATCTTAATATCTCTTCATTAAATGATAATTATGGATTGCCAAATATGGAAGCTATGTTGCAAAGGGTCACTGGTTCTAAACTTATGTCTATGATGGATGGATTTTCAAGTTATAATCAAGTGGTTGTCAAAGAATCAGAACAATTCAAGACTGCTTTTACTACTCCATGGAGTATTTATGTTTATGTCAAGATGCCTTTTGGGCTTACTAATACTAGGGCTTCAAAGGGCTATGGATGTGGCTTTTGCTGATATTATTGATAAATTTCTAGTTGTATATCAGGATGACCTCACTGCTTATTCCAAGGATGAGAATGATCATTGCATGTATCTATAAAAGGTATTTATCAAAGCCCTTAAGTATTGTATCTCTTTAAACCTTAGAAAGTGCAATTTTGGTGTTACTAAAGGAAAGTTGTTAGGTCATCTAGTTGGCAAGCATGGACTGAGGATTGACCCTGCAAGGGTAGAAGCAATAGACAAAATTCAAAAGCCTAAGAGTGTTAAGGGAATTCAATCATTTCTTTGACAAATCAACTTTCTCAGGAGATTTGTGACTAATTTTGCAGAAATTAGTAGACCTATATCAAGAATGTTAAAGAAAGGATCTGAGATAAAATGGGATGGGGAACCTAGCATTGCATTCTAGAAGATCAAACAAGCTATTAAGGATGCTCTTGTTCTCAGAGCACCAAATTATGACAAGCCAATGCATATATTTTCTTTTGCCTCATTTCACATTATTGTTGTAGTACTATTACAGAAAAATGAAGAAGGTTATGAGCAGCCCATTGCATTTTTCAGCATATCATTGCAAGTAATAGAACTCAAATATGATAACTAAGAAATAGGCATATGCACTAGTAAAGGGAGTAAAGGCTTTTAGATGTTATTTAATGGGAGCCACTATTATTGCATTTGTTCCTACAATTGTTGTAAAAGATATTTTTTCAAAACAAGAGGTATCTGGTAGAAGATGCAGATGGATTAACATAATACAAGAATTTAACATTGATATTCAGATCATCAAACTAGTTACGGGTCAAGGTTTGGCCAAATTGATGATAGAAGCCAATTTAGAGGCAAACCAAATCAATGAACTTGATGATAGTTGCAGGGATAATCTTTTTGATATGGATACCTCTGATTGGTATAGAGATGTGATCTATTACTTGCAAAACATGAAATCTCCATCAGGACTAACAAACAACTAGAAAAGGTCTTTGAAGTTACAGGCCATAAGGTATGTCATAGTGCAAGGGCAATTGTGGTGGAGAAATATGGAAGGGGTCCTCTTGAAATGTGTAGATGAAATTGAGTCTAAAAGGATCTTAAGAGATATGAATGAAGGTGTATGTGGTGGTCATTATATGGCAAAAATTGCTACTCATAAAATTCTGAGGGCTAGTTTTTGGTGGCCAACACTTTTCAGAGATGCTCATGAGTTAGTGAAAATATGTGATACTTGTCAAAGGTTTAGTGGAAAGTTAAAATTTTATGGGAATTTACCATTAAGACCTGTTGAAGTGCAAGCACCATTTCAACAATGGGGAATTGATTTCATAGGTGAGATCTTGAACAGATCTAGTGGTGGACATTCTTGGATCTTGGTAGCTATTGATTACTTCACTAAGTGGTTTGAAGCAATCCTTACTAAGAGTGAAACAAATAAATTAGTTATTAATTTCATTCTAAATAATATTGTGACTAGGTTTGGATGCCTACAAAAGATTATAACTAATAATGCTATGTGTTTCAAATATGAGGAATATAAGAATTTTTGTAAAAAATATGGCATTACAAAATACACATACTCACCTTATCATCCTCAAGGGAATGGTTAGGCAAAATCAAGCAAAAAAAGTATACTAAAAATTATCAAAAGGATCTTAGGAGAAAACAAGAAGGCATGGGATTCAAAATTTCCATTAGCTCTATGGGCTAATAGGGTTACTATGATAAAGGCCATTGGATGTGCCCCATTTGATTTGGTTTATGGCATAAAAGCTTGACTTCCACTAAATAACCTAAAGGAGGTGTATAAACTTTATGAAGATGATACCATTGATCAGATGCAACTCCGAATGGATGACATCTTGCAATTAGAAGAAATAAGGAGATAGTCTTCTATTCAGAATGCCAAGTTACAATCACGGATGAAGCACTTATATGACAAAAGGGCCATTGAGAGGAAATTTAAAATAGGTGATATGGTATTGATGTGGAATGCTAGAATGGAAGATAAAGGAAAGCATGGTAAATTTGACCCAATCTGGCTTGGCCCATATAACATTTGTGATACAAATGGAGAAGATTCATATTTTCTGAGGGATTCAACTAGACATATTCTTGAATTGCTAGTTCATGGACAATTCTTGAAGAGATACTTTTCCTAAAGTATCTATTTTCCATGAACAGTTGTTTTAGGGTTCCTTATGTTCTTGTATATTTTGTAAATCCCTATAAATATCTCTGTGCAATCTGTTTCCCTATTTCTTTTTTTCTTTTTTATGTGCTCTCTAAGGAAGTTGTCATTTTTCATCAAGTGTGTGGTCTACTCTACCCAATATTTTGAATTCTTGCATAGACTCGGGTAGTCTATCATCCCCAGATAGAGCCACTGATGGTCTAATTTTTTGCATAATAAATTTTCCCAATCTATGTATAAAAAATCCGATTTGAGTCCATTTTTAGATGCTAGGGTTTCTGGTTTTTGGTTTTCTAGTTTTGATATCCTTTGGAAATCTTTGTTAAACCATAGGTCGTGTTCCTTTTGATTTTATCCCGATGCAAAATCTTTTAAAAAGTGTGAATATCCCTTTCCCACTTAAAAAAATTTTCATACCGAGTACCTTTTTCAAAGTCTTTTCCACCATCTAATCTTGGTTAGATCCATGGTTGTCACGTCGTCATTATAACAAAGTGCAAGGTTTTTTACCATAACGACATAGTGACTACCAAAAATTGAGTCGTAATATTGTAAAGTGAAAATTGGTGCTATAAATGTGCATTGATTTGGACAAGTTTTAGTCATGTGCCCCGTCCCAAAGTTGTTAGTGTCAAAAAGGATGCACATGGAGCAAGTTGCAACTAGCGTCACCAGAACTCAAATTTCTCGGCGAGTCACTATGTCACAACTAGAAAATCTATACACCTTGCCAGTAGTGATATGGCACCTTGCTGGATTATGAGGAAAGTGGCAACCTTTTGAAATTGACAATGATAGCAAAATTTCCCATGTAATATCATAACCATGCATATTGATTACTCTAACACAGGTATTGATTAATGTACTCACAATTGACAAAGTAGCTTTTCTCCCATCACCAAAGTTTAACTGATCACTGGAGGTCACTATGTCATGACCAAAAAAGTAATGATTTTCTCTGGTAACAATATAGTGACTCGTCAGAAAATAATAATGCAGCAATAGTTTCAAATGGTGGGTCCCAATGAATGCTTCATCAAAAATGAGTCATGCACTCTAATGACATGGTGGCATCCTTCTCAAGATGTGTGTGCCAGAAACTATGAATCCACTGTAGGTCACTATGTCACAACTAGAAAAGCTTTACACCATGCCAGTAGCGATGTAGTGACTAGCCTGAAAGTGTGAAATGTGGTGGGGTCCAGAAGACATGAAGTCACCATACAGATTAAAATAGTAATAGATATGCCAGTGTGTCAGGACAATTCCATGTCATCAGGAATGTGGACCCACACCCAAGTCAAATCTCAGATGAACAATGATAATCGTTAGATCAAGGGCAGATCAACGATCATTGCCAAGTCATTATAAGAAATTGCGCTCTATTTACTCAACATGACTTGGAAACTAGGGGACCCACCATAGTTTATGTGACTAAAGTGAAATTTCCTCACCGTTAGATCAAGTAAGATCTACAGTTATCGCATCGTCACTATGGAGAAGTGCTCGAAGTTTAAGAATAGTGACACAGCAATTAAAGCAAGTGGAAAAGGGACCCACTACATTTGTATCAAATAATGAATTAAATATCCTCTGCTCGATCAAAATAAGATCAATGGTTGTCACTATCTTGCATAGGTGATATGCTCACTCTTTATGTATAGCAAGATAGCAACATAGCAACACATGTCCTCGAAGACTAGTGGGTCTAGTTTGAAGCACCAACTGTGAAAGAAAGGTACACGTCCCTATTTTCACTCCTGGATAGTAGGATTTTCTGTCTCCATTTTATGAGTTTGTTTACTTTGAAGTCATTTGAACATGGTTTAATTGATTGAATGCAGTCTGGATGGGTTGTATACTAGTTATGTTATTGCTTTTAATTCAAGGAATTAAGTAAATGCTTCAGTAGACTAGTGGAGTTTATAAGTTTATGAAATGGATAGCTCATAAGAATGGAAATGGGTGATTACAATTGATAGATTACAAGTTATTTGAATTAGATCTCTTGCCAATAGTCAATCTGTTGCCCAATGGATAAGGAACTGGTCACATAAGTCAGAAGTGTGTGTGTGTGTGTGTGTGTGTGTGTGAGAGAGAGAGAGAGAGAGAATTCTACCATTGCATATCAAATCAATTATAAATCATTTTTATCCTATTTTGTTTAAATTTACAAATGTTGGTCACCACTCATTTATATCTAGTTTTCGAGTCTTGGGTAGCTACTATTTCTAGAAATATTTGTAAACCATAGGAGAATTATGACCAAATCTACTTATGAGGGATGCATATAAGTCTGAAAATATTAAAGAATTGGATGAATTGTCTATGTGTTTGAAGATACAAGATGAGAATCAAAATGAAACTAAGATAATTTTCATAGAACAGTTTGCATTTGAATCATCCCTAGGTATACACACCTTGGTTTTGTAGAGCCTAAAGAGCAGAAAACCATTTTTTGTTTTGTTGATGTTGGGTCCAAGTGGTTTGCACATGTAATTGGTAATAGAAAGTAGTTGATCCTTAGGTTGTATGAGTATTACCACTTTGATAATGAGCATTTTGTTGTTTGGTGGTTTTAAACACCAACAGAAAGAAAAAGAATTCACTTGTGAGCTTTGTGCATCTGTTGTTTAGCATTAGATCTAGGTAGGATCTTGTGGGTTTTGCACAGTAGATTCTCCTTTGAAATTTATGTCTTCTTATGAATCTGTTTTCAAATTTTCAATTGGGTTGAAACCCTTCTTGTGAATTTCATTGTTCCTTGTTTTGAAATCATCTGTACATGAATTAAGAATTAGAAACCTACATTTTGTAAATTTCTAGTAGGTTTCCATTTCAAGAAAGTTTCTATTTTTAGCAAGTTTTAATTTTTGGAAAGCTTTCATTTTTAGCAAATTCCTATTTTTGGAAAGTTTCTATTTTAGTAGGTTTATATTTTTGGAAAGTTTCCATTTTAGTAGGTTTCCATTTTTTGAAAGTTTCAGATTTTTAGCAGGTTTCCATTTTTTGAAAGTTTCCATTTTTAGAAAGTTTTCTTTTTTAGTAGGTTTTCATTTTTGGAAAGTTCCAATTTTTAGCGGATTTTTGTTTTTGAAAAATTTCCATTCCTAGCAAGTTTTTGTTCGAGAAAGTTTTCATTTTTGGCAAGTTTCCATTTCGAGAAAGTTTTTCCAAAGTTTAATAAATATAAAATTCTTTTGGCAATAATGGATAATTATTATTATTATTAACTTTAATAAGTATTGTTAAAAAATTTAATTTAATTATTTGAAAAATTGATTTATTAATTTATTATTTAAATATAATTTTAAAGTAAATTAAAAATCAAAAAAATTAATTGGGAGAATTAATGTTTTCTTTTTTAAGCTTGGATGTGTTTATATGGTTCAAATATATGAAAATGATTTGTAATACTATGGAGATTTTATTATTCGAAAAGCTTGATAATTATAATACATTGAGAAGATGAAAATGTGAACCCTAATTGTAATTGAAAACTCTATAAACTATAATACTTGGAAATGAGAACTGAAACCCTATTTGTATACTAGACTCTTATGTTTGAAGAAAACCTTAAAAACTATGAAAACAAATGTTTAAAAGACTCCAATGAGATGTGTGTGGTTTTACATTTGGGGTTTTATGTTTAAACAACTTTTTATGATTTATTGAGTGTTGAGATTTGTGTGGACTCAAGAACTTTAGCGAATCTTTAATACTTGAAAATGAAAAATGAAAACTTGAAAGCATAGTGAAAATTGAACTTTTGTGTTGTCAAAAACTAATGAATTATGAAAGTTACTTCTTCATGTACTATATGCAGTGTGTGGTTTACTGTTGTTAGGGTTTTGGGTTTTGACTTAGTTCTTGACCTATCAGGATGTTTTACCAAAGGCTTGGGGGTTGTGTTTGTTCTATGATGATGTTATGTATACAATCCTTTATACCTGGCCATGGTAATGTGTCATGTGTTTCTATGATGAGTTATGATTAGTGCTTGTTTATGCTTTCTAGTTTCTTGAATAGAACTAAGGTGAATGGTGTGTTTTCCTAATGTAACCTTTGAGTTTTTTATCAATTGTCTTTTGGATGCTTTCTAGTTCCTTTTATATAGCTGAGATGAATGGTGTGAGTTTTCTGGTGTAACCATTGAGTCTTTGATTGGTTATTCTTTTGATGCTTTCCAGTTGCTTGTATAGGATTGAGGTGATTATTGTGTTTTATCTTTTGATGCTTTCTAGTTGCTTGTATAGGATTGAGGTGATTATTGTGATTGGTTTGTAGGTTCTTTCTAATTGGTTGTAAAGGACTAAGGTGATTATTATGTTTTATCTATAGGTTCTTTCCAATTTCTTGTAAAGGGCTGAGGTGAAAACTATGATTTTATGCATTTTAGTTTTTATGAACTTAGGGTAAGTAATCTATATGTACATTGGGAAGTGGCTTGCAATGGAGGCTGGAGCCTAGAGTGGCTACCTCAGTAACTTATTGTAAGTTGTTTTAATAAGTGATAACATTTCATTAAATGGGTTTTTAAATGAATTAATAAGAGTCCATATTTTTCCTCGCCCATGCCTTTAATGCTAGTACAAGCTAGGATGGGAGTAGAATGGATGCTTGGTTGTGACCTTGCTTCATTAGTATGTCTTGTCTATATGAAAGGATACTAGTGTTGCATAGAGACACTAGAGGGACAGAGTCCAAAAAAATTGCTAGGGTAACCTTAGAGTTGGCTCATGCGATGACACTTGCCCACTTATATAGTAGATTTTCTACATGTCTTGTTGCCTTTAGGATTAGATGATACTTGTGTTCTTGGTACCCTTTAAGATAGTTTTCTTTCAGGGGTTTCCTTGACCTAGATGTTGGTTATGAATTGTGCTTTAATATCCGTATGGGACTTGAATTTATCTCCTCAACATAGTGGGAGTGGTCCAATTAGTTTCCACGAGGCCTAGTGCTAGTGCTTTTTACTTTTACCATTGAGATCTGATAGTTCAATGTTGTTATTGGAGTTCCCTATTCTGTATTACCTTTCATTTTTTTCTTGTGTACTACAACGGATGGTTATACTCTATTGTATTGTATTTGATTTCATAAATCTTATGAGATGATGTAATCTATTTTATGATGTATATTATTTCAGCCTTTCATACCCTATGACTTGCATAGTGGATGATTGTGCATTTTGATTATTACCAAGTGGCATCATGTAATTGTATATTATTTAAATGGATTCATACTTGTAGTTATTCCATGATATGGAATTATTTTAGATTAAGTTTTAAAAATAAAAATAAAAAGTTTTGAAGGGACCTAAAACCCTTTAACAAAAGCAAAAGATTAGCATTAAGTACTATTGAGCTTTACAAGAACCTGAAACCTAGAGTATAAAAAACCAAAAAAAACCAGGTTTTACAAGGACCTAAAACTACAAGTTTAAACCAAAAATACCTAGGATTTACAAGGACCTAGAACCTAAATTTTAAACCAAAGCTGGAAAATAAAAAATTGAACTAGCAACACCACACAGACCAGCAACTAGCACACTAGCAACCACTACCAACACCTACAACAATCATTAATGATCTCCTCCACCTCCTTGCATGCTTCTACAGTACTTTGGATAATATCAACCGTGGAAAAATCAAGAACCTCAGGGACTTCATTAATATGTTTCCTCATACTCTGCCTCGTTCTCTTACTTGGCCCTCTTAGACTCCTCAGCGCAACTTTATCTAAAGACATAATCTCTTCGTTGCTTTTCTTGCCCATACTAGTCACCGTAGCACACAAACTAGAAGTAACCTACTCCATTCTCTGCCTATTATCCTTTAATAATTGATGGAGTTCTAGCTCATTCTCCTTAATTTTGTCAAGGATGTTTCTAATTTGTCTTTTCAGAAGGGCTCTCATAGCACATTCATGATTCAGCTCTTTCTGAATAACCCCAACTTTTTTCTTGAGCACCATGATCTCAATGTAGAGCCATCAGTCACCTTGAAGGCAAGCCTCCACTTTTAGCTTGGTAGTATGAAGGAAAGATAACTTCACTTGGTGAGACTCATCCTTGCACCCTTCTTTAGTCCTAATTGCAATGTCAATGGTAGTCTCATTATTTTATATATTGACCTATATGTCAGTGTTTACATATTGCTTCTCATTAAGCTCCTCTTTATTCTCCTTACTCAGGTTGTGCTTTTTCATGACAAGGACTTTACCCTTGTTATTATTTTATGTGTCCATGTCCATTTTCTCCTCATTGGAATCCCTTTTAGGGGGGAAAGGTGAACACTTTGTTTCCCCTCATCATCCCCTAAAGCTTTAGACCCTACATTAGATTCAATTTTCATGTCTTTACTACCCTCCACATGATCCTTAGTAGTTGACATGCCCTTTCTCCTAGAATAACCTTCTAGGTTTGAGATGAGGTCCCCCATTTTTTTTTTATTATCATCCTTGGTAGAATTCGTTACTTCCCCTAGATTTTTCTTTTTAATCTCCTTTTTGTTACCCTTTTTGGTACTCTTACTGTCACTAGTGCCTACCTCACTTTTAACCTTTTTCTTTGAGTGAGGTTCATTACCAATCACTTTCCACTTCTTCTCCATAATAGGAGAGGGTTTAATAGCCTTACTTTTACATTACTTTTCAATAAGTAAGATTAAACCGTCATGGAGCATAGGATGTGACTCCTTCCTATGGGCTTGGAGACTTTGAATCAAAGAGTACTTCAAATAAAATGGGAAAGAGATATTTATGACTAAAATGATTTAGGAACACAAAATGAAACTTGTGGACTCTCTTGGCTCTACCATCAAGGTTAAAATACTCATGAATACATAATAAAACATCCCTCCAAATTACCTTGAGTTGGCTCAAGTCATAGAAATCGCCATTCTTCTCCATCCTTGTCTCCTCTTTATCAGTTTTAAGGAATTTCTTGAAGGTCACATTCAGAATATTGGTCTCCTTTCTAAATTTAAGACCTTCCATTGGAAGACCTGTAATCTTGGTAATGAATTCCTCCAACAACTTCACAATGAGCACATGCAGCATAGCCTTATCTTCAATCCAATTTTTGAAGAAAGACTCTATAATGTGGGGCTTATACCCTTGAAGTTTCTCAATATTAGTCATGAATTTCCCTTTTTTCAGGGTATCCCATACATCTGAATTCACCTTCCATTCTTTGCAATTATTTGGCTCTTGCTTTCTTAGTTCCCCTCCCATCTCATATTCAACTCTGCACCTACAACTAGTCTGATAAATGGAAACCAAAAAGGAAAGTAAAATGTTATTGATCTCCAAGAAACCTTCAACCTTGCATGTGTGCCAAGTACAATCCATAATTATACAAAGGTACCATCTAGGGATACTCACAAAATCCGTCATAAACCCATCACTTCCCTTAATAAATTCCTTGATCTTGCATGATCTTTCCTTTGCTAGCATGTCTCATATCATAATTAACAATTTCCATTAGCTGCACTTCCTTGCTTAGGTCATATTTCCAACTCAACTTTATTTCACTATAGACCACTTGATTCGTAGTCCAGTTAGCAGCTTTGTTGCCCTCCTAAAAATATGAGAAATAAAAACATTATCAAATTTATTCATAAGGTCTTTTATTTCCATTATACTTCCCTCAATACTCCAAGTTATCAGACTCTTGTTATTCAACATGTTAATAATATTAAGAGAGTCTCCTTCCAACCATAGATTCTGAAAACTAAATTTCATTGCCATCCTTGTAATGAACAATGCAGTTGTTGCCTCTTCTTTATGACTAGTAGACTTGCCTATAGGTATTGCAATAGCATCGACAACCCTACTATAATGGTCTCTCAAAACACCTCCACATCTAGCTTTTCTTGGATTCCCTTTAGTTGAACCATAAAAATTACCTTTAATCCATCCCATAAGTTGAGATCTCAACTTTACATTTTGTCTCCAATCCTCTTGTTTTTTTATAATGCTTTTAGCATTCATATGATTACTTATTTGAGTCCCATCAAACATTTTTCTTTGAGATTTGAAGTTCTCTTTTATAGTTCTAATAATATTTTGACTCAAAACCCAATTAGGAGTCTCCTTATTTATGAAAATTATATTATTCCTCTCCTTCTAGATACCCCACCAATATGAGGGAGAAAAATCTTCCAAAGAAAACCAATATCAACTTCCTTAGTTGGACATGTCCAGCTCTGAAAACATTGAACAATGTTATCATGTTGAACTCAAGCTAAATTCTAGTAGTTAAGGAGATGATTCCATACATTCTGGTTAAAACTACATTTTAAAAAAAGGTGCTTCCTATCTTCAAAGTCCATCTTACAGAGACAACATCTGTTGACCAAGTAGACCCCTCTCTTTTGCAAATTATCTAGAGTTTTAAAAAAAAATTGAAGCATAGCCCAAACAAAGATATTGATTTTAGGAGTAAGCCCTTTAATCCATGCTTTAGGCCACATAGGAGTATTTCCTTTGTCCTTCGATCTAAAAACAGAAGAGATCTTGAAATATCCTCTTGGTTCAATCTCCCGAACCAAAATATCTTCTTTTTAAGGATAAAGGCTTACAACATTCAAGGCCAACTAAATGCTTGAAAAATCATGATTAATCACAATAATATTAACCCATTTGCTATGAGCCTAGTAATTCTCCACAAAATCACCATAAACCTATTTACATTTATCAACAAAAGTCCTATCCTCAAAATCCTCAATCAAAGGATGATCCAAAAGCCATTCATTGTCCCAAAACCTGATCTTTCTCCCATTACCTACTTTCCATTTACATCCTTTATTTAAAATGTGTTTAGCTCCCTATACCACATTCCAAATAGTAGAAGAAGATGGAACAATGGGGTAGGAAAGAAAATCAGAAAAGGAAGGAGCCTCATAAAGGTACTTATGTTTCCAGATAAAACTTCATTCCTTGTTATCATGATAGACTCTCTAACCCTGTTTAGCTAATAATGCTTTATTCATACTTCTAACAGATCTTATACCCAATCCACCTTCTAGCTTAGGTTTACAAATCTTTTTTCATGCAACTAAAGTCATTCTCTTATTTTCCTCTGTTCCAAACCAAAGTAAATTCCTTTGAATTTTATCAATTGCATCAGCAAATTTAGTTGAAATCCTAAAGAGGCTCAAAGCATACATAGGAATACTTTGAAGCCAGGCTTTGAGGAGAGTAATTTTACTAGCTTGACTCAGCATATTACCTTTAACATTAATAAACTTAAATGTGATTCAACGTCATGGGACCCTTAGGAGATGTAATCTGTTTATTATGGTTGTATGTATGTGAGTTATTGCTTCTGTTATTTTATCTCTTGTTATTATTGCTTCAACTATATTATATTTGTTTTTGTTTATTATCTTTCAAAAAAATGTTTGACAAACTTAGTGAAACTTTAGGTTAATTTCTTTTGGGTTACTTGGCGAGGTGTTACATGTACCAATAGGCTTACAACTTTTTAAGCCAAATATTTTCAACAAGTCTTTTAAATACTTAACTTGTTATAAGAAATTATCATCATTGTTCTACACAATTTGTAGAAATAAGAAATATTTCATTTCACCAATCATACTCATCTCAAATTCACTCTTCATTTTATCAACAAATTTGTCACTTTTTTCATCATTTCCTCCAAAGATTATGTCATCCACAAATATTACAATAATTAACAATCCATTCTCAATTTCTTTCAAATACAAATTGTTATCTATCATACCTTTAGCAAATCCCAACTTTGCCAAATACTTGTCCAATCTTGCATACCAGGTTCTAGGTGCTTGCTTTAGAGCATACAATGCTTTCTTCAATTTGCATACCATGTCCTTTTCTTCTATCAAATGAAATCCTTCAAGCTTCTCAATGTAGACTTCTTCTTCAAGTTCTCCATTCAGAAATGCTAACTTTACATCCATCCGATATACTTTGAACTTCTTACTTGTTGCATAGGCTAAGAACATTCTTACTACTTCAATTCTGGCAACAAGGGAAAATGTTTCTTCATAGTCTATATCTTCTTGTTGTGAATATCCTTTGCATACCAATCTTGTTTTATTCCTCACAACCTCATCTTGTTTCTAAAAACCCATTTAGTTCCTATAGATTCTTGTCTTTAGATCTAGGAACCAATTCCCATGTTTCATTCTTCACAATCTGATCTAGTTCTTCCTTCATTACTTGAATCCAATTTTTAGAATAACTGAGACTGGGGGTGAATCATTTATCCATGGTCTAGATGTACCAATTAAACAAACAAAAAAAACACTTAAACAACTTTAGATCTTAACCTTTATTAGCGGCCTCTATAGTAAACTTTCAATAACATAAACTAGCAATCCACTGTCTTAAATATAGAAGACTTGTAAAATGTAAACATTAACAGTAAATCATTACAAATAACATCCACACAAGTTTGACACTAGGATTTAATGTAGAAACGCAATTTGTGAAAGACCACCAGTAACATGTCACCAATCTTTTGACTCTTTTGAAGTGAGCTCTATTAGGAGTCAACCCTGTTAAAGGTTACAAAACACACTATTAATTGTGACCTTGTTAAAGAATTTAATCACCCTATTAGGAGTGGCCTTGTTAGAAGATTTTAGAAACTTCAATTAAAATGCCACATTGATTAAAGGATTTCAATACTGATACAATGGTTAGAAAGTAACAACGGGTTTTGATCTGGAAAATAAAACTCACTTTGCAAATTTAGATCTCAATTCGGCTCAAATGTTGATCCACTGACTAGTCTTCATTGTCATCTCAGTCTCTGATTTGCTTGGCAACCCTTCAAGAAATCAAACTTCACCTCTTCTCAACTCTTCTCAGCCTCTTACTTAAGTTTACCAATCAATAGGATCAACGACTGCTCCAACCTTGTTAAGTTAGCCCTTGTACCTCCTTAAATAGGTAATTATGATCTTTTGTTGCTTAAACATCATCATATATCTTAGTGTTTGGTCAAATTCATTGAATCCTTCTAACATTTTGTCTCTTCTTTTCTATTCTAGAAACTTCTCCAAACTTCTCCTCGAACCATTGTATAGAAACATGTTAACACGGTTTCTATTGATTTAAATGTTCCAGGTCATCCATCTTTATCTTCAACGCGCTTTACATATTGCAAGAAATCAACTTTGTCAGCTAGAAATCATGATTTCTCATAAACTATCAAAATGTTGTCCCTTGGCCAACACTGTGTTCTGGCACTTGGTCATCACTAGGTTACTCAATTGCTACTAACTTTCTTGTTCGGCACATATACTGTCACTTGATCAATATGGTTGCTTGGTCAACACTGGCATCACTCATCATATATTGCAAGTTTATTAATCTTCTACTCTATTGCTCGATTAGGCCTATGTATTTGGTCAATTTTTGATCGCTTCTTCAAGGCTTTAGTACAACTATCTTCTTCACTTGTAATACGATTAAACAATCATTTTATCTCGTCAAAGTCTAACTAATCAAGTGTCCATTGTAGTTTCTTTTCATAAATCAACCTTTCCTCTAGGTGCTTTTGTTATGACCAATTTCTCAAATCCTCTTCATCAATCATCTAGATATGACACTTAAATCGGATAGAAAACGGTCTTACCAATAGGGTTGACATCAATGACAACATAACAATTGTTCCAATTTTAGTTTCCTCCTCAAGTTTTCTCTTATAATCTTGGTTGTTGTGCACTAAAATGAGACCATTTGCATAAAATTGTTAGAAAGTAAAGTCCACCAAGATAACAGAGGGGGGGAGAGGGGGCGTGAATCAGTGATATGCTTAAAACAACTCTCAATATCTTTATTAATTATAAAATATGTAAACAATATGTATGAGTCCTTGTTAGGAGACTGTGAATCCTTGCTAGAAGATCCCAACACTGTTAGGATTTGTGTCAACCCTATTAGGAGTTAAAAGGAGGACAAGTAAACTCATTGTCCAAATAGCCTCAAAAATAGTCTTGACTAAACAATCTTACAGATTAGTTTATCCAAGATTTTTTAACTAACTAACCAACAACTCCTTTTCCAATACAGTTCCTTTGAATTTCATAGTACATCAATCAATGTCAATCTCTACTCTGATTCAGTTGAATTCGCATTCAAGTTCATATACACAATAACCATATGCACTGTATACTTATCCACAAGGAAATGACATTTCCTTTATACCAAGTCCTAAAACAAGTATTGAGTCATCCTTGAGGACTTCCCAATTTACAATAATAATATAAGACATCCTTAAGATATTACATTACAGGTTACATTACAATTATACTCCTTTTACAATGTTTTTTACAATAGTCGGCTCATAAATAATACTTTGAACAGTCTTCTATATGTCAGCTCAAATTGCATATCTGATTATTCCATCTCAACCATAGAATCTTCAGTGTGTCTCTGACCTTCCTCTACACTCGCTCAATTGGATTATGTCTCTGTTAAAAGATACAATCAATTTATCAGTAATTGCTTTCCGAAAACTCCATCTGAAAGCAACTTCCAGAAAACGTCTCATAACTCAATCATAACTGCATATAGCTTTTTGCTAACATAGACATAGCATCAAGACAAACTTTTGAAGCTACCTTCAAGTGCACATAACATAACTCGTTGACCGTTGACCATTGACCGTTGATCATTGACCGCACCAAACAATTCTTCCTCTGTAACTCGAAAATTATTCACAGAATAAGATGTATGTTGACTCTAATGGATTGCAGAAATCTAATGATATTGACTTTTCAATGGTGTCAATATCAATATCTTTTGCTTTGTTACTTTCTAGACTCTTTATACCTTGTTTAATATCTTCCACCAAAATGAGTTGGATAGAATTTTTTATTCTAAAAAGACTATTTTTATCAAAGTCCACAATCAAACCATTGGTTAGCTGTAATATTATTTTCAGTTCTATTTCTCCTATACTGAAGTTCTCTTCAAAATTCCTCTAGATTATGTTTGTCCAAAGATATTAGCTCCTCTCCATGAAATAACATAACTTTTCTTTTTGAAATTTATTAACTTCTCATACTTGTCTGATCCTCTGTTTGACTGTTCCCTTGCACTCTTCATCATTCCCCGGGTTAGACTCCTACTCTACTTCGCGTACAGCCATTTGAGAGCAAAAGACCACCATTTAAAAGTTAGTCCGACCAAAAAAGGTTTTAGGCGTCAGGTTGCGAAAGGAGACTAGTACTGACTTAATAGTTTTAACATTGAACAAAGCAAGATTTCAAAAGGGGTGTCGGAATCGAACTTGACATTGTTAGGAAACAAAGAATATACACCAACAATCTTTGAAAATTATTGAATGTGAAGACCTCAGGCTAGACAAAAAGTATGAAAAGACCCGTCAGATCCTGAAGCCATTGCCTAACCTAGGCTAGAACTCGACAACCTTAATATCTTAAGTATTGCAGAAGATGGGTATGACTTTAGACTGTCAATTGTATGACACTTAAATAGAGGCGCAATTTCTAGGTTTTTCTAAACGAAGTATAATTCGCTGGCAATATTATGATTTTAAAAATATTTGTAACAAGCGCAGTTGATCACATTATATGTTTCAAAGATTTTGGTGAGATTTTATTATCATAATTTTGTTTGCTGATGGTACGTTGCTTATTGGTAACATAAGAAAATGATTAAGATCTTAAATCATAGCTCTCGCCTCAAATTTATATAAATGATGTTTATGTTGGTAAGGTAATTTTATTTGGGCATGGAAAATTTTAAGGGAACAATTTATCATAAAACTTCAGTTGAGTTAGAGGAAGTACATTGTATCTGTTTGCAAAAGTTTAGAATGCAGTAATGAAAACATGACAAACTTCCTTCCTATTCATGTTCATGCTGGTCTGATATTGTATATAGAACAATTTCCTTCAGTACAAGAAGTGATTGAGGACAACAATTTTCCTTAAATGTGATGTTGGAAACCTAATGTATGGAAATGTGTGTACTAAACAATATATTGCTCATAAGTGGGAGTAAGTTATATGTTCAATCCAAGCTAAAAGCATTGGATAGGAGCTAAGAGGATCTTCAAATAATAGTAGCTCCTCATACTATGTAATTTGCTACTGAAGTAGATCTAATCCACCATTGCGTGGTTTTAAGAATGCAATTCAGTGAAAGGAACTAATATTGTTGTATTCAAAGATCAATTAAGTTTATATTAAATAAAGAAATGGCCTGTAGGCTTTTATCTTGGAGAGTAGTACTGTGACATCCATCTACAACTGACATCAAAACACCGGCAAAAGCCGAAGTGCAAAACATAAATATCAAATGCATACCATATCCAGAAGATGTTGTACCATACAGTTTGTGGACCCAAGTTATATGAACTTACAGGAAAATAAGGAGAAATCGAGCGAGTCAGTATTGCTTATTGATTGTGCAGACAATTTCATTTGCTGAATGAATTATTTTTTTGGACATCTATGGATAAAGACCTTCACTGGTCAGAAAAAACCCTCAACATTAACCATGATTAGGCTGATACATTAGTCTGAATATTTTGTCACAAGAAGCCAATGGCGTATTGTATCTACTATGTAGTAATATTAACTAAACAACTTAGTCATAAACAACATTAAATCTACTCAAGTTGGCTATATCCATCAACACAAGGCTCAAACAAACATTTGCAAGCATGAGCTCATTTGACTACCACTAAATATGTACTGCTTAGTCTGGATCACAAAACATTGGAAACTCTAAAACACAATCATTTATAGGTCCAAAGGAAAATTAAATGTTTGAAAGCTAGTTTAGGCACAAAGCCTTTAAACACTGCCAATGACAGCAGAAAACTTGAGTTAAATGTATTTTTATTAGTGACAGTTTTGCTTGTAACAAGACGTTTAGACAAAAGTTAAAACAATCTCCACCTATTCAGGCCTTCTTTGCTTAAATAAGAAGCAAATGGACAAATCTCCCTCAACAAATGTGATTGGTAAATGATAAACAGGAATTGAAAAAATTATTACACATCAAATGTGATTGCTAAATGATAAAGTGAATTGAAAAAATTATTACAATAAAAAACAAAATGATTATACAATGTACACTCATGATAGTGTACAATGGATTCAGCAAGACTGGCATAACATGGATTATTTGAGGGGGTTTCAAAACTTAATGTGAAAGCTCTGTTTATGTTATTCAGAGCATTTCAAAATATATGTAGTTACAATGCAACTGTTGTTGGTGGAGCTTCAGTAGTAGCATTTTCTGTGTAATTTGCTTCCCCCCAATGCCATAACATGCTCTCCCAAAAGCAAAAGCTTTCGTTGCATATTTGCAAGCGTGGGTCAGTAATATTCCGTTTCCAGTGCTCATTAGGTAGCTTTGCTGCTTCAGCTTGTCTTCTATCCCATTCTAGATAAGCCTTTTGCTTTGAACTAAGCAAACAAAACTGTTGTTGGCTCTCGGGCATGGAATCATGTACTCTCCACCAGCGAGCGTGGGCAACATCACTGGCAAATTCTTGCAGGATCGGATTATTCCAATTACAATCGAAATCTCGGAAGCAGAGCCATGGTTTTAACCCTAGGTAGTGTAGTACATACAAGACTGGAGGATCAGCTCCAAAGAGATAGGTTTTGAGCTCCTTCTCATCTGCATCACCTGACCAGAAATGCTTCAAAAAATTCATATGTTTTGGCATGCGATGCCACCACGTGAATATCTCATTTAAATATCCTTGGTCGCCCCCATTATATGATTCTATATCATTGATATGATCCATAAGCAACTGAAAGGTGCAATTGGATGGTTCAATGACCATTACGCCAGAGTTGAAGAGTGTTGCATTGTTCCCAGTTGCTGTAATTTCTGGAATACCAAAAAGAAAGTCTATGTTTCTAAGGATAAGCAAGTCTGCATCTATAAAAATAATCTTGTCATAGTCTGTAAGCTGCCAGAGTCGGAACTTACTGTAGTTCCACTCATTGTATGCTTCACGCTCAGCCTTTGGATTTCTAATTCTTTCAATTTGCTTCAATTTCCAACCTGCCATTTTAAGTCCCCGTCTGTGCTCAGCACTAATTGTCGCATCAACAAGTATTACTAAATCTCGTTTGGAACCTGTTAGACGAATGCTCTGAGCAACAGCAATTGCTCCACAGACATAAAATTCAGCTGAATGCAATATTGTGGCATATGCTTCACGCTTAGGGTCACCCGAATATGGTCTAACTGTAAACAAACAGACAAACATAACAAATTCAGTGTTTCCCTAAAGTTTTATGAAGAAAGAAAGTAAAATTTAAAAAAATAAAATCTCATGTCCAACCTTTGGCTTTGAGAGGCACTGCAAGCTGACAGGATCCAACAGGTAGTTTCAGCTTGCTTTTCATTATCGTTGCATTGGGTTTGTAAAGCCATGTATTGTTTTCATGGCTTATGAGATCTTTGCAAGTGAAAAGATTGGGAGCAGGCCAGCATTCAGTTATGAGAAGCACATAGACCCCATGCCCTTTTGTAGACACGGCCAAATTTGCAGCTGCAAGCTGTAGATGTAGACGAGCAACATCTCTGGACCAATTTTTTTCCCATTTTCTGCAAGGCAATTTAGCAGCAACTACATCTAACTTTGTATTCTTAGGGGCTTTGGGCAGATGCAGTTGGGGGCACCTGGGCACCTCAAACTGCTCATCCTCGTCAATCCATTCTGGATATAAAGTTTCCCATTTAACATCTCTTCTTGCATAGTTAAATGCAACATTGACAAATTCTGAACCAGGGGCCAGCTGCTGCCACTTCTGCACTTCATCTTCATCAAAATTCAACAATCCCACTGTCAACTCTTTTTGCGATTTATTCAAAGACACCAAATATTTTGATACTTGTGACCAGTCAACCTCCTCTACTGCAACATAGCGCTCGTCTATGAAACTTCTCTCCCACAGCCATCCTACCTCTCCAAACCTTGACCTGAATCAATCTATTGTTAAAATCATTAACCAAAAAAAGAAGCGACAGTGAACACTTCTTTAATTTAATAATTACAAATGTTAAAAAAAAGCGTAGATCTACCTTGGCCGTAAGTGGCTTGAACTTGAGTCTACCGCAGGAGAGTAGAGAAGGGTTACCAAGGTTCCACAGATAATCAAAATCAGTGCCAATCTCAGGTAAAATAATCTGAAATTTGAGTTCCTGTCAGGCCGGGGACTGTGTGTTCCTTTCTCAGAATCCTTGGAGGGTCTTTGTGCTTGATTTTTCCTGCATGATCCATCTTCTCTGTAAGATAAAACAATGCATTCATCTTCATTGTCACAAAAAGAAAAGAATTTATGTAGCGGTACCCAAAAGTGAGAAATGAAATACAATTTGGAAATAGATTTGAACTGAAAAATCAAGTTATTGAAGTTTAGGGGGAAAAAAATTTAACCGCTATCATAAAACTAATCACCAACCAATTTACTTTCAGCAACCACACAGACAGCAACTTTATTGTTGCATAATTTAAGTCACAAGATGGCATTCTTCATTTGGATCATATATAGAATATACAGCAGAAAATCTCTGAAAGGCCTCAGCACAAGACTAATTGATCAGAAATTTGTCTCAATGGAAATCTTGGGGTAACAAATTAAAAGACAGAAAAAGAAATGCAAGTTTGTTTCTCTGTTTGAATCTGTGTGTTTTTAAGCATCAACGTTTCAGATCACACATCAGAAGTGTTAAATAGTTTTTGATCCTTCAATAAAAACAGAGTTAGTTTATCATTTTTTAATGTTCTTTCAATTTTGACAATTTGGCTGGATGATTTGTAGGCGAAAAATGACCTAAGAAACTCGTCTTGAAAACCCAATTTTAGTGACTGTCGTCAACAATTGAAACTTGTTAACATAGCCATCATCGACCAAGAGGAAAAGAAATGCAAATTGAATGGACCCTTTTTATGCAGGGTAACGTCACTGCACTAAATCAAATTGTACTATGTATCCAACCTATGACAAGAGAAGATTGAAGGGTGGGGTATGCAATCAAGATACTGGAGAAAAAACTGACCAATTTATATGCACAATGATCGCTATCAATTACCTGCACTATTTAAACACTCAAAAACCCAAATCTACGCAGGGCAGTATTCCAACACAGCCAGATTGGATGATGCTATGTTCCAACCTAGAAGATCAAGAGGCAAAAAAATACCAACAATGGTGAAGAAAAAGTTGGCCGCTCTATTTGCCTAATAAAAATGAAGTTTCGCTCAAAACCTCAAATTGTTCAGTGTCAATAAACGTATACTCTTACCATAAGATGTCACCGTGGCATGTAGCTAACCCTATTGGGAAGGGCAGATCAAAGGGTCAAACGAATTCACAAGATACTGGAGAAAATATTATTCAATTTCCGTATCTAGAGCATGGCAATTAACAGATCGGATAAATTTGTTCCAGCGACGCCCCCAATCCTCAACTAGTCCAGCGCTGAGTGAGACAACCTCAAATAAAATATACAGTGCAATGTGCATGACCTGCAGAGCATAGAAGATAAATGGTTTCAAAATTTCCAAGGGTATCGGAAGAAACGATGCCCAGTGAATATGCCCCAAGATTGCCCACTAAAAGATTGGATATATTTGATCCAAATCCCATCTCCAAAAACTCAATCTATGAAAGCTAATCATATCGTCCGGTGCAATGACTCCTAATCAGATATGAGGGTAGATCAAAGATTGACTCAAATTTAATACATGTTGAGAAAATGCCAATCACCATCCATAATTTATGCCCATTGATAGTCCACTAATAGACTGAAAGGTTTCACGCATATTCCACCCATAAACAAATTTGTGCGAGGCGGTAATACATAAACTAGATCATAATTACAACGTATCCAACCTATGGAAAGGGTAGATCATACGAGCTCTTAGAACAGCCAGACCCAATGCTGACTATTCTGTATACCGAGCGGTTTACCCAAAAACAGCAAGGGCGAATTTCATCCAAACCCCACCCTAGAAAACCACAAATGTTTGCATGGAAACATCCTTATAGCAGATCAGGAAACCAAACCTGAGAGCTGAAGAACTTACTCTATAAACCCAACGGTTTACCCAAAAACAGCAAGGGCAATTTTCGTCCAAACCTCACCCCAGAAAATCACAAAATGTGCATGTCCGCATCCTTGTAACACGTCATAAAAACCAAACCTCGGGGATGAAAAACTTACATTGGTCCTGCTTGGCGATGTCTAGGTTCCTGAGGAGTAGGGGGACCTGGAGAAGGCCTCATTCTGCATCTGATCTCTTATAATATATTCTCCTCCTCCTCCAGCTCCACCGCTATTATAATCTCCTAGTCTTGTTGCTGTGGGAACAAGCTATATACATGTCAAAAAACATTAAATGTCCAAAAATTCAGAGATAATTGAGGAACTAGTAGGAATGACAGAAATATTCTAAGGGGATGAATTTAAAACATTAAAATAAAGTAAAACAGAAAGTTTCGTCTGCTGTTGATTGGTCATGAAGGAACTTTGAAAAGCAACAGAATACCAACCATGATCTGGGGACTGGGTTAGTTTTGTCGCTACCGTACACCCACCGCTAAGCATAAACTGTTGCGTCATACGCTGCTATTAACAAAGCATTTCATGTGAGCAACCACTAAGACTGAAAATGGCAAATGGGTCTCACCAATAAAGAAATTCAATACAATAATTAAGATGTAATTATGAGATAACTACATGACAAAGTTAGTTTGATTTGGTACATCACGTTAGCAGCTCGTAACTAGGGCAGTCACGACTCACGGATATCCGGCACCGTATGGAATTTTTCGTTTTCATGTTTTTTAGGTTTGAACATGGTTGCGGTGTCTTTCGCCTCGAACTTTCCAAATTTATAAAGTTTAGGAAAGTATCGATATAAATTTACATGAAATATATTTATTTATTTATTTGGGACGCTACTATATTTGAGATGATATCTTAAAAGTTTTAGTTTCAGTTTTTTTAGTATTAATATTTTTTCTAAAGAGCTCGTCAAACGTCAAAGGATTAAGAAATAGTCATTTCAAATTGTCGTCTAAAAAGGGAGCCTTTAATTCACCTACCCAATAACTAACTAGGAAAAATAGTATTCCTCTAATTAACAAACATAATAACAACTAAAGAATTTGTAGGCAGGGGCTTTAATAAAATCATCCAACACTTTGTGTTAATCATTAAAGATTGTAATAAAATCAAATGATGTCCAACTAATAAACATTTCACTATACACTCAAATGAAGATTGTCCACATTGTTGACCACATCAAGGCCACATCATGCCCATAACAAAGCCCTTAAAAATTCCCTTTTAACATTCTTTCAACAATTTGTACTAAAAATTTCCTTCTTGTGAATGTTTCCTGTGGTCGTACCTTTTTTGTGTGCAACGAGGATTTGGGTTACCACTCACCTTATAGCACCTTCTTTACATATATCATTTCATTTGTGTTTGTAACAATGGTTGTACTCATTCGCAATTATGTTTTGATACTTTTTTCAACCATTGCACAAAGGGTTTGAGTTGATTGTTCTTTTTTTCCCTCCATTATCTGAAATCATTACATGGAATGTTAAAGAAATGGGGGACATTGTCCATACTTTGTTGAGATCTACTACTGTAACTCATGTTTTTCATTATTAATTTTTCATGTGATCTTTTGCTCATTTGAGTCAACTATTTTTTAATCATGAGTCGTCTAGGTTTTTGCAATTAGGGTTTGGGTCTACCACTCACAAGTAGCGCCTCTAATTCATTTATCATTTCATTTTATCTTGTAGTAATGGTTATGCTCATTTGTAGTTACAATTTCATGTTTTTTTCAATAGTTTCTTTGTATTGCATCGAGGGTTTGAGTTGGTCATTCTATTTTTTTCCTCCGTTGATCTAAAATCATTAGATGGAATGTCAAAAACGGCAGAGGGATTGTTGATAATTTGTTGAATTCTCCTACTTCGGTCATGATATGTTTTTCTTATTCATTTTTACTCTTTATTGTGATCTTTTGTTCTTTTCATTATTACGAGTACACATGATACATTTGATTCAATTATTTTTTAATCATGAGTCATTTGGGTTTTACTAGATATGAAGTGTTCTTTGAGGATTTTGGTGGGTATGTAGTACTAATTAAAAAAATGTAGGTATGCACTATTATTCTTGAAATCTAATTGGCAAACCATAATGAATTTATCCTTAATTAGTCACTCTATGCATTCCTCTTTTTTCATTGATTTTATGCATTCTTAATTTTACAAATCGTGTGTGCACTTCTCTTTAATCATTGATTGTATGCATTTTGTAAATTACAATGTTGTTTGTATGTTCAACATGGACTGTATGCATTTATCTTTGATCATTCATTGCATGCACTTATCTTTTATCATTAGGTGTATGCATTTCATTAACTAGAGGATGGTTCTTATGTTCAGCATTGACTGTATCCATTTCTCTTTAATCATTGAATATATGCATTTTTCTTTAATCATTAGATGTATATATTTCAAAAATTGGAGTGTTGTTCTTATGTTCAACACTTTTGTATGTTTTATTTACGTGTCTACCACTCCAATACATGTAAACACTTGCATTAACTATATGTGCCCTTAAGTTTACATTGATTATATGCATTCCTCTTCAATCATTGATTGTGTGCATTTCTCTTTACTCATTGGCTATAGCTTCATACTATGTGTAAATCATGAGATATTTTGTATAGACATTTTAATGTTGAATTATGGTGTGCGAAGGTTATTCACTTGAATTATATTTTTCACACAGTTCAACACTAGAAATGTCTTTCAATTTTATTGTTCTGCTTAAAACCCTTATGTTTGTCTTGGGAAGAACATTGAAATAATGCAAATATGATGCTATATTTGAGAACTATGGGGTAAGTAGGTTGTAGCCCTAATGTCATTGGCACTATGACACACAATTTTTTTGAAAGGCTGGTAAAATGTTTATGAGTTAGGTGTCATTTGAGTTTAGTGGGATCTTTAATCATGATGATGTTGACTACTTTTAGAGAATTAGTGACAATAATATTCAATTTTGGCATGAAGTTATCCTTTTATGGTATTATTTCCTATTACTTTCAATAATTCTCTAACATTGTTGAAATGCTTACATTATAGTGGGATCTTTAACAATTAATGCAAGGTGTTTGAATGATCAACATCCAACAAGACAAGGGGGGCCATCAAGGTATTGAATCATTTTAATCAAACCATGCTAAACTGTGGCAGTACCATAATATTTTTTGCCACTATTTTCAATGACTCTCAATAATCCTCAAAAATTACTTAAATGCACACATTGCATATGATGGAAAGTTTAGAAATTTGTTCAATAATTTTATTAAGGCCCCTTCCTAACACTAACGTGTGCATTATGAGATGGCTCACATTTGATACATGTTATATTTAGCTTTTGTTATGCTTGTTAATTGGGAGAAAAATGTGTTTTTTTTTGTTATTTCAATAATGGTTATTTTCTATGTGAATATGTGTATCTATACATGTGTATGTTATATATTGTATGTATGTATGCATATGATTGTATGTACATGTTGCTCAACACTATTACATAAAATCTCAACAATAAACAAAATAAGCGAAGAAAATAGTTCAAGTATAAAATTTATGTGATGAAGCCAATATAGGAATAAGAAATAAATGGTAAGAAAGTGCAATATGAAATGGCCAATTCTTTCCCACTCTATTTTCATATTCAAGTGACCAACCAAAATTTAATGCATTCATTTCCACATTTGATTTATTTTATAAGAAGAAATTTTCACTCAAATTGTCTCTGTTTGTATTGGTTATCCTCTAACTGAAATCAAGGCATTTGTTCAAGTTTGTGTTAGAAAGTAAAGTCCACCAAGATAACTGAGAGGGGGAATGAATCAGTTATGCAATTAAAATAACTATAAATATCCTTATTGATTCCAAAGCATGTGAATAGTAGATGCAACAACCATGGAAAGATAACCATACACAATAACACCAGATCTATTAATTAGGGAAACCCTTGATCAAAGGGAAAATCTTGTTGGGGATGGTACCCATAAAATGATGTACTAATATGAAAATTTCTTTTTAGAGGATAGATCATGTTAGGAGTCAATGAAATACATTCAATACGTATTAGTCCCTCTTAGGAGACTTTGAATCCCTGGTAGGAGATTCCAACCCTGTTAGGATTTTTTAAAGGAAGAAAGATGGACCCACTATCTAAATAGCTTTAGTATTTTCTTGACCAAATAATGCAATGGTACATCACTATTTTCCAATAGAAAATTCTTTGCCAATACAGTACTATGCCTGCTCACTATACCCCAACTAGACCAAACACTTCTCTGATCAAAAGATATTCATCATCAGGTTCATGGATCTCACATACAACTTTGCATACTAGCATTACACAAATTTTTGCACTGGATCAAACTCTCAAGATAACATATAATAAAAATGATCTCACTAATGATAACATTTGCAATTTCACAACATGCGCCCCATTTTGGAATTCAAAATGGGAACCCCCTCTTTTCTTTTAGGGAAAGGGATCTCATTCTCTAGAACATTGCACCTAGTTAGACGCCTCAGTGAATAGGATCTCCCTTTAGGTCTAGGTCAGTCAATCTAGAACATAGTCAACATGCCAAAAAGTCAAATTTTCATAAGGCAAATAAACAAGTGTGCATATGCACACATTTCGCACATGTGCACCATTGGCAGGTGCACAATATGTGCTCAAAAGCATCAAAGCCCCATAAGTGTGCACATGCACATGTGTGCACCTTTGGTGGCACACTATGCACATATCAAAAAAGCCCCCCACCTATAAATGCAAACTTCATGCTCACATTTTGGCATGCTATACCTTGGAGACCCTCAGAGCTACGCCATCGAACCTCTATACCTTTCGCACGTCAATTAGAGCTCATCCCCATCTTCAAGTAGCAAACAAGGTACAACTAAATGCACACATGTGCACCATACAAAGGTGTGTAATGTGCACAAAGGTTTACCCATATGCATGTTGCATATGTGAATGTTACGGTACTAAATGCACTAAAGATGCATAGTCCAAACTCATGAATAACAAGGAAATGTGTGCACTATGTGCACATGTGTAGGTGTGTTTGGTGTGCATGTGCACCTTTTAGGCACTATAAGCCATATTTGTCAATTTCTTGTGATTTGGTCATTTTTTGCTGGTCTGGTCACATTAATTAGAGTATCTTTTGGTTTGTTATTAATGATACATTGATGTTTGTCTTTTGTGTAAGTAAAATGGCATCATCCTTCATCTTGTATGGTTACAAAGATCATTTCTAATCTAGTGGCTTTCAAATATCAAGGAGAATTAAAGAAGTCCATATTCAAGGATAAATACTTAGAGATTTGCGGCACTAAATTAGGACATATCGATTCGAATGTATTCCTACTATTGTGCAACAAACCCAACGAAAGACTAGTAATGGTATCAACATTGATCAAGAATGGGCTGCTAAATGCAACTTCCCATCCAATATGTATTCAGTCCTCTAAAATGATAATGACTCTAGCTTGCCATTATGTACCTACAAAGAAGGTGGTTAAGAGTCTGACAAGAGAGATTATGCTAGACATAAGGCCATGAAATATTGAGACGGTCTTCCATCTAGCGAGGGTAGATCAATACTTATAGATTGCTTATGACATAGTAGACCAGTGGTATAGGGAGAACGAGTTAGAGTAAAGGGAGCTAATACAAGGGAAGTACCCCATCACTAGGCCACCTATTGGTATGTATTTTCACCATGATAAAAATGCTAAGAACCTATTGCAAAAATCTAGTTTTCATTTGTGTAGTTAGGGTTTATGATTTTCATGTGCGAAGAAATCCTTACAAAAACCCTAGGTTCTATCTATATGTGTGTTGTGATTAGAAACCCTCCTTGTTTTAAATTTTTTCCATGCTTTTAAAAGACCTTTGAAATTTTTAAGGTGTGACCACGCGACCCAGGTTGACTACCATTCGATCAACAAGGATCAAATGGCCATAAGTTTCAGACCTAAATGTGAAAGGACAAAAGAGTTTTGGAGAAAGTCTCTAAAATGATGACACCTATCCCTGCGAGCCCCTCTTTGGTTTCCAAGCAATGTCAAATGATGCATCTTCCCAGTCATTAGATCTTAAAAGATCAATGCCTGTCACTTTCTCACTTTATAAAGTTGCAGGAGAAATAACCAAAGTGAGAAAGTGAGCATTCGACACGTGGAGATGGTGGGACCAAACTCAGCTATGGGACACAAAGAGGAATGCGTCAAAATAAGTTGTCTAGATGGCACACTCAGGTTGGTTAGAGTTTCTAACTATGATAGAAGATCTGCACTTTATGGAAGTCATTGATCAAAAGCAAATTGTTGATTATTGTATTCTTATTTTCTAAAGTTGCATGAAGAATAACCAAAACAAGAATGCGAGCATTAGACACATGTCTTAGTGGGCCCTAATTCATAAAGAAATATAGCTATAACTAGGATCATCATATCTTAGTAGATTGACAATCGTCACTTTCTTTCTTTATAGAGATGTTCAAACTTTAGCTAAAGTGAGAAAGTGATGAGATGACATGTGTCCTATTCATCAAAAAGGTAAAGGAAGTAGTTAAGAGGTCTCTTTCGAAGATATGAACGGTTTGAATTACAAGCAAATTGTAAGATCATAAACCCTAAGTTTGACATGAAAAAGCATTTTTACTTTTCTAAGCAAGAATGATAGAAAGCCCCCAATCAATGAATTTTGAGAAAAGTATAGAGAATGCAAAGATGGACATTATGTCTACACTCCAATGAAGTGGGAGAAAGCATTGGGTTTAGGGTTCATACATTGGAGGTTGAAGTTGCATCCTTGCGGGATCAACTAAATGATGCAGAGCAAAATAAGGCACAAGTGAGCACTGAGCAGTAATGCTCAATCTACACAAAATTAATGGAGATCTAATTTTCAAGTAGAGAAAGGAAATAAGAGACTTAAAAAAAATTAGATGCACTGAATGACCCACCAAGAGGGAAATAAATGTTTTGGAAGTAGTTGGAGAGATTAAGGCCCTATCGACATGAAGAAATTGAAGATTTACATGATTAAAGGTAGAAGAGGACAAATAGAATTAAATTAAAGACTCCTATAATAAGTGTCACCTGCTGATTTCACATCTACTTTCCTATCTTTGTTTGAATGCAGAGAATGTTTTAAATCTAACATTATAGAAATATCTAGCCACTCATTTTTCCTATAAGATTTCAACATGTATCCTCTCATCTAAGCTTGTTGCAATCCTTCTTTATAAAAGGATTTCAAAGATGTGGAGTAGGGGTTCCAGTTCTTGGAAAGTTTTCCATAGTTGTGATACCACCCAGGGTTGATTCCCAAGTTTTGAGAAAGTTCTCAACTGGGTTTCCACCATTCTTTAACATTCTCTCATGTATGAACAACAGTTAATGGAGTTTTATGTGCAAGTATGATCTACTGAGTTATTTCTTAGTTGTTTACATGCATCTTGAATGTATTGTTTCAAAGAAATAAACACAAGGAACAACAAACTTCTTAGTTTCATTCTGATTCTTGTCTCTTATCTTTGTTGTTTGCAATGTTTTATGGTTTAGGAATAAAGAGCTTAAATTTGTTTGTGGCCCCTTAAAGTTGTATGTCTTTTTAGGTTTCCCTATTAGAAAAAAGAGCCAAGTAAATGCTTACTTATCTTGACAGGGTTGCAGATTTCATAAAAAGGATATGTTATGAGTATGAGGTTTTTTATGAACATTAATGTTTGATTTACAAAGTGGTAGGATAAATCTGATATCTTGATGTATGGGATATGTTACTAATGTCATGGATGTATGTTTGTGATTTTTGGAATTGCCCAATAGGTAAGGCATTGATCAGTTATAGGATCAACATGTTCTTGTTGTTTCATATTTGGGTTTTGTCGATATCAAACTTAAATCAATTCTCCACTTTCCTTTCTATTTAAGAGTTGAAAGGATGACCTCACTCAGCTTGTGGATTTCATAGGTTTTGTAATTTGCTACTACTTTCCTTTTTCATTGCATAAGTATAGGAGAAAAAAGGGTTTTATCTACTTTATAAGATTCAGATTGTATGCTTTTGGAACTAGTACCATATGAATGAATCTATAGTTTCACCATCCTAGGTCTTGCAGAGCTTGAAGAAGAAGAAGGAGTATAGCCTTATAGTTGGCCCCAATGTCTGAATAGGTATATTGAAAATGGGAATTAGCTGCCCCTAGATGTTTTTGCTCCTATAATTGGGTTATTGGAAAGTTGTTAATTCAAGAGCCAACAAAATGGTGACTCTACTGGAGAATTGTATTGAATCTGTATGATAGACAAACCTTGAGAATCTTAAAAGAGATTCAATACAATAGAAGATAGTGCATGAAGCAATTTGCACCACTAAGTTTTCTGATGTGATTTTTAGTTTCTTACTCAAAATCATGCATCCCAATGGTTACCTTGTCTAGGACAACAATACTTTGAAAGTTGAATGTAAATTGCATTGCTACTTGTGAATTCATCATCAATTAGTTCATTTGGGTATTTTTTTGAAGTGTTGTTGTAAAGTTTAGAGTTAGGAATGAACAAACATGTTTGTTATCTTTTCCAAGTTTGTAAATCTCCAAAAGTGGTTTGATAATTTGTGTGTTTTCCTACAAATATAAAGTCTAGTTCAAATTTGTCAAGTGACAAATTATGTAATATTTATCACAAGTGTGAGTGTTGACTCTATATCTTTATACTAGTTTTCCTAGTTGATTTCATATTAAATATTTTGAAGCACTTTCAGCTTGTATGGGCATATCTGGAGCTTTTGATAGTGGTTCTTGGAAAATAATATTTTAGTTTTTGATTGATAGTTTTAAGTGTTGTATGTATCTATTGTTGTAAGAAGTTGAAATGTTAAAAAGTAAATCACATCAATGATTTATTTGTCCTTTTTTAAGGAGGTGGCGACTCTACATGGTTTTTATGAATGGTGTGGAAAAGTTCATGTTTACGCCCATGCCAAATCAACATATCGAGTTTGCAAGCATCAACACTTGAAGGTATTTCACTTTTCATGAGTTTCCCTTTCATGAAAGTTAAATGGAAAGAATAGTTGCCTCTATTTAGTGATTATCAACACTATGGAAAGAGGTAGTTAGAAATTTGTGTTTCAACATGGAGTCAGATCTCAGATCTGGAAAATTTTGTTTATCAAGTTATGAAGATGTGCTTGAAGATATTATAAAGATGAAAAAGAAAGTTTGTAGTCACCTTATTAATTTCATATGAAATATGATAGGAAGTATTCAAGGTCTAAGAGATGATAAAGTCTATATAAAGTTCAAATCGACACTCATGGAGTTGCATTTTTCTTTAAGACCTAAGGAGTCTTCATTACCTATTGTTTTCCTAGATGTGTTTACGCTCGACTCAGTTAACGGGACAACATATATTATAAAATCTTTTGCAAGTTGAAGAATACATCAAGAATATGGAAAGTGATTTGTATAATGATAGAGTTTATGTTGAATCTTCTAATGGAGAAAGTGAATGTGTTGAAAGTCATAATGAATGTAATGAATCTGTAGATAATGATAATTTGTCTAGTAAGTGTGAAGAGAAGGATTCAAATTTTAGCGAATTAGATGATTGCAATCAGCATGAGGAAGATTGATACTTAGCTGAAAATGAATCATGTGACGACATGTGTGAGAGTGAAGAAAACTCTAGCAGAAATAGTGATAAATCTTCTTGCAATGAAAGTGATTATAATGATGCACCTAGTGATGAGGTACCTTGCAATGAAGAGGAAACAAGTTGTGATAAGGATTCTATTTTTTTAGATTGTTCTACTGATGTTACTATTGTTGCAAATATTGTGGATCAGTTGAATTATGATCAAAGCCAAGGATAACAGACTTATGATGAAGTCTTGTTGAATGCTGATGAAATTTTAGAACTATTGGCTCATGATTGTAAGAGGTATGCAAATGTTTTTAAGGATGATCTAGCTTTCCCTTGTTATGTTTCTTCTCAAGATGAAGTCCCTTCCCCAAATTTTGATGTTGAATGTGATATAAATTCAAAATACTATGTGTTCAAGTTTTGGAGGTGTATATGACAGTAGTTCAAATGTCAATAAACATGATGACTTGTCCGATGTAAAGTGTACTACTAAGGGAAGATTTAATGCTGATCCAAATTCTTTTCATGTTGGTAATGCTGCAATAAATTTTGATTGTTCATATGATGAAAAGGAAAAGGTTAGAAGTTGTGATTCTGATCCTGAGTTTCTCATTTTTGTTGATGAGTCTAGTGATGATGAGTTTGAAATATTTGAAGCTCATTCCAAGGAGTTTTTGGAAAGAAACAATGACAGTAATCAACAAGTTGTCTGTGAGAACTTTCATGACAAGTTTCATAGCTTGGTAACTAATCCATTATTTGAAGAATGTGAAGGATTTTTAGAAAATGTTGAATTTGAACGGATGTCAAATAAGATTGCAAATGAGAAGAAATCAGATTTCATGACCCCTTCATATCTGGTTACACAAGGTAGGTTTCAAATTTATGACATATGTCACTCCTTGAATCAAGAAGAGTATGAGTCCTTTTTGTTTCCATTTGATAGCATGCATAAGTCATTTGTACAAATAAATTTTAGGCTAATTATGAAATCCAAGAGTAAGTTGATTCATACTTTCATTATGAGCAAGTTGTAGACAATGATTCTAGTTTTTATACGCATTATGGAAGTGAAGATGTAGAAATGGTTTTACCAAGTGAATTGATTGAGAATGTTAATCTGAATGGTGAAATTGATGGAAGTAATAGTCTCATCTTACCTCATGAAACTGTAAATGAAAATCAGGACTAAGACGAAGGTAAGAAGTTTTATTGAAGTTTCGGTGGCCCGGGGCCATCATTTGTACAGTTTAGGAGTAGGTTTCCTATTTTCAATAAAGTTGTTTGAGAGATTTGTTGGAATGGTCTGCTTCTCCCAGAAATTTTGAATCCTTGTCATTCTCGCAAGGGACATGCATCCCTAGTCAGAGCCATTGTTGGCCTATAATATCAACATGGTAAAAATGCTAAGAATATATTATGAAAATCCATTTTTCATTTGTTCAGTTAGGGTTTACAATTTTCATGTGCAAAGAAATCCTTACAAAAACCCTAGGTTCTATCTATATGTGTATTTTGATTAGAAACCCTTCTTGTTTTAAATTTTTTTCATACTTTTAAAAGACCTTTGAAATTTTTGAGGTATGACTGTGCAACCGAAGCTGACTACCATTCAATCAACAACGATCAAATGGCCA
Source organism: Cupressus sempervirens (assembly GCA_028749045.1). Lineage (NCBI taxonomy): Eukaryota > Viridiplantae > Streptophyta > Pinopsida > Cupressales > Cupressaceae > Cupressus > Cupressus sempervirens. Next base: position 272,262,132 of record CM053787.1, on the reverse strand, counting down.
TAATTATTTTTCAGGCCTAAATGTGAAAGGACAAAAGAGTTTTAGACAAAGTCTCTAGAATAATGACACATGTCCCTGCAAGCCCCTCTTTGGTTTCCAAGTGATGTCAAATGATGCATCTTCGCAACCGTCAGATCTCAAAAGATCAACGCATGTCACTTTCTCACTTTATAAAGTTGAACGAGAAATAACCACAGCAAGAAAGCAAGCATTTGACATATGGAGATGGTGGTACCAAACTCAACTGCAGGACATAAAAAGGAATGCATCATAATAAGTTGTCAATATGACATGCTCAGGTTGGTTGAAGTTTATGACTGTAATAGAAGATATTCAATTAATGGAAGTTGTTGATCAAAAGCATATAGATGATTGCCGTATTCTTGCTTTTTGAAGTTTCATGAATAATAACCAAAGTGAGAATGTGGGCATTGGACACGTGTCTTAGTAGGCCCTAATCCACAAATAAATACAACTATAACAAGGATCTTTCATGATCATCAGATCTTAGCAGATCGACGATCGTCGCTTTCTCGCTTTATAGAGATGCTTGAACTTGAGCTAAAGCGAGAAAGTGATGAGATGACACATGTCCTATTTTCCATAAAGGTAAAGGTTATAGTTAAAAGGACTCTTTCAAAGATATGAAGGGTTTTAATTCCAAGTAAATTTTAAGATCGTAAACCCTAAGTTTGACATGAAAAACTGTTTTTACTTTTCTGAGCAGGAAAATGACAGAAAGCCCCCAGCCAATGAAATTTGAGAGAAGTACATAGAATGCAAAGATGGATGTTATTTCTACACTCCATTGAGGTGGTAGAAAGCACTAGGTTTAGGGTTCAGACATTGGAGGCTAAAGTTAAATCCTTGAGGGATCAACTAAATGATGCAGAGAAAAATAGGGCACATGTTAGCACTGAATGACCAAGAGGGATGAGCATTAATGCTCAATCTATGCAGTAGTAATGGAGATCTTATTTTCAGGTAGAGAAAGGCACTAAGAGACTTAAATGAAATCAGATGCATTGAATGGCCCACCAAGAGGGAAATAAATGTTTTGGAAGCAGTTGGAGAGATTAAGGCTCTGCTGGTAGGAAGCAGTTGAATATTTACATGATTAAAGGCAGTAGAAGACAAATTAAATTAAATTAAAGACTCCTACAGTAAGTTTCACCTACCCATTTTGCAACTACTTTCCTTGTTTTGTTCAAATGCAATGAATATTTTAAATGTAACATTATAGAAATATCTAACCACTCATTTTTCCAATAAGATTCTGACATGTGTCCTCCCATCTGAAGCTTGTTGCAATGCTTATTTATAAAAGAATTTCCAAGATGTGGAGTAGGAGTTCTAGTTCTTGGAAAGTTTTCCACGAATGTGATACCACCTAGGGTTGGTTCCCAAGTTTTGAGCAAGTTCTCAACTTGGTTTCCACCATTATTCAATATTCTCTCTTGTATGAACATCATTAAATGGAGTTTTATGTGCAAGTATAATCTATTGAGTTGTTTCTCAGTTATTTACATACATCTTGAATGTATTGTTTCAAACAAATGAATACAAGGAACAAAAAACTTCTTAGTTTCATTCTAATTCTTATCTCCTATCTTTGTTTTCTACAATATTTTGTGGTTTACGAACAAAGAGCTTAAATTCATTTGTAGCCCCTTAAAGTTGTATGTCTTGTTAGGTTTTCCTATTGGAACAAAGAGCCAAGTAAATGCTTACTTATCTTGATAGGGTTGTAGGTTTCATAAGAGGGATATGTTATTAGTATGAGGGTTTTAATGAATACTGATGTCTAATTCACAAAGTGATAGGATAGATCTGATATCTTGATGTATGGGATATATCACTGATATCAAGGATGTATGTTTGTGATTTGTGGAATTGCCTAATAGATAAGGCACTGGCTAGTTAAAGGATCAACATGTTCTTGATATTGCATTTTTGGGTTTTGCTGAATCAAATTTAAATCAATTATCCATTTCCCTCTCCATTTAAGAGCTGAAAGGATGCCCTCACTCAGCCTGTGGATTTCATAGGTTTTATAATTTGCTACTTCTTGCCTTTGTTATTGCATAAGTATAGGGGGAAAAGGATTTTATGTACTTTATAAGAATCAAAATGTATACTTTTAGAACTGGTACCATATGAATGAATCTATATGTTCACCCACCTAGGTCTTGTAGATCCTAAAGAAGAAGTATAGCCTTATAGTTGGCCCCAATGTTTGAATAGGTGTGTTGAAGATGGGAATTATTTGCCCCTAGATGTATTTTTTCCTATCATTGGGGTATTAAAAAGATTTTAATTCAGGAGCCAACACCACCATTAAACTAAAGAGGTGGAAGGTCAACATGACCTGAGGATATATGGTCAACGATATTGGTTAGTCTATAATCCTTTTGAGTAGAGCCATGGGCATTCCTATAAAAAGTCACCTAGAGACTTGGATGATGAGTTTCATAGAAACCATTTGAATAAGAAGAATGCCAATTGATTGGGCTACGATTCTCAATGACAACTTAGATGAGCAACTCATCTCGGTAAAGAATGATTTGGAATTATACATGAGCTCATATGTCATGTACCTCTTACTTGTAAGGCCAACAGATTTTCCTAGTTTGGTCAAGAAAGGGAGCATGCAAGATGAAAATGCATGGCCACGCATAGTCTATCCTCAGTTCATGAAAAAGAAGCTTCCCTTTAAGAGCCCCAAATATAGATTGGTGAATGACAGATTCATTTTTTAGCTATCATTCAATTTATCGAGAGGGACTATGCTAAAATAATATTAGTGGAAGAAACAAACCAAATAGCACAAGTAGGAGAGCTTAGTTCATGCATTTTAACATGTTCACCTATATCAAGGTAGCTGGTACCCTCTTATGCCCTAAAAATATCCTGTATTATCCTTCAAATAGATTGTTACTATTGGACATAGCAAGGCAACTAGTCTCATCTTATGATAGAGTGCAAAAATAGCACAAGAAGACATGGGTTTGGCTGATCACCATAAGAGACTTCAAGATCAAGAAAAAATAGGACATGGCCACTTTTTATTATGAATGGGATCCATACACCTTGGAATATTATCTGGCACCTCACCCCCACTTCAACAGTATTGGAATGGTACATCTTATAGTGAAAAGGTTCATACTAAATGTAGTGATTGAAGATCACTAGATGAACTATGTTGATGACTATGATGTTTAGATTAGGGATTATTGTAGGATAAGTCTACACCTGGTAGAAAGGTCACTTAATTTGAATACACCCCTAAAGGTGTGGAACAAAGATACTCTTGATGTGATGGATCCATTATACAACAAGGATGAGATCTATGAGTGTTGGTGTAAATAATTATTCACTATTTACACTTACTTAAGTTTACATAGGTTAATGCATTATTTTATTATTTTGAATTTTATTATTATTATTTATTTTGTGATTTATGAGTTGTCCTGTTGACAACACAGAAGTACGCAACTCTAATTCAGCACATGGTGTCTACAACGCTGGAGTTTGCATCATTCACTGAGTTGTCATGTTGACAACACAGTTATTTGCACTCCCTTTTTAGGACATGTTCTCTACAACATTGATTTTTGTGTTACACCCTTGTAGGCTTATCCTCTCATTATCATACTTGCTTCCGTGCTTAATGGAGGATAACCCATATCTAGTGGACATGTGCTTGGTTGTATGGCTTATCATGTAGCTGATTCTTAGGCATTCTAGATGCATCTCAGAGGCCTTTATATATAGGAACTCCTAGTGTACTTTCATGCATATTGAATTGGATACATTGTTATTTTGATCATACTCTTTCTGGTCTACAATTGTGCTTGTGTTTGAGTTCTTAGTTCTTAGTTGAATTTTTCCCTAAGGCAAATTCTTACATGGTATCAGAGCTATACCAAATTCTTACAATGAGCAACCCATTATGAATGCAGAGATTCATTTAGAGACTAATGATATCCATCATAGAGCCTGACATGTTATATAATTAACCAAGGAATGGGTTAGGAAACCTTTTCACTTGGATGTAGTTCCCCACACTCAAACTCTGAAACAAATCACCCAACCAAAGAAGGGTAAAGGAATGAAAGTCACTATTCCTACATATCCAACATAGTCACCAATAATAAGGCTTGAGATAGTGCACTAACACAAATGGTAAATTAAGTACTTCTAGAGTGAGAGGGTGACGAGCAAGAAGAGAAAAAAAGCTACTTGAGAAAGAGCCCAACAGGAAGATCCTCAACAAGAATAGGCTCAAACCAAAACAAGCCCAGCCAAAATAGGCTCAACATGAGAAAGTAGAGGTTCTAGTAGAGGAAGCCCTAGCATCCCAAGCAGAGGTCACCTTGTCAATAACTAAGAGAGCTCAAACTAAGATGATAATGGTTAGAGAGAAAAAAAGAATGTTGAAGAAGAAAAAAAACTTTGTCTCCTTAGGTTCTAGAGACCATATTTGAGACTAAAATGAGGAAGAAGGGGAGGAAATTGAGTATATCCCACTCAATAAGAGAACTTTTTTAGAGAGAGCCACGATAGAGTAAAGAAGGAAGAGATTAATGCAAGCACCACCTTCCATCCCAGAACAACCAATTCAAATAGAAGCCTCTGATCAAGAAAGGGAAGGATGGACTAAAGAAATGGGAGGAGATGGGATAGATGTCTTCAATATTTTGTACTTTGAATTCATGCTAGTACGCATGCAAATGGTAGGGGAAATGATAAGGGTGTTGGAAAGTAAAGTCCACCAAGGTAATTGAGAGTGGGGGTGAATCAGTTATCTAACTATTAAAACATGTATCAACCTTATTAATCCTTCACCATGTGAGAAATATAATCAACAACCATAAGAAGATACACACACAATAACACCAACTATGTTAACTAGGGAAACTCTTAATCAGGGGGAAAACCTCGATAAGGATGCTACCCACAAAATGATGTACTAATATAAAAGTTCCTTGTAAGAGGATGGACTTCTCTAGGAGCCAATGAAATACATTTAGTACATATCAGTCCTCATTAAGAGACTTTTACTCCCTATTAGGACTTTCCAATCTTGTTAGGAGTTATGTCAACCCTATTAGGAGTTGTGCCAACTCTGTTAGGAGTTGTAGAAGGAAGATGGACCCACTGTCCAAGCAACTTTAGGGGCAAGGCCACTGAACTCATTGTCCAACTAGTCTTTATATTATTCCCTACAATAGAAATGAATTATCTTGAACTCTTATATCCTCTTGATCAGACCAATCCTCTTTCAGATCTCAATACTAGACCTTCCAACTTACATTCAATAATCCCTTGGATCACTTACATGCATTTATCAACTTCACATATCACTTGTACAATTCACACTTCACAACAAGGAAAACAACCTTCCTTTATATCATTTCCTCAAAATAATTCGTTGAGTCAACCTTAAGGCTTTCTCAATTAATTATAATAGGACATCATTAAGATATTATAATCATTTTACAATTACACAACATTGTTAGCTTACATTAGATATAACTTCTCATGCATGCAACTTCTAACCCTATGAACTCACTCACATCATGTTCTAATTTTCTTCTGTCATCATCTAACTTTGCTCAACATAATTCTATTTCTATTAGGAGATACGATCCAAACATCAAGAACCACATCTTGAGTACTTTGTCTACTTATTGTCTTCTATAATTTATGAATAACTTTCGCAGGTCTTCAATTCCTTATACACGCACTTTTCCACTTCATCAAGATACAATGTAGAACACATCCTCAACTATGCTAGACCTAATCATCAATACACAATCTATATGACCTCATTCTATGTCTACTAATTTGTTAGTCTCCACAGAAACAATATTATGTTGACATCAATAATAAACCTAGTCATGAATGTAACATGTCAATCATGCTCTCCAGATGTCCAATGCTTAGGATACTCCTGCAAAGGAATACCATCAACATTCATCCTAATAATCTCCTCCTTTGGTATTGATGGAAAATAGGTGAAAATATCTAAGTTCCAAGAATACCAAATCAAATTTTGTTGCTGTTGCAATTATTCTCTTCTTTTCAAATCCTTTTCATCAATCAAATATAAAACTCATAGGAACTCTATTCTATCTGGTTTCTCATTCTTTGGATCAACATCAATTGTTGATACTCTAACCCATAGGAATAACTTACATGGATGGAAATCAATTGTTCATAACTTCTCAATACCAATCTATCTATCTAGGAACAATTCTCCCTCATACATATATGTTTCATGTACATAATCTCTCACCCATTATGTTACAATCTCTCCCCCATTATGTAATTAAAGAGATACATCACTTCTCCCCCATAGATAGGATATGTTCTTCATGCAATCTCTCTCCCCCATTAACATCAATGAAAAAGGCTTCACTATGTCAATCATCTTCTCCAAGTCTTCAACCGGCTCAAGTGTCCAAAGATATTATTCAATATGAACTACCAAAAGTTCTTGATGACTTTTCTCATCATAGATACTCCCTCATACAAGAAGCATCAACATTCAGTCCAAATAAAAAATAGTGTTTTGTACCACTTGATTGATGTACTTTCTGCATCATCTACTCAGAAGTAGATAGGGGCATAACCCCAAGTATACTTTGCAAATACTTAAATGTATATTTAGGTGATAGCTTCATGAAGATATCTACAATCTTCTCTTTTGTAATCACATACTTTAGTGTGATCTCTTTCTTTGCAACTCTCTCTCTCAAAACATGATACTTAATAGATATATGCTTAGTCTTAGAATGCAACACAAGGTTCTTAGACATACTTATTATACTTGTGTTATCACAATAGAAGTAGATAGGGGCATAACCCCAAGTATACTTCGCAAATACTCAAATGTATATTTAGGTGATAGCTTCATGAAGATATCTACAATCTTCTCTTTTGTAATCACATACTTTAGTGTGATCTCTTTCTTTGCAACTCTCTCTCTCAAAACATGATACTTAATAGATATATGCTTAGTCTTAGAATGCAACACAAGGTTCTTAGACATACTTATTATACTTGTGTTATCACAATATATGATAATAGGTTCTAAAAATTATATCCTAATGTCCTTTAGCATCTGCTTCATCCATGTGATCTAATTATAATTGTTTTTTGTTTCTACATACTCTACTTCTATTGTACTTTGTGAGATGTAATCATGCTTCTTTCTTAGCTAAGAAACCAATCTTCCTCCAAGAAAAAAATGCTCCACCACTAGTGCTTTTTTGTCATCCATATTGCCTACCCAATCTACATTAGTATATGAACAAAGTAAAATCACTTGATATGTCATACCATAAACCAAAATCAGGTGTACCCTTTAGATATTTGAATATTCTCTTTACCACTACATAATGTGCTTCTTAAGGGTTTTCTTGAAATCTTGCTACTATCCCAACTACATTTTCTACATCTGCTCTAGTGTGACTCATTTATTGCAAACCTTTAATCATAGATATGTAATTTTTCTACTCAACTATAGGTGTCTCATCTTTGCTAGATAAATTGTGACTAGTTATCATGGGTGTACAAACAAACTTACAACTTTCCAAGCCAAATATTTTTAACAAGTATTTTAAATACTTAGCTTGTGATAGGAAGACACCATCACTATTCTACACAAATAGTAGTCACAAGAAAAATTTCATCTCACCTATAATACTCATCTTAAATTCATTCTTCATTTCATTAGAAAATTTATCACTTGCTTTATCATTTCTTCCAAAGATTATGTCATCCACAAATATCACAATAATCAACAATCCATTCTAAATTTCTTTCAAATACAATTTGATATCTACCATACCTTTAGAAAATCCCAACTTTGCCAAATATTTGTCTAATCTTGAATACCAGGTTCTAGGTGCTTTATTTAGACCATACAAAGCTTTCTTTAATCTACATACCATGTCCTTTCTTCTCTCAAAGGAAATCCTTTAGGCTGCTCAATGTAGACTTCTTCTTCAAGTTATCCATTGAGAAATTCTGATTTTATATAAATTTGATACACTTTAAACTTTTAACTTGTTTAAATTCTTATTGCTTCAATTCTGCAATTGGATCAAGTGTCTCTTCATAATCTATACCTTCTTGCTATGAATATCCTTTGCATACTATTCTTTCTTTCTTCCTCACAACCTCACCTTGTTCAGTCATCTTGTTTCTGAAAACCCATTTAGTTCCTATAATATTCTTTCCTTTAGGTCTAGGAACCAATTCCCATGTCTCATTCTTCATGATCTAATCTTGTTCTTCCTTCATTTCTTGAATCCAATGATCATCATTGCATGCCTCATCTATACTCTTTGGTTCAACTTGAGAAATCAAACATAATTCTTCATGTATTATGTTTCTTGTCATAACTCTTTTTTCTTTACTTCCAATAATCTGATCAATAGGGTGATTCTTTGTCAAATTACTATTTGGTGTAGGTGTTGTTGTTTCAACTCTTACTTCTTGTCTAGGTTCAGATCTTGATTCTTCTCTTTGTTCAACAACTTGAACATCATTCTAAAAACCATTATTTTTTATTAGATAAATAGGTTTTACAGGGACCCTGAAATCAAAGACTTAAAACATAAACAAGGCTAATAATAAGTGTTAAAAGCCTAGCCAAAAAAGAACAATTCTAAAGGTTGATAATAAGCACTAGGCCCAGTCGAACAACAAAGGCCATAGGAAAGGCCACACTATTTTTTGAAAAATGAAACAGGCAAAAGTCAGAACAAAAAGCCAGACAAAAAAGGAACAACTAGAAACAAAAGGATAGAAAAGAGCTAATCCTCATTCTTTCTTTCTACCTCCTGCATGACCTGGACAGCCTCATAGGCCATCTAGTTCTCCTCAGCCTCCTGCTGATGAGTCTTGTGTACTTCTTGGTCCAAAAAAGTGTAAGTGATACCCATGGCAGTTTCATCATTAGATTTGGCTTTTCCCCTATCTTTTCCTTCCTCATCCCCCAACATTCCTCTATCTTTAAGTAAACCAATTAAAGATAGGATATTGTCATTTATTAAGTTGACCAGAGAGAACATCTAGCTCAACAGATTATGGTTGTAATTTTCTAGGTTGAGAATCCTCCTTTCCACCAGGCTGAGTCTATCATCCTGGTCTATCCCTTTCTCAAGACCCGTCAGATTCCTAGCTCCTTCCATTTGACCCACCTTCTCCTTAACCTCCTCCAGCTCATGAAAAAGCCACTCGATTGACCTAAATTTGTTAATCATGTTGTTGCGGACATTGTTCAAAAGGTTCATCCTAGTTTCCTTGGCATTATTAGAGATTGCCACAATCATAGGGTTAATTAGCTTGTCAAGCCACAGCTCCTCCCAGTTCTCCACTAGAATCTGGGGATTCATCACTTCTTTGAAAATACCCATTTTTGTTGTCCTCACATTAAAATTCCTCAAGGCTTTCCTCCTATCTTTGGCCAACACTCCCCCCCCCCCCCCCCCATCTCCAATACTATATTTTTTGTACTCATTTGGATGGGCTTGAGGATGGACAAGGGAGAGAGGCAACAAAGACATATCTAGTTCCCACTGCATCCTCTCATCCTCCAATCCCACCTGCTTGTGTTTCTTCCCACCTTGGTCTTCCTTTTTTTCCTCCTACTTCTCCTTATCCTCATCTTTAGTCTCCATGTCCCCCTCTTCATCAGTGTAGTCCTTCTCATTCCCAAGCATCTTTTGATCAAGACCCCTAGGAATTTTTCTACTAGGGGTAATGGGAGAGGGTGACTTCTTATCATGTGCCATAACTTTTTTACTAGAGAAATTTAATCCCCCTTCCTTAGAGCTAATGCTCTGAATATCATCTGAGTCAGAGAAGTAGCTTGAGCTACCATTTTCCTCTTTCCCAGCTTATGAGGGGATGTTACTTATCGTCTGAGCTTTAAAGTGCTCATAGATAAGCAATAACAACCCCTCATGCAAAGCAGGGTTAACAGTGGGCTTCTTTTTGAAGCTAGAAACTGCCTTGCTCATGCAAGTCAACAAATAGAAAGGAAAAGAAACTTTACTATCATGCCAAAAATGATTCAAAAGAATGAAATGGTGGGTGTGAACACGATCAAACCTAGGGTCAAGAGTAATGTACTCGATGACGGCGTGGAGAACATACCTCCATAGTTTCATCATGGAATCCAGATCATAGAATGTATCACTCTTTTTCAGGGCATTCAACTCCTTAGTGTTCTCAACGAAGAGCTTCACTACATTGGTTGAGAGCTTTTTGTCCCTAAAGAACTTAAAACCCTCCATCACAATCTCAATTATAGTTGAAATCACCTCCTCCATTATTAGAAATGAAACCCCATTCTCCTTGACTCTACTGTCCTTCCACGAGCTAACCATGTTGTTGATCACATCTTGATCAAAATCATGCAGCTTCATGATATATCTTGCAATCTTGCCCTATTCCAACTTCTCCCACACTTTGTCCCTACTTCTCCATTTTTCCATCTTTCCCACTGGTTCTTTTCTACACCTTTCACCCACCATTTTAGCACTTTGCACTCCCACAATTCTCATAAGCACATCACACTATAACTTCACCACTTGATGGGGACCTCTGTGTTTAAGAAAAAAGTTGAAGAAATTAACCTTACAATATCACAGGTTGTATATGCAAAAAATGATCCATAAAGCGTGTCAAATAAACTGTAAAAAATTCCACCTCTTGCACTTTCCAATACAACCTTTATGAATCGTACCCTTTCCCCAAAAACCATTCCTAGTCATAATTGCAAATTGATCTCCTTCATACTCCCTTGGATCTTATCCAGCTCGATCAAGCTCTTAACATCCACCAAAAAACTCCTTCCTAGTTGCTAGGTCATCTTTTGGTCAGATTCGACACCTTTATTTGCGAACCAATCTGCCACTGGGTTTGCTTCCCAGAAAATGTGAGTGACATGGACTCTATTAACTTAGCAAGAGTCTCACATGTCTCTTCAATTAGATTTGCAATCGACCATGAATAATGAGAATTTCCATTAATACATTTAATAATGTTATTTGAATCCCCTTCAAGCCAAAGATTCCAACTTCAAAAGCCAATTTCACAACATGGCAAGCAGCACTTGCTTCCGCAAAGTGATTAGTTTAGAAGCCCAGCGGGAGAGAGAAGGCCGCTACTCTCTCACCAAATTCATTCCTTAGTATGCCTCCACTTCTCGAGGAGCCAAGATTTCCCTTGGAGGCCCCATCAAAGTTGGCTTTATGCCATCCTTCTAGGTGGAGAAGCCACTTGGCTTTCTGTCTTTTTAACATTCTATCTTTTTCCTTCTCAATTTTTCTACCACCTGCTTCGATATCTCCCCCCTTCCTTACTAGGTAGTTTTCCTTTATATTTTTATAAATCTTCTTCCTGAGCACTATGGCCGGCTCCTCTCTATCTCTAAAGATTCTATTGTTCCCCTCCTTTCATATGCTCCAGCAGTAGTGAGGTAAGATCCAGGTACTTAATTCCTGCAAAACAAACAAATTGAACAAATTTTTCCATTGGCTGAAAAAATCTAGGAGATTATCTAGCATGCACTAGCTAATCCCTAAGTCTTGGGTAAGGAAATCCCAAACCTCCCTTGAGTAGGAACAGTGAATGAATAAGTGGTTGCCTATTTCTAGCTGGTTCTTACATAAAATACATCTGCTTAGCATAATCTATCCTCTTTTTATAAGGTTATCCTAAGTGAGGATTTTATTCTGTAGGGCTAGCCAATAAAATATATTGATTTTTGGTATGAAGCCAGGGAGCCAAACTCTCAACCATGGAGGCTTCTCTTTTAGGCTCCAAGGAGCCATATAACCTGAAACAACAGAGTAGTTTCCATTGGAATTTTCCTCCTAGATCATTTCATCCCTCTTGTTGTTGAGAGCCATAGAATTTAACATTAACATGATTGGATTTAGATCTTCAGAGATAATAGACAGATCTTTCCAACCCTGGTCATTCCTATAGTTACTGACTTTCAGCCCAAAATGTTGAATATAGTGATTCACCCAAACTTCATAGACAGGATTGTTCATAAGGGGACCCTGAATAAGCCAACTATCATACCAAAACTAGACATCCTCCCCATTCCCCAATTTCCAAGAAACTTTTGCCTTAGCCAGGTCCCTAGCTTTTAGAAAACCATTCCAAATAGTAGATCCTCTAGGAATATCCCCACTAAAAAGGGTGAACTGAATTGAAGGCCTCTTAATATACTTGTTAACCAAAATGTCTCTCCATTCCCCAATGCTGTTGAAGATACACCATAAATGATTTTCCAAAAGAGCCTTATTTAGATGAGTAAGCTTCCTTATACCAAGACCTCCATATTTCTTTGGGAGACAAACTTTGTCCCAGGCAACAAGAGGATATCTTTTTTTCCCTTCTACACCAGTCTAAAAACCATTGTTAGTCTCAAAGAAAACTTCAATATTTTCTATAATAGGTTTAGAATTTTCTTCTTCTTCATCAGAATTATAATGCAACATTCTCTCTTTAACTCCAAACTTTTCATCCACTTTTACATTTGCGCACTCAACAATAGTCTTAGTTCTTTGATTAAAATATCTATAAGTTTTTCTTTTCAATGAATAACCAAGGAACATACCTTCATCACTTCTTGAATAAAACTTACAAATATCATCATCTCTCTTTATGTAACACTTCCAAAAAATTTAAAATAGTTTACTGAGGGTGCATGTCCAAAACATAATTCATAGGAAGTCTTCTTTGTACCTTTTATGATCTTTACTTTGTTCATTGTGTATAGTGTTGTATTGATTGCTTCTATTCAAAATATCTTGGATACATCATGGCTCTTTTTGCTTTTGTTACAAACTTGTTCCTTCTTTCAAAAATTATATTTTGTTTAGGGGTGTTAGGTGTTGATAGCTTTCTCTTCACGTCATTTTCTTCATAAAATATGTTAAACTCTTTTGAGGTAAATTTTCCACCTCTATCTAATCTTAAACATTTTTTCTTTACTCCAAATTCATTCTCAACTCTATTCTTAAACAACTTAAACTTTTCAAATGCCTCAAACTTCTCTTTAAGAAATGCTACCCATGTCATTCTAGTGAAATCATCAAGAAAAATCATAAAGCACCTTTCACCATAGAATCCTCTTGTTTTAGTAGGACCACTCAAATTTGTGTGAACAATCTCCAATTTTGTTGTGGTAGTGAACTTCTTGCTAGGAAAATAAATGTTCTTCTACTTAGTCTTTGCACACAACATTAGGAGGATTCACAACTCTAGGTAAATCTCTTACAACAAATGTACTACTAGTCTTCACAATATTATCAAAGTTTATGTGAAAAAAATTGCTATGCCATAACCAATTTTTATCCACTTTTGCAACCAAAAATGTCATCTTTTTTGGGTTTAATTGAAATACATTACTTCTGGATCTTGTACCAATGTTAATCAACTTACCATCTTTATTCTTGATAACACATGTCTTCTCTATGAATTGCAACTGATAACCTTTATCAACCAATTTTCCAACACAAAATAGGTTGTGGTTTAATCCATCAAAAAATTAGACATCATCAATGTTAGTCTTTCCATCAAGAGTAATAGATCCTATTCCCTTGATATGACAAGTTGCATTGTTACCAACTCTAACAATTCTTCCATCATGATTACTAAACTTAACAAAATTATTCATGTCTCCAATCATATGATGCAAACATCCACTATCTATAATCCAATCAGTTCTCTTTTCAACTTGTGAAACTAGGGCTTTCTTTTCTCTGACTTCTATTGCAAGATTATCTTCTTTTATAGCTAAAAATCCTAATTCATCATCACTTTCACTTTGAACTCTTTCTTTGGACTCATCATCTTCATTTGCATACAAACAATCTCTAGTTCTTCTAGACTTGAAATTATTCTTATACGTTTTCTCTCTTTTAGGACACTGAGAAGCATAATGACCAAATTAATTGGAATTCCAACATTTAAAAATTATCTTACCATCTAGTTCTCTCCTTACAAGAAGCATAATTCCTTCTTCAATTCTTGTGTCCTCCTCAATCTGAATCTTCTATTGCTAGCATAGTCTCCACTAGTGCTTACACTTCTTGACAAATAAGGTTTAACACTTAATGCACTAAAGGTTGTCTCCACTTTGGGAAAATCTCTAGATTGTTCCAATCTTGCTTATATTGCTTCTAATCTTCCAAGTAGTCTCTCTCTAGTAAAATTCTCAGTGTAGAGTATCACTAGCTCAATCATATGCAATGTTTTCTTAAATGGTGGTGTCAAAGTTTTCAAGAGCTTCTAGATCACCTCATCTTCAGTTTTAGATCCATTGCAAGACTTAATACCTAGAACAATTTCTGATATTCTACCAATATAACTTCTTATAGATTCATCTTGCATCATTATGACATATTAAAGCATATCCAATTCTATAATCTGATTATTTTAGCATATGCGTCACATTCAAATGTAGTTTCTAATGATTTCCAAATTGCATGAGATGCCTCTAAGGATTTTACCTGACTGTATTCATTCGCAGGGAAGAGTTGGTAATAATACTTCTTTGGCAAGCATATTGCACATAAACTGATCTCTTTCAACTTCACTACATTCCTCAATTTTTCTTTCTTCCATAATCTTCTTTCCATTTTTTGTCTTCAGCCAATACCCTAGACCCATACATAAGAAATGAGGCTTCATCTTCTCCTTATAGCTATCATAGTTAACTCCATCAAATTGATGAATTTATTTTCTGAAGTAACCCGACATTGATCTCCTTAATTTGTTAAGCTTTTTCTTCGAGGACCTGATGCTCTAATACCAATTGTTAGAAAGTAAAGTCCACCAAGATAAATGGAAGGCGGGGGGGGGGGGGGGGGGGGAGGAATTAGTTATCCAAATATTAAAACATTTATCAACCTTATTAATCCTTAATCATTTGAGCAATATAATCAACAACCATAAGAAGATACACATATATAATAACACCAGATATGTTAACTAGGGAAACCCTTAATCAAAGGAAAAACCTTGAAGGGGATGGTACCCACAAAATAATGTACTAATATAAAAGTTCCTTATAAGAGGATGGACTCTATTAGGATCTCATGAAATACATTCAATACATATTAGTCCCTGCTAGGAGACTTTGAATCCCTCTTAGGATATTCCAACCTTGTTAGGAGTTTTGCCAACCTTGTTCAAAGTCGTAGAAAGAAAATGGACCCACTGTCCAAACAACTTCAAGGGAAAGACCACTGAACACACTATTCAACAACTCTATGTATTATTCCTTATAGAATAATAGAAATGAATAATCTTGAACTCCTTTTTCCTCTTGATTAGACCAATCCACTTTTAGATCTCAATACTAGATCTTCCAAATCACATCCAATAATCCCTTGGATCACTTACACTCATTTATCAACTTTGTATATCACTTGTACATTTTTCACTTCACAATAAGGAAAATAACCTTCCTTAATATCATATCCTCAAAAAAATTCCTTGAGTTGGCCTTGAGGATTTTTCAACTAATTATAATAGGGCCTCACTAAGATCTTACAATGATTTTAAATTACACAATATTGTCTACTCACAGTACATATAACTTTTTGCATGTGTGACTTCTAACCTTGCGCAGTCGCTAACGCCATCATTATCTTGTCTTTTTTCACTATCTAACTTCACTCATAATAATTCTATCTATGTTAGAAGATATAATCCAAACATTGGAAACCACTTCTAAATTACTCTGTCTACTTATTGTCTTCTATTATTTATGAATAACTTCTGCATGTCTTTGATTCCCTATATGCTCACTTGTCCATGTCATTAGTATACAATTTAGAATACATTCTCAACAACACTTGACCTAATCATCAATACACAATTTGTACGACCTCATTCTTTGCCTATTACTCTACTAGTCTTCACAGAAATAATACCATGTTGACATCAATGAAAAACATAGTCATGAATGCAACATGTCAATCATGTTATCCATATGTCCAATTCTTAAGATACACCTCCAAAGGAATACAATCAACATTCATGCTTAAAAAGGGATACCCCTTGGAATGAATCACTAGGAGAGGATTGGGATTAATTTCCTCCCTTACGCAAAGCAACACTTGGTATACCTCCTCCATCAGTAAACCTTCCATTTGTGCCTTCTCCTCAAGAAGAACGGGAAACATTTATGTAACAGAGCCAGAGAGCTAGACCACAAAGGGAGATGAGTATGTCTAGTTACTTACAGCTGAAGTATCAAAAGAAGGATAGATCACCGAGGAAGGAGAGCATATTCCTCCCACAAAAGAGACTAGATCCTCACCATAGGAATAAACAAAGACTCTAACAATAATGCGTTGAATACAAGAGAAGATTCCAAAATGAGGTGATAAGGGGAAAGGGTTAGCTTTGGAACCAACATCATTAGCTCAGTACATGTCTCCCATGGGAACTACTCTAGCATGGTTGAAAAATGAAGTTTTAACTTGCCAAAGGAGATATATGGAATACACGGAGGAGGAGGGTATGATTGAGCTGATAAAGGTAATCAAAGTACCATAACCTATTAAAGGTGATGCTAGGAGACTGATATTTATCATGAAGAACCAAAATTAAGATCTACTGGCACACATTACCATCTCACCTCCCCATATAGATACCAAATATATTTATCCAAAAGACTATCAAATGAAGGAGATAGTGTTGGAAAGGCCCACAATTGATGCAACAAAGGTTTTGATCATGATGTGCCTCAAGCTAGTGTTTACATACTTGGATTAGGGTGAGTAAGAGATTTTGGTATTAAGAAAGTAGTATGAGTTGCTAAGAGGATATGTTAATGAAATAGTGGGCCCAATTGACCCCAACCATCCAAAGGTTTCTCTAGGGGCTACTCTTGAGAAGAAAAAGAAGGGGAAGATTGTGGAAGAGAGTGATTCATTTTTGGACGCTTACCAAAGGTGGTGTTACAATTTTGAAGACAGAGGGGTATAAATAATTGAAGGTAAATATTTGAACCTTCTACACAACATCTAGAATAATTTTGACAAATTTTTCATAGTAATAAACTAATATTTTGGAATGGATGAAGTGCATACTTTGACCAATGATTTGGAAGTGTTGAACACTATCAAAGGTCAAAGGTATTAGATGTTAATAGATGTATATATGAAAAATGAATTGGATAAAATAAATGATTGTATTGAGAAGGCATCGACCATAAATAGAGTCATGGTAGGATTATATGTGGATATTCAAGACATGAAGAACAAAGCTCAAAAATAATTTTTAGAGGTGGATAAGTACTATAGTGTTGCTAGCCTAGAGATTTTTGGCGATGGATCAAAAGCTCAGCTTTCTTCGATAGGAACTATAGTACAATAGTTCAAAGTATTGTTTGAGGTAGCTTCCTCTAAATATGATATTAAACAAATATTCAAAGTTGAAGATGCACTACTGGAGTTAGACTCTAGGTTGGAGGATTTTGTGGAAATTAGGCTAGAGATTGGTAATTACTGCCAAGTAGTGCACAATAAGTATGAGTCCTTAGATTTTCCAAGAACTCAAGATATCACCTTCATCATCCAAATGTTTAGAACAACACATCCAAATATCATTTTGGTCCAAAAGGAAGAAAATCTAGATGTTGGAAATTGAGTTTTGACACTTGAGAAAATTGCGTCATTTTGTTCACTACCAAAAGGTGAACTTTTTATAGAGGTGCACTTTTCAAAAGGTGCATTTTTTTACCATGGTGCACTTTTCACAAGGTGCACCATTAATTTTGAAGTTGAAGCAGTGTGCCAATAGTTAACTATCAATATCTATTTTTGAGCATTCCATGCAATGGAAACATGTTTTGATGGTAGTTCAACTCCTAGAAACACCTAGAGAAGGTCGAGCTTGTATTTTTAGAAATCCCAGTGACTCCCAAATCTTCTTCTTTTATTGTTTTAATTCATGTAAAGGCTCATAAACCCATTAATTGATATAAACAAGGGTGGAGATCTACTTAGCACCATTTAGAGAGTCAATTTGTATATAATTAGCTTTATTTTATTAGTTTTTAAAAAAGTGTTCACATAAGAAGAGCTCTTACTCCTAACACAAAAAGAGGAGAAGGTTTCTTATAAATACATGGATGTAACATGTACTCCATTCTAATATTTTGATGCAATAATAAATTCTATTGGTGCTCTCATTCTAAGTGTAGTGAATCTTTTTGGAGTGTGTAATTTTTTAATGAATATACATCCATGCATAATAATGGAGCTAATTTTTTTATTGTGTTATGATATTTGTGTGATCTTTTTGTTCTAGTGTCTTCCTTATTTTAACGAATTTCATTGTTGTGATGAATTAGAGAAATGATCAATATTGTTCTTGTATAGCATTTTATCTCATGTGTGCACACTTTTTGTGGTTGCACGATTTGATGATCATGAAACATATTTTAGTTTTTATTAATGTTCCCATCGACGATTTTATAAGTGGAGTTGAGGAAGAACTGCTCCTAAATTCATTGGTTTCCTACTAGGTTCTTTTAATAATTTAATTCATAGATGTGTTATTTCTTTGGCTTACATTCATTAGGAATTTTCTGCTTAGTAATTTTCTTAATCTCTTGTCACTATATCTTCATTATTTTCTTTTCAAACACATGGTTAAATTAGGAATTTATATAGTTACATTTATTAGAAATTATATTCATCATTTTATATATATATATATATATATATATATATATATATATATATATATATATATATATATATATATATATATATATATATATACATTGGTTTTGTAGTTACATTTCATAAAAGTTTTGTAGAATTGGTGGATATTAGGAAAAGCCTCCTTGTGAACATTCACATGTATCTTCGATTAAGCTACCCAACAAGTTGAAAAATAGCCATTCAAAACCTTGGAGTTGATCATTACTCAACTTTTCAAGAGAGAGATTTGTAAGAATTTTTGTCATTAGCATCTTTCCAAATGACCTCTCAATAGAAGTGGTGCGAGAAGGAGGGCATGAAAACCATTTTCTCCAAAAAAAACTATGTCACAATGTGTGCTTTTTGGAAGGTGTGATTTTCACACAGCTACACTTTTTAGAAGGTGTACTTTTCACCAAGATGCACTTTTTAGAAGGTGCACTTTTCACCAAGATGTACCTTTTAGAAGGTGCACTTTTCACCAAGGTGTACAAACTGGAAGATCTTGACCCACCATCTCCTTTTCAATGAGTATTAAGGTCTTTTCTTGATAGACACAGGTGTTTAAAACATAGTCACTTTCACAAGCCTCAAAATTTAAAAAAATACCTAGGCTCTAGCCATTCACATTACAAATTCCATCATCTTCATCTATTTTGTATTTAACTTTACCCTTACCTATCGTTCCATCAAATCCTCCACCTATGAATTTCTTTGCAAATGTAGTTGATTCACCAATCAACCTACAAGGCCCACTCAATGATCTTCCCAAGAACTCTAAGAAATTTTTCCCAAGGTTCATCTATGGAGAGACATAGATAGCAAAATATCACATCAAGGTTTTCAAAGAAATATGAAATCAAAAAAAATTAAAGAAGAAAATGTGGTTCATTCATCTATTCTCATACACCTTGGGAGAGACCTTTCATTTAACTAGTACATAAACTCTCCATCAAGATCTATTCCAAACTAGATAGGTTTTGAGAAGTTGTTCTTGGATCAATTCAAAACATTCATCAATTTGGTTGTGGTACACCACCAATTCATATCTATCAAGAGGGATCCAACAAAGGCTATCTCATGCTTGAATAATCATTTTCACATGGCATACCACAAGTTGGAAACCTCTTACACTATACCAGTGGGGGTTATGATTTAGATCTATTTGAACTCTATGGATCACCTCACCGCTATCTTCCTAAGAAGACTACTAACTGCAGACATGGATACTCTTGAAAAGGTTTTTGAAGAAGTAGTCACCTTCACCAAACAGACTAACCCCAATGGAGGAGGCATGATGATACTAGCTAATGCCAGTTCTATGGTACCTCCATACCTCATAGGAGCACAAGAAACACCTAATTAATTCATTTTGATGAATTTGGTCCCAATACAATAGGTGCCTAATACCTCAGCTCTAGGAATAAGCTGCCCAGGATAAAAACCTCCAAAAGTTTCTTTCTTCGAGGAAAGATTACATCTGAATCATCACTCTTCTACATTGCAAAGACAACATGTTTCTTCAAAATATAATTTTCTGCCTGGTACGCACAATGAATATAATCATGCATTCTCACAACAACTTGTATATCCATCTTATACTCTACCATCTCTATTATTTCCATCATATTCATATTCATATACTCTATATCCTATATAACCTTTTCCATTATCTTTATTTCATTCATTTCATCTACAATCTATTCCACCATATCCACCAATGGAAAGTATAATTCTTCCTAATACATTTCATAATAAGATTGTTGAAACTGCATATAATATTGAGTTTTCAAGGATCCCTTTACCATCTAATGAAGTGCTTAAAATTAGTAAATCAACATTGGAATGTATTGATGCATATAAGGGATGTGATTTTGGTTTACTAGACTTAGAAGAACAATTTACTTTATTGAATCATAATCAACTTTGTTCTTCTTTTCTACTTAGTGAATCACAAATGCACACAAATGAGGTCATACTTCAAATTGAGTTTATTTTTATTATTGGACTCATAAATATGCATGTTTCCATTAACACTACACTAATCAGAATTAAACAATGTACATTATTCATTCCACATATATATTTTCAGGTTCTCAAAGATCTAACTTTTGTTATTTTTTTACTTATCCATAATGATCTTTAGAGGCCTATGGTTAAAATGTGTATTCCTTACACACTTATTGATTTGGGTCCAATTGATTAAAAAAGGGAACTAGAAGGATTTCAATGCATTAATGAACAAAAATTATGTGTTGCAAATGGATGATCATTATTCCACAATGTTGATACTTTGCATTATCCTAAGATGACCAAATAAACTATGGATGATTCATTTATTTAACAAGGATCAAGGTAAAAATATATGAAAACACATATATTTCTCATTCTTGGTTCTTGAATTTTAAGATGATCATTTATTGATAACAAGTACTAAGCCAATTTCTTGATTCCTTGGATGATTTGAATGCTCTATGCTTTTGTAATGTGAACTTAATTTAGGAGTACATCCATTGAATTATTTGATTTATAAATCATTCAATGAGGCTCACGAAATTCTAAGAAAGTTTTTCTCTCTTTATTTCATTCTTTCGATTATCTTAATGTTCTTGTGATATTTTAGTATGAAGTTAAGTTGGGGGAGGGGGGTGTGGATGGTGGGGAACCTCTCAAATTTTATGGTTCTTGTTTAATTTCCAATAAAACTTCATCGATTGTTTCATTGGTCCTTTTTCAAGGTATGTGCTCTTGTGTTTATTTGAATTGATATTATATGTACACAAGAATTTCTTTATATTTATCTATTTTTTTATTATCAAGTATCTGCTTATATTAATAGCTCTACCTATCATTTGTAATAATGAATTATCTACTTAAGTCAAAAGCCTACAACACAATGGTAAGTTGTGAGCCTCTTATTTGGGAAGCCTTGGGTACAAGTCTACTCAAGATTAATAAATTATAAAAATAATCAATCACAACACATAATAATAATTAATCTTGTCTTTGGCCTCTTACCAATAAAAAAACAATGAATTATCTACTCAATGGTAGAGTTATTGAATGGATGACATTTCTTTACTACAATTGATATGCTTGGTTTTGAGATATGGTTAGAGGTCTTTTGTTGTGGTGAGATGATATATCTAGCTCCAATACCAATTGATGATGCTTCTTTGCATGAGAAATGAATCATACACTATGTTGGCTTTGATAGCATTTTATTTGACTTGATTGTTATGTGAATCATATTAGTTTCCATTGTGCTTCATTATTAGAGATCACAAGAAGATTTTGGTATAAGATGTTCACCATTCATGAAGATGACTTCTCTTATTTGGTGTTATATCACATGGAGGATGGTATGCAACTTGTCCATGGGATTCATGAATCTTGAAATATCATTTTCTAGAGCTATACCTCCGGAGACACACAACTTGAAGACTTTCAACAAGATCAGGAACATATTGCAGATCATTAAATTCCTTCCTCAAAATGAGAATCCACTTACTTATTGTGTTATGGATACATTGGTGACTTATATTGGTCTCTCAATCCATACTTATGTCTTTCATCATGAAGTCCTACATGAAGCCAACTGATTCAATAGAATGAGATACATGGATCGAGGTTATTTTTAGCAACATTTCAATATTCCCAATTTTGTGGAGATTATTCTTGGTCATCATTTCAAGTTCATTATGCAATCAAGTTCCAATGGTGCCTTTTGTGAGGTCATGAATGAAACTTAAGTTTTGGAGGGTATCATTTTTCATCATCCATGTTAGGATTTCTTTTTATTTGGTCATTCTATGTAGTTATTGGAAAAAACGAAAAGAAAAAAGCAATAAAAGATCTAGCAATGAAAACCTTCAAGTGTTGTTGGCTAGTTAATATATGAAAATTGGTCTTTAGAGGATATTAACTACAAAACAAATTCTTAGTGGTAAAAACTATTTTTACAATGCCATTAAGTGGTGAGTGACTGAAAATTGGCTTGCCAACATTCACTTGTCATTATCAAAAAGTTGAAAAAAATTGGAAAAAAAAAAGCTCGACAAAAATAAGCAATAATTGGTGTTCTCATTTTTTTTGCTAATCATTATTTTTAGGAACACTCAATGGATTTTTTTATTCTTTCACTTTTGTCACATCATGTCACTAACTCTTGAAGCTCTACTCCTATTTAGTGTGGTCCTCATAACTTTCATCATCAGTAGTATGTGCTACATGTTCAGTTGAGGTGTTTCAGTTGAATGTGCTACCTATTGTTTGTTCTACAATGCTTCAAGTTTGATGACGATGGCTCTTAAAGTTGCAGTCTTTGTCCTAGTTTTTGGTTCCTTCTAGTGGTAGCTCTCAAGAGAACACAATCATATGGTGATCTTTTATGGTGTCATAGTTCTCGATTCCTTGTTGTTGAATAAAATGTTATGTGTTCGAGTGTCTTGGCCTCTCTGCACATGCATGTTTGTAAAGCAATCAATTTTATTTTTCATCATTTTATCTATTAACCTTATTTATATTTCTTATTATATTGATTTTTATGCAACACCCTTACCTCACCTCTCCTTGTTTCCCATGGATAGTCAACCCTTTTTAGTTGGGGAGAGGTATCCCATCCTATTATATATCCTTCATCCATCATCCTTAATCATCCTACCATACTATACATTATATTCATCATACAATGTCCTTTGTTGTGTCACTTATTTTTCTAATTTCAAATCTTTTTTTGCAGAGTGAGATAAATTTTTCATGACACCTCCTATATATAACCATTTGAAACATAAATTGAGGCATCTATATTAGAAAAAATAAATTGAAAAAATGAAGCAATAAATCCTATTATAAGAATATCATAAAAAGTAAAATGTGGTTGCACATGAACTATCATAGTTAAGGGTGAGAAAGCTAGTCAAGGACATAGATTCAAATGACTAAAAGTTCAAACTAAGACCTATTGACCATAATTCTTGCACTAGAATGTGCAATATGTTAAGTTAGTGGGAATGATGAGAGTTTTTTATAACCAATTTGTGTAAAATTTTAATCCATTTCATGTACTTTCATACTCACTTCCATACTTTATTTCCATTCTGCCCTATTTACCATTTTACATTATGTAAGTGGTACATATAATATGGTTTTGTGATTAAAATATGGAAATTTTATTATTGATTATATTTACTAATAAGAATTATAATACTAAGCCTTTGGAAAATCAAGCTTTTAGCATGTAGTTTACAAGAAACATTGAATGTTCTACTCTTCTTGTTGCCTATTCTACAAAAATTTCTCATCATATTCTAGACACAAACTATTGAACATTCTTCTTTTTGTATCACTTATTTTGCATGAAATTCTTGACACATTTTGGACACAAACTATTGAACACTCATCTCTTCATATCACCTATTATGTAGGAACTTCCTGTCGCATTATAGACAAGAATTTTTCTATGTGAATGGTTTACTTGTAGATTATTTATATCTATTTTTCCTTTACTACATCATCTTGGCACCATGACTACATTTAGTAATTCATTCTTATGTGTCATCAAATTCATTTACATGGATGTATTTATTGGATTATTAGCTAAATATTTTCCATTGCTGAAAGAGGATTCTTCCACCTATGCATGGTCCTCTTTACTAGTCATTTAATTATTCCACCTCACAAAAAATGAGCTCGAATAAGAATATATTATATTCAATGGCCAAAAGATAAGGTTTCATGAAGAAGTCTTGTGGTTAAACTATTGCCCACATGTAAAATGTAAGAGAGTTGCAAACCTCTCATCTTCTATTTTCAGTTGCTGCCATAATAGATTTGATCTCCAACAAATAAGGGTGAATGAGACAATATTTTGTTGATACAACAAAACCATTGCCTTCTATTTTCAAGAAATATATTTATGTTATAGATTTTTTATGTTATTTACCTATTCTTTATATGGAGTGCATTGTCAAAGAGGTTACATAATTACTAGAAATGCATGTATACAAGCATTGTAAAGCAAGGATATATAATACGTATCTTATTTTCTGAGAATAAAATAAAAGTTTTGCTGATCAGACTAGTTTAAGAAACCATTTTATCCTCAATCACCTTGCAAACTAGAGGAAGGGCCCACTCTTGGAATGTTTGGTGAGACTATTTTATATTGTAAATTATTTAGAAATTATATTTTGTGTGATATGTTTTGTATAAGGTAAATTAATCTGCAATGTAGAATGTGTTTATGATATAATCATCTCTTAAATTCCAAAAGATCTAAAATGGTTGATTCCATTTGATAAGTATTATATTGTGAATTGATCAATTCAATATTAAATGTAACTCTTATCTGAAATTGGAATATTTGTACAGATTATTTATCATAAAATATTTTCAAATCCATTTCATTTCTATTGTATATAATAGTTTGGCTGGTAGGAAATAATAAGTCTTGCAAATATCCTTTCTTGGTGTGCTATTTATTTTCGGCAAGGTTGCATTCTTGATTTCATCTTCATGTTTTATTCTAGTTTTTAGAATAGTTTACTTTAAGACTTGTGTGTTTAATTTCAATTCATGTTGTCATATAGTGACAATTCATGTCGCCATAATTTCTTCGATTTTCTATAGGTTTATTTTTTTTATGCTCTAGCTGCATTCATAATTTCTTAGCTCACAACTTGCGCCCCTTGATGGTATATTACCCAAACACCTTTCACAAGATTACACCCATGGATTGACATGAATAGACTAAGCTGAAAATTATTCTAATTTATATTAAATATTTCTCATTTTTAACCCCAATGTTGGCCTATCACCTTCCACTACATGGCATGCTCTATCTACACCTACAGTACAACCTCCACACTTACCTAATGTATGGATTCTTCACAATCTTTATATGGTCTATACTAAAAATCTTTGTGCAATATACAACTCTACCATATGCCTAGCATCATCATCACCGTGCATATTTCTTGGCCCCTTCCTCATAGCCTTGTATGGTCCACCAAATCCATGTACACATTGTATGATCAAGATTGCAAATTGAAAAACCCTTTCCAAGCTCGTTGAAAGAATCATTGTATACATACCAATAGCTATAGCGCCATCCTTCCAAACATAAGTAAATATGGATTTGGATCCCTCCATAATAAAAAATATTATATTTTTGTAGAATCAAGACTCCTCCATATCTAGGAACATTACAAAGGTATCAAAGCTATTATATTTCTAGTTTGTCATGTATTGAGATCAAATCATGGCACCGAGTGATGGTTTGAGTGAAATGTTGAGAGAGTTAAGAAGAAGTCAATAGAATTTCCATGAATAGACAAAGGAAAAACTCAACCTCTTGATAGGAACAAGATAGTTAATGTTGACTTTCACTCCTATGGCTGAGTGTCAGGAATCACAAACACCCACTTTGGCTAAGTCATTAAGGGGAAAAAAATAGAATTGGAAAAATGATGGTTGGGAGAGGGACATATCTTTAAAGGATAGTATATAATTGTAAATGAAGTATTTGCCATCTAAGAATCATAGTCTAAAGAAAGTGATTGATAAGTGGCCAAAAGATGAAGTCATATTAACACTAGAGGACATGGGCCAACAAAAGACTCTAAGTATCCCTTCATATGGAGAATAATAAAGCTATCAAGAGAATCAAAATGCTAATAATGTAGAAATCATTGAGGTTAGGGAACAAATAAAAGATTTGAAATAGGATGACAAACAAGCCAATGTTTAAGTGGACGCTCATTATATTGTCAATGTGTGGAAAGGATATAAAGGATACAAAATTTTAGGAGAATATGGAGTCGTATAAATGGAACCATGAACCTAGAGCATGGGGTAGAGGTTATTTGCAGGAACAATTGCTACTATTGATTGATTTTGGATTGTATCCTCCAGTGGTGCTCATGGCATGCATAACTGCAATCTTTCCATGTGAGGGATTTCCTCATGGGAACAATATGACTTGCCTATGATATGGGGTTCTAGAAGAGGTTGATGAACCTGATGGTATTGATGTATGTTATGATTGACATCTTTTGGGATCCTATTGACTCTAAATGCAAAAAATGTTTATATCAGAGTGACACAATATAAGTTTGATGACAATGTGTTGTAGTGAAAGATTGATCCCAATTCACTCATCTTGTTTGATTTCGGACCTTGGAAGTAATGTTCTTTCATTTGATAACATATTTCTTAAGGGGAAGATATCACCCAACGGCAAGGATTTGTCATGTCCCAAAACTTTAATATGCTTATTGAAGGCCTTTATAAGGAGATGGTTGGTCATTGTAATTTATCATGGATTGGATTGGATTTATCTTTGTGCTTTTCAAGGCTAAATGATGAGGAAGTTGTGTGCAATTTTGAAGGTGGAAGATCCTTCCTATTTTATCTATCATAGTTTTAGTCATTCAACACCACCCTATTCTATCATTGGAGATATCATGCATATATTTCACTTATGTACAAGGTCTATTAATCATCATCATTTGGAAATTGTTCTATATCTGCTTGAATTTTTTCTAATGCCTATGTGAATTCAAGTATTAGATTTGAAAGTAATGTATTTTGTATTGTTGTTATTTGACAACAATCTCTAGATGTTCTCTCATGTTTTTAGATCTTCTAAATCGTGTTGTAGAAAATATATGCAATGATTTTCTCTAGTGTCTATTCATTTCATTCATGACATCACTAGTATTTGGCATTATTTAACACTTGGACTTGTGTCATAATATAATTAATTCCTATATTGTGCCTTAAGGAAACACATCATTGTAAGTAACACAATAATCAAAATATTGTGTATACTCCATACTCAACATGTACAATACTAAAACTCTCCACTTAGCACCCTTTATCCATGAAATCCTTCCACCATATGAAAAATTCCAATGATCCCCTCCCCACCATATACCCTCTATTCATACATACCATACAAAATCCATGCTTACTACCATATGACTCCCTCACAATAATCCTACAGTCCTGAAAAAACATCTACTTATGGTTTACAATGTTGGAATTAACAAGTGGGAAGATTTACTTCTGAGAGGAGGGGGGGGTGTTGGTGAATCAGAAGTAACTAACTTTAACCTTTTCAAATCCTTTTAACTGATATCATCCACATGCATTTAATTCAAATAATAAACATGAAATTTAAGACATGCATGAAAATAGATAACACACAAATTTGGTAACCCAAAAACCCTCCAAAATGAGAAGGTAAAACTGGGGTGGGGATGACACCCACAAAATATCATTGCAGCAATGTGTTGTTGTTTAAGGTTACAATGTTTGACCACTTCCAATGGTCTACCCTATGAAAGGCTTGTCTTGTTAAAGACTTTACACCCTATTAAAACTGACCTGGTTAAAGGATTTCACTACCCTGCTAAAAGTAGGCCTGGTTAAAGGACTTTTGTACGTTCACTTGGAATGCCACCCTGTTAAAGGATTTACAAATGGCTGCTAGGCCAACCTAAGTCCATAGGATTTCCATATCTAATACAATTGCTAGAAAGTATTAGAAAGCCTTGACCTAATTACTTGCAATCCTCAATTGCTGATTACATATCCCTGTTTTGCTCTGATTGATCTGATCCTTGCTTGATCTGATATGTCACTCTTCGAGGTTCTGATACTCTATTCTTGATCAACTGGATTCTACAATGCTACTCTACTCTTCACTAAGTCTTTTTACCCTTTTGTACTTCACTATAATTCACCCATATACTTCTTTTTTGCATATCCTATATTGCATAATGGGACTTTTTCCTCCTTTTAAAGATTTCAAAGACTTAGGGTTAGGTATGAATCTATGATCAATATTAAATCTTCATTTCCCACTCATTGCTTGCATTTTTCCTATTGGTTGCATGCCTTCTCCATTTTTCTTATTGGCTACATGTTGATTACAAAGGTAATGCAAAAGATTCGATCTTATCTTCAAGATCCTTTGAGATTCATCCTATGTTGGCTCCAAAAATAGTTTACATCTAAATTTGTGAAAGAAAACACCCATATGTTGATTTTGTGTTACTCAACACATACTAGTTGTTGATGCTCAGCACATATAGGAAAACTAGCTCACTCAGCTCCTATAGTAATTTTGTTTCAGTCGACATCTATAGTGACTTGGCATCTATACTTTTCTCGGCACTTGAACTTTGTTCGGCATCTAAAGATCACTCGACACTTGAAGTTCATGACACCTATTGAATTTTCTAGCTCGACACACACTGTAGCTCGACTTTTGTATTATACTTGGCATCAACTGAAGAATTGGTTAAGTGTGTTGACACTCAATTGTCAAAACCAATCTAAGACCAACAATCTCCCCCTTTGACATGAGTGGAAAAAACACTTAACTAAACATTATAAATTTGATCTCTATGAGTATACTACATATTATGTTCGGCATATGTACAAGACTTCAAAAAAATTATTCAATTTTTTTAATACCTCAAAATATTGTAACTCCCCCTAATTTGATGTGCCATTACCATTCTTGTAACCAAAATTATTGTGCTAAATATGTCTCATGTTGATATATCTAATACTTTTTTCCTTATCTGCCTTTGTCTATTTCTGTGTACCCTATTTCTACTTCTTGTCACATCTTCTTGCAATACTTCCTCAAAATGTGAATTTGAATATCTCCCCATTTGGATATTCTTTGTTATTTCCATCAAAGAATGTATTATGTAACCATTCTTATTCATATCTCCCCCAAAACATTATATCTCCCCCTTTTTATTTTCACATTATATCCAAAACATTATGTCTCCCCCTTTTTGACACTTATGTCAAAGTGTCCTAAGGATAAATAGAATACTTTGCCAAAAATGTTTTATTTACCTCCATAATCATCTTGAGAGAAGCATCCCAATTATCTAAAGCAATCTCCAATGACTTGTGTTGGATGGTTGTCTCTGCTGCAATATGTACAAGTCCTTCTAGAGTAGAAAGATTAGGATCTTTCTTTAGAACATTTTCTACATAGGCCTATTCCTTATGGAGTACTTCCAAATGTGGGGTAATGGAAGATTTAATTTGCATCAATTTGGCCTTAATATTGGCCTCTTCTACTGTCGATACAACTAATTCTTTTTGTGTGTGAAGCGTAGTTGCAAAATGCTTCTCACTTTAAGTTGGATCTTTGGGTAGCTGAGTGTTGGAAATCTTTAGATTTCATTCCAAGCTCAGTATCCTTTGGCTAGTTTCCTATATGAAATATGATGAATCACACAACTTTTTGTACAATGAGAATACATTCTCAAGTACTTTCTTTACTTTTTCAATTTTCTTTGCCAATTCAACTTGTGAAAGTGTTATTTCACTTGATATTTTCTCATTCACTTTTATCTAAAACTTCTTTTCTGACCATTCTAATAATTTAACATTAGTTTCTAGGTCCTCATTCTATACCTAGTCCAAAATGTTGGACAATTTCTCCATGATGGGCTAGGTTTCATCAGGTACTTGCAAGTTGAATGCATCAAGAAATATTTCTTTGATTTCCACCAGTGCTTGATTATGCCTATACTCATTTTTGAGTATCTCTTGTCTCTTCCTCCTCTCTATTGCCTCTTGAACTTCATTGATTTGTGCTAAATTCATAGTTCTTGAGTCATAATTGAGTATGACTATTTCTTCATCAAGTGCAAGGTCTCCACAGTGAAGTACCCTTGCAACCCTTGCAGAGCTTGAACCTAATGTTCAAATTTTCAATGGTACTCCATCAGTGCTTGGCTTCTTATTAGGAGTTAACCAATGTTTGTGTTGCCTCCTACTCCTTAGGGTTTTTCTCTTCTTCTTTCTCATATTCTCTATTGCCTTGATCAATAATGATAATTTGAGGAGGTGCACCTTGATTTTGTGTAGTAGGAACATCTTGCCCTATTTGTTCCTTTGCTTGCTCCTTGGTAGTAGTTGTTGTTGTAATTGTACTATCAACCTTAGCAATTTTTTCTTTTTCTTCTTGCTCTTTGGGTTGATTTGTTGTAGCTATGGAAGGTTGTGTAGATTGTTCTTGTGTGCTTTACTTCTCCCTTGTTATCTCTGCTACAACTTTCTACAACTCATTAACGCTCACCAAAATTGGATTTGTACAAAGTTGTGCATGCAATGTAGATTGGTGAAGGATTTTTTTGAGATCCCCTACAATTAAAGGATTGATTTTCTGACCTAAGGTATCAGGAACATCCTTTACAATTATTATCTCTACAGGTGTTGTGTGTGGAGGACTTGGTGGTGGCAGTTGGGTGTCTTGGACACTTTGTTCAATCTGTTGCTCTTCAGTTGTTGCCTCTTTGATAAGTAGGAGATAATTTCCATAGCAAGTCAAATTATGATATAGCTATTAGGATTTATCTATGTTAAATTCTAATAGTAATATCATATTCATAGTTAAATCCTGATTGCAATATCATAATGTTGCCTCTTCACCATGTGTCTTCTCCACTGTCTCTTTTTCTATCTCTTTCTCTCCTTAATCTTTTTCTTTCTCTCTTTGTTCTTCTTTCTCATTCTCTTCTTCTTCTCCATCATTTCTACCCTCAAATGGGTCTTCCTGCTCTTATTTCACATTTTTCAAACCATATATTAGTTTCCACATTTGTGTGAACTTTTGGACAAAATATTCTATTTGGTTCTACAAAATTTTGAAGGCTCTGTATTTGGGTGCAAATTTTCTCCCATGCTTCTTACTAGCCTTTTTTATTTGACCTTTTGTAAGGTCTGGCATTGCATGAGCCAATGTAGACTCCCTTATTTCTTTCTCCATTTTAAGACAATAATGCCATTTATTCTCAACTAATGAGCTTAGCTCCTTAGGCATTGAATTATCTAGTTCAAGTGGGGTGGTCTTGAACTTAGCCATCATAGTGTAGATGGACTCTTCCACTATGTTCTATTGTTCCTAAAGTCTATGGTCTTTAGACCAATTAAATCAGCATTTTATCTAATATTATTACAAATTCTTTCCAATTTAGATGTGGTAGAATGGCTTACTAGTCTAAATTGATTCTCATCAGACTTTGTCCTTTCCTCGTCTGATTCTAGAAGTGCAACATATCTTCTCCTTTTCTTTTTCTCTACAGGTCCTCCTTGTTCTTTGGCCTTCTATTTCTCTTGTTCCTTAGCCACTTGGGTTGTAGCCTTGGTGTCAACCCTTGTAGTTTCCTTGGTTGGGCTTGGCTTTGTTGGTTTCTTTTTATTTCCTTTGGGCAGTGTAGCTGGCTATTTTTTAGCTTTTCTCGTCTTTGGCTCAGCCTTTGGTGCATCCTCCCCCATACCTTGGGTTAATGCAAGTGGCCCCTGATCTTTCTCTTCTTCTTCACCCTTGACATCTTCACCTTCTTATTCTGCTTCTTCTGCAGTGCCTTCTCAAAATTTAGCTTTTAGCTTCTTAACAAGCTTATCCTTCTTTTTCAAAGTGGAGGCAGTCTTCAAGTCCATATCCACTTTTGATCTCACATCATCATAGGTTCCAAAATGTGGTGCATCCTTGTCTATTTCCTTTGCCAATAATGCAATTATTACTGTTGATGCTTCATCTATGTTAATTTCATACCCAAGAGGTCTTAACCATCTCACTCTTGGTATGATAGCTTGAATGTATGTATAGTAAATATCTACAAGAAAACATACATCATTGACATGTTTCTCTACTAAGGAAACTCGAATTCTGAGCCTTTGCTTCATTGTTTTCTTAACGTCCTCAAAGTAACTAATCATCAAGGTCTCAAAATTAGCTCCCATTTGCTCTATGTATTTGGTGACCTGAGCTATGATTGACCTATCATCTTTCCATGTAACTTTGCCAAAAGAAGGAAATTCATTCTGAACATAAAAGAAAATACATATCAAAATGGCACCAAATTTGCATTAGGCTTCCTTGGTTCTCCGAATTACTACTAGATTCTCATTTATCTGTTGCAGTTGTAGCTCTGCAAGATCATATGTATGATCCTTCTTCACCAATTTGTATCTTACATCTACTACAATGCAAGGCACACTATTGAGTCCACTAGATTGGTAGAATTTGTGTGCAATGACCCTAACAAAAAATTCAACTAGAGGGTCTTGGATATTGTCAATTGTCATCCCTCTCTTATTCCACTTAGCACCTGTGTTTTTCTCAATTGCTTCCTTAGAATCACTCCTACAGGTTTTCAGCTGATCTAGGGTTGGGTACCCTATTACTCTATGTACAATTCTCTTTGTGATTTTTACAGGCCCATCCTCCAACCATAAGCTACCATCATGCATTCTACTCAGCACTAGCCTAATCCATTATGTCTTGAACACTGTAGGGAATTCTAGGGCACGTGTTAAACCCTTGTTTTCAACAATTTTGTACTCTTCTTTTAGCACTCCATTTTTACAAAATTTCTCATATGCCTCCCTCATCTCCATGTCACCTATATCTCCAATCTTTCAATTATAGCATTTCCTTACATCTTGAACCATTACAACCTTAGGGGGTATGATGGATAGGGCTCTAGTTGGGTTGTTCTTATATGCAACTTTAGGTATTGGATGGAAATCAATTTGTTTGACCTCTTTGAACACTAGTTGGACTTAAAATGATTCCTTCTCCTGAGTATTTCTAGAGCTTGAAGCCATTTTTACACAATCTAGGGTTTTAACACAAAGAAAACATGAAATTGCGTAGCTTGGAAAAGTCATAAATACCTTGAAATCGATGGAATTGTGCTAGAATGTTGTTGAAATCTGCTTATACACTTGATTTTCTACTTTGGATTTGCTCTGTGCTCTTTCTCATCTTTTCTCTTCATTCGCAATGAGGAAAAATGATTGAAAATATGATAATATACCCTGTTTTCATTGCATTTAATGCTTAGTACATTTACAACTATCCACTCAACTTCTGAAGGATTCTAAATTACTCGGCTTCCATTGTCTTTGCACCACTCAACTTCCACTAGAGTATTACTTGCTCAACTTCAACTGAGATTTCTTCTTTACTCAGCTTCCTCTACCAACTTGGCTTCCACTATTTTGACAATCAACTCGGCATGTATTGGATTTTTACTTGGCATCTGAGGGCAACTTGGCAACACTTGTGAAATCTTGAACTTTTGACTTTGCAACTTTGTTCATGTTGATCTTATTATTTTCAATACTTTCTTGTCTAGGAACTGATGCATGATAAAACTTTGTAAATTAGTCCCTTTTGCCTTCTCTTGCTTAGTTTGATGAAGTGTGACCACTTGACCTATTAGGTGAAGTTATCCCTTCATTTGATGTGCTACTCCCATCTTTATTCTTCCATGTCTTATTCATTTCTCCTTTGATGTGTTCAACATCTACCTTCTCTTTACCTTTGTCATTCTTTGAGTTGAATGCTTTTGACTTTGTTGGGCAGTTCCTTCCGATATGACCAATCTTCAAGCAACTATAACATGTGGTTTGACTCAACCATCTACTATAGTTCCCTTGAAAATGTGTTCTTATGCAATTTTTAGGAATGTGTCCATATTCCTTACAATAATGATAGCTATACTTGGTGTTGTAGTCCCAATTGTAGTGATGTCCATGGTTACCTTCCCTTGCTACCTAATTTGGTATCCACATAGGTTTTGATCTGCACTCAAAAGCTCTATGTCTATACTTCTTGCAATTGTAGTAGTGGCCTTCAAATCTTGGTGTTTTGATAGTCCTACTCCTGCAATTATGTGCTTGATGTCCTTGCTTTTTGCACTTATGACAATAACTTGCATTCTTAGGCTTGTCATGCTAATGGGCATTCTTGCTCCTGCATACGTTAGAAGTATGTCCCTTTTTACCATAGAAATGACAAGTAGGTTTAGTGTTCTTACCTTTGTTACTCCTTTCTTCTACAGTCTTTGAAGACTCTCCTTGTTCATTGTTGGTGTAACCAAGTCTTGAAGTATCATTGCTAGCCCTTGGTGATTTTAGTAGTTGTTCAAAGTACTTGATGGCCTCATTAGATTTTTTGAAGCTCTCTGCAATCTCCTTCTCTCTTTTTAGATCACTTTGCAGTTGTTCGTTTTGCATCTTTAGCATAGTGATCTCAATATCTTTGACATTTAGTTCATGATGTGCATTCATCATCTGGCTCAGGGTGTCTAGCTACATGTTTGAAATTCTTGCAAGCTCAATTAACTTTTCTTCTAGTCTGTTGGCAAGGTTTCTCCTATCTTCTTCTTCTAGCATAGCCTTGTCTTCAATGGCTCTTTTCTTCTATTCAGTCACCTCACGAAGCATCATGGCTTGTGATTCTTGTTCAAGCTTGAGTGTTCTAATTTCTTCTACTTGAGCTCTAGTCTTCTCCATCAGGTCTGCTATTGCTACATCATACTCCTTGGAATCTCCATTTGAAAATAGATTTGAGGTGTCAATATCCTTGTACTATGTGTCATTCTCAGCTATGGCAATCTCTTTTCTTCTCTTTAAGGATTTTCTCAGTTCCTCTCTAGCTTCTTCCAGTGCATGTAAAGAAAGTTAAATATCAATTACCTGATTCTCTATGGTCTTCCCAAGTTTGTAGACTTCCATTTCTCAATCTTTTCTCCAAGCTGTAAGGCTCCTCCTTGTGAGAACTAAGCTCTGATACCAATTGTTGGAATTAACAAGTGGGAAGATTTATTTCTAAGAAGGGGCATCAGGGGGGGTTGAATCAGAAGTAACTAACTTTAACCTTTTCAAATCCTTTTAACTAATATCATCTACATGCATTTAATTCAAATAATAAACATGAAAGTAAAGACATGCATGAAAATAGACAACACACAAATTTGGTAACCCAGAAACCCTCCAAAATGAGAAGGTAAAACTGGGGTCGGGATGACACCCACAAAATATCACTATAGAAATGTGTAACTGTTCAAGGTTACAATGTTTGATCACTTCTAATGGTCTGCCCTATGAAAGGCATGTCCTGTTAAAGACTTTACACCCTATTAAAAGTGACTTGGTTAAAGGATTTCACTACCCTACTAAAAGTAGGCCTGGTTAAAGGACTTTTGTACATTCACTTGGAATGCCACCCTGTTAAAGGATTTACAAATGGTCGCTAGGCCAACCTAAGTCCATACAATTTCCATATCTAATACAATTGCTAGAAAGTATTAGAAAGCCTTGATCTGATTACTTGTAATCCTCAATTGTTGATTACAGATCCCTATTCTGCTCTAACTAATCTGATCCTTGCTTGATCTGATATGTACTCTTTGAGGTTTTGATACTCTATTCTTGATCAACTAGATTCTGTAATGCTACTATGTTCTTCACTAAGTCTTTTTACCCTTCTACACTTCACTATAATTCACCCATATACTTCTTTTTCACATATCCTTTATCACATAATGGGACTTCGTCCTCCTTTTAAAGTTTTCAAAGACTTAGGGTTAGGTATGAATCTACAATCAATATTAAATCTTCATTTCCCTCTCATTTCTTGCATTTTTCCTATTGGTTGCATGCCTTCTCCATTTTTCTTATTGGTTGCATGCTGATTACATAGGTAATAGAAAAGATTCGATCTTATCTTCAAGATTCTTTGAGATTCATCCTATGTTAGCTCCAAAAATGGTTTACATCTGAGTTTGTGAAGAAACAAACTCATATGTTGATTCTGTGTTACTTGACACATACTAGTTGCTGATGCTTGACACATATAGGAAAATTGGCTCACTCGGCTCCTATAATAATTTTTTTTCACTTGGCATCTATAGTGGCTCAACATCTATACTTTTCTCAGCACTTGAACTTTTCTCGATACCTAAAGATCACTTGGAACGTGAAGTTCACTCGACACTTATTGAATTTTTTTGCTCGGTACACACTGTAGCTCAGCTTCTGTATTATACTCAGCATCAACTGAAGAATTGGTTAAGTGTGTTGACACTCAATTGTCAAAACCAATCTGAGACCAACATACAACTCTATCGTATGTCTGACATTATCATCACTTTACATCTTGATTGACCCCCTCCTAGCAGCCTCATACAATACACCAAATCCTCATACACAATATATGATCAAGAGTGTGACTTATACAACCATTTACAAGATCCTTTAAAGACTCACCACATGGATACCAATATCTATAGCACCATTCCTAGACATGAGTGAATACAAATTTAAATCTCTCAATAGTAAGGAACATTGCAATTGTGTAGAATCAAGATTCCTCCATATCTGGGAACATTACATTATCATATTATCATCCTCTCATTGTTGAGCATACTGTATTGAAAAATGGAGGATGATTCACCTTTTATGGACATGTGATTACACCTTGCATTGTTGATAGCTTATCTCTATCATCAATCCTAGTTATCATGCATTGTCTATATATTCAAGAAAATATATCATAAATTCATCCATTATCATTTGGAAATTATTGATATTCTCATTTGACCATAATTTCTCTCTCTTGTGCTATCTCTTGAGCTTCTAGATCTTGGCTCTATATTCATTGTCTTACACAAATTCTTGCACAGTATTAGAGATGCAGGAGTGTTCA
Source organism: Cupressus sempervirens (assembly GCA_028749045.1). Taxonomy (NCBI): domain Eukaryota; kingdom Viridiplantae; phylum Streptophyta; class Pinopsida; order Cupressales; family Cupressaceae; genus Cupressus; species Cupressus sempervirens. The sequence continues at coordinate 272,224,830 of CM053787.1, read as the reverse complement.
TTTCATATCCATTGGACAACTTTTATTACTTCAACCTTTGGAGGGCCACAATTCAAATATAGGATCAACATTTTGTGGGAGTATTTTGAGTGAGACTAAACCTTGCCATTGCATTTGGGTGTCTTTTTTGGTGAATCTTGTTTTTAAATTTTTCTACCTTGGGCAAAATTAAAATTTGAGGCAAATATTTTTTTTGCAAATTGGACCCCTAAGGTCTAATCTGAAATTTGGTATGATTTTGGACATATTTTTCATTTTAGATATGAAATATTTTATTTCTATTATTTAATTTTGGATTTGCATTATTTTATATTTTTGAATCTAGTAATTTTTGTAAAAAAACTAGCATATCAAGCCTATGTTAAGGGTCTTACAAGTGGATCAAGTAGTTAACCCCTAACCCAACCCAAGTTAGATCATGCATTATTATTAGAAATCAGCCAATTCAAATCAGTAACTAGGGTTAAATTAGATTAGATAGAGAAAACAAGGTGAGTAGAATACATCGGTGACTTCTCACTACTATACATGCATTGGGTTTTCATATTTAAAAATATTTTTCTATCCTCCCATGATGAATATGGGATAAAATTGGCATCTACCATCCACCTCTCCTCCCATCACCGCTATAGATTCACTACCATAACTACTATTGACATTCTACCATATGATAAATCCTCCACATATTAGCACTATAGAGATGCCATGTAGATTGTACTATATTAACAAATTGTACTATATTAGGATCAACATGAAAACTATGCTACATTAGATCAACAATTGATAACTAAGGAATAGAGTTTTCATGCATGATCTCTAACACTACCTAACATGCGCCAACCATAGAAGTTACCATGTGGATTCCACAATAGTCCACACTAGCCTCCATACATGATATATGTAGATGAACAAGTAATTTATATGTGATCACTACATAGTCCATCGATCATGTTCGCAACCATGTAGGCTACCACATCATTAGCCAAGTTAGTTGATGGATCACGTATTTCCATATCAATATTGGAAACTACAATTGGAATAATTGTTATGTTGTCATTGATGTCAAACCTATTGGTGAGATAGTTTTTTATATGATCTAAGAGTCATATCTATTTGATTGATGAAGAGGATTTGAGAAGTTGTTCATAACAAAAGTATCTAGAGGAAAGGTTGAGTTAAGAAAAAGAACCTACAAATGGACACTTGATTAGCTGGAATTTTGACAAGATCAATTGATCATTTAAATCATATTACAAGTGGAAAAGATAATAATACTAAATCCTTAAAGATGTGATCAAAGATAGATCAAATGCATAGGCTTGACAGAGTAGAAAAGTATAAGATTAAGAAACTTGAAGTTTATACCAAGTGATAATTGTGTTGACCAAGTGCTAGGACAAGCCGAACAAAACTAGTGTTGGTCAAGCATTAGTATCAACTAAGTGATATTTTATGTTTTGAGAAAAAAAATTAGTAATGATCGAGTAACCCAGTGATGATCAAGTGTTAGAACATAGTGTTGGCTAAGGAACAACATTTTAATGTTTACGATAAATTATAATTTCCAGTCAACTAAGTTGATTTCCTGGGATATGGAAAGCATGTTGAAGATAATGATCTATTAGTTGGATCATTTAATGCCATGAGAGGATTAGGTAAATGACCTAAGGAACGGATTATAAGAGAAGTTTCTAGAAAAGAAGAAGACAAACAAAATGGAAAACAAATTCAATGTATGTGGTAGATATAATCATAAGCCATAAAATCTATGGTGGTGTTTAAGCAGAAAATATCAAAGTTACCTATTTAAGACGGTACAAGGATGAACTTATAGAGTGTGTGTGAATGTTCTAGAGAGTGTGAAAGTTGGAGCAGTTACTGATGTTATTGACTAGCTAATCTAAGTAGAAGGATGAGAAAAGTTGAGAAGAAGGCAAGTGATTGCTTGAAGGGTCACCAAGTGAATCACAGATAAAGATGACAATGTAGGTCAGATAGTGAGTTAGTGTATAAGAGCCAAACTAGGATTTGTACATACAAAGTGAGTTGTACTTGATAGATCAAAACCTTATGTTACTTTCTAACCATTGTAAACAAAATTTGAAATCCTTTAATCAAGGTTGACCTAACAAACATATGTAAATCCTTCAACAGGGTGACATTGTAATAGAATGTTCTAAATTCCTCTAACACGGCCACTCCTAATAGGGTGATTAAATCCTTTAACAAGGTCACATTTAATAGTTCATTTTGTAACCTTTAATAGGGTTGGCTCCTAACAAAGCTCACTTTAGAAGAGCAAAAATTGGTGACATGTTGTTGGTGGTTTTTCCCAAATTGGGTTTCCATGTTAAATCCTAGTGTCAAACTTGTGTGGATTTCATTTATGGTGTTTTACTAATTAAGGTTTACATTCTATAATTTTTTAATATTTAGGACAATGGATAACTAGTTGATATTACTAATAGTTATTTGTAGAGATTGAGCTATGGAATGATAAGATCTAAGGTTGATTAAGTGTTTTTTTGTTCAATTGGTACATCTAGACCTTAGATAACTGATTCACCCCCCCGCCTCTTAATTATTCTAAATATTCTAGTGATTGGTATCAAAGCATTGGTTCTTATAGAGAGAAGTTTGAAGGTACTCAAAGCTAAAGATCATGATGTATATAAAGGAGATACCAAATTTTAACAAAGAGAACTTTCCTACATGGCAAAGATTGATGAGGCTACATATAGTTGGTATTGGTAAATTTTTACTAGATTTTGTGCACAATGCATATGTGAATATTACAAGAGTCCCACTAACTACTCAACAAGTGAAAGAAAAGCAAGAGTACAATCAGGAAATGTTGGAGATTGTTTCATCCCTAAGTTATGTTGAGGTTGATGACATAAAAGATTTCAAGAATGCAAAGGAAATGTGGGAAAATCTAAAGACCATATATGGAGGAGATGATAGTGAGAGCCAAATCAAAAAGCTTGAGAGGAAAAATTGATGAAATCATAATGGCAGAAGGGGAGAAATATAATATAGTATTGTTCAAGAATCAAAGTAGTTGTCAATGCTATTAGAGGAGCAAATGGAAAGATTGAGGATGAAATAGTAATAAGAAAGGTATTGAGAACTCTACTTTTTATTTATGATGTGATTGGTGGGCTTGCTACTTTTGAGATGTCTAAGTTGACAATTACACTCCTACTACTGTTGAATTTGCTTTTAAATCACAACTAATTCTTAACAAGAAAGGAAAGGGAAAGCATGTGATGGACTTGATGAACTTGAGGATCTGATGGCTAGGAAACTTCAAAGAGGCAAAGGAAAATACAAAGGTGAACTTCCTATAATCTATTTTTTATGAAACAAAGTTGGTCATATTGTTGCAAGATGTCCTAACAGAGAAGAAAAGGATGAGAGCAAGGAAAACAAGGACAAAGGAAGAAGAGATGACTGAGACAAGAAGAAGAAGAAGAACTAAAAAGATAAAGGTAATAAATCCTATTATATTGTTGAAGAAGAAACTAAGATTGAATCTGAAAGTAATGATGAAGAAGTAGTTTATGTTGTTATGAAAGAAGATTCAGATGAAGATGAGAAAACTACATTAATCTCTTGTGTGAATAAAAGTGATAGATAGATAACTAATAACATTTATTCTAATCACATAACTAGTGATAGATGTAAATTTGAGAACATTGGACTATACAAGGGTAGTTGTGTTCAATTCGATAATAATGTTCCATGTCTTGTGAAAGGTAAAGGATCAATATAATTAACTGATAAGATCAAGTATGACAATGTTTACTTGGTTGAAGGACTTAACTATAATCTATTGAGTATTTCACAATTAAAAAAATTAGGCTACAAAGTTGAATTCCATCATAGAAAGGACAAAATATTTGATGCTACTAGTAAACTAATTGGATTTGGTGATCAAACAAGAGATAACTCGTTCTATCTATATTTATCTGATGAGACATGTTTGTTTGTACAACATGAAGATTTTTTGTTATGGCACAAGAGGTTATATCATGTAAATTTTGAAAATTTGGCTACCATTAGAAAAATGAAAAGAGTAAGAGGTTTTCCAAAATAGAGGAAACCTAATAATGCTATGTATAAACAATGTCAATTGGAAAAAATGACAAAGTCTAGTTTCAAGAGAAAGACACACTCATCAAATTATATTTTGGAATTGGTTTATACTAACTTATGTGGACCTATTGGTGTTCAAGCTATTGTGGAGACAAATATTTCATTATATTTGTTGATGATTACTCTAGAATGATGACTAAGATGTTTGTTAAAGAAAAATCTAATGCTCTTCAATTATTTAAGTGGTATTTGGCCAGAGTTAAAAATGAGACAGGGAAAGGTCTGAAGTTCTTGAGATCTAACAAAGGTGGTGAATTTATTCCCAATGAGTTCAATGTATTATGCAATGATAGAGGAATCAAAAGATAGATGTTAGCAACTAGGACCCCTCCTAAGAATGGAATAGCTTAAAGATGAAATAGATTAATTAGGGATTGTGCTAGAACATTGATGATGGAGAAAAATGTGTCACAAAAGTACTAGAGAGAAGCTATAAGTACAACTCCTTATACCCTAAATAGAGTGCAAGTCAAGAAAGGTACAAATGTTACACCTTTTGAATTATGGTATGGTTATGCTCCTATTGTAAAGTATTTCAAAAAGTTTGGAAGAAAATCTTACATATTTAAAGATAATAGAAAGAAATAGAAAATCTGAGGCTAAAAGTGATGAAGGTATATTCCTAGGTTATTCAATAAGAGAAAAGCTCATAAGTCTTTGAACTCTAACACTAACAAAATTATGGAAAGTGCAAATGTGAAAGTTGGTGAATATATAGAAAGGAATGAAATTGAATGTAAAATAGAACCTAAAGACTATAGTTCATTCATATATGTGAGTGATAGTTCTCCCAGCACCCCACCTAAACAAGAGAATAAAGTTGTAAATCTACAACAATCTAGAAATATCGAGTTGCAATAGGAAATTGCCAAGCAGAAGATTGTGGGTGCAAAGCAACAAGAAAATGATGTCGATTTATAGATAGAGGAAGTTGCACATCAAGAAGATAATGCTGAACATACAAAGCATGAACTAGAATCTAAACAAGAGAGAGATAATGAGCTTGAAATCATTTTTTTAAGACAAACATGTTGAATAACAATGAAGAAAAGTGCCTATATTAGCAAAATTTATGAGATGACATCATGCACCTAAAAAAATTATTGGAGATAAAATGTTTGGTGTTATGAAAAGAAAAGGACTTAGAAGTGATACATGCTTACTTTGTAACTTTGAGTCCAAATCCATGAAAGAGGCTTTGGAGAATGAAGATTGGATACAAGAAATGAATGAAGAAATTGAGAAGATTGAAAAGAACAAAATATGGGCACTAGTACCTGGACAAAAAGACAAAAATGTTATTGGAATAAAGTGGGTATTTAGGAACAAGCTAAATCAAAATGGTGAGGTCACAAGAAACAAGGCTGGATTGGTATTTAAAGGATATTCACAAGTAGAAGGTGTTGATTATGGGGAGACATTTTCCCCTATAGAAAGACTAGGAGTTAGAACACTTCTTGCATATTCTTCTTACAAATTATTTTGGATGTCAAATCTACATTTCTAAATGGGATGCTTGAAGAAGAAGTATACATAGACCAACTTGAAGGATTTTTAGATTCTAGCAAGAAAAATATGGCATGTAAGCAACACAAATCTTTCTATAGTTTGAAACAAGCCCCTATAGCATGGTATGAAAGGCTAGATAACTATTGGTGAAGATTGGATTTGCAAGAAAAAATGATAACAATAATCTGTACTTGAAAACTAGAAAGAATATTGAGGTATTGCTATCTGAAATTTGTGTTGATGATATCATATTTGGAGGCAAGAAGCATTATGCAAATCATTTTCTAATGAAATGAAGATGGAATTTGAAATATCAATGTTTGGTGAGATCAAATTCCTTTTTGGCTTACAAGTATATCAAATGAAGCAAGGTATCTTCATTACTCAGTCCAAATATATTAAGGAGATACTAAAAACTTTTGGAATGGAAGATTCAAGACTAGTTAGTACACATATAGTTACATGACACAAATTATCTAAGAATGATGATTCTACTAATGTGAACTAGACATTATACAAATCAATAATTGGAAAGCTACAATATGTTGTTCATAGAAGACCTAATATTGCATTAATAGTTGGAATAGTTGCAAGATTTTTTGCAAGTTCTAAGGAAAATGACATGATGGAAGTGAAAAGGATACTAAGATATTTGAAAGGAATAGAAGACTATGGATTATATTACAAGAAGAGTGATACGTTTGAACTATTAGTATTTACCAATTCTAATTGGGCAAGAAATTTGGATGATAGAAAGAGCACAAGTGGGGGTGCATTCTTTCTTGGAAAAATACTTATTTCATGGACAAGAAAGAAACATAATTGGATTCCTCAATCAATGACTAAAGTTGAATATGTGGCAAAAATAGTAAATTGTTAAAATATCACATTTGTTAAGCAATTATTGAAAGGTATGAAGGAAGAGATCATAGGTCTAGTATTCATCTATTGTGATAACACTAGTGCTATTAATATATTGAAGAATCCTTTAATGCACACAAAAACCAAGTGTATTGCTATCAAGTATCATTACTTGAGAGAGTTAGTTCAAGACAAAGAGGTGAAATTGGAGTATGTGAACACTAAAGAGAAAATAGTTGACATATTCATTAAACCTTTACTTAAAAATGCTCATGAATATCTTAGAGATAAATGAGGGTTATTCCCCTAGACAAAGCTACTTAAGCTGGAGGGAAGCATTGCATCAAATGTGTTGATCAAGCTATCTTACAAATAGATGTAGATAATTATACTTTAGGATTTTCCTAAGGTAGTACTGAACTGAAGAAGAAGATCAAAATGTTGGATTAGTCATATGAAGTTGACAAATGAAGAATTCAAAACTGCCATTAAGGTATCTACATGAGAAATATGCATGAGTTGATATATCTTTGGCATTGTTGTCAAAGAGGGAGAGATTAATAAGAGAGGGAGAGATTATGATCATCCAACAAGAGAGGTTATCCAACAAATTGAAAGATTATTCAGAAGGAGAAGATCAAATGAAAGAGAGAGACAGTGAAAATTGTTACAAGACAAAAGAGGGAGAGATTACTTAGAGGGGGATCATAAGACTTACATCAGGTGTTGCCAGATCTGATTTCATAGTTGATAGATAGAACTTATGTTACAAAGATGGGAATCAAAATGAAACTAAGGATATTAATGAAGATCTGATACTGTACATAGCAAGAGTTCCTCATGATAGTAAATGTTTTTCGTATTCCAAAGGTGTTTCCATCAATGGCGAAGAGGGAGATTGTTGGAAAATACAATTGGAATAATTGTTATGTTGTCATATATATCAAACCTAATGGTGAGATAGTTTTCTATCTGATCTAAGTGTCATATCTATTTGATTGATGAAGAGGATTGAGAAGTTGTTCATAATAAAAGTATCTAGAGAAAAGGTTGAGTTATGAAAAGGAACCTACAAATGGACGCTAGGTTAGTTAGACTTTGACAAGATAAATTGATTGTTTAAATCATGTTACAAGTGGAGAAGACAATAATAATAAAGCCCTAAAGATGTGATCAAAGATAGATCAAATGCATAGGCTTGACCGAGTAAAAGAGTAGAAGATTAAGAAACATAAAATTTATGCTGAGTAATAATAATATTGACCAAGTGCCAAAATAAGCTTAGCAGAATTAGTGTTGACTAAGCATTAGTATCAACTAAGTGACAGTTTATGTGTTGAGTGAGAAATTTAGTAATGACCAAGTGACCCAGTGATGATTGAGTGTCAAAACTTAGTGTTGGTTGAGGAACATCATTTTAACTATTTATGAGAAATCATAATTTCCAACTGACTAAGTTGATTTCTTGGGATATGGAAAGCATGTTGAAGATAAGGATCTATGAGTGGGATAATTTAATGCCAGGAAAGGATTAGGTAAATGACCTAAGGAATGGATTCCAAGATAATTTTCTAGAAAAGAAGAAGATAACAAAATGGTGAACAGATTCATTGTATGTGGTGGATCTAATTGTAAACCCTAAGATCTACAGTGGTGTTTAAGTAGCAAAAGATCAAAATTACCTATTTAAGGAGGTACAAGGATGAATGTATAGAGTGTGTGTGAATGTTCTAGAGAGTGTGAAGGTTAGAGTAGTTGATGATGTTATTGATTGGATAATCTAAATAGGAGGCTGAGAAAAGTTGAGAAGAAGGGGAGTGATTGTTTGAAGGGTTGCCAAGAGAATCAAAGACAAAGATGACAATGGAGGCTAGATAGTGAATTAGTGTACAAAAGCCAAACTAAGATCTATACAAGCAAAATGAGTTGTACTAGACATATCAAAACCTGTTGTTACTTTCTAACCATTGTAAATAGTATTTTAAATCCTTTAATAAAGGTTAACCTAACAGTCATATGTAAATCCTTTAGTAGGATGACATTCTAATGGAATGTTCTAAAGTCCTCTGATAAGGCCACTCCTAATAGGGTGATTAAATCCTTTGACAAGGTCACATTTAACAATGTGTTTTGTAACCTTTAACAAGGTTGGCTCATAATAGACCTCACTTCAGAAGATTGAAAATTGGTGAAATGTTTCTAGTGGTTTTTCCCAAATTGGGTTTCCATGTTAAATCCTAGTGTCAAACTTGTGTGGATGTTATTTATGGTGTTTTACCAATTAATGTTTACATTCTACAAGTCTTATATATCTAGGATAGTAGACAACTAGTTGATGTTACTAATAGTTGACTATAGTGACAGAGCTATGGAATGATAAGATCTGAAGTTGACTAAGTGTTTGTTTGTTGAATTGGTACATCTGGACCTTGGATAACTAAGTCACCCACCATCTTAGTTATTATAAATGTTCTAATAATCAACTCTTAATAACATGTCAATAGTTGACCCATTTGCTACATTAGTTTTGACATCCTAAGTATCAACATCACCTATCTATATGCCTAATCAACAACATACTAATATTTTTAATTGACATCATACTTTTATTGTATTAAATTTGATGGTTGTTTGATTGCCAAATATGAGCTCTTTCATTTTTCTTTAATGACTATTTGAATGTCAAATTTAATCTCCCAATATTGTTGACATCATCAGGGCCTTAAAAACTAGACCCCTCACCAAATTGAGTGCAATTATTTTATATTTTGGATTAAATTTCATAAACATTTTAGTGGTGATGTTAGTTTCTAGTTTTGGTGCATGGAATTTGTAGACATTGTACTTTTTTCAACTATACATGTCTAACCTTAAATTTTGCAACTTAAAAGGCTTTGTCTGGGCTCATCCCAACTCATGTCCAAGTGTAATATTTTTTCAAAGTACATTATCTTCCAAGTTTCAATTGCTTTTGAGATCTACAATAATATTGTAGCCTTATTTGTGAAAAAATTAATTTCATAAATTGGTCATTTTTGGGCTTATATGGTCATTGTAAAGCTTGATATTTTATTTGATTCTGATCTATATTGGTTAGTGTCTCATTTGTCCTACACAAGATAGTTGTAAACATCAAAATTAGAAGTCCACTTTGGCCTAGAATTGGCAAGTGAAAATTGTACACACACTATATATAAAGTCTCAAAATCTCTTCTTCTTTTTGGTTGGAGCAGGGGGTCTTTTGTTCTTGTGTTCTTGTGTCTCATTTTATATTGTGCTCTTTTTCTTTTGAATTATGTACTCTAGTGAAAAAATTAGCACCACATAACTATGCTACATGGAAAAAAGAGTAAAGGAACCATTAATGCCAAAAGATTTAATTAGTTATGTGAATGGTATTGCAAAGAAACATATTGATGATGTTGATGATGATACTATAAAAAATTGGAATAAAAACAAGATAAGGCTTTAGGAATCTTGTTACAACATATTTTAGATCCTTTCATATACCACACTAGGAAAATTAGCAATGCAAAAGCTAGGGATAAAATTAAAGCATTGCATGGGAACGTAGATGAAGATATGGTCTACACCACTTAGGATAATCTTCTCAAATTGGATCTTAGGATTTTTGACACCATACAAAATTATCTCACCCAAGTAGTGTTAGCATGAATGCTGATGATATTCTCATGGGGGAGTATTATAGCATTTCTGGAGAAGTGGAGAAATAGTTAGTATGGGTGTGTGTTTTATTCATGACTATGTTTTCCATTGTCAACATATTGTGGAGATTGATAGAATAGTAGACATATAATGAGGTCCTACAGATCAAGTATTGATGATGAGGTCAAGTGTTGTTGAGCCTATGTTTTACAATGTACCCTAATGACATGGAAAAGTGAACATGTATAAAGTTGAAGGCTAGTAGTAGTTATTTGTGACTTATGGAAGATAGTTTGTAGACAAAATACTTGAGAAGTGGTTTTAGTGTTCAAATTATATATCCAAACATGGATAGAAGTTGGATGAGAAAAGTGAGATAGTGATAATAGATAGCCCAATGATGATGTTAGCGAGTGCATGAGGTGTGAGGTTGCACATGTGAAAATTTGTGAAGATTGTGAGATGACAATATTTTGTAATTGTGAAAATATGAAATTGATTGTATTAACTTAATGAGGTCCTATTGTAATTAATTGGGAAATCCTCAAGGAAAAATCAATGAATTATTTTGAGGACATGGTATAAAGGAAAATTATTTTACTTGTGATTATGTGTGGTGTGTGATTATGTATGTGATAAGAGAAGAAGATTGGTAAATGTGAGTAAGTGATCAAAGGGATCATTGTGATGCAAAGTTGGAGATCTGGTATTAAGATATGAGAAGTATTTGGCACAGTATTAGTTGAGTAAGAGGACAAAGAAAGAGTTTGGTTTGTTGAGGTCAATTGTATTTCTATTATTCTAAAAGGAATAATACAGAGGCCACTTAGACAATGAGTTCAGTGGTCTTTCCCCTAAATTTGTTTGGACAATGGGTCCATCTACCTTCTACAATTGCTAATAGGGTTGGGACAACTCCTAATAGGGTTGAAATATCCTCATAGGGATTCAAAGTCTCCTAATAGGGATTGATATGTATTGAATGTATTTCATTGGCTCCTAACAAAGTCCATCCTCTTACAAGGAACTTTTATATTACTAGATCATTTTGTGGGTACCATCCCCAATGGGTTTTTCCCTCTAATCAAGGGTTTCGCCAGTTAACATATCTATTGTTATTGTGTATGTGTATCTTCTTATGGTTTTTTATTATATTGATCACATGTTTAGGGTTTAATATAAAAGTTGTATTGATTTAATAACTAATTCACCCCTTCCCCCCCACTCCTCTCTCAATTATCTTTGTGGACTTTACTTTCTAACAATTGGTATTAGAGCATCAGGTCCTTGAAGGAAAAGCTTAACAACTCGAGGAGATCAATGGAGGGTCATTTCAAAAAAGAAATTTCAAAGTTTGATGGAGTTAACTATGACAATTGGAAAGAGAAGATGGAGACATATCTTCTATGCATGGGTCCAAGATATTGGTTGATGATGAAGAATGTGAAGACCATTGTGGAAGAAAGGAAACTTGAAGAATGTAGTGAAGTTGAAAGAGATTTGTTTATGTGTAATATGATTACAAGAGAAGCACTTTTGTCATCTCTTTCTAAAAATGAATATAGTTAATTAAAATCCTTAGCAACATCTCATAAAATTTGGATAGCTTTGGAATCTACTTTTGAAGGTGATAAGCATGCTAAGAGAATTAGATTGCCAGATTAGATATGTTTTTTTAAGAGGCTAAAATGATGGAAGATGAATCTATAAGAAGTTATATTGGTAGAATATCAGAAATTTTTGTAGGAATCAAGTCTTCTAATGGAACTAAAGATGAGGATGAGATCATATGAAAGATATTGAAGACTTTGACAACACTATTCAAGCATACAATGCATATAATTGAGCAACGGATACCTTGAACTGGGAAATTTACCAAAGAGATTCTTCTTGAAAGATTGGAAGAAATAGAAGAAAGCTTAAATAGTCTAGAGATTCTCCTAGAGTGGAAATTTATTTTAGTGCAGTAAGTGTTTTCCCTTCCTTGTTAAGAAGTGAAAGCACTAGTGGAGATTACACTAGTAGCGGCAGATCCAGATTTGAGGAAGATATTGTTGATTAGTTTTGACAAGTGAGTGTCAACACACTTAAGTCATTTACTTAGTTCATGTTGAACTAGTAATGCATGTCGAGTACAACATGTAAATATTAGACCATGTCAATTTACAATGAGTTTTGAGTCACTCAAGTGTCGAACAAATAAACTATGCTGAGTGATTCAAGTGTTGAGTGAACAGTAGATGCCGAGTGATTCAAGTGCCAAGTGAATAGTAGATGCTAAATAGTTCAGGTGCTAAGTCAAAAGCAGAATTATAGTGTATGTCGAGCATCAAAGACATCATATGTTGAGTAACACAGATTGGACATATTTGTTTGTTATGGCACAAACAACTATGTAAACCATTTTTTAGCCGACCTAAAGATAGGTTTTGAACTTTTAGAGATAAGGACAAAACTATATGTAGATTCCCTATTCAATTACATGCAGCCAATCAAAGAATGGGAAGGTTTAAGTGGAAAAATGGATGAATCTCAACCATAAATTTATACCTAATCCTAAGACACCTAAGTCATCTTAAGGAGGATGAAGCCCTAGATTTTTAATGATGTTGAGAGCATTGCAAAGGGTTGATTGATCGAATTGGAGGAGCAAACAAGATAGTTTGCAAAGCATTCAAGGTGACTTAGTAGTAAGAGTGAATTCTAGAATAAGTTAAGTGAAGAACAAAGGATAGAGGATACAACATTGATACATCAAATCATGAAGGATCAATCAAAGATTGGATAGAGGTGATTTGTTATTAGGTAAGCAATTGGAACTATAGGATATATGCTGAGACATTTTGACAGGTGATTTCAGTTAAATCTCTTAACAAATTAGTCCTAATAGACAGTATGAAATCCTTTAATAGGATGCTTATTTAATTATAAGTTGAATTCCTCTAATCAGGCACACTTCTAATAGGGTGTTGAAATCCTCTAACAAGGTGGGATTTAACAGTCTTTGTAAGCCTTTAACAAGGCAGGTCTTTCATAGGGCAAATCATGATTTATGGTCAAACGATTGAAACCTTAATTGGATACACTTTATTGCTATAGTGGTGAATATTTGTGGGTATCATCCCCACCCCAATTTTACCTTCTCACTTGGAGAGTTTCTGGGTAATCATATTTGGTGTTAAGTGTGTGTGTGTTTGATTACATGTTTACATGTTTACATGATTGATGCATATGCTTTATATGCTATTTCAGTATATTAATGTATGTGATTTATGAATGGTGAAAGTTTTATGGGTCAAAGTTTAAACCCCTAATTTACCCCCCCCCCCCCCCCCCCCCCCCCCCCCCCAAATTTTACTCCTTTCCTACTTGTAATTCCAACAATTGGTATCAAAGCCTTGTTATCGGAAAGAGAAGCTTTGCAACTTTGAGGAAAGATCTTGAAATGGAAGTCTACAAATTGGGAAAGACTATTGAGAACTAGGAGATTGAAATACATCTTATACTGGATCAACTGAATGAAGCTAGAGATGCTTTAAAGAGTTCCTTGAAGAGAAGGAAAGAGACTGCTATTGCAGAGAATGACACACTATACAAAGAGATAGACACTACCAAGCTATTTGTAAATGGTAACCCTAGTGAATTTGATGTAACAGTTGCAAATTTAATGAAAAAGAATAGAATCCAAGCTAAAGAAATTACAAATCTCAAATTGGATCAAGAATCACAAGCTATACTACTATGTGAGGTGACTGAACAAAAGAAGAAAGCCATGGAAGACAAAGCCATGATTGAAGAAGACAAAATAATTCTGACAAACAGATTGGAGGAAAAGTCAATAGAGCTAACCAAGATCTCCAACATGCAATTGGATACTCTAAGTCAAATGATGAATGCCAATTACGAACTAAATGTTAAGGACATTGACATAACCACATTGAAGTTGAAGAATGAACAATTGCAGAATGATCTGAAAAGAGAAAAGGAATTTGCTAAAAGTCTTAACAAGCCAAATGAAGCCATCAAATAATTTGAGTAATTACTGAGATCCCCTAGATCTAACAAAGATACATTAGGATTGGGCTACACAAGCACTGAAGAAGGAGAATCATCCAAAGTTGCTGAAGAAAGGAATAACAGAGGTAAGAACTCCAAATTTACTTGTCATAGTTATGGAAAGAAAGGACATACTGCTAATGTGTGTAGGAGTAACAATGCAAATTAGAATGTCAAGCGTAGGAACATGGTTCATTTTCATAAGTGCAACAAACAAGGTCATCAAGCACATGAATGTAGAACTAGGACCATGAACACATAGATTTGAAGGTTATTGCTACAACTATCAAAAGTATGGACATAGAGCCTTTGAATGCAGATCCAAACCCATGTGGTCATCGAACAAGCCAACAAAGGTAAGAAGCTATGGAAACTCTTATAACTGGGATTACAAATAGTTGTCACTATTGTCAAGAATATGGACACATTTTTGAGAAATGTATTAGGACACGCTTTTGTGGTTACTACAAAAGGTGGTTGAGTCAAACTACATGCTTTAGCTATTTGAAGACTGGTGAAATTATTAAGCATTGTCCAACTAGGTCAAAGGCACCAAGTTGTGAATTTGATAAAGGAAAAGGCAAGACAAATGTTGAACACATCAGAGATGAGATGAAGAAGACATGGAAAATGAAAGATTCTTGTAGCACATCAAATGCAGAAGGGATCACTCCACCCAATGGGTTAGGTGATCACACCTCATCTAACTAGGCAATCAAGAGGTATGTGGGACTGATATTTAAAATGTTATATCATACATCAGTTCCAAAAGAAGTTAGTACTAAAAGGACTACATTAGCATGAATGAAGATGCAACATATTGTTGAAAATTCAAGATTAAATCATTAAGTTTTCATGTTATAGTCGAGCATGGAAAATCTTTCAATAGATGTCAAGTGGAATGCTAGTTGATGCCGAGCTGCTAGACTAGCTAGCTGATGCCAAGTTTATAGAATCTTTTGAGTGATGGTAATATTAATGGATGTTGAATGACTCTTAAATCAAGTTGATGTCAAGTTTATTGTTGTACAAGCACTAAGCATTAAATGCAAGGGTTTTGAAGGGTATATGATCATTTTTCACTCACTTTTTGTCATTTCAAATTTGAGCAAGAGAAAATAGAGTAGAAGGTGATTCGAAAACTTGTTCAAAGCAGTTACAAAGATTTGAGCGATGATCTCACACCAACGTAAAGATTTTACAAGGTATTTATCACAAGCTGAGCTATGCAGTTTTATTTTGTACAAACCCTAGTTTGGCAAATGGCATCTAGTTCAAGGAATGTAGAAGAGAAAGAAGTTTTAAATGTTTAGCTTCTAAGTAACAAGGTCAAACAACTCATATTCAAGGCCATCCCTAACATAGCATACAAACAAGATCCCTTTGGCACACTTTCAATGATCCCACCTAATGTTATTATGGTTCAGGATGTAAGGAAATGTTATAATTGTAAAATTGGTTGCATTGGAGACCTAGAAATTAGAGAAGCTTATGATAGATTATGTGATAATGGTGTTATGAAAGAAGAATATAAAATTATTGAGAGAAAGGGTTTGACCAATGCCCTAGATTTTCCTACTATTTTCACGACTAAATGGATTAAAATTGTGTTAAGCTGAATACATGATGGATCCTTATGGCTAGAAGGAGAACCGATTAAGATATCAAAGAGGATAATTCATAGGGCGACTAGTTATCCAACCCTATATTGGCCCAAGACTCTGAGGAGTGACTCCAAGGAGGTGATAGAGAAAAAAAAGGGGCAAAATGCAACAAGAGAGGGATGACAATTGATACTATCACTGATCCACTACTAGACTTTTCTATTAGGGTAATCTCACACAAATTCTATCAATCTAGTAAATTGAATAGTGTACCCTATATTGCAGTAGATGTTGGTTATAAAATTGTAAAGAAAGATCATACTTATGATTTGGTTGAGCTACAGTTACAACAATTGATGGAGAACCTAGGAGCTATAAAGAAAACCAAAAGTGCACAATGCAAGTTTGGTGCAATACTTATCTGCATATTCTTCTATGTACAAAATACATTCCCTCTTTTGGTACAGTTGGATGGAAAATCAATAGGTCAATTGCAATTCAGATTAATGAGTATATTGAACAAATGGGAGAAAATTTTGAAACATTGATGACTAGCTACTTTGAGGACTTTAAGAAGTCAATGAAGTAAAGGATGAGGATACCTATTTCACTAGTTGAGAAACACTACAATGATATATGTTTTATAGTTGATGCTAATTACACCTTTATATAGGCTACCACACCAAGGGTTAGATGGTTAAGACCACTTGGATATGAGATCAATGTTGATGAAGCATCAATAGCAACCACACCACTCCTAGTAGAGGAAGTTGACAAGACTACAAAAATCTTTGGGAATCATGATGTGATGAAATCAAAGATTGAAATGGAGTTAAAAACTACCTCCATGCTCAAAAAGAAAGATAAGATGGTAAAGAGGCTAAAGGCTAAATTTGGTGAAGGTGCAGGTGAGGAAGAAGAGGATGAAGAAGAAGAGCAAGAACAAACACAAGGACCTCTTGCATTGACCCAAAGCATGGGAGAGGATAAGGAAGAAGAAGAAGAAATAGAAGGTGTCGATGAAGAAGGAGTTGAGGAAGCACCCACACAAGCCATGCCAAAGAAGAGGAAGGCTAACACACAGCCTGTGGCTAAGGAAAAGAAAGTTGTCAAACCTAGCCCAGCCAAGCCTACTACTCCTACCACCAGAGCCAGCACATGTGCAAACACATAGAAGGCTAAGGAGAAGACTAAGGCTATAGATCAAGGAGGCCAAGTGCAGAAGAAACAGAGAAGAAAATTATGTTGCACAACCTAACTCAGATGAAGAAAAGACTAAATTAGATTATTTAAGTCAATTCAAAGTGGTAAGTCACAAACCACTTTTTGATATTCAAAATGTGTGTGAAAATGTCAAAAATAATGTAGATTTGTCTAGATTTAAGTATATTGATTTTGAGAAACTTGAGAAAGAAGAACAAAAGTTAGTTGAAGAAGCTCTATATGCAATGATGTCTAAATGTAAGACTACGCCATTAGAATTTTCTAACTCAATACCCAAGAAGTTATATGATTTAGTTGAGCAAAAATCTCATTATTGTTTAAATTTGGAAAAACAAATAAGGAAAACTACTTTGGCCCAAGTAATGCCAGAACTAACAAAAGGTAAGATTGCTAAGGCTACTAAGAAATATGGAGTTAAGTTTACACCTAAGTATGGAGGCTTCAACATTCTTCAAAACAATATTGAAGATGCGGTAAAGAAGTCTACCCAAATATGGAAACTAATCTATGGGTTGACCACTGTAAAAAAAAGGAGAATTGACCCTTTTGAGGGTAAAGATGGTGATAAAGATGAAGATGACAAAGAAGATGATGAAAAACAAGAAGATGATAAGGAAGATGAGAATAAAAATAATACAATTAGGGAAGAAACACAAAATCAAGATGATAACATGGCTATAGCTGAACAACAACAAGACAAACAGAGTGTGTAGGACACATAAGTGCTGAGTGTCAGTCCTCCACATGACACAATCAATGTTGTTTAGTGTGGAGCCTGATTAGTCCCCAAGTGGGAGATTGTTAGATTGTGGTGATTGATCAAGAAAGTACTGTACATACTTGTATAAAAGGGCTTAGGGTTGGGTATTTTTATAATGTTGTGATACGAAATTGGTTCTTGCGGCGGTATTGAGCTGTAAAGGATTACGGATTGTAATTAGGTTGTAATCACTGGATTGTAATAAGATCGGACTTGATGTTTGGTGGACGTAGCCCAGGGATTGGGTGAACCACGTTAAATCTTGGTGCCTTGTGTTCATTTTTTTGTGTGTTCTACTATTTTTCTGTTATTGGTTATATTTGCATGTAGTTTTTTATTTCTGTCTGTGGTTTATCCTAACAAAGAGGACACTTGTCCAAGTTTTAGAAACCTTATCACGACAGAATCTCATAGAGTAACTCCACTAAGGAAAAGGAGTGTGAACAATAATGCGAGACAAGGGGACAATTATTACAAAGCATATTTTTTGACATGAGAAGGTTAACTCGCAATTACTTTTATGTGTAACTTAATATCCTTTAAACTATGGTAGGGTCCATACCTAATTTTATTCACTGAGTGTTAGGTAACTCAGATAAGTGACAACCCCATTTATTAGGAACTAGTAATGATGACTACGTGGAGAGTGAGCCTCCTAGTCAAATCCTTCTTTAGAGCTGGATGTTGACATATCTTGTTCATTAAGAGTTCTTTCCAACTGTTCATCCATGGATTCGCCGATCAAGCCGAACAAAAGTGAGTTGATTGCAGACATCAGATCCAAAAGGCCTTTGATAGGTGTGGTACTTGGTAAAGATCCACAGGGGTTTACAACTAGGGAGATGAGAAAATTGATGTAAATTCTACAACTCTATGGTGTCAGCCTGTGTAGGAGAAGGTCCATAATGATCAAAGATAAACTGGTTAATGGGATTGGAAATACAGGAATGGAAAACTAGTTTATGTAGATATCCACAATTAAAGGTATTAGGTATCAGGGCATGTGAGTGTGGATATAGTCTGCAAAAATAGTCTTCAATAGGATTCTCATGGATTAACCATCTATGTTGGTTAGGAATATGAGTACTATTGAGAATATGCACAGGCCATTCAAAAGAGGTTGCATTGGTTACTATGTGATGAAGGTAAATCCTGATTTCTTCATCAAGAGGCTGACATTGTTCCTTTTGAATAATGGAATATGTGAGTAACTTCTTGGAAGCTACAAAATGGTGATCTCTTTGTTCTTGATAAATTTTTTGGGTCACTGTAAAGAGATTAGGCTCCCATGGAACATGACTGACAAAGTTATATACATCTTTTCTTTCACAGATCATTCATACATTATGCTCTAGAGGTGGAGGAACATGATTGAATTCTCTAATAAGAACACACCTCTGTTCTTCATAAAGATGTTCCACAACCCATGTATTTCTAATAAGATCATTAAAGACCCAACTAAGATTTTGAATAACATCCTCTTGAGACTATTCTTGTTTTGTTAGAAGATTAGGTTGAAGAACAACCTTTTTATCATTTTCTCTAGTGACAATCTCGTTAAAACCTCAAACATGATGTATCCTCTGTTGCTGATATCATTTAGCCATATTTTCTAGAGCATTTTCTTCAAGGATTACTTTGCGTTGTTTTTTATATTCTTTTATTGGTCCTAGTTCATTATAGATAGTGATGTGTAAGTTTTGAAGAATATCAAGCTGGCTGTATGTCTGAGAAGTACAAAGATGTGGTTGCAAAATTTCAATGCCATCTGATGTCATTTAACTCAAACTATTTACATTATGGATAATTTTAGTACAATCTTCTCTACTGAGGAAATTAGCCAGAACATTCTTGATTCCCTCAATGTGTTCAATCTCAAATTCAAATGAATCTAGAAATTGAGCCCACCTGAGCAGTCGTGCTCTTACCACTTTATTCTTAGATCTTTTCTTGAGGAATCTTGGCAGGTTTAATAGATTACTACGAAGCACAAATTTTTGGTTGCCTATAAACAACTGAAATTTTTGAAAGGCATTGACTACAGAAAGATGTTCCTTATGAGTAGAGTGATAGTTTATTTCAGAACCTTTAAAGACTCCAAATTCAAACCTGACATTTTCTTCTTTTATTTGACCATTGATTTGGACTTGCTCAAGAAGCACAACACCAATATTTACAAAGATGTGAGAATGATAATTTAGCCTTTATCATTACTTGAATCATGCACTTATACATTCATACTGACACAAATAGATGACCAACTAAAATCAAAGATGACAGTTTGATTTCTGATCCTCAGAAGTCTGAGGAGAGCGTACTCTTTATGTCATTAGCTAAAGACAAAACTTGACACAATTGTAGACAAAGAAGGAAATTTGAAAGTTCTGGACTTAGTAATGGATTACTCTCAACTTATCTCAACTTGGTTTGAGCATGAATGACTGGTTCCCTTTTATAGGCAAAGCGTTGTCCTAGGCAACTCAAACTAGTTCATTGTAAGGTGAAATTCGTCCATAGGAAGAGGACACCTATCCGAGTTCTAGAAACCTTATCACAAAAAAATCTCACATAGTAACTCCACTAAGGAAAAGGAGTGTGAACAGTAATGCAAGACAAGGGGACAATTATTACAAAGCATCTTTTTTGACATGAGAAGGTTAACTTGCAGTTACTTGTAGGCATAACTTAACCTCCTTTAAATTATGGTAGGGTCCACACCTAATTTTACTCATTGAGTGTTAGGTAACACAGATAAGTGACAACCCCACTTATTAAGTACTAGTAATGATGACTATGTGGAGAGTGAGCCTCCCAGTCAAATCCTTCTTCAAAGCTGGTTGTTGACATGTCTCGTTCCAGAAGAGTTCTTTCTAACTATTCATCCATGGATTTGCCGATCAAGCCGAACAAAAGTGAGTTGATTGCAAACATTAAGTCCAAAAGGCCTTTGATATAAGGATACAATTTTTTGTGTACTTTTTCACTCTTTTAGGATATTTAGAAGCATAATGACCAAATTCATTACAAGTATAACATTTAAAGATTTTCTTACCATCTGGTTCTCTCCTCACAAGCAAGGCAATTCCTTCTTCAACATTTATATCTGTTGGAATTACAAGTGGGAAAGGACTAAACTTTTGAGAGTTGTGGGGGGGGGGGGGGGGGGGGGGTGTTGTGAATTAGGAGTTTAAACTTAGACCATAGAACTTTCACCATTCATAAATCACATACATTAATATACTGAAATAACATATAAAGAATATGCATCAATCATGTAAACATGTAATCAAACACACACACTTAACACTATATATAATTACCTAGAAACCCACCAAGTAAGAAGTTAAAACTAGGGTGAGGATTAAACCCACAAATCGTCACTACTATAGCAATAAAGTATATCAAATTAAAGTTACAATGGTTTGACCATGAATCATGATATGCCCTATGAAAGGCCAACCCTGTTAAAGGCTTACAAAGAATGTTAAGTCCCACCTTGTTAGAGGATTTCAACACCTTGTTAGAAGTGTGCCTGGTTAGAGGACTTCAACTTACAATTAAGTAAGCACCCTATTAAAGGATTTCATACAGCCTATTAGGACTACTCTGTTAAGAGATTTAACTGAAATCACTTGTCAAAATGTCTCAGCATAGATCTTGTAGTTGGCACTTGCTTGCCTGATAATAGATCACCTCTATCCAATCTCTAATTGATACTTCACAATCTAATGTATCAATGCTATATCCTCTATCCTCTATTCTTCACTTAACTGAGTTTGTAATTTACTTTTACTACTAAGTCACCTTGAATGCTCTGCAAACTATCTTGTTTTGCTCCTCCAATTGGATCACTCACCACTTTGCAATGCTCTCAACATTGTTAAAAATTTAGGGCTTCATCCTCCTTAAGAAGACTTATGTGGCTTAGGGTTAGGTATGAATCTATGGCTGAGATTCATCCATTTTTCCACTTAAACCTTCCCATTTTCTGATTGGTTGCATGTAATTTCATAAGGAATCTACATATAGATTCATCCTTATCTCTAAAAGATCAAAATCTATCTTTAGGTCGGCTGAAAAATGGTTTACATAGTTGTTTGTGCCATAACAAACAAATATGTCCAATTTTGGTTACTCGGCATATGAAGTCTTTGATGCTTGGCATACATTATAATTCTACTTTTGACTCGGCACTTGAACTGCTCGGTATCTACTATTCACTTGGCACTTGAATCACTCAGCATCTACTGTTCACTCGACACTAAAATCACTTGGCATGGTTTATCTATTCAGCACTTGAGTGACTCAACACATGAGTGACCCAATACTCATTGTAACTTGGCATGGTCTAATATTTACATGTTGTACTCGATATGCATTACTAGTTTGACATGAATAAAGTAAATGACTTAAGTGTGTTGACACTCACTTGTCAAAACCAATCAAGAATCTCCCCAATTTGACATGAGTGTCAAAAAATCTTGAATAAACATAATCAATCTAATCTTCTCGAGTATAAAATATCCATGACTTGGCTTATATACAAAAATTCAAAAATTCAAAATTTTGTAATAACCTATATACCTCAAAATTTATAACTCCCCTCGAGTTAATATATCTATTATGTATCCAAAAAAATTTCTCCATTTTGAATAGATTTGTCTCTACTAACTGATACTCTTTGACTTCAATGCACTTATACTCTTGCATGCTCTCTCTTAGATGGTGTTTTTTTTGCTTTGTTTCTATCTCTACTCTCTCTTAGCTGGTATTTGTTCTACTTTGTTTCTATCTCTAGATTGTATTCCTCCCCCTTTCTTTATTCTCTCCCTTTTTGTTGTCTCCCCCTTTTTATCTGTCTCTCCCTCATAGGATATTCTCCCCCTTTTTTGACACTTATGTCAAATGGGCTATAGACGTATAGTGTGTTTGTCCAAAAATGATTTATGGACCTCCATTATAATTTTAAGAGTTGCATCCTAGTTGTCACATGTAACATCTAGTGACTTGAGTTGGATGGAAAGCTCGACAGTAAGGTGTACTAGGCCATCTAGAGTAGAAAGATTGGGGTCTTCCTTTAGCAAAGTTTTTGCATAACATAGTTGCTTGTGCAGTATCTCCATATGGGGGGTGAGAGATGCCTGCATATTTTTCAATTTGGTTCTTATGCTAGCCTCTTTTGTTGTTAACAATGCTAATTGACTTTTGGGACTGAAGAAATGTATTGAAATGCTTCTCACTCTAAGCTGGGTTTTGAGGTAACCTTGTACTTGATATATTGAGATTTCTCTCCAGGCTCAAAATATGATGTTTGGTCTCTTGGGTGAAGAGTGCAGGGTGACACAATTTGGTGTACAATTAGAACATATTCTCAAGTACCTTCTTCACATCCTCAACCTTTGTTGCCAATGCAACTGAGTAAGTGCTATATCACCAGATATCTTTTCATTGACCTTGCTCTGGAATTTCTTTTTTGACCATTCTAAAAGTTTGGCACTTGTATCAATGTCTTCATTGTTGACCTTTTCCACTATGTCTGATAGTTGCTCTAGTTGTCACTTGGTCTCTTCAGGAGTAGGTAGCCTAATGCATCTAGAAAGATGCCTTTAATGACTTGAAGAGCTTGCTTTTGCCTATGCTCTCTGCTGAGCATTTCTTGATGCTTTTTCTTCTCTAAAGCTTGTTGCAAAATGCTTATTTGATATAATATCATTGTATCATAATCAAACTTTGGAATAATAATCTCTTCATCAAGAGTGATATCACCATAGTGAATTACCTTTTTCAGCTTTTGAAGAGCTTGAGTTTGACATTGAGATCTGCACTGATATAGCATTTGTGCTCAGCTTTTGAAGAATTTTTGTAGAAGTACTTAGATGGCTTCTTGTTCCTTTACTTTAGGTGTTTTCTCACCTTCTTCGGATTGGTTGTTGTATAATACAATGACATGAACAACACTTGGTCCTTGTGCTTCAGGTATAGATGAATATGTTTGTCTTGTTCCTTACTGTATATTTGTATATTTTTCTTCTTCTTGCTTCTTCTCAAGAGTAACAACTTTCAAAAGTGTATCAACCTTAGTAGGTGTATCTATTGTAGTTTGAAACAAAGGTTGCACTTGAGTAACTAAAGGGATGGAAAAAGGTGGTTCTTGTGGTTTCACCTTGTCCCTTGTGATGTCGGTTACTGCCTTTTGGAGCTCATCTACTCTAACCAAAATTGGATTATCACATAACTTTTCTTGTAGTGTAGATTGGTCTAGTATTTTCTTCAAGTCATATACAGTCAATGGATTGATGTTCTAAGCTAATGCATCAGGAAAATCCTTGACAATAATAGTTTCTATTGACTTGATTGTTAGGATAAACCACGGACAGAAATAAAAAACTACATGCAAATATAACCAATAATAGAAAAATAGTAGAACACACAAAAAAATGAACACAAGGCACCAAGATTTAACGTGGTTCACCCAATCCTTGGGCTACGTCCACCAAACAGCAAGTCTGATCTTATTACAATCCAGTGATTACAACCTGATTACAATCTGTAATCCCTTACAGCTCAATACCGCCGCAAGAACCAATTTCGTATCACAACATTATAAAAATACCCAACCCTAAGCCCTTTTATACAAGTATTAAACCGCTTTAAGGTTATAACATGTCGGCCATATGTCGGCCATAATATGTCGGCTACCATGTCGGCTACTGCCCAAAAAAAAAAATTGAACCCCGCTATTTATGAAGTATGTACAGTACTTTCCTGATCAATCACCACAATCTAACAATCTCCCACTTGGAGACTGATCCTGTAGAAATACCACTACCACATGGGGCTCCCACTGGATCAAACCATCCTGGACTCTACTGTTCTTTTATTCATGTTTAGTCTAAAAGACCAACCGAAGCTAAAGAGGAGTTCAGCTTCTCCCTTGTTACAACCTTTGTCAACATATCTGTTGGATTGTCATTGGTATGGATCTTCTCCAGCTTTAACTATCCATCCTCCAAAACTGACCGAATGAAATGGTACCGCAACTGTATGTGTTTGGTCTTAGAATGCAGAGCTGAATTCTTAGCAAGATGAATGGCACTCTGACTATCTATGAACAAATAATTATCCTTCTAAGGATGTCCCAATTCTTCCAAGAAGAACTGAAGCCATATCATCTCTTTGGCTGCCTCTGTAGCAGCAACATATTCTGCCTTTGTAGTGGAGAGAGCATTAATCTTCTGTAACCTAGAAACCCAGCTCATGGCTGCCCCACCAATAGTAAAGACATAACCTGTAGTACTCCGCCTGGTATCAATATCCCTAGCCAAATCTGAGTCAACATAGCCCTGTAAATCAGTAGTAGAGCCCCCAAAGTGTAAACACTTATTGGATGTTTCTCTCAAATATCTGAGAATCCACTTGACAGTATTCCAATGCTCAAATCCTGGATGACTCATATACCTGCTAACGACTCCCACTGCATGTGCAATATCTGGCCTAGTGCATACCATAGCATACATCAAACTTCCTACAGCTGAAGCATAGGGTACCTTGGACATCTTATCCTCCTCTTCCTGTGTCTTGGGACACATCTCCTTAGTCAATTTCAAATGACCAAGTAAAGGTGTGCTGACAGCTTTAGCATTCTCCATAGAGAAACGTTGCAACACCTTCTCAACATAATCAGCTTGAGATAGCGTCAATGTTCTGTTCTTCCTATCTCTGCAAATCTTCATACCAAGGATTTGTTTTTCTGCCCCCAAATCCTTCATAGCAAATGCATGTGCTAACTGGCATTTTAGCCCCTTAATATGATGCATGTTAGACCTAGCTATAAGCATATCATCAACATATAGACATAAAATAATGTAGCTATCATCATCCAACCTCTTAAAATAAACACAATAATCTGAATGACACCTGTTATATCCATGCTCATGCATAAAACTGTCAAATTTCAGATACCATTGCCGAGGTGCTTGCTTCAAGCCATATAAACTTTTCTTCAATTTGCACACTAAGTTCTCCTTACCTTTGACCTCAAAACCCTGTGGCTGAGCCATATATATTTCTTCATCCAAATCACCATGAAGAAAGGTTTTTTTAACATCCATCTGCTCTAAATGCAAATCTTCAGTAGCCACAAGACTTAAAACAGTACAAATAGAAGTCATTTTAACAACAGGAGAAAATATCTCATCAAAATCAATGCCCTTTTTCTGTGCAAATCCTTTTACAACTAACCTGGCCTTAAATCTTTTCTTACCTCCTTCCTCTTCTTTCAACCTGTAAACCCATTTATTCTGTAAAGCCTTTTTACCTGCAGGCAACTTGCACAAATCCCATGTCTTATTTTTCAGCAAAGAGTCCATTTCATCTTTCATTGCAGACTCCCACTGAATCTTAGTATCCACCTGCACAGCTTCATCATAACTTTCAGGTTCACCAGCATCAGTAAGTAAAATAGAATACAAAGAGGGAGAAAACCTTTGTGGAGGTCTAATTTGCCTTGTTGACCATTTAACATTTACTGGTGTGTGTGGTATTTGTTGTTGCAGTTGTTGCACATCATGAGGAATGGTTGGAACATCAGCTTTTGGAGTATCATCCAGCACTACATAATCATCTTCTTTCTTCTCATGTTGCTGCAACAGATCTTTATACAACACTTTCTCATTGAATATGACATCCCGACTTCTAATAATTTTAAGATTTTCAAAATCCCAAATCCTATAACCAAATTCATTAATGCCATATCCAACAAAGACACATTTCTTTGATTTAGCTTCTAGCTTGGTTCTATTTTTAGAGTCTATATGAGCAAAAGCTTCACAACCAAAGGTCTTGAGAAAAGAATAACTCGCCTTCTTACCAGTCCATGCTTCCTCTGGAATACCACATCCCAAAGGAGTAGAGGGACCTCTATTAATCAAATATACTGCAGTATTGACAGCCTCCGCCCACATGTGTAAGGGCAACCCAACATGCAACCTCATGCTCCTTGCATGCTCCATTATAGTCCTGTTCATGCGTTCAACCACTCCATTTTCCTGTGGAGTCCTTGGAACAGTTGTTTGTCTACGAATACCATTAGTGGAGCAATAGTCTTCAAATTCATGACTGCAATACTCACCACCATTATCAGATCTGAGACATTTTAATTTCTTACCAGTCTCATTTTCAACCAAGCATTTCCATTTCTTAAAAGTTTGAAATACATCAGATTTCTGTCTAAGGAAATAAACCCATACTTTTCTATTTGCATCATCAATAAATGTAACATAATAATGAGAGCCACAGAGGGAAGATACCTGAGCTGGTCCCTATACATCTGTATGCACAAGCTCTAATTTCTCATTTTTGTTTTCCTTCCCTGTCTTTACAAAACTCACTCTCTTTTGTTTTCCATACACACAACTTTCACAGAAATCCATATTCGCACATTTTAGACCTGGTAAAACTTTCCTTGAATGAAGTACTTTCATACCTTTCTCACTCATGTGCCCAAGTCTATTGTGCCACAGTGCTGTATCAGAATCTACAGCAGCTATTTGTTCTCCCTGCTCAACTGCAGTAATTGTTCCTGAATATTCATTTTTCTCTTAAACAATCAAAGTAGAAGGAACAATATGACCTGTACAAAGATATAAGGTGCCTACTTTCACACCTTTTGCTACTACAAGGGAACCTTTTGAAACCTTCCAATTTTTATCATTAAAAGTAACTACACAACCCTCATCACCGAGTTGCCCTGCTAAAATTAAATTTCTACTTAGTTTTGAAACATGTCTTATCTCATGTAGTAGCCAATGATTCCCATTCTGCAACTTAATCTTAATTTTTCCCTTTCCAACAATCTGACAGGGTTCATTATCCCCCAAATAAACAAGCCCAAAATCCCCTTGGACATAATCAATGAAATAACCTCTATGAGGTGTAGCATGAAATGAAGCACCAGAATCTAAAACCCATGAATCATCAACACTCTCTAAAGACAGAAGCAAAGCATCCTCTTCGGATTTGTTACTTACCACATTTGCCTCCTTGTCTCCATCTGATTTATCTCCTTCATTTTTCTTTCAATTCCAACAATCTTTCTTTTTGTGCCCTGGTTTCCCACAGTACCAACAATCATTTGGTCCTCTCAATTGAGACCTCCTCCCCTTTGACTTTCCTCTTGATTTCCCACAATTTCTAGAGTTACTTCCTCTTTCAGTCGTTATGTCCCTGCTTTGTGCATTTAAAGCACTTCCTGATGTAGATCCACCTGAGGATTTTCTGCGAGTTTCCTCACTTAAAATAACACCGATCACATCATCATATTTTAGGGTACTAGATCCAGGAACAAAATTACTCACCACCATTACCAAGCCATTCCAGCTTTCAGGCAAAGAACACAAAATCAAGAGAGCCCTAATTTCTTCACCAAAATTGATACCCACAGAAGATAATTGACTAGTAATAGTATTAAACTCATTTAAATGATCTGCAACAGATCCACCTTCTTCTATTTTCATATTAAATAAATGCTTCATGAGAAATACCTTATTTGAAGCGGAGGGCTTTTCATACAGTGTCGCTAGGGTTTTCATCAAATCTTTTGTCGTCTTTGCTTTTGTAATATTAAATGCCACTGATGGTGCCAAGCATAACCGAATGCTTCCGAGTGCCTTTCTGTCCAAAAGATCCCATTCAGCCTCTGACATAGTTCCCTGATTCTTGGCTTTTCCTTCCAACGGCTTCCATAAATCCTTCTGATATAAATAGTCTTCCATTTGCATCTTCCATAACTGGAAGTTCTGCCCATTAAACCTATCAACCCTCAACTTACCCTCATCTGCCATCGCTCCCACTCAATAACTGTGAGATTTTCCTGCAGAGGATAACTAAAAGACAACCTTGCTCTGATACCACTTGTTAGGATAAACCACAGACAGAAATAAAAAACTACATGCAAATATAACCAATAATAGAAAAATAGTAGAACACACAAAAAAATGAACACAAGGCACCAAGATTTAACGTGGTTCACCCAATCCCTGGGCTATGTCCACCAAACAGCAAGTCCGATCTTATTACAATCCAGTGATTACAACCTGATTACAATCCGTAATCCCTTACAGCTCAATACCGCCGCAAGAACCAATTTCGTATCACAACATTATAAAAATACCCAACCCTAAGCCCTTTTATACAAGTATTAAACCGCTTTAGGGTTATAACATGTCGGCCATATGTCGGCCATAATATGTCGGCTACCATGTCGGCTACTGCCCAAAAAAAAAAAAATTCCACTATTTATGAAGTATGTACAGTACTTTCTTGATCAGTCACCACAATCTAACACTCTTCCTATGGACAGATCTCACCTTACAATGAACTAGTTTGAGTTGCCTAGGACAATGATTTGCCTATAAAAGGGAACCAGTCATTCACGCTCAAACCAAGTTGAGATAAGTTGAGAGTAGTCCATTACTGAGTCTAGAAGTTTTCAATTTCCTTCTTTGTCTGCAATTGTGTCTAGTTATGTCTTCAGCTAATGACATAGATATTATGCTCTCCTTGGACTTTTGAGGATCAGAAATCAAACTATTATTGTTGATCTTAGTTGGTCATTTGTTTGTGTCTGTATGAATGTATAAGCACATGATTCAAGTAATGATAAAGGCTAAATTATCATTCTCACAGCTTTTGTAAAAATTCATCGGCTAATTTTGGTAATCGGTGGTCATGAGTTCGAATCTCTTCCAAACTATATTTTAGCACCCAATGCCCAATGTGCCACATTAGCATGATGATGTCATGCTGATGTCATCAATATTACCTTTTTACTCAAAATTGAAATCATCATAACTTCCACACACAGACTCTATTTTTGACGAAGTGAACATCATTGGAAAACTTTTGATGTGCTCTTTAATTTGAGATCCATTGTTGACCACTTTTGAGTTGATTAATTTTTCACCTTTTTATAGTCTTTGTTCCCAATTTGACCAAACTTTTATTGGCCATCTAGACTCTAATTTTGCTCATTCAAGTTGCGTTGGATTCAAAATTTTAAGATCTTCAACACAGTGATGATTATTGGAGTTTTGGAGATACTTCAATTTTTGACAAAAATATCCCCCAAATCAAAGGAAGAAGGCAAAGAAGTAAGTGGCAGCTTCAACAAGTGTAGAAGAACTCTCTAGTAGAATGGAAGATGAGTTTGTGCTTATAGCTTGTATGGTGAGCTCAACCTCACAAACTATTTGATATATAGATAGTGGGGTGTCATTTCATATGAAAAGAATTAGAGAGTACTTCTCTAATTATAAGAAGGAGAACACCAATATCGAAATTTCTATGGGAAACTTGTCCAAATTCAACCTAGTTGGGAAAGGGATTGTTCAGTTTCAAAGGGAGAATGGAAAGATAATTCCAATTCATGATGCGTTGCATGTGTCAAGCTTAAGTATGAACTTTATTTTTGTATATGTTTTTAAAGATGGGGGGGTATAATGTACTCTTTAGAGGGACACATGTGTTGATTAAGCACAAGGTTTGGAAATCACCCATAACTATTAGAGTTAGGAGTGTTCACCTTTATAGGTTGCAGTTTGATAGTCCTAAGGCACTCATGTGTAGTTGTAATGCTAGAGATCTTAGAGAGCTATGGCATAGGAGGATGGGCCATATTCATCATGGAGCACTCAAATTGCTTCATGAGATAGTGATAGGTGTTCCAAAGGTATGAACTTATCAGATATCAATACCTTATTAAATGAAATACACGAGTCAATCTTTATAGCTACAAGAAAATGGTAGCTCAGTTATAATATTTCAAATTTATTTTATACATAGTTTCTTAAATGCATTTTAAATTCAATGCATACATAATATAGGAATCAATTAAATAAATTGTTATCTAACAATCTGCATAAATAAGAGGCATAACATTAGCTCTAAATTCATTCATTACAAGATATAGAGAAGAGAATTGGAAAGGGACCTTATTTTGTAGTGCAACCATAAATGGTAGTTGAATAGGAACTCTAACTAACCATAAATTAAAGGCTTATTTGGCTACATCAATCAAACTAGAATAGTAATCTATAATTTCCTAGAATTTCAATTCCTTAGTTTGGGTGCACGAAATCAAAAGTAGGAATAAGAATTTGAATTCCTATTTTGGCCCCAAAATGAGAATTTGATATTCCACCTAAATAGGTGGAATATCATATTCACATTCCTATTCCCATTTTCCTTTTTAGTATTTGATGCAAATTTGAAATCCTTGAGGTCACTGAGGGTGAGAATTTTCTCACAAAAAGCACATTGCTCAACCACAAGACAATTAGGAGTAATAACTGTGCATTCCTTCAAAGCTTGGTCCCTTTTCATTGAATATCCTCCGAGTGTGATGGCTTCCCTTGTAAATTTTGCAAAGCCTTATGGGATTCTATTGAGCCAAACTTGCACAAAGTTTACTTTGAATCCTTCCATTCCAAATCACTCAACAATATTATTAACAAAGGAAACATTAAATTCATACCTAAAGAAGGTGATCCTAAAGATGTCTAAAACTAGAGACCTATCACCCTATTGAATGTCTCCTACAAGATCATAGCTAAATCCATGGCTATCAAAATTTTCCATCTTTTGACATTGATTGTTCACCCAAAGCAGATTGGTTTCATCAAATCTAGATATATCCTAGACAACATCATTGTTGTCTTAGAAATGGGCTCGTCTAAGTAGTGAACTCTCTTTCTCAAGATTTTATTTTTCCAAGGCTTATGATCATATTGAATGGCCCTTCATTCTTTCATATGGAACAGGGTCATCTAAGCATAGAAAGAATGACAAGCAATATGTGTTGAAGTTGATGAAAGATCAACCTAAAAACTCCCAAGAATCACCTATACGCAAACACCTATCATAGAAAAGAGAAGCAAAAAGCTATGGAGGTTGAAATTGCTAGATCCATAGATGAGACATTCTAGATGAGCAAAAAGATAAATTGCTATTATCAAAAATGAATTAATAATTAATTACAAAGAGATATCATTATTATAAAGGAGATTGAAACCCAAAAAGGGTCTAACCTAGGTTGCATCATAATAATTAATAAAAGAATCGATTATTAGATGCCTAAAGTTTAGCTTAATAAAACTAGAGTTAATTAGAAAATATCTAATTACTTTAATGCCTAAAGTTTAGCTTAATAAAACTAGAGTTAATTAGAAAATATCTAACTACTCTAACACCCCCCCACACCCCCCCCCCAAAGATAAACTTAGGGAGTAGCTAAAAAACTAGAAACTAGTATAGAAAGTAGAATTGAGTCTCGACAACAAAGCCTGATGAGGTACCCAAGCACAACCAAATCTCTAAAAAGAGGAGAAATATAGAAAACCACATGGGGAAAACCCTACTCCAAAAAGAGATGGAAATAATGTTGAAAGAACTAGTGAAGGAATGAAGAAGCCTCCAAACTAGGTAATGTCCTAGAAGATATGAACAAAATATGATCATGAAGAACAATACTGAAGCATTTAGAAGCTGCAAAGCTATGTCAAAAGTAACTGCTGATATGAAGAATCTCCACTGAAATAGAACCTTACCAAGTTGAGAAGACTATAATCTACATCAAATTAGGAGGAACACAAAGGCAAATAACTCAACTTGAAGATATAGATGACATGAAACACCAAAGCCCGATGAGCTAATCAATTGAACAAAGGAAGCATGAGAAACAATAGAAGAACCTTCCCAGCTAATGTAGACAAGGGTGAGGTGACAAGAAACTAGAAAAGTGGGCCAAAAGAACTACATGTCACGAAACCATGGTCAAGATGCACAAAAAAGTACATATGTGTGTATTGAGGTGATCAATATCAAACACTAGATGAGGTTAATGCCACGGAAGGGAAACTCACTGGACAAAGAAAGATGGCAATCAAAGGAAAAACATCAACCCCCCATGGAACTTTAATCATGATTAGTGCTTGTATAATATGGCATAAGACATAATGAATCCCAAGAATACAATATCTACAAGAGTTTCCTCAGTTGACACTGCTCAAATCAGAAGGAAAAATAAGGCAAAACAACTAAAATAAAAATATAGATGGAGTATGAAACTTTATCTCAATGTGTTTGCAAGAATGCATACAAATGATGTCTAAATAGAATAGAAAAGACATAAGACTAATACAATAGATAGTACAAGTCATGACGAATCATCTAAAGCAACAAAATCAATCCTCGAACCTAAAACAACCAAGATATCTACTAGAATGCAGAAATAAAAAATACTAAATAGAATTTGCCTAGAGTAGAATATGGAAAAACAACTAGCATCACTGGAAATAGCTTGGAAATCCCTTTCCAACAATATAAACAATTCCCAAATCGAAGATCAAATGCTCAAGATATGTTTCAAGGACTGCAAAAAGCAACTCCTGACTTTGATAGCAGAAAAATCCATCAAAAATGCATTTAGACTAAAAACTAACCAAACCACTATGACAAGCTCAAAACCAGCTTTCTAACAATATCTCATTTTCTGAAGACAGAGTCTGTATGCCTGAGATATGAGCAAAAATGTGAAGGTAGGTCCAAACATAGTCTGAAGACGTGATAGGAACACTGATGCAATGCCGATGTGGTACTGACGTCAGCAAATGACAAGCCCAAATTGATGGTCAAATGCCTATCGATGTAAAAAATGCTTGAAAGATGACCCCTACTAGAAAAAAAATTCCAGCCACCAGAAACAAGCTAGGAAACTGAGGGTTGGTGCCGAAGTAAAAATCTAGTGGCAAAAAAAAATCACATGTTTGAAATATAAAACCTAGTTGGTAGAGTTTTGTTTGCTAGAAAAAAGTTTTTGAATACCAATAAAAGGTATGCATACAAGCTAAGAGAAGTAGCCCATCCACATGTGCTCCACCCAAAAGTCTATCCCCACAAACAAATTTGCCTCCACCAAACAAAGCATGCAAATACCAAGGAGAAATCAAGGAGTCTAAACAAAAATACATCCAAAATTTGGATGGTTTAAGAACTCCAAACTATCCTTCATCGCACCATTCATCCAAACTAGTAAAATGCCTGATCCTCCAAACCAAAAAACCATCTCCCATATTCGAAGGTCCACACAATATTCAAAAGAAAGAAAAATCATGAGGATGGTGGTACAAACTGTGCTTCTCCAAAATGTGCTCCACAGGTGTAGAGGCAAGAGAGGTGGAGTCTACATTCATGTTGAGGGCTCAAAATTCAACCCAAGGAAAAATTGATAAGGCTAGAAATAGATATGCACAAAGATCTATTTGACTGCCTTCTCAAAAGTTGAAACCATAGTCCAAAAAATAAATTGTCCATGGGAGTCAAATCGGGGCATGAGACGAGGCCTGCCAAAATAGAGCCTACCTTCAACAGAAGATGCTCATAGAATGATAGAACAAAAAGCTTGGGCAAAGTCAAATCCATGGTAAATCATGCCAAAGCCTCCAAATCTTATCATGTAACTGAAATTGTTGGTTGTTGCTTGGAGCTCTGCATAGTTGAATCAAGTGGGAAGCCCGTGAATCAAAATTAGGACTTCATTATCTTTAAATTCGTAGTCTAGTGTCACTGGTCCAATGAACATGTCTCCACAAATAATAAAAAATACTGCTCAACTTGCATCCGATGAGGCTCTCACAAAACGTGGTAGGCCCACATGACATGTGCCCAAACCTATTGGTCAAGAGTACAAGCCATGTGGAGGAATAGGGAGCACAAGACAATAAAATAAGGACCATGGGCACAGGGGTGTATGGACAACAAGGGCCCATGACTTGGAGAAACATGCACATGCGAGCCCAAAAACTAGGTATTGACTATGCCCAAAACTCATTGTGCTAATTTTATGCCAAAAAAACATGGACATAGGCCATCAAATGTGCATTTTTTCAAATCACATGTCCAAAAATTGTGCGATCTCCAACACATGCAATCTCCAACACTCAAAGTCACAAAAAATTAAGTCCACCCAAAAACAAAGATAATAGGAAACTCAAGCACAACACTAGGAAGGACAAACCCCAAAAAAAGAGGCAGTGTGTGTCCCAAGGCATGGGACTTGCCAAATTTGCCTGTCAAAAGGAGTGGAGGTCAAAGACATATAAGGTGAGCCCTCTGACAGGGGTGCAACCAAAAAAATAGCTTTTATTCAAAATGGCTCCTCCCCCAGGACTTCAAATTTGCCCCATTGCTACTCTTACAGTCTTCCCACAACTCCTACCAAGTCCAAAATGGATAACAAGGTGGATCTTTGGCAAGAAGAATGCCCAGAACGGGCCAAGGAACCAATGTAGATGGTGGAATCAGGGTGTGATTTATGTGCAAAGATCTACGGTAGGCTAAACAGGGAGAACATAGTAACCTTGTTATCGCTAACAATTTTGAGTGACCAAAAAAATTCATTCCCATGTCACAGAGACCATCTCAAATGCCTCCTTGGGTACGAACAAGTCCCAGCCTTTAAAAAAGCTCCTTTATTAATAAAATAAACAAACCTAGAAAAAAAATTACTAATTTTTTGAGAAATGAATAATGTCGTCTCATTTTGAGTGCCCAAGACGACCTAGGTGCAAAACATTTTTGCCTTAGATTTCAACAACATCCAAACTAGATGTATTTTATATAGAAATGGGGGCTTTTGAGTGTTTTGCGCTCAACACTGATATTTGTTTGGGCTCAAAGTGCTCCAAAAAATAGTGACCCCCCAGATCCAATAAAAAGCCACTAAAAGCTAAGATCTGAAAACCAATGCCAAATCTCTCAAGAATATAATAGGGGCATGAAGATCTGAAGCTCTGATACCATGTTGAATTTGATGAAAGATCAACCCAATAGCTCCCAAGAATCACTGCACACAAACACCTGTCATAGAAGAGAGAAGCAAAAGCTATGGAGGCTGAAATTACCAGATACATAAATGAGGCATTCTTGATGAGCAAAAATACAAATTGCTATTATCAAAAATGAATTAATAAACAATTACAAAGATAGATCATCCTTATAAAGGAGATCGAAACCCAAAAAAGGTCTAACCTAGGTTGCATCATAATAATTAATAAAATAATTAATTATTAAATGCCTAAAGTTTAGCTTAAGAAAACTAGAGCTAATTAGAAAATATCTAATTACTCTAACAATATGAGGTCTTTGGTCTTTTCAAGTCCCTTTTCTAGGGATGTCCTCTGACTCTAGCTTTGTATGTTCTTTCTCCTTAAGGGTTTGGGTATCTAGTTGTAAATGTCATCTCCTCTAGTCGTGTTAGAGGCATCCTGCCTGAGTCTCCTACTCAAATTTTCAATGGGTACTTTTTTGTTGACTCCTTCGTCACTCTAATTGGGGATGAGGAAAATGTCTCAAATGCCCTCCAATGTCTTGATACCTTTTTCTTGGCTTCTGGGTATGTCATCCAATGACACAAAACCTATGCTATAGATAGTCTTTTCTTATAGCTTTACCTTGGCTTTTCCACTATCATTTGAAATGGATTCAACACAAAGATATTTTCTACTTTATGGGCATTCCCTTTTCTTTTCAAGGTTCAACTATTGATTTTTGGAATGTTGTGCTTGCCAAGATTTCCAAAATATTGGATTATTAGCTCACCAAGCCTCTTTGTTTGGCCAAAAAAAATCCAAATCTATTCCAAGGAGTTAGCTACTACCCATGTTTATTATTCATCATATTGGGCTCCTTCTAAAGCCTCTTACTTGAAATTGGAAAATACTCTTAGATATTTCCTCTGGGATTTGGGAGA
This sequence comes from Cupressus sempervirens, assembly GCA_028749045.1. Taxonomy (NCBI): domain Eukaryota; kingdom Viridiplantae; phylum Streptophyta; class Pinopsida; order Cupressales; family Cupressaceae; genus Cupressus; species Cupressus sempervirens. The sequence continues at coordinate 272,188,187 of CM053787.1, read as the reverse complement.
TAAGCATCACATATTTCATAGAGTCACTTGGGAATATTGTTATTTTCCTTGAGAATCTAGAGGTCTCAACCTCATTTCCACTTAGGACAGGGTATTACTTTATGTGTTCAATGGGTCATCCAATCCCTCATTGGAGATGAAGCCAGGAAAATCATTCTCAAGCATTTCATTTCCTTTAGACTCCCAGTTAATAGACTTGCTCAAAAGGGGATTGGATTTCAAACCCTTCTTATCATGCCATAAATAGTGAAATCTAGAGCTCCTTTATTGTTAAAAACATATGGAAAACCTTGGAAGCCATTAAGTCATTGCTTTGCTAGGCTAGTGATGGATTTAGGGATGGACTCTCTATGGGCCAACATAATCTTTGGTGGTCATCCTTGTTTGCAATTCAAGGTGTGTCTCTTGCTAACTAGTGTGATGTATTTTTTTAAACGTGGCATCAAGACTCCCAAAGATATTTTTTCTAGAGTTACCATGAGCTAAGGATCATGAGAGGATTTACAAGTCCAGTTTCATCTCTCTCACCCAGATCGACATAAATCTAACCTACTGGTTTTTGCATTTCCACCTCATATGCTCCAAAGCTAGGTGTCCAACTTATCAAACCATGGTGGAAGGAGTGGAAGTAATATGTGTATACTCCTCTTGTAAATTACAAGCCCCAGATGTGATGCCTTTGGTCGGTGCCTCACTTTCCTATGGTTACTACTCTCAACCAGCATTATCACCTCTCGTAGTGTAATTAGAGATATGAGTTTAATACTATTTGGAATGCCATCACTAAGCCGAAGATTGTACACTTTTCCTAGTATGTATTTTGACAAGAACTTTCTCTAGGTCCTTGGCTCAAACATTTGGGTATTTGTGACCCACGTTGTCCTTTTTGTGGGCAACCAGAGTCTTTCATGCATATCTCTTGGTTCTATCATAGAGCTCAACACTATTGGCTTTGGATTCATGACTTTTTTAAGCCTTTTAGGCTAGAGCCATTTTCTTGGCATATGATTCTGCTAGGAAATTCACCATAATCCCTTTAAACTACACCTAGATTTGGCATGCTTTTAGGATGGAGACTTTTTTCACTCTATGGAAAGATAAGAATGTTGTTATTTCGACTTGCAACTTTCTAGATATAAATGTATCAATGTATACTAAAGCTTGCATATGTAACAATGTATTGATGTAAATTCAAGTACAAGCCAACAAGGAGACTCTTGAGGTCCCCCACTTGTAGGAGTTGCTTAATCACTAGCGTAACACCTTGTACAGTTACCTAGGAGCTGTCAGATTCCTTTTTTGTGGATTAGACTCGACATCGTGATCATCATCGAGGTCATAGTTTCTCGGCCCACCATCATCACTTTGTGTCTCTGTGGTGAGGTTCTAGTTGGTCCTTGGTTGCTGCTCCTATTGCCTTTGGTTGGCCTACCTCTAGTACTAATTCCAAGTGGTAATTTCCCCACTTAGACCCAGCAATTTCACCTCCTAGGGCCGAGGGAGAAGAAGATAAAGAGAAAGATATTGTTGCTAACAGATGGGCATCCCTTGGGCTACCCACCAACCTCATTGATGTATGGGGTTTTAATGATCGATAGGATCCACCTCCCTCGGTTGGCATTGCCTTAGCCGCCTGATAGCAGTTTATGTGTTTGTTTGTTTTATGGATAGTTGTTCAATATTTGGCTTTGTCATATGAACTTTCATGGGGTAAATTTTGTATCCCCGACCCTTTTTGTGTGAATATGTAACTTTAATATTTAATTAATACAAAAGGCGCCATCATTTTTAAAAATTAAAGTCCTTTTTAAAAACATTTTCCAAATTCATAAGAAATACTTGAGTGTTATTGTTAGTCGTTGAAGAAGCTTCTTGTAGAGGAAACATTGTTTATGAACACCAGTTCTACCACCCAGTCGAGCCACAACGGTTGGACCCATCTTCCATTTCCCCAATTTGGCTAGTAGATCCCACTAGGTAAATCAATGTTCGATGTCTCTCAACTCTTTGGTGGCTAACCATGGAGATCATTGTGGATCATGACCTGAACACAATCCACAAAGGATATTTTTTATGAACCTTGTAGCCTAATATCCAAATCGATGATGTTATTATTGAAATGAACCATATTGAAGAGGAAATGTTGTCTTTGGATTTGTTGTGTAGAGAGGAATTTCTACGCCAAAGCACATAGAGAGGCACTTGTACGAGATTTCCTTGACAAACTTTGTCTTCTTTGTTATTAACGATTTAACTGATTAAATTTAAGGATGAGGGTAACAAGACGCAAATGCTTTCAATGATTAAACGGATACTAAAACAAATAAAAAAGGTTTTCAATTTCAATTCTAATTCTAATTTTAGTTTTGTAGGACTAAACAGATTTGGAATAACAAATCCAAAATAACAAACTCTAGAATAACAATTTTGGAATATCAATTCCATTATAGAAAATCTAGAATATCATATTCTAGCAGCCAAATGAGCCCTAAGATAAAAGAAATAAAATGAACTATATTGATTCGTAGATTGCAAAATATAGTAGTATAACATAAAAATTTAAAACTATGTATCAACGGTTAAGTAGTCAAAATTTTACAGTATTTTTGTACTTTTGAATGTAATATGATAGGCAATATACTAAAATTCTTGAACACATTTCATTATACATTTTCTTCTTAGATAAGAAATTATTGGTGTCTATGAAGAGAAATTACAAATGCATATATGCATGCCCTATTAATATATTACATCCTATTTTTAAAAAGCTCTTCATAAATCATCCCAATTCTATGAAATTATAAGACAATAAATGATTGTTTAAATTTTCTATAAATTAATGAAAAGTATGTAAGTTAATCTATCTAAACAAGTAACATTTAAATTAAATTAATCTTCTTGTTAAATATTTGAATTTCATTTTAATTTTTATATTTTAAATTATTGATTTTTTATAATTTATACTATTCTTATTTTAAATTATAAAACAATTACTTTTCATTATTTGTATATTTCCTAAATTAGGAAGATTGCACATAAAATATATCAAAATATACATAACTATGAGGTAGAGTACTTATATAAGATTTATAAAAGTATCCTATTCCAACCTCATGATAACTATTATAATTATAACTACATACCCCACTCTCACTACATATTTTCCACGTTGGAATAGCCCACAAACCTAACCAAACCTAATCATGATTCTGAAATAAGCTTGCATATCATATTTTCTTTTAAAATATTTTCTATGCCAACGATAACATAACACCACCTTATCCAAGCATTTCCCATTTTATAAATGATCTATATTTGCACGTGCTACATCGATCGGTTGAATATCGTCAACTACTTTATTCCTTGGTAAAATAATGAATTATTATACATCCATTATTATCGCAAATGTGGTTGAGTAGGTAAGACCGAGTTTTTGAGAGGTCTTTGTCTTTATTTATGTAGTTTATTTGTGAGAATATGGTTGAGAATATACACTAATTTAGATAAATATTATTATATATCGTATATAAAAATATGTATTATGTTTGATTTAATGAGTTGATTCTAAAATAATGATTAGTTATAATACATTTGTAATACATTTCATTTTAATTTATATAGTTTTTAAATGATCAATTTTAATTTATATTAAATTATTTTTATTTTTATTTTGTCGGCACAAAAATGTCTTTTTGATTTTCAATATAAATTTTGGTAAAGCATTTCCTTTCGAATATAAAGTTATTTATTAACTTAAATATAAAATATGAATTTGTATGGTGGGGGTGTTGTATAAAAAGACAAGTTCTTATTGTATTTGCCTAGGCTATATTATTGCAATCAGTTGTGTATTAAACTTTCTAACTCAACCAATTAGATGTAAGTATTTTTCATTTTAATTTGAACTTTTAATTTGTGTAATGTTTATTTATGAGATTTTTAATTTTTATAATTTTAAAATTTATTTTACATGAATTTCATTGGCTTATAAATTTGGGTTATAGGAGTGGATTTTGAAGAAGCACCACATATTTTAGAATGTAAAAATATTTTGTTATGTAAAACTATTAAATCAATAATATGTTACTATGTCGTATAATTATTTTAATAACATGTTTTTCTTTTATAATAATTTGTGATTATATTTTATGAATAATTTTTTAGTTTAAATAAAATATTAATACTTTAAATACAACTTAATTAGTTATAATAGTACAATGACATTTATATTTAATTATAAATTATTTTTTATTTATACATTTTTTAATTAAAAATACTATTTTTCTAAAATAAAATTAGATTTTTTATGTAAAAATATAATTTAAAAAATTTAAAAATTAATCAAATTTTATAATATTAATAAAAATTTTAACTTTACTACTCTATCTAATTAAGCTATTATAAATTACAGCAAATACATGCCACTATGTGACACTTGTTGTATTTGTTGTATGGAGTGCAATCACTTCTACTATTTCATTTTTCTAATGTGTGTGTGTATGTTTATATATATATATATATATATATATATATGAAATTTTAAATTTCTAAAATCAATGAAATTATTTTACTTGAATTTGATGGATCAAATATTTGGAGTGTTACAAGGATGAATATTGAAGAACTATTACCTATGTTGATATAAAATATATATCACAAATTTTCAATTTAAAAAAAAAAAAACTAAATATTAATACAATAAATATGTTAGATTTAGGTAGCTTAAACTGTTGTTCATCCATATGTGATTAATTAGCAAATATTTGTTAATTAATTGACTCCCTCTAGAAGCAACTAGTAACCTATTGGTTAGGTTGTTATCAAGAAGCAACTAGAAACTTCTTGGTTAGGTTGTTATCAAGAAGCAACTAGAAACTTCTTGGTTAGGTTGTCTTGATCAAGAAACAACTAGAAACCTCTTGGTTAGGTAGTATAAAAGAGGGGTCAAGGGAGGTATTTGGAGAACACAACAGAGGAACATAAGTTGTAGAAGCATTTGCAGCGATAACAAATGGTCTTGCAATGTTAACAAGAGCGTAGTGATAGCGTTGGATATAGCAGTGGGTAATATCAGCAAGAGAAATTAGGAGGTTGTTTGAATTCTGCCAGTAAGAGGCAAGGAATTTTGTATCTCTTGATTTGTTGAAGTTAATATATTTACCATCTGCAAAATTGGTTTTCTCTTAGGGGTTTTTCTAGGGACAATTTGTCCGAAAATATTGTGTTCATTGTGTTGTGAATTCCTTTCCATATTTTATTGGTGAAGTTGCAATTGTGTTATTTTTTGATATTAGCTGTGAATTTATTTTTGATAGTTTAATAATTGTTTGTGATAGGAGATTAATAATCAGTGACTGCAATAGTGTTAATTTTCACATGGCATTAGAGCAGTATTAAGGGTAGAAGAGTTTTTCCCTAGGAAAGAAATTAAGGATTTATATAACCTAGATTGATCTCTTCAGAATTATTATTGCTTTAATCCCTTGAGATGGCTTCAGCTGGTTTGAGAGATCAAGACAGATTGGATGGTGCCTCAAATTTTGGTGTCTGAAAGGCCAGAATGTCTTTATTATTGGAAGAGAATGGTTTCAAGGATTATGTTACCATTGTTGTACATGTACCAACAGATGCGATATGGCTTGCAACATATAAGAAGGACGATGCCAAGGCGAGGAGGATTATCCTTGATGGTGTTAAGGATCATATTGTTCCACATATCTTAGATCTAGATATGACGAAGAAGATGTGGGATGTTGTTGACATTAAATCATGTTTGTTATTAGTGACAACACTTATTCAGATTGTGTATGGTTATCGAGATCTTCATTTAGTCTCTAGTGTTTGTCAAGCAATTCAGTGGTTACCAAGTTTCACAGTTCATACTAAGCATTCTAGTGGTTACCAAGTGAATTCAAGCAGTGCAAAGTTCAACAGTTCAAACCAAGTAGTTCAGTTCAGACCAAGTAATCAGTGGTTACTGATCTTCGCAGTGTCTACCGAGTCATCAGTTCTTGTAGCAAGTGTTAACCGAGTGATGGGATGAGTAGTGTTTACCGAGTGCAGGCATGGTAAACATGGTATTCAGTTTCTACTGAGTGACATTGTATCTACTAAGTCTCCAATGTTCACTAAGTTCAAAGCTACGTTGAGTGATTAGTATGGACCAAGCCTCTACTTCTACCGAATGCATGATGATGCCGAGTAATGCAGTGGATGTTGAGTATCAAAAATTCACCAAGACAACTTTTAGAACCCAAGTTTCTACATTTGGGCCAACTCAGTAATATTGGTGTTATCTTGTGTTTGGCTAACCTTGTAATTATGAGAATTGGGTTGGTATATATGTAATGTATTGTATCATACCCAAGAAAGAAGAGAAGTAATGTTTTTTATGCATGAGAATGTGAATGTGAATTAGCAGTAGAGCAAAGTGTATAACAAGGTCAAATCAGGAGCAGTCACATTACATCTATCACAAAGAGGTGATCAGCATTTCAAGGATCTAAATCAGCAATTGAGTTGTAAGTCAAATCTACTGTTTCATCCTAATAGGTGAATCAACTTCAAATCCTTTAACAGGGTAGACTTAGCAGTCTTTTCTTAAATCTCTTTACCGAGTGCATACTTCATTGTATATTTGTAAATCCTCTAACAAGGTGGACCTAGCAGTCCTAATTGCTCCTAACAGGAAAAATCATCAGAAATGATCATTGTAAGCCTTAACAGGCCAACTTTATACTGCAATATTGAAGTTTTGTGGGTGTCATCCCCACCCCGGTTTTACTTTCTATTTGGAAGGTTTCTGGGTCACCAAATATTGTGTTCAAAGTGTTTTGTGCTTTTAGTTTCTCATGCATGCAGTAGATTAGATCTATTGATGATATTTGGATTATGTTATCAAGTGCTAAATCTGTTCAAAAGTTTTGAGGTTACTGATTCACCCCTCCCCTCTCAGTAACCGAGCTAGTCTTGATTATTTCCAACAATTGGTATCAAAGCATTGTGGTTCTCAAGATAAAGTTTAACAGCTTGAGCAAATATCAAGGATAATGGAGAGATTCAAAATTGAAAAATCCATTGACAATGAGAAGCTAGATTTGGAGATGGCTATAGCTCAACTCAAGGAGGCAAAAGAACATCTTTCCCAATCCCTAAAAAGAAGGAAGGATCTTGAAAAATAGATGAATGACCACTAGTATGTTGAAGAGAAGATTGAAGACTTTTTCCCTTCAAGCAGTTCAAATGAAGCAAATGATGCAATCAAAGAACTCCTAAAAAAGAATGGCTCCCTGCAAGAAGAGGTAAGAAAATTGAAAAGAGAACAAGAAATTCAAACAATAAGATTGTGTGAAATTCTAGAACAGAGAAATAAGGCAAATGAAGACTTGGAGGCAAGGAACAATGAAACTCAAAATCAATCCCTTCAACAAGAAAGTCTTATCAATCAGTTCTCCAATGCAAATGAGGAAATCACGAGTCTGAGATCTGAAAATGAAAGGTTAAAGAGTGATTTAAGCACTGAAAGGAAAATCAATGAAAGATTGAAAGTTGATCTAAATTCTGAGAAGCAACTCAATGAAAGAATAATGAAATCCCAAGTAGACATGGATCAATTGAATCAACAAAATGAGAAAAATCTTTATAAGCAAAAGGGCAAAGTAGAACTTCGATACAAAGAAGAAGGTGAATCCTCCAAACAAGGCGCTCAAAGGAATCAAAGACCTACTTGCAATCACTGTGGTAAGATAGGTCATACATTAAATAAGTGTTGGAGTAATGGAAAGGCAAAATTTAATGAAAATTGCTACAATTGTAGTCAACATGGTCATAAAGCTAGTGAATGCAAGGAGAAACCAAAGTTTGAAGGCAAGTGTCACAAATGCAAGAAACAAGGTCACAAGGCATCTGAATGTAGATCTAAACCATTCAATCTAGTTGAACAATTTGTAAAGGAAATATTTGGTTAGGACTAGAATACTTGGTGTAGATGTCATTATTGTGGAGAATATGGACACGTTGGCATAAACTGTGCAAGGCATCACTTGAGAAGAAAGGATACTACAATAAGATGTTACACATGTACTGAACTTGCTCATATAGCCAAGAATTACATGAATATAGGTAGAGTTGAAGATGAAAAGAAAGAAAAAGTTGATAACATCAGGAAGCAGATGAGATAGCAGTGGTTCCCAAATCTACCGAGCAAGCTAGTTCAAGTGATGATAATCATGTCACTCATGAAGTGGGTGACTCCACCATTTCCAATTAAGTTCTTAAGAAAAGAACTGGAACTATATTCTCACGGTCACATCTTAAATAGTTCCAATTAAAAGGAAGCAAAAGATACAAATCAGTATTCCAGATACAAAGGGATCACAAACGTTCAACATCAGTTTTCACTAAGTAAGGTTAGGTCATACCGAGCAAGGTCGGGAGTAACAAAGTTTTGTTTGTTTGTTGAGTTACAACTTTCTACCCAGTAATCTACATAGATAGTGGATGACAGTCTATCGCACACTACGTCATTATGGCTCTCATACCGAGCATTAATGGGAATTTTTATCAAAAGGCAAGAATTCATCTTCATTTCCACCATAATTTCAGCATATTCAGAGTAGAGCAATTTCTTAGAAATGCTTTAGAATAACTGAGAGGGGGGGGGGGTGAATTAATTATTCAAGGTCCAAATGTCCAATTCAAACTTATCATCAAGTAAAGTGTGCCCATCAAACTATTCATTCACCCAAGCTTAAACATTCCTATTTAGCAAGTTACTATAAATCAACATGCAAGCATAGCACAAGAAAAGATCAACACATAACACAATGATTTTACGTGGAAACCCAATTTGGGAAAAACCACCAGTAACATGCTACTCAATTCTCACTCTTCTGAAGTGATGCCTTGTGAAAGGCATGCCTTGTTAAAGGCTACAACACACTGTTAAATGTGACCTGGCTAAAGGATTTAACCACCTTGTTAGAAGTGGACCTGGTTAGAGGACTTTAGAACATTCACTTGGAATGTCACCCTGTTAAAGGATTTACAAATGGCTATCAAACCAACCTAAGTCCATAGGATTTTTACCCGAACTGATACAATTGATAGAGAATATCAATAAGGGGTTTTGATCTGATTATAGTGTACAACTTATCTTGCAGATTTCAGATCACTCTTCAACTCATAACATTGCCTGGCTTTCAATCTCTACAATTCTGATAGCTTGCCCTCCTTTCAAGCTTTGTCTCCTTGAGTTTCCATGCTCAATGTACCAGTGCAATCATCTCTCTCTAGCCACTTATCAAAGTAGAGTCTCGGTGCTATGTTCTTCCTTCTCCTAGATGTCCTCTTCTTGAAACCCTTTAAACACTTCGCAATTTGGCATACTAGCAACTCTAACTTCTTGGTCTGTGACTCCTTAAATAAAAGTTTGGAATTTCTTTTCCTGCTCGATTCTTCCCTCCTTTAATTTTGGTTCGAATGGATTAGGTAGGATTCATTGAATCTAACCCACATTTTGTTTCTTCTAGAAACATCATGAAGAATCCTCTTGAATTTGCTCAAAAATGGTTTACATAGAATTATGTGCCACTAGCTCATAATCCTTATCCTCCAACTGGTTCACAAAATTCAAGGTAACAACTTTTCCAGCTTAGATTTGGTGAATCTTTGACATTTCCAATAATGCAGTAGCTCGGTACTATTAAAATTTTGGTGCTCGGCATCAACTAAGTTTTACTGATGCTCGACATCTACTATAAATTCACTCGATATCCACTAAGTTTTTTTGTTTTCTCAGCTCCTTCTATATCGCTCGGCACTTGAACTTCACTTGGCACCTGAAGTTCACTCGGCACATACTAGATTTTCCATTTGCTTGGCTCTACTGAGAATTTACTCGGCTTGAACTAACTTACTTCACACTCACTAATGAACTTAGTTAAGCTTTGTAGTCAACCTTGTTACAACTTATTCTTTCAAAGTTTCTAAGTGTGGCCAACCTCTGTATCTTTTAGTATGTTATCAATACATCATCTAGCCATTGTCTTAGCTGATCCTTGCACTTCATTACAACATCATAACTCAACCTTTCCCTTAGGTGCTTTTGTTACATCTTGTTGATTAAATCCTCTTCATCAATCAACTAAGTGATTGTACTTGGATCTTGTAAGCAATTATCATTCCTACAAATAGCAGGTTTGACATCAATGATAAAACAATGATTGAAAACATTCTTTATCAACCAACTTCCTCCTTTGCAACAATCTCCTTTTTGATCTTCAACAATGATCTTTTCAATCAGATTTCCAACACAATTTGCAGAGCATTTAAGTGATCTTGAGCATAATTTGTAGTGAAATTTTTTGAAGAATTTTATCTATCTATTGAGTGATCATGGAATCCACCAGTAGCATCAGCAAGGCAAAGACAGGATCAAAGATGTTGGTGCGAAGTGTTGAGTGGAAGACTTCGAATTTCAAATTGGTGCCAATGATTGCAGAATCCCTCGACCCCAATGGAGCTCAGTCACAAATTCCACCAAAGGTAATCCTTATCAATGATATTTGAACTCACTTTAAATGTGTTGTACAAGAGATAGGAACCCTAGAAATAGATAGTGCCCTAGGTGAACTCTATGTGGATGGAACTCTTAAGCCCGAGCATAAAAACCTAGAGGAGAAAGGCTTAACCCATATTTCGCACTTTCCACGAAACTTTCAGATTAAATGGATTAGGTATATTTTGAGCCGAGTCCATAATGGTCAATTGTGGTTAAAGCAGCTAGTTTTGATTACGAAAAAGATGATTCATCATATTACTGGACTTCATATGCTTAACAAGGTCAAAGTTATGAAAACCCTAGGTCGGGATGAGCTTCAAAAGAAAACCCTAGCCAAGTAGGACAACAAAGGATTGAAAATTAGCAATGTATCTAATGTGGAACTCAGATTTGGCATTCATATTATTGCTCATAAGATGTACAACTCTAGTCAACTGAATAGTGTGTCGTGTGAGGCTATGGACCTAGCTTACAAGATTGTTAAGAAGAATTTGGAATATGACTTAGCAGATTTAATGTTGAAACAACTAAATAAGAACATGGAAAGCATTAGAACCTCAAAGAATAACCCGTGTAAATTTGGTTCTCTGTTGACTTGTTTGTTCTTTTATGTTCAAGAGTTTTTCCCTTCCAAAGGAACAATGGTATGGAGAAAGGACACACCAGTTCTATACCAGATTGATGAGTTTATTGCTGCAATGGGTGAAATTTTTGACAGTATCATGGAAAACTATTTTGAAGCTTTTAAGGAAAATATGAATAAAAGGTTCTAGATTCCTCAAAAATTGGTTAAAGACTACGAGGATGATGTCTATTTTATGGTTGATTGTGACAAAGTACACATTTAGGTAGTTAGGCCTAGAATAGTATGGGTGAAACCTCTTCCTTATGAGGTTAATATTGGTGAAACAAAGGAGATAATTGAAACCCTGGTAAATGAGCCTGTAGATCCAAAGGCACCTATCTTTGGAACATATGACGAAGCTAAAGCCAAAATAGAACTTGAAATTAAGCTTCCATAGGCAATAAATAAAGGTAAGAGGAGGATTTCAAAACTGAAAATAGTAAGTGCCCATCTTATGCTTACCGAGGGCAAAGGTGAAGATGAAGAATCTAAGAATGAAGAAGAAGAATCAAAAAAGGAAGAAGAGCCTATAAGGAAGAAAGGCAAGGTGATTATCACCAAGCCACCCAAACCCTCTATAGTTGTGTTCATAAGGAGATCCAAAAAGAAAGGTGGCAATGAAGTTGTGTTTAATAAGCCTCCTCCCACATTCCAAGAAAGATTGAAACAATTGAGAGAAGGTGTTGGAATAAATAATTTCAAGGCACTCAAATATGAAACCAGGACTCCAGCAGAACAAAAAGAGGTTGAAGATCTGATCATGGATAAGTTAGGCAGATGGAAATTTTCTCCTGATCAGTTTGCTTCACAAGTCCCTGCAGTTTTTTTAGATAAGGTCAAGGTTAGATGGGATAACACCATTTAGACTATCAAGGATATTTTTGCTCAAACTCTAAAGTAGTTGGTGCCAACTTGACAGATGCAGAGGTGAAGAAAGCATTAAAAGGCAATGAAAGCAAAATGACTCTAAAATTCAATACTTGTCTTGTTCTAATGAAAGATGTTGAGTATGTTGTGAAAAATGCAACAAACTTATGGAAGAATGTGTTCCATATTCACAAGCCAAGTGAGGATCCAACTGAAATCAATAATGATGATGATGATAATGACAAGGATGAAGATAAAGAAGAAGACAATACTCCTTGTGTCACTATTGAAGCTGAAGAATATCAAGATTTGATGAAGGATGGTGAAGAAGAGAAAGAGGATGAAGTTGAGGAGGAAGATAGGCAAGAAGAAGAAGAAGAAAGTGATCCAATTAGGATATCAGTGGCTATCATAGCCTCCCTTCCTCACTCTCCAATAATAATAGCAACATCATCAAGCATGGAGACAACTTTAGCAAGTGTAATTGTGACCACAATAGATACATCATCTACCCAATCACTCTTTGCTCCCTCTCAGCTCCAGGTATCTCTAATGGAAGTGTTACCACTTCATCTACCAAGTTGCAACCTCCCTCTTCTTCAGCTCTCGAGTCAAGAACATCAGCAGTAAGTGCAACATCTAGTTCTATAGTTTTGTCTACTTCAGTTGTGCTTGTTCCAGTAAGTGCTCCTATTGTAAATACTTCTATCAGTATTCCTCCTGTAAATACCTCAATTTTGGGTAGTGCATCAATTTTGGATTCTTTTAGTGCTCCAGTTAGCATTCCATCAACATGCACTATACAAGTTTTCACTACAAGCCCTATTGTTTCCACCATTGTTTCTATTTCCAAATCTAAGCCATTAATGTCAGAAGTTGAACCAAAGAAACAACTTAAACTTTTGATTAGTGGAAAAGAAATTGAGGAAGATATTGATCTAGACAAGGAGATTGAAATCCCCAAGTTAGATTTTGATAATGCTACTATAGAGCAAATGAGATTAGTAAGTTAGCTACTTGAGAAGAAGGCCAAGCAAAAGCAACTAAGAGATGAAAGAGACCAAGAATTTGGAATTATAGAGAGTGCCAAGAACATTTTGATAGAGGCTATAGGTGTGTATGTTGACTCTTCTCAACATATTTTGTTACAATTAGAAGAGGCAGTAAATAAATTTAATGAGGACTCCAGTGGCTAGGATAAGCTTATAGAAAAAGTAGAGAAAAAGTTTGACAATTCACATTGCTCAGCAGATAGCTATCCATCAGGTAGAACTCTCCTCAATTTTGGCAAATCTTGAAAATTATTTCACAAATGTAACATCTCTTTTTGCTAAGTTATGTGATGTTACTAAGTATACAAAAGAAATAAAGGGCAAACTAAGTAAGGTTGATGAGGATCTGAAGGCCAGTGCTCAAAAGTTGCAGCTTGACCCCAATTCAAGCTCTACACATCACATGAGGGTCAGATTCCTATCAGATATGCAAGCAGAGTTATTAAGAGAGGAAGCAAGGATCTAGTCTACACTTATAGACATCGAGAACATGATCCTTCCTATTATGGATACAATGCAGAAGCATATTGCTTATTCAAAAACATTGATCCATGACAATAATTTTTCAATTGCAAATCATATGATTGAACTCTCTACAGAATTCTAGGTTGCACTTCAAACCTGCAAAATTTTGCAAGAAAACTAGGACAAGACCTTAACTCTCATTCTTAAGGTACATTTTGAGTTTCTCTCACATTTTGATGTCTCTATATAAGTAGATTGTGTATAAATCTTGGGCATTGTTGTCAAAAAGGGGGAGAGACATGAGAGAGATGTGTATATAAGGAGAAGAGATATTTGTATATACACTCAGTATGATATTATGCTTGATATGATATGTACATTGTATGGGGGAGATATATGCAATATGTATATACAACAGAGTTATAAAGACAAATTTTGAAAAATCAAAAAAAAAAATCAGCATGACATTGTACATAAGTTTTGGCTAATAAGTGTTTTTGTCACTAATGCCAAAGGGGGAGATCGTTGACATTAAGTCATGTTTTTTATTAGTGACATCACTTATTCAAATTGTGTATGGTTATCGAGCTCTTCATTCAGTCTCTAGTGTTTGTCGAGCAATTCAGTGGTTACCAAGTTTCACAGTTCACACTAAGCATTCCAGTGGTTACCAAGTGAATTCAAGCAGTGCGAAGTTCAGCAGTTCAGACTGAGCAGTTTAGTTCAGATCGAGCAGTCAGTGGTTACCGATCTTTGCAATGTCTACCAAGTCATTAGTTCTTGTGATGTGAAGCAAGTGCTAACCGAGTGATGGGATGACTAGTGTTTATCGAGTGCAGGCATGGTAAACATGGTATTCAGTTTCTACCGAGTGACACTATATCTACTGAGTCTCCAATGTTCATCGAGTTCAAAGCTACATTGAGTGATTAGTATGGATCGAGCCTCTACTTCTACCGAATGCATGATAATGCTGAGTAATGCAATGGATGTTGAGTATCAGAAATTCACCAAGACAGCTTTTAGAACTTGAGTTTTTACATTTGGGCCGACTCAGTAATATTGGTGTTATCTTGTGTTTGGCTGACCTTGTAATTATGAGAATTGGGTTGGTATATATGTAATGTATTGTATCATACCCAAGCAAGAAGAGAAGTAATGTTTTTGATGCATGAGAATGTGAATGTGAATTAGCAGTAGAACAAAGTGTATAACAAGATCAAATCAGGAGCAGTCAAGTTACATCTATCACAAAGAGGTGATCAACATTTCAAGGATCTAAATCAGCAACTCAGTTGTAAGCCAGATCTACTATTTCATCCTAACAGTTGAATTAGCTTCAAATCCTTTAATAGGGTAGACTTAACAGTCTTTTCTTAAATCTCTTTACTGAGTGCATACTTCATTGTATGTTTGTAAATCCTCTAACAAGGTGGACCTAGTGGTCCTAATTGCTCCTAACAGGGCAGATCATCAGAAGTGATCATTGTAAGCCTTAACAGGCCAACTTTCTACTGAAGTATTGAAGTTTTGTGGGTATCATCCCCACCCCAGTTTTACTTTCTATTTGGAAGGTTTCTGGGTCACCAAATATTGTGTTCAAAGTGTTTTGTGCTTTTAGTTTCTCATGCTTGTAGTAGATTAGATCTATTGATGATATTTGGATTATGTTATTAAGTGCTAAATCTATTCAAAAGTTTTGAGGTTATTGATTCACTCCTCCCCTCTCAGTAGCCTAGATAGTCTTGATTATTTCTAATAGATGTCATTCTAAATCTGTACCAGAATGCTACCATTGATAGGAAGATGATTCTCAGAGAGAAGCTAAAGAATACCTAGATGAACCAGGGAGAAGACGTTACAAGTTACCTCACTAGGCTTAGACTTGTCAAGGATGAATTAGCAACTATTGGAGATAGTCCCAATGCTGATGAGCTAGTGAGAATAGCCCTAAATGGGTTTTCTAAATAATGGAGTGTCTTTGTTCAAGTTGTCAGTGGACGAGATATCTTACCAAGTTGGGATTGACTATGGACTGATTTCACTCAAGAGGAGTTTATATTAAGTCTTGTCAATGGGGCCAACAAGAGTAAAAAAAGTGAGGTGGAATAGGAGAACGTTGCCCTAGTGGGGAAAGGTAAAGCAAAGAAGGGATCTAGCAAAGGATTGAATTCACAAAGTGAAAAGAAGAAGAAGAAGAAGGACCTTTCTTATAATGCCTCGCCAAGGAATCCAAAGAATTATCTTAAAGTTTCACTAAGTTTGGTAGCATGTTTTTTTTTTTTTGAAACATGAAAGTAACACCATTCATATCAAACACATAGTAGTGGAAGTAATAACATCATTTAACTGAAAATAAACATGAATAGACATAATAGGTTACATTATTCATGGATCCCTTAATGTTGAATCACATCTAACATAACTAATTATGTTTCCATCTAATACTATATCCACATGAAATCATAATGAAAAGTCCAACATTCATTAATTACATTTACAATTGCTCAATCATCCACTGTACATGACACAGGGTATGAAAGGCTTAAAAGAATATACATATGTGAAATTAAGTACTTCATCATCCTATACTATTCCATGATGCAAGTGCAATAAGGTAAATGAAACCACATGTCATACATGATACATCATCATAGAAGACATAAACATCCATCATAAAAGATATACATACATCACAGACATAATAAACTAAGTGCACGGTTCCTCCCAACCGTAAATAGCATCATTAGACCATCATGGATCCTAGCCATTCCTTTGTGCATAACATCCCAAGTCACCAAAGAGATCATCGATACTAACATAGTAGGAATGTCACTCCTAAATCATACTACATCATATGCAGAAAGTAATCTAACATGCAAAGTAAAGCATAAGATAACATCATCTAACATATGCAAATCATCGACATGAGGATACATGTCCACCATCATAATCCATGAAGATAGATGCCAACAAAGAATGCATCAGCCACATTGTCTTAGACGGATCTCAAATGGTAAGAGTGAAAAAGCACTACCACCCAACCACGTGGAACCTAAATGGTCCACTCCCACCGCGTTGAGGAGATAATCTCAAGTCCCAAACAAGTTATCAAATCACATAGCACAAATACTCTCTAAGTCCAGGAATCCTAAAAGTATACTAACTCAAAGGTTCCAACATAAATCGACATCTAATCCCGGAGGCACAACAAAGACATGTAGGAAACCTACTATGCAAGCGCGAAAGTGTCATAGCACGGATCATGCTAGAGTTACCTTGGTAGTCTCTCAATAGACCCCAGCCCCCTAGTAATCCTTGTGCGGCCATTGTATCCTCTCATACTGACGAGGCATACTATGGAATGCAAGGTCGCAACCAAGCATTCTCTCTACTCCCATCCTAGTCTGTACTAGCACTCGAGGCATGGGCGAGAACATACAATTATCTTATTAGGTTCATTTAATCCCCATTTAGTGTAAATTTTTTCACTTATTAAAACAACTTACAATGAGTTACCCTGGCAACCACTTAGGACCCTAACCCCCATTGCAAGCCACTTCTCAACACTACAAGTAGATAATCTACCCTAAGCTCATGGAATCATAAATCAAAAAATCACCACAGTCCTATACAAGTGACTGGAAAAATATCAAAAGAATAATCCATAATAAGAGCATCAAATCTCCATGAGCAAATGAAAAGCATCCATAGATAATAATGACAACAACAGTTCTCTATTGGAAACTAAAGGTATCATTGATAATCAAAAGTATCCATTGGTTCTCAATAACCAAAATACATCTCAAAAACATACTGATCGAAGACTCCAAAATGGTTGAGTCAAAACATGTCACAACATGACATCATCAAGAAATGAATCAACATTTCAGTCCCATCATGGCGACTGGAAAGTAATCCAAGGATAACTGATCGATGACTCAAAAATGATTAGGTCAAGTGTCTCATACACATATAACTCAGCTTCACTCAAGAAGACTGGTGAGCAATAACAATCAATAAATACAAACATCTCATAGAGCATGCCATCAGATTGCCATGGTTGGGTTTTAAAAGAATCGAGACTAAATAACATCAACATGTCATTACATTCACATAACCTCCGAGCCTCTGGTAACAACCTAAGACTGGTCAAAGCTAGGACAAACCCCAAAACACATATAGCATAGAGAAACAAGATACAAACACATCTTTTGGTTTGCTTTTGCAATCACATGATTAAGCCAAATATGAGGTTTTTGATTTTGTTTCAAGTATTTTTCAATAGTATAAGATTCCTCTACAAGTCAACCCATTTATTTCTTTGAATAAAGCATAGAATTGTCCCTCCATTATTTTAGAACAATTCTCTAAAATAATCATAAGATAATTATTTACTTATTAAAAACATTAAACCAATTCCTATTGACTTTTAATAAAATTGTTGCATTATTTACTAAAATCAATCTTACTAATAATTAAATGAAACTCCCTTAATTCCAAGAGCATCTCCCATTATTCAAATCATAAGAATAATACTTATCAACTTTCAAATAATTAGTTTACAATTTCCTTAAAACACTTCAAGGACAATCATTTATTTAAAATAATCTTCATTGATTTTAAGTAAAATCAATCTCATTAATAATTCAATTATTTAATTCTACTAAACACTTATTAATATCTCTTTTCTTTTGCCCTCGTTTAAAAATCTATTTACTTAAATTGATTAATAATTAATTACACTTCTTCTACTATTAACGAATCTTAATTAAATTTGATTTAATTAGATTAGATAATAAATCATATAAAACTAATGCATATTAATAAGATTCTACTTTTATTCAAACCCAAACCCGAATCAATTTCCAAATTTTGATTATAAATGTCTTAGATCTATGTTGGTTTAGTTTTTAATTCATTCAATGCTTTGATAGATTATTTTTGTGAAGTTTAAGCACAAAGAACTCCTGGTTATGGAAAATGGAGGAATGACTGTCATTGAATAAAATAGTCCTAGTACGGGGGCCATATCTCCCTAATGAACTGTTGGATCGAGCCGAATTTTAAATATGTTGGAGAGGGCCAAGTTGCGCCAACTCTGACCAGAGCAATTGAATAGATTTGGTCTAGATAAAAAGTTATGAATGTCTAAGTTTGGGTCTATGTAAGGGGTAGCGACAGGGCAATTTGTGATGAATTTCTTTCATAAATGAAACTAGGGTTTTCTAATTTTTTTTGCAACCAAATAAAAATTAACATACATATCTAGATTCCAATTTCAGGATTGAAGATTCATTCATGGAGTATATTCAGACACATATAACAGACATGATGAAGACAGGAAGAGAAAGAGTGCAAATGGAATATGTGAAAATCACGAGTGCACCTGGATACTGATGCTAATTTGCTATACCTCAGAAGTCCATAGAAAAATCCCTTCCTTCTCCAACATTCACCATTCCTCCAAGAATCAAACCAACCAAAACCCCCCAAGTGACTAGAAGTGCTTGTAGAAGCATATGAGCATGTAGAAGCATATGAGCTTCTTGAATGCATGTAAGCTTGTCCAAACACACTAGGAGAGCCTCTATATAAAAGCCTCTAAGATGTATCTAGAATGTGTCTAGAAAGAACTAAGAGATAAGCATGACAACTAAGCACATAACTTCCACAATAAGAAGATAAACATGATGAGGTGTCTAGAATTTTGTACACACCATGTGCTCAAATAATGTGCTAACTCTTAAGTGTAGACAACATGTGCATAATTAGAGTGCAAATTGTTGTGTTGTCAACATGACAACTCCCAAGAGCTCGCATACTCCTATGTGAATAAATATTAAAATAATGCACATTAATTTATTCAATATTCACTTTACTCCTTTTTAAATTAATTTATTATTTTTTTTAAATCTCATGCACTCACTTTATTAAATCCACTTGTTTTATCTTAATATATTTTAATATCTTTTCCACTTTTACATTTATTTTCGAAACTTAATTGATAAAATATTTATCAACTTAAATAATAATATTATTTAGCACTTATTTTAAAATGTACTCTAAATATATTATTATTAAATTAAATAAATATTATCACATTCCAACTTTAAACTTATAACTTTTATCTTCAAATTTAATTCTTCTTATTTAATTAATTTCTTAATTAATTAAATGAAATAAAATATTAAAATTTCATAAT